>OX578273.1:9332504-10760023 GCA_951217065.1 Baccha elongata | reverse complement strand
TTAACTTTTGATAATTTCAAATTGGGCTTGATGATCGATATGAAAAAATGCAATCAATTAAAAAAAAAACTGCCTTCAGGTCAGTTTTATCCAAACAGAAAGGGATACTAGTCTTTGAACACTCAAATTGTTTGCAAAGCAACGTTAAAAATAACTGATGTCGTTTGTCGTTGGTGAGGGAGCACACATTATTTTCGCATTTTTAGGGAAAGTCGAATAATAACGCTTGAAAAGTGGTGAAGTCTTCTACTTTGGGATGGCGGATACCCTTTGTAGGAACATTTTGCTTACAACTCTTTTGAATTCGCGCACTGAACAGGGCTGTCGAAGTACTGCAATTGCAGTATTTGTACTGCTTTTTGAGACTCCGTACTGCCGTACTGCTTTTTTGTAAAAAAGAATTATATACAAAACCAAAAAGATTAAATATTGGTTCCACCAAGTTCGAAATTATGAGCAATCAAAAAACGATACGAAAGTAGTATACTATTCAAGATATTTCTTAAGAGGCTAGTTTACCAGCGTGTCCATAACCTTGGAGGGAATAAACTTTAGTATAATTGGTTAAGGGTAGTCATATATTCGCAACAATAATTCAGGACTGAAGGATTTGTGAATTTCGGGTTCTTTGAATACTCGTCGCAAGTTGCAAGTTGCAAGGGAATTAGCTTTAAACGAAGGAGTTTTGCCCTTTGACGCAACCCAAAACGAAGTTGAATTTTGATTTTAATTCTACAAGTGATCAACAATTTGTACTTTACAATTTGTCTTTTTGACTTTGCAGTACACTCATGTCTTTAGATTTTGTTTACTTATTCTCGATTTGATCAGTGAAGTTGGCCTTTGCAATATTGTAAACTTAATTATCTTAACTATGAGCCTGTTAAAAACAAGTCAAACCTTGTTAATCTTGCTCCTGATGATTTTTGCTTCTATTTTTATGATTTTTATTATGCGTACATTCCGATAAAAAATTCCCATCCAGTTAAAGAGTAACATTTATGAATCAATCAATTTCCTTGTCGATGTAGCATAGTTCCTGAACGGCCAACGAACGATTCTTCTTGAGGAGACTTGCTTTGTTTTCATGTCTTGAGCAAATCCTAAAAAGTACCCATAATTTATTAAGGGAGGGACGGGAAGGTGTCGAAACTCAGTTTTTGCAAATTTCTTGGAAGTTGTGAACTTTTTGGGAAAACCGTTAAGGTAAGAGATGTTGTTGATATAACTTTCTACATAAAATTTCTTGAAATGATTTATCATACCATCAATCAGTTTCGAGAAAAACGAATCCTTCCGAAACGATCACATTTAAAACTTCAACTGTAACAAAAAATTTAATTCAATTCTACCAGTTCACTGCTTCACCAAAGCCTCTGCTTGTGGCGTGGCCAGCATGGTTGACTTCAAAAAACATCGGCGTCGACAGTTGCGGATTAGTCCATGTTTGAGGACAACTCAATATATGTGTCGTATTGCTTATTTGATCCATTTAATACAAATAAAATAGAAAAAGTGAAAATGGGGAAAAAGGCCATAAAAGCAGATAAAAAAGGCAAAAAAAAAAGGCAAAAGAAGGCATTTGCCATAGAATCCGAACCCTGTTTATAACAAAAAAAACGTAAAACGTATCAAAAAAAAAACTTTTCAAAAAAATCAGAGAACAAATTAATTTATCTTTTAATTAAATGTTTTTTTTTTTTAATCAATGGAGCTCGGCACTCTGCTTTGTTTGTGCTCTGTCGGTAGCTTATGCTCTTCTTGCATAAACTTTCGTTCCATTTCCTTATTCTCCATTCCATCGAAGTTTCAAACAAAAGTTGTGTAAAATCATCGTCCGTGATTAAATTAAAATTAAATTAAATTTTAAATTAAAAAATAAAACAAAAACAGTTATTAGAAAACCTTTTTTTTTTTGAGAAGTCAGATTCTTTGTTGGAGAAAGAGTTAAATGGCGTCCAATTCAATTTCAAAAGTATCGGTGGACAAATTCTTGTTTTCCCGAAAAAAGAAAAATGGTTTATTACTATCACATTTTTATTTGTTTCCTTGTATAGTTTACTTACCAATGGGGTTCCTGACCTACTGGTTTGTGATTAAGTTGTACTTAAGATGGTTTTGCCACAGGCGAGAGGCGAAACGTTTTCATTTTAAATCTGTTCATAGAAAACAAAATTAGTTTTGCATATACATTTTTTTTTGTTAGATACAATACAAACCAATGAGTCCGAAAAATCCCAATCATACTCGTTTTCGTCAACATCGAATATTTCATGAGGGATGAGTGAGAAATAACTTATCCTCTTCTGGGGACTTTCGTGGCGGTCTGCCACCGGTAGCCATTGTTGCGTCCAGTCTCTCACTTTGTCGTCTGCATATTGCAGTTTTTCTGTTGCCTTGACGAGGCATTTATCAGACAATAATATCGCAGTACCATCTGCAAAAGTGGCCATGATCGCATTGTTGTCCACTGGAATATCCCTTGTGCTTAACAAAAATACAGGGTTGGTCCTAAGCTACTTCCTTGTGGCACACCGGCTTCGATTTTCTTAAGTTCCGAATACTATTGTTCGTACCGTACTCTAAAGAGTCGGTCAGTTAAATATGAATTGAGTATTTCATGGTACTGCCTGGGAAGGTAACTGTGCAGTTTGTCCCAAATGCCAAACCTTGTCAAAGGTTCGAGCAACATCTAGAAAAAGAGCGGAACATACTTGTTTTTCTTTAAGTGCTTTTTCAACAACATCCGTAATTCGATATACTTGGTCTATCGTGGTGTGTTTATTTCTAAATCCAAACTTATGATTTGGTATTAGTCTTCGCTCTTCTATTATTTTGCTAAGCCTATTTAGGAGCAGTTTTTCGAAAACTTTTGCCATAATTGGTATTAGCGATATTGGCCTGTAAGATGTTACTTCTGTTGGAAGCTTACCTTGCTTTGGTATAACAATGACATCTGCAATTTTTCAATGATGTGGAACATAACGTAGTTTAAGGTATGAATTTATTATATATTGGAGTTTTGTGAAGGCTATTGTTGACATTTCTCTTTAAACCTTAGCAGTAATTAGATCATACCCGGGTGATTTTTTGTTTGATAACTTGTGTTGGCACATGTTTTTTACTTCTTTGAGCCTGACAAAGGGAATTTTTACTTTATCATTTCTATCAATAAATTGCAAGTTATTTGAAGCTGCACTTTCTGGAAATGGCTTAAAGACATTTGTGAGATGATCTGCGAAAATGTCAGCTTTTTGTTTCGGATTTGCAATCCATTTTGTGTTTTGATGGGCGGATTTTGCTGTTGCGGTCTATTCAAACGTTTTGCTGCTTTCCACAATGAGTAATCTGTAGAAGCATCCGTCGTCAAACTTGAAGGAAATCTACTAATCATTTTTGAATTCATAGATTCTTTTTTAGTCGATTAAATACTGTCTTATCGCCCGGGAATATGTAGTTTGCCATTTTCTTCGAGCCCTTCTTCTTTCCAAAATCAATGCTATTATTTCTACAGGAAATTTTATTTCAGTTTCTCTTTTGTTTGAAATAGTTGGAGTACTTTCTTCTGCAGCCTGTTGCACATCAGCAATAAATTGCTCAACTTCATGATCAATTTGTTCACAAGTTTCCATTGGGGACCTTAGTTCAATAAAATTTTCCAGTTTAACTATAAATTTCACCCAATTTGTTCTTTTGTTAACGAGCTTAGGACAACTTTTGTCTCTTATTTCAGCTTCACTCAGTTATAAGATAGCTGGAGTATGATCTGACGATAAGTCGTAACTTCCTACAACACTTATATAATTTCGTTTAATACCTTTAGCCACGAACAAATCTATAAGGTCTAGAAATTTGTTGGGATCAGATGACCAGTAAGTTGGCGTTCAAGACGAATAGAATTCACATTTGTGTTTGCTACCTGCTAGGTAAAGTCAATGCCAAACACACCATTGGGTGTGTCACCACCAACAATAAAGTTATTTCCAAGCGAATCAAGGAGTTCTTTATATTCTTCTTCTATTGAAGAGCACCTTGGTAGGCAGTATATTGCTGCTATTTTAAACTCTTTCTTTTTCATGCCTATACTGATTTTTGCCGCTTGCATATTTTCATTTGTTAGCTTCCTAATGATGTGCCAAGCACTTTTTAATGAGTATTGCCGATCCACCTTTAGCTTTATCAGCTGGGTGCAGAGCGTGATAGAACGTATAGTTTGGCATTTTATTCACAAAACTTTGTCCAGTGGCAAAGTGTGTTAGAGACACCAGACAAATGTCTAAATTCTCTATTTCTAAAAAAATTCGGAGGCATGTTGTAAAAGATTGACTGCACCAAGAGCTTGACAACCTTTTTGAACAAGGTCTTCGACTATTTCTTTAGCAGAACATGATAAATAGAGACATCTGGCTACTACTTTAACTTCTTGTTTGCTTAGTTCTTCAGTGACAGATCTATACTCATCAGCATCTTCAACTGTGACTTTTCAAATGTCTTTGTTGTACGATGTGTATTTACACTTTACACTCGTTTTTAATGACTTTGTCAATTATTTTCTTTAGATCTCTAAAAACTGTCAATCAAGATCATAATTGGAGGTGGCGCTATTTTTCTATTGCCTTGAGTAAAACTCTACTCGCACACCAGCTGGTACAACTTTTGCTTTTAGTCTTAATGTACCTACACAACTGATTTTTATTTACGGTTGGAGAACTTTTGTGATTATTAGAATCAGTCTCATTGCTATCTTCCGCTTTTCTTTTCTTAATTACGCTTTTTTCTCTTACTTTCGGTTTCAATCAAAAGTTCCTCTTCATCATATACAGTTACAGGATTGTTTGAGCTTCTCTGAGCTCAAACAATCCTTGTTAAGCAAGGAAACTTACCTTCGAGTTTTTTTTAACCCGTTGTTGGAGATTCTGGATTAAAGCTTCAAGTTTTTTTCTTGCTTTTATTTCGATTTGCCATTCATCAAAGTAATTTTTTGATTCAACTTGGCATTTTTTGTAACTTTTCCTAGAACTCTCTTGATCTATGTTGTCGATAGTGTCGATCTTTTCATATGCATTGGTTCCTATTTCTTTAATTATTTTCACATCATTTCGGGTTGTTTGGGTAATAAGTAACGCTCGTATCTTTTTTTTTGGACGAAAAACAGTACTTTTTCCCCAAAAATTGAAAATAGCAGTACGTCGATAATAAAAAAACAGTATTTTTCGCAGTACATTTTTTTTTAATTTTTATTTATTTTATTTCCTTAAAACATGAAATTTATTGCGTTCATTATTGAATTCCTTTGAGTTTTAGATGCCAATGACGAACCGCTGAATGTTTGCATTACTTTTAATAAGTGAAATCAGAGCATTTCATCTCATATATAAAAGTGGTATAAACTTCACCAAGAAATTTTTCATTGAGGAGCAAATTTCCTACTCGGAGATAAACAATGTAAAGATGGAAATATCCCACTGTCATTCACGTTTGCTTACAAGCTCAAAAAACTGCTGATTTGAAGTTCTGTATATCTCAAAATAAAAGCAGTATTTTTGAAAAAAAAAAAAACAGTACGCAGTTTTACGCAGGGAGCATAAAACAGTACAATACTGCGAAAAACAGTACAGATACGAGAGTTAGTTATAAGTGAATTAACACTTAAGATATGTTATCTTGACGGAGATTTCTGTGTTTTTGTACTCCGTCTATCAGAATCTATACGCAATAATTGGTCTTCCCCTGAATCCGTAGGACCGATCTCCATAGACTTACCAGTTTTACTGGAGCGCCACCAGGGGTGTTTAATCTATTTGTGTTGTTCGTTGCCATAAATACATATTTTAACTTTGCTTTTTGCTATAAATAGGTCAGTTAATTCTACTCACAGTTTTTTATTTAGTCGTCCCTCTGGGATCAGACGCTGACCAGTGTGCCGCACAATTTGTGTCAGACGCTCTTGATTTAATGTTTACCTGGTTCATTCAGAGTGATGTTCATGTTTTCTCCTAGATCCATTCCTGAGAAGGTAACTCAGGTGACACAGCTCTGGATCCAATTTATCCCACGTTCGTCGTTAGTTCACCTTTCGGCTATCCAGCGGGCACCGAATGGAGATGACGATACGATTTTGCACCACCAATAGATTTAAAAGCAACTAGTCTGGAGATTAAGTTTGGAAACTTAAAAATTCGGTACAACCAAATCCTCTATAATAACAAAAAAAAAAACAAATACTGGTCGAAGACGTATGCAATAGCCTTATTTCGACCTTTTAGGTGAAACTTATTCAAATGAAGTCAAAGTTTCCGGTGTTCCAATGATCTGCTCCCTGATTCCTTTAGTTATTCACTTTCTGTTCTAGACTCAAGAAATATTTATATTTCATTGCATTAATTAATAAAAAAAAAATGTCTCTTACCTTTTTTTTTAATTCTGAGTACATTAATTTATAGTTTTAAGTATTATTTAGTTTAAGGGCTTAAATTATTAATATTTAAATAAAAAATACACGGCAAGCTAAAAAACTCTTGCCTTTTTGCATTTACTTTCATCTTTTCGCGCTAATAGTTTACCTTTGTGATTACAACCAAACGAAAAAAAAAAAAAAACAAATATGCAATCTTTTCTGTCTATCTTGAAATATCAAATTTTAACCCATTAGGCCCACTTGCACGAAACTTTTTTGACATAAGACACCACTGATTTATCCATGCATATGCACTAGCCATCGATAAAAATATAAAATCGTTGCAAAATCTTAAATATTTATCCCATTGACGTATTAGGTATGGACCGCCAGTAGCCAACTTCACGCGTGTTCCAACATAACTAGGGGCGCCATCAACTACTAGCAGGGAATCTGCGTAGCAGTGATATGATTTTTTTAATTAATTATATTTACTATAGAAATATTTTGGTGGAAATTATTATCAAACTACTTTTATTTTACAAAACACATCCGCTCCCTATGCCATGAGTTACTTACAGATGAATATATTATCGTTTTCATTTAAATTCTAATGGCGAAATTAGTACACGTATTTAACACTAAAAGATGATGGAGTTTTTAGGCTGTTTTTAGCTGGAACAACTTTTCTTGGCTATTTGTATGAAAATTTCAACCGACTAGCGGTCCATATCTAGTACGTCAATGATTTATCCACTCATTTTTCTGTGGATAACTTTTTACATCCGTCAAATAGAATTTGACAAGAAGTTGCTATCGGTGAGGTTCGCATTAGTGTTTGTAGCAAATGTTGTTGTTGTTTTGTGGAGGTTTTCTTTCCTGTTTTTATTTTTTTATCTTTAGTTAGTTGTGCTGAATGAAGTGCAACGTAAAATCAAAAAATAAACAATTATGTATTTAATCCTGGATAGCTATAACTGCAATTTTATAAATGTATCCTTTGTTTTCGTGCAAGTGGTCCTAAGTATGTTTTTTTTTTGTTCAATTTACCTATAGCTACATTGTTTCCGCAGTTTAACTTTGATTATTTCTATTTTCTTCAATATCACTATTTTTACTTGCGATTATAGGTAGAAACTATAAGGCAAGTTTTGTATTCGTAAAAAAAAAGTTTTGAGATAACAATCAAACATGACATTACGATGATAGAGAACACGAAAAAAGTAGGTCCGACATTTCTGTCTGTCTGTCCGTCTGTCAGTCTGGATGTACCGACACCTACAGCCTAAACGGTTGGGCCGATTTTCTTTAAACTTGGTACTCTGTATTCTTAGAGTAATATGCCCAGGCGTATTTTTGATTTTAACCTAGGTCTGAAAATAACGGTACCTGCCATATAAACGTAACAGATAATTCAATTTTTCTGGAAAAAAAAACGATCGATTTTGATAAAATTTAACATGACATGATTTTTAACGGTACCTACCAGCCGTACAAGCGTTTAAAACAGTTCCATTTTTCTCGTAAAAAATAAAATCGATTTTAATAAAATTTCGTTCAATGGATTTGTATCCAAAGGTTGTGTTTTTCATTTGTTCTTAATAATTTAACATGTTAACTATACCTGGCAAATAAGCCCTTAAAGCCAAATTTTTCTCGTAAAATATATGATCGATTTTGATAAAATTTAGTGTGACTGATTTTTTTCCAATAATGAAGTTTTCGTTAGAAATTTATTTTCAAAATCACCTTATTAACGGTACCTGTCATATAAACGCTACAGAAAATCCAATTTGTCTCGAAACAAATACGATCGATTTTAATAAAATTTTGTGTGACTGATTTTTTGCCAATAACGAAGTTTTTCGTTGGAATTTTTTTTTTTCAAAATCACCTTATTAACGGTTCCTGCCATAAAAACGCTTTAGAAACTATTTTTACTTCCGATTATTTATTATAGTTTCTTGCTTAGTATCCTAAGCCAAAGGTTAGTAGATAATCTTACACAAGAGCAGGTTTGTCCGACCCAGTCGTGCCTTTTATTTGTTCAGTATGCAAATCACTAAACATCTTTTAAACGTCCCATACATCATCATACAGAAAATTAAAAATTACGAAAACCATCTCTTCTTTGCATTTTAGACCGGTGTGAAAACCGTTAAGGATTTAAGTAAATCAACTAAGCGATTTGTAAACTACCCTTTTAAAAATAAAATAACTTTTATCTTATTTCATCTGACGTTTTCTTATCTATTGTTAGGCAATTATCTGATCAAAACAAGCAGCTAGTATAATATTATATATTTTTTTTACATACATATATATTTTTTAAAAAGCTAAAAAAATAACTGTTGTCTACCCAGGTTCGAGTATTTATTTTCCTATTATTCAAAAAGTAGATATTCAAATATTTTTGAAAGTGTGGTATGTACCAAGGTGCCATGTGCGATGTTATGACAACAAAACTATAAAAATATTCTTGACACTTGACACAACAACTCAATTGTTCGTTGGATAAAAACTTCCGATTTTTTTTGTATAAAAGCCAAAAGAATTTGTCCCAAATCATTATAAGCATTGTAAAAACAATAGTAACAACATGTTCAGAACCGGATTGTCATTAATTGCCTTGGTGGCTATCGTAGGTGTTTCAAACGCTATTTATCAAACTGCGGGTCAGGACGAATATTATACAGTCACTGAAACAAAAACAACTTATAACCAAGGTTATGTCCCAGTCCCAGTGGTTCAACGTGGAAGTTTTGTTCAGACTAATCAAGTGCAAACCGGTTATGGTCAAGGCGGTTCTCAACAAATGCAAGCTGGATATAGACAAGGCGGTGCCAATGGGCAAATGCAAATTGGATATGGACAAGGCGGTGCTAACGGACTACAGCAAACTAATCACTACCAGACAAACAATAATTACGTCCAAACTGTACCTAAAAAACCTAGATGCGGTCGTTTAATTGGCTGCATATTAAATAGAGCAGCTAACATTGCTGGCGGTGCTGCTGATACTGTTCTTGGTAGGGGTGTCGGCATGTTGGGATAAGTGCTTGGGGGTCCTGAAATGGGAATCAAAATTACAGGAGCCGGAAATGAGAAAGGTATGGGTTTAGGACTCCATATTGCAGTCTGCCAACCAAATAGTAATCTAAGCATGTTCACTATTCAATACTATAAAAATAAAAGATACTTTTGATATGTTCGTTTGTCTTCTACCTTAAAAACGTCAGGCTGTTATAAGCCAAAAAAATAATAAGAAAAGAAAGCAGGCAGTTTTCTTGTGCGAGTTACCTAAGAGAAAATTAGGGTTAGGTTAAGTTAGGTTAGTGTGCTGGCGGTTGATCTTGTATAGATGCCAGTATATAAGTACTGTAAAATGAACATACCTATGCGCGGACTATACAGGGTGAGTCATGAGCAATGCGACAAAATGCTAGGGCGTGTAGGTTGCGTTGAGACAAGAAAAAAATCGTATGGGAGGGGGGGGAAAAATGGGAAAAAAATTATTTTAAATCAACGGCTTCATTCACAATGCTGTGCGATACGTTTTTGAAAAGCCAATAACTTTTTATTTCATTTTGTGTTTAAATAAATCTATTTTAAGAAATAGTTTTTGAAATATTAATTTTCAAAGTCAAAATTTTGCAAAAAAAAAATTGAAAAAAAAATTTCAAATTCATTTTTTTCAAAATTTTACGTAATTAAGTGCTAATTTTAATTTCAAAATTCAATGCTGTTATTAATTTTAAGTCAAAATAAGAAATTCGGATGCAAAAATTTTATGTCGTTCTCAAGAAATTAAAAAAAAACCAAAACCACCTTTTTCTAAGAAAAACATTTATTTTTATTGTAACGAAGCAATTTATTTATTTATTTAGCATTAATCTTAGTTTTTTTACTTTTTTTTTAATGGGAGTTTTATGAGAACATAATAAAATTAAATAGTATTGGAATAACCCTGGATTAATATTATTTTCATTGATAACTTCTGAAAACTGACCTGTCAATATTTTTGCCTTGGCCTGCCCGCAGCCCATGGGTTCTACATGTTATGGGGACAATAGGGACAATAAAACCGCATTTTTTTAATGAAAAAAAAAAGAAAATTGCAACGCAAGATAAATAAAAGGCATTGCAGTTTTGCTTAGTAATTATTTCAAATTTGAATATTAACTCATTAACACGTAACGATGTCAAGCTCATACACCCGAGAAGAATTAACGGACATGCATTTCTGCTACGGTTTAGCTAATGGTCGAAGTCGTGAAGCCGAAAGACTGTACGCTGAAAGATATCCCGATAGGAGGTGTCCCCATCATAGCACGTTTCCAAGAATCCACCGACGTCTAAGAGATCATGGAGTGCTGGAGCATCGAAGAAGCGAAAGGCCAGTTTCTGATGAGTCAAGAATCTTAGATGAAAGAATTCTGGATTTAGTGCGAAATAATCCCTCCGTCAGTACAAGAAGGATATCCACTATGCTTGGAGTGTCCCAATCTAGAGCATGTCAAGTACTTCGGGCGGAAAATTTACACCCGTACCACTTTACGCCTGTTCAAGAACTCACCTCAAACGACAAGTTATTGAGAACCGAATTTTGTAGAACATTACTACTTAGAAATGAAACCGAACAAAACTATTTTAGAAGAATATTCTGGACGGATGAAGCACAGTTTACTAGGGATGGGGTTACTAACTTCCATTATTGGAGTAGCGCCAATCCACACAAAAAAAAACAAAACAAATCACAATTGTAATGTTTGGCTTGGTATTGTTGGACACACTGTGATCGGGCCCCGGTTTTTGAATTCCATTATTAATGGAGAATCATACCTGCAATTCCTACGAGACCTTTTACCCGATTTATTAGACAGCGTTTCACTGGTTATAGCAGATACTTTAATCTACCAACAAGATGGTGCTCCAGCACACTACAGCTTACAGGTGAGAAACTGGCTGGATGATCATTTTAGTGACCGTTGGATCGGAAGAAGGGGCCCCACGGAATGGCCGCCTAGGTCATCAGATTTAACTCCCCTAGATTTCTATGCATGGGGATTTATGAAGAATTATGTTTACGAAGTGGAAATAGTATCATTGGAACAACTGAAGGAACGAATTGAAGTCGCTGGAGTCGAATTGCAGGAAAATTTGTCAAGCATAAACTTATGTGAAGCCATATTACAAGGAGATATAATCTATGCCTTCTAAACAATGGAGATCATATCGAGAATTTTTTATAAGTACTTCCAATAAAAAAACATATTAAAAATAAAAGGAATAAAAAAAACTAAAAAAACTAAGATTAATGCTTCTTAAATTGCTTCGTTACGATAAAAATAAATGTTTTTCTTAGAAAAAGGTGGTTTTGGTTTTTTTTTAATTTCTTGAGAACGACATAAAATTTTTGCATCCGGTTTTCTTATTTAGACTTAAAATTAATAACAGCATTGAATTTTGAAATTAAAATTAGCACTTAATTACGTAAAATTTTGAAAAAAATTAATTTGAAATTTTTTTTTCAATTTTTTTTTTCAAAATTTTGACTTTGAAAATTAATATTTCAAAAACTATTTCCTAGAATAGATTTATTTAAACACAGAATGAAAGAAAAAGTTATTGGCTTTTCAAAAACGTATCGCACAGCATTGTGAATGAAGCCGTTGATTTTAAATAATTTTTTTCCCATTTTAAGTCAGTTTTTTCGAAAATTGCCCCTCCCGGCTAAACGGAGGGGAATAGACCCCCCCTCCCATACGATTTTTTTCTTGTCTCAACGCAACCTACACGCCCTAGCATTTTGTCGCATTGCTCATGACTCACCCTGTAGATAAGGTTTTGCTGTCTTTCAGGCATTTCGCTTTGTTTTGTTTTTTTTTGTTCGTCAAATTTAAAAAAATAAAATAAGCAAGCAGCGCACGCCAAAGTTGTAGTTGGGTGAACTTGTACTACATCTACAGCTGCAGCTACACATTCTGGGCGAATTATAGGATTGGTGTTGTCTCTACTTTGACAGTGCTACAAGCTACAGCTACAGCTACACCATTCTGTTTGTTACAATTTTAATTTCCCGAATGATTTAATAATAATTATTATTTGATTTATTTACCAAAAAAAATTTTAAACGCCAGAATTTTTGTTTTAGTAAGAACGATTTAATAATATGTAACGGCACGACCGGCAATATACAACGACGAAGATGAAACTAAAGCGACAACACAAAAAATATTACACGACGAGTCACGAGTCACGAGATGACAAAATTGGTTTTCTTTATATTTGATAACACGACGGGCGAATTAAAAAGGGAATTGTAACACAGCAATTGACGATGCTGTTCTTGGCTAGCTCAGCTGGGTAGTGGTTCGCCATATCGAATTAATTTATGTATGATAAAAAAAAATCAATGATAAAAAAAAATATTTAAAAAAAGTTATAGGTACCTATTTGTACTTACCTGGTATACGTATGCAAATGCAGGTACGTATAGACGGAAATACAAAAAGGGGAAAGGGCGCCATAAATTTTTTTTGAAAAAGGAAATTCCAAACCTTCGAAACGGAAACGACGGTGAAAAGCCAAATAAAAAAGAAAGACAATAAAAATATTTTAACTTCCCAGATAGGGATTTTAATGCTCTTAAAATTTGCCCAGGAAACCTTTCGAGGATAAAACCTGGAATCTGTTTGAATTAAAATGAACAGTAAAAAAAAAAATAAGTAGGTACCTATTCAAACAACGAAAATGGATCGTTATCACTTAGCCCCAAACAATTTAAAATAATAAAAGAAACAGATCGCGAGTCCTGCAATTCCAGGATAAGTTCGAAACAGAAATCTACCGAGTTTGAATCTTTTATTACAAAAAAAATAAAAGATTTTTCACGTAAATTGTCACACAACTAACTAAGATATACCACTAAGATATACTTATCTGCCAATTTTTCCTTCGTTTTCAACCTGTCTGCCTGAATGAAACACACTTTCAAACTAAACCACTTTATTTTTCTTTACTCTACTCTACATTAAAATTTTCAAAGTTCAACGATTTTTCTTTTCTACTTTTTTTTTTTAAATTAAACCTCTACGGTGGATAGGCACTCAAGAAGTGTCCTTCCAAACTTTCACCATGTTTGCAAAGCATCTTCTTTATTGTCGTCCCCTATGGTTTCGGCCAATCAGTACCCGCTAATCTCGATGACGAGATAATAGAGCAATCACATAGCATTATTTGCGAATATGTGCTGTCGTCGTCGAAATTCAGTGGTCCTGCTTTCCCATATAAAACCCAAACATATTCATCATCGAATTCGCCGGCCACTGATCTTCTTACAGTGAAGAGCTATTCGATGAATGCATTCAGCCCATATTCCCACATTTTTATAAAAAGAAAAATAATTGAAAGCTGAAAAATCTAATGTCGGCTTACAATCATTTTTCCCCTCAAAACTAAAATACAATGCAAAAAAAATAAAACAACAAAAAATTCAAGGCAGACAATATAAGACCATTCGAAGGAAAATATGGCAGTTTATATCTCCTATTTGTGATTTTAACTACTTCGATGGACTTCTGTTCAGATTTGGGGGATTGGGGCTAGCTAGATAACGTTCCATCTTATACAATATATATTATTAACTATATGTCGGGCTCTCGGCCATTCTCTAACGAGTAACATCAGCTTACGGAGACCAAATGTCGCCCGAGCTTATTTTCATCAGAGTACCGCTTCTCTGGCAATGGTTATAGTTTTAACGAGTAACTTCGCTCGCGTTGCTTCTAACGGGTGATTTTTTAGCTGGTTTGGTTTTGGCAACACTGGTTTTGACAGCTGACGTGTGTTTAGTACCTTGTGTCACTGTCAAACAGCTTCAGTTTGGTTTGCAATTTAACCATGGATCGTCTTACAAATGAACAGCGCTTGCAAATTATTGAATTTTACTATCAAAATTCGTGCTCGGTTCGAAATGTTCATTTATCGAAAAATTGTGTTCAGCGATGAGGCTCATTTTTGGTTGAATGGGTACGTAAATAAGCAAAATTGCCGCATTTGGAGTGAAGATCAGCCAGAAGCATTGCAACAGCTACCAATGCATCCCGAAAAAGCCACTGTTTGGTGCGGTTTATGGGCCGGCGGCATTATTGGGCCATATTTCTTCAAAGATGATGCGAATCGCAGCGTTACTGTCAATGGTGAACGCTACCGAGCGATGATAACAAACTTTTTTTTGCCCGAAATGGAAGTTCTTGACTTGCATGATATGTGGTTTCAACAAGACGGTGCCACATGCCACACAGCACGCGAAACAATGGCGCAATTGCGAGGCGAGTTTGATGAACAGTTAATTTCACGTTTCGGGCCGGTCAATTGGCCGCCTAGATCGTGCGATTTGACACCATTAGACTATTTTTTGTGGGGGTATGTCAAGGCTAATGTCTATAGGGACAAGCCCGCTTCGATTGACGTACTGTGTTGCGTGGCAAAAGGAGGGGGGGTGGATGTAAAGAAATAGAAATGGTCCTATACCATAGTATTATAGATGAGGCAGCAGATGACAGGGTATGAAGAGGGGTAGGAGTGTCTAGTTCAGAGACTTGGCCTGCTTGCTTAGCGCAGCTCAACTCGCCGGACGGGATGGGTTTTTGACCCTGAAACTAGACCTCACCAGCAACAACCACATAAAACAGGCCGGTAGAAATATAAATTTCAAAAAAATTCAGACATCAGACGGACACCGACACACCAATAGGGAGCTGCTGATGGTATTGCAGCTTGGCCTTTTCCCTCCCAACCTGGAAATCTATCGGCCTTTTCAGATTTCCCCAATATAGACTACTTAATTATCAGGTCACACTATTAACTACACTTTGGTCAACTTACCCTTCACACCCCTAAGAAATTTACTTCAAGTAGACATTCTGGGTTACCAGAATCAACATTTCAAATAAAAACAGCCGCATTTGTAATCTGTTTTAACAATTTAGGACAATTTTATTGAGTTCATAGGAGCTGTATCTATAATCATAAGTAAACAAAAAAACAGTTGCCATCAATAAATGTTAACTTTTGAATTTAGAACAAAATAATTTTTTTTTTTTTTCGTTTTCTGGCAATATTAACAGCATAAATTAACCTAGACAATTAACAAAAAAGAAACGTGATAAGAATTTGGTTTCAGTTTAAAACACTAAGCAAAATGTATTGACAGACACCAATTTCGGGTGTTTAAAAAAAAACGTAATTTCAAAAATATATAGGTCCTACCTAAGAAGAGCTCTCTTTAGGGGCACTAACAAGGAAAATACAACACTTAATAAGTGTATCCGAAAAATACTAACACGGCCGAAAAGAAACAAAAACTCTATCACTTACAATTACTAGAACTTGACTTGAAAATTAACATAAAAAGGAATTAGAACACTTGCGTTCAATTATAATTTAAATTGTATATATATAAGATTATTATTTTTTTTTTTTTTTTTTATTAACGTATTGATTGACATCAAAAAAATTGTTAAAATCTCTATGGCCGTAACTCAGTTATTATGCAGCCGTAGAAAAATTTCTAATTTACCCAACCAAAATTATTTTAACTTAGCTATACTTTAAAATTCTACCTATTTTATATATTTTTAAACGTTTTAAAAATAAAGGTGAAACAAAAGTATAATTAAAAAAAAAATGAATAATTTGCTTATATATCAAAAAAACACTATCTTTCACTTTATTTAAGTTTTTTTTTGTTTGAGATTAAGTGTAACTCACGTGACGTCCCTCGAAGTATCTGTACATACCCTGTACTATAACTGGTATCTTTTACCGGTACTGTAACCCATTCTCGCAAGTAAAGGTGCGGAATTATTTTTCTGTACGGTAGACTGGCGGTTTCAAGTAAGAGAGGTACTGATTTGGAGTGGTGCTTCTATTGGGGACATCAAATAAAACTTCTTGGATTCATAAATTGGTAATTCAGTGGTACGAGGTGAATTATCACAACTCAAAAATTTTAAAGTTGGCGGCCACGACTGTCAATGGCTGTCTATGACCGCCACAAGTTTGTCGAGGACAGTATGCCTGCACATAAAGAAAATTGTCACTATAACACAAATAAACCCAATTTCCTATTTGTTTCTCACCTCTTTAATAAAAAATTTGCAATTTGAGATTGAAAATGCACTTTTGCTTAATTCAAATTAAGAACGAATGTAGATATCGTGGTTTTTCCTTTCGCGTCTAATAAAAAAAAATTTAATTGGTAATTGTATTACCAGGCAATTTAAAATTTTACCTCACTTATATTTTTTTTTTTAACATCAATTTTTTAATTTTTTTTTCCACATACAACGTTAAAAATATTTGACTTTAAATCTAAAAATCGAACGTTGTTTTTTTTTCGGTACACTGTACCTATGGTAAGTATTGGCTTTAAGTAAGGGAAATTTCACCCTGCCCAGTTGTTGGGCTATGTAACCGTCAGAACGTTTGAACCAATACTGACTGTTGGTTCTATAGATTGGGTCCCTGGACCCAATAATCTTAGTCAATATCCCTGCTTCACCCGTTACATCGTCCGATTTCAGCCCACCCACCAATCATATATGGACAACGTATGACTTTGGATGGGTGGACTTTGACCTTCCCGAGTCTTCCTTTACCCAGTAATTCGCACAGTAATCTACACCCACTCTGCTTCCTATTTGATCCATTTCCCGATAGATGGGGTGGAGTTAGTCAAGGACTAAATTTATTTTAAGCTGGCAACCAATTGTTGCTATTTTATTATTATTATTATTTTATTTTATTATTATTTTATTTTGTTATTATTTTATTTTAATATTATTTTATTTTATTATTATTTTATCATTATTATTATTATTACTATTATTATTATTATTATGATTATTATTATTATTATTATTTTATTATTATTAATATTTTATTATTATTAATATTATATTATTATTAATATTTTGTTATTATTAATATTATATAATTATTATTATTTTTATTATTATTATTAAGAATATTTTATTATTATTAATTATTAGGATTTTCTTTAGTATAGTTAAAAAGGTTGTGATTAAAATAGTTAAAAGTTATATTATTACAAATTATATTAATAATAACAAATGATTGCCAGCGCCCAGTGTCGAGAAATGGAACTACGATGGCCAGTCCTTTCTCTACCTCCCCTTCTACTTTTATTGTTTATTATCACTGTCATTGAAGGCTGTCACTGACACTGACTTTATTTCATTCGTGTAGTGTATGTTTCGAGTGATATTGTGCCTGTTGGAGGCTAGTAAAAACAATTTTCAAGTGATTTTTTTTTTTTTTTTATTTTTCCGGAATTTATATTCTTGATGGTGGTCGTTCCAGGGGCCCATAACAAATTTCCGGCTTTGGCAGATCGTATCCATGCCGGGGACGGAAAATGGGTATCCTGGTCTTCCAGTGGGGAAGAACCCAAACTAAGGTAGCCGGGCCAAAAATATGCAAATGCAAAGTTGAGGTTAGTATTCTAGGCGTCCTTTTTTTTTCCTTAAAGAAATCAAAGCAGATGACTTGATTTTTTTTTTCAAAAATGAGATTCCTATTTTTGGTTTGTTTCTTTAACAATTTTAATTTATTTGTTTTTTCTTTTTAGTAATCCTGTCAACCTTGGAGAATCGGGGAACATTCGTTCCTAAAAAAAAACAAATTCATCTTCTGTGCCGGACTCCAACTCAGGGACGCTCTTGGAAGAGTTGCACATCTTGAAATTGTATGTACGCTATATACCTGACAAAGAGGTGAAGCTAAACAAATGAAATAATTATTTCTAATTATCAGCACTATCATGTTCATTATAATTGTATCTATGATTAATGTTTACTTTCTGTTGGTTGTAGGTCAACCGGTAGCCCTTTATGTGATATTGGCTTATCTTCAGAACATAGCATCCCGTCAGCCGTCACTACGCGTTAGCCTACTTGTATCTAAGCAGCTCCTCCAAGGTACCTAAAAAGTTACTTATAAGTCCCGACCTATCCTAATAGTATATCTTTCTGTCTTTCAGTTTGCCTAGACGTTAGGATTGCTGTACTTCTAATCAACCGTCCACCCTATTCTTAATAATACACTATCTTGCCTATGGATTATAATTCCCTAAATCAATCTGGGATATATACATACATTATAATCTAATGATTATAACATAATGGCCACATGTATGTATGTAGGTATGTTTTTTTTTCTAAATCTTTCTCTGGATGCTATTATTTTTTTTTCTTTTATACCGTGTAGGTGAATAACAAGATATTCAAACTAAAGCAGCAACAACCATATCTACTCTAATATATAAATAGTGTTAGACCAGTACCCAACTGGATCAAGAATTTTTAGATCAGCAGTAGCAGTCATCTTTATTGCCGCGAAGCCATAACAGGTCATTGACCTACTTGGGTTATGTTGCGTAAATGAATTGTCGATGGTATAATTACATGGGTGAGCTTTATTCTTGGTTGTATATATGTTATTTTTTTAATATTGGATACGTACGGACATTGAGTAGGCACATACTCATGACATTTTGAGAAAAAAAAATATTCCCTGTACGATCGCACAGAATAAACAACCACCTGTCGAGAGTATTCTCTTTTACTGACCGTGCCCAAGGCCTATAATATTAAGGTAGTTATTAGATATGTTCAATGAATATCTTACGTATATATAAATTATATGTATAAGGTACTAGTATATAATTTCGTATGTACAATAAAATTTTAAGCAAATATTCATATGGTTATGGTATTGCTCTACTTCAACCCCATATCTTCTGTCTGGATTGATATAGGTACCCGTGCCGATTGGGAGATCAATGCTTGGTCACAACTTATTATTGGCGTTGTACGACTATATTTGGGTGTACCTATCTACAAACAATTCAGGTAGTAAGTTTAGATTTCGTACCTATATACCTTTGCGCGGGATATTGGGTACGAATTTTAGATTGTCAAGATCCTTTATATGGTAATTTTTGATGTTCAAAAAGAAACCTTGGCCAGTGGTTCATGTAGTACGTGACTATAACTATACATTCAAGAGGGTTGGTTTGTCAACGATATTTTTTTTCATTTCATTTAAGTGGTCAATATATTGGGTTGACTACTGCAAGGCCTCTACCCCCCCTTAAAATATCATAAAAACCATAGGCATAGCATGCACCTTTTACGTTATTACTGTTCCGATTTGTACACGTAATGAATAAATAGGACTTAAAACACAAATATCACAGATGGTATCTCAGGTACTAGGGCTGATTTTCAGTAACCCGACTTGTTGCTGGACCGCTATGATTTTTTTCCAGGTACATGGTGAATAGGTACTACGAGTATTATAACTATGGATCGGTGCATATAGTAAACGATTAGTAAACAAATAAGACTTAACCAAACAAATATATCACAGGATAGTTAAATCAGGTATTTATGTAGTGTCGATACTAGAACTATTTGTAAATCGCGTGCAGTCGCGTGTTTCAGGTACTTGGGTGTGCGTGGGCGGCAGTTAAATTTGTGTTAAACTGGTGTTTTTACTGAGATCAGATATCGGTTGTATAGTCTTGTCAGGTAGCTGGTGGATAGCTAAGTTACTAAATAAAGAAAATCAATAAGACGGTACTAAACAAATATATCACAGGGTAGGTAGTTTAAAAAAGAAACTATATCTAGATGGGTTAATCTAGACGTAGTTGTTTGGTAGAAAATTTCGAAATACATCTGATCCAAACGTATAATAACTTAACAGGTAACGTACCTGAGATAAAGTTATTGGTGTTATTAAACTGAACCAATAAGGCGACTACTATATCGTGAACAGGTTATCTCAAGACATAGGTTTTCTGCTGTCTGATTTAAGTTTTTTATTTTAGTTTATTATCTAGGTTAAGTTATTGTTAATTAATTTCATAACCAACTAGTTAGGTATTAACCTCAGTCGCACTTACTAATAACCAAATAAAACCCTTATACTACCAAGTGAATCAAATTTGTTTCTGTCTTTAATGAGAACGGTTCTATTTTTCTGTAATCTATTCCAAGCTTAATAACCATTTATTGTTTTAAATCTTTTGCGTGAAATATACCGATCTTCTTTCCGCTTAAGTTCTCAAGTTCGTACATTTGGTTACCTACTTGTTTAACTATACGACACTTGACATATTTCGGACATAATTTTGCTGATAGATATTTTGAAGTGTCGCTCAAAATAAAGTTTCTTTTATACACTTCCTGTCCGGGCATGTATCGAACTTTTCGCGTGCGGATGTTGTACGTTTTCGCTGATCTTTCATTGGATTTTAATATGTTTTCTTGGATTTGCTTACGTATGCACTGCAGTCGGTCGCGTCGGGTGATGGTCAAAAGTTCGTTGTCGTCTACCGCTTTTAGTTTCTGAGCCAGTTCATAACTACTACCGTGTGTCATCATATTAGTTCCGAATAGAGCGAAGTATGGTGGCACTCCCGTAGAGGTATGAACTGAACTCCTAAGTGCACATGCGATATCACTGAGGTGGTAATCCCAATCGCGTTGGTCCGTCTTGAGATAAGAGCGTATGGCCGCTAACAATGTTCGGTTGACTCTTTCGGATGCGTTTGACTGCGGTGCATAGTTAGCTGTTTTGAAATGTCTCACCCCATATCTTTGCAGAAGATTTTGAAAATCTTTAGCAAGAAATTGTTGTCCGTTATCGGAGTGAATAACATGGGGGACACCAAACATATTAAAAATGTCATCTCTTAAAAATTTTATTACGCTAGCTGTATTTGCGTTTTTTAATGCTTTTAACCATACAAATTTAGACAAATGATCAAGGACTACAAAGACATAGGCATTCCCGGTTTTTGAACGTGGGTACGGACCGAGGAAGTCTATATACAGTTTTTCGAACGGACGAGTTGTACAATAAGACGTAATGATAGGAGGACGTGATACTTGATTGGACGCTTTACACTGCTTGCACACCGAACAGTTAGACACATATTCTTTAATTTGGACTGTCATATTTGGCCAATGGAAATACTGGCGGATACGTTTCAAAGTTTTTGCGATGCCCCCGTGGGCCGCTTGAGGTGGATTGTGCGCTTTGGTTATAATTTCTTCCGTCAGTTCAGAAGGAACCCACAATAGCCAAGCATGATCAAGCATCACTTCTTCATTCTCATATCGTACAGATTTTTTGTAAACATATCCATCTTCAACTTTTAAATCAGGTAACTGATCAGGATGGGCTTCAATTGTTTTTATTAAGCTTTCGTACTCTTCGGACTTAAACTCTTTCGACTCTAAGTCAATCAGGGGAGCTACCTCTTCAATGTTCAGTGCTTCTACGTATACCCGAGAAAGAGTGTCGGGCACAGTGTTAAGAGATCCACGGCGATGTTGAATGTCGAAGGCATAGGATTGCAACAGTAAACTCCATCGAGCTAATTTCCCACTCAGATCCTTCATGCTCATAAGCCATCGAAGGCTAGAGTGATCTGTTATAACCGTGAAATCCATGCCCTCGACATATGGCCTAAATTTTTGCACGGCCATCACCGCCGCCATACACTCCTTCTCGGTTACACTATAGTTCCTTTGGCATTTGTTAAATTTTTGTGAAAAGTACGAAATGGGTACTTCTTCATCCTCCGCATTTTTTTGGAACAAAACCGCACCTATTCCCATATCGGATGCGTCGCATTGGATAAAAAAGCGCTTGGAGAAGTCGGGATGCGTTAGAACAGGAGCTGTAGTAAGGGCTACTTTCAAATCCTCAAATGCTTTTAATGCAGCCTCTGTCATTTGGAACTTTTCATTTTTCTTTTTCAGTAGGTCAGTTAAGGGTGCAGTCAGACTAGAAAAATCTCTGACGAATTTTCGGTACCACCCTGCCAAACCTAATAGTCGTCGAACCTGTCTTGGAGTTTTGGGGACTGGAAAGTCAATCATGGCTTCTATTTTCGCCGGGTCAGTTTTTAATTTCCCACCACCAACAATGAACCCCAAATACTTCAGTTCCTTAAAGCAGAACTTGGATTTGTCCATGTTGATGGTGAGATTTGCCTTTCGTAGACATTCGGCAACTTCTTCTATTAGGGCAAGGTGGGTTTCAAAATCCGGGGCCATGATTAGCAAATCGTCAAGATACACGAAGACACGTTCTCTAAGTCGTGCAGGAATCACCTTGTCCATTAATTGGCTTAACCTTTGGGCTGCGTTGCACAACCCAAAAGGCATCACCGTGAATTGGTACAAGGGTCTTCCCGGTACCGCAAAGGCAGTCTTTTCCCTACTCTGTCTCTCCAGCGGTATTTGCCAAAATGCTTCTTTTAAATCGATACTACTGATGAAAAACGTATCTGGTAATCTACTTAGGAGCCCTTCAATGTGTGGTAGGGGGTTGGCATTCTTCTTCGTCAGTGAGTTCACTTTACGAGAATCCAGGCAAAGACGAACTTTGCCTGGCTTCTGCAACAGAACCACTGGCGAACACCACGGGCTTTCACTTTCCTCGATAACGCCGAGGCTCAACATTCGGTCTAATTCTTTATACAATACCGCTTGTACCGCTGGGGAGACAGGGTAGTGACGCTGTTTCACAGGGACCGCGTCCCCGGTATCTATCACATGCTCCATGAGCGTGGTTTTACCCAGACCGTCAAGGTCGAAACAGAGAAATTTCCGTCTGACTGCATCCAGTCTGACCTGCTGTTCTTCTGACAACAGATGAACATTTGCTACTTCTACGTTATCCATCAAAGATATTGAACTGATTATGCTGGGAGCGATTTGGAACGATTTCCAGAAATCGACTCCCAGATAAAGTTCCTGGTCTAAATTGGGAACGATAAAGAACGTTAAGTCCTTTATCAGACCTTTAAATTCTACAGTTGCCTGTACCTTTCCTACAACACTCTGGCTTTTGCCATCGGCTGTTTTAACGCCGGAGCGATAAGGTACTATTTTCAAATTCAATGCATTTATTAGCTCATGAGCGTTTTTTCCAAATATGCTTACGCTTGCACCGCTATCCAATAAGCCTAACATTTCTTTGTTACCGATTTTAATTTTGGCGTATGGCCTAGGATCAGAAGACATGTTTAAAATGGTAGATAACAAGTTTTTTCTTACACTTTTTCTGGTTTGATATCTGTTTCTAGCTTTTATTATATTCTGTGAAACATCGGGTTTAAAATTATTAAATATTCTACCTCTAGCCTGATAATATTCTTCTATTCTCTTATGTAGAGGTTTAATATGGTATATTTTGTTTAAGTAAGTATTTGTTTCTGTCTCTGTGTTTACGTTTACGTTTCTTTTTAATATTTGTATTTGAAGAGGTTTGTCATCTGCCAGACAGTTTTTGATTTCTTCTGTTTGGCAGTAATTTTCAACGGTTTGATTTAATGGGGGTTTTGGGTTTGAGTCGAACGCGACTCCCCCGAAGACTTCGCGTTCTGCGATCGGTTTTCCGGGTTGCATTTTTTGCAGTTTGGAGTTTTAACCCCTGCCTGACCGCACTTGTAACAAAAAACGTTGTTAGCCTCCGACTCGCATTCAAAATAAGTATGCCCCGGTGCCCTGCAGTTCCAACAAACCAAACTAGACGAATCCGCAAACTTCCGAGGAGGAAGTTTTGGACGATTTCCCGAGAATTGGAACGCAGCCAATTGATCTTCGGGCGGCTGGTTGTATTCTTCGTCGTACACCAGTTCATTGGCCATATATTTTCCGGGTGGCCTTGGAAACTTTTGGATGTCTCGTTCCCTCCTCGGATATATGGTCTCTGCGTCTCGACACGCAATCCTCAGCTGATCCATGGTAAATATGGGCATGGGATATACCAACTTTACCAATTTATCATTTAAGTTTCGTTTCAGGATCCTGACCAACTCAACCTCTGGAATAGGAACACTTAACTGAGAACGCAATTTGTTTATGGCAGCCAAGAAATCATCGCTGCTCTCCCAGGAACCCTGCCTACGATCCATGACGTCTCGCATTATTTCATAGTCCGACCTGCTGTTTTTAAATTGGCGAATTAATGCTTCTCGCAGCGTAGGCCAATCAGGTCGGTAGTGGTGGCGTTGAAATTGCCAGAACCACTCATAAGCAGGTCCTGAGAGTAGCAGGTGGAAGTCCCGCAAGATTTCTGCCCAGGGATATTCATACTGCCGCTGCAGTGTCTCAAGACGAAAAATAAAATCATCGACAGTGAGGCTCTCAGGCTTACCTTCAAAAGAAAGTCCCCACTTGTCGATCTTTATCGGAGCCCTTACATTTCCAGACGGAAGTGGTTGAGATGGTCGAGGATCATAAAAACTACCTGGAGGTCTAGGGTGCTGAATATACGACGGATGGTTATTGAAATCCTCAAGTTGGTATATCCTATTACGATCACGTCTCGATTGTTCGTTTTGTCGCCGCGATTGGTGATTTGTACGAACGAAAGCCCCACCCAGTGGATCAGACTGAGGAAACGGTTGGTCCAGCGGATTGGCTGTTGGCTGAGGTACACTTGAGGTTACTGGTGGTGGCCTTTGAACTGGTTCTTCTGGTGGAGGAGTCGGTCGACTCAGATTCAAATCTCTCATGAATCCCGAAAATTGGTGTTGCATTTCCTCTCTTAGGGATGTCGAGATTTCTTCTCGAACAGACGTTTTATATGACGAAAATGCCTGTACTATAGCTAAATTTATATAAGCTTTTAAGTCTTCCCCCCCAATAATCCTTTGTCTGTGACCTGGAGCTGACGAATTTGGCATGGTACCTAATATCGGCCTTGAATGGGCTGGTTTTGGTATTGTACCAATAGGACCTTTTAGTCCTTGCATGATGGTGTGGTCAAATGACCTGTCACTTTCGCTGGTCGTAGGCAACGAGGGGTATGAAGGGGAGGCATTACCGGTTATTGTGCTGAAAGGAGGTGCATTTATTGACTCGGGGGAAGCGTTCTGACTAGCTGATATTGGAATACCTGAGCTTCTAGGAGGGTTTGAGGACGCTGAAATCGGACGATTAACTGGAGCAGGAGTATTAAGATGAGATCTATCTTGAGTAAGATTTGAATTTTGGGTAGCCGATCTGGTAATTCTCATACTTTCCTCCATCTGTGCTTGCCTAATAATTTTGTCTATGTCTTTATCATTTTTAGAAGAAGCCATCTTGGAGCCGTGAGGAAATAATTAACTTTATTTAGACCACTATCAGAAAAAAAAACTTTTTATTTACTAGCTACCTAGATTAAAAGTACTTATAAGTGTGAGATGAAAAAAGAATAATTTGATTTTGTTTGTGACAAATTTTTATATAACCGCTGTATATTATGTACTTAGGAATAGTACCTTTCTATGTAAATTTTTCTTGAACTTTTTATGATTAAAAAAAAATTAAAGTAAATTTGTACTTTGTAACATTTAAGTACAATTGTACGGATATGCAAACATGAACAAATATAAACGAATTGTTAACAAAAAAAATAACCCAGTGACTTGGATATTTATAAATGTATAAATTGTAGATATATCAAAAAAAGAGAAATTTATAAGAAACACAAAAACTGAAAACCACAGAAAAATAACGAAAAACAAAAAATCCAAATTGTTGGAAAACGAATTATATTGTATATATATGTAAATAAGCAAAAAAAATTAATGTAATGTAGATTTTTAGATAATAGTAAATTTTTTTTTGAACTAATAGATACCTAAAAGTAAAGTAAGTTTTTTTTTTGTTTAAATTAATTCCTATGTAATCTTCAATTTTCAAAATTAAATTTCTGATTCCTAATTAAGTATTTGAGAAACCAATTTATGTTAAGAATTAATTCTTTTTTTTGTATTTGTATATTCGAATACGGGGTGCTACAGGCAGTTGACTTTGGTGGTAGCTTTGCATTATGGTGTGACCTAACATATCGTTGTAGGTAATTCTTTCTTGACATTTTTTTAAAGACATCGGACGGACTAACTAAACCCTCTTGGTGTGACGAATTTTTTTAAACGTTAGAGAAAGCTAAATAATGAACAAATGACATTACAAAGTTTTGCTCTCGGCTTCCGCAATTTTAGTCTATCTCTAGGACTTTGCTAAAAGACTTGAAGCGGTAGAGAAAACTTAACATAGAAAAGAGTTAAAAACTCAAAATAAAAGTTTGAAACAGTGCATCAATGTTCGACTACACGTCATACACGGCCACTGATTTCAAGTTATGAATTTGAAAGTTTACTAAAGCATAGAAAAGGAAATTGAAATTTAAGATAGATAAGTAAAATTTATAGATTTATAGAAAAGCTAAATATTAGAAGTTACTAAGAAAAAAGGTATAGAAAAGAATCATGCAGACCATGTTTAACTGCCATCGTTGTCAACTTTAAAAATCATGTCGCAATTAAGTATAGTTTGTCTGAGACTTTCTATCTTAAGACTTACGATCTTTTTAAAGTTGACAACAAGACCAGTTGGACTGCCAATACTAGTATTGACAAAAAAACAGACTCAAAAATTGGGTTAACTTCAGTCGATGTTAACTTGGTATTGGATCGTCGCGATACACCTAAGTTCGTCTTAGACCTTCTTGGTGCAGACTTACGAGTCTTCCAAGTTAGCAGCAAGTGAAGTTTGGACTAGAGGACGAAAACAAGGACTACACAAACGTTGGGCGCCATTTGTTGCGTGGCAAAAGGAGGGGGGGTGGATGTAAAGAAATAGAAATGGTCCTATACCATAGTATTATAGATGAGGCAGCAGATGACAGGGTATGAAGAGGGGTAGGAGTGTCTAGTTCAGAGACTTGGCCTGCTTGCTTAGCGCAGCTCAACTCGCCGGACGGGATGGGTTTTTGACCCTGAAACTAGACCTCACCAGCAACAACCACATAAAACAGGCCGGTAGAAATATAAATTTCAAAAAAATTCAGACATCAGACGGACACCGACACACCAATAGGGAGCTGCTGATGGTATTGCAGCTTGGCCTTTTCCCTCCCAACCTGGAAATCTATCGGCCTTTTCAGATTTCCCCAATATAGACTACTTAATTATCAGGTCACACTATTAACTACACTTTGGTCAACTTACCCTTCACACCCCTAAGAAATTTACTTCAAGTAGACATTCTGGGTTACCAGAATCAACATTTCAAATAAAAACAGCCGCATTTGTAATCTGTTTTAACAATTTAGGACAATTTTATTGAGTTCATAGGAGCTGTATCTATAATCATAAGTAAACAAAAAAACAGTTGCCATCAATAAATGTTAACTTTTGAATTTAGAACAAAATATTTTTTTTTTTTTTTTCGTTTTCTGGCAATATTAACAGCATAAATTAACCTAGACAATTAACAAAAAAGAAACGTGATAAGAATTTGGTTTCAGTTTAAAACACTAAGCAAAATGTATTGACAGACACCAATTTCGGGTGTTTAAAAAAAAAACGTAATTTCAAAAATATATAGGTCCTACCTAAGAAGAGCTCTCTTTAGGGGCACTAACAAGGAAAATACAACACTTAATAAGTGTATCCGAAAAATACTAACACGACCGAAAAGAAACAAAAACTCTATCACTTACAATTACTAGAACTTGACTTGAAAATTAACATAAAAAGGAATTAGAACACTTGCGTTCAATTATAATTTAAATTGTATATATATAAGATTATTATTTTTTTTTTTTTTTTTTATTAACGTATTGATTGACATCAAAAAAATTGTTAAAATCTCTATGGCCGTAACTCAGTTATTATGCAGCCGTAGAAAAATTTCTAATTTACCCAACCAAAATTATTTTAACTTAGCTATACTTTAAAATTCTACCTATTTTATATATTTTTAAACGTTTTAAAAATAAAGGTGAAACAAAAGTATAATTAAAAAAAAAATGAATAATTTGCTTATATATCAAAAAAACACTATCTTTCACTTTATTTAAGTTTTTTTTTGTTTGAGATTAAGTGTAACTCACGTGACGTCCCTCGAAGTATCTGTACATACCCTGTACTATAACTGGTATCTTTTACCGGTACTGTAACCCATTCTCGCAAGTAAAGGTGCGGAATTATTTTTCTGTACGGTAGACTGGCGGTTTCAAGTAAGAGAGGTACTGATTTGGAGTGGTGCTTCTATTGGGGACATCAAATAAAACTTCTTGGATTCATAAATTGGTAATTCAGTGGTACGAGGTGAATTATCACAACTCAAAAATTTTAAAGTTGGCGGCCACGACTGTCAATGGCTGTCTATGACCGCCACAAGTTTGTCGAGGACAGTATGCCTGCACATAAAGAAAATTGTCACTATAACACAAATAAACCCAATTTCCTATTTGTTTCTCACCTCTTTAATAAAAAATTTGCAATTTGAGATTGAAAATGCACTTTTGCTTAATTCAAATTAAGAACGAATGTAGATATCGTGGTTTTTCCTTTCGCGTCTAATAAAAAAAAAATTTAATTGGTAATTGTATTACCAGGCAATTTAAAATTTTACCTCACTTATATTTTTTTTTTTAACATCAATTTTTTAATTTTTTTTTCCACATACAACGTTAAAAATATTTGACTTTAAATCTAAAAATCGAACGTTGTTTTTTTTTCGGTACACTGTACCTATGGTAAGTATTGGCTTTAAGTAAGGGAAATTTCACCCTGCCCAGTTGTTGGGCTATGTAACCGTCAGAACGTTTGAACCAATACTGACTGTTGGTTCTATAGATTGGATCCCTGGACCCAATAATCTTAGTCAATATCCCTGCTTCACCCGTTACATCGTTCGATTTCAGCCCACCCACCAATCATATATGGACAACGTATGACTTTGGATGGGTGGACTTTGACCTTCCCGAGTCTTCCTTTACCCAGTAATTCGCACAGTAATCTACACCCACTCTGCTTCCTATTTGATCCATTTCCCGATAGATGGGGTGGAGTTAGTCAAGGACTAAATTTATTTTAAGCTGGCAACCAATTGTTGCTATTTTATTATTATTATTATTTTATTTTATTATTATTTTATTTTGTTATTATTTTATTTTAATATTATTTTATTTTATTATTATTTTATCATTATTATTATTATTACTATTATTATTATTATTATGATTATTATTATTATTAATATTTTATTATTATTAATATTTTATTATTATTAATATTATATTATTATTAATATTTTGTTATTATTAATATTATATAATTATTATTATTTTTATTATTATTATTAAGAATATTTTATTATTATTAATTATTAGGATTTTCTTTAGTATAGTTAAAAAGGTTGTGATTAAAATAGTTAAAAGTTATATTATTACAAATTATATTAATAATAACAAATGATTGCCAGCGCCCAGTGTCGAGAAATGGAACTACGATGGCCAGTCCTTTCTCTACCTCCCCTTCTACTTTTATTGTTTATTATCACTGTCATTGAAGGATGTCACTGACACTGACTTTATTTCATTCGTGTAGTGTATGTTTCGAGTGATATTGTGCCTGTTGGAGGCTAGTAAAAACAATTTTCAAGTGATTTTTTTTTTTTTTTTATTTTTCCGGAATTTATATTCTTGATGGTGGTCGTTCCAGGGGCCCATAACAACTGGAAGCCAACATCCATGCATTCATTCGTGAGATACCGGCCGATATGTGTAAAAGAGTATGCCAAAATTGGACTCAGCCGATGGGCTACCTGAGACGCAGCCGCGGTCAACATTTGCATGAAATTATCTTTAAACATTAAATTGCAAGGTTCAAACTATCAATTCAAATAAATATTTCATTCATTTTTTCCAATTTTTTGTTTTTTTTAAAAAAAAAAAAAAAGTTCTAAACCTCTTAAAAAATCACCCGTTATATGGAAGTAGACCGTCCATCTACTATTTTGGATCGTTACTCATGATTAAATCGACGATGACGTCCGAAGATCTGTTTCTTCAAGATACTAAGAGAGAGTGCCGATGTCTGATGGACCATGGCTGCCCTACTCTCTCTCAGTACAATGAAATAAACACCTGAGAAATCAAAAATTAGCAGGAAGTAGATTAGGAATAAGGAATGGAACTGAGATGTTAAGACCAGTTTTTGTCACGGTAAATTTTACCGTGACATGTTCAAGCAATAAGTGTCTGCCATTACTTTTTTGAATAATAACAGAATGGAATAACAAAATATAACTTGTTAAAATGCTTTTAAAATTGATCTAAAATGCTATGTTCAGATGATTTGCAAAAGTTGCAAATATTTGCACACGTGACGTTATTTTCACGTCATCATTTGCAACCCTTGCTTGCAAATCGTGTAAACACCCATTTGGGACAGTGTGCAAATGCTTGCAAATCATTTGCAAGCATTTGCAAAACTCTGATTGCAAATGCCAATTGCAACTTTTGTGCAAATCGTGTGAACACTCATGCAAATGATTAATAACAAGCATCTGCAAATATTCTAGCCATTTGCAAGCGCACCAAATCGTGACATTGCAAATGCGGTCATTTGCAAGCAGTTTTTATCTATTTTTTTTGTGTTGTTATCAAAGGCTTCCTTAAATAATAGTAATTTTATAATTTTTTTTGATAAAAAGTGATTTTTTGTTTTACAAAAAGTGGTCTCTTTATTTTTTCATAGAAAATAAAATTTTTTTGGTATGTGAGCGGATCCCTAAACTCATTAGTAATTAATTAATTATGAGTTAAAAATATAGGACCGTGTTTAGACTGTGAAATTTGAGACCGGACTGACGAGAGTTCGTTGCCGAGAGGGATGAGGGGTGAGTACTCTCGGAAGCGTGAGTACTGTTCCAATTAAAAATTCAATTTTTTTCCCATTTTGTTCATTATGTGCTTGACTGCCGATGTGTTAACATCGCAGTATTTGCATATCTAAGCTGAATGTAGAGTGATATGAATATGAATTCTTGGAAAAGGAAACAAATGAAAGCATTAATAATAATTTATGAATGTTATTTTCTTTTATAAAATGCAAAAAATTCGCGTTGTACAACACTTCACAAAAATTCCACTCGCTTGAAGTGAGGCGTCCTCAATTAAGGACCTGTGTAATCACGAGAGTACTCACCACGCCAGACTCAAATTTCCCAATCTAAACACGGTCTATTGTTATCTCATATTGTTGGATTGCAGTTGATTTTTGAATGAGAAAGACATAGTGCATTTCTTTTGTGGGTTACCAGTACCATGATATCCGAAAACGTATTGAATACATTCCACAAAGAATGAGTTAAAAAGATATTTTTGTCTCATTTTTATTCATGAGATACAAAATTCGATATATCTTGGCCATCATGTATCTTGGCGGTTGATTTTTTAATAGAAAAGATATATATAGCGCATTTCTTTTGTGGTTACCACATCCGAAAACGTATTCAATACGTTCCACAAAGAATGAGTTAAAAATATATTGTTGTCTCATTTTTATGGATGAGATACAAAAAATAGTCAGCAGTAGCCAAAAAGCGAAGCATGAGAAGCAACCGATTTGATGCGGGAATACTCGATCGCATATTTGTGTTTTTTGCCCGATCAAATAAATGATCGAATCGACTTTCGGACATACGAACAAAACCACGACATAGCTCTGGTTCATCTGTACGTAGTTCCAACAATAATTTTGCATAAAAGCTTTCGGTTTAGCGAAGCATCAACCAATCTTTCGCCCACACACGCCTTGAACTGCACTGGTTTCTCCTTCGTTTTAATTTCCTTTCTCGTTTTCCATCATGTCTAGAGCCAGAATAGCAATTGCAACCCACTTTTTGTTTGACATTTTTATATATTATTTTTTATTAAGTTTTTATTTCACTGACAAAGTGCCACAAAAATAATCAATAGAAGATTGATTAAATTTTTGCAAATGTGCAAATGATTAAAAACATGCAAATGTGCAAATGCACTGTGAACCGTATGAACGCCTTGCAAATGATTTGCAACATTTGCACACTCATTTGCAACAAGTCATTTGCAAACCGTTGATTGCAAATGCATTTTCAAATTTTGGGACAAAAGCTGCAAATAGTGTAAACACCTGCATATGCACATTTGCAAGCAAGACCGAACTGATATCATTTGCACAATATTTGCAAGTTTTTTCGTGACGTCACGTGTGCAAATATTTGCAACTTTTGCAAATCGTCGGAACATAGCATAAAGCTACCTTTCTTACCTAATTGACGTCATAAGCACGGGCACCGCTGCCGAGCTTAGTTAGTCTCACTTTAATGTATAGCAGGTAATAAGGTATAAGAGATTGACTGAACAAAATTGAAGTTTGGCAAATTACATGCAGTCTCCGGTCTTAGATTATTAGGGAATCACAAACAACAACTACTACCTTGAAAGAAATCTGTCCAACGGTTAAGCCACACAAAAAGGTGAACACATCACCAACGAATAGTTATTTTTCTCGAAAACATTTAAAATTGGTCAGATGTCATTTTTCTATAATTTATTTAATAAAAAAAATGTGAATTGATTTTTATAACGATATTTTTTGAAATTTTAATATGTCAAATGACTAGAAATTGATGTTTTGCAAACTCAGAGTTCAACTTCTCTCTATCGAATACATAGTAAAATATTCTCCCGGAGAACTAGGAATAGGAGAAGTTTACTCCCGGGAGAAGACATCTCCTGGGGAGTAATTTTCCCCGGGAATATTTATTGGGCTAAATATAATTAGCCCAATTCTTAATATTCCCGGGAAAAATGACTGGGAGTTAAATTTTCATATTCCTATCTCCCCGGGAGACAATTTTTCCCTTCGATACCGGCTTCTATACCGGGAATGAGAATTTTGAATTTTCAAAAAAACTTTTTCTAGCATCTGACATACATATGTATGTATGTAACAATTAAATTGCAGAGAGATTTGTTTCAATTCTTTTATTTATTTATACGAAAAAAATTAAAAATCTTAACAATGTTCAGTATTGCATTGCGAATATTGCGCGAAGAAGAGATATTTGAAGAAAGAAAACATTCACATCCGAGGTTTGTAAGAAGTACCCTAAGAGATAGCTTAGTCCTCTGAAATTGTCTGGGTCTAATTCAATGATTTGCTTTTTAATTCTGAGACTGAAACTGGAAATTGGTGGGTTAAAAACTTGAACCAAGCTCAACCACGTTTGTACAAGTGGATCTTTGTCCGCTATATATGAGCAAGTTCGTGTGACCCAGTCATACATTATTTTTATCGGAATAGGCTTTGAACTTCCATAAAGTTTGATAAAATGTATACATAGATGGGATTTATTTTTTTATTTTCGACATAACAACAATTTTTTTTTGCCAGACATTTTCGAAAACCTTAAAAAATCAGTTTTGGAAATAATTAATATAAGCGAAGTTGATTTTCACCAAATTATTGAGAATACCTCCCCGAACACAGATATTTGGATCCAAGACGATTTGAGTGTGGCCAACGCCCTGCCAAACAGTTTTCAATTTTTCAAAAAATACAAATAAACTGGTCAATCGCTCACGTATTTTTGGAACTCTATCTAAAATAGCACTCCGAGAACATCTATACGAAAGAAACCAAACCTCAAACATGGATGAACAAGAAACGCAAGAACTTAGAAACATAAGAAAGAACATCAAGAACAAATCTCAAGAGGATATCAAAAAGTTCAAAGAAAATTTCTTAAAGACAGTCATTGAAGAAATAAAATCAATTAAAAAAAGCTAAGATCGCTGTCTAAGAGTACAAGGAAAGGATAACTACAATATCCGAAAATGGTAAAAGAAATTATAATAGGCAAAGTATCACCTAACTTACTTCTATAGACTATATTCAACTATAGTCTAAACAAAAAACAACAAACGAAGATCAATTACTTCTACAACAAAGAAATCGAGAAGAGGCATTTCCACCTTTTTTTAATAGCGAAATAATTACTTTTACACGGTGTCTCCACGAGCAAGATTTCATTGATTGCCATCTGTCACTTTCCATAGAAAGAAAGATTACAAGAATGCTATAAAATGTATGGTGAGCTTACTTTTTCATACTATTACTTACTTTATCATACTATTTCAGTCCAATTATACAGAAAACAGAAAAGTCAATATGGAAATGACAGCTCATAGAATACTATCTCTAGCATGCTATGAGCTGAGCAAGATATAGCAAGAAATTTTTCATAGAATGCTATTTGCGGTCTCAATGAGCAATTTCATTAGAATGCTATCTTTGCATTCTATGAAAACTAGATCGTACAGACACCGTGTAAAGAACGACAACACCAAAATAACGATGGTACTAGTAGTAGAATTTCTCAAGAATAATGCAAGGAATATAAAATAACTCTATACTTTGCGTTCATCGATTTTGCCAAAGCTTTCGATACAGTAGATCGTTTTATTTGGAGTGCCCTATATATTTAACCAAGGCATAATTGAAAAAAATATTCGAATCTTACAGAGAATGTACGAAAGGAGTACCGCCTGCATGAAAACAGAATGCTTAGGCCTTGCGGGGTGTAAGCAGCTCAACAAGCAGTATTTAGAAATCAATACTGAGAGGATGAAAGCTTGAGAACAAACGGAAGGTGTCTTTCAAATTCGCAGATGATGAAATAATTATCTCAAACAGCATCGAAGAGCTCCAATCAATGCTAGATGAATTGTGCTCTGAATATGCAAGTATTGGCTTATCAACAAATGAGCAGAAAACTAGTCATGAAAAATGGTTCAGACAATACAATAATTATTAACAATAAAATATTTTATTATGTTGAGGACTATATCTAAATATTTTGTACTAATTTTTTTCTTAAAAAATAAAGAAATCAAAGATGTAGAACAACGAATAACAAACGCCTGGAGACAGTTTTGGAATGTGAAACATCTTTTTGACTTAAATATTAAAAAAAAAAACAAGAAAGTCTGTTTTCAACGCAACAGTGCTTCCAGTTTTGACATATGGGTGCCAAACATGGCAAATTATACAAAATATTGAAACCAAGCTTCGATCGTGTCAAATCGTGTCTTGATTGTGATACGTACAATCAAACCTCAAAGAACAAACCATAGAATACTACGAAGCCTAACTAATTTAGGAGATGTTGCGGCTTTCATAAAAACTGGTTACAGCTCGTCGAGATCACACTCGGTATGCTTGAGGACGAGGCACGGCTAGGTACATCGGTGTGCGTGGTTCTTGACCCACGAGCAGCCAGACGCAAACAAACGAATTTTGTTCATACCAAGATTTCTAAAATTGGACAACGGACGGACGCTTTCACATACTATCGATCTTGTTCAGTTGGTAAAGGGTGTTAATTGCCTTGAGTACCTTGTCAATATGTTCCCTCCCTCTTACACTGCGTGACTTCCATGACAGCCACGTACTCTGGTTTTAAACAAGTAAGCTGTTCCTTAATAAAGCCTAGATTGATGTTTACACCATTCTAGGAGACCTTAGAGAACCCTCGACCAACACACACATAACCCCACTGAATAAAATTATTTTAATGCATCAGGATTTTTGATAACAATTCACTGCTTTATTAATTTAGGATTAAGCTGCATGTTAGAGTCAGAATATAGCTATGCTTTTGAAGTTTCTTACACTAATTTACTCTAGGCGTTTTATTTATTCTTTTGTATTAATTCAGTTTTAAATTTTGTTTTCTTATTTTCTCAGTAACTAGTCTTAAATTGCATGTAATGAAAATTATAGTATTTATTTATTATTGAAAGCTAAGCCAAAATAAAAAAAAAGAAACGCTAAAGGAAATATTCCATGTGTTTTGTTCACACATAAAAATGATTAACTCGGTAAATATGAAAAGGTATAAATGGGTAGACATGCGAGACAAGAATGAAATCTAGAAATAACAATAAGGAAAACTCACCACTTACGGTCCGGAACTTGTGCACAATTTCCATCGACGTCGTGTTGAATGATGCAAATCGCAGAAACTAAAAAAAAAACATTAACCCGTTATACCCACGTCAGGTCTTTTTTTGTGCCTGTCCAAAACACACGGACCTTTCGATTGACCACTTTCACAGATAGAATGGGGTGAAGCCCTCTATGTTTATTTTTCTTTTTTTGTAATTTAATAATTAAACACAGACTAAATTACGAACTACACTGGAGCGAAGTCTCCAGAAACATCAAAATACTGCCGCTCTTTCAGGCTTTCAAAGCTAAGGGTGATTTTTTTTTCTTGCTAAATTCAGCGTGTTGCACTGATTAGTTTTCGGGCTCCTGGGAGATTATTTATTTCACCTGATGCCCTTTTACGTGTCGCACTACGAGTCGCTTAAATAAAAACACCCCGACGATCAGCAATCCCCCGCTCGCTGAAGCTCACTCAACACTGGCTTTAATTTAATCGACACGCTATTATAGCTTCGAGATTTTTGACAAACTGACGACACTTTGCAAGTGCAGTATGTGGGTCACTCAGATAGGCTTGGGTAGCGGTCGTGGTGAAAACCAGTGGATAACAGTTCCGACAAGCGGTTAAGTTCTCTTCTCTCGAGCTCGTTTAGCTGGATTTCTGACGGCACGAGTGTCTCTTCCTTCGAAAAACCGAATGAATAATAGAGTTTCTCTTTGATTATCAGCTGTTTAAATCATAATCTTCTTTTTTTCTTTTTTTATTGGGCTGAACTTAAAGATGGAATGATCGCGATTGTCACTGTGGGAGACGTGGGATTTTAAGAAGGCTTAAGTTAGGAGAAAAACACAAAATTACCTGGTCGGAGTGCAACGCTTCACCCTTAGCACAGAGATTTAGATGGTCGAAAATTGCTTGGTGGTGCGTTCACTTTAAGCAAGAATAATGATCTTATTTCAGTCTTATTTGTAACTATCTACCTATATATTGAGTTACGTTATAAAAAAAATTAATTTAGCTGATGTCAATCGATTAATGTCCGAAAGAATTACCTGAAAAAATGTCTGAATCGATTGACGGCAACGAAAGGAAAGAAATTCAGACCGGGGGTATTTTATGAGATTGGTAAGAGAGCAGACATTTTTATTACTTCATTTCCGGCCAGGCAAATGGTTTTCGAAATAACCAGAAAAAAATTGCCTGCACTTTCGAAGATCACAGGGTGATATAACTTCCATATAGAACGTTTGGCGGATTTCCATAGGACATCCGTAACAGAGATTAGGAAACTAAAGTGGAATTCGGTTCGACATGTAATGCGAACAAATAATAACCGCTGGACAAAATTAGCTACAGACTGGGGACCGCTATGGATATGAAAAGAAGCGTCGGAAGACAACTCACACGCTGGAAAGATGACATAAAAGCAACATGTCCACTATATATGGCGAGAGTATTTCGACAGAAGAAGGTGGAAAAGTCTGTTCACGTTATATAGAAACAAAATCATTGAATTAATCAAAATTTTCTAATAACAAAAAAAAAATATTGTTTAAAATATTTTGTAAATTGATTTGTATCTTTATAATTTAAGCAATGAATGAGTGAATAAAGCTTGAAATAATAATAATTAAATCTAAAATGCAATTGATCTAAAAGAAAAAAACAAACTTAAAATATTAAATTCAAAATTAAAAAAAATCATGAAAACATAGCATTCTGTAATTTTTCTAATTTTTTGAAACCCAGCCTTTGATGTCTATGCACAATTTAGAGAAACTGGAAAAGATACCAAAACTTCGCTTTCCGCAAAGACGGCAAAGTCTTTGAGTTCGCTTCAAGTTTTGTTAACTTCAGCTCCTCATAACCCAAATAGTTTTTATTATTATTTTTCATATACCTACATTTTAATATAATACCAATTACCAATGCTATATGCTTATCGTCGTCGTCTTCACCCAGACTGGTGGCATATATTTTTTCTTGCATCTGAATTCTCGCTGTTTTTTTTTCTTTCTCTTTAAGATGTTCAATATTTTTTTTTTCAAATTTTGCCAAATCCCACAAAACTTTATCTTCCAATGCCCCTTTGCACCAAAATACACTTAAAAGCGTTTTAGTTGACGGAGTAATATAATTTATTGTCATTTTAAATTAAAATGGTTTGCACCAACATAAGGAGGTTAATTTTTAAAAATGAGGAAACTTTGTGCCAACCCCAGATTTTTATTTACTACACGAGAGGAGAGCATATCAATCGAAATTTTTTTTTATTTTTATACTTATTCCATACACCAATCAATCTGTACCTTTCTGTAGATGTAATAAATAAAATTAGTACAGCCCATTAACCCAAAATCCACCAAACACTTTTAATTTCGATAATGATACTATTCTATGTATAAGGCAAGTTATGGATTAGTCAACAAAAAAAATTGAGATAACAAATAAACATGATATTGCGATGATAGGGAAGTAGACAAAAGTATGTTGGAAAATTCTGTTCGTCCGACTGCCTGTTTGCAGATCTGCAGCCTAAATGGAAAGGCTGATTTGCAAACTTGGTTTTATTTGGTGTTTATTTAGTAGTCTCGCTCTAGGCGTTGTTGAAATTGGAATTTTAGCTCTAAAACAATGGTAAATGTCATATAACAGTTTGTTAAAACTTAATTTTTCTAAAAATGGCCTTAGCGATTTTGATAAAACAGTCGAGATTTATCTTAAAACAGTACCTCCCATAGAACCGATTTTTCAAAATCAGAATTTCTCGCTAACAACAAAACCGATTTCAATTAAATTTAAAATTTAGGAAGGTTTTTATGATTAAACATATTCAAAAAATCTAAAAAGTTATGTATATGAAACTTTTTAGATTTTTTGAATATGTTGGAAACGCGAATATCGATTTTTTTCAGATTTTTTTCCAGATGAACTACAGATTTCGATGTATTGAAATACTCAAAAAATTGCAAAATATTTTTCAAAAATTAAAAAAGAAAACGGTTTAAAAAAAAACTGCTTTAACGATTTTCAATATTTTTTCCTATAGGTAGAGTACTGCTAATAAAATACAATTGCATACTTAGTTTTTCAAGAAAACTCTCAAACAAATTTGAAAAACTAAAAGATTTTTCCAATATTATTTTTAAAATAATTTTAAGTTATTATTTATTAGGTAGGTACATTTATCATCACTCTTTAAGAACCCCCCCTTGGCTACGGCCTTGCCAAAATTGGCTTAGAATTTTTTTGTGTAAATGTCAGTTCACACGACCCATGGCATAAATGCACATAAGATTTAAAATCAGCAAAAATGAAAATATTATGAAAACTTTAAGAAACCGTATTGCGTCTTCAAATGTTATTTAGCCATTTATAAATTTCACATTACTCGTCACTATCTTAGGGAAGGGATGGCCAGCCCTATTTTGTTTGACGTCATTTTTTTATTTGCTGCCATCTTCCTCACAAGCCCCTTGAGAAGCTTGTGGATGTTAGGAAACAGATCCTTTGCATTCCCCAAGAGCTGTTATTGCACTCTTCGTACGCTCTGTATCTTTTTGTATATGGCATTTTGTCTTCCATAACGTAAACTCAGCTTCTAAAGTCTCCCAATCCAAAAAAGATCTATAAAATTTGAAGTTTTCTTCGTTGTAATTTTGTTCATATTTGCCAAGGATCGAATGGAATTAAAATGCACAAAGAGGAAAGTATGGACTTATGATTTTCAAATCTTATTTTAAGCTGACTTAAAAAGTCATCAAAAAGAGGAATCAAGTTACAATTGCAACTATACAGGGTGAGTCATGAGCAATGCGACAAAATGCTAGGGCGTGTAGGTTGCGTTGAGACAAGAAAAAAATCGTATGGGACGGGGGTCTCTTCCCCTCCGTTTAGCCGGGAGGGGCAATTTTCGAAAAAAACTGACTTAAAATGGGAAAAAAATTATTTAAAATCAACGGCTCAATTCACAATGCTGTGCGATACGTTTTTGAAAAGCCAATAACTTTTTCTTTCATTCTGTGTTTAAATAAATCTATTCTAAAAAATAGTTTTTGAAATATTAATTTTCAAAGTCAAAATTTTGAAAAAAAAAATTGAAAAAAAAATTTCAAATTAATTTTTTTCAAAATTTTACGTAATTAAGTCCTAATTTTAATTTCAAAATTCAATGCTGTTATTAATTTTAAGTCTAAATAAGAAAACCGGATGCAAAAATTTTATGTCGTTCTCAAGAAATTAAAAAAAAACCAAAACCACCTTTTTCTAAGAAAAACATTTATTTTTATTGTAACGAAGCAATTTAAGAAGCATTAATCTTAGTTTTTTTAGTTTTTTTTATTCCTTTTATTTTTACTATAGCTATGTTTTTTATTGGAAGTACTTATAAAAAATTCTCGATATGATCTCCATTGTTTAGAAGGCATAGATTATATCTCCTTGTAATGGCTTCACATAAGTTTATGCTTGACAAATTTTCCTGCAATTTGACTCCAGCGACTTCAATTCGTTCCTTCAGTTGTTCCAATGATACTATTTCCACTTCGTAAACATAATTCTTCATAAATCCCCATGCATAGAAATCTAGGGGAGTTAAATCTGGTGACCTAGGCGGCCATTCCGTGGGGCCCCTTCTTCCGATCCAACGGTCACTAAAATGATCATCCAGCCAGTTTCTCACCTGTAAGCTGTAGTGTGCTGGAGCACCATCTTGTTGGTAGATTAAAGTATCTGCTATAACCAATGGAACGCTGTCTAATAAATCGGGTAAAAGGTCTCGTAGGAATTGCAGGTATGATTCTCCATTAATAATGGAATTCAAAAACCGGGGCCCGATCACAGTGTGTCCAACAATACCAAGCCAAACATTACAACTAAAGCGTTGTTGTGATTTGTTTTGTTTTTTTTTTTGTGTGGATTGGCGCTACTCCAATAATGTAAATTGTGGAAGTTAGTAACCCCATCCCTAGTAAACTGTGCTTCATCCGTCCAGAATATTCTTCTAAAATAGTTTTGTTCGGTTTCATTTCTAAGTAGTAATGTTCTACAAAATTCGGTTCTCAATAACTTGTCGTTTGAGGTGAGTTCCTGAACAGGCGTAAAGTGGTACGGGTGTAAATTTTCCGCCCGAAGTACTCGACATGCTCTAGATTGGGACACTCCAAGCATAGTGGATATCCTTCTTGTACTGACGGAGGGATTATTTCGGACTAAATCCAGAATTCTTTCATCTAAGATTCTTGACTCATCAGAAACTGGCCTTTCGCTTCTTCGATGCTCCAGCACTCCATGATCTCTTAGACGTCGGTGGATTCTTGGAAACGTGCTATGATGGGGACACCTCCTATCGGGATATCTTTCAGCGTACAGTCTTTCGGCTTCACGACTTCGACCATTAGCTAAACCGTAGCAGAAATGCATGTCCGTTAATTCTTCTCGGGTGTATGAGCTTGACATCGTTACGTGTTAATGAGTTAATATTCAAATTTGAAATAATTACTAAGCAAAACTGCAATGCCTTTTATTTATCTTGCTTTGCAATTTTCTTTTTTTTTCATTAAAAAAAATGCGGTTTTATTGTCCCTATTGTCCTATTGTCCCCATAATAGGTAGAACCCATGGGCTGCGGGCAGGCCAAGTCAAAAATATTGACAGGTCAGTTTTCAGAAGTTATCAATGAAAATAATATTAATCCAGGGTTATTCCAATACTATTTAATTTTATTACGTTCTCATAAAACTCCAATTAAAAAAAAAGTAAAAAAAACTAAGATTAATGCTAAATAAATAAATAAATTGCTTCGTTACAATAAAAATAAATGTTTTTCTTAGAAAAATGTGGTTTTGGTTTTTTTTTAATTTCTTGAGAACGACATAAAATTTTTGCATCCGGTTTTCTTATTTAGACTTAAAATTAATAACAGCATTGAATTTTGAAATTAAAATTAGCACTTAATTACGTAAAATTGTGAAAAAAATGAATTTGAATTTTTTTTTTCAATTTTTTTTTTCAAAATTTTGACTTTGAAAATTAATATTTCAAAAACTATTTCTTAGAATAGATTTATTTAAACACAGAATGAAAGAAAAAGTTATTGGCTTTTCAAAAACGTATCGCACAGCATTGTGAATGAAGCCGTTGATTTTAAATAATTTTTTTTTCATTTTAAGTCAGTTTTTTCGAAAATTGCCCCTCCCGGCTAAACGGAGGGGAATAGACCCCCCCCCTCCCATACGATTTTTTTCTTGTCTCAACGCAACCTACACGCCCTAGCATTTTGTCGCATTGCTCATGACTCACCCTGTATAAGTCGAATAACGAAGTTGAAAACTAATGCACACAAGGACACCATTAGTTTATTTGGAAGGGAAATAAGAATATACGTTTATACTATACATATTGTTTCATGTAGATGCATACACATACCTACCTATACCTTTCTGTATACTAAATTTCCTTGAGGCGTTTAGTTATTCATCATGTGCAATAGGGAGTTTTACCATCTTGTCAAAAATTATGACAGCTCACACTAAGACGAAGACAGATTGAAATATGTATCGCGCTTTTTTCAAACTGTCAAACTCAAGATCTTGAAGAAAACAATTTGGAAATAATTTTTAAATGCGGTATTCTTTTTTGTGTGAAATTAGTGATTTCCGTGGCTTAAAAATTTATTTTAATTAGCAAAACCAACAATTTTCACAATTTTCGCGCACAAATCTTTAAAATTCCCGCTTTTGTCTTCGATCAATTTCTCAACAATGATAAAAAAAATCTGCTGTTCGGCATACTGCTGTTTTTGACAATTCTGTGAGAACGAGAAAGAGATATATCGTTGTTACCTAAAAAGCCCTATCGAAGCAAAAGTAACCTGTCATCCTGAGGCTGTGTTGTTTGAGGTTGTATTTAAAAACTGTTAGAGCTACCTTACTAAATTCATCGAAAATTATGTTGGTACCTAACTACGTAGGCTTAAAACTAAAATCAGAAAGTTTTGAACATAATCACTAATTATATGCGGAAAAGGTTGATTTACAGCTGCATTTCTAAAAAAAATCGGGGGGGGGGTGAACCCCTGTGAACCCCCCTGGCTACGGCCTTGCCAAAATTGGCTTAGAAATTTTTTGTGTAAATGTCAGTTCACACGACCCATGGCATAAATGCACATAAGATTTAAAATAAGCAAAAATGAAAATATTTGCCAACAAATTTTCCTTAAGTTTAAGAATTGCATCAAATATATGTAGGTATGAACAGACGGACAATACAAAAATTAAAACAAGCTACATTAATCAATTATGTCTAAAGAAGAATGTCAGGAAGCGAGCGAAGAATCTTCCAAGCTGACTATCTACTTGTTCTTTCGATGCACCTGGTACCTTTTGTGTAATTGGTACCGTTAGGCAATCCCTCCCCATTGCCCAGTCATTGCTGGGAAGGCATCTTGGCTGTCGCGCTCAGAATATGTGACAGCGCCTAAAACATTAACAAAAATTATGCAAATATTTTAAGAATGCCTTAGTACTCACATTGGTACATAAAATCATTTACATACATACACTCTTTAAATAATATGAAAACTTTAAGAAACCGTATTGCGTCTTCAAATGTTATTTAGCCATTTATAAATTTCACATTACTCGTCACTATCTTAGGGAAGGGATGGCCAGCCCTATTTTGTTTGACGTCATTTTTTTATTTGCTGCCATCTTCCTCACAAGCCCCTTCCATTATCCAAATATAGCCGCATACTGTGAAAATCCATTTGCCGTGGAAAGAAAAATTCGAAACATTCGAATGGAGTCTGCTAATTTTGCTGATCACCTAGTTGTTCAGCGGACTTGAAGTTCCAATAATTCCGTATTGATGTCGAGGTAAAAATCCTTTCTGTTGGCAACTGCTGCTGTTGCAATGTTTTTTTCTCCCAAATGGAATCACGAATTAAAAGCACGGGTACACGTGATAAAATCATGATACGAATGAAAAGACGACACTTCGACACGAAAGTCACTACACTCGAGTGGAATGACTCGTCGACAGTCGACAGACCGATTGTGAATTGTGTTTTGATGATTTCACTTTTTTGCTCTGCGTACTGCGTGCGCCCCGCTATCATGTACGGTTTTGATGTCGGGCTTCGAAGTCTTGCTCTTTACTCTTATTGCGGTATATAGGCGGATAGTCGGATAGTCGTGGTTCGTAGTCGTACCCGCAGACCGCAGTCGATGTCGATTGCGATTCGGCACTTTGTTTAGACTCACTCTTTGTCGAAATAGCGCTATCGTGAACAAGACAAGACGCCGACAGCCGGTGCACGCTTTCGCTGTCGCATTTCAGTCGCGAAGCCGAAAAGCAACCAGGCAATCAGAAATTTAAGTAGGCCAAAGCGCAAAAGCTGTTCAAAAGATCTCTTTGGCGCTTTATTTGAGTAAAATTTATCGCTATTTCACTTTTTCATGATTCATACACACACACACCATAGAGGTTGGGTTGGGTTTGGTTAGATAGTCCGGTAGCGTATGAAGGGGAACCATACATATACAATCATTTTATTTGTAATTAATTTAAACATGGTTGCCGTTTGACGTAGACATCACAGAAGAGAGGAGTGGCCAATATAATTGGTGTGAGTGAATATTTTTCTCATTCCTCTATAGTGGTGGCGATAAAATAGTTAAAAGTACCAACAAGATAAGGTGTGGCTAGACCTCTCCACTGTGTACATGCGCTGATGCAGTTTTTTAAGCTGATGTGTACAGTGTCGAACAAAAGTATTTATAATTTTTGTATTTTGTATTTTTAGAAAAATTATTGAAAGAAGTGTGTAAATTAACCAACAACAATCTGAGTTTCTGTTACGAAGTTCAGGAAACAACACCTTAAAATCATCTAAAATCTTTTTTATGTTTGCTCTATACAAAATAGTATGGGTGGACAGAATTTTGGAACTTAAGTTATACTATAATTTTTTACGGAATTTTTAAAATTTATTGTTTTTGTTTCATTATTCATTGTCTTACCATTGTTAAAAATGACGATATCTTCTAATATTTTAAATTGATTTCGATCTGCTTCCTGAGTTAATAGATCCTGAATAATTGTCTCGTTTATCCGGGTTCCGATTCATCCATCATATTTGAATTGATCATTTTTCTTGCTTGTCTGTGATCCCTATTGCATGAGTTGACTTGCTGCTTCGTTTCTATTTGGCGTCCTTTGACCAAACGTTGTCTTAGGTGTTTTTTGACCTTGTTTGCCCGGTGGCAAATTTTGTTTGAAAGTGGAGGATTTTTTTTTTTGTATTTCCGAGTTCATTGATTAATATTGTAAATCCGATTGTTGTGAGTGGGCTAAAGTCCCAACTGTAATAGACGGAACAGTGCGTACGGGATCGTAAGAAAACATCCGAATACTAGCAAATTAAAAAGTGCGCCCATAAGAGGCGTTTTTATTTTTTCGTTCAAAGCAGATTCTGAGTTCAAACAAAAGGTTGTGTTTCTTTTTTCGCTCAGAGCGTTCAGATCATAAAATTTGTTTCTTTTTTCGTCCAGTTATGGTTCAGATCATGTTCAGAGCGCGCTCTATTAGCTCAGAATAAATTGACCGATTATTCTGAGTGAAATGCTGAACAGTTATCAAAACAATTAAAATTGAAAATACAAGTGAAATTTGTTATTTATTATTAATCAAATTATTTTCAGGGTTTAAATGAACCAAATGTATAAGAATAAATAAATACAACTTAGATTTTGACGTTGTGTGTTAAAGAACGAATGTCAATTTATGACAGTTGAGTGCTCGAATATGTTTCAATGTTTCAATCTGAGCGCTCAGACGTCAGATCATGTTCAGTTCAGATAACGCTCAGAGCATGCTCTGAACGATCGGAATCTGTTCAGAGCTCTATTTTGAACGAAAAAAAAAACGCCTAATGTCGGATTCATTGACGTCATAGGTATGGACCGCCAGTAGCCAACTTCAAGCGTGTTCCAACATAACTATGGGCGCCATCAACTACTAGCTGCAAAAACCATGTATTGTTATGGGCACCTGTAAATATAAGACCCTATGAAAATTCAGTAGACATGTATGTATGAACAGAAAATAAAACTATAAAATACTTAGCATTCTTCAGAATCAGTCCATACAGCACGGCCATTAAAAACATATTGCAAAGAAATGACAACTTGGTTTACAGTCGGAAACAAAAAGAGACGTAAAACCATATACCTAATGCATTGAGGCTGCGAATGGAATTCTGATTCGCGGTGGGATTGCGTACTAAATAATAATAACAATAATAATAATAATAATAATAATAATAACAATAATAATAATAATAATAATAATAATAATAATAATAATAATAATAATAATAATAATAATAATAACCCCCTCAGGGATAGGCCTTGACGCGGTGAGGGGGCTTAAACGTGTATTTCTAAGAAGCCGAGAGCTATGTTGACTCAGGGCCACCCATGTCAAACAGGTCGAAGTGGAGAAATATAACGTAACTAACTATCCCAACCCATTTATAAATATGGAGACACACAACATGAATATAATAGAAGAAATGCCGCTGCCCGAGGTCGTCGGGGCACCACCTGGAGCCAACGCTGGGGGTGACAGGATGCAAGCCGTTGGTGGTCAGATGCTTGTGGGGGCACTGGCCGGGATACCCGAAGAAGCAACCCATACCAATAGCAATAGCCCAAACAATGATTTTCCACAAACATCCCAACCTGCTTCACGACGTGTTTTTCCAAGGATTACCGGGGCAACCACAATAGCAGGTTTACAAAGGCAACGTATTAAATGGACTGTTGATATGAATAAATCAGTTATACGTTCCTACTTCATTTCAACAAATTTGGAAACGGAATTGCATGTGTATAGGGCACGAATGAGAGAGTTATTTTTGAACGAATTTCCTGATCTATCCAGAATAACTGAACAAAATCTTGCGGATAGGAGAAGAGCAATTATGGTCAAGCAGCTTCTCTCTGTACAAGAAGTTCATGACATTAAAAGGCAAGCAGAAAACCATATCTCCGCATCAAGCGAAGCAACTGAAGATCGAGCAGTGGTTACATCAAATGAGGAACAATCGGAAAATAACAGTGGATTCGAAGAAGGAGATAGAATCAGAGAAAATAACCATGCTATTCTGGAGACATCTGTAACTCAACAAACCGAAAATGCTAGCGAAAATTTAGCTGAAGTTATAACTTCCCAAGAGCAGGCAAATATAACAACTGTTCTTGACGAACACTTTCGAGCAGCTTTGTCAAATAACGAAAACGGTGACCCTTCTCGCAGAGATTTAATTCCCAGGATTTATAACAACAAAAGACTAAATGAATTAACAAGTATTGTTAATCGAGATATTTTGCCTGCACATCTAGCATCAGCAACAAGCATGCAACAGGTGCACTGTTTGATATACTCCGGCGCCGTAGCAGTAGTTAAAGCAATGGGAAAAAAGACAATAGCCTGTACTGAAACTTCTGCACCAAGTGTTGCGACGAGCATGCCAGCCTGGGAACGACGTCTAATAAATAAAATAAACAAGGTTAGACAGCATTTAGGAAGACTAACAGCTTATGCCAGTGGAGTAAGAACCTGGAAAATTCGAAAAATGCTGAAAGTCATTATCTACCCGCTTCGGATTGAGCAGTTGACAGAAAGTGTGTTAACAGAAATCAAAGACAGGAAAACTCAGCAACTTGCAGCCTATGCTCAACGTCTCGCAAGATATAAGGAAAGCAGAGCCCGAAAGTTAGAAAACTCCCTTTTCGAAAGAAACCAAAAGCAGTTCTTCCGTCAGTTAGATCACCCTGGAGGAAACCAGCCTAACTTGGAATTTCCACCGATGGAAGAAGTTGTGCGCTTCTGGAGTGAAATATGGAGCAAACCTAAGAACATAAATCTTGATACGGAATGGTTACTTAAGGAAGTTGAGGACAGCATAAGTTACAGAGAGATGCAGAGCATCGATGTATCCACTGAAGAAGTCTCGAAAGTAATACGAGAGTGTAGTAACTGGAAGACACCTGGCCCCGACAAAATACATAATGTATGGCTGAAAAAGTTTACAGCAACGCATTCTTTTCTAGCAGTTTTCTTCTCCAAGCTATTGAGAGATCCACATGAAACCCCTACGTTTTTCTTGATGGGAAATACACATCTTATTTCAAAAGGAAACAACACTTTAGATCCGGCAAACTACCGACCAATTACATGTCTTTCGACGACATACAAACTGTTGACTAAAATTTTTTCCAACCGTGTTTACAATCACTGTGTCGACAATAACATCATAACACAGGAACAGAAAGGATGTGCTAAAAATTCAATGGGTTGCAAAGAGCAATTAACAATTGACTCCGTTTTAGTTCACCAAGCAGTGCAGGGAAAACGTAACCTCAGCATGGGATATATTGACTACAAAAAAGCGTTTGATAGTCTTCCACATACATTTCTGCTGAAAATCCTTGAGACATACAAAATAGATTCAAGGATTATAAATTTCATGAAAGTAACAATGAATACATGGAATGTGAAGCTACACCTTGGACGGAAAACAAGTCAAGCTCTACCCATTAAATGTGGAATTTTTCAAGGAGATGCCTTTAGTCCCCTTTGGTTTTGCCTCTGTATGAACCCACTGAGTAAAATGTTGAAAAGCCTTAATTTGAGTTTTAAGTTGAAAGCAGAAACTGGTGCCGTTCTCATCAATCACCTCTTTTATGTAGATGACCTTAAACTCTACACTAATAATAAGGAAAAAATGCATCGAGTGATTCAACTAGTCAAAAACTTTAGCGACGACATAGGAATGGAATTCGGTATTGAAAAGTGTAAAATGATTCATATTCAAAAAGGAAAAGTAGAAGCCAATAGCGAAGGGCTTCAGCTAGACGAAACTAACATCATAGCCAGTTTGGACCAAGAAGAAAGCTACAAATACCTTGGTTTCTTACAACTGAAAGGAATTCAAGAATCGGAATTAAAAAAGATTTTGCGGGACAAGTTTAAGCAGAGGCTAACAAAAATTCTGAAATCTCACTTAAACGCTGGTAATAAGCGAAAAGCCATTAACACCTGGGCTATTCCAGTATTTACGTATTCCTTTGGCGTAGTTCATTGGTCAAATACAAACCTTGATGAAATATCAACACTATTAAGAACCACCCTAACCAAATTCCAGTGCCACCACCCGAGAAGTGCAATCGAAAGAATCACCCTGTCTTATGAAGATGGCGGAAGAGGTTTCCTGGACATACCAAGTCTTCATTTTTCGCAAATTAACAACATGAGAAATTATTTTAGAAGTCAAGTCGAAACTTCAGATCTTATTCGAACAGTGTGTCTAGCCGACAAGAAATATACTCCTTTAAACCTTACGTCAAGTGAGATTGATATACCACCAAACGTTCTTACTCGGGAACAACGTATAGACGTTTGGAAAAGCAAAAGTATGCACGGAGTTCATCCATATCAAGTATCGCAGAACTTTATTGACGTACCCAGCTCAAATTTATGGCTCCAACGTGGTTCTCTTTTTGCAGAAACGGAAGGCTTTATAATAGCTATCCAAGATAAGGTTATAGCAACCAAAAACTACCGCAAGTTTATATTAAGAGAAGACCTTCAAAACGACTCGTGTCGCCGCTGCCAGAACAATTCGGAGACAATTGATCACATCATAGGTGGGTGTATGAGCCTAGCATCACATGATTATACAGCAAGACATAACCAGGTTGCAAAAATCATACATCAAGGCCTGGCAATGCAAAATAATCTTGTGAAGGAAAGACTTCCATACTACAAGTACGAACCGCCACCGGTGCTTGAAAACAGTAGATGTAAGTTGTATTGGGATAGGCAGATGATTACAGACCGCACCATTCGAGCTAACAAGCCAGACATCGTTTTATTCGATAAAGTTGGAAAGAAAATAACGTTGCTTGACATAGCTGTTCCACTGAATAATAACCTTCAGTCGACTTATAGTACGAAAATCGAAAAGTATACTGACCTTGCAAACGAACTCAAGACAATGTATCATGTGGAAAGAGTGGATATTTCGCCAATAATTCTATCCGCCACAGGACTGATACCGAAACAACTTATTGTCCAGTTAAAAAAGCATAATCTTAATGATGCACTAGAGATTATGCAGAAATCAGTGATCCTGAATACGTGCAATATTGTGCGACGTTTCCTTCAACAAACCGATACGAATGGGCTAGAACATGGTCTACGCCCCAACAGAGCCTAATCCCTTGGCATAGCCCGGGAGATAGGTAATTTCCAACTCCATAGGAGTTGTGAAGTACAGAGACAAACTCAATAATAATAATAATAATAACAATAGTAATAATAATAATAATAATAATGATAATGAGAATAATAATAATAATAATAATGACAAAATAAAATAATTACAATACTAATAGGTATAAATGATAAATTTATAACAACCATAACAAAACTATAATAATAATAAAATAATAAAAACAACTTAATAAATTAAATTACCGGTCTATGTCAGCCTAAGATTGCGTTAGTCATTAACTAACACTACTCCATCTAGCGGGAAATAGTTGAGCCAGGTAAAGAATTAGGATTTAAAGTTGGTATGGAATGCCGGATAAAAGAAGAAGGCTGAAGGTCAAAGTCCAACAGACTAAATCATACGTTGGTATTTTTAATTAAGGTTGGCGGGAAATTTGAAATCGAATGATTCAAAAGGGTGTAATGAAGGATGTAGAAAATAATATGGTCCCTGTGAAATTTTATGAAGATATAAAAATCATTGTGACAAACTCCTTCAACCAGTTAGATAGTACCTACCAATCTGGTCGTGTATGTAATATTGTACTACCGGGGTATGACCATTGGTTGCTGAGTGTACATTAATAAAACCTTTCATATACACAAGTAGTTTCTTCTTGGCGCGGCTTTTGAAAAAAAAAAATAAAAATAAACACTCGTGAAATTATTAAATAGTGTCGTGCTATAAATTTATATATCAGTGTGAAAAAAAAGGTAAAATTTGAATTTTTAACTCGTTTTCTAGCCAATTAATTGATGGTAGAATTTTTGTCAGAAAAGTTAAAATTGCCGTCTGAAGACATCTACCTACAGTGGTTTCATTTTACGTTTTGTGTCTAATTTAAAGATACACTAAATCCATGGTGAGTGTAGAAAGAAAAATGTGTTATTAATTTTTTTTTATAAAGAAATCGTATCTCTTTTAATAGGGTATATAGCAAAGTGTCATCTTGAACGAATTTGGCGGTCATAGACTACGATTAAAGGTCGTGGCCGCACACATTTTTTTTTGATACTCCCTGCTTGTATTTATCGAAGTTTATGCGGTTCTACTGCAAAGAGACAGAGCAATACTTACCTGCGTTAGTACTCCAAGCCCTTACATATGCATTTTAATCAACTTAAACGATTAAACAACAAAAATTACTAACCGGTGAAAAATTAAACGCATCGTGGGACCGCATGTGAGTTATGTACTCTATGAGCCTATAAGCTCGGGGCCTTCAAAATAAAATATATATATATATCTAATAGTATTAGCCAAATTTTGTTTAACTTTTTTTATATTAAGATATAAATTAGATTAAAAAAATAGTAATTTAAATCAAACACGATACGTTTAGTATTAATTTGGTTATAAACCTTAATCCTGCAAGACAGACATATCAATATGTGATTGTATCTACGACTGTATAGCCTTAAAGCTACAATTGTAGGTGCATTATTATATAATTGTTTTTTTTTTTTTAAATTTACCTTTGGCATAAACCTATTAGTTTTTTTTAAGTGGTTGTTAGTTATTTTTTTTTTTCATTTTTTTTCGCCTATTGTATTGTAAGTGATAATTTTGGTTTCTGATTTACATATCTATAGCATGGAAGCTGAATACTTTTAATTGGTTATACCCGTTTGTGCCTAAAAAGAGCTCTGGTTAGGGGAAACTACTTTAGTTAATAAGAGTAGGTACGAAAGAAAGTAAATACAAAAAGATTGTTTTTTCTTGTTCAGAAACGATAATTATTACCAGTTTAGTAATTTTTTTTATATATTGTCCATGTAGTAAATTTGGTTAGATTAGTTAATTTTTGAATAACAAGATAAGAATTTATCAGATATGTTTAATTATTGAATAAAAAGAATTGTCTCAATGGTCATGATTACAAACAAACAAAATTATCTTTTCCTGGTTTTATTAAAACCAATTATGAACTATTGAGAAGTTTTTCCAGGGGTGGAATGGGTAAGTGACTACGGTGGTACTGAAAATGGTGTGACATGTGAAACTTTAGGAGAAATTCCAGGAAGGGTGGGAAATGGCCAGCTGCGTTCCATCAGCAGCCCCTCAAGGTGTTATTTTATTTAATTTTCTTTAAGCCTGATATATGTTTTGTTGCTGGTGAGGGTAGGTTCAGGGACAAGGACCCATCCCGTCCGACGAGTTCCAGCTGAGCATTACTAGCAGGTCGCGTTCCCTGCACCTAGATATTCCTACCCCTTTTCTACCCCATCCCTCTACTGCCTCATTTTTTGCTGCTTCTAACTCTACTTCTCTCTCTCTCTCTCTCTCTCTCTCTCTCTCTCTCTCTTCACTCCCTCTCCTTTTGCCACGCAACAGTACTAAGAAGAATTTGAATTTACTGTTATCTGTATGTTGAATTGTCACTTTGTGTAGTTCTTTGAATGATAAAGTTTGATTTTTGATAAAAAGTGAAAAAAAGTTGAAATATATTGTTTTTAAATAAGACAAAATATATTAAGATGAAGTGTTCGATTATTGGCTGCAATATTAAATACATCCCATATAAAAATGTGTCTTTTTCAAGGTAAGAATGCACCTAAGAATTAGTGTGGAAATAACATTTCTAAAAATTGGTTCTTTTGTTTATATTTTTAGATTACTTTATAGGGGACAACCCTTGTTGGGTGGTAGCGATTTGGTCTTTGGACAACCAACGAGTTGACCTCTCAACAGCATCCAAGAAATTTTTTGTGTGCGACAATCACTTTGAGAAAAGTGAATTTACTTCATTGGCCATAGCCGTAAAGTTCTTTCGGGTGATGCGGTTCCAACTATATTTCCAAGATCAATTGAAGATGGAATGTAAGTTAATTTATCCGAATTGTTTGAGCTATAATCATACCGAGTAAATATTTCCATTTATTGTTGCAGAGAAAATGTTGATTATTTTCTACTTGTCTACGAAATTGAAGAACCAACTGCTTGTGACGAAACAATTCTAAGCCCGAAGTACTTTTAAATTTGGTCAGTTTGTTAATTGTTTTATTATATATTTATTTCATTGCGGCCAAGTTATTGACTCTTATCATAACCTTGACGGCAAAGAATTAATTGCAAAAAACCTTGAAAGAAGATAATTTTTTTTTTTATGTGTGATACCAAGTTATTAATTTTATGTTGCAGTGTTATTTCTACTACACGTAAACGTTGTCTAGCTAGGTATCCTGGGGACGATTTGGATGAAGCTACGTCGAGAACCCTGAAAAGATATAATGTTTCTTTACAAAATTACGTACAGAAAAAGAATAAACTCTTGAAATCTGTAAGATGAAAGCTGGTCCAGAACACAAAAACCATAGAAAATTTAAACGCTTTAATCATCGAACTGCAGCAGAAAAGCATTTTATCAGAAAATTCATCTCAAGTATGACAGGTAAGACGTGAAATTTTAAAAAAATATAAACTATTTGCAATTAATGTTTTTATTATTTTTTGTTAAATTAAATCTATTATGCCTAATTGGAAAAGCGGTACCTACATTTAATGATCGTGGAAATTTTTATAACTACGCATTACATATCTATTGATAGCAATGTTATAAGTAGGTATTCTTCATTATAGTTATAAGCCTGCAGAGTGTTTGCAAGCTGATTCCACTTTGGACACTTTCCAAAGTATAGATTTAAGGGATGTAAGTAGGTAGGTATGTATGATTTTAAATATGAATAAACAAAAAGTATTTTTAGAGAGAGACCAACAAATTTATATCACCCATTCTAAGTTATTTTGAACTTATCAAATAATATAAACTGTTTGAAACAAAATCACCTAACATGGTAGTAACTTTTTTGGGGAGAGTACGATAACTTTGGCGCCAAGAATTGATAACGGTTTTTTGTAGAACAGTTCAATACAAGCATTTTTTACTGTGGGTGGGGGGGGGTCTATCTCCCTCCGTTTAGGCGGGATGGGCAATTTTATAAAAACAGTGCTAAAAATTTAAAACAAACATTAAAAAATAACGGTAATACTTACAACTAAGTTTTATATCTTATACTTTTTTCTATTAGATGTTTTTTAAATCAAGTGAAATTTATGCATAGTCTTTGAAAAAACGGACTTTAAACTCAAGAATTTTGAAAAAAAAAGGTAAAAAAAAACTTTGAAGTGTGATTTTTCAAAACTGTAAAATAAAATATTACTTTTTTTTATAAAATTCGTTGCTCATATTAATTTTAAATCATAAACTGAAAACAATATGATTTTATGTTTTCTGGTTTTTGAGAAAATTTATGTAAATATACATATGTATATGTAAATATAGCATATTGTATCTAACTGTGTTAGAAAAATCCAATGTCTTTCTTCGACTCAAAAACTCTTAAATAATACAGAACATAAAAAAAACAACTTACCTTCTTGCCACCTTCTTCGGTCAATATACTAACCACGGCAAAAACGCACTAACCGTTTTACCCTTAGACATTATGACTAATTTGTATTGGATTCAAAAATATCAAAATGCTTATCCATATTTCTTAAGAATTATATCAACTCCTCACAAACTATACTTGCCCTAAGTACATTTATGTTGTATGTTATAGTTTTTTACATGCATTTTATTTATTGAAGGAACGAATTGAAGTCGCTGGAGTCAAATTGCAGGAAAATTTGTCAAGCATAAACTTATGTGAAGCCATTACAAGGAGATATAATCTATGCCTTCTAAACAATGGAGATCATATCGAGAATTTTTTATAAGTACTTCCAATAAAAAACATAGTAAAAATAAAAGGAATAAAAAAAACTAAAAAAACTAAGATTAATGCTTCTTAAATTGCTTCGTTACAATACAAATAAATGTTTTTCTTAGAAAAAGGTGGTTTTGGTTTTTTTTTAATTTATTGAGAACGACATAAAATTTTTGCATCCGGTTTTCTTATTTAGACTTAAAATTAATAACAGCATTGAATTTTGAAATTAAAATTAGCACTTAATTACGTAAAATTTTGAAAAAAATGAATTTGAAATTTTTTTTTCAATTTTTTTTTTCAAAATTTTGAAAATTTTGGCTTTTCAAAAACGTATCGCACAGCATTGTGAATGAAGCCGTTGATTTTAAATAATTTTTTTCCCATTTTAAGTCAGTTTTTTCGAAAATTGCACCTCCCGGCTAAACGGAGGGGAATAGACCCCCCCTCCCATACGATTTTTTTCTTGTCTCAACGCAACATACACGCCCTAGCATTTTGTCGCATTGCTCATGACTCACCCTGTATAATAATTATATTATTCAAAATATTAACTTATATGTATAATAGTTTAGATCAACTTACAGCAAAGGTTTAAGGTATTTTCTTGTAGTTTCTATTTATTAATATAAAAAATATGTTATTCAAAATCGTTACCAGTAAATATAATAGATTAGAACTAATAGTAAAAGTTTTTGGTATTTTCATTGTAGTTAGTTTAATGTATTTTTGTTTAGTAGTAAGAGAAACATGAAAATCACACGACTTCAATAAAATTACTTGAACATTTTTTTTATAATTTTTAGACTTATGACAATAACACACTTAAAATGTTAACTGAAGGAAAAGTTGATGGAAGATATCCAGTCGAACTGATATCTTTTGCGTTGACCTTACACTTTTATAGTCCGCGAGCGTACATGTATATCAGGTCATTATTTAAAAAGAATTTACCTGCACCAAGTACTTTAAGATCATGGTACTCGCAAACAGACGGTTCTCCTGGTTTCAGACAAATATCATAAGAAGAACTTAAGCTCAAAAGTATTTCTCTGGCAAAGCTTAAAAGAAAGTTAGTTGCGTGCCTAATGATGGACGAGATGGCTATCCGACAACATTTGCAGTGGGACGATATTAATAATAAGTACTTGGGTACCATCGATTATGGTACCGACTTCTCAACAACAGAAGAACTTCCACTAGCTAGGGAAGCTTTAGTATATCAATTGGTTGGATTGAATGGAGCATGGAAGCTACCTGTTGCCTATTTTTTAACCAATGGCCTGAACTCCACCGAAAATGCAAGCCTTACCAAACAAGTTCTACACGTTCTTTCATCTTCGGTCGTAGAAACAGTAGACCTTACTTTTGATGGCCATCCAAGTAACATAGGTATGGTTAAACACCTCGGTGGAACTATGGAGCAATATCAGCCGACTTTTCAAAATCCCGCAACAAATGGTGAAATTCCCATTTTTTTGACGCTTGCCACTGCCTTAGGCTAATAAGAAACACTTGGGAAATAAAACCGATTTTAATTAACAAAAGCGGACAGAGAAATAAAATTTATTGAAAAACTCGTTAAGTACCAGGGTGAGCTCGGCCTCCACCTTGCAAACAAGCTAAATGAAAAGCACCTCAATTGGCATTCTAAAATTATGAATGTAAAAATTGCTGCCGAAACCTTAAGCGAAAGTGCGGCGAATGCGCTGCAATTTTTATTAAATAATAAAATAGCTGGATTTGAGGGATGTGAGGGAACGATTACTTTTTTACTAAACATAAATAATATTGTAACGTGTTACACAAATAATTAAAGGGTGCTGAATGTTTTCATCTCTTGAGGTAAACACCATCTACCTGTTAGGTGCATCTACTAAATCTCTACACCTACTACATTACCTACTCTATATTGTACTACATTGCCTACTCGATATTGTTCTAGCAAGTTCAAGAACCTTCCATGAGCCAAGCATTTCTGTATAAAAGAGGAAGCGGATGCGGACCGACAGTCAGTTTGAATTTGAAATCAGTCGTGTACAAGTCGGTAATTTGAAAGTGATAAAGTGTGAATTTAAAATAAAGAAAGTAAAAAAGGAAATAAAGAGTGTTTTGAAATATTAAGTGGAATTAAAAGTAAAAAGACGTAAAGTGAGTTGTATTAAAACGGAAATAAGTTTTATTTAATAAAACGAACCTAGATAAAACATATCATTGGTGTCAGAAGTATAATTAAATAAAACTTTAGTGAAAAGTGATTGTGTTGAAAGCAAAAATATGGGTAAGCTTCTGAAGGATTTAAACGCTGTTGAACTAAAAACAGAACTAAACAAACGGGGTCTTTCTACTACTGGAACGAAAAATGACCTCATTATTGGTCTGCAAGAAGCCATGAGACGACACGGTGAAAATCCAGACACATCCGTCTTGGAAATAGAAATGGCAGAAGAACAAGTTAGTACCAACACAGACTTGTCCAATATGTTGGCTCTTCTTCTCGAACGTTTCGAAGATCAAAGAAAGGAACAAACGAAAATTTTCGAAGATCAAAGAGAAGAACAAAAGAATGAACAAACGAAACTTCTCGAACGTTTTGATGATCAAAGAAACGAGCAAAAAGAACTCTTCGAAGAACAACGCAATGAACAAAAAGAACTTTTCGAAAAACAGAAGAACCTTCTCGAAACAAAGCTTACTGTATTAGAGGATAAGTTTCTTGCTGTTGACCAACGTGTTGAAGGAGTAGAAAAACAACTTCTAAGTGTTGATACAACATTTGAGAGGTTCAAAGAACAAATTACGAACGTAGAAGGAAAATTCGAGCAAACATTTGAAAATATTGCTAAAGAATTGGACAAGGTAAGAAAACTGAAGGTACGAGAAAATTCTAGTGACTATTTAAAGAGAAAAGAAATGCATCCACCAACTTTTGATGGACAAACTTCTTGGTCAATATATAAGAGACAATTCGAAGCAGCAGCAATGACAAACGGTTGGGACGATGAAGACAAGTTTGTTGCACTTACACTGGCTCTTAGAGGACCTGCTGCTGAGTTACTGCAAACAATACCAGCAGAGATGCATGGCAACTAACTTTAGTGCAATTTCACAAGCCATTGAAAAACGCTTTGGAGATGGCCATATGCAAGAAGTCTTTAGAGTTCAACTAAACACCAGAGTTCAGAAACGGGGTGAAACTCTTCAGCAGCTTCAAGCAGACATCGAACGACTAGCTCACTTGGCATATCCAACTGCGGGCGAAGAAATCATAAACCAATTCGCCGCAGAATCCTTTGTTCGTGCCTTGTCTGACATTAATCTCCAGAGAGCAGTACGAACAGCTGGAAAACGAACACTTCCAGAAGCATTAGCTTTGGAGATGGCCATATGCAAGAAGTCTTTAGAGTTCAACTAAACACCAGAGTTCAGAAACGGGGTGAAACTCTTCAGCAGCTTCAAGCAGACATCGAACGACTAGCTCACTTGGCATATCCTACTGCGGGCGAAGAAATCATAAACCAATTCGCCGCAGAATCCTTTGTTCGTCCTTGTCTGACATTAATCTCCAGAGAGCAGTACGAACAGCTGGAAAACGAACACTTCCAGAAGCATTAGCTTTCGCCTTGACTATGGAAGCAGCTAAACAGGCTTCACTTGGAGTACATCGGGTAAGAGAAGTTGCAATAGAAGAATGCTCTTGCCAAAGAATGGCATTCCAGAACAACCGTCGAGATGGAAAAATTCGATGCTGGAATTGCAACAAGACTGGACATTTCCAGCGCCAGTGCCGAATGCCACCAAGAAGAAGCGCATGTCAACATTGCGGAAGCAGAAATAATACTTCAGATGAGACTACAAACAAGACCAACGCCCAACCTCGTCAAGTTTCCCAGCAGGGAAACGAGTAAGAACCAACTTCGTGGGGCAGAAGCTGGTTTCTGGTATCTATGGCCCCAGAAACATCATCAAAGTCTCGCAGACTAAACGAAACAATAAAAGTCTAACTGTGGAAGCAGCTATTAACAACAAGCAATACGTGGTAACCATCAACACCGGTGCCACCGCTTCCATTGTACGAAGAGACTTGGTCAAGATGGCATGGCTAAACAACACCAACAGCTATTGTCTGAAGACTGCAACAGGAGAAGCAGCAAGAGTGTACGGAGAAGTCTGTCTTCGGATCCGCTTGGCAGAACTAGAGTTTGAACATCCATTTCTAGTGGCAGATATATGCGATGAGTGCATTATTGGAATTGACTTTATGAAAAAGCATGAAATAATTCTAGACATTGGTAGTCAAGTTCTTAAATACCGAAATAAAGAGATTCCAATGGTTTATGGCAATCAAAACTCATCATCGATAAGAGCAATCATCAAAGAAGATATGTGCCTACCTCCTTCGTCAGAAGTCTTTGTTTGGACAAACATCAAAGATAATTCTGAGAGCCATCGATACCTCATGGTGAAACCAGACTCTGAGCATTGCTCCCAAAATTACATCGTGGGAAAGATGCTGGTGGCACCTCAAAATAACATGGTGCCCATACGAATACTAAACATCAAACCATATGAGATCAAGCTTAGAAAAGGAGAAGTTGTCGGTAAATGTGACCCTGTAGCGGCAATAACAAAGATAACCGAAGAACATCCCGAAAAATCAGTGAATCCAGATAAAGTCATTGCTTTGAAGAGAAAAATGTTTAACTGCTGTAATCTCGATCAACAACAGCTAAGAGTTGCTGGAAACCTTCTACAAGAGTTCGCTGATGTTTTCGCTTCACAGGACGGGCAATATGGACGAACACAACTTGTACAGCATCGAATCGATACTGGTGATGCAAGGCCGATCCATCAACCAGCAAGGCGCCTACCTTTAGCCAAACAAGACGAAGTTACTAAAATGATATCGAAAATGCAGACAGATGGTTTAATCGAGAATTCAAAAAGTCCTTGGGCATCACCAGTCGTACTAGTAAAAAAGAAGGACGGAAGTACTCGATTCTGTGTGGACTACCGAAGGTTGAACGATGTCACCAAGAAGGACAGTTATCCTCTGCCTAGGATAAGCGATACTCTGGATGCGATGGCTGGAGCTCAATGGTTTTCAACATTGGACCTGAAGAGTGGATACTGGCAGGTTGAAATTCACCCAGAAGATCGGGAGAAAACTGCATTCTCGACAGGTAACGGTTTATGGCAGTTCAAAGTAATGCCTTTTGGCCTGTGTAACGCTCCTGCAACATTCGAGCGTTTAATCGAATGCGTACTACAAGGCCTTACTTGGAAAGCCTGTCTAGTCTATTTGGATGATGTCATCGTGTTTGGGAAAACATTTGACGAGCATTGTGAAAACTTAAAAGGGGTATTCCAAAGATTGCGAAATGCTCATCTCAAGCTCAATCCAGAAAAATGTACGTTGTTCAAGTCTGAAGTGAAGTATTTGGGGCATATCATCTCGTCTCAAGGAGTAAGAACTGATCCCGAGAAAGTGGAAGCAGTGAAGAACTGGCCAAATCCACAAGACAAGCATCAACTTAGAAGTTTTCTTGGGATAGCTACATATTACCGACGATTTGTGAAGGATTTTGCCGGAATCGCCAAAAGCTTGCACCAACACACAGAAAAAGGAAAACAATTCAAGTGGTCAAATGAGTGTGAGAAAAGCTTTAAGGAACTTAAAAGACGCTTGTGTGATGCTCCAGTGTTAACCTATCCAACTCCTGGAAAACAGTTTATAATCGATGCAGATGCAAGCAATGTCGGAATAGGAGCCGTTCTCTCCCAGGTTCATGACGGTCAAGAAAAAGTTGTAACATACTTCAGCAAGGTGCTCTCAAAGACAGAGAGAAATTACTGCGTAACCAGAAGAGAACTTCTTGCTTTGGTCTTAGCCACAAAACACTTTCATAAATACATCTATGGGCAGAGGTTCCTTTTACGGACGGACCATGGAGCGCTAAGATTGCTTTTGAATTTTAAAAATCCAGAAGGTCAAGTAGCCAGGTGGATCGAGAGACTTCAGACATATGACTATGAAATCCAACATCGAAAAGGAAAACTACACTCGAATGCAGATGCCCTATCTCGTCGGCCATGTAACCAAGACTGCAAGCATTGCACTCGCCAGGAAGAAAAGCAATCTATTGCCATACAACGAACAAGAGTTGAACCCATCGGCGGCGAGGAAATCAGGAATGCGCAGCAAGAAGATTTGGACATCGAACCCATTCTTGCATGGAAAGAACATGAAGAGAAACCAGAATGGGGAGACATTTCTGATAGAAGTCCTACCCTCAAAGCCTATTGGGCACAATGGAATTCCCTTCATGTGCAGGAAGGTTTGCTCAAACGAAGATAGGAATCCTCAGATGGCAAAACCTATGTGATGCAGCTTGTTGTACCCCGGACAAAGGTTAATGACATTCTACGTGAGATGCATGGTGGATCTTCTGGAGGCCATTTGGGTATCAACAAAACTCTGGAGAAAATTCGAGAACGTTTCTACTGGCTGCATGCAAAACATGATGTAGAAAAATTGTGCAGAAAATGCGTCACTTGTGCAGCCACCAAGGGACCAGGCAAAAACTACAGAGTAAGATGCAACAGTACAACGTTGGAGCACCTTTTGAAAGAATTGCCATCGATATTGCAGGCCCATTTCCTGAGTCTAACAGTGGAAACCGATTCATTCTTGTTGTCATGGATTACTTCAGCAAGTGGCCTGAGGCGTTTGCCATTCCAAACCAAGAAGCGAAGACAGTTGTGGATCAGATTGTGTACAATTGGGTCAGGTTCGGTGTTCCTATGGAGCTCCATTCTGACCAAGGAAGAAACTTCGAATCCAAAATCTTTCAAGAGGTCTGTTCGCTCCTTGGCATCAAGAAGACGAGAACAACACCACTTCATCCGCAGTCTGACGGAATGGTTGAACGTTTCAACAGGACTCTCAAAGAACACCTTTCCAAAGTAGTAGGTGACTTTCAACGAGACTGGGACCAACACATTCCTCTATTTTTAATGGCATACCGAAATGCGGTGCACAGCACAACTGGTCACACTCCATCAGAAATTGTATTCGGTACAAATATCCGTTTGCCTAGCGAAATTAAATTCGGATGTCCAACGGGCGAAAAACGAAATGAAGAGGAATACGTGGATTGCCTAAAGGAAAAACTGACTGACATCCATGACAGGACAAGGACTAAAATAAAGCTAGCTAGTGACCGAATGAAAACACGTTATGATGCAAACATCACAACAAAACCTTGCCATGAGGGAGATCTAGTGTGGCTGTATAATCCTCATCGACAAAAGGGACTGTCACCAAAACTTCAACAAAACTGGGAAGGACCTTACCGTGTTGTTACAAGGATCAATGATGTGGTTTATCGAATTCAGCGAGATCTAAGAGGCAAGCCAAAAGTTGTTCACATTGACCGGCTATAACGCTACAGTGGAGAAGATGGTGAAGAAATCGTTCGGGGCGAACAATCTTAGGAGGAGGGCAATGTAACGTGTTACACAAATAATTAAAGCTAGGGGAGCGTTTGCTCTGACAAGACGGTTGTTTTATAGCAGCCGCCTTGAAAACAGGGTGAAGGTGATTTGCTACATGGCCCTCATCCGGCCGATGATTGCCTATGGGTGCCCTGTGTGGTTTAACGTTGCCCCATCTCAAATGGAAAAGATTCGGGTGTTTGAGAGGCAGTGTCTTAGGACCTGTCTTGGATTACACAGAACACCAGAGTCGGAGTACAAACATTATTATGCCAACGAGGTCTTATGCAACGGGGCCAATATAAACAGGATAGATAACTTTTTAATTAAGCTGATTCGGGGTCACATTGCAAGAGCGATGACCTCAGCCAATGGACTTATTTTCGGGGCTTATTACCCCAATGAAAATTATAGTGAGAGCGTTTGTCTTAACGGTTTCATCCCGCCCGAGACATTCCTCTATTTAGACAGTCGGGGGCTGATACAGGATAGATTGGCGGTTCCGTTAATCTACCACGTCGGCCGTAGAACTGTGGATCGGCGAATCCTGTATGGTCGAGACGTCGGCTCTGGGAACGGAGCAGAGCGTCTGCGGTTCAGTAGAGCTGTGCCCCTTCGGGACAAAAAGGACTTCCATAAGCAAGTTAAGAAATACTGGTGGTTGGGTGACCACCTTGATATTGATGGCTAGGCAAAGTTGTTGCCTTGGCCGACCTACATATTTCTAAGGTAGATTAAGTAGGACAGTGACGGTGGCACCAAAAAAAAAAGATACAAAATCCAAAAAGTTGTTTGTTTGTTTGTGGATATGTGCGTGAGCGCATACATATGCATATGTCTAAATATATGCATATGTATGCGCGAGTGTGCATGTGCATAGGCTGATGGCAAAAAAAAAGCTGCTGGTGGCTGTTCTAGTTTTAAGTTATTTTAAGTATTTTAAGTAGTTTTTCAAAATTTTCTCGTTTAGTTTTAAGTAATATTGAATTTTAATTTAAGTTAGTTTTTACGCCGAAAGGCATTTTTAATATATAGTTATAGTTTAATTTAGAGCTAGTTGTTTAAGATTTTTTGTCTAGCATTAAGATAGATATAAGAAAATGGAAAAATATAAAATGAATTAAAAAAAAAAAAAAAAAAAAAAAAATTAAAGGGTGCTGAATGTTTTCATCTCTTGAGGTAAACGCCATCTACCTGTTCGGTGCATCAACTAAATCTCTACACCTACTACATTACCTACTCTATATTGTACTACATTGCCTACTCGATACTGTTCTAGCAAGTTCAAGAACCTTCCATGAGCCAAGCATTTCTGTATAAAAGAGGAAGCGGATGCGGACCGACAGTCAGTTTGAATTTGAAATCAGTCGTGTACAAGTCAGTAATTTGAAAGTGATAAAGTGTGAATTTAAAATAAAGAAAGTAAAAAGGAAATAAAGAGTGTTTTGAAATATTAAGTGGAATTAAAAGTAAAAAGACGTAAAGTGAGTTGTATTAAAACGGAAATAAGTTTTATTTAATAAAACGAACCTAGATAAAACATAACAATATGTTCGATTCTCTTAATAGCAAATCCAAATTTGGCTTTGGTTACAAACAAGGTCTTTGTGAAAAAAATAAAAGCCAGATTTTCGATTTTTTCGATAATTCTATAAAGTTTCTTCAAGGATTGAAGTTGGGAACCGAAAAAATTATAAATTCAATGAATAAAGTTATAAAGGTTATAGGTTTCATGATAGCTATGAATAATTTACGAAATCTATATACGAAATGTGGGGAAGAAACAAAAACGTTGGACAGGGTCTTGAATTACAAATTATATCAAGACCATTTAGAGCTTTTGTTTTTGAGCTTTCGGTCCAGGGGAGGTTTCAATAACAAACCCAACTGCATCTCAATTTGCTTCAGCTTATAAAAGACTACTCATTCATAATGATGATGGCTGCCGATCTGTCAAACTAGTTGAGTTATTTTTGAGTGCTGTGAAAAGTTTATTTAAATTGTTAAAAAGCCAAAAAAAATCTAAAGAATTTTCTTAAAAAATTGCGAATATAACAACCGACTGCCAACAATCAAAGTCTGCGTAAGTTTTTGTATATATAACGTAAAAACTTCCAATTATTTTTACGTATGAGTGCCAAGTCTGCAACAACTCTATCTAACAAGCGAAAAGTATCTGAAACTTCCCCAGAGTACAAAAAAGAGCACAAGTTCCTAACGAAAAACAAAACAAACATGAACTCTTTAGCGAATTTATCTCTGGAAGATTTCAATCGAATGCTAGATGTTCGTTTCAAAGAACTTCCAACTAAAAAATATCTTGAACCGGTGCTTTTGCAACTAACCCAACTTCGAGTTTTTTTTTAATTAATTCTTTATTTCATGTTAACATAATATGTGCATAATACTTAAGTCTAAAGTATAGAGTATAAATAGTATTTTAAAGGTTTTGTGGTCTTAACTCCAAGTTTTGCGTTTCGCCCTAGTTTGATGGTGGGCTCATCAGCTAGATGACATCAAACCTTCTCTAGTACGCAATAATTGTCGATGATTACCGACTGCTATATAAAATTTACAGAGAAAACTCACTGTGAATTTTATTTTTCTAAAGAACTTTGATTAAAGTTAGACATTAGAATTAAGATGTTATGCTCGTGGCCAAGCGAAGTTAATAGTTTTAAAAAAATAAACAATAAAAAGACTAAAAATAGCCAAATTAAATATTATTAAGTGGAGTGTATATGAATGAAATTCAATTTTAAAGGTTTTGTGGCCTTAACTCCAAGTTTTTCGTTTCGCCCTAGTTTGATGGTGGGCTCATCAGCTAGATGACATCAAACCTTCTCTAGTACGCAATAATTGTCGATGATTACCGACTGCTATATAAAATTTACAGAGAAAACTCACTGTGAATTTTATTTTTCTAAAGAACTTTGATTAAAGTTAGACATTAGAATTAAGATGTTATGCTCGTGGCCAAGCGAAGTTAATAGTTTTAAAAAAATAAACAATAAAAAGACTAAAAATAGCCAAATTAAATATTATTAAGTGGAGTGTATATGAATGAAATTCAATTTTAAAGGTTTTGTGGCCTTAACTCCAAGTTTTGCGTTTCGCCCTAGTTTGATGGTGGGCTCATCAGCTAGATGACATCAAACCTTCTCTAGTACGCAATAATTGTCGATGATTACCGACTGCTATATAAAATTTACAGAGAAAACTCACTGTGAATTTTATTTTTCTAAAGAACTTTGATTAAAGTTAGACATTAGAATTAAGATGTTATGCTCGTGGCCAAGCGAAGTTAATAGTTTTAAAAAAATAAACAATAAAAAGACTAAAAATAGCCAAATTAAATATTATTAAGTGGAGTGTATATGAATGAAATTCAATTTTAAAGGTTTTGTGGCCTTAACTCCAAGTTTTGCGTTTCGCCCTAGTTTGATGGTGGGCTCATCAGCTAGATGACATCAAACCTTCTCTAGTACGCAATAATTGTCGATGATTACCGACTGCTATATAAAATTTACAGAGAAAACTCACTGTGAATTTTATTTTTCTAAAGAACTTTGATTAAAGTTAGACATTAGAATTAAGATGTTATGCTCGTGGCCAAGCGAAGTTAATAGTTTTAAAAAAAATAAACAATAAAAAGACTAAAAATAGCCAAATTAAATATTATTAAGTGGAGTGTATATGAATGAAATTCAATTTTAAAGGTTTTGTGGCCTTAACTCCAAGTTTTGCGTTTCGCCCTAGTTTGATGGTGGGCTCATCAGCTAGATGACATCAAACCTTCTCTAGTACGCAATAATTGTCGATGATTACCGACTGCTATATAAAATTTACAGAGAAAACTCACTGTGAATTTTATTTTTCTAAAGAACTTTGATTAAAGTTAGACATTAGAATTAAGATGTTATGCTCGTGGCCAAGCGAAGTTAATAGTTTTAAAAAAATAAACAATAAAAAGACTAAAAATAGCCAAATTAAATATTATTAAGTGGAGTGTATATGAATGAAATTCAATTTTAAAGGTTTTGTGGCCTTAACTCCAAGTTTTGCGTTTCGCCCTAGTTTGATGGTGGGCTCATCAGCTAGATGACATCAAACCTTCTCTAGTACGCAATGAGCCCACCATCAAACTAGGGCGAAACGCAAAACTTGGAGTTAAGGCCACAAAACCTTTAAAATTGAATTTCATTCATATACACTCCACTTAATAATATTTAATTTGGCTATTTTTAGTCTTTTTATTGTTTATTTTTTTAAAACTATTAACTTCGCTTGGCCACGAGCATAACATCTTAATTCTAATGTCTAACTTTAATCAAAGTTCTTTAGAAAAATAAAATTCACAGTGAGTTTTCTCTGTAAATTTTATATAGCAGTCGGTAATCATCGACAATTATTGCGTACTAGAGAAGGTTTGATGTCATCTAGCTGATGAGCCCACCATCAAACTAGGGCGAAACGCAAAACTTGGAGTTAAGGCCACAAAACCTTTAAAATTGAATTTCATTCATATACACTCCACTTAATAATATTTAATTTGGCTATTTTTAGTCTTTTTATTGTTTATTTTTTTAAAACTATTAACTTCGCTTGGCCACGAGCATAACATCTTAATTCTAATGTCTAACTTTAATCAAAGTTCTTTAGAAAAATAAAATTCACAGTGAGTTTTCTCTGTAAATTTTATATAGCAGTCGGTAATCATCGACAATTATTGCGTACTAGAGAAGGTTTGATGTCATCTAGCTGATGAGCCCACCATCAAACTAGGGCGAAACGCAAAACTTGGAGTTAAGGCCACAAAACCTTTAAAATTGAATTTCATTCATATACACTCCACTTAATAATATTTAATTTGGCTATTTTTAGTCTTTTTATTGTTTATTTTTTTAAAACTATTAACTTCGCTTGGCCACGAGCATAACATCTTAATTCTAATGTCTAACTTTAATCAAAGTTCTTTAGAAAAATAAAATTCACAGTGAGTTTTCTCTGTAAATTTTATATAGCAGTCGGTAATCATCGACAATTATTGCGTACTAGAGAAGGTTTGATGTCATCTAGCTGATGAGCCCACCATCAAACTAGGGCGAAACGCAAAACTTGGAGTTAAGGCCACAAAACCTTTAAAATTGAATTTCATTCATATACACTCCACTTAATAATATGTAATTTGGCTATTTTTAGTCTTTTTATTGTTTATTTTTTAAAACTATAAATAGTATAGTTAAAGGGAAATAGACCAAAAACAATCTATTGTCAAAACGACAAGTGGCGAATGCTCGTAAATAAAATTCATTGATAAAATTCATTGATGGGGACAAATATGTTTCACAATCAAATGAAATTAAAGTTTTTTTTTTTGTTTTTTTTTTTTTTTTTACTTTAAATTATAGAATCAAGTTAAATTCAAAAGATAGTGATATATAAAAGTATAAGAAGCTTATCTTCAATGCAATGCATTCAAAAAGTTACGCATTTCAATATGATTCAAATTAAAAATCCATAATTTACTTAAACGAAGAAAAGAAGTCAAAATTCTCACACATCTAAGATCATTTGGTAACTTATTAAAAATTCGAGGAGCATAACTCATATAAAAGTGAGCAAAATGTGATTTGTTAACCCTAGGTATTGTGACAAAATTTCTGGTGTTTATTCTTAGATTATGACTAGTATATAACCTGGAAATATCATATCCTGAATTAACAAAAAATATCTTTAGAACTTTATACACATATGAATGTCTCAATGGGAGAGTATTAAGCCTTTTGAAAAGTTCAAAGTTAGGAGTCCGACGATTCACTTTCAACATAATTCGAATAGCATGTTTCTGCTTTACAAGAAGAGGTTCTATTTTAATAGAATGAGTTCCACCCCAGCAAGATAGTCCATATTGTAGCTTGGAGTTGATTAAACCATAATAAACGGACTTAAGAACAGGTAGCTGGCAGTATAGACTAAGGTGATAAAATTGTCTAATAACGTTGTTCATGTATTGTTTCAGAAATGAGGCATGATTCTTCCAGCAAAGTTTAAAATCAATTATTATGCCTAAGTATTTGAAAAAATTTACACGTTCAATTTCAAAGCAGTTTTCAGAACATTTTAAATCATCATTGAAAAATGGAATACTTGCGTGAGGGCATAGGCTACCTAAACGAAATCTAGAACAACAAGGTGAATGATAATACAAAGGCATATCAACGCATATGTTCCCTGTCAGGTTGAATAACATAAATTTAGTTTTCTTACTTATAACAAGTTTATGCACAAAGAACCAATTTCTTAAGATCTCTAAGTCGTTTTTTATTTGAATTATCAAGTTAAAATAGCTGCCATCTAAATAAGATAAGGCGGTGTCGTCAGCAAAAGCTGTTAATTTACCATTGAAAGGCTGAAGAAACAACGAGTTAATAAAGACAACAAATAGTAATGGACCCAGGACAGAACCCTGTGGGACACCCAAGTTAATTGAATTTGATGAACTGTAGCTATTTTTAATTTTGACAACCTGTTTTCGATTCTCTAGGTAAGAAGTTAACCAGTCAAATATGAACCCTCTAAATCCAGCTTTATACAATTTACACAGTAAAAGAGAATGATCGACCATGCTTTAGTAATATCAATGAATAAGGACGCAGGAATCATCGACTCATTTAGACTATTATAGATTTCGCTACACAGCTTTAACACAGCATCTTCCGTAGATCTACCACAGCGAAATCCGAACTGCAACTCACTAAAGAACTTAGTATTGTCAAGAAAGGAAATCACATTTTTCAAAAACTTTTGAAAACACCGATAAAAGTGAAATTGGGCGGTAATTATTTAAAGAAGAAGAGTCACCTTTCTTATGAAGTGGTATTACAAGGGCAAGTTTTAGTGATTCAGGAAAAATACCTCTCTGAATACTAAAATTAAAAATATAACTCAGAACATCAGAAATGAAAAAAGAAATATTTTTTAAAACTTTACTGGAAATCATATCCACTGAAGTAGAGCTCAAATTCTTCAACTTCATAATGATGTTATGAACTTCAAGAGAGGTAAAGTTTTCAAAAAAGAAACTGTTTGGCTGAAAACAATCATCAATAATATTATTGTTACAATGGCAACTATGCAACTCTGATGGAGATATATTTACAAAGTTTGAAATATTAATAAAATAGTTATTAAATAAATTTGCGACATCAGTAGGTGCAGAGACACTTGCATCGTTCGAATTAATAACAATGTCAACAGTAGGTTTATTTGTATTCAATATGTCATTAACCACTGCCCATTCTTTTCTCGGATCGCCAAAACTATCGGCAAACTTGTTTCTATAATATGTATCCCTGCAAAGAGGAATTTAATTTTTCAAATCTTTGCATAAAGTTTCATAATATTTTTTAAGTCTTAAGTTATTGGGATGCTTAATCAAACTTACGCACAACTTTTTTTCTTTTTAATTTTATTTAGCAAAGGCAAGGTCATCCATTTTTTAAGACATTTGATCTTCTTCGTTCTACTTTCTTCATTTACAGTGTAGTTAGATAAATTTATTTGGAGTTTGTTTAAAAAATATTCAAAAGCAGAAGATGGATCTAAGGCTGCATAGGATTCCTCCCAAAACTCAAACGCAAGAGCAGTTTTAAGCGCGGAAAAATCAATTTTACTACGCCTAGAAAAAATGTTTAAATCCTCAGTTCTATTAGCCTTAGAGCTCATTTGAATGGTAGTTAGACAGTGATCCGTCACTTTTAAATCGTAAACCATGGTTTTAAAAGTAACTTTATTTGATCTGTGCAATCTCAGAAAAATATGGTCTAAGCAAGAACTGCAATCAGGTGTAATGCGCGTTGGTTGATAAATTAATGATTCAAACCCAAAAGAAGATAAGGCCGATATATAATAGTCAATTTCTGATGTGTCAGAAAGCAAATCTATATTAAAATCTCCCAATAGAACCATGTTTTTGAGCTTTTGACCATCCAAAAAAACAGAAAACTCATCCACAAAAGCATTTACAGTGTAGCTATGCAATCTGTAGACAGCCACAAAAGAATAAATAACACCAGAAATTTTTAAACTTAAGCACATTAAATCAGCACTATCAAACTTAGGGTGAATTACTTCACAGATTATGTCACTCCTATAAAAAACTGCAACACCTCCTGCAGAATAAAAATCATTACATGCAGCTTCAAAAATATAATTAGGAATAGAATAATTAGATACTTCAACGTCATATATCCAAATTTCAGACAAGAATATTAGATCAGGCAAATGATCACAAGATGCGAGAAGAGACAAAAAACTATCGAAATTTTTTCTAATGCTTCTAATATTTTGATGTATCACTGAAAATCCAGAAAACATTTCAATACTAGGATGTTCTACACAAAAACAATTATTCAAATGAATATCATCATCATTAAACAATAAATCACTGTTACTTAAATTAGTATTTATGATTATAAAAGGAAAAGATTATAAAAAAAATGATTATAAAAAGAAAAAAGTTAGGGAAAACGAAAAAAGTGTTAGAAAAAAAAAATTAACTTAAACTAAATTTAGAAAAATCATCAAAAGAAACAATTTTAAACGCCTTCTCTCCTTCCTCTTTCCTGACAAGAACATTGGAGTCGTTTACCCAAACGAACTTGCATTTATTTTGTAGTTTAAGATTCTTTGCATAACGTAGAAGAGACCTGGTGTAGTCAGTTAAGGAATCATTTATAAATATTTTACTGTTGCTCCCGAAGAATTTACTAAATGACCTTGATTTATTAGCACGCACCTTGCGCATAAAAGATTTTTTGACGGTGACTGAAACGAATTTCACACAAACGATGTTGTTAGAAGAATTATTCCCATTATTCCTTTTATTGGATTTTACATAACAAACTTCTATTTGATTTACATCAATTTTTTCTCCCACACCTTCATTGATCAGTTTAATAATTTTTTCTTGTACATTGGAGTTATTAACCTCAGGAATACCAACGATGTCAATTGAAGAGGACTTTTCCTTTTGTTCCAAGAAATTCAGCTTCTTTTCTAAATTATTAACCTTCAAAACGAGAGTAGCATTACTTTCCTCGAGAGAACTAATCTTATCAAGAGCGTCACCGTTCATCTGTTGTAATTTTTTTATTTCGTTGTACAAAGAATAAAGTGTTATTTTCGTATGATGATTAGTGCTGTTGTTGTTAGAGGGAAGCTTTGAGAGTGCTTCTGGTGTTGAGGTATGTTGTGCAAAGGAAGGTGGATTGACAACTGGAGATGCCGATGCTGAGACACTTGCGTTCACAATGGGAGAACCACTGCCAAGATTGAGTTGAGAGACACTCCGTTGAGAAGAACAAGCAGTACATTTGTAATTATTTTTTTTTAACTCAATTTGATTTTTTGCTATATTGGCGCACTTAGCATGATTAAAAAGACTGCAAGTTATGCATTTTACTTTTAGATCAAGTTTTTCAATAACTAAGTTACAAACACTGCACTTCATTTTTGAATGATGTTATTATTGTTCAATATTTAACTTTAAGGATTAATATTTAATAAAGTTTAAGTAATAGACTTTGATTAAATATAACTATAGAAACAATAAATTGCCAAGACTGTGTCCGTCCCCACCAACACTCACTTGATAACTGAGTGAGCAATGAATGTCTTCAAACTCAGGTACGAGCTCTTGAAGCGAAATGTGAGCAGCTTGAAAGACGCATTGAGCTATCCGAACTGCACATGCGAGAAAAAAATATTATTTTTCACCTGGCTTCTACCAACAACGAAGCTCCAAAGGAAATCCTTGAAAATACCTGCTCAAGCATCACTAAGGCTTCAAACGGGATTGCTTTTGAACATTTCGAAGAGATGAACACTAGAGGAGGAAATCGAAAAACATATCGAGCTAAAGTGGCAAACGCACAGCTAGCGCGTGAAATTCTGAGCCAAGGGAGAAAACTGGCCAACACAGGCATATCCATGCATAAAGATTTCCCACTAGGAATGCGTCGCAGAAGAGCCATTTTGTTGAAGGTGAGGAAGGCAATAAAAATGCAAAATGGGGATCTCAGGATCAGCTTGACGGATGACAAACTATACGTTGAGAACCAGTACTTTTTCTGGAACGATGAAAATGGTTTGATGTGTGGACAAAACGACGGATTCAGCTCACTTTCGTCAAAATTTAATATTAATTTGCAGCGAGAACATTTCATTGAAAATAAAAAGTTGACAACTGAAAATGACAGACAAACGTCACACGCAAACGCTCTACCGCCATCTGTGCGCCAATGCGCAAACGAATGTGAAGCTGGAGTCGGCAATGTAGTCGACGAAATGGATCGTTCACAATAGGTTTTAGAAGTCAGCTAGAAAATAAAAAATGTTGTTAATTATAAGAAAATAAAAATCATTAGTTATAATGTAAATGGATTATCCAATAAGAAAATGTATTTAGATTTTTTTAACTTTATAAACACTTTTGAAATATTTTTGCTATATGAAACTCATATATTATATAAAAATCAGAAATACTTTGAAGAATTTTTCAACGAATATAATCTCAGGTGGATAGCAGATGAAAAAAGAAATGGTGCAACAAGGGGGAAAGCTTCTGATGGAGCTTTATACGGTTTTAAAAAATCGTTATCGGCAGAAAAATGAGACTTTAAAGAAATTGAGGGATTCATATATTTAGAAATTATGTTTTGCCGCACAACTTTTTGTATAATTCCAGTCTATTTAAACTGCTCCTACTGGCAAATGGATTTCACCAAATTGGTAAATGCAATGCAAGTCTTAGGCGAAAAAAAAATGTATGCTCGTTGGAGACTTTAACGCTCGCACTGGGCAAGAACAGTGTGGAAATTTTGGAAACCGGTATTTGAGTACAAGAAAATCAAGAGATCTGGAAATAAATGCAAGAGGAAGAAATCTGCTTGAAATGGGAAGCGCTTTTGATATGTCCATAATGAACGGCACAACAACGGGAGATGAGGACGGCAAACTTACCTTCATCCGAAACCCATCAGGACAATCAGTGATAGATTACCTTATAATGTCGAATGATATATTATCTTTGCTATATGATTTTGAAGTTGGTAATCAAATATATTCCGACCATATGCCACTAGTAACTACTCTGCAAAATTCAGAACCAGATAGCGAAACACATCTTATTCATGAAAACCCACTCTTACCAAGACTTAAATGGCGTGAAAATCAAGTGGAGCTATACAAAATAAACTTAAATATTAATCTTGCAGCACACGTCTCACGTACGATAAGGAATGCGAATCTGCAAGAAAAAGGTCTTTTGCTATATTAAAACTTTTCCAAAATTACAACTCAGCTTGCTTAAAAGAAAAATACTTAAAAGCAAACCAAAGCTATAAAGCATTATGCAAACTTAAAAAGGAAAATTTCAATAAAATGCAAACGGAGAAAGTACTATCCTGTAGAAACTCCAAAGACTTTTGGAAAGCTATTCAAAATCTTAAAGGAACACCCGTCGTAACGAAAACTGTACTATCTGCATCAATACTGCGAGAACATTTTGAAAAACAAGGTAACTTAGAACTTTTTGCTGAAGGTATGCACTATTCTAGGCCCGCTCTTGTAAATGAGATCTTAGATAGCGAAATTACACTGGAAGAAGTTAAGTCAGCAGTATCGCAAGGTAAAATAATAAAGCTCCAGGATGTGATCGGATCCAAAATGAATTTTTCAAAAATGCAACACTCGAATTCATGAAACAACTTACTGATGTCTATAATATTATTTTTAGTTCCAGAGAGCCACCAGAAATGTTTAAGAAATCAATAATATTTCCAATTTATAAGAAAGGAGATGTGATAGAACCGTCCAACTACCGTGGAATTTCTTTCATCAATACATCTTTGAAGATATTTATGGAAATTTTACGTAGTCGCCTTATGAAATGGATCGGAAATACACATCTTCTTAGTGAGTTCCAAGCTGGATTTCGGAAAGGGTACTCTACAATAGACCACATTTTCACACTAACAAATATTGCTGATATGTACCTACATAAACGCCAAAAACTCTATGTCTTTTTTGTGGATTTCCGAGCCGCTTTCGATTCCATAGACAGAAACGCTCTATTTTATAAGTTGTTCAGGGATGGAATGTCACTAAAATTTGGAACTATTATTGAAGGCATTTACAGGCAAACACAGAACGCAGTTTGGGAGGGGAACAACCTTTCTAACTGGTTCTTTTCCACGGTTGGGTTGAAGCAAGGATGCAACCTGAGTCCACCACTCTTCTGCCTTTATATCGAAGATTTGCTTCCAGTAATGCCTTGTGGCATTTCGCTAGACGGAGTTCAGATAAAAGTCTTAATGTACGCCGACGAACTGGTTATCTCGGCAGAATCTCCTAACTCACTCCAATTGACTGTCAACCTGAGCAAATCTAAGACTATGGTGTTTCGGAAAGGATCAGGACTCCTAGCAGTAACCGAAAGATGGTTTTTTGGATCAGAGCAAATCGAGACGGTCAAGGAGTATCAATATCTAGGTTTTACAATACTAAGCAACCTAAACATAGAGAAGCATTTAAAAAAAAAATATCGGCATCCAAAAATGCAATTGGAACAGTCTGGCGAAACGTATACGGAAACAAGGACCTTCCCTTCAGCTCCAAATACAAAGTATTCACTGCAACATCTGAATCAAATATGCTTTATGCAGCACAATCTTGGGGATGGCTTCAATTTGAAACCACAAAAAACCTCTTGCGATTTTATCTAAAACGTCAATTTCACTTACCAGACACAACACCTAACTACATGCTTCTCGTCGAAACAGGCTTACCACCTCTTTATCTTACATGCCTAAAACTTCATTTCAACTATAACATAAATCTGATGTGCAGTCACACTGGAAAAATTGCAAGGAAAGTTGCAGTCTCAATTATAAAATCGGAAAAATCTTGGTTCGAGGAATGGAAATATAACCGACAGATGTGAACTGCTATTCGATCTGTCTTTGGAAAACTTGGGAACGTGGAGACCATATTTGGATAACCTGTTGGAAAAACTTGAATCTAAGCTTCGAGAAGTGAGCACAGAGCTCACTACATAGAGCAATTTATTCGACACTCCAGTACAACTTCGGCCAGGATAATTATTTTAAGGACCTACACTGCGTAGAGAAAATATCGATAATTTTTAGAACGAGAGGAGAATTACTATCCTTAAACTTTATACCGCATAGAAGTGACCTAGACCTTATCTGTTCACTGTGTAACACCGGCGAAAGAGAGAACGTGGTTCATTTCCTCGCAAAATGCCCAATATTGGTAGAAGTTCGACGGCAGTTTTGGCGAAAAAATTATTTGGAACACGCTGAACTTTTGGATATATTAAATGGCAGCGATTGGGATAAATTGTTTAAATTTGTTAAAGTAGCTCTAGCTTATAGAAACAAAATTATAAGAGAAGATTTTTAAAAAACAAAAAAAAAATGTATAATATATGTATGTAAATTTATTTAAATTTTGCAAAATATTACAAACAAAAAGCTATCATCTGGCTGACGGCCATTATGGTCATGCCGTAAAAGATTTAAGTTAATTATAAGCAAATTGTAAACTTTTATCTGAAATTTAAATAAATTTAATCTAATCTAAAAAAAATCTAATCATTCATAATGAAGTGAAATCATCAGCTGAAGCAAACTGTATGGTATGATGAAACTAGTTTCTTAATGGCGACTTCTTCAACATCGCACAAAAAATTAGATTTTAATATCGAAGAAGTCGAATCTGACAGATATGTTATTTTGAACAGTTTGACAGAAGAGAGTAGTCATAATGTAGCTTTTGAAGAAATTATTTTTTGCATAAGTGGGTTCGTTGAATACAAAATTCTTAAAACTGCAGGATGCAAAAAATGAAAAGAGTTTTTGAAGAATTGTCAAACTGAACATTCCCAACTTGTGTCATTAAAAACAAAAGGTTATCTAAGGTCTCCGCAACTCCGCATAAGAATACTTTTAAAATTTGCAAAGCTGTAAAAAAAAATATAACAATTCTTAAAAATGAGACTGACGCATGGAGCAATAATTGATGTTTGCTCTACTTTACTTATTTTGCTTCTAAATGATTTGAATTTGTTTTAACGTTGTTCTTTTCCATATGGATTACTGTGTCCTCTTCTAGACCAATAGCTTGTGCCAATTCAAGTGCTTCGTTTATCTAAAACAAAATGTGAACGAAAAACATCGATTAGTTTCTGAGTATCTATAAATATACAAACGTCAATTACAAAGCAAAAATGTTGAAATTAAAAACCCATAAGCCAATTGAAGATCGTAATTGACTTTTGTGATGTAAAAGTAGTATGTGCTTGCGTCCAAGGCAAGTGCATTGAAATTCCAACGATTTTGGTAAATTTGTGCTCAACAAACTGATGAACTTGGATAAAATTAATTTTTTTTTTCATGTAACATTTGATACAAATTTTGATTTTTTGTTCAAACTAGGTGTGATAGTCACGGGACGCAATTATGAAGTTCAATATTGAAAACCAACAGAAACAAAATAAACAAAATACAGTTTCTTTAAAAAAAAAACACACGCACACAAATAAAAAACATACATTAACAGTTGCCGCTCGACCATAGAATAATAAATAAATAGAACATCAACTCAGAAGGCTCCACCCACTTATGCCTACAAACTTTCAAAACTGCAGTGATTTAACTCTGTATGCGTGCCCGTGCATTTTAAATGGGACTGTCAAATTTGGCTAAACAATACACTCTTCCAATTTTACATTTAGCTGCTCACACGTATTCACGTATAGAAGAGCGTTAATATTTTTTTCTACGGGAGGAGACGGAGGATTACAAGTTGATGACCTGTGCGCTCGACATACCTTTTGTAGAAAATATAAGAATATAATGAAGCATTCTCAATATCTTCTGGAATCTATCCAGCTGTGTTGAACCGATCGCAGTCGCCTTCATCGCACTCTTCTTCGGTTTGTGTATAAGAAAATGTAACATTTGTTTCCATTACCAACTGAGTAAGATTATTCCCTTTAAAAAATATATTCAAATATTTTCAATTCTATTTTTAAAAGTTTATTATACATGTATATTCGAACCAGTCGGAAGGTATTGAGATGTGGAATGTCTCTTTGTTTAAATACATGTTCGATTTTCTGTACACCTTCATCTAATACAAACTTTTGGATGATTGTACATAACTGGCAACTGGGGGCTCTTGAATAGTCTTTGATAAGAGTGTGTAATTACTTGAGTAACGACTCTGAAAAAATCAAAATCGATATAATACATTTTATGTGGTGTTAAGTTTTTAAAAAGAAATACCAACTTTTTAATTTTCCTGTTTTTTTTCATTTTCTAGAGCGTCTGCCATGAGACAAGCTGCAGCAGAAGTATGTCTTGTACTTGTATGTAGTGCTCTTTAGAGAGACTTTAGAGGGTTTCCTTTTCTAAGCAGGTTTCTAAATCGAATTCCATAGAATTCTAGCATACCTCGTTAAAAGCACTGTAGGTATGACATTTTTATTGCTTCCATAATCTGATCGTAGGCGAGCAGTCTTGTCAATAGTCGTGACCAAAATCCTACGAATGCAACATTCAGTCTTTTGGAAATGGTTCATAAATTAAAGTGTTTAGGTTGATATCGTTTGAGACTAAGCAGCCAAGATTAATATTGCGTCCACGAGTTCTTTGTGAGATTTGAAAATATGTTCAAACAATTAAAGAGAAAAAAATCATTTTTCATAAAAGCCAGTACCTTTTCTGTTTTTCCCGCGTCTGATGCATTGAGGGCGACATTTCCAAATTCTTCATGCCCAATGCTAGAGGGGGAATCAGTGTGCATCAGATTCGTCGTCAGTGAGTATGTAATTCACTTAATAGATTTCTATTTATTCGTTTACCTACGATTTTTTCGTGGATTTCCTGCAGCGTTTCTGATTCTTCATGTTTCCTTTTATTGGAGGAAAGGGTTAACTTAGAGAATTCTATAAAAAAATCAGGCAATCAAGAATTTTGTTTGCTCTTAAATATTTGAACAAAATCTTTCATTTTAGCAGGACATTTAGATGGATCAACCGAATTTACAAATTTATAGTGTATGTTCATAAAAAAACTTCACTTTTTGTTTAAAATAAACTAAATTTGCGAATATTTTTTACAAAACGAAATGATTATGAAATGACAAAACTTTTTCTTGTTCACAAAAATGATTTAAAATCAAAACAATCTGGCATGCCATCTATTGACATATGTACTAGATGTTCATGGTTTTAACACTAAAAGATGATGCCGTCGAGTCGTGTTTAAGATGGAACAACTTTTTTTGGGTGTTTGTATGAAGATTTCAACCGACTGGCGGTCCATACCTATTACGTCAATGGTCGGATTGTTCAGGTTCGTTCAATTTTCGTTCACTTTTGCCTCCGTACGTAAAGATCCCTTCATAGCGAAGTTTACGTATGTAAATTTGACACCCAGCCAAATACATTCGACCATTGTGGTCGCCCCAAGGAATTGACGGCACATAAGGAAATTTGAAGTAGAATTATGACAAAAGCTTCCTTTTCCTTCCGACTATTATAGTTGGGCCTTAAGACTTGCGACGCGTAATTTTTTGTATAACGCCATACCTTTTTGGCCAAATCACTTTTTGCGATGCACTTACTTGTGGATTGGTAACGGTACACTTGTTGTGGGTGCCTGTTGTGGCAAATACTAATGCTCTGCCCAAAGCAAACCACAACACAAAACAGCCAAAATATGACGAGCCTTAGTTGGGCCAGCCCACGCGGTCATCTACACATATCTTTATGCACTGGCAAAATGATTCAATTGAACTGGGGAGGTAGGATTTACTTGGCTAAGATGGTCCATCATTTTAGAACGACATCAAATCAACCTATAAATTAAAGAGGATACTGAGTCGTCCAGTTCTGCTTAAAAAGTAGGAAAATTCATATCTGAAAAAAAAAGAAAAAAACAAAACTAGTTAAAATAATTAAAAAAAAAAGATTAAAATAAAAATTATATTTACCAACAGGTCGATCCGCAGAAAACAAACATTTACACAAATGAATAAGAATTAATGCGATAGCAAGTGTCAAAAAGATACATGAAAACAAATAGGAGAATGAGAAATCTCCAAACATTTTAGAAGGGAATTTTCTTTTATTCTGGGATTTTCCAAAGTCAGGGATTTTTCTTACTCACCACAGATAGGCAACTTTATTTATCGGGGATTAGTCCATTTCATGGACGTATGAAGCCTTCAAATTCGGGTTATTTCGTTTCATTTCATTTATTTATAGGCATAAATTAATCAGTAAGATACAATATCTTATAAACTAGAGTTAACATCAGTATCAGAATAGAATACTATTAGAACTTTAATCGTGCTTTGTATTATATAAAGTGGTTTAATTACCTACTACAAAAGAAAAAAAAAATAAATGCTATTTCATTAACTATTAAACATTTAAATTAAGGTATGCAAGAAAAGTTAAAAGTTAAAAGTTAAATTTAAGTTTCATTTAATGTAAAATTAAAGATAAAAATAGAAAGAAAAAAAAAATTTAATAAAAATAATTATGTTTCTATGTATGAATATGTATGTATCTTTTTATCATCATCATTATCATCATCATCATCAACGTCACCATCATCATAAAGATTAAACAAGTAAAGCAAATCAAGAGAAGAATTCTCTTAGCATTTTACCAAACAAGGCCGAGCAGCTTATAATTTTAATATATCGAGGGAGGGAGTTCCACAATCGGGTGGCATGCACATAAAACTGGCGTTCAGATACTAAGAAGTTACAGCGCACTGATATAAGATCGCAAGATCTGGCAGATCGCGAAAATTTTAGTTTATTGTACAAATATTCTGGCTGATGAGATTGAATGATATTGTGAAGCAAGGTTAAAGTCCTTAGTTTAAAAAGATTATCGAGAGAAATGCCATAGATGGATTTAGAAAAATTAGAGATGTGGTCAAATCTCCTAAGACCATAAACATAGTGTGCAATACTGTTGAAGGCAACATTAAGTCTATACGCTTGTTTTCAGAGTCACAGTTACTAAAAACTTCGCAGCCATAAAGCATAGGGGGTACTAATAACGTTTTAGCCAACATTAAACGTGTCTTTAATGGTGTTATATGATGTGACGCCCAAAGCATTCGAAGACCTCCATATACCTTGCCAAGCGTAAGCCCTATATGAGTGTTCCAGCTTAATGTTTTATTTAACATGACTCCAAGATTTTTAGCATAATCAACGAATTCAATAACTGTGTTATTCAAAAATATAGCAGGAAAATAGGAAGTGTCTGTTATGGTCCTAGATATGATTAAACATTTTGATTTTTTCGGATTTAAGCTAAGTTCGTTTTTGCGGGACCAAATAAAAAGTTCATTTAAATCCTCATTAACTTCATGCACACCATTCTCAAGCATACCTAGTGGAAAACTGTTATACAATTGTACATCATCAGCGTACATGGGCACAGAGGAGTTTAGTGGGCATGAAGGAAGATCATTTATATATAAGGAGAACAGTAAAGGACCCAAAATAGAGCCTTGAGGGACACCTGCAAAGGAAGAAAAGAAGAAAAAGAATTGTTAGCAAAAACAGCTTGAGATCTACCGGTTAAGTAAGAAAGAATTAGTTTTACTGAAGGCAATGAGAAATGAAATTGATTTTTTAGTTTTTGACACAGTATAAAAGGATTGACTGTATCAAAAGCCTTTGAAAAGTCCAAAAGCGTTAATATTGTTACTTTGTTTCTATCCAAATCATTTCTTATGTCTTCCACCACATCAATTAAAGCGGTAGTACAGCTATGCTTAGATCGAAAGCCTGATTGGTTGATACATAGCAATTTATTGTTGCTTAGAAAAGTCCTCATTTGGTAGTTGATAAGTCTCTCTAAAACTTTAGAAAGATACGGCAATATAGCTATAGGTCGAAAATCATCTGCATCACGGTTTTTGGGAACTGGTATTATCTTCGCTTGTTTCCAAACTAAGGGAAAAGTACTAGTCATAAAAATATTATTAAAGGCATAAGTTATGTATTTAAGTAAATACGGAAGTATAGCTTTCAAAAAAACCGAATGAATGCCATCAGTGCCAACTGAGTTTGACTTAATAACTAAAAAGCTTTCTAAAACATCAGTCTCGTTAACAGGTGAGAAGCAAAAACTGTTTAGAGATGGTTGGTCATATAATATATCTAATCAATCATAGGTTCGGGTTTCAAAATCTGAGGAATTAATGTTAACAAAGTTTTTGTTGAGTTCATTACAGTCAATAGTAATAGTTTTGTTAGAATTGACGTCGGCCTCTAACTGATGTCTGTTCACATTTTTAAAATCTCTATAGCTGTATGTAGATGGAGAGAGAACAGGTGAACATTGAAATGTAAGAAAAATTAAATCATGGTGAGAGAAGCAATGCTGTCGAACGTACTGCAAAAGCTATATTTGTATTGCTTTGGCTTGGTCCGTACTGCCGTACTGCACACTTTTTTTTTGTACTGCATTTTCATTTTTGTATTGCCATTTTTATTGCTTTTCCAAATTCGTTGTTCATAAAACCAAACATGAAAAACAAAATTATTTGTAATGGGATGTACATGTCATTCCATTCATTTATGTTCCATTGCAGCTTCGAAAAAGATACCGCAGGATGTTGAAAGATTAGCGAGAGATATTTACTTGTTTTTTCCCACAGCTCTAAGCGACAAACCGATTTTCGTGATTTTCAAGAGTTTTTCAACTTTGTGTTGAAAAACTACAAAATATTAAAAACATCCTGTACCAGGTGGCTATCGCTTGAAAATGTTGTATCGCGAATCTTAAAGCAGTGGGTTCCGTTGAAACATTATTTCATCACATATCAGCTAGAACAGAATGCAGACTTAGCTCATAGCATTTATGCACATATGACAGATGAAATAAAATTATACTTATATTTCTTGCAATACATTTTAAAACTAACAAACAAAATTAATGTTGAATACCAGTCCGAAGAACCGCTTATTCACGTTCTGCTTTCAACAGTAAAAATGTATTTTAAAACTATTTTATCTAACTTTGTCAAAAACGAATTTATCGATGACGCCTCTCTGAACTCAATAGATTTTTGCAACAAACATTGCTTTTTAGACTCAAAAGAAATCTACCTTAGCGCACAAGCGAACATTTTAGTTTGCTCTGGGGGCTTAACAGTTGAAGTTATACAAAATATAAAAAAAGTGTAGAGATTACTACATCGAATTATGTACGCAAATAAGAAAAAGAATTAAGTTCCAAGATAAAGTTTTAGAAGCCATCCAAATAATTGATCCAAAAACTTAATCCCCAAGCCGCTTATAAAATTGTTTCCAAATTTAATTCAAGAAGAACTTATCGATGACCTTGATGATGAATGGAGGGCTCTTTTACATCAAAGTATGATAAGTATAGATTTGAAATTCGAAGACTATTGGAGCGCTATCTTTAATTTAAAAAACGTATTAAATGCCCCAACGTTTCCAATTTTAAAAACATTTGTTGGATCCATTTTTTGCTTTCCGCATAGCAGTGCAAGTGGAGAGCGCATATTTTCGCAAGTAGCTTTGATAAAAGATAAAAAAAAAACTTTTTACTGACATCCAGAGTCAATTCAATATTAATGGCAAAGGAATTAATAAGGCATAGCAGCGCTATAGAGTGGGTTTCACCCAAAGAAATCTTCTCAAAATACAAATAATGTAAAATTCAATAAACATTGTTTGCCTTCCAAAATTGTTACTAGTTACCTGAATTTAAAATATAATTTTGTGTTGAGTCTTTATAATAAAATATTCTCGTGCTAAAATTACATATTAAATGTGTTTAAAAATTCACAAATATTAATTGAAATTAACTGCGATATTTTTATTTTATTTTTATTAATTTATTTTTGTATAATAGTTATATAGCTTTAATATATATTTAGTTTTATTATAAAAAAGTTCCTATTTTATTAAAAGTGAAATTAATAAAAATATTAATGTTAAAATAAGACTAAGCAATTGAACTTAAAGGCTTACAGAAATGTAAAGTTTATTTTTTGCTTTTGTCCAAAAATTATGCAAAATTTTTTGGAATGTACTGCTTTGGACTTTTCCAAAACGACAGCACTAGAGAGAAGCATGATGCGGGAAGTTGGTCATAAAGAAGAATTTTTTGTGAATGACTTACAAAAAACATATCAAGTAATGTACTACTATGGCTTGTAAAATGCGTTGGAGTTGTAAAGTTAACAGGAAACAAATTTAGTGACCCCATAATGTTAACAAGCTCAGAGTTACTTAGCACATCTTGGTTGAAATCTCCCGCAACAATGATAAAAGGTGACACAAATGATAGCTCATCTAAGATTGAGTATAACGACGACAAATCCATATTACGATGTGGGCGATACATCGTTCCAACCAATATTTTATTGGTATTGCACTTTATCTCAAGAAACAGGTATTCAATTTCACTGTCTGCCGAAGACCTACGTATTATCTTACAGTTTAAGTTACAGCGAGTGAAAATCGCAACACCGCCACCTACACGACCCATTCTATCACAGCGGAATACATTAAATCCATCCATACAACAAATGCTATCATTAGAAAACCAAGTTTCACAAACACAGACTAGCTATATCAATATCAGAATGTTCAAACAAATAACGAAATTCATCAAGTTTTCGGGTTAAGCTTTGAGCATTAATATGGCAAATCTTCAAACCAGTACGCTGCCGACTTAAAACTCGAATCATTGCGCGCACAGAATCATGTTCACCCCCGGAGAAAGTCCCCCAGTTACGATTATTAAACGTAGAGTCAGTCATTAACAAAAATAGTCAAACAACAAGGACCCAAATTAGTCCAAAGTAGGAAACGAATAAGAAACTGCATGACCTTGACCGTTGTATGATGGTAAATAAACAATGGAGAGATGATGATAATAATGAGAGGGATGATCTTAAATTTTTTTGAGCTATTATTCATTTATAACAGAATTATTGAATTAAGAAGGATAAAGAATAAAAAGAATGAAGAATATTATTAGTATACAAATTTTAAATAAGAAAATAAAATATTATGGAGGCAAAAGACAAGTTGATTAAAAAAAAAAAATATATATATGAAAATAATTATATGTATGTATGTATGTACGTTGTTTACTTTTTCTTCTTATATAAGTAGTTTCGGAATCAGCTGTTTAAGTTGTCATCAGTGAGTAAGTGGCAATATCAATCAATGTACTGTTGTTGTCCACTAAAAGAGCTTCATCATTGCGGTTCTTTTTTACGTAAACAAACCCCCTCATAGTAAACGCCGAAAACAGGTTGCCATAATTTTTCATCTTTATTGCACTTTGGAGAAGCAGTCGGTTTCTAATTGTGAGACATTCATGTACAAACACTGGACTGTCTGAAGAGTGTCCAAAATCACGGAGACAGAGTGTTTTTTTTTTGATTTTGTGCGAAAGTAAGAGATCGATCGTAGTACGGTGCTCTTGTCGCGCGGTGAAAGAAATTTAACAACAACAGGTGAATTCGGTGTAGATTTCTTAGTTTTTAGACGGAAAATGTCTCTAATAGTTAGTGGCTTTGTTCCAACAGTTTGGCACAAATTATCAAATGTTAATTTAAGATCTTCATTAAGCAATAAAGGTAGACCATGAATAAGAGCATCACTCTGTGTTTGTTTATAAAGTTGTTGTTCCTCATTACAGTCAATGCGCGCTATAATTTGTTTAAGTACGTCATCATGTTTTTTTAATTCTTCCTTTAGCTGTTTGTTTTCATTTTTAATGACATCTATTTCGCTTAGCTTATTTTCTAGAGTTTTAATGCGGTTATTGACGTCATCAATAGAACTCTTCAGATAAGTCAGTTTCAATTTTTGCGGTTATTCTCTCTTCAAACTCTTCCATTTTTGACGAAAGAAGTGATATGATGTAATCACTTTGTTTGCGAAGAGCTTCCTCACTTCGAGACATTGCGGTATAATTTACGGAATAGAAGTTTAATGATTGTTTTGAAGTTGGGTTATTATTTTTTGCGTATTTAGAATCTGGAGATGTTAAGTGCAGCGGTTGATCAGGAGATTGGGATAGGGCTTTTCTATTTCTTTTACCGGGCGCGGGCATGTGCACAATGCTATGAAGGTATAATGGCGTGATTTTCAGATGTGGTGTTTGTTTTAAGGAAATTAAGAGGCAACAAATGGAAGAGGTGTGTAATTATTGTGATATAGAGTAGAGCAGTCCAGTTACAATAAGTAGTAATTGGAATAAAATCACAATTCAATATTTATTTATTTAAAGCACTGAAGGTTTATTAATACGATTCAATAAATTTTATAATAAAAACAAAATTCAAAGTTCTTTTTAGAGGATAAAGGCCTTGGTACGTTCAAATTAACGTTTGAAATTATTAATATTGTACCCACTTAATCTCGCACACGTCCTCTTAGCAGCACATCACACGAAGTCAAAACGAGCGGGTTAGGGGAAAAAGTTATGATGGTTTTAATTATATTAATAATAAAACAAATATTTATTGGAATTTTGGGAAATTTCCCTTCATGGAAAAGGAAATTTCTCAATAGTGACATCTAAGAGTCATTTGGAAAAATAAGACTGGGTCAAAGTTGTTAGTACCAAACGCAAAAGGAAAAGGATGTGCAGAAAATAGAGAGGAAAACTAATACATCAATCATAAGATGCAAATGTTGTGGGAGAAGGAATAAGAAGGTGGTGTGGTTTTTGGCAACTCGAATAGAAGATCCATCACCTTGGACATAAGCGTTGAATCTTCGAAGCGAGTTGGTACGCTTACGTACGTTTACTGGTGATTCTATTCAATTTGAAACGTTAGTTACTCCTTGAGAAAAAAAAACCAAACAAGAATTATAGATAATTTATATGAACCTATATTTACTTGCTTGACACCAAGTGTTATATAAAGAAGTAAAAAATAATTTAATAAATAGGCTAAAATACATAAGACCTTGCAGTGAAGTGTAGGTACGACGAAGTATTTTTTTTTTTGAAATAAAGAAAAAAATATTTTAAGGACAATTACCCACCTAGAACGGTAGTTTCAAAAAAAATAAATATAAAGTGGAGATTCAAAAAATCCAAAATGAACAATCGACTGCTTAAGTATTTTCAATTAATGTTAATCATTATTTTGCAATATCAAAGATATATAACAGGAAATTCAAATAATCAAAGAAGACAAATTCGAGAGGTACACAAATTAAAATATGTAAAACTGTCTTTCTACTAATAAAAAAATCACAAGATAATTGTGGTTTTACCGACGAAACGCACGGCAAAAGGGCTGGTGTAATCAGGGTCAAACAAAAAAACAAAATATTTGAAATAAGCGTCGATGTTTACAATATTCTTTATAGGCTCATGTTTAATTAAAATTTCCAGTCACAAGTGATGGAATTTTATGAAAACTTCCAAGGTATTGATTCAAAAAGCGAAAAAATTTAAAATAGTGACAATATTATTACACACACACTACAAAAATTCACATCTTTATAAAATTTTTGATTTTTTCCCTGTACATACGTCTCTTCAAGTTACCCCTCTCACAATCACTAATTATAGAAAAATCATCGTTTCCTACACGTGGAAATATGGACTTTGACAAACAGCTTACAACGAACATCTATCTAGCTAGGCTATATTGGATTGCTATCTCGTGTGCAACCGAACGCACTCAGTTTTTAGTTTTTTTTAGTAAACAACCCTGTTTCAGATGACATGTGCCAAACGGAGCTAATTCATTTGATTTTCACTTTTTTGATCAGAGAAATGGTGTTGAAGAAGTTGAAATTGAAAGCAAAACTTTGAAAAAATATAATTAATATCATTAAAGAATCACTATTAACTGAACCTGATTAAGTAACAACGATATTAACATCCTACCAGTAAAATCAAGAAAATGTTTTCAGATGTATCAACAGGTAGAGGAAACAATGCATGTATGTATTTGAATTTTTATAAAAAATTGTAATTTCTTACTGAGTTTTTCTTTAAAGGGAACAAAACTATGGCGAATCTTTCTCAGTTGAAAACCAAACCCAAGTGGATAAGACGATAAGAGTGTTTTCCTTGGCCAATATGAACTAGGCACGCAGATAAGGAATAGAAATCTGATACGAGGCCAGAGAATCCATCAATTAAGAAGTGACGATTTTTTAAATCTAGTTCGTTTTCGCGGAATATGTACCTATGTGCCATGCCTCTGTGCAGAATAAAGTGTATATGATTTTTTTTTTTACAAAATCAAGGCAAGTTTTCCGGTTATGGATTGCTCCATAAGGCCAACAGAATGCTGGTGTTGCTGCATTTGTTTTCTCCGAGTTATTGTGCATGCACATAAATAATGTTTTTTTTTTTTTGCGACGTTGCCGGAGTGTTTTATGATAGTGCATTTTGGACGGGGTTTTCAGCGTCGCTCCTAGGACATGCAATTTGCTCTTATACTTCTTGTACATTGTTCGACATTGGGAACCGTATCTAAGTGCTAGACAAACAATTACAGTTTAGAGCTTACCTTTCAGCTTTGGGTCATTTTTCGGTCGCAGAAGATAGTAGAGTCCTCACACAACTTCATCCACCCTTCGTTTACGCGATTGTTGATGTCATCACAATATTCTACCTTATTGGTCAAGACAAACAACTGATGCAGTTTAAGATCAAGATAATAAGCTTGTTCATTTTAACTATTTCATTCAAAACAATCTCCGGCATAGGCAAATATTTGCAATTTAAACAAAAACGCTACAAAAACTTCGTTGTGACAAATAAGCAAATAAAACACAAAATACCTTTAATTATTTAATTATTTGTTTGTTTTTTTTTTTTTATTGAAAACAGATGTGGTTTGGAAGAATGGATGGAATTGGGTTCTTCACCAGAAGAAGACTAATTTTCTTCATCAGAAGAAGACTACGTAATTAGTTTTCTTCTGATGAAAGGCGTGTTTTATTGGTAAGTGTTTAGTCACTTTAGCAATATTTTGTATGGGATACGAAAAGTGGCGATAAATTGGTCAGTAATTAAAGTGAACATAAAAGTGAAGTTGAAATCTTGGAATGCCTGGAAATTTTTGGCGCGAAATATAATGTCAATGCATTTTTTGCTTAAAGGTTGGTGGCACCTATGACAGCTTAAGACATGGACTCCATATACAATGATTATTAATGATTGTGTTCAATATGTTTTCCTTTAGGGCCGCGTTTTGTGGAAGAAGTAAGAAGCTTTCAACCTACGAAAGTTGCAAAAAAGTTTTTGATGATTTTGAACTTTTCGCTTAAAAACAAATACAAATTGGTTAAAGCAGATTTCTTAAATAAAGTTATATAATTTGGAAATTAATTTGGTAATAATCAAGCTAAATAATGATTATTTATCCGGTTTTTATTTGTTTGTAGTGGAAGGTGGGGTACAAGTTGACCAAATCGGCATATACAAATAGCCATACTTTGCAGACACATCCATAAAATTATTTGAAACTTTGGCTTGGCATATAGTAAAGAATTCCAACTTTGAAACAAAATAAAAAAGTGGATACAAAAGTGAATATCGCGTTTTATTGGTTCTTTCCAGTGCTGACTAACTAAAAATTACCAACAAAACACGACTGAAGACTCGATAACAACATTATCGACATTTATGTTTGGATATTTTTGTAATACCATTTGCGTAAGAATTGTCCCTCTTTATGCAGTGTTTTTCAAATTCTGAAAACTTTCGAGATTTAGACGATGATGTGCTTGTGAAAGGCAAAGTAGGAGATTGAAGAGAATGAAAAGATGATGTGGACAGAATCGAAGCACGGGCGGACGGATGGTTAACTGATGTAGATGGGGAAGTGAAAGTGGGAGAATGAAAAGATGATGTAGACGGGGTTGAAGCACGGGCAGACGGATGGTTATCGGGTGTAGATGGGAAAGGGGGAGAATGTAATGATGGAGTGGATGGGGTTGGAGTACGGGACGGACGTAGGCTCTTCAATATCAGGCCATGTCATAGAACACATACCCACGCAACTACCAATAAGTAACGGTGGATGGTAATTATCCTTAGATGAGGCATATTTCTGGAAAATATCAATGTACGGCCAGTCTTCTTTAAAGTCCTTTTTTCCTGTAGGAGCATCATCACCAGCTCCGTCTCCCGTTTGGTGCTCGAAAAATGACTGCAAGAAAGAAAAGTAAAATACCTATGTAGCTTTTAAAATGACTTAACTAGAATTACTTTGTATTTTTGGGAAATATTTTTCCACTGCTGCCTTCAGCATGCAACATCCTTGGTGGGGTCACCGAGTAGTTCTGCAACACGTCTGCAAAACGGAACATTTCAAAATACAACGGTATTGAAAATGGCAAATTACATACCTCCATCCACCATTCATATTGGCATTTTTGAATGTGAACATCTTGTCCAAATCAATCCTTATATTGATTAACTTCAGTTTATCTTCATGGGACACTATACAAATAAAATGTTTAAATATTTTTCGTTTTAATTTGAGCTCATATTTACTTACATTTATTATATGGTTTGTTAATTTTCCTCGCCGTTTCATTTTTAAAAAATGTAGTTTTTTTACGCACGAAACAAGAAAAAAAATTGCATTTTTGTTTAATAAATGTCAAAATTGTAACGAGCTCCTGAGCAGGTTAATTTTTGACGTCTATATTCACCTCAGCAGTGTCAAAATTTAGCCATGGGATCAAATTTAACAACTTTTTTAACGCAATTCGCACTCGGCCTTACCAATACAATAAAACTTCATCCACACAACTTCATCCACCCTTCGTTTACGCGATTGTTGATGTCATCACAATATTCTACCTTATTGGTCAAGACAAACAACTGATGCAGTTTAAGATCAAGATAATAAGCTTGTTCATTTTAACTATTTCATTCAAAACAATCTCCGGCATAGGCAAATATTTGCAATTTAAACAAAAACGCTACAAAAACTTCGTTGTGACAAATAAGCAAATAATACACAAAATACCTTTAATTATTTAATTATTTGTTTGTTTTTTTTTTATTGAAAACAGATGTGGTTTGGAAGAATGGATGGAATTGGGTTCTTCACCAGAAGAAGACTAATTTTCTTCATCAGAAGAAGACTACGTAATTAGTCTTCTTCTGATGAAAAGCGTGTTTTATTGGTTAGTGTTTAGTCACTTTAGCAATATTTTGTATGGGATACGAAAAGTGGAGATAAATTGGTCAGTAATTAAAGTGAACATATACCTGGTTTATATGCATGGTTGAAGCGAGCTTGAACTTAGGTTCACCCATTTGTAAACGGGGATGAGTTGGAACGAAATGGAATTCGACTCGATCGCACTCGAGCAGTGGTGTTGAGTCGAAAATTAAATGAAATACCTGGGTTGAAATGGTGAATACACAATTATTTCTGCATGTGATCAATTGCATATTAACGAATGAATATTTGTTGTTGAAAAGTATGCGCATAACTTTTAAAAGCAATACAAATTCAAAAATTCAATCTTTTGGTCTTAATGTCTACAAAGCAAACGCAGGTATTCTTCTGTCATTTCAACTTTTTCGCACTTAACTCAACTCCTCAAGCATTCAACTAGTTGGCTGAAATACCTGGGTTGGAATTTCGTTTCAAATCAAACTCGATCTTTCGACCCTGCATATAAACTAGGTAATAAAAGTGAAGTTGAAATCTTGGAATGCCTGGAAATTTTTGGCGCGAAATATAATGTCAATGCATTTTTTGCTTAAAGGTTGGTGGCACCTATGACAGCTTAAGACATGGACTCCATATACAATGATTATTAATGATTGTGTTCAATATGTTTTCCTTAAGGGCCACGTTTTGTGGAAGAAGTAAGAAGCTTTCAACCTACGAAAGTTGCAAAAAAGTTTTTGATGATTTTGAACTTTTCGCTTAAAAACAAATACAAATTGGTTAAAGCAGATTTCTTAAATAAAGTTATATAATTTGGAAATTAATTTGGTAATAATCAAGCTAAATAATGATTATTTATCCGGTTTTTATTTGTTTGTAGTGGAAGGTGGGGTACAAGTTGACCAAATCGGCATATACAAATAGCCATACTTTGCTCACACATCCATAAAATTATTTGAAACTTTGGATTGGCATATATACCTAGTTTATATGCATGGTTGAAGCGAGCTTGAACTTAGGTTCACCCATTTGTAAACGGGGATGAGTTGGAACGAAATGGAATTCGACTCGATCGCACTCGAGCAGTGGTGTTGAGTCGAAAATTAAATGAAATACCTGGGTTGAAATGTTGAATACACAATTATTTCTGCATGTGATCAAATGCATATTAACGAATGAATTTTTGTTGATGAAAAGTATGCGCATAACTTGTAAGATCAATAAAAACATTTTTTTCTCGAAAACTCAATCTTTTTGCCTTAATGCCTACAAAGCAACGCAAGTATTCTCCTGTCATTTCAACTTTTTCGCACTTAACTCAACTCCTCAAGCTTTTAACTAGTTTGCTGAAATACCTGTGTTGGAATTTCGTTTCAACTAAAACTCGATATTTCAACTCTGCATATAAACTAGGTAATAGTTAAGAATTCCAACTTTGAAACAAAATAAAAAAGTGGATACAAAAGTGAATATAGCGTTTTATTGGTTCTTTCCAGTGCCGACTAACTAAAAATTACCAACAAAACACGACTGAAGACTCGATAACAACATTATCGACATTTATGTTTGGATATTTTTGTAATACCATTTGCGTAAGAATTGTCCCTCTTTATGCAGTGTTTTTCAAATTCTGAAAACTTTCGAGATTTAGACGATGATGTGCATGTGAAAGGCAAAGTAGGAGATTGAAGAGAATGAAAAGATGATGTGGACGGAATCGAAGCACGGGCGGACGGATGGTTAACTGATGTAGATGGGGAAGTGAAAGTGGGAGAATGAAAAGATGATGTAGACGGGGTTGAAGCACGGGCAGACGGATGGTTATCCTATGTAGCTTTTAAAATGACTTAACTAGAATTACTTTGTATTTTTGGGAAATATTTTTCCACTGCTGCCTTCAGCATGCAACATCCTTGGTGGGGTCACCGAGTAGTTCTGCAACACGTCTGCAAAACGGAACATTTTAAAATACAACGGTATTGAAAATGGCAAATTACATACCTCCATCCACCATTCATATTGGCATTTTTGGATGTGAACATCTTGTCCAAATCAATCCTAATATTGATTAACTTCAGTTTATCCTCATGGGACACTATAAAAATAAAATGTTTAAATATTGTTTGTTAATTTTCCTCTGCCGTTTCATTTTTAAAAAAATTTAGTTTTTTTACGCACGAAACAAGAAAAAAAATTGCATTTTTGTTTAACAAATGTCAAAATTGTAACGAGCTCCTGAGCAGGTTAATTTTTGACGTCTATATTCACCTCAGCAGTGTCAAAATTTAGCCATGGGATCAAATTTAACAACTTTTTTAACCCAATTCGCACTCGGCCTTACCAATACAATAAAAGGGTCTTGATTGCAATTTTTGGTTCGGCGGTCAAAGGCTACCATTGGGTGTCTTTTCCCATTGACATTCATTGCGTTCAAGAACCTATCTGGGATGGTATCAAACTATCTAAAAATGTTCAGATACCTTAAGTTGTTGCATCAGCAGTTTTTTTACAAGGGATTACAACTGCACGAAGCTACCTAAATTGCTTTGGATACATTCGATAAAAAGGATCTAATAAAGAACGTGGGTATAGTGTATTTATAAATAATAATATTAATACGTCAAAGAAAAATCCAAAATGAAAAATCGACTGCTAAAGTATTTTCAATTAATGTTAATCATTATTTTGCAATATCAAAGATATATAACAGGAAATTCAAATAATCAAAGAAGAAAAATTCAGGAGGTACAAAAATTAAAATATGTAAAACTGTTTTCTACTTATGAGAAAATCACAAGATAATGGTGGTTTGATGGACGAAACGCACGGCAAAAGGACTGGTGTAATCAGGGTCAAACAAAAAAACAAAATATTTGAAATGAGCGTCGATGTTTACAATATTCTTTATAGGCTCATGTTTCATTAAAATTTCCAGTCACAAATGATGGAATTTTATGAAAACTTCCAAGGTATTGGTTCAAAAAGCGAAAAAATTAAAAATTGCAAATGTAGTTACAAGTAGTGACAATATTATTACACACACACACTACAAAAATTCACTCAATCTTTATAAAATTTTAGATTTTTTCCCCCGTACGGACGTCTCTTCAAGTTACCACTCTCACCATCACTAATTATAGAAAAATCATCGTTTCCTACACGTGGAAATATGGACTTTGACAAACAGCTTACAACGAACATCTATCTAGCTATCTTAGATTGCTATCTCGTGTGCAACCGAACACACTCAGTTTTTATTTTTTTTTAGTAAACAACCCTGTTCGGACGACATGTGTCAAACGGAGCTAATTCATTTGATTTTCATTTTTTGATCAGAGAAATTGTGTTGATAAAGTTGAAATTGAAAGCAACTTTGAAAAAATATAATTAATATCATTAAAGGACCACTATTAACTGAACCTGATTAAGTAATAACGATATTGACATCCTACCAGTAAAATCAAGAAAATGTTTTCAGATGTATCAACAGGTAGAAGAAACAATGCATGTATGTACATATGTATTTGAATTTTCACAAAAGATTGTAATTTCTTACGGACTTACGTTTTAACGCAATTCGCACACGGCCTAATAGTGAAAAAGTTATCTTTGATTTATTTTGCGAATCTGTATTTTGAGAATGCTTTTTTTTTTAAGTAAAATTTCTTCTGCACATAGCTGCAGTAAGCTATGTAGTGTAAGAAATACATTTTCATAATTAGAGTTTTTTTTGGTTAACATCAGAAGATACATAATTCTTTTTTTTTTATACAATCCTACCAAATAATAGTGTCATATCAATAAATAACTTACAATTTAATTTTAGAGTCCAAATGTATGTAAGTGATAAAATTGTTTCCAAGCTACATAGGTCCGCGTATTAAGTCATTGTTGACGTTTGTTTTGTTGTAAGCCCTGTATGTTACGTGAATAGAGCTCTGTTTAGGTAGGATAGGCGTTATTTTCAAGTCTCGTTTAAAAAGCAATTGAGTAAATACCAGAAAGGGTATATGTCAGTTTTTTTTGTTCAATAGTTGAAAACATTTAATATTGCCTGTTTTTTGTTAAGAAAAAAAAAAATGTTCTCTATTGAGTGTGTTAATCACATTAAATTCGTTGTAAGTCATCGTAGGGCAGTTGCCACTTATAATTGTAACAAAATTAAAACTTTTAATAAATATTATATGCCATGATGATAATCTTAATTAATAATGTTTTTCTGGGTGTTGCAAAGCCCAAGATGAATTGCTAGTGTGGTAAATTTAGGGGTGCCGATGGGAAGCTAAATTTTACGATAAAGATGGAGTGACCTTCGGAGTGAAGTCCGTCCGTTGTCTTTTTTTTGAATGTGTGTTCTTGGTGAAAATGTTCAAACCGGCCTGATAAATGTTTTGTCGCTGGTGAAGCCTAGTTTCGGGAGCAAGATCCCCCATTCCGTCGAGCTCGAGCCGAGCATCGCCAGTAGGCCACCTTCCCCGTACTAGGCATTCCTACTCTCTTCTTACCCATCCGGTTCCTACCTCAACTTTGTCCAACTTCTTTTCCACCTTCTACCCTAGTTATCGTCTCCCTCTACCCCCTCTCCTCCTATTGCCACGCGACATACTCAACAATTCATTTCCATCCATGTACGCGTTTTTCAAAGTTTTAAGTTTAATGTTCGCAAATTTATATTTGCTTTTATTTATTTTAGAAATTAGTTTTGTTTCTAAAGGAATTTTTATTGTTTTCAATAAATTTACAGGTTCTTCACTGTTTTTAAGTCTTTTTATTCAATAAATTAGAAAGTGCTCACAATACTTTGTGTTTGGATATTAGAAAATAAAGTAGGACATTTATTCATTCCTGTGGTTATTGAATTTGGCGAATCTTCAGGTACAATGTTCGATGCAGGAAAAGCACAAGTGTTGTTTTCCTGACGTGTTTGACTTGGCGGGACATTTATTAAGTGTTTGTCTTTTAGATGTTTAGTCAAATTTGATAAAGTCCATTTGAAAAGCAGTGACGAATGCCAAAGGGAACACTTTGCCGTTTTGTTTTGTCCGGATTCAACTTTAAAATAATTCCATGCGTCACTTACACGTAAACGCAAGAGGCAAATTTTTAAATTATAGATAATACTTTAGCGTAATATAGCTGCACAACAAAATTTTGGTTAAAACTGTTTTGTAATATTAAATTGGAAAAGGTACAAAATCTCGAATGGCAAAAGTCTCAACTAGAATAAAATAAAAAAATTCGAATTTCAGTACTTTTCAATACTTAGGGAAAGTTGGTCGAATGACGGACATATATTTATAACATTAAATACAAATTACTTATTTCTTTAGGTTTCTCAAAAGGAATGAATCCCCTATCACATATACTTTTTGAAAAAAAGAAGTTTAAAAAAATATCCAATTTGACATTCATTGCCCATCATAGCAGGCAATGACGGCCAAGATCACTGTGAAGTGATTTACTTGACAAACAAAACTTTGCAAATAATCCAATTTTCCAAAATTCGCAGGATCAGCCTCTGGGATACTCTGAAAATTGTCTAAAGTCGGACCGACTTTAATTAAATTTTCAGGCAGTTTTTAGAGTATCCCAGCTTGGGGTGTAATGTGATGCTAAATTTGTGCATTGATGAAATGTGATTTATGGCCGGAAATAAACAATTCCGCAGTAGAGGTTGCAGGAACTGCGGAAAGCGTTGCCCCAGAAGAAGAAAGTCTAATAGAGACTATCCTGCTACATAAAGGACAATTAAAAAGAAATTCAATTACAGAAGCATTGCAATAAGAATATTTAAATAAACAAATAAATTAGTGTTTGTAGTAAGAACTACAATTGGCAAAGATATAAAAGACAGGAACCATGATACCGTTCAGATGGAGTGTTGGGTATTGAAAAAGTAAGTAGTATGATAAAGGAAACCGACAATGATTTAATAGTAGATATAGTTATGTATATGCAGAGACAAAAGTAAGTACCTATCAATGATTTACTACAGTAAAAATGTTAATACCACTTCCTGCCATACCTACTTAAAAAAAAGTAGGTATTATAAAAACATATTCCTTTTGCAGTATGAGGTACTGCAGTACTACAATATCTCATACTGGCATATGAAATTCTTTTTTTATTTCAAATTGTAATGATGCACTTAGAAGCCCAAAACAATGTAGAGTCAGTAAGTATTAACATTTTCGTTGTAAGTCAAACATTATTCAAGTTCAAATCACCCTTAAAAAAAGTGCATGATTTTTAATTTTTTTTCGAAAAATTAAAAAAAAAACGGGGGAGTTTGACTTAAAACAAATATGTTTACATTTCATGTCTATTATTGTTTTGTGCTTCTAATTACATAATTACATTTTGATTTCAAGCAATATTAAAAAAAAGTATTTCATATACGGTTGTAGTATTTTTTTATAATATGGCTCATCCAGTTCTTGGAACTCGTAAAAATCTGCGACGGAAGCTAATGGCACTTTCACTATCTGACCGCCTGAGAATAATATTATTATTAAAGATGTTGTAATTTGTTGCATGTGATATAGGTACTCACTTAGTTTTTTTTTGAGGAAAACATTGTTGTTTGCTGTTAGTACAGCGTTTTAAGTATCCAAAACAAGAGTGAAATTATTTAGATCCATTACTTTCTTTGCAAATATATAGAAAAAAACGTATTACGTATTGTTATAGATTTCAGCAATTAACTCACTTTATTCGTTTTTTTTTTTTGTATGTTCAATTCCTTTCAATTCAATTCTGTTATTATTTTTAGCAACGACGTTTTTAAAAACAATTTTAGACGTTTACATCAAACAAATGTCACACTATCACATAAAAAGATCAACTTTTTCACACAATCGATAGAAGGGGAAAAAGTTGACTTTTCCAGATCAAATCTGTCAAAATTAGAGGAATTCGACATTACAAATGTCGAATTCCTTTTTCCCGCTTAGGCTTGGAGATATTTGTAACCACCCTCTTCAAGGTCGTAGCCAGACAATTATTTCCGGGGGGGTTTATACTTATTCCATACACCAATCAATCTGTACCTTTACGTAGATGTAATAAATAAAATTAGCACAGCACATTAACCCAAAATCCAATAAACACGAATTTTAATTGCGATAATGATACTATTCTATGTATAAGGCAAGTTATGGATTCGTCAAAATAAAAAAAAAATTGAGATAACAAATAAACATGATATTGCGATGATAGGGAAGTAGACAAAAGTGTGTTGGAAATTTCTGTTTGTCCGACTGTCTGTTTGCAGATCTGCAGCCTAAATGGATAAAGGCTGATTTGCAAACTTGGTTCAGAGTGTTTATTTAGTAGTCTCGCACTAGGCGTTGTTGAAATTGGAATTTTAGCTCTAAAACAATGGTAAATGTCATATAACAGTTTGTTAAAACTTAATTTTTCTAAAAATGTCCTTAACGATTTTGATAAAACAGTCGAGATTTATCTTAAAACAGTACCTCCCATAGAACCGATTTTTTAAAATCAGAATTTCTCGCTAACAACAAAACCGATTTCAATTAAATTTAAAATTTAGGAAGGTTTTTATGATCATCAAATTCATATACATAACTTTTGAGATTTTTTGAATATGTTGGAAACGCGAATATCGAATTTTTTCAGATTTTTTTCCCGATGAACAACAGATTTAGCTGTATTGAAATACTCAAAAAATTGCAAAATATTTTTCAAAAATTAAAAAAGAAAACGGTTTAAAAAAAAACTGCTTTAACGATTTTCAATATTTTTTCCTATGTAATAAAATACAATTGCATACTTAGTTTTTCAAGAAAACTCTCAAACAAATTTGAAAAACTAAAAGATTTTTCCAATATTTTTTTAAAATAATTTTAAGTTATTATTTATTAGGTGGGTACTTTTATCATCACTCTTTAAGATTTTATTATAAAAAAAGTATTAAATAACATATAAGTATATCATTTTTATAAAATTAAATTTAAGCTTCTGGTCTTCTGTGCTGCAAATATGTCTAAAACTTCCTCAGTTTCAATCTCAATTTGTCGATGAATTGACATTAATGCCAATCCTGTTAGTCTTTCTTCGCCGGTAGAATTTCTAAGGTAAGTTTTTAGACGTTTCATTGTCGAAAATGTTCTTTCCGGTGTACACGTGGAAACCGGCAGTGACGCCAAAATTTTGAGAAGCTTGTGGATGTTAGGAAACAGATCCTTATTGTATTCCCCAAGAGCTGTAATTGCACTCTTTGAACGCTCTGTATCTTTTTTTCTATGACATTTTGTCTACCATAACGTAAACTCAGCTTCTAAAGTGTCCCAATCCAAAAAAGATCTATAAAATTTGAAGTTTTCTTCGTTGTAATTTTGTTCATATTTGCCAAGGATCGATGGAATGAAAATGCACAAAATCATACGGACTTATGATTTTCAAATCTTATTTTAAGCTGACTTAAAAAGTCATCTAAAAGATGAATCATTATACTTATCCTAAAATAGGTTTCAAGATACGTTGTGCTCACGTTTCGTCTTTGCTGTTGCCTTGACACAATTCGTGGAATTCGGAGTTTTTCATCCACAACACATACTAAGTTTTGTGCAGTCTCGAAAATTGTTTTGAATTCCGGGACGATATTTTCACGTTTTCCTTGGAATGTGTTTGTTATTAATTCCACATGTTCCAATCCAAACACTAAGACGCATGAAGGGGATTGTATGTTTGAGGTTTGTATGTTTGGGGCTGTGTTGTTTGAGGTTGTGTTTAAAAACTTTTAGAGCTACCTTACTAAATTCATCGAAAATTATGTTGGTACCTAACTACGTAGGCTTAAAACTAAAATCAGATAGTTTTGAACATAATCACTAATTATTTGAGCACAAATTTCATACTTATGCGGAAAAGGTTGAGCTACAGGTGCATTTCTAAAAAAAATCGGGGAGGGGGGGAGGGGGTTAACCCCTGTGAACCCCCCCCCCCTTGTCTACGGCCTTGACCCTCTTGTCTCCGATATTTTTTATTTTTACCTATTCTAATAGATTTTTGAAAAATATCTGCGAATTAATGTAATTTAGTCCAGTCAATAAAGGTTTTTAAGTGGAAATAAATCGGACAGTTTTGAAACATGGCACACTTACTCAGGGATGTCTGGAGAAAACCCAAAAAATTCCGACTGGAGCACTTGCGGAAGTGAGGAGAAACATGTAATTTTTTCTGGTTTTCGTCTTTGTCTTGGAAACTGTTACTCAAATCAAAAATGTATCTTCTTCAAAAATAAAGAATAAACAATTCTCTAAAAAAAAGACTGTAATATAGTTTTTGAAATAACCCTAGCGGCAGTTAGAATAAACATACAGTTTTTTCGGTTTTTCCCATTTACTATTCAGCGTATCAAAATAAAATCTAGTACAAAAATAAAGCTCATTTGAATTCCTTAAAAATAATAACATTATTTTGGTTTCTTTAGGTGAAAGTTTATAAAATAAATCTATCGGCAGTTATGTTTTTCGAATTTAATGTATTTTTATCGAATTTAACGTTTATCTTGGATATTGTTATTCGAAACAAAAAATTGTCTTCTAATGAAGCCAAGCTAAATTTTCGATAAAATCGATAAAATAAAATACTTTTGGTTCTTAGTATATCCATAACACAATAAATGCATTTTTTCAGTATAGTTATTTAAATTTTTAATAAAATGTTGTAAAATAGCATTTTTAATACTGCAGTCTTTTCATTGCAATTCAATGCATATGTGTAAAAAATTTTAAGCAAATCGGTCCAAATCCAAACGTTTTGGCTCAAGCTCTATATGATAAGTGGATGACAAAATGGAATTTTTGATACAGTTATCATGTTTTTTCTAAAAAACACAGATATTTGTTTATAGTTTAATAAAAAATGGACATTATAATAGCAATGTTTGATGTAGCTCTTGTACAAAGAAATATCTCAAGAAACTGGCAGTGTTCGAGAGAAAGATCCTAATAATCTGCACGGGTATGCATTACAACAGGATACGAAGAAAGCAAGTCAGCAACAAAACAAGAGACCCTATAAAGAAGCCAAATCATTCAACTTGATAGATACCTCCTCATATCTTCAAGAAGGTTCCTACTTAATCTGACCCGCCGTCCAAATGAACTGATAAGAAAGTTGCAAACCAGTTAAGACATCCCAATCCGCGGTACTTAGAAGCTATGGTACTACATGATGAGGATTTAAATCCACTTAACGAGGAAATCCCTGTCTACGCTGACTCGGGGTCAGTCCACTACCGTGTGTAAGAACCACAAACCAACAACACCACAATGTCAACCGGATCTAAACAACCCGAGAAGACCATCATTAGATATATAATATAATTTATTCTAGAAATTTCAATGAAATGTTATATTAACATATTAAAAATAATAAGCAATTGACTAGGTTAGGCCCGTTCTGTCATTCTGTGCCAACATAATATTTAGATCATAAGATATTTTTTAAGATAACTTAGTGTTAAGCAAACTGTACATATGTATGTATAAATTTTTTAATAAACTTAATCGTTATACCGCCGTTTTTTAAGCTAGAACAAAAATTTCAATTTCTCCACCTTTCTTGTCTTCTGTATCATTGTAATGAAATCATGTTTGCCTTATAGTACCTATAATCGCAAGTATCGTGTTTATTAAGAATATTAGAATTCGCAAGCTATTTATTTAAATAACGATATTTTCTATCGAAGAATAAGCCTACAAGCTACAAGGTAATCTTCGTAATAAAAAAACATCGCAATATCTTTCTCTAAAGAAGAATGGATTTTACACCTTTTGTCAACAAATTCAGAGTGTTTCTTATGAGACCTGGACTGGATTCTGGTAAAATAGCAATATCCGAACAGTTTTTGAATTGTTCCTGAGGTCCACATCCAAGAGCACCACTTGCATCCTTACATAATCCAAAAGCGTTTCCTATATTAATTTAAAAAAATAGTTAGTTAAATAATCATTATTTCAAAATCATCAAAACTTACCGGTAATGTAAGTCCATCTTAATACACATTTATTGCAAGTAACGTAAAGAGGGAGTCTCAAAAACACATTATAATAACCGTCGTCGTTGGAATTCAAATAATATTCATAGCCTCCTTTGTTGTGCTTTATTTATTTTTTTTTTATTGAGACGCACGGATCTCAATCGGGGTCTTACCTTTCTAAGTGTTCTTTTTAAAAATAAAAACAAGTAAACGTATTTGAGCTTTTTATATTTAAATAAACAATTTTACACAAGTTGATAACATTTATTTTTTTCAATTAAGACTTGAATGATTTTGTAATAATATAGAAGAATTAGAAATAACAAGTATTTGTGTTGTTGACCGCCCGATACTGACTGACTGATACTACCGACTCGAAAAAGAAAAAGGAAATTATGCTACATCAGCAAAATTGTGCCAGTGTGTAGATAATTGGGATCAATGCACGTTTAATGGATTTGGTAAAGGGAGTGCATTGATTGGAAAAATGAAAATGATGATTTGGGAATTTGGGTTTTATTTCAATGGGCAATGAAATTGAAGAAGTTTAATTTAAATGGAGCGATCGTTGATCGCTAGGTTGGTGACTTTGGAGTTGAATGGAATTTGTATAGGTAATTAAAAGGAAATGATGATGTGGGAATATTAAATGGTTTTGGGTTGAATGAAAGGAAATTAGGTAATAGGGTAATGGACGCAGGAGGTTGTAGAGTGCGTACTTTACAACACCTCCCCCCTTAAGAACGAAACTTGTACCTTGGAGTGGTGTGAGTTTCGGCTTTAGAAGATGGAATTGGAAGTGAACGAGAAAGGTTAGATGGAGCTAAACGAGGTGTAGGTGTTGGTAATGGTTCTGGAATTTGTTCAATGGTTTGGACTGGATTCGAGATTTTTATTTCTTCTAATGGCATGGAATTCGATATTTGAGTATTTACGGAAGTTTTTTTTATACTTCGCATATTTCGCATGAATAGTATAATTATGAGCATAAGTAAGGCGGAAAACATTGTAAGAAGGAACACGACTATCATATTATTACTTCCGTGATCGACTTTTGGATATATGATCTGGGAATTTTCTATATTTTCTATATCTTTACTGATGGAGCTAAGTTCATCAATTTGATTATGTATATTAAAAGATTTTGTCACGTAGCTGGGAATTTTCTCAAATTGTGGTAGTGTTATGTTAAACGAAAGGTTAGGATTTGATAAAATAAAATTGAGATTAGTTATTGTTTCGAAATTTGTTTTGGAGTTTAAAGATTGGTATCCTGTATTTGCTATACAGTTCGGTTGGATCTTAAGAATACCAGTTGCATTTAATTTGATTTGAGAGTTAAGGTTTTGGCATTTAATCATAAGGTTTTCTGGGTTTGGGGAAACGAAAATCCAAGAGTTGGAGTCTGCTAGCTGAAGGAAAATTGGGTGATGTATTTGCATTACTTGAGTATTGCAATTACTGATTTCACTTGGCAGAATAGAAAGTAAATTCAGTTCGCAGGCATTGCTTGAAGATGTGAATAGGATTGGCGCGTTTCTCTCGCAAAGATAGTTATTTTTTGTAGTTGTTTGACATCTGTCTAAGTCATGTTTATCAAAGAGGAAATACGATTGTTTTTCTGAGTCTACGATAAGAAAAGGTTTTTCGGGGATTATAATTGCATAAGTTTTGTTTTTGATGAGATTTTGTATGCTAGTCATTTTATAAACGTTATAGTTTTTTGAAGAAGTAAGAGGAATTCTTAATACGAAATTAATTTGGTTGTCAATATAGTAAACATGAGTTTCTAAGAGATTAATGGTGTGTCTATATATTGCTCTTGTAAAGGAAGTGGTAAGCGATTTTCTTCTGGAAGAAGTAATTGTATCTTTTTAATTTCTTCGGTGAGTTTAGAAGGATCAATAAGGTATGGATGAAGTTTTCCATGGGCTGCGGAGTAAATAGCGTCAAGGAGGTGATCTTTGGTTGAATAATAATATTCTGATAAGGAGTTGAACATCATCGTAAAAAGTTCGTTTAGTTGAAGAAAGGATTTATTTATTATGTTGTTACTATTTGAGTTTTTGCTTACTTGATTAATAATTTTACTGGTTTCTTCAATTTTTTCTTCTATCTTAATAATTTGGTCGTTTGTAAGGTTTAATTGATGGATGATATTTTTCGATATTGAAATTTGTTTTCCATGTAATTGGGATTCGTAATATTGTTGTTGTTTAAGTTTGTTTATATGATGAGTAAAGGTTTTTGCGTCTTCGTCATCGAGGGTACCAAATAGTTGCTTGGATATAGAACCAATAGCATTTATTAATCCTCTCTTTTGCAGTCTAGGTTTTATAGTGGTTCCTAAGTATTTATTTATAATTTGGTCTTGTGATTTTATTCGATCAAGTACCATAGTAGAAAGGGTAGGAAGAGATTCGCGTTGGGATAGGTTTTCGTGAGAAGAAAGAAGTTGTTTGCATGAAGATAGAATTTTGTCATAGGTCAGTAAAATAGAATTATATTGTAATTTAAGTTCGGTAAGGTTAGTATAAATGACTAAGTTCCATTGATTAGAAAAAAGCTTAAGATTACCAACGTATTCGTAGTACAGCCCTGTTTTGTTTTGCAAGTCGATGATTTCATATAGTTGCTCGTTGTTATGTATATTCGTTTGGCAGCTCAAGATTAGGTTGTAGATGTGAGTCACAATTGAAAGTTTCTCCATTTCTGGAAAGGAATATTGAGATTGAGGTAAATTAGTTAGGTTGAATAAATTTTTAGTCTGTTGTTATGAACTTTTGTTATTTTGTTCTTTATTTTAATATTTGAGTTTACTCCTGACGTAGATATGATTTCGTATGGTCCTGACCAAAGGGGAAGTAATTTTTTATTTGTATTTTTGGGATTGCTTTCATTTTTGAGTAAAACTAGGTTTCCTATTTGAAAATCAACAGGGTTTTGTTTCTTATCGTATTGTAGTTTTGAGGATTCCTTACTCTTGAGCAGTTTTTCTCTCGCTATCTTATGGCAGTGTTGAAGTCTTGATTTAAGTTCATTGGCATAAAGGTCGTAATTGTAACAAATTTCAGGATTTCTTGTTACGCTAGAAGGAAGTTCAACCTGTCTACCATACATGAGTTCGAACGGAGTAAATGACGTTGAAGTATTCGGGGTCGTGTTATGGACGAAAACGGCATATTTTATCCAGCTATCCCAATCATCTTGAGATTTGTTGATAAAACAACGAAGATACTCAACGAAGTTTCTGTGACTTCTTTCGCAAGAACCATTTGATTGTGGTCGGTATGCAGTAGTTTGGAGTTTATTAATTTTAAGAAGCTTACATACATTTTTGAATATTTCACTAAGGAAGTTTTGGCCTTGATCTGACAACACGTATTTGGGTGTGCCATATCGAAATATTATTTCCTTGACGAACGCCTCGGCGATTGTGTTCGCCTCTTGGTTGGGTATTGGTATAGCATCGGTGTATTTCGTGAGGTCGTCAATGAATGTTAGGAGGTATCTGTTTTTATTGTTGGTCATAGGATATGGACCAACGATATCGATGGAAATTTTTTCGAATGGTTCCTTAGCGGTTGAAGTTATGACCATTGGTTCCATCGTGTACTTTGTTACCTTGTTTTTCTGACACAGTTCGCAGTTTTTTATGTAGTTTTTTATATCTCGGAACATATTCTTCCATTTGTGATATAATTGAATCCGTTTTAAGGTTCTGTTGACACCACAGTGTCCACCTATAGGATTTGAGTGGAATTCCTTGAGAATGGTTTTTATATCGTTCTCTGATAGGTCTTGTTTTGCTGAAGGAAAAGTCGAAAAGTTAGTAGTTTTGGCTAAAGACGTTGAGCAAGAATTAGAGTTTGTTTTTGAAGATGTTGAAGGATTCGAAGATGAAGAATTAGAATTTATCGATGAAGGAAAGGCTTCTGGATCAATATTTGAAGATGTGGGGCAAGAATTAGTAGCGTTTGAACAAGAATTGGTATTTAATGATTTGGAACTGGAATTGGAATAAGACGATGTTGGGACGAAATTGTATTTATAGAATTTGTACAAGAATTAGAAATTGGTTTTGAACAAGAATTAGAAGTTGAAGATTTAGAAGACGAATTTGAATTTATTGATGATGGACAAGAATTAGTAATTGGCGATGAAGACAAATTTGTATCTGTTGGTGATGATGAACAAGAATTAGAAACTGACGATGTAGAAAAAGAATTGGTACTTGCAGACGATATAGGAGATGATGAAGATGACGAATTTTGAGAAGAAGTAGAAGAAGATTTTGTACCAGATCGAAGAGTCATTTTCGCAATTCTGCTAAGACAGTCAGCGTTTGTATTTTGATCACCTTTTTTATGAATGATTTCATATTCAAACTCTTCGAGCTGTAGACGATATCTCATCATTCTGGAATTTATATCTTTACAGTTGTGAATATAAACTAGAGGTTTATGATCAGTGTATAGTTGAAATTTTCTACCATACAGATAAGGTCTGAAATGTTTGACTGACCAAACAATAGCTAAAAGTTCCTTATCAGTAGTAGAATAATTTTTTTCGCTTTTATTAAGAGTTCGTGATGCATAAGATATAGGAAGGTCATTACCAATTTCACCTTGCGAAAGGACACTACCAATAGCTACATCGCTAGCATCCGTTGTTAAGATAAAGTTTTTGGTGAAATCAGGATATTGAAGAAGGGGCGGATTGATTAGTCTTTCTTTTAATCCATGAAAGGAATTTGAACAAAGAGGAGTCCAGTCAAAACGAACATCCTTGCGTAAAAGATTAGTAAGGGGTTTGGAAATTTTTGCAAAATCTTTTATGAAACGGCGATAATATCCAGCGAGTCCCAAAAAGCTTTTTATTTCTTTGGGATTTTTGGGTTGAGTGAAATTCTTCACGCATTCGATTTTTTGCGGCTCAGGTTTGATACCTGATTCATTTATCACGTGTCCTAGGTAAGTGAGTTCCGTTCGCAAAAACTGGCATTTTTCGGGTTGCAATTTAAGATTATGTATTTTGAGACGTTCAAAGATTTCTTTTAATTTCAAATTGTGTTCATCTAAGGTTTTACCATAGACCACGATGTCATCCATGTAAACGAAAGTTTTTATACCTTGAAGACCAGTCAATACATTATTCATTAACCGTTGGAAGGTGGCTGGGGCACCTTTTAATCCATAAGGCATTCTAATGAATTCGTAATGACCAAAAGGTGAAGAGAAAGCGGTCTTCTCTCTATCTTCCGGTCTAACTTGGATTTGATGGAATCCACTGGCGAGATCTAAAGTAGAAAAAAATTTTGAACTTCCCAACTGATCTAGAATATCAGTTATGTTGGGTAATGGAAATGCATCACCGACAGTTTTGTCGTTGAGTTTGCGAAAATGGACGACGATTCTCCATTTCTTATTACCATCTTTATCAGGTTTCTTAGGGACGACGATAAGAGGAAAATTCCATGGACTATTCGATGGCTGGATTATATTATCGTCCATCATCTCGTGGATTTGTTTGTCAACTTCTAATCGTTGTGCTTCCGGCAACCTGTAGGGTTTGATATAGGTAGGTGTTGCATCCGGGGTAAGGATTGGGTGTTGTACAGAAGAGGTATGAGTTAACTTATCCCCTTTTAGATAGAAGAGTTCGCTATACAAGATACACAGATTTAGTATCGATTCTTTTTCATTCTTCGACATGTGATCTGTCACGACTGACTCTTTTATAGCTTGGATTCTATCATATGATTCGGGATAATTTTGAATTCGTAAAATGTTATAGTTGGAGACCTCATCGAATATAAGGTCTTCAGTATTAAATTCAATAGGAGATTCAGAAGAATTAACGACGGATATGTAGGAGATAGAACTATTGGCAGGAGTAATGCTGTTGGCAATATATAATCCATTAGAAAATTGTTGGGAGAGGCATATACTGTCCACATTAACATCTTTAAGAACAGGGACTACGGTTTCGGATCTAGGTGGGATAGTGACTAAATTTGAAGGGATTAAATCATATTCAATAATGAAATTTTTAAAAGAGAATGTAAGCATTTTAGTCCCATAGTCGATCTGAGCTTTATGATCATCGAGAAAATTGTTACCTATGATTCCTTCAGTGCTTATAGGGAAGTTTTTATCTACAACGTGAAAGGGATAAGAAATAGTAATATTTTTGGGTAGGTTTATGCGTAAGTATATAACACCCTTAGTACGAATCACGGAATCTGTAATTCCAGATAATGAGTGAATAATGTTTGAGTCGATGGTTAGTTCTGGTTTTAATTTGTCTATTTTAATCAGACAAATTTCACTACCACCATCGATGAGAAATTTCGAAGGTTGAAGATTTAGCAAGGTTTCGGATGAAATTTTTATTGAGTCTACTCTACTTATTTTATTATTTAAGTTTATTTGAAAGATGTGGCGAGATGAGATTAAGTTTGAGTCCGAAGCCTGCCACTGGTTCCGGCCTCTGAAAGGTTTTCCGTGTGTTTATTTGTTGAGGCAGAGGCAATTGGATTAGTATTGTTTTGTTTTCTATTGTTGTTATACTCTCTTTTTCTGCATTCGTTTATATGATGTCCTAGATTCTTACAATAACTACAAGTAATTGTAACCTTTTTAACCTCACTCTTGAAGGAAGGAAGTTGTTCCTTGTTTTTCTTTGAGTAGCATTGTTCGATGCTATGTCCGGTTTTCTTGCAATAATTACATGAAATTAAATTTCTAGATTTAGAATGAAATGAGGTAGTAGGAGTTTGGGACAAATAACTGAATCCATTTTTCTCTTCTAGTACAGCAGTCTCTATAGCTTCAGTGAGAGATGTAAATCGCGAGGCTTTTATTATTAGTCCTATCTTGGGATTAAGACCCCTTTCAAAAGCCTTTAGAGCAGTTTTGCGGTTAAGGCTCAAAATTGTCTGCGAATGCTCTGAGCCTTCGCTAGCAACGCAAGCATCGTTCAGATTTGCTAGCGTTTGTTCCAATCTATTGGAATAAGAACGCACCGTCTCGTTTGTTCTTTGTTTAGTATGAATAAGCTCTAGTTGGAGTTGGGACAAGGATTTGGTTTCTAAAAATTGTTGAATTAATTTTTCTCTAAGGGATTCCCAAGTGGAAAATTCCGTATATTTTACTATATTGTACGCCGGGCCAATTAGTTTCGTTTTTATTATAAGGAGTAGGATTGAGGTTTCGGATGCGGGGATGTCTTCTGCTATTAGATTACACGCATTTAAAAATTTATGTAGATGTGCCCTGTTCCCATCAAATTCGGGAATCAATTTAAGAGCAAAAGATCTATCTAATTTTGGGGCCATTTTGGATTCAGTTTCTACAATGAAATTGTCAGAGGAAGAGGAACCCTCGGTAGTACCAGTTTCAGAATCTTCTGAGTCGGATGTTTCGACACTCTTATTTTCGGACATAAACTGATAATATTACAAAAACAATATTGGACATAAATTGATAATATAAAAAAAATTTACAAAATATTTTAATTCAAGCTCAAAAAAAAATTAGGCTAATAGAAGGTAATGATAAATATGATAATAATAATAATAGTAAAAGTAGGTAATAATATTTGGTAAAAATCAATATGTATCTAATATATTTTATTTTTAAATTCTTGCCTCTTTTTATTTTATGAATTAAATAATTAAAGTTGAGATGATGGTTGGCTAAAGATGAATATGTTGGAGATGTAGTAGATTAAAGATGAGAGATGTTAAAGATGTTGTAGATTAGAGATGACTTGATTGTCTTTTGTTTTCGTTGCAACCCCTTGGGTTGGTTAATTGTCTTTTTTTTTTTTTTTTTTTAAGTATTTTGAGACCTTTTACTTTTAATATGTTTGTTATAAATTGTTTCACATTTCATTAGAACTCTGTTTTTTTTTTTTTTTTTAACTTGTTTGTAGTTTTTTTTATTTTTATCGAGAAAACAAACTGTAGGTATCACTTGTTGTAAAATTTTTTTGTACTCTATTGTGTTGTTTTTGTTTTGTTTTAATGTTCACTGTTTGAAAGGCACTTTACACTTTTCAGGCAAACCCCACATCTGACACCAATTTTTATGTTGTGCTTTATTTATTTTTTTTTTATTGAGACGCACGGATCTCAATCGGGGTCTTACCTTTCTAAGTGTTCTTTTTAAAAATAAAAACAAGTAAACGTATTTGAGCTTTTTATATTTAAATAAACAATTTTACACAAGTTGATAACATTTATTTTTTTCAATTAAGACTTGAATGATTTTGTAATAATATAGAAGAATTAGAAATAACAAGTATTTGTGTTGTTGACCGCCCGATACTGACTGACTGATACTACCGACTCGAAAAAGAAAAAGGAAATTATGCTACATCAGCAAAATTGTGCCAGTGTGTAGATAATTGGGATCAATGCACGTTTAATGGATTTGGTAAAGGGAGTGCATTGATTGGAAAAATGAAAATGATGATTTGGGAATTTGGGTTTTATTTCAATGGGCAATGAAATTGAAGAAGTTTAATTTAAATGGAGCGATCGTTGATCGCTAGGTTGGTGACTTTGGAGTTGAATGGAATTTGTATAGGTAATTAAAAGGAAATGATGATGTGGGAATATTAAATGGTTTTGGGTTGAATGAAAGGAAATTAGGTAATAGGGTAATGGACGTAGGAGGTTGTAGAGTGCGTACTTTACAACACCTTCTTTGAATTGAACGGGTTGTGCATTAAAGCGTTTCTCAGACTCTGGCTGGGAATCTCTGTTGCACAGATGGAAAATGAATTTTCTTTTTCATTTCAAGTGATTTTAGTTGAAACCTCTATATCTTGCCCGGTCATGTATTTCTTAATTGTTATACTTCACCGTAAATTCCACCATTTTCATGATCTCTAGGAATGGGATCACCGTAGTTATCACCGCTAGATGCCGCACTTTCCACCATACCTATCTTATTGAATCTAAATAAAAAAAAAATTATTTTTTAAATTACATAACTGCGAGGTCCTCGACTCACCCCAAAACTATCACAGTATAATGCATCGTCTTCGGTGCGCTAGAATTGAATCTCCATCTAGACCCACGATTTACGGGATCCAACATGATTCCATGGCCATTAACACCAGATAAATGCTCGTATCCAATATATAAAAAAAACGACAAGGAAACATTTAAGAACTAACATATTTTCAAATTGGTAAGAGAAAAATTAACCTAAGCTGAAGCTCTCTAAAAACTTTTAATAATTAACACTCAAAGATCTTAAAGTAAAATGAAAAACATCGAAACAGTTTGCCAAGGTCTTATAACGGGAAGCAGTATATAAAAAATAACCAAGAATTGATAACTGTTTTTTGTAGAACAGATCAATACAAGCATTTTATACTATAGGTGGGCGGGAGGTGCAATTTTATAAAAACAGTGCTAAAAATTTAAAACAAATATTAAAAAATAACGGTAATACTAACAACTAAGTTTTATATCTTTTTTTAAAGCCAATACTTTTTTCTATTAGATGTTTTTTAAATCAAGTGAAAACTATGCATAATCTTTGAAAAAACGGACATTACTAAAACAACTTTTTTATTGGATACTTGTTTTATAAACAGTGTGGTATGTAAGGGGGGGCATGCTGCCCCCCTGCAACCCCCCTGCTTGGACACACTATAGGATTTGGGGTGGTTGCGAGGTGGGGTGGGTGCGAGGTGGGGTGGGTGCGAGGTTGGGTGCATGCAAAGTTTCTGTTGCATTTAAAGATGCCCAAGCATCATTACAAAAACGAACCTACGTACAACATTCACCGTATACCAAAAAAAAAAGAAAACTCTTATAAGAAAGTAGTTTTAGTAATTTTCCATTTTCTCAAAAACCAGAAAACATAAAATCATTTTGTTTTCAGTTTATGATTTAAAATTAATATGAGCAACGAATTTTATAAAAAAAGTAGTATTTTATGTTACAGTTTTGAAAAATCACACTTCAAAGTTTTTTTTACCTTTTTTTCGTAATTTTTGAGTTTAAAGTCCGTTTTTTCAAAGACTATGCATAGGATCACTTGATTTAAAAAACATCTAATAGAAAAAAGTATTGGCTTTACAAAAAGATATAAAACTTAGTTGTAAGAATAAACGTTATTTTTTAATATTTGTTTTTAATTTTTTGCACTGTTTTTGCCTCCCCTCATATGCGTGTAGTAAAATACTGTTATTTTGACTTTACAAACAGGCACTCCATTTTTATTTATGTGTATAGATTTCAAGTGACTTGCTTTTTCTATTTTTTGTTTTAAGTCGAACAGGAATTTATGTTAGAAATTAAATTTCTACTGAATGGAAAAATATCGATAGGAAAAATACCGATAATCGATTATTTTTCTATTCGACTTAAATTCTATTTTAAATAGACTCCCTCAGTAAGGCCCACAATATTTGCGAATTACCGTTGACCAGATGAAAGAATCCTTTATGCTGAGCTTTTCGCCAAAATTAAACAAATTATCAAAGAGATAGCATACACTGATGAAATGGCCGTTACTTTTCCAATTAAAAATATAGACGACCTTAACACATTGGAAATAAAAGCTGGAGAAGACAAGGAAAAATATGTAAGTATTTCGTACTTTGAAAATTTAATAAATAATTATTCATTGACCATCTCACTTAATGATGAAGTCCAAATCAGCTAAACATTATATAAAGTCATCCAGTGCAGAACATAAATGAGGACCAATATTACATGGAAAGAGATGTAAATAGATACCAATAAAGGTTTGAAACTCGATTTGAAATTATAGGTATTTATGCGATATGGTAACTGAATTAGATGGATTGTAGAAGAAGTGGATTAGTTCGTCAGCACCATCGTTATATTCATCCAAGGCTGTATTACAATATTTTTGACTTTGCGTGGCTGGCTTCTGCGGTACGAGAGATATCTTCGGAACTGGTTCTTCTACCACTTTCTTTTTTCCGCTAACTCTTGAAAACATACATAACTAAAGTAAAACAGCCTATGGATACGATCCATGCAAAGTTCGTTGTAAGTTTACCTTTCCGTTTTCGGCCAGCGGGCATAACATGGAGATGACGATACAATTTTGATCCCGCTCTACGCTTTTTTAAACAGATTGTACGTATCACCCTGTGAGACTGAAATAAGTATCTATTTGTTTTCTAGTCTTATATAACAGTCAACATAAATGTAACACATGTCTGAGCAAACCTTCAAAATGTTTTGTCAATTAAGAATTGGTTTATTTGACAAATTGAAAACATGTTTTCTTTGTTGTTTCAATACGCACATTTTGCTTTATCGAACCTATAAAAAACAGCTGTATATATTGACGGCAGTCAATAAAAATAATTTATGGTAAAAAATATTTTAGGTTAACTTATATAATTTGGTTTTAATATTACTTTCTTTAATTAACGTAGGCAGGTACTACGTTCTTAACCCAAAATTGATAACATTAAAATCTTTTTCTTTATTTTTGTTATACACTATGGTGGGTGGCTTCACTGAGCATGAACGCTGCTTTTATTTGAACACGCCATGAGAGCAACCAATGGAGTTTGGAAAATTTGCCTCCAAAAGTGCTTGTGCTAACAAGTTGTGACATGGATATATGTCTTTTATAAACATTTTGGAGGTAGTGTGTAACATGACGATCAAGAGTAAAAATTGAGACAATCTTCCAACAGGAACCAAATTATGGTGTTGCAATTACTAGCGTTCAGGAAGGCAAGTGCAGAGACGTCCCTTTTCTGAAACAAACTAGAGCCATAGAGGGGAGTGCACCAAAAATATCGAGAATATCAGGTATTATATGTTCCTACTTGAGAAATCTTGATAGAAGTCTTTCATTCCGATAAACTTCAAAAGTTAAAAGACATGCATATAACTAATCTATCTAAATGTTCAGTAGGTGCCGTAAACGCAAATATCATGTTGATATCATTTGCGATAGAAAAATTGGATGCAAACTTAATATCAAACTGATATATTTTGTGGCTCGTTTTTGAGCTGTTTACTAAAAATGCGAAAAATTACTTAACATATTTGGCGAAAATACAACCAACTGAAGTATATCAATATCAATATATACTATACTTTATAAACATAACAGTTAATAATAATAATTGTGTGACGCCACAACTTCATTATGAGGACTTTCCTAGTGGCCTTACCATTTTAATAAATACTTTTAGGTGAAAACTTGAGTGGCAGATTAAAACTTTGGGTGGATTTATTATTTCCTTGAAAGAGTTAGTATACCCCTGAAAAAAACGTATGTGTCAGGCTGTATTTTATCCTCTGACTTAAAAGTCCCCTTCCAACCAAAAGTCCAAAACCCTAATAGACACTACTTAATAGAACTTCTTATATAAAAGGACATTCGGCAATGACATATTAGAATGGTCATTGAAATATCTTACGCTTAGTACCACACGGGCTTAGTATGCCAAATTATTCAGCTAAATAGCTGCCGTTTTATTTGTATTGATTTGAAAAAAATAATTCTAATTAGGTATTAACTACTTTCTTATACAATAGCAATATCGGCGCAGTTCTTGAATTGCTCCTGAGGCCCACATCCAATAGCACCAGTGCCATCCTCACATGTTCCCCAAGAATTACCTGTTGAGTGTGGTTAATTAGTCACAATGACTGTGTAAATTCAAATTAAACAAAACTCACCGGTCAAATAAGTCCATCTTAAAACACTCTTTTTGCTTTTTAAATCAGGTGGGAGTGTCAAAGTCAAATTATAGAAACGGTTTTCATCGGAATTCAATTTGTATTCAAAGCCTCCTTCTTTTAGCTGAATAGGTAGGGCATTGAAACATATTTCTGACTCTGGCTCTTCATCCCTGTTGCACAAATCGAAGACAAATTTTCCTTTGTGGTTTTGAGTGACTTTAATAGAAACATTTATATCTTGTCCGGCCTTATATTCCTTAACTATTACTCCTTGACCGTATGTTCCACCAATTTCATGAGGCCTTGGAATTGAATCACCATAGCTATCACCACAGACTCCGCACTTTCCACCATAAGCTGACCATTGAACCTGAATTAATTATACCCAAATTTTCAGATTAAGGGGTGAAATTTTTAATTAACTGATAAGATTAGACTCACAGCATATCCACCACAATATAATCCATTGTCGTCATAGTTTGCGGGTGCCTTAGGATCCACTCTCCATCTGGATCCACGGCTAACTGGATCCAGCATCATTCCATGGCCGTCGACACCAGCTAAAAACTCGTATCCAAGAGACAAGAGAACAACTAGAGAAAGTTTAAGTCCTAACATATTTTCAAATCGTTTTTGGAATATATAAGAACTATGAAAAGACTTAAATTTTAACAGTTAGAAATCTAAAAGTTAAATGAGAACTATCGCAATAGCTTCGCTAGATTTTATACAAAAAGTAGCGAATTTTACCACATGTTTTTTAACACATAAACAAAATTACCCTGATGCTCTGTTATCATATTCGATAAAAAATTGTTTGATCAACTATTGCAAATATGATTTTTTCCTACTTATATTGAATATGAGATTTTGGTATCTACATCACGAAATTGTGCTTTGTGTCTGTTTCTTTTAATTCGTATTTTTTAAGTATTACTATTTATTTTCTTTATTGTGTATCTATAAATATTCTCAAATATAAACAGCTTGGATAAATTCAGGCAGTCTCAACACTAGGTGTCTTGTCTTGAACGGTACTGTGGAAAACTGGCAACACCTTGAAAAAACAAAATTAGTTTTTATTTGTAAAATTTCTCACCAAAAAGTGCAAATGTAAAAGGGATCTACTTACTCACTTAGAACGAGGTTGGATACTTTGGATACTCTGATTTTATTCACTCATCGTATTATATTGCTTTTTGGATAAGATTCTCAGCGTCTCTCCTTAGTAAATGGCAGTATAAACTGAGTTGGTGGTGCTGTATTTTGTTCAGATCAGTATTTTTGACTTGAAAGCTTCCTCAGATCTTCTTGCTTGTTGCTTTTAACTCGATCAAGCTTTGTCACTCATGCTGTTATGTGAAACATATTCATATCAGCGTAGTCTTCACGCCAAAAATGCCATCGTCAGCAAAATACATCATGACAAACTCAGTTGGTTGTGATCCCATTCGAGATCATGACATCGTCGGAAAAGAACAACAAGGGGAGTGAATTTGTTTATCTACTACAAATGTTTATTTTAACTTTAGTATCTGCTCTGAAACAACTATGAAACAACTCCCAAAGTTCCAAATATGTATATATTAATATTTTTTTGTATTGTATTTATGTATTGTGTATATAAGATTCACTGAGGTATTTCATTATAAAGTGATCTCGTTGGTGGAACAACAGCAATATCAGCACAGTTTTTAAATTGTTCTTGTGGTCCACACCCGAGAGCACCGGTTCCATCATCACATGTTCCCCAAGAATTGGCTGTATCAATAAATAAAATCTTTACCACCCATTTTCATATGGTATTTCCTTAAATTCAATCCCTTACCAGTCAAATAAGTCCACCTTATCACGCAATGATTGCAGGTTATATCAGAAGGTATGATAATAGAAGAATTATAGAAACCATTACTATTGGAATTCAAATAATACTCATAACCTCCCGAAATGAATTCAAGAGGCTCAGCGTTGAAGCATTCCTCTGATTCTGGCTGAAAATCAATGTTGCACAGATGGAAAACGAATTTGCCCTTGTGATTTGTAGTTATCTTAACACTTATCTCGACAGTTTCACCAGCCGTGTATTCCGCGACTATTGTTCCTTGACCGAAAGCTCCACCATTTTCATGGGGCCTAGGGGTTGCATCACCATAGCTATCTCCACAAAGTCCACATTTTCCTCCATGGACAGTCCATTGAGTCTAGGTATATGAAGCATAATATATTTTACATTCTTAAGAAAGGCTAAGCTAAGACTTACACCATATCCACCACAGTATAATCCATTGTCATCGTAGTTTTTAGGTGCTGTAGAGTTTACTCTCCATCTTGATCCGCGACTGACGGGATCCATCATCATTCCATGGCTATTGACACCTGCTAAACATCCAATTGATAGGAAATATACAACGCTAATTATAAGTGTGTACATTCTTTTAAATTAATTAATTTAATTATACTACTAATATGAAAATACTTAAACTATTCTAGAGGGATAGGTTCTTAACTGGAAAAGAAGATATCAAAACAAAGTCGTTTTATAGGCGTAGAAGCAGTCAACTTCAAAGTTTAGTTTATCTTATCTTAAAAAAAAAAATAATTATAAATTTAGCCCGTTCGATAAAAATTATTAATGAATCAACTATTGCCAATTTCCTTCCTCTCTTACATTATTATGAGTGCTCTTATCGGGAGCATATGTGCGGTACGTTGGAGTAAATTAAGTTTCTTCTTTGAGTTTCTATAGGAAATGTTGAAAAGGAACGAGCCACTTATTATTATCAAAGAACCAGTGGCAAACAAATAAAGATTGTAGTGCTATAATTGTTTTTATGTTCAGAAGATTTTAAAAAGTACAAAAAGAAAATTGTTTGTGTCATAGCTTATAAGACATAAACTGCTTCTTATTCATAATATGCCGGGGATAAATTACCACTTATGATTGGAAAGCGTCTTTATATTTCGTGGAACGTAATAACTTTCTTAATTGATGCGCTTGCAAGTTTTTGAATGGTAAAATAGAAAGCGGAAGTTCTTTATCAACCAACCAAGCAAGAAGCAACCGTCTGAAAGTCGATAGCCGTTATTGAAATAAAATTTTCGAATCCGGTTTTTGAACTGAAAATAATATGCGATATGTGGTTTCGGTTCTTAACTCTTAAAATGACAAAATCCAATCAATGATCGTTTGACATAGTATAAAAAGTGAGATAGTAAGGATTTGAAAAGGGCACCATGAATCTGTAAAAATGGCTATTTTTCGAAACTTATCCAAAACTTAAACAGGTAAATGACTTTTTTTTAGCCCCAAATGACTGGACAAATTATTTCATTTAAATAACCAAATTTTTAGCTTGATAGTTAAAATTTAATAGAATTCGAGACATCAAGAATTAGTACATGAAACTAAAGCTGCAGGTGAAAGATGTATTCGTTTTTCCTTTACAGCCTCTGGATTTTATAATGTATACGCTCGAGAGAGGTGCATGTCAAATGAGTGGAAACTAGTTTCACCCGGAAACTCTCACAAGAATGATTAATGTGTGCTGAAATTCGGCTTCGAAGTTTTAACAAGAAAAACAACTTCGGCTCCCAAAAAACTTAAAAAGTACTGTCAACCTAAAAAGCTATCAACCCTACGCTCATCGTGCCTTTGGCGACGTTCCGCTAAACACTTCTTAACAAGTTTTTCTTGCAGTGTCTTCTGCCTTATTCGTGGAAGGGTTTCGTTTTCAGGGGCTTGAAGCAAGGAGGAACTATCGTTTTGTAAATCTTATTAGGAGGTCTTCTGGTAGAGCCAGGTCGTCTCCACCCCCAGAAATAATTTTTGTTAAAACTCGGTGTAGGCATATCTTTTTTTTTTCGTGCGGTTGTTTTTAATAGCGTTTTTTGCTGTGCTCATCACAGTCTTAAATCCAACAACCTTTTCAGATGTCAATTGCAAACTATCCTCTCTAAAATAAAAGCCAGTTGTTTTTGCATGGGTCTACATATGTTTTATGGTAAAAGCTTTGGGTCTATGTGTAGCATATTTGTGTATATAATTTTGATAAGTAATCTTCTTATATGAGCAGCGATTGGCACGCTTGCGGGCTCGGCTAAGCGGTAGTGGTGTGGGAACTTTGCTGCTCTTCACAATGCTATCAAATTTATCGTGCCAGGTTTCTGGATAGAAATTTCAAGGAATAAATTGAAGAAAATATTTTGTTCTCCAAGCATACTATGGAGAATTGTTTTACCACGATAAATATAACTATATATCTATGAAACGAACCTTCATTAAACGAAGACAAAATATAATAAAAGGTATATGAATCCTTCTGCCATCTGTAATATGAGCGAGCGCCATGATGTTATTGGCACTCAATATTACCCTCCCATTCGCAAACCGCAAAGCTCATTGCGCCATGACTACTCCGGCTCAACTTGTTATACAAGGAGTAGTCCCTGTCTCCTTTAGTCTCACATAAATCAACACACGATCAACTATTGGTTAAATTTTCAGTACATGATTAATATTTATTCAATCTAATCCAGAAACAAATGAAAACTTAAAATACATAATACTTCATTGATAAATATTTCCTCGTGGTATATATTTGTAATTAGCTTATTTAATTAAAATCATATTGAAATAGTATTAAATTACGATGGCCGATTATATTTTCTTTTTCAATAATGACCTTAAGAAACGTATTTATATATATATATATGTTAAATGGAAGCAAAAGATTTAAGATTAAGATTTAATTGTTGAAAATATATGAATTAGGGATAGCAAGATATTATATATATAAGCTCATGCCAAAGAAAAAAAAATAAATTTTACGAGATTGTTAACATTAATGTGTGTACTCACTTTTATCCAGATTAATATTATAAATTTTGTCGACGCACTTTCCGCTGGTGAAGTTTGAGCTCAAATTTCAGGCTGTTGAAAGTTTGTCGTATCCTATACGCGTTTTGACAGAATTTTAATTATTAGATATTTGTATAATTTTTTTTCTTTCAGTGGCTAAAAACCTTTTTTTTTCTCACTTCTAAACGGTAAAACTATATCTTATTATTCTACTTTTCATGTATATATATATTCCTTAGTTAAGCACGTAATTCTCGTGTGTTTAGTTTAATCTAAGTTCTATTTAAGCATCTAGGTTTAAGCTACTTTAGTTTTCTTTTACATATATATTTTTCTGTGAACACTTAATTAGAGCACGTTTTTTTAGTTTTTTTATTCCTTTTTTTTTTTGTAGGGTCCTATACGCTATTTTTTTTTGTACGACCACGCGATCTTGATGCTAGGGAAAAAGTTACTGCTGTATCACAAACTTAAATTTCTCTATGCAATTGCTTATTGGAATGAAACTCCGGTACTATATTGCTTTACACTTTCTGGCGGTTCTCAGTCTCATGTATGATAGCTAAAAGAGCATTTGCCAAGTAGTACTTTGAACTAATAGGTATACAGTAATTTTTTTTGTTCTAAGGTCAGTCCGAGGATGCCATTGGTTCTCTTCGCAGCACAAGCTATAATATTATTGCCGGTTCACTTTGGGAATAAAAAAAAATATTGTTAATTCGAGCTAAATATATTGAGAGAATTAAACACCGATTTCTCACCTTTATTTTTGTTCATTCTATATTTAGGTAGCATTAATTATTAATTTCTTGTTTTAAAATGGCTTATTCGACCTCTCGGTTTTTAAAGGAATATATTCTATTAGATCATAAAGTTCCAGATCCAGTAAAAATGATCCATCAACATCTGGTGATCCAGTTGTGTGTCACAAAAATTGCCTAAGCAATTAATAATCTTTTCTTCACAAGAAAGAGATTTCCACCAGCTAAGCGAACTTATTTGAACGAGATCCAAATTATAAAAGGCCGCCTTTTAATCGGAAGTATGCCGTCACACCTAAGTTGCTCTTTATATCATGGATCTGTTTGTTTTATTCAAGCTTATTGGAAAGCGACAAGCGGCTAGCTGAGCTATACTTCAGTGTTGTTCACACTAGTTTAGCTGAATCATTTATTTTTGCTTAAAACTATTGTCTATTAATCGTCAACGTTTTATTTTTGTTTACTTTCGCAACAGACGACACTACACATTCTTGACTTTTCTGAATTCCAAGTATTTATGAAAAGACAAGAACACGTCTTTCGTTAGTACCATAAGTTCCGAATACACGAATCGACCCACACCCTGAGCTTATCCCGACAGACTAATTTCATTTGCGTAAATCCTTGGCATGATAAGGTCCTATTTTTTTACCCTCCATGTTCTCAATTTCATATAAGGAGTTACCTATCCGTTTCACTACTCTACATTTCACAAATTTCGCACACAATTTTGCATTTTAATTTTTAGCCGCGTCACTTAATACAAAATTTCTCCTCAAAACTTCTTCCCCAAGAATAAAGGATCTGCTTGTACTTCTCAAATTATATGATTTTTCGTTTCTGTTGTACGCTAACTTAATATTTTCCTTTATTTTCTGGCGGATTAAATTAAGTTTACAATTTGGGTGTATGTACTGTACTTCCCCATCCTCTAACGCTTTAAGATTTCTGAGCACTGGATACATGCTGGAATGTGTACTCATATGCTGCCCGAACAAGGTAAAATATGGAGTCATACCCGTTGACTGATGAACAGAAGTACAAAGGGCCATTTGAATTGCAGAAAGATATTTATCCCATTCCTTTTGATCATTTGACAAATAACTTCTAATTGCCGACAAGACAGACTGATTAACTCGCTCTGACGCGTTCGCCTGAGGCGAATAAACAGCGTTTCTTATTGTTTTACAACCATATTTACCGAGGAATTGTCGAAAGTCTTTAGAAATAAACTGTTTTCCATTGTCGCTGTGGACAAATTCTGGTACACCAAACTGATGGAATATGTTGTGCTCGAGATACTCAACCACTGCTTCCGTACATGCTCTTCGTAACGCTTTTAGATGAACAAACTTTGAAAAGGCATCGAGCACAATAAATATGAAGCAGTTTCCTCTCTTGGTTCTGGGATATGGTCCCATAAAATCGATATATATTTTCTGATACGGACGGCTAATTTCGTGAAACGCTCCCATTGGTGGTCGCAAAGTCAAATTGGTAGGCTTATTTTCCTTGCACACTGAGCAATTACGTACAAAGTCATGAATCTGCTTTGTCATATTCGGCCAATAAAACAACTCCCTTATTCTAAACAAGGTTTTCTGCATTCCACCATGGGCACAGTTAGGAGGATTGTGTAATTTTTCGATAATTGATGGCGTCAGATCCGTTGGAACCCATATTTTCCACTCACTGATCGTATCACAAAACTGATCCCTTTCATGATTAGACTTTTGATAAATGATACCATCAGAAATTTTAATATCAGGAAAGTTATTGACATTTTCCGATAGAGTGCTAATTAAATTTAAATAGTCTACAGATTTAAATGCAGGTGACGTAAGGTCTATAATTTCGCTTGTCATATGAGGCTGTAACAAAATTTCTTCGTTAAATGCTCGTGATAAGGCGTCGTCGGGGACAAGATTGTCAGATCCTTTTTTGTGTTTTATATCAAACGTAAAACCTTGCAGTTTAAGTGACCATCGGGCCAACCTACCACTTAAGTCCTTCTGATTCATGAGCCATTTAAGGCTGGCGTGATCAGTCACGACTGTAAATGGCAAGCCCTCGACATATGGTCGAAATCTTTTAACAGCTTCAACTGCCGCCAAGCATTCCTGCTCTGTCACACTATACTTGCGTTGTGTGGGATTTAGCTTCTGTGAAAAAAAAGCTATTGGTCTATCATTGTTTTCATTGTCCTTTTGGCATAACACCGCACCAATTCCATAACTCGAGGCATCACATTGTATAGTAAAAGATTTTGTATAATCCGGATTGGCTAAAAGAGGCGCAGATATTAATGCCATCTTCAGAGAATTAAATGAATCTATCGCTTCAGGTGTCATTGCAAACAGTTTGTTTTTCTTCAAAGTTTCTGTCAATGGAGAGGCTATGGCAGAAAAATTAAGAATGAAACGTCGGTACCACCCACACATGCCTAGAAACCTACGCACTTGTTTCTGTGTGGTGGGAACCGGAAAATCGACCACTGCTGATACCTTACTTGGATATGGTTTGATACTACCACCGCCTACGATGTATCCCAAATATTTAACTTCTTCAAAACAAAAGTGAGATTTCTCAATATTTATAGTTAAATTTGCTTTGCTTAAGCTTTCAGCTACCTCCGTTAAATGTTTGAGATGCGTCTCAAAATCCTTTGAAATTATCAACAAATCGTCAACATACGGAAAAACATATTCCCTAAGCGGTCCGTGAATTACTTTATCTACTACACGACACATTCTCTGAGCTGCGTTCTTCAACCCAAATGGTATGGCGGTGAATTGGTAAAGGGGTCGACCAGGCACTGTAAATGCCGTTTTTTTTCTCGACTCTTCCTCTAATGGCACTTGCCAAAATGCATCCTTTAGATCCACACTACTAATGTAATGCGCATCTGGAAGCCGGCTTAACATGCCTTCTACTTGATGTAGAGGATAGCCATCACCTTTGGTAAGCGAGTTCACCTTCCGGAAGTCCAAAACAAGTCGATTCTTGCCTTGCTTCTGAATGAGAACAATGGGTGAGCTCCAGGCACTATAACTCTCTTCAATCACCCCTAAAGCGAGCATTCTGTCTAATTCTTTGTAAATCATTTCTTGGACTACCGGCGAGACAGGATAATGCCGTTGTTTGACGGGTTCGGCATTACCGGTGTCAATCACGTGCATATCGATGTTTGTTCTACCTAATCCAAGTTTCGAAAATGATGGAAATTTTTCCACTACCTCCTGAAGTTTCAAGGATTCTGAATCTGTCAGATCAATCATTTGTTTCTTTTCATTGTCTTTTCTGAATTCTAAATCATCTAATTCTTCCATCTCAAAAGCTGTCTTATCACCGATGATATTTGGTGCAATTCGAAAAGTCTGCCAAAAATCGATGCCTAAGTACAATGGTTGCGTAAGTGAGGGTATTAAATACAAATCTATCGTCTCAGTTTTACCATTAAATGTCATTTCTACTGCGACTCGCCCTACTATGACTTGTGGCTTACCGTCTGCAGTCTTTATATAAGAAGAGAAATTGAGAATAGGAATTTTAAGTTCACTTACTACCTGCAAGCAATCTTTTCCTAAACATGAGACACTGGCACCACTATCTAAAAGACCGTTAATAGATTTGCCACAAATTTTTACTACTGCATACGGTCTGGGATCAGGCAAATTGGTAATAAAACTACTACATATCAATTGCTTAAAATATTTCCTTTTCTGGTATCTAAGTCGTGCTTTTCGGAATAGGTGGCTGCCTTCTCCAAGATTAAGATTATCTAAATTAAAAATTTTAGCTCGGATTTCATCATAATGTTTTTGTCTTATCTGGTAAGGAAGTTTTCTAAAATTTGATCTATTTATTTCATTAGGTATAATTTCTACAGCCGGTGGGGTTTTAGTTAATTCATTATCTGTCGTTATACCAAATGAGTTAGAGTCTGTGTTTGTGGATGCGTCATGTTTTAATGTTCCGGAAGTGTTTGCGTCGAACGAGATTCTCCGGATCTTCTCTCGTTCGGTTTCTGGTTTTTTGAAACATTTTTACAATTAATGCAATCAAGAACTGTATACCCATCTGATCCACATTTATAGCAAAAAAGATGGTCAACAGGGGCAGGGCAATTTATGAACACATGTCCTACGCGTTTACAATTGTAACACATTGTTGGTGATCTTGAAGGAAATGATTTACTGTGAGATTCTAAATTCACATTGTTACGCATTGCCAATGCTGATACACTGTGCATATCCTCACAAGAAGTTCCCTGAACATCAATAAAATCACCGATTTCATGAACGTTTCGGTACGGAAAGTTCCTGCTTTGAGCTGGAAATCGACTTTGGAGCATTCTCTCTGCTCTTTTACATTCATCTTTAAAATGCTCCAAAGAGTAAAACTTCATTGGATAAATATAGTTTATCAGCTTTGAATTAATATTTGTTTTCAGTATATTGATGAGGTCCTGTTCTCTAATTGATTGGTTTAACTGACTTCTCAAATGCATGATTGAATTGAAATAATCTTCAAAAGTCTCTTGATTAATTTGCTTCCGGTCCATAATTTGTCTAATAATTTCAAAATCATTTTCATGATTTCGAAACTGTTTTATAAGAGCCGATTTTAAAACCGACCAATCACTTCTAGGACTACTCCTTAAAAATAGCCAAAACCAATCTTGTGCTACACCTGTTAATAATAGATGAAAGTTCATCAAAACATCAGACCATGAGCAGTTATAATTGCTTTTGAGCATCTCAACTCTAAACACGAAATCTTGAACTGACATGCCTTTAGAGGAGCCATCAAATTTTAGACCCCATCGATCCAAACGAAAAGATAATCCTTCATTCGTTCTTGGATCTCTATTAGGAGGATCATTATAATACCTATCAGAGCTTATATTATTAGATGGAATAAAATTTGAGTTAAACTCATTATTTTGGCACTGATTTGTTATGTCAAGGTTATTTTGCTGGACATTTCCAATATTTGGTACACCCATATTGGTAGAAGATGCCAACTGACTGATAAATGGATTCATAATATTTTCAACATTATCTTTAATTAAAGATGGCATTTTACCTAGAACGTCATTTACCACTCTCTGGATATGCTTGTCTATCCTACTCATATCAAAATTGTGTGCCATGTTAGTGACGTTCACTGGCAGGTCATTGACTCGATCAGCTGGTGGAATGCTGTAAATAGAATTTGTCAAATTTGCATGAGCGATGTTGAGAAAATTATCAACCTGTTCATTTCCCGTTGGTAAATGTTTCGCAACATTATTTGTTCTCATCGGTAATGATGATACCATGGGATTTGAAACGCAGGTGATCGTTTTTGTTGTTGTCGAAAGAGTTACAGCTGGTAACGAAATTGGAAGAGAGTTCAATATATTGCTCGCATGAGAATCGTTGAAACTACGATTAAATTGGTCCATTGCCGTAGGATTGGCGGGTAATGCTAATGTAGTTGCAATAGGTGAATGTTGTACTTTCTTACTGTTGCGATCGAAGCGGGGAGACATTTCACCGCCAACGAGATTATTATTTTGTGAACGCGTTACTCTATTATTGGCTTCTTTTTGATTATCTTTTATGTTCCCTTTTGGGATCGTTCCTGAACTATTTTTATTCATTTTGTTGTTTTTATAACCAAAAATTGTTTTTTTTTTTTTTTTTTTTTATGTTTATTTCAAAAAAAAATTGAAATGTATACACATACATATGAAAACAATATAAACAAAATAGATTTTATATTTTTGATATTGTATGTGTTTGTAAGCAGGTTTATCATTTTTAGTTGATCGTTGTGTTAAATTTAATGTGAGACATTATACAGAGTGACAGAAGTTCATGTTTGTAGGAAATAGAAATTGAAATAAAATATATGCAAAATAATTAATTGGTATTTCGGGACTGTCTAGAATATCTAACATAAAACGACTCCGAATAAATGTAAGATAATGTCTATGGAGACTATAGCTCAAAATTTCGCTACGACGCATCGACTTTATCTTTACCTAAAACATTGATAAAAACTGAAAAAAAATATTTATAAAATAAACTATGTTATTTGTAGATTAACTCAAGACTCCGCAAAAGTCTTGGTGTGGTAAAGTACAGAGTACAGTGATGTTATTCGTAAGTACCTGAAATTATTTCGTAATTAGGTAGGTATTTGTACTTGGGGAATGCCTCTTGAACACTTTGCTCTGGACTGTTAAACGATATTCCTTAACGACTCAGATGTGTTGTTAAACGGACATTTTTGGTACCACGTTTTTGGGCGCCATTGTAGCATATTTGTGTATATAATTTTGATAAGTAATCTTCTTATATGAGCAGCGATTGGCACGCTTGCGGGCTCGGCTAAGCGGTAGTGGTGTGGGAACTTTGCTGCTCTTCACAATGCTATCAAATTTATCGTGCCAGGTTTCTGGATAGAAATTTCAAGGAATAAATTGAAGAAAATATTTTGTTCTCCAAGCATACTATGGAGAATTGTTTTACCACGATAAATATAACTATATATCTATGAAACGAACCTTCATTAAACGAAGACAAAATATAATAAAAGGTATATGAATCCTTCTGCCATCTGTAATATGAGCGAGCGCCATGATGTTATTGGCACTCAATATTACCCTCCCATTCGCAAACCGCATGCTCATTGCGCCATGACTACTCCGGCTCAACTTGTTATACAAGGAGTAGTCCCTGTCTCCTTTAGTCTCACATAAATCAACACACGATCAACTATTGGTTAAATTTTCAGTACATGATTAATATTTATTCAATCTAATCCAGAAACAAATGAAAACTTAAAATACATAATACTTCATTGATAAATATTTCCTCGTGGTATATATTTGTAATTAGCTTATTTAATTAAAATCATATTGAAATAGTATTAAATTACGATGGCCGATTATATTTTCTTTTTCAATAATGACCTTAAGAAACGTATTTATATATATATATATGTTAAATGGAAGCAAAAGATTTAAGATTAAGATTTAATTGTTGAAAATATATGAATTAGGGATAGCAAGATATTATATATATAAGCTCATACCAAAGAAAAAAAAATAAATTTTACGAGATTGTTAACATTAATGTGTGTACTCACTTTTATCCAGATTAATATTATAAATTTTGTCGACGCACTTTCCGCTGGTGAAGTTTGAGCTCAAATTTCAGGCTGTTGAAAGTTTGTCGTATCCTATACGCGTTTTGACAGAATTTTAATTATTAGATATTTGTATAATTTTTTTTCTTTCAGTGGCTAAAAACCTTTTTTTTTCTCACTTTTAAACGGTAAAACTATATCTTATTATTCTACTTTTCATGTATATATATATTCCTTAGTTAAGCACGTAATTCTCGTGTGTTTAGTTTAATCTAAGTTCTATTTAAGCATCTAGGTTTAAGCTACTTTAGTTTTCTTTTACATATATATTTTTCTGTGAACACTTAATTAGAGCACGTTTTTTTAGTTTTTTTATTCCTTTTTTTTTTTGTAGGGTCCTATACGCTATTTTTTTTTGTACGACCACGCGATCTTGATGCTAGGGAAAAAGTTACTGCTGTATCACAAACTTAAATTTCTCTATGCAATTGCTTATTGGAATGAAACTCCGGTACTATATTGCTTTACACTTTCTGGCGGTTCTCAGTCTCATGTATGATAACTAAAAGAGCATTTGCCAAGTAGTACTTTGAACTAATAGGTATACAGTAATTTTTTTTGTTCTAAGGTCAGTCCGAGGATGCCATTGGTTCTCTTCGCAGCACAAGCTATAATATTATTGCCGGTTCACTTTGGGAATAAAAAAAAATATTGTTAATTCGAGCTAAATATATTGAGAGAATTAAACACCGATTTCTCACCTTTATTTTTGTTCATTCTATATTTAGGTAGCATTAATTATTAATTTCTTGTTTTAAAATGGCTTATTCGACCTCTCGGTTTTTAAAGGAATATATTCTATTAGATCATAAAGTTCCAGATCCAGTAAAAATGATCCATCAACATCTGGTGATCCAGTTGTGTGTCACAAAAATTGCCTAAGCAATTAATAATCTTTTCTTCACAAGAAAGAGATTTCCACCAGCTAAGCGAACTTATTTGAACGAGATCCAAATTATAAAAGGCCGCCTTTTAATCGGAAGTATGCCGTCACACCTAAGTTGCTCTTTATATCATGGATCTGTTTGTTTTATTCAAGCTTATTGGAAAGCGACAAGCGGCTAGCTGAGCTATACTTCAGTGTTGTTTACACTAGTTTAGCTGAATCATTTATTTTTGCTTAAAACTATTGTCTATTAATCGTCAACGTTTTATTTTTGTTTACTTTCGCAACAGACGACACTACATATGTTTTAGGCGATATTATTATAATCCAACCCGTTTTTGGATTCTGAAAATGGATGAACAGAGGCAAGCATCGAAATAAGCTTTAAAACGCTTACCGGTTACCCCAACCGGTAAAAATTAACCCCACGAAATGAAAACTTAAAACTTTTTCCCTATTGGTGGTTAAGATGAACATTCTGAACTTTATTCTCTAATTGAACACAATATGTACATTGTGCAGACAAATATTTATCGAAGTTTTAACAAGAATAACAAATTAACTTAGGTTAAAACTTTTAGAATCGTCACAAATAATAATTTTTTCCCACCGTCGTCGTTTTCGACGGGTATTTTGCTAGTACTACTATACTAGTATACTCTTACCAAGATTTTTGAAGAAAACCACATGCTTTCTTTTGTGCGAAATTTGATGAGCCAACGTTTTCCACTTTTTCATGATAAAGTTTCGACATGAACTGTTTCGGGTTGGTTCATTTAAATGTTTCAATATTAGTACTCAGTACGAGTGTTTAGGTTGGACTATTGAATGGATTCTGGTTCTGACGTGTTATTTGAAATAAATCGAAAGGAATCATTAATATTTGGTTGTATGGTATTTTAGTACTAATTACCTTGGAGAAGCAATTGAGACGGTTCGTAAAAAATACCCAACGCATATAATGTAGCAACGTCCTGCAGATTTACATAAATCGTCTGTCAAGCTGGGGAAAATAGGTGTGATGACAAAATGCCCGCGGAAATAATGGGTGGTGTGAATAAAAACTTAGGGAACACTCCAAGTGTGCCCTCTTTAGTAAAGTACATTCTTTGGAGAGAACACTCAATTCGGTGTGAATAAAGTTTTCTCCTAAAAATGTTTTGTTCAATTGTCGGTAATTCAAAACACTCCAAAGCGGAGAAAACACCATCATGGCCAAAGTAATTTGTTCGTGTCGGTGGTACAATGGGTAGCGAGTCGGACGGGAAAATTGTATGGAACTGTACTGTGGCTCTGGAGAAGTCCCATCGATTCCCGCTGGCAGCGCGGAATAATTTTTTTATTATGGGGTAGGTACTGCAACAAGAGTAAATTCACACAAATACAAAAATAAAATTTCAATAAAAAAAAACACAAATACTAAGAAATTTATCAGTCATCGATGTTGAAATGGTTTTCATTTCATACATATATACCTATAGGTAGGTAGATACCTATACTTATGCATATATGTTAGGTACATATATATACATATATTATATATAAATATTATATATTAAGGTAGGTAGGTATATGTATATAGGGTTTATTTAGGTAAATTTATCAGTCATGTTTTCGTTTAAGAGGTAGGTATAGGTATAGGTATATTATATACCCATTAAAACATTTACGCAGTTACCTTAGGTATATAAGTCTTGCGTATTTATTCATTTAAATAAAAACTAAGATGCAGTTGATTGTTTGGTGAATACCTACCTAGGTACAATATTTTTTTAAATTAATGTAAACTATGAACACCTCACCTTGCAGTAAAGCTATAGCCAATAGAAGACATAAATAGGTATATAGATATTAGATACATGTGTATACCTAAGTATAAGAACACAAACTGGTTAAGTTCAGAATCTATGTATCATATAAGTATCAACACACAAATTTTTGCTTTTGGTTTTAAATGTGCAATGACAAATGACTGCTGAATAAAGTACCTAGGTACACAATACACATATCTACCTACATTTTAAAAGAGATAAAGAAGTGTTTTGCTACTGTTCAAGTTAGATAAGTTCGTTATGATAAAAGTATACCTACTTTATAACACTATAAATTAAAAAAAACTTGTATTTATTGCAAAAAATCCATATTAACCTGCCTTACAATTTTGTTAAGATTGGAACACTCCAATTTTCAAGTAAAGTTTTTTCTTCAAAAGTTAAATCTTTTTATTCACACCAAATGGAGTGTTTGCTATAAAAAGTAGAGTGAACTTGCGCACTCAGTTTTTATTCACACCACCCATTATGTCTTTTTGAAAAAGACAAAGTACATGGAAGTTTCATCAATTTGAAAAAGTCATGTCTACGCACATGACTTTCATTCATAAATAAGTTTAATTTTTGGAAAACCAAGTCTTTCACTTTTTATCTCCAATTTGTTTCAAAATATGTGTAGGTAGTATCTAAATATAAAGCATAGGTATGGGTGATTCTCTGTTAAAAGTTTCTTTTTTGCATTGAAAATGTCTCCTATCTAAATTTAAGAAAAAAACGATGCAGATTCAATTGTTGTTGTAAATTATGCTATAATTGATAATTTAAAAGTCTGGACACTTTGTTTTAAGACTTTTTTATGATATTTTCTGGCTACGGAAATGACGCCATTTTACGGCCTACCGTTGTCCTAAAAATTTTTAATATCTACATATTTTAACCAATTTCAAGGTTCTGTAGTTGAACTATGAATAAATCCCTATAATCAAACATCGCAGGATCATCGTCTGGGATACTCTGAAAATTTCACCATAGTTGGTCCAGTCGTTTTGGAGTAAATTAGAATAATTTGTTAATATTTTTTTGTCAAGTAAATCACTTGACAGTGGTCTTGGCCGTCATTGCCGTCATCATAATATGTGAACAACATAGGACCTCATCAGGTATTAAACTATAAAGCAGTTGAATGAATTTATTTTGTTTTGATAAATTTGTGCTCGAGCGATGCTATCTTTGATTAATTGATTACGAAAAAAAATTATTTAAACTTATTGCTCAGTCAAGCAAAATTTTACGTCGTAGTATATTTATTAATTTGCCAAAACAAAGCATGGTACTTACCTAAATACTTATCTTAGTTATTTTAATAAATATATTGTTTGCCACTAAATTATTAATTAGTTTGTATTAATTTGCGAAATATATTCAAGGTATCTTAAGTTTTTAGTTCAAAGTTCATAAATAATAATCTATAATAATGATTTAATATTTCCACTAACATTATATTATCTGGCCAAACAAATAATTTTATAACACATACGCAATTCGAAGAACTAATATTTTCGGTGATTGATTTATATTTTTATTTTGCATTTAAATTATTTTATTTTGAATTGAAGTTTTGGTTTGTAAACGATAACCCAAAATAGTTCATATTATTCGACACTTCGACACTAGGTCTACCTTTTGTTTGTAGGTACCAGCAGTTTACTAATTAACATACACTCCTCGCCACTTGAATAGGACACCCCTTAGGTGTGTTTTATATCATTCTTTGCTCCCATATAAGCAAGGTAGAGACTAATTTTTGTTTTCAAAGTGGGCGGCAATGGTACAATCGATAGAGTGCTTGCTTGTTGTGATGGGAATAATCGAAAGATTAAAGAATCGATACATTAGTACCTACTCGAATAATATCAATAATCGAATGATCATTCGAGATTATACCGATTATTATATTTTACCTGTTTTTTGCGCTCGATTATAATCAATTAAATCATTTGAATACGCCCATCACTTTTGTTAACCCAGAGGTTGCCAGTACAATACTCACTCGGGTACAAAGCATTGTTTTTTTTTCAGCATACCTCCTATCTTATGCTGGACGTCGCACATGGGGTATGCAACGAAAAACAAAAATCAACTAGCTCTCTATCCATTGTACCAAAACAGCTCTTTCCTATCTTTCTACTCCTTAGCAGGAGTAGAAAAATTTTAGTGCACAAGAAGTAATGTTAAATGTTCAATACAAAATACTGCATTAGATTTTCAAGACGAATTCTAACGGTATAGTAGAGAGAAAATAATCGATAAGCCCATAATTGTGTGTGATTTAAACGCGTCAAAAGAATAGAAGCACTTAAAAAATAGATCAAAACAGAAATGCAGCAACTATTCTTTATTTAATTTTTAATTTATTCATATTAAATTGATTATTTTCAATAATCAGAATTTAAAATAACTTTAAAAATTCCTTTATTTAAGAGGATTATTCAACGAAGCCAAGTAGTTCAGGAAAATTTCACTCCAGGCCATTTTAATAGAAAGAATGAACCCTTCCTTTCTACCGTTTAATCTCCATTCTTCACAAACTTATTGTGTGAGCCATTCACATACTTTTTCCATTGCGTAGAGACTCGAGGTCCAAAGTGTACGGTGGTGAAATCAAAAAAAATACAATTTGACTCTTAATGAATGGTTTTGCTACTCGGGATGTTAGCAGAAAGGCTTTGCTGTGTTGAAAAATCCATGAGGTTAACCCAAAAATATCATACATTTTCGAAAAAAAATTCATTCAAGCAAGGATTTGTAGCTGTTTCTATTAATTTTTGTGTTTTGTATCATCAAGTCAATGGTATAATTTTGGACCTCCACCACTATGCTTCCTTCCCTGTTCTGATTTTTGTTCAGAAATCGCTCCTGTTTTCTTCGATGGTGCTTAAAATAGTTTTAAACATTCAGCCCATCCAAAATACATTTATTTTTCGCCAGAAATAAATATTTTCGACAGTGTCGTTTGAGCTTTTAACGTCATGTTCTCTTTGGCGAAACACATCCTATCCTCCTTTCTGACATTATTTAGGGGCGTTTTTTCTTAGGCTTAAGACGCTTCTAATGTTTTGCATTGCGGATAACATGGAGAACCGTTAGTAAATTTGATTCAACGATAGCCTTATCCCTGATTTTGCTGCTGATAGTGCTGAATAATAATAATAATATTTTAACAACATATGTGTCTGTAAGGCACATTGCCTTTTAAATGCAACAGGAGTTGCACGACGACGCTAGGAACAAGAAGTAGACAGATTAGAAAGAATTGATGGATAGAAGGCTAGTTGGTTTTTATGTTTCATTGAATTCGATGCGATTCTGTGATGTGATGATTCTTTTGTATTTGTCAAGGCTTTAAAGCAGAATAAATTTTTTCATTCTATTTAGCCCTGCAAAATGACGGGTTTTCTAAATAATGGCTGATAACATAATCACTGGTGTTTGGTTTTGAGAGCTATGGAGCCGTTTAAAAATACTGCAGCAAGTAAAATTAATTTTCACTCATTCCTCTAATGTAAAAGATTTTTTACTTTCTATTTTTCTTGATTTCGGCACTGATTTTATTCTTATGACGCGATTTTAATTCATTTGTTTTTCATTTAATTTAAAGACAGCCTTCTGAATTCTATGAACCCAAGTTTCTTAAAATTGACAAGTTCTCTATTAAGTTTTGAATGCACTACTATATTCACCTCCATACTCTTTTTTGTATAATTTGCATTTAACGGTAGTAACATCAGTTTTACTAAATTATTGTTTTAAGTGACCTTTGTGTTCATCAATATGAAAAAGATTAGTGGGCTATAGGTCAAAAGACAGTTCTTATTTTCTTTGCGACGTTTCGAACATGTATTATGTTCATCATCAGGCCTTTATTAAATAAATTTAAGAAAAATTTTTTTTTTTAATAAAATAGGTAAAACCATAAATAAGTTTACAACAATATAAACAAAAATGTGTCAAACAAACTTACAACAATTATTAAAGACATAAAGAATGCAAATTTTCTCACATCTTACACTTATCGAATTTAAATTACAAAAAATTAACTGAAAAAATATATGTATAAAGATATCATACTTTTATACAATGGAGGGCAAGAGCGGTTTTTTGTGCAGCTCCATTGTTTAGGTCTAATTTGTGACCAGAGAGCCTGCTCTTTAATTTTTGTTTAGAAGTACCTATATATATAGAAGAGCATGCCGCTTCTTTTCCCCCCAAACATTTTATCTTATAGACAATGTTGGCTCTATCCATCACTTCTGTTTTCCCTTTGGTGTTGGTGAAAACTTGGCTTCTCAAAGAATTAGCTGATTTGAATGCGATTCTCGTTTTTGTCTTTTCTCTTATAGGCGCGGCGTTGATGCGGTTAGCGAGGTGAGGTATATACAGCATACTCTTGTATGTCACCGTATTTCTTTCTTCTTTTATGTCATCGTATTTCTCATGTATGTCACCGTATTTCTTTCTTCTTTTATGTCACCGTATTTCTTTCTTCAACAGCAAACTCAAACAAAAAACATAATCGAAGAAGAGAAGAAAGAAATACGGTGACATACAAGAGTATGCTGTTTATACCTCACCTCGCTAACCGCATCAACGCCGCACCTATAAGAGAAAAAACAAAAACGAGAATCGCATTCAAATCAGCTAATTCTTTGAGAAGCCAAGTTTTCACCAACATCAAAGGGAAAACAAAAGTGATGGATAGAGCCAACATTGTCTATAAGATAAAATGTTTGGGGGGAAAAGAAGCGGCATGCTCTTCTGTATATATAGGTACTTCTAAACAAAAATTAAAGAGCAGGCTCTCTGGTCACAAATCAGACCTAAAAAATGGAGCTGCACAAAAAACCGCTCTTGCCCTCCATTGTATAGAAGAAGTGCACAAGCCAGAATTCGAAAATGTTGAAGTTCTGCAAACAGAGCAACATTATTCGAAAAGAATGCTGCTGGAAATGTTGCACATAATTAGCAACCAAAATACCATGAATCGCAGATCTGACTGTGAAAATCTTAGCAACATCTATGGTCAACTTATAAAAAGACCCAACGCAATTAATTATAACACAAAGTATAGGTGAACATTAAATTAGAGTGTTGAGTTTGAATGTTAGTTAAAAAGTAAATAAATTTTAAATATCTAATTGTACATAAACCAATAATGATATCTTTATATATTTTTTTAGTTAATTTTTTGTAATTTAAATTCGATAAGTGTAAGATGTGAGAAAATTTGCATTCTTTATGTCTTTAATAATTGTTGTAAGTTTGTTTGACACATTTTTGTTTATATTGTTGTAAACTTATTTATGGTTTTACCTATTTTATTAAAAAAAAAATTTTCTTAATTTCCTGATGATGAACATATACATGTTCGAAACGTCGCAAAGAAAATAAGAACTGTCTTTTGACCTATAGCCCACTAATCTTTTTCATGTTCATCAGTTTTACTTCTCAAATAATCCTGCTTCTATCCTTATGACTTGCAGTGTATAACTACCATTCATTCACATATCACATTCGTTTTTGGAAAAGTTGTGATCCCATTTTTGAGATTATTAAGGAAGAAGAAGATATACAAATATTTATTTAATGTATGAACATTTCTTAATAAAAAAATTACCTATACTGCTATACAGTAAGATTGGGACTAAGACGTGGCTTTCTTTATAAATAAATATGTACGAGTATTATGATTAAATTAAACGATCGCTCGATATAACTTAATGTATGAAAATGAAGATTTGTATTATGATCTGGTATCATTTTTGTATGCATTTAGGTTTTCAAGAAACAATTAAGTTAAAATATTTTTTCATAAAAATTCCAGATATTTATTTTGTTTTAAAAATTGTTTGAAATATTTGAAATCCAATTGATGATTTTTTTGAAAATTTATTTTTTACATTAAAAACATTAATTTTTTAAAATTTATACACCCAAAAATTTTCATAAAAATATTTAAAAAAGTTATTAAAAAATCTAAAATATATTTTAATATTTAGTAATTACTGAAATACCAACTTTTATTAATTGAAACAAATTAAAAAAAATATTTCATATTCATTAATATGACCAAGTTTGACTTTTTTTTATATTAAATATAAATGTTTTTCAAGCAGAAAAATTTGCACAAAACTGGAAGTGTTTCCTTTTTCCTATATAAGGTTAGAATAGGACTCTTGAAAATAGGAAATTTTCCACGATCTCCCTGCACATGAGTATTTTTTTCAAACCCACATCAAATCATGAACATGAAAAAGTTTGTTTTGTGGAATGAACAATAGACAATACGACGAATGTACAGGCGTACACTAGTTGATAAAGTGATAATGGTTTTTAATGCAGAGCATCGTACCTATGAACATATGAAATTCATATCTAATCGGTTAAGAAAATGAACAAGGGTTGGTACTTTTTTGTGGAATGAACAAAATCGTGCCGAACAAATAGTTGACTGTTGATGGCGATTTTTAAAGTAGGTTATCAAATAATCCATTCAAATTCACAGGTTCAAATCAGTAAAGAACGAACGATGGTATTTTTTTTTGTAAAATTAATAAAATACAATATGAAAATCATGGAGAATAGTTGATGGTGGCTTTTTAAGGTAGGGCATTGGAGTTTTAAGCTAGGGCATTGCCCCCGAATGCCCTACCGTAGCTACGGCTATGGCCCTCCATGAAGTAAATACTCATCTCAGCGTAGTAAACAGATTTATAAAAAATGGGGAATTGAACTCAATTTGAAAAAAATGTGAACTGATCTGCTTGAGAAACGCATCTTGTAGAGGACACCATCTGGCTATACGTGAAAGCCGCCAACTTAAATTGAGCATTGAGGGCAATCTGATACCAATACCACTGAGGAATTCTATAAGATACTTCGGAATACATTTACATGAAAGGTTAAAAATTAATACCCATGCGAGATTAGCTCTGAAAAAAAGTAAGGCTGCGGCTGCTAAGCTGAAATTCCTCCTCAAATCTTAAGGGCTTTTTAGGTAACAACTAAGAGAGGTAGTTTTGCAGCTTTCTGTGAAACGATCTCATCCACTCCAGCGGCATCTAGGCTGCATAAGGCTCTAGCCAAAGAAAAAACTGTAACATCACTGGCGCTTAGATATTCAGATGGAAGCTACACAGAGAACGAAGAGCAAAGAGTAAACCAGCTTTTAAGTACCCATTTTGCAGGCAGTAGACCATCATTTTATAATACACTAGAGAGAACACCTCTCAAACCAACCAGGGCAGATTAGAAAATGGCTGCATCCATCTGCACGGAGAAAAGAATTGAATGGGCGATGAGTACTTTTTCAACCTTTTAAGTCACCAGGAGTGGACGGCATATTCCCAGCCTTACTCCAAAAAGGGAAGGATGAATTATTTCCACATATTATTCACATTTTTCGAAGTAACATTGCAATTGGGCATATACCAAGCATATGGAGACGAGCTAAAGTCATCTTTATCCCGAAAATTGGGAAGAAAGATACAACCCATCCGAAGTCTTTCAGGCCTATAAGCCTAACATCTTTTTTACTAAAAACTTTGGAAAAAAAAATTGTTGATAACTTCATTAGATACGAAGTACTGATACATATGCCTCTAAACCATCGGCAGCATGCGTACGGGGTCGGGAGATCAACCGAGACAGCCCTTTACGAATTAACTAACACCTTACAAAATGCCATAGATGTTAAAGAAACTGCTATATGTGCCTTTTTTGACATAGAAGGAGCTTATGATAACACATCTCATAAGGCAGTAAATCAAGCCCTAGTAAGGAAGCAAGTTTCCACAACCATATCGAAATGGGTAGATGAAATGCTAAGAACAAGAACGGCAGAGGCATATGGTCAAAAAATACAATTTCGAAAAAAAACTATAATTCGGAGTTGAGTAATAAAAAAGAATGAGTAGATGAAGAGATGAACTACACCTACAAAACAAATGCCATCAGGGTGTACACTGATGGATCGAGAACAGCTAACGGGACTGGTGCAGTCATATTTGGGCCAAGAACCAAACTTTCTGTACCGATGGGACAGTCCTGCAGTATTTTTCAAGCGGAAATTAACGCCATAAAAGAATGTGCAGAACTAAATATCAAGAAAAACTACTGCAAACAAAACATTGCAATAATGTCAAATAGCCAAGCTGCACTCAAAGCCCTAAACTCCTACGCCATAAGCTTCAAACTGGTATGGGAATGCGTAGAAAAACTAAATGCAATGGGAAGCATTAACAACGTCACCCTATACTGGGTACTAGGTCACGTTGATACACAAGGCATCGATGAGGCAGATGCGCTGGCAGAAGCTGGGGCCAAAACACCGCTCATAGGGCGTGAACCTTACTGCGGATTTGGCGAAAATGTCATGAAGATCAAAATGAAAAAAAAGAGGAGTCCAAAAGAACTCTAACCTGGAAGGGACTCCCTTAGCTAAGACAGGCAAAGCTCCTACTTGGGAACTACAACCAAGGAAGATTTAAAGACTGTATTAACTTAAGTACAAATTAATAGCCTCTGAATCATTACAGGTTTCTACACGGACCACTGCAAACTGAAAAGACATCTCAGTATCATTGGAGCAACAAACAGCCAAACATGCAAGTACTGCAATGAAGATGAGGAGACACCGGTCCACTTATTGGGTAAATGTGGAGCACTTCTTCAGAAAAGACTAAAGGCAGAACCATAATAGACGAAATGGCACGTACGGCGCCGTACGAAATCAGCGAGAACAAGCAAATCGTATAGTGCGCACATAATGTCGGACTGCTCAGTTTCGGCAAGTTTTCGTTCACTTTTGCCTCCGTACGTAAAGAGCGCTCCAGAGCGCAGTTTACGTACGTAAATCTGACAGCCAGCCAAATACATGTGAAATTGGCTTTCGTGTGCGTTCGACCATTATGGTCGACTGAAGGTAATGGCGGCACTTAAGGAAACTTGACGTAGAACTATGACATTAGCTTTCGTTTGCTTACGACTATTATGGTTGGCCCTTAACCCACCTGGGAAAACATCAAATAAAAGAGAGTGAACCCCTCTCTGAAGGTACTCCAAATATTAAAATTCCTCAAGGCAATAGGCCTGGAGGAAGAGCTCTTAAATGAGAATCCTCATCAGACTCTGTACGGGGGCACAATAGATCTTAAGGTCGCAGTGCATATAACCCCAATTATAATTCATTCATCATTCATAGGTTACAACGAAATATCTCTTTCTCGTCCGCAGAGCAGTGTCAAAATCAGCAGTACGTGGATGAGAGCTGAACATTTTTTTTTCATTGTTGAAAAATGTATTGAAAACAAGAGCGGAAATATTAATGTTGTGCGCTAAAATTGTGAATAGCGTATTATTAAACTTTTTGACACTTTGAACGTAGCGCGATAGGGCTTTTTAGGTAACAACGATATATCTCTTGCTCGTTCGCAGAGCAGTGTCAAAATCAGCAGTTCGCGGATGACAGCTGAATATTTTTTTATAATTGTTGAAAATTGATTGAAAACAAGAGCGGAAATATTAATGTTGTGCGCGAAAATTTTTAAAAGTGTATTATTTAACCTTTAAGTCACGTAAATCTCAAATTTCACTAGAAAAAAAGAGATATTTACAAAATTCTTTTACAAGATTTTGAGTTTGACAGTTTGAAAAAAGCGTTAGGTATATATATATTTCCCATTCATAATTTCAATCTGTAAATGAAGAGCAAAGAGTAAACCAGCTTTTAAGTACCCATTTTGCAGGCAGTAGACCATCATTTTATAATACACTAGAGAGAACACCTCTCAAACCAACCAGGGCAGATTAGAAAATGGCTGCATCCATCTGCACGGAGAAAAGAATTGAATGGGCGATGAGTACTTTTTCAACCTTTTAAGTCCCCAGGAGTGGACGGCATATTCCCAGCCTTACTCCAAAAAGGGAAGGATGAATTATTTCCACATATTATTCACATTTTTCGAAGTAACATTGCAATTGGGCATATACCAAGCATATGGAGACGAGCTAAAGTCATCTTTATCCCGAAAATTGGGAAGAAAGATACAACCCATCCGAAGTCTTTCAGGCCTATAAGCCTAACATCTTTTTTACTAAAAACTTTGGAAAAAAAATTGTTGATAACTTCATTAGATACGAAGTACCGATACATATGCCTCTAAACCATCGGCAGCATGCGTACGGGGTCGGGAGATCAACCGAGACAGCCCTTTACGAATTAACTAACACCTTACAAAATGCCATAGATGTTAAAGAAACTGCTATATGTGCCTTTTTTGACATAGAAGGAGCTTATGATAACACATCTCATAAGGCAGTAAATCAAGCCCTAGTAAGGAAGCAAGTTTCCACAACCATATCGAAATGGGTAGATGAAATGCTAAGAACAAGAACGGCAGAGGCATATGGTCAAAAAATACAATTTCGAAAAAAAACTATAATTCGGAGTTGAGTAATAAAAAAGAATGAGTAGATGAAGAGATGAACTACACCTACAAAACAAATGCCATCAGGGTGTACACTGATGGATCGAGAACAGCTAACGGGACTGGTGCAGTCATATTTGGGCCAAGAACCAAACTTTCTGTACCGATGGGACAGTCCTGCAGTATTTTTCAAGCGGAAATTAACGCCATAAAAGAATGTGCAGAACTAAATATCAAGAAAAACTACTGCAAACAAAACATTGCAATAATGTCAAATAGCCAAGCTGCACTCAAAGCCCTAAACTCCTACGCCATAAGCTTCAAACTGGTATGGGAATGCGTAGAAAAACTAAATGCAATGGGAAGCATTAACAACGTCACCCTATACTGGGTACTAGGTCACGTTGATACACAAGGCATCGATGAGGCAGATGCGCTGGCAGAAGCTGGGGCCAAAACACCGCTCATAGGGCGTGAACCTTACTGCGGATTTGGCGAAAATGTCATGAAGATCAAAATGAAAAAAAAGAGGAGTCCAAAAGAACTCTAACCTGGAAGGGACTCCCTTAGCTAAGACAGGCAAAGCTCCTACTTGGGAACTACAACCAAGGAAGATTTAAAGACTGTATTAACTTAAGTACAAATTAATAGCCTCTGAATCATTACAGGTTTCTACACGGACCACTGCAAACTGAAAAGACATCTCAGTATCATTGGAGCAACAAACAGCCAAACATGCAAGTACTGCAATGAAGATGAGGAGACACCGGTCCACTTATTGGGTAAATGTGGAGCACTTCTTCAGAAAAGACTAAAGGCAGAACCATAATAGACGAAATGGCACGTACGGCGCCGTACGAAATCAGCGAGAACAAGCAAATCGTATAGTGCGCACATAATGTCGGACTGCTCAGTTTCGGCAAGTTTTCGTTCACTTTTGCCTCCGTACGTAAAGAGCGCTCCAGAGCGCAGTTTACGTACGTAAATCTGACAGCCAGCCAAATACATGTGAAATTGGCTTTCGTGTGCGTTCGACCATTATGGTCGACTGAAGGTAATGGCGGCACTTAAGGAAACTTGACGTAGAACTATGACATTAGCTTTCGTTTGCTTACGACTATTATGGTTGGCCCTTAACCCACCTGGGAAAACATCAAATAAAAGAGAGTGAACCCCTCTCTGAAGGTACTCCAAATATTAAAATTCCTCAAGGCAATAGGCCTGGAGGAAGAGCTCTTAAATGAGAATCCTCATCAGACTCTGTACGGGGGCACAATAGATCTTAAGGTCGCAGTGCATATAACCCCAATTATAATTCATTCATCATTCATAGGTTACAACGAAATATCTCTTTCTCGTCCGCAGAGCAGTGTCAAAATCAGCAGTACGTGGATGAGAGCTGAACATTTTTTTTTCATTGTTGAAAAATGTATTGAAAACAAGAGCGGAAATATTAATGTTGTGCGCTAAAATTGTGAATAGCGTATTATTAAACTTTTTGACACTTTGAACGTAGCGCGATAGGGCTTTTTAGGTAACAACGATATATCTCTTGCTCGTTCGCAGAGCAGTGTCAAAATCAGCAGTTCGCGGATGACAGCTGAATATTTTTTTATAATTGTTGAAAATTGATTGAAAACAAGAGCGGAAATATTAATGTTGTGCGCGAAAATTTTTAAAAGTGTATTATTTAACCTTTAAGTCACGTAAATCTCAAATTTCACTAGAAAAAAAGAGATATTTACAAAATTCTTTTACAAGATTTTGAGTTTGACAGTTTGAAAAAAGCGTTAGGTATATATATATTTCCCATTCATAATTTCAATCTGTAAATGAAGAGCAAAGAGTAAACCAGCTTTTAAGTACCCATTTTGCAGGCAGTAGACCATCATTTTATAATACACTAGAGAGAACACCTCTCAAACCAACCAGGGCAGATTAGAAAATGGCTGCATCCATCTGCACGGAGAAAAGAATTGAATGGGCGATGAGTACTTTTTCAACCTTTTAAGTCCCCAGGAGTGGACGGCATATTCCCAGCCTTACTCCAAAAAGGGAAGGATGAATTATTTCCACATATTATTCACATTTTTCGAAGTAACATTGCAATTGGGCATATACCAAGCATATGGAGACGAGCTAAAGTCATCTTTATCCCGAAAATTGGGAAGAAAGATACAACCCATCCGAAGTCTTTCAGGCCTATAAGCCTAACATCTTTTTTACTAAAAACTTTGGAAAAAAAATTGTTGATAACTTCATTAGATACGAAGTACCGATACATATGCCTCTAAACCATCGGCAGCATGCGTACGGGGTCGGGAGATCAACCGAGACAGCCCTTTACGAATTAACTAACACCTTACAAAATGCCATAGATGTTAAAGAAACTGCTATATGTGCCTTTTTTGACATAGAAGGAGCTTATGATAACACATCTCATAAGGCAGTAAATCAAGCCCTAGTAAGGAAGCAAGTTTCCACAACCATATCGAAATGGGTAGATGAAATGCTAAGAACAAGAACGGCAGAGGCATATGGTCAAAAAATACAATTTCGAAAAAAAACTATAATTCGGAGTTGAGTAATAAAAAAGAATGAGTAGATGAAGAGATGAACTACACCTACAAAACAAATGCCATCAGGGTGTACACTGATGGATCGAGAACAGCTAACGGGACTGGTGCAGTCATATTTGGGCCAAGAACCAAACTTTCTGTACCGATGGGACAGTCCTGCAGTATTTTTCAAGCGGAAATTAACGCCATAAAAGAATGTGCAGAACTAAATATCAAGAAAAACTACTGCAAACAAAACATTGCAATAATGTCAGATAGCCAAGCTGCACTCAAAGCCCTAAACTCCTACGCCATAAGCTTCAAACTGGTATGGGAATGCGTAGAAAAACTAAATGCAATGGGAAGCATTAACAACGTCACCCTATACTGGGTACTAGGTCACGTTGATACACAAGGCATCGATGAGGCAGATGCGCTGGCAGAAGCTGGGGCCAAAACACCGCTCATAGGGCGTGAACCTTACTGCGGATTTGGCGAAAATGTCATGAAGATCAAAATGAAAAAAAAGAGGAGTCCAAAAGAACTATAACCTGGAAGGGACTCCCTTAGCTAAGACAGGCAAAGCTCCTACTTGGGAACTACAACCAAGGAAGATTTAAAGACTGTATTAACTTAAGTACAAATAAATAGCCTCTGAATCATTACAGGTTTCTACACGGACCACTGCAAACTGAAAAGACATCTCAGTATCATTGGAGCAACAAACAGCCAAACATGCAAGTACTGCAATGAAGATGAGGAGACACCGGTCCACTTATTGGGTAAATGTGGAGCACTTCTTCAGAAAAGACTAACCCACCTGGGAAAACATCAAATAAAAGAGAGTGAACCCCTCTCTGAAGGTACTCCAAATATTAAAATTCCTCAAGGCAATAGGCCTGGAGGAAGAGCTCTAAAATGAGAATCCTCATCAGACTCTGTACGGGGGCACAATAGATCTTAAGGTCGCAGTGCATATAACCCCAATTATAATTCATTCATCATTCATAGGTTACAACGAAATATCTCTTTCTCGTCCGCAGAGCAGTGTCAAAATCAGCAGTACGTGGATGAGAGCCGAACATTTTTTTTTTCATTGTTGAAAAATGTATTGAAAACAAGAGCGGAAATATTAATGTTGTGCGCTAAAATTGTGAATAGCGTATTATTAAACTTTTTGACACTTTGAACGAAGCGCGATAGGGCTTTTTAGGTAACAACGATATATCTCTTGCTCGTTCGCAGAGCAGTGTCAAAATCATCAGTTCGCGGATGACAGCTGAATATTTTTTTATAATTGTTGAAAATTGATTGAAAACAAGAGCGGAAATATTAATGTTGTGCGCGAAAATTTTTAAAAGTGTATTATTTAACCTTTTAGTCACGTAAATCTCAAATTTCACTAGAAAAAAAGAGATATTTACAAAATTCTTTTACAAGATTTTGAGTTTGACAGTTTGAAAAAAGCGTTAGGTATATATATATTTCCCATTCATAATTTCAATCTGTAAATGATAGAATTCCCTGTACCAGCAAAAAAAAATAGTTGCGAATCTTTAAAATCATAGAAGCCCTGTCCTTCAAAACATTTTTAGTGAGAATATTGTTTTTTCAATAAATGATCGGTATTATATTTGTCACCAATCATTATCCAATTCTCTATTTCAGCTCCATCCTGATGAGAACATCTTATTTCTTTCACCTTTCTATAAAAAAACATTGTTCAATAAATGTCAAAATCACTAAACATTGTATTCACATAAAAACGGACTCTCCTGTCCTACTCTTGCACACACTTTGTGATTTTCAGACAGAAACAACTGCGTTGTTACTATCTCATATTTTCTATCTTCAATTTTCTGCCTCTCTCTATCTCCTTTAGTTATTTCATAGGTTAGGTTCACTTTATAAAATATTCTTATATGGTCTTGTTGAGTGAACACGGGTTGGCTACGAAATACCGAATTACAAAATCCCGACACAAAAATCCCGAATTAAAAAATCCCAGTGTGCTCGGAGCGTACTCTGCTCAGAGCTACTCGACAACTTCAGGCTCTACTCCGTGCTCTGATCAGGGCTACGAAGTATGTGTATATGGAACGCCAGTTCGATAAAATGTTCATACAAACGCTGCCTAAAACTTGTCCCAACTAGATGCGCTGCTTATTTACTGCGGTAATATGTTGTACTAATTATTTCATTACCAAAGATATTATATGGACTTTTGGCCTTTCTTGTTTTTTTCTCAAGGGATATACGCCTAAAATTGTCATCGAAAATTGCTTCCTCTTGTCATCAAATGCATTGAAAGTTTTGTTTTATTTTCGGGAATATCTTCTTCTAATTTCTTAGTTAGGCGTTTTTCCGTTTTAGCTCTCAGCAGAGCACGGAGTAGAGCCTGAGCTTATCGATATCGAGCACAGGTCATCAACTTGTAATCCTCCGTCTTCTCCCGTAGAAAAAAAAATGTACACGCTCTTTGAATACGTGTGAACAGCAAAATGCAAAATGCAAACGCTATGAGCGCTCGGAGCTAAAAAAAGAAACATAGATCTATTTTGGACAGCTCATTGCACTGCTCCGAGCTTAAAAAGAAAAACGCCTGTTTGGCATATTTTACCACAGTAAATACGCAGCGCTTGCGTTATGTTGGAACACGCGTGATGTTGGTTACTAGCGGTCCATATCTAGTACGTCAATGGCCTATGGTATACGTCTAAAGAGCTATTTTCTCTTGCCACTAGGAGTCGCATGTGGCTCTTCATTTTTGGAAAAGTATTAAAATCAGCTGTTATTGTGCCAAGCCATTTTCGTTGAACACGACTAAAAATACCTTACGGAAAAATACCTACAAAAAACAACCAAAAAGAAAAACCTTCTATAGAAATGATAAATAAAGACAAAAATCCGCAAGCAGATTGTCTAGAATGCCGACTAGTTAGTGGTTTTGGTGCAATAGCTATCGGAATTTATATATTTTCTCAAGCCCAAAAAAGAAAAAAAATTGAAGCAAACATCATGAAACTTGTTTCTGGAGGTGAATTTGAAGATTTGTGTTTTTTTACTCTATTTAGGTAAATTCTTTGTATTTCCAGGAGCAATGTCATTGGGTATCACAAAGCTGTTAAGGTTGTTAAATGTTCCAATTTTTAGAGGGCAAGACAAAAATGATAGATCTTGATTTTTGTGTATTTATAAACATTTTATTTGTACAGTTGGTTAAAACAAAAATTATTCATCATCTGAAGAATCATTTGCATCTTCGTCCGCGTTGTCTTCTTCATCCCAATGTTTGATCTTTTTATTCGTCATAAAGTCATCCCTAAATATATTTTTTTATAAAATAAGAAAACAAAAACCATTGATTTTAATTATTACCGTAACACACTCCAGCACTTTTTCTTCTGATCGCAGTCATCATCGTCTTCTTGGTCTTCATTTTTCGTTTCAAGCTTCACGGCCTTGTCAACGGCTTGTGATTTTGCACGTTTCCCACCCATCAACACATCCAAGAACTTTTTCTTATTAATATTTTTCAGAACAGCATCTCTCTTTGAGTCTAAAGGACCGGCTTCCTTTAACTGTTGATCAATATCTTTTTGTTGCAGACGAACAGCATTAAAGAGCTGCACAACACCCCGAGTGGCGATTTTTCGAAGCGATCGTTCCCTTTCGAAATCAGTTTTGGATGGTTTTACTCTCAATGACAGTTGTTGATTTTTAAGCTTCTTAACTTGCTGATCAAGGGCATTTTTGTCTGGTTTCTCCTCCTCGATCTCACCATCGATTTCAAAACTGATAGCATCAGATGCATCTTTTGATTTAGGTACAAGTTTTTTCGCTTTAGAAAGTACGATTGATTTTTTTGTCTTGGGTTTATTTGTATTTAGAACTTTAGCTATGGAATCTGCCCAGCCTGCATTACCAGAAGGTCCTTCTGTTTCTGAATTGTTCTCTTCTTCAGAAGATGATTTTGCTGGTTTATCGTGTATTTTTGTACGGTTTACTATAAAATACAACCTATTAAAAATAATATTATTTAGCTAATATTGTAAAAATTAATTAACCTGATGGTGCTTTTCTTTTAAGAGTTTTTGTAGCCATGTTATACTATTATTAAAGGATTTTTATACAAAATTATATATTTTCGATAGTCGAATGAATTCTGAAAACAAAAATAAAACTGACGTTTAAAAATTATGCACGTGTCATAAATTTGTAATAGAAGAATTGGAATGACTGTCAGTATGGTGGGGATATGGCTGCCTTAAGGTTTAGACGGCAGCATACGTGAACCGCGCGGTCGCCGTCGCTATGCCGTAAAGTTAAGCACAATCAATTTTATTGCTGAATTAACAGTTAAGGGCCAGTTGTACGATCATGGTTCAGCCTATGATCACTTTTTCAACTTGCCGGTTTCCTCAGCTAATTTTCCGAAATCGGTGGGTTCAAAACAACTGGCCCTCAGTACGGTTTCTCATAAAATATCATGCAAAAATAAGTAACAGTAGTTAGCTTGTTGTGTAGTTACGTTAACAGTCCTTTTTCAACTTTATGTACTTTAAATTCTCAATTCTCAGGGCCAGTTCTAGAATCGTGGTTCAAATTAAAAAAAAAAAAAATTGTTTCTATAGCTAATCTGCCAACATAGGTGGGTTAAAGACTTTAACCAAATTGAAACGTGATTTTACAACTGGCCCTCAGTCAGAGAGAAAGGCAACCATTGCTAAGAATTCATTAAGTGTGTCGAGTTTTGTATGTATCAAAAGTAATTCAAAAAGATGTTTATATTTCTAAGATCTCTGAGATATCAATGAATTAAACTGATTGAAGCGTATTTTGACATTTGTTCAAATAAATCTTAATCGCAAACTATTTAATTTCTAACAAAGGTGGTCAATTACGCCGTAGTTATTATTCTTGCAGTCTGTTCTGAGCCTTATAAAAGTCGAATAGGTAGTTCATGTTCGAAATCTACTACATTAAAAAAAAAACTTTGACATCCTTGAGCAGAAGCGTCTTTTTCGCAATTTTTATTGACGTTGTGCACTCGTTCGTACCCGGTGAAACAAAATAAAATTATTTTGTTAAATTATAAATTTATTTCAATAAACAACAAAAATGTTGAAAATGAAATTGGAAGCACTACAACACCCAAATCCTGATTCTGTAGATATAAAAAGTGAGCAACAATAATTTTTTTCTCAAAAAAACCTATACTATCAATGAAAAATTCAATATTGCAGATCGTAAAGTATTTGCCAGCACTGTTCTCTGGTTGGAAGACCAGAAAATTCGACAATATAAAATAGAAGATCGTGTTGGTTTGCGCAAGGTTGATAATTTAAATGAGTGGGAAAAAGCATATCTACATTATAAAATCGATGTAGGCGTTCCGAAATTTGATACCCCAGCAGAAGAAATCTCTTGGCTTCTAAGTTATGCTGTACGGCTGGAATTTCTGGATGCTCCAGAAAATTATGAAAACATCAATTCAAAAAATATAAAAGAACGTGATAGTAAATCAGTTGCACCAAAAATGAAGGCAGAAAACTTATTTGATAACATTGATTGTGAGTTCAAATTCTTGAGTAATAAATTAAAAAAAAAAATAAAACATTTTATTTTGTAGTTCAACATAAGGACTTTATTACTGGAGTACGTGCTATGGCTAAAAAACTTCAAGTGGCTCACCATCCAGATCATTTGGTACAGCTAGAAGCTATAGTTCGAATAGTACATGATCGACTTGCCCCGGGACAAGAGAAACGAGAACCAGTAACAGGGAAGCCTTTTCCATTTGCCCAAGGCAATGATAAAGTTACCGATGATCCTGATTTGGACTATGCCATACGTATCCTTCGACTGCTTCAGATACAAAGTTTGCGACAGCTACAAACTTTAATTAATGAAACCATCGTGTGCGTTCAAGATCTAACTGCTAATCCCAAAACCGATACTAAACTGGGGAAAGTTGGATTTTAAAATATTGATTATAATATTTCAAATATCGGCAAACAACAATGCGCAAATGCATGCTCAAATCGCATTTTAGGAATTTGAAATCGATTTTCTCGTATTAGTTGGCAAGCTATTGGTAAGTCTAAATAAATTTACCAAAATTACTTCTGATGTTTTATTTACGTTTGGTCCATTTCCATTTCATTTCGGTGGTGTAAATACACTAGGTGTACTTTGACTGATTAGCGATGGCTAGGTCAAAAGTTGAATGATCGATTTTCCTTTCCTTCTAGTCCTCCATGTCTTGCTTACGATTAATTAACAATTTGCAAAGCACACGGAACTTGTTAAGGTCATCTTGGAAACAGACATAATATCGGGACTGTTGTTGTTGTTGTCAATCAAATCAAAAGCATCTGCGGTATATAAATTCACCAACTGTTTCTGGTCGATTAGTTCTTTGATTGAATGTAAGTTGGTCCATTTTAAAATTTGACTTTTTACACATTTTCTTTATGTGGCGTTTATTCTCATGAGCAAAATTTTGAAGAGTTTAACTTGTACTCTTTCATATGTTATAATGGTTTCATAGCATTTATTTTCAAAACATACAGCTCGTTTTAAATTTACTGCTACTTTACTATCGCTCCTGATGCAACAGTTCGGTTGCATCAGGGGCGTTATATGAGTAGTATATGTTTCAAAATATATAAAGAGTTTCCCAGACGATACTTTCTAACAGCCGCACCAAACTACAAAGAAGAGCAGGACATCACAGTGGAAGAAATCGCCAGACGGGATACCCGCACTACTTGCGAATGATAATGAATGTGAAAGAACAAGTCAAAACAAAGGTTAGATGCACTGCAAAATTCACCGAAAATTTCCCAATAGGAGTTGTTTACAGCAAGATAGCGTCTTGAGTTATTTTCTCTTAATACAGTTCTTGATCACCTGCTTTAATATAACTCTAAAGACACTGTTATTCTTCGATAAATTTTGGAGTCATCATAAGTGAAGATCCTTGCAATGAGCACTTGATGTATGGGGGAAAGTTTTGGAAGGAAATGGGTATCGCATAAGCGCCAAAATGGCAGAATATCTATGCTGCCCATTTTCTGATTCACCCCAACTATTCCGGTCATCATTTGAACGGAACAGTAATTCCCAAGTGCAAAAATATTTAATATCTTGGATTTATGATCAATAACGTTATTGATTTATTACCCTATAAGCTGAAAGGAAATCTTAACACTAGTAGTCGGTTCAGTGCTTATATAAGGTTCACAATAATGAACAATGTACAATAAGTATGAGAGCAAATCGACGGCAACTGAGATGAAGATGCTTCTCATGGCAGCAGAAGAGACAAAGCTAAATCAAAGTTAAAGATCCAATGAAGCCTCCACGTCGAGAATATTTATCATGGATGATTAGCTGGAACTGTCATGTACTATAAAGACGCTGTCCAAAAGGCACTATAAAACAGAGTTATGTTACAATCGGGAAAAATAGCCAAGTCTAAGAACTCCTATAAAAAACAATGCTTTCATGATGTGCAAGAGAATTACAGGCAAACCATGAGGATACTTATCAAACATCTTAAGATTGATGTACCACATCATGGAGAGGTATTTTATCACCTATGATGTGGTTGCCTGGCAAGAAAGACTTGTACAACAAGGAAAACACTTGAAAAGGTACAATGGAGTCATGAGAACCTGCCCTACAGAAACATTGTATGTGATGATGTATTTGTCTCCACTAGACATGTTATTGGTAGTGCTGCTAATTATTATTATTATTATGCCCCGCCCACTTTCCCCTCCCAACCGACGCGCGGGGAGGACCTTTAAATTATTTTTTTATTATTATAATGATTATTTTTGTGTTATAATTCAGACATTTTTATTAGTTTTGTATATTATTTATTTCAAGTGTTGAATTATACTTATTTGTTCGTAAATAAAAAAAATTAAGGTAAGATTGTAAGAGCAATTGATTTGACTAAATAGCCAATCACAAGATGGCTTATTTTCTCTGTGATAAACATCTTAGTAACCAACAAATAAAAACCGATAAAGAAATACAAACAAAGTATGAATGAACCTAATTAGCAGCTAATTATTTATTTTTCTTTTATCGTATCAACATAGTGTATTCTGGACTTGGTGAGTAAATCTGCAACGGATTTGCTGAAAATATATTCACTGGTAGATTCCAATTCATTGTTTCCACTGGAATCTCTTGCGGTGTTGTAAGTTCTCCCGTCTCAGCATTAGGTTTGCCAATATTCAATACTGTAGTAGTTACAAACTCGAAATGCAGCCGCCATTTAACATCAACTAAATCTGTTTTAAAAGATGGAGCTGCATGCAATGGAATAGGTACAGATATTTGTGTTTGGGACATTGAATAACAAACTTGATGGTTGGTTGCATATGTTATTAGTTTACCCGAAACATCTTCATCGTCGGTTGACTTAAAACCTTCCATTGCATTGCTACTGAGCTCGGATGATGAATTTACCGAAGCTTTATCGCTTTCATCTTTCGTTGAAATGCTTTTTTTCAAGATAATTTCTTCGGATTGCAACTTCACCAGAAACTGAACACATCGAACTTCGGCGGAAGAAAAGTCTAAACTCCCAACAATATTTTCTCCAAGTTTGAACGCTGATTTGAACAAACAAAATATACCTACATATCCATGTGGTTTGGCAATTCTGAAGAACTTTGGCGATCTTCGAGTTACTTGATTCTTAATAAAAATAAAAATAAAAAACAGGTATTGATAATAGACAGATTTGAGATTTACCTTCAGATGATGCCAGGAAGCTTCTAATTCAGTTATTTCCCTTTTCTCTAAAAATGGATTTGTAGGGGTCAAGTCATCGTTTGTTTCAGTTCCGAGGTCTTCTGGTCTTGCAATGAATGGTATGGGCAGTACCCGAATCGGTACTGTTAGAAATTGAACTTTAGACTTCACTCTTTGTGTTGCTATTGTGATTTTATAAAAATACTTAATATCGTGCCCACGATATGTAGGTGGTCCTTCTCGTGGAACACAGTCGTTGAAGAAATCTAAGAATGTGTGGTTTTTAAAATGTTTTTTGATTTGAAGAAAATTTACCGACATGTTTTAGTTTCAGCAGGACGCAGTTTCAAATCACAGAATAAAATCTTTGGTGTTGTGGCTACAATAATCTCACCAGGAGTTTGTGTGACTGCATCAAGGGCTGTCTTTCCATTTATTTCGGTTAAGTCTGCGACAGAATTCGCACAAAATGTGGTCTTGCGATAGCAATGGATCTGTGCGGAAGCCCATGCTAGATTTTCAAAATGATCACTGCATTGAGAAAATTAGTCTTTTTAAAACCAAACTTTCAAATGTACTACCCATTGTATATAAAATTCTATAGTACAATCATGGAGTAGCGCCATCTAAAGAAAGTTGTGAGCCGCACATTTGGAGGTTCTTACATTTACTAAGTGTATATTCTGTTACCCTAACAAAAGTCGTCAACAAAACAAATTAACAATATTTAATGTATTTTATTGGCTCTTAAATCCATATTTCTTTGACAAGAGTCGTAAACAATACAAAAATCATGTATGTTTACGACTGCTGTTAGGGTAACAAATAAGAGACTTAGTAAATGCACGAACCTAAAAATGTGTTATTCACAAGTTTCTTAAGATGGCCAGGCGGTGCCAGGCGGTGATTATTCAGCATGAAAATACTATAGAAATGTATATACAATGGTACTACCTAAACTTTTCATCGTTTTCTTCCTTGAGATTCGTGAATTCAATGAGACATTCAACTTTTTCACCAACTGCATATACTGCAGATTCTTCTCGAATTAGTTTTACTGATATTTGAATCATTTTGAAGGTGCAATCAATTAAAAACTTTAATTTTATATAAAAAAAAGATGTTTTGTTATCGACACCATACAAAAATATAGGTTTCGTAAAATGGGTGACAGTCAGCTGACAACGAATTAGGTGTGTTTACCAACTGCACACCTGCCACTGATCTCAATATATAACTGGATAGCGTATTCCATACAATGTATAACAGTTTTTTTGAAGCAAATTGAAGATGACAGATGGTGGATTTTATCATAATTTGACGTCTACTTTGAGAAAAAAAAAATATTTCAATGTTAACCAAACAATTTAAAAGCAAGGTGGGTTTTTCTATGATAAATCAAAATGTCTGAATACTGCTTATACATTATCTTAGGTATACAGTTTTTTTTTTATTTTTGTCTGAAACCAAAATGTAATGATGCAAATAGTAGCGCTATCTTATTTAGAGTCAGGAAGTGCAAAAATTTTGTCTGTGAGTAAAACCGTTTGGACATGGCACCAAAATATGTTCATGACATTACCCAGTTTTTCGTTCATTTTTATTTTTTTTATGAAAATTTAGGTAATGTCTTAAACATATTTTGGTGCCATGCCCGAACGGTTTGACTCAGAGATAAAATTTTTGCACTTCCTGACTTTAAATAAGTTAGCGCTACTATTTGCATCATTACATTTTGGTTTTAGACAAAAATAAAAAAAAACTGTATACCTAAGATAATGTTTAAGCAGTATTCAGACATTTTGATGTGATATTTGCTTTTGCAGTAACTTTTTTTTTTAATATTGTCTGGATTCGAAATGTAATGATGCAAATAGTAGCGCTAACTTATTTAAAGTCAGGAAGTGCAAAAATTTTATTTCTGAGTCAAACCGTTCGGGCATGGCACCAAAATATGTTTAAGACATTACCTAAATTTTCATAAAAAAAATAAAAATGAACGAAAAACTGGGTAATGTCATGAACATATTTTGGTGCCATGTCCAAACGGTTTTACTCACAGACAAAATTTTTGCATTTTCTGACTCTAAATAAGTTAGCACTACTATTTGCATCATTACATTTTGGTTTTAGACAAAAATAAAAAAAAACTGTATACCTAAGATAATGTTTAAGCAGTATTCAGACATTTTGATGTGATATTTGCTTTTGCAGTAACTTTTTTTTTTAATATTGTCTGGATTCGAAATCTAATGATGCAAATAGTAGCGCTAACTTATTTAAAGTCAGGAAGTGCAAAAATTTTATTTCTGAGTCAAACCGTTCGGGCATGGCACCAAAATATGTTTAAGACATTACCTAAATTTTCATAAAAAAAATAAAAATGAACGAAAAACTGGGTAATGTCATGAACATATTTTGGTGCCATGTCCAAACGGTTTTACTCACAGACAAAATTTTTGCTTTTTCTGACTCTAAATAAGTTAGCACTACTATTTGCCTCATTACATTTTGGTTTTAGACAAAAATAAAAAAAAACTGTATACCTAAGATAATGTTTAAGCAGTATTCAGACATTTTGATATGGTATTTGCTTTTGCAGATTCAAAATGTAATGATGCAAATAGTAGATTACGCACAGGGTCCTCTTTTGTTGGTGGCCTAAAAAATGCAAATAAAAGTGCATTTGTTTGCTTTGCGTATGCTATATTTAATATAAGATTTATAAATATACATTATAAATATACATTAGGGTGCATTGCATATCTTTCCTAGTTTTGTACGAATCTTCAAATCTGTTATGGTGCTTCTTTGGTGACATTGCGGACATAAAAGCAAAACATTATGAGAGGTATGCGATTTCATAACTACTGGAAAATGTTTTCTATATTCTCTTGGAACAATTTTTTTTTCTAATATAGGCATCTTTTCGGCCGCACAAAACGCATTGATTTTCTTTTGGTGTTTGATAATAACGTCCAACTTCACCAACGGCTCGACCAACTGGTTCAAAATTCAAGCGCACCGTATACGGATTTGAGTTTACTTGTTGTGCAAGGTTTTGATCAACGTACCTGAAATATGTAGATTATATAATAATATTTATATGTAATAAGTTCTGTAATATTTAAAAATCATTTAAAGTTAAAGAATTGTCAACCTTCCAAATTTTTCATGTTCACAATTAAAATACAATTTTAATAAAAAAACAAATGCTTACCATTGAGCTTTTTTTCGATCGCAAGTACATAGTAGCTCACCATCTGGTGCTTCCAACAAACAATTATCATACAAAGTTTTAGATCTTGTACTGATTCCTCTGCTCAGAGGCTTTTTTATTACTATATGAGCGGATTTCTTTAAATCGGATGGATTTCCTACAATTGCACCGTGTTTGGCAAAGCTATCTTTGAAGCGAACATCTAAAAATGGATCACATTCTTGTAGTACAAATTCCAAATTTGAATTATGTTGCTGCCAAAATCGTCTGCAAAATGAAAACTATTATTTTACTATAAAAATCAATTAATAATATTTAAAACTTGCATTTACCTCTTTTTCAAAACATTAGACATGGATTTGAATATTTCTACTACAACCATAGCATCATTGGCAGCATATTTTTTTTGAGTAGTAGTCAAACTAGGTGCTTCCCAATCAGAGCAAACTAATCGCCAACTTTTATCAAGATGAAAGTTCAATATATTGACTTTGATATCTTTGCAAGACCTTCAGCTTTTTGATTGGTAAAGGAACTGGCCACACCAACACCATAATCTTATGCCAACTTCCCTGCATCGTCATAAGCACCAATGCCAACTTTGATAACTTTGTCGTCTTCAAGAAGTTATCTTAAGCTCATGCGAATAGTTTTAATATTGCAAAAGACGTATTAAAGCACGATACCTTAGTACCATGTTAGTTGCAACATGCGGTGGGTCTTCGAATCCCAAAACTCTGTAGGTATTCATTAAAATTTCTAAAAAACGGGATAAAATAAAATATTTTTCTAGAAATAAAAACTTATTTAATTTAAGACCTTTGGAGCGTTGCTACAATCCTTTGGCAATCGTCTGTTGTTTCGATAATTTCGATTTGGTTGTTCCGAAAGGTACGAAAGTTATAGGCATATTTTAGATGTTGTATTATTTTGACGATTTTTATTACAATACAAACAAGACCGAGACTAATTGTTTTGGCCAAGCGGTAGGTATTTGAAATTTTTCTACTTTCAGGAATGTAGGTTTTTGTTAAATTTTGAGTATTTATTCCAACTTGTTTGTTTGGGCCCACTGATCTCTTTATATTAAACAATAAATTCTTAAATTAATTAATAATTTTTTTTTTCGCATTTTGAAAATTACCACACATTTTAAATTGCACGATTTGGGTTAATTTTTACTTTCTTAAAAAATATTCTTCGATCTCAAACACAAAGCAAAACGCCATTTTCAGTATTTTGACATTTGTTAAACTGTTATAGTGGTATACTGTTATACAAAATTGGGGACTTTTTCATAATATAACACATCTTCAAATTGCTTCATCTTTTTTATATGCATCCGCTATCCAGTATATATAGAGATCAGTGACACCTGCGAACTGCGGAGCGTTCCTTTCAATTGATTAAAAATGTCAAAATGACATACCCTGGTAATTAGTCCTATGTTTAGTAGGTTATGTTTCAACCTTAAATATCTGGGGCCTATTTCTCACCAACTACATCAGCTACGTTATTGTAGTACACTGACAATTGTGTAACATCATTCCTGTTTCACAAACATATTTGCAAATTTTAGGCGTGTTTTATTGAAAAAAATATCTTAGCTTATATAAAGTAGACGTAGAGTAAAATGTCCATGCATTACAAAAACAACCACAACTTTATAGCGAATAAATCTTACTTCTCCTTTTATTCCTAGTAATTCTTATTGGGGATAAAAATAATATTCATTGACGTGTGTTCCAACATAACTGCCAGCGCTTCGTCTTTACTGCGGTAAAGTATGGCGGCAAAGATATTAGAAGAAGATATTCCCGAAAATAATGCTAAACTGTTGATGCTTTTCATGACAAACACGAGCAAGCAATTATCAATGACGATTTTGTTTGAGAAAAAAACAAGAAAAGCAAAAAAATCCATATAGTAGTCGTGTTTTGTTGGTAATTTTTAGTTAGTCAGCACTGGAAGGAACCAACAAAACGCTATATTCACTTTTGTATCCACTTTCTTATTTTATTTCAAAGTTGGTATTCTTGACTATATGCCAAGCCGAAGTTTCAAATAATTTTATGGATGTGTCTTCAAAGTATGGCTATTTGAATATGCCGAGTTGGCCACCCTGTACCCCACCTTCCACTACAAACAAATAAAAACAGGATAAATAATAATTATTTAGCTTGAATTTTACCAAATTAAATCCCAAATTATATAATTTTATTTAAAAATCTGCTTTAACCAATTTTTATTTGTTTTTAAGCGAAAAGTTCAAAATCATCAAACCTTTTTTGCAACTTTCGTAGGTTGAAAGCTTCTTACTTCTTCCGCAACACGCTGCCCTAAAGGAAAACACAATGAACACAACCATTAATAATCTTTGTATATGGAGTCCATGTCTTAAGCTGTCGTAGGTGCCACCAACCTTTAAGCAAAAAATGTATTGACATTATATTTCGCGCCAAAAATTTCCAGGCATTCCAAGATTTTATCTTCACTTTTATGTTCACTTTAATTACTGACCAATTTATCGACACTTTTCGTATCCCATACAAAATTTTGCTAAAGTGACTAAACACTTACCAACAAAACACGACTAGTATTATATCAGTGGTAATGAAGTATTACCATATAAGCCTGTATATGGTACTTCTTTTTTTCGCATTAATAATAAAACTAGAGCAGTAAAATAAATGTTCAATACGAATTTTCAAGTTGTGTGAAGAATCAAAAACAATGCGAAAATGTCAAAAAAAAAAATACATTAAAAATGTTCTTGCGTTTACATTTATTAGCCGCTGGCGGCTTTTTTTTTGACAATTTCGCATTTTTTGAACATTGTACACAAAATTATTATAAAAGTGGCAGATTGACTACATAGTTTTGGATGCTTTAAAAAACAAATTTGGCAACAACACAGACTGGACGTTTTGCAATTAAAAATCAAGAAAAAGATGAAAGGAAAAAATAAATGTTTTTTTGATTTGTTTCTTTTTTTTTAATTTGGTTTGTTCATGCTGTTTCATTTACGTAAAGCCCCTATGATACTTCTTTTTTTATTCATTTTTAATGTATTAAATAGTACTAAACTTTCAGTCTTACGTAAAGGAGATAGCATGATTTTTTTAGAAAGAGAAAATGTGTTGGAACTAAGCAACCCAAATTAAAAGAAATTAATTTTTAATTGCAAAACTTCCAGACAGTGTTTTTACAAAATTTGTATTTAAAGCAACCAAAACTAAAGCGTCCATTTGTCACTTTTCACAATAATTTTGTTTACAATGTAAAAAAAAGCGAAACTGCCAAAAAAAGCCGCCAGCGGCTGAAAAATGTAAACGCAAGAACATTTTTAATGTATTTTTTGGCATTTTTGCATTGTTTATGATTCTGGTGTTCGCACTCACACAACTTGCAAATTCGTATTGAACATTTTTTGTACTGCTCTAGTTTCATTAATGCATTAAAAATGAGAAAAAAAAGAAGTATCATACGGGCTTAAGACTGAAAATTTAGTACTATTTAATGCATTAAAAATAATGAATAAAGGTTTTAAGGTTTAGACAAATAAATGTTTGAAAACACAACAACAAAACTAAATTTTTATTGCACTTTCTCACATATCTTGTGCACAATACTTTCTTTACATTATACACTTTCAACAAATATAACAAAATAAAACATGGACAATTGAAAAATAAGGCTAAATAAGGGATCTCGATCGTTTTTTTCTTCCTCTTTTTTATTCTCTAAAGAATAGTGTGGGCTCACACGGTACATTAACTATTGTGTAACATCATTTCTGTTTCACAAAAACAACGTAGATGTTTGTTTACTACATCAATGTTCACTGGAAATATTGGAAACATGTGTGATTCTTTCTGTTAAATTTATGTAGTAACAACTGTCAGTGAATTTGAGCTACATTTCTACAGCAGACATTTTTGATGTGATAGAATAAATTTAAAAATTTGATAAATTTCTTTGCCTATTTTAATTATTTTTTATTTTTCTTTGTCTATTTAAATCTGAATAAATTCACAGTGACACCTATTTTGAGTTCCACGGGAGCGAAATTCCACACGAAAAAAATCCCATTTCACTGCCTCATGTTCGAAAAAACTCCCTTATTTTAAGTACTTATTCCGTGTAGAATTTCTTGTCATTGACAGCTTATATTTCCATTTTAATACAATTAAAAAAAAATTGTTTGACACTATCTTTTGCCACTTTCTACTAAACAAAAACACATGAAGCGTTGTTCATTTTATGAACACGTATACACACTTATGGTCAATATGGAGAGGGAATTTTAATTTGTAATAGCATGTTCTGTTATGTTTTTTTTTATGTCTAATCAATGAAAAATGAATTGAAATTTTGTCGTCGCACAATTATAATATAAAAATTTAATTTATAATAAATATATATAATATATAATTTATTATAAGTCGCCAAATTGATTTTTTTTTGCATTTTTTACTAAATTAAAAAAAAAAAGGTATAGATTTTAGTACCTGTTTCCATTGTATATACATTGTACATTGTATACATGTTTATATACAATGCCGACTCCACTTATTGATATCTGTATCGCATAGCTAAATCTCTGATATCTATACCAGAGCATTTTCTTTTTTTTTGAGCTAGGTGTGTACAAAATGTACAGGTTCCTACTTAATGAAATTATTATTAAATGCATTTCCATAAATATATATTTCTATGTCAACCATCTTGTCAAAGCTCACACTATGCCGAAGACAGATTGAAATATGTATCGCGCTTTTTTCAAACTGTCAAACTCAAGATCTTGCAGAAAACAATTTGGAAATAATTTTTAAATGCGGTATTCTTTTCGTGTGAAATTTGTGATTTCCGTGGCTTAGAAATTTATTTTATTTAGCAAAACCAACAATTTTCACAATTTTCGCGCATAAATCTTTAAAATTCCCGCTTTTGTTTTCAATCAATTTGTCAACAATGATAAAAAAAAAAATCAGCTGTTCGGCATACTGCTGTTTTTGAAAATTCTGTGAGAACGAGAAAGAGATTTATCGTTGTTACCTAAAAAGCCCTATAGGTATGTCGGTATGATTAAACAATTTTTTTCTATTTCGTCTTCTCAACGACATCACCAGCTTGCAGTGTCAATTTACTTTCCACGTCAGCTAAAACGTGACCACCACCAGCGGCACCAATAATATATCGGAAACAAACATCTTCAGCCTTCTATGTACTTATGTAGATTCTCGTATAATAAAAAGAACAAACTTTATTTAAACAAAGTTTATTGCCTTTGAAAAAATGGTTGCATTTTTCATAAGCCATTGGCCATCGAATTCAATAAAGATGTCGGCATTTTGTAGCGGGGGGTGTGAATTTCCCCGTCTATTTACGGTGATGAGTACGAAGAAGAATACTATGAAGGAAAAAGTTGCCAACTCTTCTAAATACTAGGCAGAGGCTGAGGTGCTCTACCGTACTGCGTAGCAAAAGAGGATGAAGTAAACTTTTTATTAAGCCAGCGGAGAGTCGTGGTCTGGGTTCCAGAAAGTCTTCTATCCAAAAGAAATAAAAACACTAAAACAATTGGTATTTTTTATACGAGTCTTACAATTTATTCAACCAGTTTAAACAAAGGCGGAGGTACTCCACCGAATGTCGTAAGCTGATTAAAGTCAACTGAAGACTGATTTTATTCAGTCTTGTTTCCTTCTTTTATACTCTTTTTTTGACAGATACAATTTATTGGTGATGCCAAATTACTTTAATTTAATTTAATAAAAATAGGGAAAAATATAGTATTGCCAGAAGGGCTTGATTTGATTTCAGTAATAATGATTAAGTCTTATACATAATGATAATGATTAGAGATATGAATTAAGTAATTTAATAGAAAAGGTTAGTTTAAACAAAAGCAAATGCTACAATTTGTAATAAAGCAGGTACATATTTTTTTGCAATAACAAACAACCAAACATTCAACACGTTCTATGTATGCAAAATCTTTCAATAAAATATAGGTTTACATATCAAAATTTGATTCTATCTGCGTAATGTTCACAAAACAAACAAAACACAAAAAATGATGTAGGTATAGATATTTTTATTTTTTTAAATCAGAACCCAAATAACACACAAAAAATGATGTAAAATAATAAGTATGTAGTAGGTATTTTCATTTTTAAATATATACACAAACATTTAAATATACATTTTTCTTAGCTAAATGAAAATTATTTTGTTTGATTGTCAATGTGACATAAATGTTAAATCTACAGCGACCTACTACGTCATATAACATTTCCAGTGGTTTTCGTGAAACAGAAAAATGTAGCTGATGTATCACAACTACATTGATGTATTATGTAGGGGATGTGATTTATGTAGTAATTGAGAAATAGGCCCACATATCGCATCTTTTTTCCCGTTACATGTTATTTTGTAGATCAGGTTTGAATCTTCCATAGGGTTTAATTTTTGTTTTAATACCATGTTCCCACCGACCTGATTTACCTAAATCCACTTGATTTAGCTAAATCATGTAATTAATTATATGTGATTTACCATAAGTTTTCATGATTTACATTTACGTGGTTTAGTCTCGTTTTATTTTAAATTACGTATATGTCATCGTAAATCCCTATAAAAACAAACTATAACATATCTGCTTTTTACTCAGCGCTTTATTCAGCAACAAAAAACAAAACTTTGAATAACAAATTAAATTTTAACGTTCCCAAAAGAAAACAAATATTGTTCTCGGTAATATTATGTTTCCACCGACCTGATTTAACTAAATGATTTATATGTAAATCATGAATGGCGTTCCTATCGACCTATTTCCTGTTTTAGTCTGATATTTATTTCAATCTTGACTTCTTTTAAATCGTTCTTTTTATTGGTTTTGTCTTGAGACATTCCTGTAAAGATAGCTTTTCCTGTAAAATAGATTTTAATTATAAATAATTAATAAAAACACAAGAAAACTTACCGAGAACAATATTTTTTTTTTATTTTGGGAACATTAAAATTTAATTTGTTTTGACAGTTTCAAAGTTTTGTTTTTGTTTTTTGTTTCTGAATAAAGCGCTGAGTAAAAAGCAGATATGTTATAGTTTGTTTCTATAAAGATTTACGATGACAATTGCGTAATTTAAATTAAAACGAGTCTAAATCACGTAAATGTAAATCATGAAAATGTATGGTAAATCACATTATTAATTACATGATTTAGCTATATCAAGTGGATTAAGCTAAATCAGGTCGGTGGGAACATGGTATAAGTTTTCTTGTATTTTTATTAATTATTTATAATTAAAAGCTATTTTAATCTTTACAGGAATGTCTCAAAACAAAACTTAAAAAAAGGACGCTTTGAAAGGAGTCAAGATTGACATAAATGTCAGACTAAAACAGGAAATAGTTCGGTGGGAACGCCCTTCGTGATTTATAAATCATTTAGTTAAATCAGGTCGGTGGGAACTTGGTATTAGACTCTTTTTATTTTAAATTACGTATCTGTCACCTTAAATCTTTATAAAAACAAACTAAAATATATCTGCTTTTTACTCAGCACTTTATTCAGCAACAAACAAAAAATAAACAAATCTATCAAGCTGTCAAAACAAAATAAAATTGAATACAAAAATTGTTTTCTCGGTAAGAATTTTGCTGCATTTAGGCATTTTTATTTCACAACAGATATCTGAATAGAAACTTTCAAAACTGCAAAGCTTTAAATCTGAATGACCATGTTTAGACTGGGAAATTTGAGTCTGGCGTGGTGAGTACTCTCGGTGATTACACAGATCCTCAATTGAGGACGCCTCACTTCAAGCGGGAATTTTTGTGAATTGAGACAGTTGTACGACGCGAGTTTTTTGCATTTTATAAAAGAAAATAACATCCATAAATTAGTATTAATCAATTCTGTTTGTTTCCTTTTTAAGAATTCATATTCTATCACTCTGCGTTTAGCTTAATTATGAAAATACTGCGATGTTAACAGATCGAGTTTGATTTGAAACGAAATTCCAACCCAGGTATTTCAGCCAACTAGTTGAATGCTTGAGGAGTTGAGTTAAGTGCGAAAAAGTTGAAATGACAGGAGAATACCTGCGTTGCTTTGTAGACATTAAGACCAAAAGATTGAATTTTCGAAAAAAAAAATATTTGTATTGCTTTTACAAGTTATGCGAATACTTTTCAACAACAAATATTCATTCGTTAATATGCAATTGATCACATGCAGAAATAATTATGTATTCACCATTTCAACCCAGGTATTTCATTTAATTTTCGACTCAACACCACTGCTCGAGTGCGATCGAGTCGAATTAAATTTCGTTCCTACTCATCCCTGTTTACAAATGGGTGAACCTAAATTCAAGCTCGCTTCAACCATGCATATAAACTAGGTAAATCAGATAATGAACAAAATTAAAAAAAGTTGAATTTGGAAGTGGAACAATACTCTCGCTTCCGATGTTTATAATTTGAAGCTGCCTCACGAGAGTACTCACCCCTCATCCCTCTCGCCTACGCCGACGAACTTTCATCAGTCCGGTTTCAAATTTCCCAGTCTAAACACGGTCTATGCGTGCCCGTGCGTTTCAAATGGGACTATAAAAATTGGCTAAACGATACATTCTTGACCGTGTTTAGACTTGCAAATTTGAGTCTGGCGTGGTGAGTCCTCTCGTGATTACACAGGTCCTCAATTGAGGACACCTCACTTCAAGTGGAGGGAATTTTTGTGAAGTGAGACAGTTGTACGTTGCGAATTTTTTGCATTTCTATTTTCTATTTGTTTCATTTTCCAAGAATTCATTTTCTATCACTTCATTTAGCTTAATTATGAAAATACTGCGATGTTAACTCATCGGCAGTCAAGCAGATAATGAACAAAATGTGGGAAAAAACTTGAATTTGGAATTGGAACAGTACTCACGCTTCCGATGTTTATAATTTGAAGCTGTCTCACGAGAGTACTCACCCCTCATCCCTCTCGCAAACGAAATCTCATCAGTCCGGTCTCAAATTTCCCAGTCTAAGCACGGTCTTACAATTTTGCATTTAGCTGTTCACACGTATTCACGTATAGAGAAAATTTTCTACGGGAGGACACCGAGGAGTACGAGTTGATGACCTATACGAAGGACACACTGCCGTCCTTTAAATCAGACAATATGAACTCCCCCTAAATAGTCTGAATTCTATTGCGTGGAAATCCACATGGTATCATTCACAATAGTTCTTTGTGAACAAACCACTGAACTGAAAAGAAAAAATCCACCGAGCAGTTTTTTTCTATTGATGTGTGTGTGTTGGTCGGGTACGGTTTTTAGTTAGACAATTTTGATTGAAGAAGTGTAATCTGGTTTCGCTATTTGCTTGCATGTCAGTGTGATTATAATAAAAAAGAAAATTTCAGTGAATTAATCTTCAATATATTCTAAACGTTCTTGTAAGTTATTTAAAAATAAAAATTTAATAAAAAAAAACAATCTTATTAATCATATTGTAAAAAAATCCATCAAACATCACATAATTTCATCATTGAAACATGGAAGAAAAAAATCCCAATCGGCTAAAGTGAATAATTTTTAATTCAGCGGCACAGATCGCAATGGCGGTTGGTTGGCCAGCCACCGAGCCCTGCATGAAGAAACGTCAAAATTTGCCACGAAAAAATCCTTGTCTTTTCTTTCTTTTGTCTCTATCGTTATTTCTGAATGATTTTGGATTTTACTAATTAATTTTAAAGTACAATTGGATTTTTACTACAAAATTTGATAACAATCAAATGGTTTTATGGTGTAAATACATTTTTATTTAAGTTTTATTTAAGAAAAAAAAAAACTAGAACGTCGAAGGAAAAATTTTCACCGAGCTAAAAATTCCAAGTTATTTTTAGTGACATCATCAATTTTGTGTGTGAGCTGAACAGCAGCGCCACATCTCTTGTTCTCTTGTGTGCCTGTCACTCAGGGAAGCCCCAGCTTGCTCCGCTCGGCTCGCCAGCGGCAGGCACTGCGAAAATCCCAATCAAAAATTTTTAATTGCAAATGGGACGATGACGACTCCCTTGCTGCCTGACCAAGCGAGTTTATTTCAATTCTTTTGTTTCGTCTACGAGACGACCGTAGTGCATTTAACATATTTGTGGTCAAACTCTTCGCCACCGCGGACGAACACAGTATATCGTGGCCTATATACAGTTTTTTTTATTTCAATTACATTTGTACATACATATATAATACATATTATCTTCTTTAGATATGTAATAAATAATTATGAATTGCGTACATATATGTTACATTGATATACACTAATTTAGATTGCCTGGGAAGAGATGCTTAAGCAATGACGATTGACGAAACGATCATCATTAACGTGGAGACTTTCTTTTCTCTCACAGTCTCAGCTACTTGTACATCTTCCGGTTGATGACCTTAGCCGGCTTCTACCACATCAATGGTGTCGCTTTTTTTCAATTATTTTTTGTTCATTGTAAATGTAAAATTGTTTTAATTGAATGATACGCTGCTTATACTGAGACTATTGTTTTCGTGTGACTACATCTTCACTGATTCTCGGATCTTTACACGTTCCTCACAGAGGGGTGATGATTATTTTGTAAATCAGCAATAACAGCCGGTTGTTGGCGTTTTTGTCTTTGTCGACTGACATTGTCATCACGAAAAAAATCAACATTCCATTGCATACGTGGTGGTTTTTCAATTTCTTCTCATTTCAATGTTTTTTTTTTTTTCTAATCTATATTTTAAGCTCATACTGTTTGTTGTTGAACGGAATTATTTCGCATATATTATGAACACAGAGATAGGTACCTACATTCGATTTGTTGTATTTAATGTATTTCCTCTTATCGCTGGAGACAAAAATAAAATTAAAAATACCAATGACGTATACGAATTAGTGTGACCACATATTGTATGAAATAATCAACATTATTTATAATTTAAAAAAAAAAACAATTTTTATTGATATTTCTTTTTGCTGCAAAGCATTTGAGTAAACAATATTTTTCTTCTGGAAAGAATAAGAACAATAAATAAAACATGAATTTTCTTAATTTAATATTACAGTTGTCAACTTTTAAATAGTAGGTTAATAAAAAGTTTGGATCTTTTGCATTTTCGATAAATAATTGCTGTTTCGATTAGGTAGGTACAATAAGGCTTTATTTTAATACATTTATAAGGCTCTTTATTTTAATTAATGATATTGAATACTTCAGTTGACCAACTTTAAAGGTCAACAGAAATATCGCACTTATATAAATTTTAAATTAAAAAAAACTGTTTATTTATTTATTTACCTATTTATTTCTGTTTTAATAAATAAAATATTGATTTTTCGACATGGATAGCTTAATTAGGCATTTTTATTCATAAAAATATAAAAATTAAATCTAGGTACCTATTTCCTTTGAGATAAATTTAAAAACAAATATGTATTTATATTTGATATAGCATGATTTGTATGGACACAGAAATAGCACACTTTCAAAAATCCGTTAAAATTTTAAATTTGAGCAAAAAATACTTGATTTCTAAATTAACCAAGTAAATGCTTTGATGCTTGACCTAAATTTTCTAGATTAGAGTGGAATCTTCAAGCCAAAAGATCCACCAATGTTTGTCATCTGCTCTGGGGGTTAGATTACCAAAATTCTTGAATTCCATTCCGAAGCTCCTCCGAATTTCTAAATTATGTTTGCACATAAACTTAACCTTAACATCATTTCAAAGGTTTTCTATAGGGTTAAGATCGATACTTTGTGCTGGACAGCTCAAAGTATCAATATTTTCTTCCGAAAACCATAGTTCTTGACCACATTGGCTGTCTGTTTTGGATCATTATCATGCCTAAAAATACTATTAATTGGCTTTGTCTCGATTGAGAACGGTTCTTTATAATGTTGAGCTACCCAAACTTGTCGATTCCACCATCGATTCTCAAAACTAGAGCCACTTAATGCCGAGAAAATGCACCATAAGCCATCACGATTCCGCCACCATGCTTCACTGTTATTATTCTGCATTTAATTTGGAATGACTAACCTTTGGGGCGATGAAACAAAGTTCAACCGCTCTCGACCAGATTGGAAAAACATAAGTTATTTTTATCAAACTGCATGAAATTCGCTAAGAAGTTTGTCGTTACATTCAAAACATTTTCTGATGATTTCAATTTCAAAATGGAAACAAAGACCTAGATACTCACCTAGCTATATTTTTTGAAAAATGCCTTATCGGAAATGTTGTTGCTAAATTGCAGAGCGGAACATTTAAACAAAATATTCGCAACGAGAGAAAAAATGAATAATATCGAGCCAGGGAAATAACTTCACATAAGAAAAAACTTCACATGTCTCACATGTGTAATTATTTTCCGTGAAGTTATTTCCCACACACAAAATCAATCAAATAAGTTCTTTGAAAATTTAAGAACTACACCATTAACTGTATTTTATTATAAACTTTGATGTGGGGAAATTGAAAAAAAGACAGTATTTTAACACAAAGCTGCATTTTTGTTGGAACATTCTTAAATACCTAAAGAAATTAGTTAGTCAATTTTTGATATTCGGTGGAAGTAAAAAATTCACGGGAAGTAATTTTATATGTGAAATAACTTCACTTTTGGTGGGAATTAATTTCACTTTTATCAGGTGAAATTTTTTCTCACATAAGTCAAGAGATATTTTTTTTTGTAATTTTTATTTTCTTTTTGTACAAAACAAAAAAACATAATTATGTTTGACTTATTTATCAAAAAGCAAACATAACAAATTTTCTAATGTTTTTCGGAGTATAAATATTTCTTAAAAAATCGAATAAAAAAGAAAAATAATAGCCAAATTATAACGGTTTTTTATAATTTTTACTTTCTCGTTAACGACTCAGCGGATCTTAACCATTTTTTTTTTAGAAAAGCCTATATAGCTGAATGATAATGGCGTACTTAATTTTTTCATAGCTTTTCTAAAAGTAATTGAACATTTTTTTTTTTTTTTTGAAAATTTAATATTTTAAAAACCAATTTATTAATTTTTTAAAACTGAATTTCATAAAAATATTTTTAAAAAGTTGTTTGAAAAAAAATCTATTTTTTCAAAAATTGGTCGTTCGATTTTCGTAAAAAAAAAAACTAAAATATATTCTATTATTTAATAATTACTGGCAAACCACGATTTTCTGGGAAAACTCTGATTTGTTATAAGTTATTTTTCAAAGTAATTTTAGTGCGTTTTAAATTAATTGAACGAATTTAAAAAAATTATTTCATACACAAAAATTGAAAGACTACAACATGCAAGACAAGTACGCGATGCCTTAGCTTACCTGCCACAAGAGCAAGTTTGTGCGACCCAGTCGGGCCTTTTATTATGATTGGTTTTTGTTTAGTGTAATATTGTGTTGTATCTATGTGTCTACCGTTTTATTCTGGATCTGCTTTTAAAAGTGGTGATCTATGTTACAGTTCCTGATGACTATTTTTACCATTTTATTGGACTGTCCTTCTTTCATAACTACTTTAGATAGGTAATTCTATAGAGCTTTTTTAGTCCTGCGGTCATCATATTTATCTCAGTTGCAATTTACGTTCATACTATATGTACATTTTCCAACATTGTAAACTGCATAAAAACTCTGGATGAACAAGTGCAGTTCAGAGTTTTTCTTTCAGCGTAGGGGTCACAGAAGATGCAGAGTTCTCACGACACTTCACCCAGCTTACGCTTATGCGGTGGTTGATGTCGTCATTACAAGATGCTTCTTATTCATACAACACCTTCTTAACTTAAAAAAATCGTACTATTACACTAAAACAAAATATCAAATATCAAAGATGTAGGTATCATCTTTTCTGTTTACTTTTCCCATTTATTTGGCGTTAAATAAAATAATTTGTGATCTTTGTAGAAATTTTTCTTGTTGATGTAAATGAATAAAATTTTAAATTATTACTGCTTTCGTTGGATTTGATATATAATGGTTTATAAAACAATTGATTATCTGTATGATAATCAAAACACTTTTGTACTCCCACGGAAGTTTATTGAAAAACTTGATAATTTTCATACGCCGCCGCCGTCGTCGATGCGTCGGTAGACCTAATACGTTGTTTTTGTTGTAAGTCGGCTACCACTAGTCAATTATTCGGTGATTCTCATTTCAAAGCAAATGCAAAAATACAAGACTAATTGGAAGAGATTGTAACATACGAAGAAAACTACAAAACAAAACCGGATAGGATAGGAGTCAATACGAAATTCTTTAATCTCGTCTTTTTTTATTATTATTTTTCGCACTAACTGTTGGTTAAGATTATGTGTACGTACCTACATTATGTATGTATACTTTTCTCTTTGAAAAAGAAGACTGGTGATCCTCTTCTGTTGAATTTTTTCTTACTGATGTTACGTGGCTGTTTATCATAGGTAGGTTTAAGTACATTTATAATTTTGCAAACTACCTACACGTCAAGGTTTATTGACGTCAGAAACGATTAATAATAGATAATTCTTTCAGCAATATTTTTGCGTTACCTTTAAAAGGAGGACATTTATTGTTTGAATGGTTTGTTCACAATTTGTGATAAAACACAATTAGTGTTTACGCACTCTGATGCGGAATGAATACTTTGCCTTTCAATAACTTGCACTTGGGTAAAGTACACATTTTTGTAAGGTTACAAAAGCTCATCACAATCTCGGATTTTTTTTGATCAAACACATCTTCCATAGTAGGTATGTTTTAGGGTGAGGTAAACATTAAAAAAAAGATAACATTGGTACGACCAAGAACATATTTCGCTAATTTTGAACAATGAACAAGTTTTATGTTTTATTTTCTTCATTCCTATGCATGATTACCTCGAACTTAATTTTATACTGATTCTAGAACGTACTTATTCTTCTTCTATTATATAACAACATTAATCTCTAGCAATTCCGTTGTTAGGGTTGTTTGCAATGCTGAACTCTTAAAGTTATATGAACAAACATAACTAAATTTATCAAACAATTTATTGAAATATGTATTTTGAATATAAACACGTATCTAAATCTTATCTGCATAAAATAAAAAGATTTATATTAATATTTTGTCACAGTGACATATGCACCCAATATTTAATTGATTTAATAGTTCCCAATTCTACTGAACCAACATAATTACTTAAAAGAATGAATATGTATTAACTTAACCAAAACTAAAACAAAAGAATCCAAAATTGTCTTCGTCTTCTTTGGATTACCTTGCAGAAAGTGCAACGTATAGAATGAATAAAATATAAATTCAGGCTAATAGCACTGTAACCCATTTAAAATCATAGTTTGCAAAAATAAAAAAAAATAAACTCAAACCAAGGAGAACATTGGGCTAAATTGATTAATTATTGTGTGTGTTTCGAGACTGTGCCGCTATATTTATGCCATCATTTAGGTTCTACGACAACGTCGACGCTAGGGAAATCTAATGAACATTGAGTATATTCCAACTATAACATAACATTGCTTCATCTCCTCTCTTTTCTATCTTTATATGTTTTATCAATTGTCGACAGTGGCTTTGGCATACTATAAATATGATTACAAAAAATTGTGTAATATGGTGAGACACTGAGGGATATAAAGTACAAATATTGTACAATTATTAAACAGAATACATATACCGTTTTCCTTCTTTATATTTCAAAATGTTACTTATACAAATTTAAAACAGATCTTTGATTTTTTATTGATTTGTGTAATCAATTGTGCAAATTGACGACTGTCAAATGCTACAGTCAAAAACGGTTTTCTCTATTAAACTAACTGAACTAGTGACACATTTTTTTTGTATGCAATTTTGTTTCTGATCTACTTTTAATAATTTATAACGGTAAGTGCAAATAGCAAATACTTTTGTGTAAACAAAAGTCAATAAATAAATATTATGAGGCATATTCTATATTTTAAATTGTTGCTAACTGTTATGATAAAAAAAATTTAAGTTTAATACTTGTAGACGACTGACAAATAAGTTCCAATCATGAGACATCTTGCACTCTCATTATGTTTTTGTTAGTTGATGCATGTTTCTTCTAGCGCTTTCAGTTGATAGATCGGATTTTTTCGAAACCATTCTGGACGATTCTGAATGATAGTTCTAGTAGTTCTAGTAAATGACAGTTCTAGTAGTTAAAAAAAGAGAAAATCAATTCCGGACTTTTAACCAGAATCAGAATCACTCATACTTTACACATTTCAAACGTCGAAATGCCATTATTTTGTTATTAGTTTTGGGAAAATTGATTGTTCTAAATATTGTGCTTCGTGAACTCGTGAAAATAATAAATTATTCCGAACAAAGCCAAATCTAGAAGATCAATGCACACCTCACACCTTTTCAGTTGCATAAATTATATGTTATTACAGTTTTGTTCGTTGAACTTTGAAGTCACCCCGAAGGGCTTTTTAAAAAATCTCAACTTGCCCTAGTGAACAAATTCTGTATTTTTTAAATCCCTGGGGTAGCCCTCAACTTAAGTAAATGTAGGTTATTTGCTGGGGCGAGTTGAGGTAAAGAATAAACCGTCAAGGTCACATAACATGGAATTACAACAACAGTAAAGTATGCGAACCACAATAGTTTTGCACACGAACGCTAGCACTTACAACGATTTGCAAATTACAAAATCAAAAAAGTATCTTTGTGCGTTCATTTCGTGTCCGAATTCGGCCAGTTCTGTTTAGCGATTCCGGACTCTACCAAATAAAAAAGCTATTACTTAATCATTTCCGGCGGCTTTAACCAGATCGTCTGAGAAAAAATATCAACCCTTTTTTAGTATACATTTGCTGTTATGAATTTCCCAACGACGGGTTGACGGAATTGGGGTCGGTAATTGATCGTTTCGTAGGGTTCATTGATCGTAACATGGTAGTCCTACGCGACCAACTACTCTATTTCGAAGTCCATTTTGTTCTAGCACATCGGGATTTACAGTCTTGAGATTTTCTTTTTACTTTTGGTCGGATTTTATTCCTGCTATTCTAGTTATAAAAAGTGAAGATCCAAAATTGTTAGAAAAATATTTACAGAATATATGACACTAACATAAAAACTATTTTACTATTCCACTACAAATGGGCAAATGAATTCATTTATTGAAGAGATAATAAATCAATTTACGCCTGTTCATTATTTAAATTTATAAAATTTTAATTTATTTTCATTGACTCTATATGAGAACTAGGTTGAATCGTCTGATGAGTGATTAGATTAGTTTACGTTCACTTGGATACAATCTTAAGTGATCTTACTATTCATCACATAAATCATAATAAAAATCTATTAAATGACGTAGAAGTAGTTTTATTAAATCTGCTCGTCATTTCTCAGACTACTTTTCACAAACACACACCCACTGTTACCCCGAGACTCTTTCTATTTTTGACCATATTTTCAGTAGACAACTGGTAGTTATTGGTAAAATGCCGACGTCTGCAAATTTCATTTAAAAAGTGAAACAAAAAGAAAAAAAACAAAAACTTCCATTATCACCAGGGTTATAATTTGTTTAAAAAAAATGTCACCTTTCATATTTTTCGTTTTTTTTTTTTTAGTTTCTGCCATTGTTGCGTTGAGTCGTCGTTCGGTTGTGTGAGTTTTTTGATGTTCGTATTCATATATCCAAAATACTGATAATTTTGATTATGTATTTGTATTTTGTTAAAATATATTTTGTTGTTGTTATCTTTCCGACGATGATTATGAACTAATGGGCTACCTTTTCAAATTGTATTTGTCCATTTATTACTTTAACGAAAAAATTAATTGTCCTTTTTTATAATTTTGTACGTTGACATTGTTAAAGTTTATTAAATTAAATGATTAATCTTACTCAGTGAAAGTGTATGTATGTAAGGATGTATGAGCTATTTTTAATGTAGTAATGTGCAGTTTTAATTAGGTGGTTATCATTACATTCAGTGTTTTAGCTGTTTAATGACGTGGTTCATTATTTTCTATTAGATATTTTCTATTATATACAGATATTGCAGGAATAAATGGGTTGTGAAGGAAAACTTAATATGATAAATTTATTCCATGACACAACTGAAGTTGTTAATGAAATCTTGGGGCTTTCTATCTAACTTACTGTTCGGTACAGCTAGGAATTTGTACTAAAATTTATTTTTATCATGACATTCAGTTACAATTGCAAAGAAGTCGACAGGCCTAAAACTCCTACAAGTTACAAAGAATAAACCAACATTCGAATCGTCTTTTTATATTTATGCTAGAATAAATCATTCGATTTTAATTAAATTTTACAATTTTGTAACATTTACAACATAGTTCTTCGAATGTTTTTGGTTGAATATTCACATCACTGAGAATTGCTTTTAAGATATTTCCTTTTAATTATCATAGAACATAAAAATAATCATAGAATGATAATGTTTATAAGGTCTATTAGTGTTATTAAATTTTGACGGACATATAAAAGGTAACGTTAGACCTTACCTGAAAAAAAAAGTATTTAGCAACTTCACTATCTTGTTTTTGGTTATTTACTATTTATGTTGTTTAGCAATTAAAAGGGAACGATTTTTGTTTATTTATTTTTAAAATTTAAAAACAATTGCATTAATGTGAAAGGAGAAGTTCTCAGGAAAAAAAATAACTATCAGTGAGAGACACCAAACTGTCATTTTTATATCTTTTTTAACACAAGTTCAAAAAATGTCGAATTTTTCGCGTCACTTGATAACCCGCACGGATTTTTTCAGTTAGTTAGTACTGAGCTGTTGTGAAAATTGATTTCAATAATGAAGTTCAATAATCAAAATTTTGGTCCTAGAATTATAGGGATTAAGTGCAAAAGATCACCCGTTTGTCGAGCTATATTTAATAAATAACTAATTTAAAAAAAACTAACAAATTTCTCTTATTAATGGTGCAAAAAAGAAAACCCGCTTGGAATATCCTTATGTGAAGTTGGATACTCAAGTTGGAAGTGTTACGAAATAAAGAAAGGTAATGCTTTCTGACGTAGAAAAAGTTAATTTCGATTACCCTGATGGGTATTGCTATTGTTTTCATGGCATCTACAAAAAGAGTGTGTGGGGTGCCATTTCATACTTTGATTTTTGTTTAAGCCATTTGCTGGGAATTTCGTATATCAATCAGCTTTTCCTGCAATAAAACAGTTGTTTGCATTTCTCTAGTGAATCCTACAGCAAGACAATGCTCCGATCCACAACGCCTACTTGGTAAAGATTTTTTTGGACAAAGATTCCATTGATTTATCATGTGAGTTATGTGAATCCTATGTTATAAAATTAAGCATTTAAATCAATTATTTTAAAGTGATAATTATTGTGAGAAAAGAAAAAATAATAATAACAATGAAATGGAATAAAATACTTTTTGCATTTGCGGGCATAAACAGATGATAGTGACGTCACGCAACGAAGTGAACATACTTTGTATTATATTTATCGTCACGTGACAGTAAAGTGTCTCTTACCGACCCTAAATTTATGTCTTTTCTCTGCGAAATCAATCACCATTCTCATAACTGCATTTTTTGTAAAGTCAGGGCAAAAACATAAGAAAAAAAACTGCAAATTATTAGGAACAAATTTGTGCTTCAAATCGAGTGAAGCGCAATGTATTAGAAATTAGATGGTGAAGTTGTTAAACAAAACAACCATAATCACAAAATGTTTTATCTGCATCGTTCAAGTCGTATTTTAGGAAATAAACTTTCCGTTAACTGTTACATCGTTATAATTGTTACGCCCGATTCAATCACATTTAAAACTTCAACTGTAAAGCCTAATATGCAGCTAAAGTGAAACCAAAAATCCCATACAAAAATGACACAGTAAAATCATAAACGCAGTCAAGTCACCGGTAGATAACCGGCCCAAGTCTCAAATACTCTCTCTTGACCGGGACATTAATTGCTCGCCAAATTTTGACGTTTCTTTTTGTTTGTGTTTTTTGAGGTTATCATTATTATAAAATGGATTTATGTCCTTTTAATTTTTTTTTGTGTTTTTAAAAATATTTTTTTTACAAATGGTGAAACTCTACATAAAATTTTGTCCGGGACAGTTTCGCTTACATTTTATCTGTGAAAAATTTCGTTTCTGTGGGCAACAATGGTACAATGGATGCGAGTGCTTGCTTGTTAACCCAGAGGTTGCCAGTTCAATTCTCACTCGGGTACAAGAGCTTTTTTTTTCTTTTCAGCATACCTCCCAGCTTATGCTGGACGTCGCCCATGAGGTTTGCAATGAAAAATAAAAATCAACTAGCTCTCTATCCATTGCACCAAAACAATTTTTTCCTATCTTTCTATTTTTCAAATTGTTAATATTACAACTAACTTCAGTTGTGTAGAAGAAAAATGTTGCCGTCTTTTAGCAGTCGATTCATTCAAAATCAGAATCAGCTGTAGAGCATCAAACGTGAATTCTTTAAATCAAGAGAAGAACGAAAAATAAAAGAAACATTGTATTATTAATAAATACGAATAAAAAATTGATTGTTTAATTGTGAAATTCCTTTGATTTGTTTTTTTGTGAGAAAAAAGACAAAAAAGTAGTTTTGTGGTTAAAAGAATCAATAGCAAACATGTTGAGCAGATAATTTTATAGATTGTGTTCTTTTTCGTATATTTTTCAGGAATAAAAAAATAATAAACATTATGTACTTACCTATGTTCAAAAATATAAGTAAATAAAAAAGAAATATTATTGAACGTGAAAATGAAGTGTTTTGCTTCGATAGTGTTTTTATCAAACATTTTTCAGCAACAACAAAATTACCCCAATCATTTCAAAATATGTACCTACAAAACAGAAACACAATTCAAAAAGCCTGTTTTTTGACAGTCTACTAGTTGTGATCGATAATACCAAATATGAGAATGACAACTAAACCATAGTTGAATTGTCTTAAGGGAGTGTTCATATGAGAGCGACGAACGACCAACGAATGGACGAATATTCGTTAATTTTGACGTTCCATTCACATGATAATTTTTTATTTGCTGCGAACGAGCACCCTCAACCACGTCTCAAAACAAACAAAATAAAAATGAGGTTATGTACGACGGTAGTCGCGGGCAAACAATACATTCGTTCGGATGTGGATCGTATGTGGAAGGCGAATACAGCTTGACAATTCTTTGCAATCACCTTGTAATTTGCGACGAAAAATTTGTTTTATCATAATTTACTTATTTAAGGAATGAAAGTGCATATTTTAAAGACTTAATTTATTTTGAAATTCATTCTCTTTCAATTGATGTTGTTTCAGTCAAGAAATTATTTGTGAAAATGCTTGAAGTCTCTTTTGTTTGTTCATTCGTTGTTCGCTCTCATATGAACACTCCTTTTTATTTTATTACTTCAGCTGCATACTAGCACTGAGTTTATACACATAGAGAAAACATGTGTAAGTTTCAAATACTGGTCCTTACTATTGACTTTTGTTTTTTTACTCTTCTAGCAATTATTCTTAAGTTAAAAGGCAAAAGAAATAAGGAAAAACAAATACAAATGTATGCAGAAGACTTTTATTCTGTTTGTTTTGATTGATCTCGGTGCTCATTTAGCGACATCTACTTCGGTGAGTTTGAAACCACCTTGGTTCCTCTATGACTCTATCAGCCCTATAAATAAAAAAACCCTTATTTCGTCTCTTACTCATGACTACACCATGGAATAAGAGATAAGTCACGAGTTAAAATTTCTTATTAATAAAACAAAACAAAACATGGAATAGTAAGCCCACATTTGTTAAGAAAATCTACTACAGTTCTATTACAATTATTTGTTTATGGTCTGTGAGCATGTTTCCACCTGAAGAAGGTTGTGTGTTTCCACGTAAAGATTTATGAGCATGTTGTTTATCTCTTTGTATTTTGTATTTTCAAAATGCCGATAAATAAGTTTTGCGTTCGAATCGTATCGTTTACAGACAGATGAAAGAAAACTCTTAAAAAAGGGAATACAAAATAATATTTTTTTTGTTTTAAAAGGTTAAATTTAAAATTCAAATTTTCACCGGAAGTTAAGACCTTTTTAATGATTATAAGGACTAATCTTAATCCGTCTGTGTTTCAGCAATCACTGAACCGATTAACACTGTCCACATGCTGTTGGATAGAAAAAATATCAATCTAGGTCGTGTGGACTATATTTCTGCACAGATGTCCATGGTTTGACTAAAAAACGACAGCAAAGTTGCACTTCAGAAACTCGAATAAATAGGGCGAAAAATAGCCTTCTCAAATAATTTTTTTCTTAATAATAAAATAAGAAGAAGAAAAAAATGCATTTGCCATTAATTTAACAAACACATTTTTGCTTAATTTTATAGTATAACTTTGCATTCACTTATATATTTTCGATGAAAAAAATAAAACAAAACGAAATGACACTTTTCAATCTTACACCATCTCTAAACCACCTACTTTGGTGGTGTAACTTAACTCGCAGTCCAAAAAAGCTATTCTGTGTTTGACATTAGTTCCGGAGTTAACAATAACTCCGATAAATCGTGTTTATAAATAAGGGTGTATGTGCATAAACTCAATGATACGAGGTTTTAACTAGGAAACCGTTCTGAAATAATAAAATAAAGGAAATTTGATTTTATAACTAGTTTTAGCTTAAAACGAGTTTTATCAAATTTGAACGAATTGGGCGTTATAGTTATAAATATACGAATTACAAATTGTTATAATAGTACTTCTACTTACAATAAAAAATGAAAAAAAAACAAGTTCATATAAATCAATCGTAAATAGTACAGTTATGCACATTAGCATCTACGTATTAAATTATGTTTGTGCTTTATTGGGATTTGTAAAGTGACATTTTCTTTGGAATAAAGCTTTCTTGTGGTTGTAAACTGAAATACACGCCTTTTATTGCGGATTAGATGACACATTCCGTTTGAGTCATTCATTAGATCCTCTTACTAAGAAATTCATATGTATATAAAAACATATTGTTTTGAAATAAGACATCATACGTTTTGGATAATCTGGTATTTTTATAAACGATTCACGTAGGTTGGTTTATGGGTATATAACTAAATGCTATACAAAAGTGTTAACTGCACATATTCAAATTAGACAACAGGTTATAAAACATTAAAAATCGACTACTCAATGAAACTGCGAATGTGCATGTGAAGTTAGTCATAACTCATAAGTCATAACTTTTAAATTAGTATAATTATTTGACAAAAACAAACAATTGGACGGATTGTGGTAAATCATTTTTGTGTTATAACGCAATTATCTTTTAACTTTTAAGTTCTTGATCTTCAGAGTGGAAACATTATGTTCTATATTTTTGAATATACTCTACATAGTTGCATTTAAATATTTAAATTCCAATAATCAATCAAATTTGATTTTGTTTAATCTAATCAGTTTTAAATATGACGCAACAAGCATTTCAATATCGGAACTAAGTTCATCGACATTATGCTACCACTTATCATAAAACTTATAATTTTGAAATATCTTGGACAAATAATAAATAAACATAAATAGTTCAAGACAAAGTTCTTTAGAACAACATTTTTTCGACATTTATATCATCGTATTCTTTGATACCCAAGATTTGATTGTAGTATCCAGTTCAATTTTTGTATTAATGCATTACAACTTCCTAAATGAACAAATATAATACGAATTACATTTGTCTATAATACTTGCTGCTTTGATTTTTTCTAGTCAATAGCATCGCAAAATTGAAATCGCATTTAAGAGCAATGAAACAAAATAATTCCATATTATTTATATCGATTTATGTATCTTACCTATATAGTTTATAAATATACAACATTCGCATTGTGGTTTTTCTTTTAAATAATAAAACATTTCATGTGTTATTGTCTCATTTCAGAATTAATAATTGTTTAGAAGTTCCAAAAGTTTCACTTAGTTACAAAATTGTTAAAAAGATATGCAAAAATGGAGTTTCAAATATTAATTATAATCGCATGCGTATTCCTGGCATCTTTGTTTTCCTTATTGTTTATAAACAAGTTTTTCCGTCGAAAAACGTTTGAGGAAATTGTAGCTGAGAAAAAAGCAATGACTGAAAAAATCTATGGACCAGCAAAGGCGGCTAAAAAGCAAGCTCGTAGCGCCAAGTTGCCAAGTAAAAAAGAACTTAAAAAGGAAAAACGCCAGAGACAGCAAAAGAAATCCGAAGATAACACGACCGAAGTTGATGATAGCGATGCACAATCTGAAAATGCATCAATTGAAGATGTTCCTGAAGAGCCACAACAACAACTGCCTTTGATCAAAAAAGCAGTTCAGCCTGCGGTTCATGTCGAATTTACTGCTCCAGAAGCCGAAATAATTGATTCTGACAATGGCAGTAATGCCGGACAACGACGTTTGAGTGGTGATAGCAACATTCAAAAGCCAACAAATAAATCCAACAAGCAGCGCAAGAATGCCAATACCAAGAGTGCTGGTATCTTGTCTAACAAAAGCGAGCCGGTTGTGGCAAAGGAAATCCCCGTATCAGCTGAAGAGAAGCCGTCTCTAAATAACTTTGAAGTCAAACAACCTAAGGATGCGGTCGAATTGAAGAAACAAGAAAATATTGAAGCAAAGAAACCGAAGGATCAAAGAAAGACATCAAAGCCGAAGAGAGAAACACCACCAGAACCAATTGAAATTCTCAGTGTTGCCAAGGAGATGAAGCAGGTGGAAGAGAAACCTGTACGCACTGGTTCACCAAAGAATCAAAGCAACAAACTGAAGCAGCAAAACAAGAAGAAAAATGACAAGGAGAATATTGCTTTGGACAAAATTAATGAAAACGATACAATTGGTGTTAATCTCTTGATGAATCTTTTTGGTCGGGCCGAATTAAATCGTAGTGAAATTCAGATTCTTATTGATTACCTGCTGAACAAGCAGCAAGATATGCCAGCTTCACATTCTGAATGGAGCGATGATATTGTCCAAAAATTAAAGAAACAATTAGAAGAGAAAGAAAAAGCTTTACAAGAGGAACAAGACTCTTCGATTGGTATCCAAGCAAAACTTCGTGAAATGCGTATTGAAATAAATACCGAACGTGCTCAAATGAATGCCACTGTCAAAAGTTACATTGAAGAAATTCAATCAAAGAAAAACGAAATTGCTGCATTAACCCAGGAAATGCAAAACATCAATGATAAGTTTACATTGGAGCGCCAGCAGTTCCAGAATAAGTTGCGACTTGAAAAACAGGCTAGTTCACAAGAAGTTCTTATACAATTGCAACGCGAGAATGAACGTTCTACCATGTTACAAACTGAACTGGCTCACAAGGAACAGGCAATTAGCGAATTGAAGGCCGAGCTAGTCCACAAAGAACAGTGTATGAATGACTTAAAATGTTTGGTAAATTCTTCCCATCAAGACGTCGAAGATGCCAAGCAAAAAACAACCGACATTATTCAGGCTCAAGCGAATCAGATCCAGTTGCTTGAACAGAAACTGGATGAAGCTGAAGTTGTCATAAACAAGCAACGTTACGAGTTGGAAATGGCAAAGAACACTGAAGGCGAAAATGAAACTAACAAAGTCCAACTTCGTAATATACAAAATGCATTAGATTCTATGCAGGATGAACGGGATATGGCATTGAACCAATTGGGGGATAAGCAACAAGAAATCGATGTTTTGGAATTACAAAAGCAGGAGTTAAGCGAAGAGATTAATAACATTAATCGTACTATGACTTCTAAACAGGATGAGCTAGATATGGCGTTGAATCAATTGGGAGATAAACAACAACAAATAGATACTTTGGAATTGCAAAAAGAGGAGCTTAGCGAAGAAATTGGTGGCATTAATAATAAGGCTGATGAAAAAAATAAACAACAGACCGATTTGCAGCATACTTTGGATATTTTGCAGACCACTTTAGAAGAGAAGGATAAAAAGTTGGCACAGTATGAAACTTCAATGAAGCAGTTGACCAGCAAAGAAGATGAACTGATCAAACAAATTCAGGAACAAAAGGAGAAGAACAATGTAAGTTGATTTTTTCTCTTTTTTACATGTTGTTTCTTGGTGTTTGGGTTATTATGTTTAGATTTATTAGATGTGTGGCTAACATTATTCAAACATTTCAATATTCAAACATTTCATTAAACATCCCTGATATTTGATATATCGTTCTCAAATAAAAATGATTCTTCAATCTGGGGTTCAAATCGATGTTTTTGATTATTTTTTCAATTCTTAACTCTTAAGATCTTAGAAAATAAATCACAACAATTTTAGGGATTAACACGAATAAAACGGATCTAAAATCAAATCGGGATCTTGTATTATTGTTGTTTACCTGTATTTTAAGTTTCAAATCTATTCCGAATAAAACGTAATGACATCACATTCCAAAAAAAAAAAACGAGTAAAGCCCGAACTAAAGATTTTGGTGTGTAAATGCTTTGCCTTATTTGACTAAGAATGGGTGGAGTTTTAATATTCATGCCTATTACCGTTGTCGTTTGTCGTAAAAAACAACACGACAAAGAAAACGACAGCTGTTAGAAGCATGAATTACCATGCTTATTATTCTTGTCGTTTGTCGCTTACTACAGCATAAAATGCCTATTACCGTTATCGTTTGTCGTTTACAACAACTGTCGGTTTTGTTGTCGAAAAAGCGTGTTGTAGCAGGATTTTACACACACATATATAAAATACATACAGGGTGATTGGTTTAAGGTGCACCAAAAAGCTTGAGCGTGTAGGTGGAGTTAAGTCAAGAAAAAAATCGTATGGAAGGGGGTCTATTTTCCCCCGTTTAGGAGGGAGGGGAAATTTTCTAAAAAAAATGACAAATGAGAAAAAAAATTATTTAAAAACAACGGCCTTGTCTTTTTGGAAAGCCAGAAAACTACTCTTTTATTTTATTTTTAAATTTAGTAAACAGTTTTAAAAAAATTAATTTTCAAACTCAAAATTAAAAAAAAAAAAAATTTAAAAAAAATGTTTAAACTATTTTTTTTCAAAATTTTATGTAATTAACTATTATTTTTATTTTCAAAATTCAATGCTCTTATTAATTTTAAGTCAAAAACAGAAAACCATATGCCAAAATGTATCTTAGTTTTTGAGAAATTAAGAAAATACTAAAAGCACTTTTTTAAAAAAAAGGTGAAATCTGGTTATTCCAGTTAATTGTTTTTAACCAGATTAACCAGTTTTCACATTTTTTTTGAAAAAGTGCTTTCAGTATTTTTTTAATTTCTCCAAAACTAAGATACATTTTGGCATCCGGTTTTCTGTTTTTGACTAAAAACTAATAAGAGCATTAAATTTTGAAAATAAAAATAATAGTTAATTACATAAAATTTTGAAAAAAATTAGTTTAAATTTTTTTTTCAAAATCTTGAGTGAAAATTAATTTTTTTAAAACTGTTTACTTAAACAACTGAATTTGAAAATAAAATAAAAGAGTAGTTTTCTGGCTTTCCAAAAAGATATAACAAGGCTTTGTATCATTCACCGTTGTTTTTAAATAATTTTTTTTCTCATTTAAGTCAATTTTTTAGAAAATTGCCCCTCCCGCCTAAACGGGGGGAAATAGACCCCCTCTCCGATACGATTGTCTTAACCCCACCTACACGCTCAAGCTTTTTGGTGCACCTTAAACCAATCACCCTGTATATCAAGAAGTTTTATAATGAAACCAATTTGGTTTATAATGGTTAAGCTACATATATATAGTATAATAGTTAAGAACTGCAAACAGACAAATATTTTTCTTCAGACTGTAAACCATCTCATTTTAAAGAACAAACAAATTTAAAAACAACTTTCCTAAATAATCCCTAAATTTAGGAACACAATATACTAAGAATGTTGAAAAAGTCTCGATAACATGCATGCAGGATTGACTATCAGCCCTATTCTGCTATTCATCGGGGTGAATTTCACTTGAATTTTCACTTATTTCTGCTGTTCATGTGGTGTGACAGTGTACTTCCACCAATAACGTCGTTAAAACAGTATGGTATTCTCTTATTCACGTGCACGCATGCAATTCAGATCCGCAAATAAATTGTTGCGGATCTGTTTAATTGTTGATTTATTCGTTAAGTTAGTGCTAAATGTAATTAAAAACAATTTTATACCTATAATATACCTATCAACTTACACTATGGCATCTAATTTTTCTGTTTGAATTTTTTCTTATTCTGTTTGGAAGTGGACAAAAGTCTAATGCCGTCCATTTGTTTCTGTGTTTTTTTTTTTTTTTTTTTAACTTCTTAAGAATTTCACATGAACAGAAAACAACTGTCATATTGATTAAGGGTAATGTAGCTCACCCGACAGATAGCAGAATGAAAAGGAAGGGCAAAAAGGAATCGAATGGGTGAGGTAAATTAACGATTCACGTGAATAGTGGAATAGGGCTGTATGTTTAAATTTGACGAAAAAAAGGCAGTAAAATTAAATACGTTGAACACTTCGTTTCCTGCTTCTTTTTTCTCGTCAGCCAAAGATGGATATGTCTTCTTCAGTTTGTCAAACAAAGTCACAGTGGGTATGACCTTCCTCCTCCGAAATCCCACTGCGGTGGGTTCGAAGATCCAACGGTCGTCTGCTTTGTTTTAATTATTGACATCAATCATAATATAGTGTTGTAAAAACATGGTTGCATGCATGCATTTAATTGACGAAAAATCAAAACATTTGATTTTGCATAATGACAGATTATGTACCTATATATGTATGTTGATTGACGTTGTTTAATTAAACGAATAGCGGTTTACATTCCAATACATACATGATCCTTCCATCGGAGTTGTTGAATATCTATCTGACTGGGATAATGCCATCGTACAATCCGTAAAGCTCGTGGTTGAACTTCATCGCCCCACATATTTTGTGTGTCCACATATATTAGTCCGAAATCATAGCATTTTTCGTTCACAACAACCAATCATTTTCTCATTTGATCTTGAAAATGTCTATGTTTCCGCACCAAAAAGAAGAACTGTGATGCTCATAATCTTTTACGTTGTACTTCGAATAAGGACAATATTACTCAATTGCTTCCTTAATTTCGAAATCGTTTTACACGTCCAGTGTCAGTGTAGCTTTCGCGTTGTGCGTATAATCAAAAATGGACAGTTCATGCTAAACATAAGCCCACTTGCACGAAACTTTTTTGACAGTAGTAACCACTTATATATCCATGAATTGGATAAATTAAAATATAAACCCGTTGAAACACTACATTTTGCACTCTATCCATAGATAAATCTGCAAAATTTGTATTCAATCATATTTCTATGGATAACTTTTTTCATCTGTCAAATAGAATTTGGCAAGAAGTTACCTGTCAGTGAATTAAAATTTCGCTGACTTATCTTTGTATTTAATCCTGGATAGTTTTCTATGATTTTACAAATGTATCCTTTGTTTTCGTGCAAGTGGCCAGTCATTTGCTGCCTTCATGATAGACCCAGCTATTGCCATTAGTTGACTTTTTCGCGATAGAGTATCCTAAAACTTAGCACATTCATCATCATTCATCATCATGATACAAAATTAATAGTAACATTGGTAACATGTTTTAATATTGTACTAAAAATAAAAAGCAATCTCAAAAACATCTGGTATGCAAAAAAACATCGCTATTTCAACTTATTAAGATAGTAACAAAGTTTTAACATGATTAATTGTTGTTGATATAATTGCGCTTTATACGAAAAATATAATACCACACTTCCAGTTTTCGCCGAAATCGTAGCTTACTTAGATATATATACATATGTTGTTTAGTAAGTTCCAAAACTAAATTTTTTGTTATTATTTACGTTGTATTAAACACTTTTACATACCATCATACTACATAAAATAATAATAAATTTAATAAAGAGCACAATTGCAAAGCTATTTTGATATGTTTCGTTTCGTAGGACTTGCGTACTAAAAACTGGAAGTTGGTTGAGGCTTTACAAAATGCTGAAACGGCAAAGAAAGAAATTAGCAAAAGCTTAGGTGTAAGTGTTTTGTTTTTTTGTTTCTATTCAACTTAAAATATAAATTACGCCTTAGTAATGTAGTTCATGAGATTGTTGTTAAGGTTAAGATTTGATCTAATTTTTTCGGATATATTTTATTTTGATTATAGCAACAACAACATGCACTGTTAGTTTCGCAAGAACAACAGAAAGCAGTTACAATCAAAGCAGAGCCAGCAAATAATCAAAAACAAATCCGCGACATATTAGAACGTCTGTATCCGGATGCAGTTGCAGCTAATATCGGATCAGCACTTTCGTTATCGTTCGACCAATGGGTCGAGCAGGTCCTAGCGACACATGTTAAACACTCTATAAGTAAAAATAGTGCAACTACGGCCACTAACACCACCAGCACTAACACCACCAATATACCATCAACAAATAGCAACAGTAGTAGTAATCATTCTTCACATAATCATAATAATTTAAACAGTAGTGGAGATACAAAAATTAGTAGTGATAGTATTATAAATAGTAGTAGTGTTAGCAGCAGCACTACCAGTGGTAGTGGTGGCAGCAGCAGCAACAGCGATGTAGAATCAGCGTGGGCTGCTGACAAAGCCGAAATACTCAAACTGCAATCACAAAACTCCCAATTGAGGGCGAACTCAGAAGAGTTGACAAAACTCGTTACAAAGACCGTAAGTTTATTTTTCTTAAAATTCGTGTAATTCATTATTTTATAATTCCATATTTATTTTTTATTTTTAGGGGAACACATTATTAGAGCTTGAAGCTCGTGCCCGCGAACAGGAAGATAACTGGCGAAGTATTGTTCGCTCAAAAGAGGAGGAAATTAATTTATTAAAACATTCTAACGGAGAAGAACAAGTAAGTACATAAATAAACTATATGGTCCAATTAGGAGGTCTATTCTCTGGACTGTAATATCAGGTGAAGATATTAATTAAATAATTGTGTACGATATTGGATAGAAATACTTACTTAATTAAGGTGGCGCTACAGCCCAGGGTGGACCAGGGCCTCAAACAATAAGCTTCTTCCTGCCGGCGCGGTTTTTACCTTGCTGCCTCCAGTTTCCAGTCACCTGCTACTCTGTCCTCGTATACTGCTCCGTCACACGGGGTTGGATGCAAACACCATCCGGCCGGAGCATTGGTGTCCATTCGCGATTGGCAAGAGTTATTCTTCGTTGAATGTTATTCACTGAGTTGATAGAGGAGCCTACACGAAGTTTCTGACCACCTCAAAGTTATAGCTGTCTATGGTGACGTTTTGTCCAAGACGTCGGTGTTGGGTGTCGGTTCTTGTTGACAGCATATCTCGTCTTGATTCACATTCTTAAAGGTGAATCTTCTTGGCTTTCTTGGCTTCCTTTTCAATACTCACGAAAGCACCACTACCATCACACTTTGTTCTTCCCATTATGTCAATATGATCGGCTTAAGCGAGTGATTGAACGGACTCTTGAAATATTGTGTCTCTGGTGCTGACTCGATAGTTTTGCACTATTCCTTCAAGAATAATTTCAAAGAAGTCGCTTGACATCGCATTGTCTTGTCTAAATTCTTTTTTGAGATCAATGGTATCGGTGAGGTCATAACCGGCTTTGATGGAGAAGAGTGAATTCTCCATCGTCCTGAACTAACGGACGAGTTTGGTAGAGATGCCAAAACTAGACTTTACTCTTTACATCTCGTTTCTATAGATGCTTTTATACGCGGTCTTGGAATTCCTGGGTTTTGTTCCAAGATCTGCTCTAGTGCGAACATTTGGTCAATGGGGAATTTGTAGCTGTTCTAAAGCCACACTGATATGGAATTATTGGTTTTTTTTGACGTATGGCTTCAGGCGTTTAAATAATACGGCAGACCTTATTTTGCAGATGAGCTGGTACATACTCCTGAACAATTTAGCTCCGCTGCAAGGCCATCATCTACAACAGCATAATTATTCTTAAGTTTAGATATAGTTATCTTCATTTTTTTTAGAAATTTTTGGCCCACTCATTTTAAAATAAAGAGCTACAAATTTTATTGCGAAGGTACGGGATCAGACCTAATAATTAAATGACAAAAAATTGCACCTTTAAAACTATAAAAATATCTACTGTAGCTGTCAATTGAGTGGAACGATTGGAAGGATTCGCTTCGTATTCAATAATTAAACAAAGTGAGGCGAGTCGAAAATAAGATATCGAATCGAAAACGACTCGCTTCGTATTCCCTTTTAGGGCCACTGATTATTTCGCTCACTTCAGCCTTGTAATAGTTCACATGAAAAATTTCTGTCTGAATTATGTAAACTGCATTTTATTAAAATGAAAAAAATCGTGGCTTTAACTTATGTTGTGATGTAATAAATAAATAACATTTGTTCTTCTTTACATTTACAGGACATTTAATGTTGAATTAAATCATCAGATACAAATGGAGATTAAGATTGCCTTCCAGAACTTAACGTAATGAAATAATAAATATAAAAAAGTAAACTTAAATCATTTTCTAGTTGATGAACTATTAGAATATGACTTTTTACACCTAAAAAAAAAAGAATTAAAGAGAAAACAAACAGAAAGTCAATCAGTTTTTACATTATTTTGTCTCTTATTGTTAAAATTAACTGATAAAAACATTGCCATTAAAACTGTTTGAAATGAGCGTTTAAAAAAAAACAAATTGCATGCGTCCATTGCTTTCAAACAGGAATTCAAACTAACGGACCACTCTGTGTGTGTTTCTAAAACAGCAAAAAAGCATAACAATTTTTCATTTACTATTATATTTATTACTTTTTTAATGGAATTAAAGATAACTTTCGTCTACTAAAACCACTCACAACAAAAATGTAGAGCTAGATCAAGAATTTCTTTTTGAACATTTGAAAATAGAACAAACTTCTAGCCAAAGTCTAGCAAAAAAAAAAAATTACTTATACATAACTTTAATTCATAATGAATCTATTTTTATATAATATACATTTATTGATTTAAGCAAATGGTTAACAAACATAACCAACCAAACCAACAACAATGGGAATTAAAGAAAAATGAAACATAATTTAGCGAAAGAAAAAGAAGACAACTACGAAAATACGATCAGAAAAAAAAACTCGATAATTTAGAAATATATTGAAAAATTATAATTTTACTGGTTTAAGTTTTAATTTTTGTTTGTAAATGAAAAGATTTTTTCTTACTTGAAAAAAAAAACAAAAAAAAAAAGAATAAATCACATACAGGAAGACAGACATTAAAAACACTTGTTTGTTGTGCAATTTTAGAATGAAACATTAAAAATGAGAAAGTAATTAAAAAATAATTAAATCATAATCCCTTAGTTTATTTTTCTGTAAGTATGTTTGAGATAAATGGAAAAAAAAACTATAAAACAAAAATAAATAAAATGAACTGAATGATAGTGTCAAATTAAGAGAAAAATACTAAACAAAAAATAAATAAATAAACAAAACCATAGGATTAAATAAAACATAAAATCAATACAACCAATTCACACACATAAATAAATAATTAAACAAATTTAAAATAGAATGAACTGTTATCTCGAGAATAAGAAAGCAGACATCTGGACAGGTATCTATGTATGCTTAAAGTTAAAACAAAAATACATTTAATTTAATGAAATTATTATCTTAACAAAAAATATATTAAACCATTTTGCGAAACAGAACAATATTATGAATTATATTCCATGTTATTTTCTTTATTTCTATACACACCTCACAGTCAAAAAAAAAAACAAAAAAAAGAAATAATTCCATTTATTATAATTAAAATTATATTTTTTATTAATTACATATTTTTTATTTCTTTTTTATTTTCAATAATTATTATATTATATCACTATAAAATAATTATTTGTTTTTCTTTTATTATTAAAAAAATACTTTTGTAATATTATTTGTGCAACAATCTGTGTATTTGTTTTTATGGTTAGATATTTGCCAAAATTTATATATACAAATTTTAAATATTTATATTTTTTTTTGTTGCAAATATTTGGTTATGTTTTTATTTAAAATCTATTTTTTTCCAAATTGTTTCGTTAATATTTTTGTCAACATTAATTATTATTATTATAGTTATTAAACAAAAACACATATAATTTGATATAACAACGATATTAGGAAATGAAAACATAAACATTTAAAAAAAAATTAATAATAATTAAAAATCCAGATTCAGATTTTATAATATATGTATATGTGTTTCGTCATATATTCATGTATGTATGCATGTTATACAAAACTCAAACAGGAGTTTGATAAGTAAAAAATGAAACATTCAAACAAAATTAATGCTTTATGAAAATAAAACAAATGATAAATAAAAGGAAACCGTAGGTAATAGATATACAATAATCAAAATTTGTTTTATTTATTTAATCATTTTAGGACAAGGATTTCAATCGTTGAACATTTAATTATTGTCGTGGTATTTCAAATCATAACAATATTTTTATGGAAAGTTCTTAAATGGAAAGAAGCGCTTGTTTGGATAGGGATTTGCTATCAGAAGAAGGTAGACTTAGGCAAAGAGCCAAGAGCTTTCGCGATGTAAGCGAGAGAGTGACAGCGGCGATGCGCATCAATTCCAGATTGCGACACCTGAGTCTAATATGTGGATAAGCCCTCATGAAAGAGCAAGATGACGCTACCATCAAAATGTTATATGAACTACGCGCTTAAACATAATGAGCAATCATTGAAAATTACCTGTCATTGAAAACATTTTGTCAGTGAATTCTTTTTGCGACAGTAAGTTGTTTTGAGCAGGATTTAATTAGACTGTACTTTTCCCGTAAAGATCAAATGAAATATTTTGTTCGCCCGGTAGGGCATACCAAAAAATTGAAGCACACTACATGTTTCTCCCTTGGATAATTTGTTTTCCTCCAGCTCCACTACTTCCAATTACAATAAATGGTAACGTCAAGCTCTCTTTACACTTCACTCGATTTTTACAAAGTATTTGATTCTTTTCTCTTTGCATACGTTTATTCAAATAACCCCTCTCACCATCACTAATATCTAACGCTCGTATCTTTTTTTGGACGAAAAAAAAGTACTTTTTCCTCAAAAATTGAAAATAGCAGTACGTCTATAAAAAAAACAGTATTTTTCGCAGTACATTTTTTTTAATTTTTATTTATTTTATTTCCTTAAAACATGAAATTTATTGCGTTCATTATTGAATTCCTTTGAGTTTTAGATGCCAATGAGGAACCGCTGAATGTTTGCATTACTTTTAATAAGTGAAATCAGAGAAAGAAATTTTTCATTGCGGATACAAATTTTTTACTCGGAGATTAACAATGTAAAGATGGAAATATCCCACTGTCATTCACGTATGCTTTTAAGCTCAAAAAATTGCTGATTTGAAGCTCTGTATATCTCAAAATAAAAGCAGTATTTTTGAAAAAAAAAAAAAAAACCGCAGTTTTTGAGAGCGAAAAACAGTACAGATACGAGCGTTACTAATATCATATAGCATTTTTCATTTAAATCTCAAAGATTTGCCATCAAAATCAAGAAGTGCTTTTAAATGAAACATGGTGGGCTGCTTTTTTTTGTAGTGGGAGACAGATTGATCACGCATAGGCTGTGTGAATAATATGCCTGCGTTCCAAACGATCGTCCTAAAATCAATAGGATAGCTTTGTTTTTTGTATGCTTCAAGAAATAATAAGCCGTCATTTAAAATGTATATTTTACACTTCCACACTTCCATTCAATTACAAGTAATATTATTCATTATCATTGTTTGGAAGAATTTACTGTTCTCTGGGCACTGGCGGACTAAGGGGTAGTGCCACCCGGGACGGTAAAGCTAGCTTACAACCCCTCCCCTAAAAAAAATTAAGAACAACAAAATAACAAACAAAAAAACGTGAACAATGGTTTTATTTAAAGGTGCTTCCGAGCTTTTACTTCACTGAGTGTTTCGATTACATCATTAAAATCTATATTTTTTGTGTGCTCCTTTTGGATTGAAAGTATTGCCAAATTAGTCAATCTATTTTGACTCATTGTTGTTCTCAGGTATGTCTTAATCAATTTTAATTTTGAGAAGCTCCGTTGACTCGATGCCACTGAGACGCAAATTGTTAAATAAATTATCATCGCCAATGACAGATTAGGTAATGAGTCTGATAACCACTTAACAATGAAACTTAAAAATTCAAAGGCAGCTTCCATGTGACGCCGTATTCGTCCGGCTTCCAATATGATGCTGTCGTGCGTTAGTTCTGTAAACGTGGAGGTAATCTTTGGAATTACAGCACGCAGTTCTTCCTCCGTTCCTTACAGCCTCGTGATGAGCGCTCCATCTAGTGTCTACAAGTCTCTTGACTGACACACCTACAGTTTTCATGAGGATATCCCAACGATGCTTAGATGCTGTGAAAAATGTGCAAATTCTGTCCACTATACCAAAAAAATGTTGTACTTGAAGCCGTTCTTCCCAAAGAGTGAACTCCACAATGGTTTAAAGAGTGGTTTGCACATGGCGCGAACAAAGCTTGTGGATTAATTTGGCGAATTAATTGTTGAACTCCACCATGAATACCTGCCATAGTCGCAGCTTTATCATATCCTGAGCACGGCACAGGTTAATGTCGAGACTATCTTCATTGAGTTGCTTTAAAATATCGTCGGTTGGCAGTCTTTCAAGTCATCTACCAAGTTTTATTTTATACAGATTGCTTAAAACTAATTTAAACTTAATTCGCATTTACATAACTACTTAGTTGTATTTTATATTATCAAATTAATTTACTTGAGCTTTAATGTTGTGCAATTTGCAAAACAGTATTTTTGCTGTTGCTGTGGCACCCCCTGGAAGCCCAAGCCTGCCACCCGGGGCGGACCGCTAACATTCTGAGTAGAATGCTCCGAAGAATGCGAGAAAAAAAAAACATCGTATTACTCTCCTTTCACGCTCCTTCCTGAAAACCTCACTATTAGAAAAAGTAAGTTTGTTGAAGTTGACGGAGGGGACTTGCTAATATTTTTCCCGCACCCTTCCTAGAAAAAAATTACTACTTTTTAAGGCAAATTATCCCGCAATGTTTGTGTTAATTGGTATTAAAATGGAGTTAATGAATAGTATGTTTCTATTAAAAAAAATTCAATTTGATCTTCATTCGCTCATGCCTATTACCGTTGTTGTTTGTCGTAAAAAACGATACGACAGAGAAAACGACAGCTGTCGTAGGCGACAAACGAGAACGGTAAGGGGTATGAATAATCATGCCTGTTATTCTTTTCGACTGTCACTTACGAATGCAACAATAGTCATATCTATTATCGTTATCGTTTGTCACTTACGACAGTTGTCGTTTTCTCTGTCGTGTCGTTTTTTACGACAAACGACAACGGTAATAGGCATGAATATTGTCACTTTTGTGATTTCAATGATCATTAAATTTTTTTTTTCTACTATTCATTGTTCATTTTAACACATTGTCGGGTAATTTGCCTTAAAATTGATAAAGAAAATGTTTGCTAATACGTTTTACCGATAGCTATAACTGGCCCCTAAAAAGAAATAAATAAATAAAATATTTCAATAAAAAATATTTATGATTTTATTTAGCAAATTTAAACATACGTTCGTAAAATAAAACCTAAGGAAAGATATACAAATTTATAAAGCCCATAACATTTTGTTGATAAAATTATAACACCTTAAGGGCATAAGTAAGAATAACATAATATTGTATTGTTGTTGTAGTTGTGGTTGATCGTTTAATTCATATGAACAGTTCTAACCTGAGCATTCAACTGCATAAGCTTTTGATTCAACTTTAAATTGTGATCCTTGAGAAAGTTAATAAGATCGGCCTGTTAACAAGTAAATCATTTAATATAGCTGTGTTAATTGGGAATAAAAATACAAGTTACTTGTTTTTCCAGCAGCTCAGCTGTACTACTCCTCGACTGTAAAAGACCTAGAGAACCTTCAGTACAGCTGGTTCCGGTTAAAGCATCCGGTGGTTGACCGGCTCTATTGAATTTTCTTACTCGAACTAAATTTAAATATTGAATTTCTTTTAAAAACATGCCACACCAAAAAAACATTAATATTCTCTTACCAATATAGCTACCATTAATGCATCCAAGAACTGCTGTTTCTGCTATATTAAATGCAGTTATGTAGGCCACAGGTGATAGAAAGCCTTCAGCACAGTGTTCGACAAATTTGTCACCATAGTAGTGTTGTATCAATGCCTGGACCGCTAAAATTGCTGTATTCCAAAGTGAAACAACATGAAGAGGTACTCCCCTGTGCATCGCAGTTGAACGATGGAACTCATGATAGCCATGGAGACGTAATTCTTCATGTCTGTACTTAACGAAGTGGTCGAACAACTAGAAGGCAATCTTATCAACCACTCGTTCAAATGCATACAAATACTCACATAGGTTATAACCCAAAAGGCAGCACGCATATATAACATTATAAAATAAGCCTCGCATCTTTTCTCTGGTGGCCAAGTGACCGCAAGTAGCACTCCAGTGAAAGAAATAGCAGTAGAAATAAAAAGATGAATGCTAAAATGGCAAATTAAACAAATATTATAAAGGAAGATTTCGGTTTCGTTTTATGAAGATCTTATAAAATAAAGTTAGTCAGAAGGAAATATCAATATGAAATACTCTGTGCTCATCTTTGATTAATTAAATTTAAAACTTTCTTTAAATTTAAAGATGTATGGCTGACTTTTCGATGGTTATTTTTTAACGAAGGCCTTTCTAACTAGATTTCAATTCTCTGATAAGTGTATATTTTGAATCTAATGAAATTACAACTATCTAACAAAGAGAAGTCAAATTGTTACTTGTTTTATTATTTCATATATTTTAATTTAATTTGTATTGCAAAATAAAAGACTTTTTAACACATCGATAACCAACATTTTCTTTGATTTCATCACTTGAAATAGTGATTACATCTGATTTCAAAGTTATTTAAAATGATTTCAATATAAGTGGTCAGGTCATTTCATTCGTGACAAACCACTCGTGAAAAGTCCCGTTTTTATCTTTCGAACGAACAAGTTACCCATAATTGATGGAGATGCGCGGAGTTAAAAAAAATCACTTTCGTAACTAAAACTTATCGAAACTTAGCAAAACAGAACAATTCGCTTTTATAACTAACATTCGCGAACAATTCCAAGTACAATGGGAGCGACGCAAACGGATGCTAATGTCATAATTCTACGTCAAGTTTCTTTAATTGCTATCTATTAATTGAGTCGCCCATAATGGTTCCATGCGAACGAAAGCAAATTTCACCTGAAGTGAAATCATGTGAGGAGATAACTGATTAGGTGCTTCCTACCAAAAGAAAAATCTCTAAGGGCTCCGATATTGTTTAAGTGGGGCAAAAATCTCACCTCAGCGCTGAGATTTGTTTCGGAGATCAACTAAAATTTGTTGAATTTTTCAGTTTGTTTTTCTCGCTCTAAACAGATTTTTTTGACGTTTTAAAATTATGGGCGTACCTGAAAAATAATGTGCGGCGATAAAACGAGAAAAGTAATTTGCATTTTTAACTGAAATATACAGAAATAATGGAAAAAACAGTTGCAAAAATAATATAAATACAAAAATAATAGAAACTAGAAAGAATACACTCCAAGAAATTTTTGATAATGCTATGTTTGCACTGAGAAATGTATCCCACGAAAGGATTCTGCTTCTGTCAAATTGATATTTAGATCTCAGTAAGTTGTATTAATTGAAATTTGAATTAGCCATGAAATCGCATCAAACCTCAACTAGCCTGGTGAACAAATTCTGTTTTTCAACTAGTTTTAAAGTAGATCTAGGTTTTTACTTTGGTGAGTTGAAGTAAAGAATAAACCATAAAAGTGACATGAGTTATAAAAACTTTATAAGTAAATTTAGAAACGTCAGGGCACCTATATTTAGTCATAGGACCATTGACGTATTAGGTATGGACCGCCAGTAGCCAACTTCACGCGTGTTCCAACATAACTAGGGGCGCCATCAACTACTAGCAGGGAATCTGCGTAGCAGTGATATGATTTTTTTAATTAATTATTTACTATTGAAATATTTTGCTGGAAATTATTATCAAACTACTTTTATTTTACAAAACACATCCACTCCTTATGCCATGAGTTACTTACAGATGAATATATTATCGTTTTCATTTAAATTCTAATGGCGAAATTAGAACACGTATTTAACACTAAAAGATGATGGCGTTTTTAAGCTGTTTTAAGATGGACCAACTTTTCTTGGCTGTTTGTATGAAAATTTCAACCGACTGGCGGTCCATATCTAGTACGTCAATGCATAGGACTATTTAGTCATTTAGCAAATCACCTTCACCCTGCTATCAAGACAGCAACCGTCTTCTCAGTACAAAAGCTGCCCTAGCTCTGGCTAGAACAGCATCTATTTGTCGATTGAAATATAGATACTGATCTAGCTAAGATGCTAAGGTAGTTTACCACATCTTCCCGATCACTAGATATCTCCAATTCTTTTTCGTATCCCTAGAACACTTAGACAAAGGGGTACAGTTTTTGATTTCTGGAAGTTATTTTTAAACTACATAACATAGCAACCACAGTCGAAACGTTGAATACATTTTAAGAACAGTCTTCTCTATTGAGACTATTTAGTTTATAATTTAAAAAAAAAAACATAGCTTTGAACTTAAAGATGCTTCTTCGTTTTGCTTATCAACTTGAATACATTTACATATGTGTGCATAACACAATTTTATCGTCTTGTATATGCTTCTAAACAACTTAAAATAACTTACTTGATAAGCAACAAATGAATCATCAACAAATGAACTCACCTAAAAGCCGGTACAGTTTTTAAAGACTCGAAATTTTTATCTGCATTAGATGTTAATACTGGATCAAGTAGCTGACTACGGTCACTAGCCTGCTGAGGCTGACCTGCCTCATTTGTGTTTCCGTTTGTGTCATCCATAATTTGCAACAACGTTAGCAATTTTTAATATTCTTCGTTTCAGGATCTGTTGTTGCACTTGGTCACAGTATTCATGTGAAATTCAATTCCTATTGTGATAAGAAATCCAATTTGACATAATACATATGTATTAGATAAATATAATACGCCATTTCTCTTAATACTTGCCGTATGACCAAACAACTTCTAAAATTCAATTATTGATATTAGGAATATATAATAATAATTATATATGTATAATTATAGCGAAGCTAGAAAAAACACAAAAATACCCGAATTTAAAATACTTTTGTTTTTATTTTTGATGCGCTAGTGAAAAGTGACTAATGAAGACTTAACGAAAAAAATTAAAAAAAGGTTTGTTTGTTTCAAAAATCAACAAACTTGTTCGATCAAAAACAACGATAGTCAAGTTGTACTCCACCTTTCAAGCAAAACAAAATATTTTCCCAACCGTGAGTATAGGAAAATAAAATGGAAAATTGCTTGAAGATAGTATTTTATCCATAAGATATTAGAATACTTCGAATTATTTATATATATTATTAAAATGAAATTAAATTTCAGCTAAATAAAAATGACAACACCAGCAGTTTGACGTTTTTGAAATATACAAAAATAGTTTAAAAATCATGAATACCAAATAGGTCCGTGTAGTCATAGAATAATAAATAAGTAGAACATCAACTCAGAAGGCTCCACCGACTTTTGCCTACAAACAACTTTCAAAACTGCAGAGATTTAACTCTGTATGAGTGCCCGCGCATTTCAAATGGGACTGTCAAATTTGGCTAGACCATACATTCTTAAAATTTTGCATTTTGCTGTTCACACGTATTCATGTATAGACAAGCGCGTGTAAATTTTTTTTCTACGGGAGGAGACGGAGGATTACAAGTAGATGACCTGTGCGTGTAGTGCACAGGTTGTCAACTCGTAGCCGTGCTTCCACTCGCGCGATAAATGTTGCGTTCCTATCCGTGATTACGTGCAAGATACGCTGTAGGGCGCCCATGTCTGTTTGAGACTGTCCCAAATTGAGTAAAATTTGAACCACCAACAACTTCATATTATTTAACGAAAATCTTTCAGTTAAACTGTCAAATTGGGTTTTGAAACTTTGTTTATAACTTCACTTAACATTTTTAATAATTTCTTTTAAATATTTGTATTTAATTTAAATAAGTAAATGTCCTTTTTACCAAGACGAGTTAAAGATATACCACCCTTAGAACCAGATTCAGAAGATGATCGAACACCCCAAAAAACGTAACTTTTGTTATAAAAACAACCATCAAAATTGATGTCAATTATTTTATTTTTTTACAAATCCTTTTAGAAAAAATGAAAACAAAGAAATCCGAGATCATGTAAAACGTAGTGGTTCCCTAGATTATCGAAGAGTGTATGTTTTCAATTTAATATTAATCCAGTCAATATTAAAATTTGTATATCTTGCAGACCAAAAAGAGTAGCGGAGCTTCCACCTCTGGAATCGGATTCTGATGAAGATGAAGGCAAGAACGATAGGTATGTAAATAAATAAAAATTCATTTAACACAAAGAATTCCAAATCAAGTTATTTTACAAACAGGTTCAATTGTGCTATTCTCAATGATTCTTTTATGAGTCCGGTCAGAAGCGATAACGATGATCATTCGCCAAAGAAGAATCCAAATCCACCCACAGGTTTGAAAGAAGAAGCAAATGATTCTTTTTTATCGATTTTCAATAAAATGAAACTAAATGATACTGCGTCTATGAAAAAAACTGAAGATGTTGCTCCCGCAGTTGTTGTCGAAGTCCAAAAACAAAAAATGCCTCTTAAACCAATACAAGAAAACAGAATTCCTACAATGACTCCTGCTGCTTCTACAGCTTCTGTACAATCATCAATCACTGCAGAAACGCCTCTCAAGCAAGCAGAAACTCAATTTGCAACACCACAAATTCTCTCTTGGTCAGTAGCCAGGCGACCAAAAGATCTTTGTTCAACTTCTCAAAAAGCGCGTAAAGCTATCGCGAATGAATTTCGCTCGCAAAAGGTTCTATTTCAGACACCTATGGCTGTAACACGAGCTCCAATTGCAAATCTCACAAACGATAGCATTTCACTATCCCTTTGCGACACCATGAATGACAGTGGAACACCTGGAACAGCCGAAAAAACAGCCAAACCGAAATTACCTGTAATGGGTAATGGTGATGTAAAATCGAAGAGGTCTCTTGCTTTCAGCGAACAAGAAGTCGAGTTGAAAAAGACAGAACCGGCTAAATCTAAAGAGAATATTATAACAATCAACGGGACTGAGTATGAGATCAGAAAGAAGCTTGGCTGTGGTGGTTCGAGTAGTGTCTACTTGGCCCATTGCAAAAAATCTGAAAAAGATTGTGCACTGAAAGTAAGTTTTCTTTTAACTAAATGTTACAATTGTGGTATATTAGGTACAAACTATGATGATTGTTCTTTCACCTATTCCACTCATTACTCAAACTTCAAACTTGGGCATGTTCCGTACAAGTTTTTTTTTTTTTTTACTGGAAATATTTTTTAAAAAGGCGAATTTTAACGAATTTTCATAAAAATTTAGTTTCTTTTTTACTTTATTTTAGCACAAAATCTAGGATAGACAAAAAGTCTTTACTGCCAGCTCCATCTCTAGCTGCTTGTTTAAGGCAATTCTCGACTTGGGCTCACCATCAAAAGTAGGCTCTTCTTTTGCTGCGTACACCAAAGGGGTAGACTAAGACTTCTTCCGATAATATCTATCTATACATAAGCAAGTAGTCAAACAGATTTATCAAACTTTTGTTTTAACCTTCGCCGACAAGCAGTCTAGAAAAGTGTTACTTCTAGTTTCTCTGCACTCCATATGTATCTATATACTACCATATTCGCAATTATATCTCGACCTCCTTATGTTCTTGCCTTGTTGTTTTGGATAGATTGTTTTTTGTTTGTAAAACTTTTCGTGCTATCTTTTTTCTTCATAAATGTGCAGAATGTGTTCTGCTATTTTTTTCTCTATCAGCAGCTCTAGTTCTACTATGCATCTTTGCTCGGTAGATCTCTTTTTTATCTGCAAAAACATGGAAGTTTTTTCACTGGTCCCCTTCGCTAGGTTCTGCTGCTGGACGTTGCGATTTAAGCTTCGTCTTTATAGTGTCACATAGATATTCGCATACGTACTTAAGATACTTTCAAGTAGTGACTAGTAACCCAAGTCTATGTTGACCTATCGGTACGTTTGGAAATCTAAGGTACTGGAAGTGGAAGTGCTACGTTGATCATCCGACATCCAAGTCCCCTTAAGTATAATGTAAATTTGATGTAACATTCTTCCGAATATCGAAAGATTTAATTACTTTCAAATTTTAGTATTGAATTGACCAAGAATAATATTACAGTCGTACTTTGGACACATGTCACATTTATATTATTGTTGAGAAGGTAGTAGATTGTTGAGTTGAGTCATTCTTCTCCACCATGAGACCGCATGCATCTTTAAACCTTATGTTTTATGTTGATTTCAATTTTTGTATATCGCACTTCCTAGGTGGCTGTTAAAAGGATTAAACGATAATCGTTTCATAGACACTGTCTCTATCATATCGTAATAGTATGATAGAGAGAGGAAGATTGAAAACGACATCGTTCAATCGTTTTATTTTTACGGAATTAGGGCCCAGGTTCTCGGTTTCCGGTGCAGCGGATATTGACAAAACCGACAGAAACGAAGTATCTCGAAAGGGATTGAGAGGCTTAAAAATGCAAAATATCCAAAAAGTGCTTGGCTAGAAGAACAAACCAGATTTAACGTTTTAACGGTTTTATTGAACAATAAATACTAACAATTTTGTCTCTTAATTCTACGTTACAAATATAAAAAACTGTGGTTTTTAAGTTGTGTTGGCACATTAGGGGCCTAACTTCTTACAATGTCAAGTTTTTTTAAGAGATAAAAATATGTATAAAACTGTTAATTAAAAATAAGTTAAATAATAAAAGAATGGTATACGGGAAGGTAAAAAATTGTGATTTTATGTGTTTCTCTAAAACAGTAGCAGCATAAAGAGGTACAAAAAATACTACCTGAAAGTTTGAACAAAATCCGTTAAACAAACAGATTGTAGGGGTTTAATAAGATCATGCAATGCCCATTCTTTCGACGCTAAGCGGCTTACGTAGCTGTGGCAACGTTTCATGTTCTTCATCAACATAGACGTTAACGTTTATCTTGGTCTTCCAACGAGCCTTTATTTTATTCAGTGTATTGTCAATCCAACGTCATTCTTTGGTAAGTCCTATTTTACCACTAAACATTATGATTTCTGGATCTGTAGACTAACTACAGCGTATTACCTACTCGCGATATTAAAAAAGTCCAAATTTTGCATGCGTGTAACACCAAGGATTTTAAGTTGGATTCCAGTCCAACCATAGTCTTATTTTTTTCTGTTTCGTCATCAAGTGATGTACAACCGACCCGATATTTAAAATGCTTTTTCTCTATGATATAATCTGCTGTTGTAGATTTTGACCTGTTTACAATTAAAACGTCATTTCGCTTTCTTTCTAGATAGTGGATCTAAGGGGAGACGCTGCAGTCGTCGAGGGCTACCTAAACGAAACTAAGTTGTTAGCTAAGCTTCAGGGTAACATATGTGTGGTTTCGTTATATGAATAGTGAGGATGCCATTTGCAAACCATTCTTTCTTCTTATTATTTTTTTTTATTTTTTTTTTGTAGTGAACTCCTAGCAAAAGAATCCAAACTGTACATGGTAATGGAAAAAGGTGATTCAGATTTGCACAAAATTCTTTCTTCGTACAAAACAAATCTACCTCTTTATGTTTTGATGAACTTTTGGTATCAGATGCTACAATCTGTCTCTTACATTCATCAAAATGGTAAGTTTTTTTTTACAAATATGAATTTGGTTCAACTAACTATAATTTATTTATGTTTAGGTGTTATACATTCTGATCTAAAGCCTGCTAATTTCTTGATGGTTCATGGAAGACTGAAACTGATAGACTTTGGAATAGCCAGTAATATTGCCATTGATTCAACTAGTATTATCAAATTTTCACAAGCTGGAACTTTCAATTACATAAGTCCAGAAGCTTTAATTGATACTTCAACTGGAAATAGTCCGATGGGGAAGAATCAGCCAAAGATTAAGGTAAGTTATATAAGTATAGTCAGTTGTCTCAGTTGATTTATGTTAGTCCATCTGATACCCGGATCACAGCAGTTTAAGCGAAGGAACCTTAATCATTTTGATCATGATTTATTTCAAATTTATCCTTGAATTCTTAGAAATATATGAGGTCGCATTCAACTTGTGTGCTCCATCTGCAAGGCTTTCTTCTTCTTCTGGGTACACCATCAAAGTTGGATACGAGAGCTTATCAAGCTGGTGTGATGCTTTTAATGTGTACATCTGTGTCTTTGCGTATCGTATTAAATATCTACTCCAAAAAAACAACAACATTGAAAGCTAAATTTAACGCTAGAAAGGGACATTTAACTCTTTAATTAACATTATTTTCACTAAAAATGTGACACAATTTCTTTCAATCACTTGTTCTTCTTCTTCTGTTAACCTACAGCCCCAGAAAGCCTGAGCCAATATGTCTCTCCAGTTTGTCCTAACTTGGACAAGAAACAACTAAAATGACATCCATTTCGTTAGTTGATTGACAACTGCTGTCTTTATGGTGGTGCGTTGAAACGAACGATGTTCATACACAACACATATTGGTTTATTACGTTTAATGATGACGACATATGGTTAGTTGCTTGAACCATTGTATATAAATTTCTATAGTACAACCATGGAGCAGCGCCATATAAAGAAAGTTGTTAACTACACATTTGGAGGTTCTTACATTTACTAAGTGTCTATTCTGTTACCCTAACAATAGTCGTCTACGAAACAAATTAATAATATATAATTGTATTTTATTGGCTCTAAAATCCATATTTCCTTGACAAGAGTCGTAAACAAAACAAAAATAATATATGTTTACTACTGTTGTCAGGGTTCCAAAATAGACAACTATTAAATGCACGAACCTAAAAATGTGTTTATCACACGTTTCTCAAGATGGCCAGGCGGTGATTATTCAGCATGAAAATACTATAGAAATGTATATACAATGCTTGAACTAGAGAGATAAGAATCACATAGGTTCTGACAACTCCTTGCGATTGCATCTTTCCGATGTTAAGCGTCATATACACACCAAACTTGTGTACGCACCGGTGTTTGACGGTGTTATGTGTGGTGCTAATGCTGACGGGCAAATGGGTGCCCAACTGAATATTCCCCAGAATACGCAGGGTCTTAGCAATACGCATTGATTTATCGCATATGAATTATGCAATGTCGAGAACCGCGTGCTTGGTACTACGATGTTTCTACTCACCTCAAAAACAATCCGTCTTTCCGTTATTGGAAGTGTTGTCGTCATGGCTATGTTTTCCAACATTACAGATATTTACGGTACCAAGTTTGGCGTTGCCGCCTCTTTATGCACTATTTTTACGTCGTAATTAAGAAAGTTGTGTTAGGTTTTATTGATTAGTTCGTAAAAGGTATCTTTTCCGGTGTTGTCGTTTGCCTCTATGAGAGCGTGTGCGCAAATTTAAATTATATTCTTGTGTAGTCTTCTTTCAATGACAAAACCATATCCGAACATTAAGCAGTTGTCAGAACAGTTGATGTCCTTCTTGGAGCCGGTTTCATCCCATCGCACATTCTGGTTTACATTGTCGACGACAATCGATGCACCTTGAAGCGAAATGATTGTGTTGATGGGTATAAAAGGATCATTATTGGTCTTCGTATTTATGATTCACACATATCAAAATGTATTAAAATAGATACATATTCAGTCTGACATACTTTTATCAAGCCCGATTAAATATGGTTTGTGGATTCCGATAAACATTTTCATTACAATGAACAATATTCCTTTTTTGCACGATAGGAACGTTTTTAATAATTTATTAATAAGAATTACTTTTTCAGATCTCAACAAAATCTGATGTCTGGTCACTGGGTTGTATATTATATCTGCTTATGTATCAAAAGACACCACATGGTCACATTAAAAATATTTATGCCAAGGTAAATGCCATAACTAGCCCAACAACAGAAATTCAATATCCAGCCTTACCTTCTTACTATCCAATTATGTTGTTGCAGGTAATAGTTTTATCTTTACTTATCTTATACTCAATTTTTATCTATAATTTTCTTTTAGATGGCAAAAACATGTCTTCAACACAATCCAAAATCGAGGCCGTCCTGTATCGAATTGTTGCAATATCCATTCAACATGATAATACCAATTCAAAACTTAAGCGTAGCAACAAAATAATACATAAATGCACAGTATGCAAATATATTGGATACCTATAAAAGTATACGGTATAAAGTAAAGAAAACAATAATAATAAATTAATATTTAAAGATTATTTTTATACAAACATCATTGTCCGTGAACGTTCATATTTGAATTAGTTATAACGCTTAATAGTAGAAAAACATAAAACAATAATAAAAGAAAGAAATTATGAAAAATCATTTACATACATCGATTATGTTGTCATTTAAACAACTAACTACTATTTTCGTGTTGTTACAACACTGTTTCTGGGCCTATGCATTATGACGATCTAACCTACTGTCTACTTCTACAATATCCCGTAACGAACAATAAGAGCTGATTTGGTTTCTCGTTCCTTAAATTCAAAGGGTGCTGGCTTGGTGTGTGTTTTTGCTCTACATGGCCCAGTTTGTTACACTAGTGGCTAGTCAAGCATTAATTTTTCATAGTTAACAAACAAATGAATTAAGTAAAATGTTTTGGTAGATCTTCTCTATTACAGAAGTGTTCATTGTAAGTAAGTGAACGTTTTACACCAACTGACAAGAAAGCAAGTACATCGGTTGCTGTTACTTCATCCGGTGAACAACATGGGCCCAAACAAATTTCGGAATGTGGAAATTGCCTGCTTGCTAGAGCGATATTTGTGCTTACCACAAAGTCAATAAAAATTCGTCGGTTATTGGAAGTGTTGTGAGACTGTTTGGAATATTACCAACTGAATTATTTACCAACTTTGGCAATGAAGTCTACACTTGTGGCAGGTGGTCTCTAGTAGCTTGTGTAAGCTTTCTTTGAAAGTGTCGTCCTTTTCGTCGTCTGTGAAAGCGTGTTGTTCCCTTAACGCTTAAAACTTCTTCAAATGACAGAAACAAAAAAAACAGAGTGGCTGAATTCTTAAACATCAAAAAATGCGCTTTATTCGTATATGATTGTTTTATTATGTGTATATACATTTTTATAGTACTTTCATGCTGAATAATCACCGCGTGGCCATCTTAAGAAATTTCTGAATAACACATTCTTAGGTTTGTGCATTTACTAGTTGTCTATTCTGTTACCCTGACAACAGTCGTAAACATATATGATTTTTGTTTTGCTTACGACTTTTGACAGTAATTCGTAATACGTAATACGGTCCCTGGGTTTAGGAATTTAGCCAGTCTCTAGTCTTGCCCATTGTAACAATCACCGTAGTAGATATTGAAGTTTTACCTAAAGTATTCTCTCCTCGTTCCATTTCATTGCACTTTCTGGATAACTGTAATATCAGCTTTATAGCAGTCTCAGATTTAAAGCTTCCTTGTCCATTATTCGTAATCTAAGGAACCCCTATTTGTAGGACCAATTTCTTATGTACGCTGGCCTTAGTCGCTAAATACCCTACACTCCGACTATGTCGCAAGGTAACTTCTCCTGACTGGAGCTGTGAACACTGCCGTTGGGTTCTGCCTCCCTTTCACTCGTCAATTACCACCAAAAAACCCAAAGTGGTTTATCACAATCTCGAATTTTGATACCTGAATAAGTAAAATAACTCGATTTAAAAAGAAAAGGAAAAAAACAGGTATAGTTTGCTTTATTACTTCATTGTAAGAGTTGCCATTGCCATTGATGTATTTTTTTTTTTATTTTATTTTAAATTATTTTATTAAAAAAATGATCGTACTCATGCCTACATTTTGCATACAACAACTTAAGACTTAATTTAATTCCATAAAAAATAATATGTACAATTTTACATTAATGCATTCAAAAATAAAAAAACAAAATGTTAAGAATAATTTTTCAAATTCATTTTTCCTTTATGATAACAATATGAGATGTTTTTGACCGATGTAAGTATCTGAAATAAAATATATGTTTGCATTAATTGTTCAAAATAGAATAATCACAACCAAATGAAAATTACTTTATCTTTTCTGTTCTCTACCGCAAATATAAAAAAGTCCATTAAAGCATTTGACAAAAATGTGTTTATCCTTATTCCTTATACAGCTTGTTGTTATATGGTTCGTTGCATGTTAAAAATTTATTTGGTTTTCCCGAAGGACACGATGAGAACTTTCCTTCCTTCGTAGCCTTAAATGTCTGAAAAAAAAATTGAATAATGAATAAAAAATATTTTTTCATTAATAAAAGATTAAAAGTGAATCAAAATCAAATGACAAGAGAGCTCAAGCTGTAGGTTTGGTTATTCAATCGTTCGTTATTCTTGTCTTAAGTTAAAATGACAAATGATATTTGTAAGTCCAGGGGCTAAATTTTGCAAACGTGAATTTTATAGTAGGTTTTGTTCGAAATCTCGAATGGAACAATCTCGAATGACAGAATCTCAAATGTCATAATCTGGAATTCAAAATCTCGAATGACGTAATCTCGAATGCAAAACAACTATTGTACTAAAATGAGTAGTGTCATTGCCATTCGAGATTTTGTCATTCAAGATTTCGTCATTCGAGATTATGGCCGAAAAATAAATACCTACAAATGGACAGTTTGTGGCGAGCTACATGACTGAACAGATATAAGCTGAGATATAACAGAGACATAATTCCGAATGACAAAAATCTAGATTTCGAGTGATATTTGGTCTTGTGTGTATCGAAGGAGTATGGAGAAGAAGATTTAACGACGAGTTATACTGGCTATACCTACAGCGATATTAATATTGTCAAGAAGCCTGTGATGGCTGGGTCACGTGGCGCGTATGGATACCAACGCACCAACCCGACGAGTCTTCGAGACCAATCCGGATGGTGTAGGCAGCATTGGAAAACCCTTCAATATATGTGTGGAAAACGACCTCAGCCAACTTGCGGTGCAAAATTGGAAGCGGAGGGACTTGTTGGTTGAGGCCGAAGTCTATCCTAAACTGTGGGCGCCATCTAAAGTAAGTACTGTTAATCACAAAAGTAAGTAAGCACCTCTAAATTTAAAGATAAATCCTTATAAACAATCGAAAGCCTCGTTTAAAATAAATAAAATATTTTTATCTGTAATTTATACATGCGTTTCTAATTGAAAAGTAACATTTCAAATAAAAAATTAAAAGTACCTTCAAAGTATTCTGCTTAAACTAAAAACAGTAAGAAATTTATATCACAAAAGTAATAGCGTTTTTCCTTTAAATCTCAAAGATTTGCCCTCAAAATCAAGAAGTGCTCTTTTAAATGAAACATGTTTGGCTGCTTTTTTTTGTTGTGTGAAGACAAAGATTAAACACGCATAGGCTGTGTGAATAATATGCCTGCGTTCCAAATGATTATCATACAATCACTAGGATAGCTTTGTTTTTAGTATGCTTGAAGCAATAATAAGCCGTCATTTATATTTTACACTTCCATTCAATTACAAGTATCATTATTAATTACCATTGTTTGTTTTCTTGAACATTTGTACAAATTCGTTAAAAAATTGCAAGATTTATGAAATGTTTAGATCAAATCACCAAAATTCGAGAGATCGCTCTTTTTTTCCCTCTTTTCATTTAAATAAAACATCAAAAATGCAAAAAGATCAAAAAGAGCAAATCTTTTTGTAAATGAAAAACGCTATTAGACTCCAGTTCAAAAGAATTTGAGTTTGAGTTTGAGAATTTGAAACAGAGAAACATTTAAGAAAAGCTTATCAAGTGCCCACCCCTAAGAAACATTTTAGAAACATTTAAGAAAAATTTCAGAAATGTTTCTCTATTTTGATAAATAATGTTTCTGAAATGTGTATGAAATGTTTCTTAGGTCTGGACACACCTGACTTAGCATCATTTTGATTTTTACAGTGGATACTTTCTTATAAACGTTTAATTTTCTATGTACCTAGTGAATCAGATTTTAAATCAGAATACGTTTCTTATAGGCCAGTCAGTGGAGAGAAAAAATCTGCTATCTAAAGATTTTTGGGGTTGAGTCGAATTTCTCAATTCCATTGCTTAGAGGATCATAGAAAAAACTTAAAATCCAAAATGTGTATCCCCACCCCCTGCGTTCGCCCACAATCCACCCGGTTTGGGCAAAAAATGCAATATTCTCAAAAAAAAAAAAAAAACTTCAAATAGAGAAAACAATTTATGAAAACAACGGAAAGCGGTACAGTAATGAAACATATTTTTTTATAAAGCTAAAGATTTATGCTTTTTATTCATATTTAAATTTATAGTTATTTTTATAAACAGTTTTTAAAAAACAAATTTTTAATTTAAAAATTTTGAAAAAAACTAAAATAATAAATTTTAAATACTAATAAAAAAAAAAAATTATGTATAAAAGTAATAAACCAACATCGTCATAGAAAAAATAAAAAAAACATTTACTTTTCTGTTTCTACGACGATGTTCGTCTCGTAACTTTTTGTATATCTTTATAAAAAGAAGTTTTAGCCTTTTACAGTTTTAGGTGAGACTAAACATTAATATGTGAGGAAGGACGATTCCAGAGACGGTACAAACATGAATTGTACGCAATCTACCTTGAAGCAGATATCGTGACAAAAATTCGGCTCGGTAGACTCCGGTGGGCAGGGCACCTTACTCGCATGAGCGAAGAGGAACCTGCTCGGAAAGTTCTTTGTGGTACATTCTTTGGCAGACGACAGCGTGGTAGACCATGCTTGCGCTGGAGAGATGGCGTAGAACAGGACGCTCGGACCCTTGGGGTGCGAAACTGGATGGCGTCCAGAGGCCAGGACCGGACCCCAGTTGTCGAGCCGATGATGATGATGATGAAACATTAATGAAGGCATTGAAAATTTGAAACAAAAAACTACCTATTTCACAGATCATACATCACATACATTTCATACAACATACAACAAATCGATTGTCATACATTACATCAAAAATTCTGTTTCATAGATTTCATTGGAATAATTGTATGATTCCAGTGTATGTTGTATGACATGTGACATTTGACTGATATCTTAGTAAAATAATTCAGAACAACATGCCAAATAACACGACAAACGTGACGAAAATAAACAATCAATAAGGAATATTTTAATAACGTCATAGCAACGAGCATGGCAGCTAGCTTGCAAATAACATGACAAATATGACGAATACTAACAACTAACAATAAAAATATTTTATCATTATTGATTAAAGCTGGTAATTGCTTTATTTTTCTGCCTAAAAAACAATATTTGGCCATTACGTTTATTTTAATACTATACAAAGAATGATGTCAATTAAAAAAAACTTTAATTACGTTTTATTTTATAGTTCTTTCAGTACTTTTTTTTACCTATACAACAAATTATTCTGCTGTATGATAATTTATGATACATTGTAGTCATACAATGTATGATAAAAAATTGTGAAACAGAATTTTACTGGAATGATACCCTTCAATTACATCGTTGTATGACAGTTATCGAACAACAATTCTGTAAAACAGAATCGATGTATAGAAAGTATAAAAATCATACATTGTATGATTGTCTGTAAAACAGGCCCCGTCTGGTACAGTACAATTTTGAAACAAATCAGTTATTTTTTTTTTTAAATTGAGAAAAAAAACTTATGCAAAATCTATAGTAAAATTAAAATCGAATTCTTTAACAAACAGCTGTTAATTATAATATGTACAATTTACTTCATATCATAGAGGTATAATCAAAGAACCTTTAATTTCTAACGTTTAATTTGTATATTTTGAATTTGGCGCCTTAATAAAAAGGTTCGTCATTTTTTTTTTTATTTATTTTAACTTATGCGAAGTTTCATTATGAATTGTTAAAATTAAGAGAGATTTTTTTCCCTCGGATCAATCTTTTTCCGAAAAAAAAGCAACTTTAGTCCGAAAAAAGTCAACTTTTCATTTGAAAGGAATTCGACAATAATTAATGTTACTAGTACAATCAAGTTAAGTAGTGTTTTGTTTAAATAGTAATGATTTAAGTCAACAAATTATAATTTTTTTAATATACATATATTTAAATTGTGCTATGGATCAGTGTTTTGTTTGCAAAATCCCATTGAATGATAAATCGATAACAGTCAAAAGAAAAAAATATTGAAGTTATTGGAAAGGAGTTAAAATGTCTATTTTTTGAAAACCTCCAAAAATCCGGAGAAATTGTACTTTGATTGTAATTATTTGTACCGTTGATCGCAAAACGATATCTAACGCAGGAGAGGCTTTTTTCAAGGAATTGTACAGTCCTAGTTCTAGCGTAAAATCCGATAGAAATTTTATGTCAAATCAGCCACAAAAAGCAAGCTGAACTTCGCCTCACTACCGCTGACAAGCAATGCACTAGAGCAGCATTCCTTCCGGACATACCATCAAGTTTTCTTAAAAAAGTGGTTATTTTCAATTTTCAATATTTTCAATATTTCTTAAAAACTGCAAACCATGGAAGCATCCCGTTTTCTGTTTTTGATTAAAAATTAGGAAGAGCATTTAATTTTAAAAAACAAATAAATACCTAAATACATAAAATTTTGAAAAATATTAGTTTGAATTTTTTATTAAATATTTTTTTTCAAAATTTTGAGATTGAAAATTTATTTTAAAAAAACTTTTCACTCAATTAACGTTATTTGAAATTGAAAAAAATTAAATAACAACAACAACTATTGCTAGTTGTTAATTTTTATTTTAGTAATTTAATGAAATTCAAAGAAAAAGGTTAAAGAAAAAGGTTAAGACTTTTGCCTTGCATTTTATATAGTCACTTACATCGACTAAAATAAAATATGTGTCTTAGCAGAGTGTGGACGGCCTAACTGATGATGCCTACCGTTCACACTCAGGCGAAACACATCGGAGTATAGGCTACTTAACCTTTTTCTTTGTTATTTGAAATTCTTATAAAAGAAGAAATTTCTGGCTATTCAAAAAACTAAAGCAAGCGTGATACTGCAGTGTTTATCGTTGTTTTTTAATAATTTTTGTTCTATTTTAAGTAATTTTTTTAGAAAATTACCCCCCCCCCCAAAGGTGAGAGATAGATCCCCCTTCCATACAATTTTTATCTTGTCTCAACCCAACCTACTTAGGCAACTCCAACATTTTGCTTTTTGTGACAACTTATACAAATCACCCTGTATAAAGGTGCAGTGTATATGTGTTTTACAGCCTTTGAATCTCTGTACTTACTTTTTGTAAATACTTTTTGTATGATAAATGTTGCTGTATATTTGTTATAGATCCAATCGAGAGGTTTATTACGAATGAAATCACAAACCACTTATATTTTAAATCATTTGAAATCACTTTGAAATACGGTGCAATCACTTGAAATCATTAGATTTATTTGAAATAATTGCAATCTCGAAATATTTAAATCCTTAAATACTGCTTGAAATCACGTGAAATCATCTGAAATCATTTGAATTATTGCAATCATTGAACCACTAAACTGGCCGGTGACAAACCCCTCGGATCCAATAGTCCTCTTCAAAAAGTACTCAGAAAATTTAGTCGAAAAAGTTATCCTTCTCCTGCTGTTCCCATTTGAAGCAAAATGTTTGCTAAACTTTTAGCTATCGTCGTTAAAAGCACCGAAAATATTAACTTAACTACCATATTTTCGCACGGGGGTGGGGAAACAATTGTTTTTATTTTAAGCTTTTCTAATGATCCTCTAAGCAATGGAATTGAGAAATTCGACTCACCACAAAAATCTTTAGTCAACTCCCCACTGACTGGACTATTAGATCAGTTTATTTCCTTTAAACGGTTTTCTTATAAGGGGTAAATTTAACACGTATTTTTATGGGAATGTGCGTGATGTTTCATAATGTCTGGCTTATAAGCCTGGGGTGGAATCGGCTAAGCTGATTTGTGACAAGTGACAGTCAAATTCTACACTTTCGGTCTGCGTAAGGTGATAATCATAGTGATAGCACAAAAATTGTATGCCGATTTGTAGATAATACCTACGACTTGCAACTAAAAATAAAAATAGTTTTTTTTCGTAAAAACGCACACAATGGTATTAAAAAAATTCTAAATTTAAGATGGCGGCTGCTGCACAAGACCAACTCTATGTGCCAGTCCCCGTGCCGCAAAATAGGAAGTCTATATGGCGAAGGTGCAAAGGAGCTCTAATCTTCTACTTAACCCTACAAGGAGAAGATAAGAGAAGAATAACACTGGATTTCAAGAAATTATATGAAATAACGCCCACCAGGAACTCGAGATTGAAAACACAGAAAAATAATGCAAGTAGGAGTAGCAGTAGGTATATATATAATTCAACAGGACTCGTACGTACCTATGGCGTAATGCTGATCTAATATGGGATAATACCATTTCTCCTTGTTTTTTTAAATGTGATAATGAACAATAAAATGCCGGTTCAGTGGCGCAGTTAGACCTATGGTCATACCAGGCCATATTTGTTACCCTACCTGCAAATTTCAATACAAACCAGGCCCGTGTTGAGGGTGGGGGAGGTGTTTTGTGGTTCTACTCTCCCCACCCTTTCCCCATTGAACCATTGGGATAATAAGTATACTGAGAATTAAAAATCAAGTATCAAATTGTGCATGCATTTCAAAATGGCGGATTGATCGGTATGTGTATGCCCTATTCCGGGCATTTATTTGAACGAAAAATTGCTTCCCATGTGCGAAAAATTTAAATATCTTGGATCTATGATCAACTATAAAGCATCCTATGATGACCAATCAACCATATCGCGTAAGCGTAGGGTGGATGAAGTGTCGTGAGAACTCTGCCACCTTCTGTGACCGAAAAATGCCCCCTAGGCTGAAAGGAAAACTTTATACAGCATGCTGCAGTATGCAGTAGGTATAAGGAATGCGCTTTCCCACACATTATTGGAAAATGAGAACTTTTTAGGGACTCGTTGAAGAGAACACATAAGGGGTATGACAAATAATGAGCACACTTCTTTAAGCCTAGTATGCAGCTGAAGTGAAACGAAATTTTCCGTCGTCTCCAAAAACACAGACGAAATGTTAATGAAACAGTATCGGACAAATTTTTGTGTAGAGTTTCGCCCTTTGTAAAAAAAATATTTCTTAAAACACCCAAAAAAATAACAGAAATCCATTTTATAATAATAATAACCACAAAATAACATAATTAGAAACGTCAAAATTTCGCTAGCAATTAATTAGGTAATGTGTAGACCTGTAGAGAATGGAATTGGTAATCAACCTTTTCATTATGGAGCTGCGTACCTACCACAAAACGAAAAAAAGAACGGAATACTTCGTTTATGATTTCAATGTGTCGTTTTTGTATGTTATTTTTCGTTTCACTTCAGCTGCATACTAGACTTTAAAATCAATAGAAGATGATACACCATCGGGGCCTGGGCTGAAGCCCAGGCCCCGATTTCAATGTTTATATGCATGAAACTACCTACATTTTCTTGGTTCTTGCCATGTCCTACCCATAGAATAATAAATAGATACTTAAAATAAGCAGCCATTTTGAATTAGAACAACAATATTATCAAAATAATTTGCATTGCGTCTGCAGTTCATTTCTTTGTTGTTTGTTTAAATTTCGGTAAAACTGCACTACAACCAAAAAATCCTATTTGCCCCTTTTTACCAATGAAATGTTTATATAAGAAAAGTTTGTACATGGCATAGCACCAACCAAACACCAGCTCCACTTCCAGTTCCAGCTGCATCACAATGGAAAATCAAAAAAAGCTTTTCACACCCTCACCAACATAAAAATTAAATCAATTTACAACTTGGAGAAAGGCAAGAAATATCATCATTATTGCATAGCAGTACAAATGCATACAACCGGAGCTGACATGCCCGTTCGGAAGCTTGGGAGTTAAAAATGAAAAGCTTAATTCTTTAAGGTCCTTTCTTATAGTTTGTGAATTGCATCAATATGTGTGCATGAAACTTTCTTTTCGTGCAACAGTCTTCAGAAAATGACATTAAACGCATGCGCTTGTCTATGGGGTAACTTCATATATGTAAGCTGCAGGAAGCTTTGCGTTGCACTTCTTACATCGAGAAAGCATTTCTCTTAACATTTTGCTTAGTTGTTTTATTTTTTAAGAGACAAGTAGACAAGAAAGAATGTTGTGAATGTGAACTAAAGGATTGGCATATCCTTTGGAACGCCCTTAAGGGTGGACAATGAAGACTGCATCTGGTTCAGGGATCCTATATTCCGATACATCAGTGAATACATTATTTATCTAAAAAGATATAATAATGTATAGAGGAGGTACGTATTTACTTATACAGAATAAAATGTTATTTCAAATTTGCAGGAGGAGAATAAGATATTAGAGACATGATGGGGCGAGTTCATAACGAGGACAACCAAATTAGGTACCGTGAATTACAATCACGTCTATGAAATAAATTTAAAATCGATTGTTATGACTGCAGAGCTTGGCAGTGATGTTCCTTCGAGTTGGAGGTTATTGCTGTGGGCTGTGAGTGGAGTTGTTCGTTTTGTCTTAGGAAATGAGTTTTAAATTGCTTTCTCGAAAAAAGAAGGTGGGTTTTAGGTATATATATTGGCTTTCTTAAAGTTGTCTAGAAAGTCAACAAAAATCTCGTGTCTGCAACATAAGTTATTCAAGGTCAAAGGTCACGAAAAACTGTTTTTCGGGGATATCTCGGTTCATATGGCTCTAACGATGTTAGCATCCATTACAAAATTATAGAGCATACAAATTGGAACAAATTTAGCTAAAAACATTTTTTCATACGATCAACCGTTTTTGAGATAGGGGGTGTAGAGTCCCGTGTGTATATTTCCCCTTAGTTTTGTCATGAGGCTTTGTTAAGCACCCATAGGAGTATAAATTAATTTGGGCCAAATGGTCCATTTCATGGTCGTTTGGCCGCCATTTTTAAAATTGTAGCCAAATTGATCGATTTTTGGTCAGTGGCCAAACAACTGTGATTTGGACCATTTGACCCAAGTTGATTTATACCCCTATTGATGCTTAACAAAGCCCCATGACAAAACTGAGGGGACATATAACGGCTCACGTAACATGGGCTAGCGCGTAGAATACTATGTATTGCTGAGCGTGCAAAACTCTACGACCCTTACCTCAAAAACGGTTAAACGTATAAAAAAATGTTTGTTACAAAGTTTGTTGGCATTTTTATGCTCTATAATTTTGTAGTGATGCTAACATCATTGGAGCCACATGAACTGAGATATTCCCGAAAAACTGTTTTTTCGGGACCTTTAATCTTGAACTGATATAAAGCATTTCCGTCAAGGGAATGCGATTGTAAGAAACGGACAAATAAAAATTGAAAAACTGCATAAATATGATGTATGTCAATGACGGCAATCGTAACAAAGAGCAGATAGCTTTGGTGGAGCGAGTCTTTCCCACTCTATCATCTAACACCGTGCCGTTAGCATCAATAGTAAAAGATGACCGCAAAACTATAACCAAGAAGTCATCAAAATGGCTGCAACCGATTTTCTACTTTTCTCCCACTAAAATGAAACCCCTGATGGTACGATGATTAATGCCGACGAGCACATGCTTAAAAAAGAATATGTAGGGAGTAATAAAACGTTTTTGCATAAAAGCTAGGTTACTAACAAGTAGAAGAGTAGAGTAAAATCTTGCGATCTGAGGAAACAAAAGAAAATCCACTAGAAACGTGAGATTGAAGACATGGCAAGGTCTTTCGAAAGGATTAATTAACCAGACACTAAACAGTAGTCTAAAGAAGACTAGGACTACAAGTCCTGTACAAACGAAATTGGGAGCTTGATGGGGGTAATGACAGTCGTTGCCCACTCGTCGTTACCCAAAAAGGACAATACAATGGATGGTTTCAAGTCTGAAATCTTCGATATAAATGCTGGTGTGCCCCAGGGCTCCGTTTTTTCTCCGACTCTCTTCTTCATTTTCATCAATGACCTTCTGTCTGAAACTTCTAATCCACTTAATTGTTTCGCTGACGACAGCACCCTCAGCTTTTCATATTCGATTTTAAGATTCACAACCCAGCTCTTCGGTTGTAGAACTGGAGCGGCAGCGTATGATAAGCTCATTAAATTCCGATCATGGCAGCATTGTCCAATGAGGAATTAACAACCTTGTGGAATTCAATGCTTCTAAAACTCAATGTTGTCTTTTGTCTTTATAGAGTAACTATGAGTTTCACTTGTATAGAGGAAACTGAAAAGCTTTCTATTCTCGGTGTGTGTGTTACTAACCACCTTCTGTGGAATGATCACATATTTGACGTCGCCAAAAAGGCTGCGAAATGCTTAGGTTTCTTACGACGATGCAAGAAGTTTTTTTTCTCCCAATGATGGCTGTTGTCTATAAGGCGTATATTCGTCCAAAACTAGAGTACAATTCTCATGTCTGGGCCAGTAACTCCTGTAACTTATTTGAATCTCCTTGATCGAATTCAGAAAAGAGCCTTAAAAATGATAGGGGACAGGATTATAACGGAAACATTTGTGTCACTTGAACACTGCCGAAATGTTTTTTGCCTCTAATTATGTTCCTCCTCTAAAACAATTCAACCGCAATGCAAGTACTGCAAGGAATGTCCATCAATTCATCCTTGAGCCCAACTTCGAACGAACAGTTAAGTACAGAGATTCTTTTTTTAACCGTACTACACGAATTTGGAATGCTTTACCCAGCTCTGTTTTTGCCCTGCATTTTAATCTTCAATAATCTGCATTTTAATCATATAAAGGGTATTCATAATCCCTTGAGTGCGCGCAAAATATATATGTATACAAAAAAAAAACAAACTAACCTCACAGGTAACAACATAGATATAAGAGATATAGAATGAACCAATATGTAGTGCCCCGTGACGTAGTGGTTAGTGTTTCGGACACAACGATCTGATAGGTAGTCTAACTCATTCAATTGCGTATGCCGATGATCTTGTAGCGTACAGAATGGGTCCAAAAGTTGAAGTCATCAGAATTCTCTTGCAGCGTGACTTCGACTAGATTCAGCGATATTGTGATGACTGGAAGTTAAAAATTAACTTTTAGAAATCAGAAACTATCCTGTTTAGGACCCCGTTGTCTAGGGCTTCTAGGGATACAAGAAAGAACTTGAGAAATCTAGTGATCGTTGGACCAAGTGGACATCCACTGGCGAGTAAAGATGTGGTAAAGTACCTTGGCATCTGGCTAGATCAGTATCTATATTTCAATCGACATGTAGATGCTGCTCTGGCCAGAGCTAGAGGAGCCTTTGGGTTGACAAGACGGTTGTTTTATATGGCCCTTATCCGGCCAATGATTGCCTATGGGTGCCCTGTGTGGTTCAACGTTGCCCCATCTCAAATGGAAAAGATTCGGGTGTTTGAGAGGCAGTGTCTTAGACGCTGCCTTGGATTACACAGAACACCAGAGTCGGAGTACACACATTACTATGCCAACGAGGTTCTATATAACAGGGCCAATATAAACAGGATAGATAACTTTTTAATCAAGCTGATTCGGGGTCACATTGCAAGAGCGATGACCTCGACCAATGGACTTATTTTTGAGGCTTACTACCCCAATGATGAGTATAGTGAAAGTGTACGTCTTAACGGTTTCATCCCGCCCGAGACATTCCTCTTTTTAGACAGTCGTGGGCTGATACAGGATAGATTGGCGGTTCCGTTAATCTACCACGTCAGCCGTATGATTGTGGATCGGCGACTTCTTTACGATCGGGACGTCGCGTCGGCTCAGGGAACGGAGCAGAGCGTCTGCGGTTCAGTAGAGCTGTGCCCCTTCGGGACAGAAAGGACTTAGTTAAGCAAGTCAAAAAATTCTGGTGGTTGGGTGACCACCGTGATATTGAAAGTTGACCATATTGTTGCTTTGGCTGACTTACATAGTTCTAAGGTAAAGATAGGTAGAGTAGGTAGAACAGTGACGGTGGCACCAAAAAAAAGTACATAAGTAAATGTATTTGTATGTGGGTACTTGCGGTTGCGAATATATATGTATGTATGTATATGTACATATATGCATGTTTATGGGCGTATGCGAGTGTGCATATGTGTATGCAAAAAAAAAAAAAATTGCTGGTGGCTGTTCTAGTTTTTAAGTTATTTTAAGTAGTTTTAATTAGATATAATGTAGTTTAAGTTAGTTTTAATTTAGTTTTAATTAGTTTTATTTAGGTAAAGGGTAGCTTTAAGTTTTATAAAAAATTAAAAAACAAAAATGATATAGAAAATGAGATTTTTTTAATAATTTTCTCGTTAGTTTTAACTAATCATGAATTCTAATAATAAGTTATTTTCCGTCGAAAGACATTTTTTAAGTATATTCATAGTTTAATTTAGAGCGCCCGCATGGGGCCAGTAAGTTAGTTAAGTTAATATGTAAGCTAGATATAAGGAAATGAAAAAATAAAAAATGAATTAAAAATGAAAAAATAAAAATGAGTGTTTCGGACTATCACGCCGAAGGTCTGGGTTCGAGCCCAACTTCGAGAACACGTTATATTTTTTTAGGGGCACTGCCTCTTGCGAGGAATTGATAAATCCTCAAAGAGTATCATTATCATGAATATCACATCGCCTTAGTCGTTCGGATTCGACGTACAATAGGTCCCCTTTAATCCTGTAGAACTAATAACGCACACAGAAGGATTTTGTTGAGAGTGTAAATCACTAGGCCGTGGTTCTTCGGAGCTTTCGGTGCCACTAATTTTATTTATAATTTTATAGAACTAACCCATATGCAAAAAATTACTTAAAAAAATTCGTTTTTCCACTAAATCTCAACATTAATTCATTAATTCATTTATTAAGTTACATTATTGGTTGCTCTTTCTCTACGAGTTGTTGTTTTTATACAGTCGTTCCAAAAATATTTTTAAAAACATAATTATCTAGGTAAGCGCCACTTCTAAAACTCTATAGCTCAACAACACTACAACTTAACAAAACCCTTTTAATTTCATTTGGAAAAACCTATCATTAGGCTCTTTATACTTTTTGCTGTTAATGTCGGTTGTAATCAATCAATAGTTGATTTCAGATGTCCGCCACAAATATAGTTTCATTGACACTTGACATTGAATACCTTTTATTATAACTGTATAATACCACACATGTCATCATAATATAATAAAAGACTTATGACGGGACTTTTTACTTTTATAAAAAAAAGTAACAGCCATCGTTGTGCTGACGGCAATCAATGAAAGTTAATTAGATATTATGATTGTGAACTTGGGAAGGGCATTATAAAATCAAATGTTTATGCAGCAATCTTCTTCAGTATATTTTTACAATGCGACAACAGTTATTGCAGTACGTCATCAGTGTAAGTAAATATATAAAGACAAAATTTTCTCAACTTTATATTATGTAACATATTTTGTTTATTCAAAGGTCCTTATATTCGCACGGTCACAAAGATACCATCAAGCAAACGGATTCGGATTCGGTTTTGCACCAGCACCATCAGTACCGTTACAAGTGGCGGCTAATTCACCATTTCCTTTTCCATTTCCTTCACCCTTTCCTGGGCCTTTTCCTTTTGGACCATCACCATGTGCTGCCGCACCTTTTTGTCCACCTCCAACATTAGTTCTAGCACCGACTTTTGCACCAGCGCCATTTTTCCCACCTCCGTATCCATTTCCACCACCACCACCACCATTTCTAAATAAATTTGGATTGTTCACAAGTATTTTACAGGCAATTTTTGCTAAAAAAGGAAAATTCCTACCTCAACCCCAACCTCCGTATCCTTATCAACCACCACCACCACCGCCACCAGCACATTATCCACCCCAGGTAAATTGTTTATAGAAATATTAATAACTTTATATAAATAGTATACAAAATGATGATTGAAATTTGTTCTTTAATCCAGCATCCCCAAATTCAAGAACACTTATTAAAAGTGCATATCGTAAAAGATTCGGAACGTGATCATAAAAAACAACATCACCATCATAATCACTGGCATGAAGAAAAACCAAAATGGAATTAATATTAATTTCTTGAAAGTTTTAAATGAATTATGTCATTTTTCCCTTATCATTATTTATTTCTATTAAATTATTAAGTTTTCTATTTGTAAGTTGAAAGTTTATTTGACGAGAAAACATTTCAAACGTTATTCTCTTAAATTTATATATTAAAAAAAAAAAAAACTTAATAGGCAAAATACATAACTATTGTTATTTATTGTTTGTATTTGTTGACTAACTGACGCGAAATATGAAATCCGTAAATAGTAAATATGTTTCTAGAAACGAGTTGAATGGAGTTCATTCCGATAAGTTGAAATTTGTTTAATAAAAAAAAAGACTCCAAAAGAGTCCCGAATTTCATAAAAGGAGTCAGATTTCAGTAATTTTAAGACAGATGAGTCCTGGAATCCCGGTGTTCAAAAAGGAGTCAAAAGAACTCCAAAGATTCCCAAAGGTAACCCTGTATAGTGGTCGTGTCAATCCCAAAAAAGTAATTCGTCATAGTCAGAACAAAAGTTTAATCATTTTATAAAACTCACCTCAATCGAAGTCATCTTGAAAACCACGTAAATTTAAAGTGATGTCGTATACAAAAAGTTCTTCTTCGGACAAAAACATGTGGTGGTGGGTTTGAAAAATTTCGACTTCGAGTTTTGTGCAAAGAAACAATGCGGTGTGGATTCAATTTCAATGCTCCTTGGTATACTCGAATGTTTCCACAACCCTCTTTGCTTTTGTATCTGATTCCAAATATGATGCAACAAGTTACAAGTATCCTCTCATCAGACGACACCCTCTGTGCTGAATTCGCACTTTTGGCGCTAGATGTTGATGATGCTTTATCCTGTTTGTTACGACTTTGATGTTTTCTGGTTTCTAATGAAGTTACACATTCCCTTCGTTTCCTTTAAGTGTCGACGTCATCATAAAACATTTTTTTTGATTAGATGTGGAGTGATTAAATTTCTTTTCTGCGACTTTAATCGGATAATGAGTTTTTTTTATGAATATATCACAGTTTTCTTGTCCCACAGAGTTTCTTTTGATTTTCAAAAAAATTAAGATTTGCTTCCTAGACCTTTAGCATTGTCATTAAAATGTTTTGTTATTGTTGTTTTGGGATAATAACGATAGTTATTTTAGATTATCTGAAATAAAAAAAAAAGTTTAATAGTTATGAAATTGTTTAAAATATAGATTTTTTTTAAGTAGAGACAAAATCGTAAAAAAAAAACATTTATAGCTGATGTATTTTTATACATATATGAAGTATCTGCAAATATATTTTTATATAGACACTTAGAGCCAGCTTTATCAGCTCTGGTTAAGTGCAACCATTCGTTATTTCAGCTATATTTACCATTGATTCTGTATATGTGTATCTATGGTTACCAGCTAAATTAAATAATGGTTAATCAGACCAGAAGTGAAAAGACTGGGCAATAAAATCCGTTTATTCAAAATATTAAGGAAGCCCTTACAAGTGTGTTGCTTGTAAATAAACATAGACCAAACAATTCATGTAGTTATAATTTTCCCCAAGAATGTGTAAGACTGTTAGGGGTCCCCATCTATACCATACATGCAACACAAAAAAATCGAGGGGCCGCGGGTGTGAGGCGAGTGTTCGATTTTAAAGGACCTTTCTGGGTAGCATCAGCATATCTCGAAGACAGATAATACATAGTCTAAAACTGTATTAAAGAGCAATCTACAGCAGTTTCGGGTAATCACACTTTCCCTTGGATATTGGCAGAAGTTAGGGGTAACTTTTCCCCCACTTATTATTCATGTGGTCGCCGCTGTAAGTTTGGGATGATTTCCGTCACATTTTTCTAGAACTCAGAGGGTATGGGTATTTTCATAAACGTCAGACTAACTAAGTTCTGCAATAACAAAAATGAATAAAAACACACTTCTTATTTTTAATTTGGATTTTTTTTTATTTTGGACATAGCTACAAAATGTACAAAAAGAAACAAAATGTTAACCTTCAGAAAGTATGTGTTTTTTATCATTTTTTTTATTGCAGATCTAGTAAGTCTGACGTTTATGAACACACCCTATCCCGTTCGATCAAAACGCTTTTCCTTTTTCAGAGTTTTTCATCCCCGCACTTTAAATGTTAGTTGCGCCTTTGTTAATGTTGGAATATCGCAGTTCCTGCAAAGCCTGGTTTGTATCAGCAGCCGGAGCAGATACTTTCTTTCAACTCCCGAAACATGCTTTCCGTACTCTCTGCTTTTAGTGAAGCACACTTCTTCCTTGCTTCTTTCTTGCGACGTCTATAGACTATTTCAATGCATTTACGTTATGAAAGAGGCTTATTAACCAAATGTTGAAAGCAGTAGTATAAAAATAAAATATAACAATTTTATGACAATTTTTTGAAAAAAGGTGATCAGGGGACTGAGATTTTGTTACCAGGGGCTGAGAAAAAACAATTGTATCTTATAAATTATCACTTATTCAAATCAAAATATGACTTTTTATTTAAATAGCAGAATTAACTGATGGAGATTATAGAATGATTTATCGTGATAAGATAGCATATTATCTTATATACCTAATTGACTTTGAAAGTGCTTCTAAAATAGGTTTTTATAGCTTCAATATCGCCGTTAAAAAAATATGTTGGATCATCAATTTAAGATTGCATAGCAAAACCCTCGGCAAAACCCGTTATAAAATGCATCATCTTTTGAATACTTCTCAGACCTCTAGATAGAATTAAAGTAACCTTTTTCATAAAATTTTAAGTGGAATTTTTTTTTTAGTGTGCGAACTGAAATAGAAGAACGGCAATGATTTTTTGATGTTCAAACGGGATCTGACATGCCAGGGAACTGAGAATTAGACCGATCTGCGCGATTTTAACTGAGCATATAAATTTCGATCAGATTTATGTTTATAAAAAAAATTAGAATGAATGAATGCAATGGTTTCAAATTATTGTTGCGGACATCAAAAATTCCATCGTTTGTGGAATCACCCATTTACCAAATGGTAGCCCATCTGAGTTTGACTCCCGCCACTTCTCTAGGTAAACAGATGTCGACTATGATGCATACACTGAACCAAAAAGGTACATGGAATTAATGAATATAATAATTCTATTAATGTTTCGTTCATTATTATTTGTCCAATGATCCTGTTCATATAGATAATGAACGGCCGTTCATTAAAATCAATGAACGTTCATTAATTCGATGAACCATACATAATTTCATTCATAAAATTTCGAACTTGAAATTTCGAAGATATTTTAATGAATCTTTCATTAAAACAATGAACGCGTTAATAGAAACAATGAACAGTGTTCACTGATTTAATGAATACGTTCATAAAAAAAAATAAATTCTTTCATTAAATTAATGAACGGATTCATTGAATTAATGAACCGTTCTTAAAAATAAAAATATCCGTTCATGGAATTAATGAAGACGTTCATTAAAATAATGAACCGTTATCAAAAATAAAAAAAAACTCGTGCGTAAAATTAATGAATGTGTTCATTAAATTAATGAATACGTTAATTAAATTAATGAACCGTTCATAAAAATAAAAAACCTGTGCATAAAATTAATGAACGTGTTCATTAAATTAATGTATGTGTTCATTAAATTAATGAATGCGTTAGTTAAATTAATGAACCGTTCATAAAAATAAAAAAACCTGTGCCTAAAAGTAATGAACATGTTCATTAAATTAATGTATGTGTTCATTAAATTAATGAACGCGTTCATTGAATCAATGATCCGTTCATAGAATTAATGAACGCCGTTCATAGAATTAAAGAACGCATTCATAGAATATGAACGGCATTCATTAATTCTATGAACGGCGTTCAATAATTCTATGAACGGCGTTCATAAAAATAAAAATCCCGTTCATAAAATTAATGAACGCGTTCATTGTTTTAACGAACAGGTTCATTCAATATTTTATCAAAAAGTGTATCGGATATTTATGAACGGCTGTTCATTGAATTAAAGAATGGTTCATTGATTTTAATGAATGGCGTTCATTGTTTTAACGAACAGGTTCATTCAATCTTTTATCAAAAAGTGTATCAGATATTTATGAACGGCTGTTTATTGAATTAATGAATGGTTCATTGATTTTAATGAATGGCGTTCATTGTTTTAACGAACAGGTTCATTCAATCTTTCATCAAAAAGTGTAACGGATATTTATGAACGGCTGTTCATTGAATTAATGAATGGTTCATTGATTTTAATGAATGGCGTTCATTGTTTTAACGAACAGGTTCATTCAATCTTTTATCAAAAAGTGTATCGGATATTTATGAACGGCTGTTCATTGAATTTATGAATGGTTCATTGATTTTAATGAATGGCGTTCATTGTTTTAACGAACAGGTTCATTCAATCTATTATCAAAAAGTGTATCGGATATTTATGAACGGCTGTTCATTGAATTTATGAATGGTTCAATGATTTTAATGAATGGCGTTCATTGTTTTAACGGACAGGTTCATTCAATCTTTTATCAAAAAGTGTATCGGATATTTATGAACGGCTGTTCATTGAATTAATGAATGGTTCATTGATTTTAATGAATGGCGTTCATTGTTTTAACGAACAGGTTCATTCAATCTTTTATCAAAAAGTGTATCGGATATTTATGAACGGCTGTTCATTGAATTAATGAATGGTTCATTGATTTTTAATGACTGGCGTTCATAGTTTTAATCAACAGGTTCATTGAATCTTTCATCAAAAAGTGTATCAGATATTTATGAACTGCTGTTCATTGAATTAATGAATGGTTCATTGATGTTTAATGAATGGCGTTCATAGTTTTAATGAACAGGTTCATTGAATCTTTCATCAAAAAGTGTATCGGATATTTATGAACGGCTGTTCATTGAATTAATGAATGGTTCATTGATTTTTAATGAATGGCGTTCATAGTTTTAACGAACAGGTTCATTGAATCTTTCATCAAAAAGTGTATCGGATATTTATGAACTGATGTTCATTGAATTAAAGAATGGTTCATTGATTTTAATGAATGGCGTTCATTGTTTTAACGAACAGGTTCATTCAATCTTTTATCAAAAAGTGTATCGGATATTTATGAACGGCTGTTTATTTAATTAATTAATGGTTCATTGATTTTAATGAATGGCGTTCATTGTTTTAACGAACAGGTGCATTCAATCTTTCATCAAAAAGTGTAACGGATATTTATGAACGGCTGTTCATTGAATTAATGAATGGTTCATTGATTTTAATGAATGGCGTTCATTGTTTTAACGAACAGGTTCATTCAATCTTTTATCAAAAAGTGTATCGGATATTTATGAACGGCTGTTCATTGAATTTATGAATGGTTCATTGATTTTAATGAATGGCGTTCATTGTTTTAACGAACAGGTTCATTCAATCTATTATCAAAAAGTGTATCGGATATTTATGAACGGCTGTTCATTGAATTTATGAATGGTTCATTGATTTTAATGAATGGCGTTCATTGTTTTAACGGACAGGTTCATTCAATCTTTTATCAAAAAGTGTATCGGATATATATGAACGGCTGTTCATTGAATTAATGAATGGTTCATTGATTTTAATGAATGGCGTTCATTGTTTTAACGAACAGGTTCATTCAATCTTTTATCAAAAAGTGTATCGGATATTTATGAACGGCTGTTCATTGAATTAATGAATGGTTCATTGATTTTTAATGAATGGCGTTCATAGTTTTAATCAACAGGTTCATTGAATCTTTTATCAAAAAGTGTATCAGATATTTATGAACTGCTGTTCATTGAATTAATGAATGGTTCATTGATTTTTAATGAATGGCGTTCATAGTTTTAATGAACAGGTTCATTGAATCTTTCATCAAAAAGTGTATCGGATATTTATGAACGGCTGTTCATTGAATTAATGAATGGTTCATTGATTTTTAATGAATGGCGTTCATAGTTTTAACGAACAGGTTCATTGAATCTTTCATCAAAAAGTGTATCGGATATTTATGAACTGCTGTTCATTGAATTAATGAATGGTTCATTGATTTTAATGAATGGCGTTCATTGTTTCAACGAACAGGTTCATTGAATCTTTTATCAAAAAGTGTATCGGATATTTATGAACGGCTGTTCATTGAATTAATGAATGGTTCATTGATTTTTAATGAATGGCGTTCATAGTTTTAACGAACAGGTTCATTGAATCTTTCATCAAAAAGTGTATCGGATATTTATGAACTGCTGTTCATTGAATTAATGAATGGTTCATTGATTTTAATGAATGGCGTTCATAGTTTTAACGAACAGGTTCATTCAATCTTTCATCAAAAAGTGTATCGGATATTTATGAACGGCTGTTCATTGAATTAATGAATGGTTCATTGATTTTAATGATTAGCGTTCATTGTTTTAACGAACAGGTTCATTGAATCTTTCATCAAAAAGTGTATCGGATATTTATGAACGGTTGTTCATTGAATTTATGAATGGTTCATTGATTTTAATGAATGGCGTTCATTGTTTTAACGAACAGGTTCATTGGGATAGTGAACAGATTCATAAAATTTTTTTTATGAACGGCTGTTCATTGATTTAATGAACGTTCATTGATTTTAATGAATGGTATTCATTGTCTTAATGTACAGGTTCATTAATTCAATGAATAGCCGTTCATAAAAAATTTTTGGACAAAAACGGATTTTAATGAACGAGATTAATGAACGTTCATAGGTTCATAATTTTATTTTTAATGAATAATTCATTGAATTAGGGTATGGTGCATTAATTCCGTGAACCGTACATTTATTTCAAGTTAATGATCACCGTTCATAAATTTAATAAAATCTGCACACTTAAGACAAAATTTGCACCAAAATGTTCGTTAAGTGTGGAGATTTTTAATTAAGCTGTTACAAAATTTTATTATTAGTAGGGCCCATAGTGCTTAAAATGATAAGACCATATAGTTATAATTTGACTTCCCGACATGTCCATATAAAGCTCCGCTAACAAACAAAAGTTCTTTCTTTGAGACGTTCTTATTAGAAGGTTGCGGAAATGAAGTCCAAGTTTTTCCTTTCAATCCAACAATACTTCACACCATCACTAATTTTAGAAAAATCAAACATTAACTAGACTTTGAAATAGCCAACACGGCACCAAAGTAGCTCTTCTGCAAGAATGATATCGAATCCATTCTAACCTGAATAGAACATTTTTATGTTTTCGTCTTCACATCCGAAAAACGACCCTGTTTTCAAGTTTTTCGCTATTTTGTTTATTGGGTGCACAAGATGTCCAATTACCTTCTCTGGGTCATATCTTTCAGCTCGTAGTTTCTTAGGTTAATTCTTGCAATGTTCCAACTCGCTATTCTCAGATTATGGCTAATCTGTTGAATTTAGATCACTAATAATTTGTCCTTGCATACATGGCAGTGTCGGTGTAATACATGTTGTACTATAGATACTAACAAGTACTGCCATAATTCTCAATTTTCTTTTTTCAAATTTCGCTTAAAGTTTTCGTTTATTTTCGATATTGATGTCTTGCGCTAGTTGTTCACTTTGGTGTTGTTAGCCTAGTTGTTATTTATACGTTATACCATACCTTAGTCGTCTCTTATAATAAGCGGGATCCACTGCAGAGATTTTCTGAGCCGTCCTCGCATTCGATACCTATACCCCACTACAGGTACCTACATGAGCGCTGCCGCAAATGGCTCATCCGCATCTATTCAGAAGACAAGTGCTTAGAATCCTTACTGACATCATTAATTGCCTTAGTTGAATTCATCATATGCTCGTCAAAGCAATTCCTGCCCAACAGAGCATTATAGACATTGTTGCTCTTTTTGGCCTTTTTCAATACTTTCACTTCTTAGTAAGCAATAAAAGTCCGGATGGACGAGTAATGTACCCGTTTGTACCACTTGGAGGTAAAATAACCACAACTAGCATGTACTTTATCTTCGATTACGATTCTCGAGAAATTATGATCCGGATCGATGCTCGAAGGACCAAAAAGTTTGAAGCTTATTTTGCTGTATTTTTTAATTTAAAATACGCTTTAATTAAACTTTCTAAATCGCTAAAATAACTTTCTCAAAACTCTTGAATTAAAAACACAACCATTAAATTGTTGTCGCACATGCAACAATTAGTGAAAAGTTTAACGTTTTCATATTTACGAGATAAGAAATAAATTTCGGTGATACCTTCGTTGTTCCTTCGTTATAACAGACGAAGGGAAAAGAGACACCTATTCCACAAATTAAAGATACACACAATTACATTTTTATACATTTTCTCATTTAAACTCTTACCACCTCTTTTTATCTCCGAACTTGCTCATACCCAGACTCAAGACAAGCAACTTGCTTGAAGAAGAAAAACGTAGACAAGTAATGAAAAAACACTTCAAACTTAAGATGTTGCAGATCGAATATGGTTTGGATGGGAGTATTTTGGGATGGAGTCACGTTTTGCCATTTTAATTGACTTCTGTGACTTTTCTCAGAGGATTTGAAAGAAACTTAATGAAACCGGAAAAAAATATTCTAACAAATAAATACGTGGGAATGTCAATAGGCAGAATATTTACAATGTCATATGCCTACAGTTTCGACCAAAAGAAAATTACACACGGTTTTGATTGACTGATTATACGCCACAAGCCTGAAATACCTTGTGGTTGTTGATTGGAAATGAAACAACGCCGAATTGGACTTATTTCGATTTCTAAACTGAAATTAAGCCAAACTTCAAATTTGGTGTTATTTAATTTTTGAAAACGCAATAAGGCCAGTTAGGCATTATTTCGTTTGGCGCTATTTCACGTCACCCAATTATTTGACAATGTCACTGCGATTTATCATTCAAATTCAATTTTCGAGTCGGCAAGAAGTAAATAAAATTGTCTACAAAAAAATGTAAGTTTTAAGAGTTTTTTTCTTAAATACATAATATAACTAATTCTTTTATTTTATTAAGGGATACTTATAATGTACCAACTGAAGTTAGAAAACGCCAAAGAAAATTAAACTACCCGTGGAGTGGACCCAGGGCGGCCACCGATAGATCAATACTCAGTCAACAGTCACCACAGATGTGGATGTTGCCATTGGTTCAATAAGCAAAACTCCAACAACACCAGGAACATCGCCGGCATCTTCTAACCGTGGGAGTATTCGATATTTGGCAGCGGAAGTGCTCTCAAATATTAGTACGAGGGTACAAGATGACCGCTTTCAGGCTCTTGACGAGTTGATAGCGGGTCATCTTTGGTCGCTTTCAACCAACGAGAACGACTCCATACTGCTCGAGAGGAAAATAATGAATGACATTTATGACTTCATAATATCTCGGGCCGCATTGCGAACGCATCGCCTGCAACTATCACAAAAGGAACGGCTGTTTCTCTGTTAGGCAGTGGTTTTAGGTCAGGTAAGTACAAACGATTGATATCCAGTGTTGTTCAAAAGTGCAACGATTGAATACTCCGCCATCCGAAAACTTTACATTACGGTGCGGCCGACATCCAGAAACAATAATTTGAAGTCAGCATCAGCGACTGCCAACAAAACCATGCTGTGCGTGCCTGTATATAGACAGAAAAAGATTACACGTATTTACTATTAATATATAATCACTTTTGGAAACCAATTTGAAGTCCATTTATTTATCGCATACCTTTATAGTATACTCTGCCAGCATTGGGTGGTGCGACCGTCACGACGTGTTTGCTGTGCAATTTGGGAATTGCCACGCTTCGTTAAATCGCTGAGCAACAGATTCCCATTTCCTTAAATTTTTTCGTAATCTATCCACAATTAAATTTTCTTTTCGCATTTCAATATTTGTTTCCTTCATCATCATCATCATCATCACCTCATTTGTTTCCTTACCTTGATAAGGTCAGCGTCAAGGACTTTTTTAATGATGCAGGATATGGTTTGCTCCGAAATGCGGAACCGGTACTGTAGCGACCTAAATTTGTCACCACTGGCCAGGTAACGGAGCGTTAAGACTAATCTTACCTCTGCAGTTATGCTTGTCCTCATGTTCGTGTCCTGTTTTGTTATCAGAGGTGTCACTAAGTTAAGTAAAAAGTCAAACTGACAAGCAGACTTCTGAAGAAAATTGCGATATACAGTGCCGGTAAAAAAAATAGCACCATCGAAAGTAGTTTTACTATTTTAAAAAAAAAACATCAACTGAACCAATTTTTTTAGCTGCTACTGTATTATATTATTGCTTAGGCTCTTCACTCTCAAAGATAAAGATCACTGGTATGAAAAAGTTAACGGTTCTTTTGTTAAAGAGCAATTTTGCGAGAGATATACGATTTCGTACGGTAAAAAAAATAGCACTGCGACTAAGTTTCTATAAAAAAAGTCTTTTTTGATGAATCATTCAAAGTTAAGCATCGAAGTGTTGCAGTTAATTTTTTCTTAAGTGGCTTTTGCAAAAAAAAAAATATTTTTGAATTAATTATGGGCCGCGGAAAGCACTGTAGTGCCGAAAAACGAAAAATTATTAAAAAAATGATTGCAGAGGGCAAAACTTACGCAGAAATTCAATTATTACTTGGCTACTCCAATAAAATGATTCGGAACGCATTAATATTTGTGCCCAAATCGGAAACACGTGGACGAAAACATGTTATGTCACCCTTACTGGTCAAACGTTTAATTCGGCAAAGTAAGAAGGAGCCATTTAAACCTGCAACGGAGCTAAAAAAGGAACTGAATATTACAGCAAGTGTTGAAACCGTTCGCAGCCGACTAAGGGAACACAATTTAAAGGCATGTAGCCCCAGAAAAGTCCCTTTTTTAACGGCTAAACATGCAACCAAGCGAGTGAACTTTGCCAGAGGACATTTGAACTGGCCAGTTGAGAAATGGAGGAACATTTTATGGACGGACGAGAGTAAAATTGTTCTTTTTGGAGGCAAAGGTTCTCGTCCCTACGTGAGGAGACCTCCGAACGCTGAATACAACCCGAAATTTACTACTAAAATGGTTAAACACGGAGGTTGCAGCATGATGGTGTGGGCCTGCTTTTCGTACTATGGAGTTGGTCCCATACATTGGATCAAAACCATAATGGATAAACACGTTTATGTTGATATCCTTGAGAGAGTGATGCTGCCGTATGCAGAGGAGCAAATGCCGTTATTGTGGGTCTTCCAGCAAGATAATGACCCCAAGCATACCAACAATAAAGCTAAAGATTGGTTTCGTGATCATTCGGTCAATCTCATGGAGTGGCCCGCCATGTCGCCCGATCTCAATCCAATTGAGAACCTCTGGGCTGATGTAAAGAAAGCTGTTTCTTTTGCCAAACCAACTAGCAATGAACACTTTGGGCTGCAGTTAAAGCAGCTTGGAACGAAATACCAGTCAAAAGGTGCCAGGATTTGGTAAATTCTATGAGAAGACGTTGTGAGGCCGTAATTGCAAACAAAGGATATGCGACTAAGTATTAATTTTGGTGAATTCCATAACTATCAACTAATTTATTATAACCATTGTTAGGTTTGCATAGTTTTTAAGTTTTTAACAGCACAATAAAATTGTAGTGCTATTTTTGTTACCGCTTTCTTTTTAAGTTTAACGAATAAATCATTAATATATTAAAAATCAATGAATACATTTTGCAATTCTGTTTCTAAACACCTTCTTTTTAGTTTTGTGCACTTGTTGGTACGTTCAAAAATTGATTGCAACTTTTTATTTAGTTTTTGCAACTTGAAAGAAGTTGCTTCGTATCATGGTGCTATTTTTTTTACCGGCACGTAGCTCGGGTTCTTTTGCTCGCAATTCTCTGATAAATTTAGAGCCAAAGCCTTCATCTCAACGTAGCAACCAATTCGACTAAACCGATCCAACTCTTCGTTGTGGCATTTGAATAACGGTATGTTGCCATCTCCATTACATTATTTTTTGTCATTTTTAACACTTTTAATCACTGTAATTTTAATTATTTAATGTTTATTATTTAAAATTTGGATGATTTTTATCAAGAAACACAACCTCACCATTTTTAAGAAAACAAGCCAAAATGATACAATTTATGAATGTTGTGTGATCGTCCATGCGAAAAACTACTTCTGTCATTGCTGTTTCAGGTTACCACCAATTTGAAAGTTGTCATGTCGTGTGATCGTCATTGTTTTGCTTGTCCTTGCAAGGGCAACAAATGGCAAATGACACAATGACAAATGTTCACTGTCCTTGCATTTTGGGACAAAAATGACAGACTTGTTCCATTCGTGTGACCGTCATTGTAGCTAACAATGGCATGTAGGAAAATGACAACACACTGACGCGACGGTGCAATGAAAAGCTTGTGACGTCAAACTGTCCTTGCAAGGACACATTACAATAACAGTCTTATAGTAGCTTCGTGTTTATAATTATCATTATTGTATTAAAAACTGAGTAAATGTAAGATTACCTCTGTTTCTCTTGCAAGTTTGAGTTGCATAATAATAAACAAACAAATATTAGGTATGTATAAATAAGTACAATTCAATTTCGCGCTTCAGTTTTTTTTTTGTAAGAACATCACTAAAACTCCCAAAAAGAACAATTTTTCTTCTCTTCTTTTGCATAAAACAGCAATCTTTATGTCTTACTTAATTTTTTGTCATTTTTTCTTCGTTGAATACAGTTAAATAAAAGTGAAACTATTTGTTCACAAAGTTTCTTTTTATTTACACACATATAAATTTATTATTATAACATATATGACTATTATTATTATTATTATTATTAATTATTATTATTAACTTTTATAAATGCCAAACTTCGTAAATATGTACAAATACAAATATTTATAATTTTTAATTTAAGTATAGTTAATTGTATACATTTGGTAAGCCATTTTAGATACTACTAAAAGTTTGAATCTTACTGTATCCTGTCATTTATTGATATAAAAATACAAATACCAATGTGCTATGTGTCACTGTAACTAAAAATTTTGTATAGTTCAACCTTTTTTTTTTGTCCAACGAAGTGGACAGGAACAAGTTTAACTGTTTGGGTTGTGTTACATAATACATTTGTTCTTATAGGACAAGCACAGTTTGACAAGTGAATTAAGACTTTCTTGTCAACTTGTAACGTTGTGTTATAGGCTCCAGGAGAAATATGTTAGTGGACAGGCTGTTTTCTTGATTGAAATGCACACGAATCATTTTCCTGCCACAAATTATGTCAGTGTTACAAGTTGTGACCCGTGGTTTATTAAAACCATATGGTCACCAAGCCCCACTCATCGAATTCCGGCAGTAAGAAGTCGTTTATCAGGGCCCAATTGCGTGGCCCGTTGTCCGGTTGATATTTCTTCAGTCTTAGCGACATCGGTTCGGTAGCCATAGCCGCGATATTCTTTGCCAAACGACCAGTCCAGTGGCACCCACGACGCCCCGAATGGTTGAATGTTCACCTGTGGCCAGTCTGTTCGAACCAAATAGCTAATCACCGTCCAGTTGGCGTACATGAAAAGTCGAAATTCACGATGCGCTGACATCACAGATCGATTATTGATCATAAAAAACGACACAGTTAATCCACGCTCTTCTGGATTATTTTACCGCTAAACTGCTTGTATTCTGCAGTTGTCTAGTTCACAAAATGTCTAATATTATTGTTTTACGACGCCATTTGCAAAAACTATAACAACTTCCGATATACGATGATTAATTTTTCATCACCTGTACTTTTTCTCAACAAACATTTTCATGTGTACCTAATGGAAACAATTTTTTCTTATAATAATTTTGGTAAATCAAATTTATGTATAAATGGCCTGAGGCATTGAGAAAACAAATGTCAGAGTGAATAGACGTGTTGACAGTATCCTCCGGCAAATTTATATAATTAATTAATTTTCTTTGCTCAATTATTTTCAATCAAACGAGTAATAAGTCGCAAAACTTTTAACTGTTCGTTGTCGTTGTTATTTTTTTTTTTTTAAGAAAATTCTCATCAAAATACGAATATACTACTTCTACGAACTATTTTAATTAATTTTCAATAGTTACAAAGTAAATTAAAACGCGCTTTTTTTCTTGTTCTTCATTTTCTCTCTTGTGAGTAAAACCGTAAACATGAGCAAACCACATACACCAGTGACGAGAGCATCATCATTAAAACCAGCTTTAACACCGCCTATAAAAAAATTATCTGCCGTAAAACAACCGTAAAATTAACATCACCACCACAAATACAAACATCATCTAGCAATAAATCTTCAGTTGAATCTGTCATAACACTGGCAAAATTTGATGATCGAATCGTTAAACTTACTGACGAAATTGTAAACCGAATTGCTACTGAAGTTAATCTGCTGCGAGATCAATTAACAAAAAGTATCGCGATAATGGAGAGTAATCTTTTCACCTACAGATCTCTAACAGTATCTCTACTACATCGTTCTACATTATTTGGGTGGTTAGTCCGATTGACCTTATAGAAAACGTTGGATTTTGAATTGTTCCATGATTGTTGCCAATTAAATGCTGGTCTCACTGCATTTGTTTGTTCCAGGAGGTTACGGGCGTATCTTTCTGACGTCTTCATAATTTCAGTTTTCGAGATTTTGATCCTGACTGACAGATTATTTTTCAAGCTAAACAACTCATTTCTTGCGAAGCCCACTGTCATCTCTTCCAACTGATTGTCGTTTTTTAGTTCAAACACTTCTTTCACTTACATTCGAGCGACTATAAATTCAGAAGTTTAAAAAAACCTGCCAAACGGAAGAAGAATCCTTTTTACGTACGTGTTTTGCATATTAAAATATTGCTGTCGCACCTATCGGTAAAAGTAAATATACCCACCTAATCAGGACCCCAAAATAAAAACCACAACTACCCACCAACAGCCATACAACAATGTCAGTCAAAATCCCTGAAATGGAACCTAATTTGTGAATTTACTTCAATTTACTTACTATTCAAAAACTTTTGCAAGTCAAAAACTTTTATGCTTGACAAAAATACTATGAAATATTTATCGGTGTGATTAATGAAAATATTTATGTACGTATTTCAAATGTTACAAAGAATTGGTTTGGGGCAGGGAAGTAAGGAGTGACTCCTTTATCGTTCTCTGTAAGGTATGGATGATAAAAAGAAACCTAAAGTCACGCCACACCCACAATTCAGGTGCGTTAACCCTCTTATTACGTTCTTCACTTCTTGTTCATTTTCTTAAAGTTGAAATTTGAATCACTACAAACAAAGGACATGAATTTTTTAGCAAAATAAGTCAAAGGAACATTTTTTAATTAATTTTAATGAAAAGATTTGTAGCAAAGCTCCTACTATAGTTTTTTCGTTGAAAACCACAATCTTTTTCCTGAATTATAAATTTTAAATCTTTTAAATAAATTTTGAGTTTTCTTCTTTTTTATGTAGAAGTGAATTTGGAGATTAGCCTTGATATGCATTAAGAATTCCCAATATCGCGAACTACCTAGTAGGTAGGTATGTATCTACTTATTTTTGTTTGGTTTTGAAAATCAATTGATTGATTTTCATTTCAAAAAGGGATTGCTATAGTTTATCTTTATAAAAGGTACCTATTTCATATTTTTTATTTTTTAAAAGGAAATGCGTATTTATATTCTGATAAATTTGTTCTTTACACATAATAAATATATAGATACATATAGAAGTAAAGTATCAAATAAAACAAAAACCTTCATATTGCATTTAGGTTAGTAAAGTCATCTGCAGTCAGTCCCGCTCACGTACTTTGTTGCTGCGCCACCCCGCCAGTCGTTTGGCAGGCGCCTGAATAAAATTGTGACATGATGTTAGTATTCTTTAGGTAGAACTATAATGCGCCTGAGTTAGCATGGTCGCACGAACTTGCTCTTGTAATGTAAACACTTGTGATATCAAGTTTTATGGTAGCTATCTTTAAACGATTGCTATTCAACAATTTTACTACTAGAATAACTTAGGTTGCTCAATTCAAAGCAGTTAGAAATAACATTTTAAAACACTTAAAACAATTAAAAACACTCAGGTAATAATTTCCATTTGTCGGAAAGAAAACTCTTCTCAAACATATTGCTGTGCTCGTCTTATTACAGCCCAACAAAAATAAAGTAAGTAAAACAGAAATGCCAGGGGGAGACAGAAGATTATACAATAAACCACCATTGGAGCAATCACTAAAAAAACTTTAAATTTTTTAATAAAAAAACACAGAAAGTAAGACTTTCGAGAAGTAATTAAGGCGATTTCCAAGACTTCAAGGTGATTTCCCAGACCTGGGAGCGAAATTCAGCTCTGCGTTTTTTTGTTCGAAGAACTTTATGTGGGAGTATAATTGACGACACTAATGACTAAGAAACCTACAGAACAATACTGTTATTTTCATCCCTTGTTTGTTTTAAAATTCACTGTCGACTCGGTTAAATTAAAACAGAAGCTGTCATCGTAAATAGCACATCATGTATCAGTATCATTATACGAGGCTCCAAGGAGCACAACAAAACCACTAACCGTTCTCTTCTCATACACGTTTTATAATTGCTTAACAGCCAACTTAGGAAAAACAAAACAGGGCAATACCACCTCATGGGATTATACAAGGGTGGAAATCAAATAACGCGGGTAGATTTCATCACCGGGCTTCCCATGCACTATGAGTTTTAAAGATTGGTTGGAGGATGCATGCATATGTGATCCGACAAATAAGGATATTGATATGCAGAGAATAAAACAGGAAGAAGGAAGAAGTATCATTTGTAGTCGTTAACTCGAGCTAGAATTTTGCTGTTTTCTCCTGTAAATGTGAATATTCATCATTTCCTTTTAAGAAAAGGATATTTCATATTCACCGTTAATCAAGGACTTGAACTGTTTTTGTCTGCGAGAAAATGTTTTATATGTATATGCATGCCAGAAGTGTTTATTTTGAATTTTTCTACATAGATACTGCATCTATATATAGAAAAGAATAAAGTAATGCAGAGTTCTGGAATTGTTGAATAATTAATTAAAAGGCTTAAATGGTATTTTGTACATTTTGTTAGAACTTTAGTACTTTTAACTGATGACAACTAGTGCTTGACGTTTTAGCTCCCCTTATCATATAAAACTAGCAACGCACACAAGACTATTGGTTTAGAGTATAATTTATATGTGAAATTCGATGGTATCTATAATGCGGATGATACATTTTCATTATTAGAAAATCCTTGCAGATGAAATAAAAGTTTAAAGATCTTTTTTTTCTGGTTCTTCTTCTCCCTTTTTTCCTCCTTTTTCAACGATGCTATATGACTTCGAATGGGACCACAACTTTCCCACTTCTCCACTTAACATACTAATCTGCTTGTGGAGTTGCCGGTTATGGATTCTTAAATGTCTAAGGCCAACTGATTTGATATTTTCTATGAGTTCTTGGGTCTGCCTTTCTTCGTGAATGTATCGGAACGTTTTGCGTTTTATGAAAAATGAAGACTTCTAAAAATGGAAGTACAGCTACACGACAAAACACTGTTTTGAGTCTGCAAAGTGGACTTTTTACGAAAACGAGGAACTTCGTGCTGTGGAGTGACATACCTAAAAGGCAAATGCAGATGTGTGGGAAGAGCAAAAACTTTCCGAATATATAAAAAATTACAATTATTTGACACGTGTATTTTAAAAAAACACGTGTATTTTACAAAGGAACTCTCGGGGACAGACTTATCGGAAAATGATTCCGATTTCAACGAAATGTATATAATGTACACCAAAAATAACTCTGTGCAACTTTTTTAAACCAAATATTTATTGTTTCATAGACTTTTGTTAGTATACATAAATATATTTTAACGGTTAAATTTTTTTTGAAAGCTATTTATTGATCGTCGTGGTCTAAATTGTTGAAAAGATTGTGGAAATACAGCCGAGTTAAACTGTCAAACTGAATTGTAGTCTATCGAAATAAGGTAATGTAATAAGCATACTTAAAGGCGCTTAAAAAAATGCTGATGCTCCAAATGAGTTTGATAAACAAACATCACATTTCGAACTGTGAAGTCAGTGGTCATAAGCGGTGGAATGCGCAATGCATATACGACTTCGAAGACTGAGCAAATCTGATATGCGTAGGTTCGAATTCTATGGTTTGCATGAAGAAAGTTTTTCATAATAAAATTGGATTAAAGCTCAGCAACCACTAATAAGGAGACTAATGATAAGACTTGGCAGTTTGGCACTCCTTGAACAATTGGGTGGTAGAACCTTTAAGTAGTTGTTGTTGTTCAAAAATTTTAAACTTTGTGTAAGCGGCTTACCTAATTAAAGTGGTAACAAGAAAGTGGTTGAATGCCCTATACAAAAAGGTACAAATTAAGCAAAATCACATGTGATAATCATTTAAGTTAATTCACAAAAGTTGATTCATTTATACTAAAGGCATTTGTAAAATTTTCTCTCCGATTCTACCGTTTTTATCTCAGCATGACATGAACAATTATTTTTTTTTTGGTTTGAATCATCTTTGCATTGTTTGCATTATTTTTTAATAACAAAAAAACAATTAAGTTTTTGAGAAAATCCATTGAGACACTTTTCAAAATACAAATTGTGTTGAAGAGCATCTGGTACTTCATCGATGTTTTTTTTTTTTAATTAAGAAGCAAACACCGAGGCAAAACAGTTTATTTTCTTTTATGTTTGGCGTCAAAAAATCCATTTTATTATGATTAAATAGATTTCAATATGCCACTAAAGATGAGGAAGACAAATCATTCCGACAATCAGATTAAAATAACCCTCCACTGGCGTTCTGCTCGCACATTTTCAAGATTTAATGAACTTTGAGCGATGGTGTGTACTTTTGCTCCCGTCAAATTTTTAAACACACATAATCATCACAGAAGCAATAAACCTTACAACCGAAGAAGAAGCAAGTGAACAATTTGAAGTCTAAATTCAGAATTTATTTATTATTCTATGGTCCAGAAGAAGAACTCCAATTCCAGAGAGCTTGATTCACCTAACTTAGATGATAAAAATATTTTCATCGAAGGAAACAATGAAAAGGAAAAACACTTTCGTGGCAAAGGGGAATGACAATTTTAGACAGTAAAAGGCAAATCATCAATCCAGGTTGCCACCACTTTTGTTGGGATTCCTTCAATAAAGGGGATTAATGCCCGGAAAATATGGGAATTTTTTGTGTGCATTATTTTAAAACTTTTAAACAAAAAAAGCATAATAGCGGGAAACAAGGTTAGGCTGGTTAGGAAAGAGGTTGAGACATAATAGAAAGAGAGCGAAAAGACTCGAAAAGTAATTTAACGTCTGACTAAACATTAATGTGCCAATCTGCCAATACTTTATTATTTGTTTGAAATAAAGAAAACAATTTTGCAAGGGCTCATTGAGAATGAAAACTTGCGCCATTGAGTTGAGTCCTCTAGGATAATCGTCACAATATAGCCTCCTACCAAAACAAATATTTTGTAAAAAGTTTGTTGTTCCACATCAGAACTGGAGACAGACTGTATTCGAATTCCAAATGGAAAGTAAACAAGATTCACAATAAAGAGTGTAAGTAAAGATATGGATGATATAAATTTGTTTGTTCTTTTTTATTTTACTTAAGATTTATGAATCGTATTTTTTTCCTAGAAACTTTAAATCAGGCTTAAAAAAACAGCCAATTTAACAATATCAAAGTTTTCCATGTTTTTTTCCGATGAAACATGATATTATGTTGAAGCAGATGTATTCAAATAAAAGTTTTTCTAAATTATTGTTTGGTCATTAAAAACAAAATTGAATCAAAAATTAGTTTTGGAGATGCGGGGCATCGATCCCCGTACCTCTCACATGCTAAGCGAGCGCTCTACCATCTGAGCTACATCCCCAGTTAGAAGATACCAGCAATAAAAACTTTAAAAATAAAAAATTCAATTCAATTGAGTGACACACTCATGAAAACCAATTACATACCAACTATTTGGGTGACCGGTTTTTATGTGAATTACATTATTATTTAGACCACGTCCATTTTGACGTGAGATTGTTGAAGTAAAAGAAACCAAGAAACTCTTTCACTCTATCATCGTTTGTGCGTTGATCTTGAAATGCAAGAAGCAGTTAGCTCATTCATATTACATTTGTTTCAATAAATTAGCAATATGTATATTAATGGTTCATTTAATTGGTTTTTGATATTCAAGGTGCCTCAAAACAATCACTCTGCAGGCATTTAGTCTATTTTTTGATGAAGAAGATGAAGAGGAGGACCAACAACATCACTCCAGAGCTATCATCAAAAGTAAACCCTATGCGGAAGAAGTGGTGCCGAGATTTTCAGACAGACCTTCAAGCAGCATTTTCGCGTAAATACTGTTGTATTTGATCTTTCGTATCGTGAAATGCATGCCATGGAAGAGCATCACTCTGGTTCTGGTAGGGGTTATACCACAGTAGAAAATATCAATGACGATTATACTCTTTGGTACCTCCGACATCCGGAATGCATTAGGTATTTCATTTACCTAAATGCTTTTCACTATGACATACGTACCTTTTGCAGACAGATTTGGTGTTTGCATTAAAAATTTCTGTAGAATTTTTTCCTGCAATTGTGAATATTTGATAAAATTAAATCGGACCAAGAGGTTTATAAGTAATGTATTCACAATCAGAAGTCGAGAGAAGTTTTCTTAGATCTTTATTTCTTGAAGGCCATTTACTGAAGAAGCTGACAAAACTTCAGCATATTATTTAAGAAAAAATCGCTTTTCAGGTAAACTATAAACTTATTCAATATTGTTTTTCAATAATAATTTCAAAATTATTTAATTCAAGGAATAATTGGATCAATTGATGGTTCACATATTCCGATACCAGCACCAATCGTAAGGCCAAATTTCTATATGTAAAGTAAACCGAAAAGGTTATCATTTGGTTATGCTGCAAGTAATAAGCAACCATAAAATGGAATTCCTTGTTGTGGGTGCCTGTAGGAGAGAATAAAACCAACTTGTTTACTACCTTATTACTTATACGTTGATTTTATCCACCTTACAAACAAATAATCAAGAAAAACAATCACTTGTCAGTTGCTATCAAATAGTCCTAGATAATAAGGAGACGAGACTACCTCAGAATACTCTGGTGGCAAGAAATAAAACACTACAAGAAAGGATCCAAAACGCTGTCCTCTGGTGGCCATAGTTAGAATACTGAGTTGATGCTAAGGTAGCATAATAAAATAATAATAATAATAATTTTAATATTAATAATGATAAAACTAATAATAAATATTAATAATGATAAAACAAGCAACCATAATTATGCTATAAAAATGATAAACAAATAAAGGTAACAACATAAGTAATAAAAAAAACACATATAATATAAATACATGATAAAAAAACAATAAATAATTATCAATAACAACAATACAAAAAAAAAATCTTTACTTAAGCATCCTCATGTAAATAGTGCATGAACTCAGCCACTCCCGTTGGTCAACGCGGCCTAAGAAAAATAGAGATGCGCAAGCTATATGGAGCGCAGTCAGGAGATCTGACAGGCTTCATACAAACAGAATATAGAGACATTATACACTACATAGATAAGATAAATAAAACAGTTTTTGGAATAGTGGTAAAATCAGATGAAACAGATAGAGATAAACGACACGGTACAAGGATATGTCTTAAGTTATGTACAAAATCGGCAGATGAATTAGACAAAATGATTATGATGTCAATAAGTCATCGAACCGAATTAGGTTTGCACGTCACTCTCCGAGGCTTATTCAATGACCCGGTCATTTTGTTGTTTTTTTTACTTTGTAATTTTAAAAATGCACCATATTTCTGATAGATTCGAATACGAATTAAAACTATTTGGTAAAAATGTTAAATGGCGTTTTAAATTCAGTAGATTCATTAGGTGTAACTAGCGCTGTTAAATTTTAAACACTGTTAAAACCAATATCTAGGTGAGTTAAAAAAAATTAAATAAGTAAACACATAAGAAAGTGCTAATGGATGATTTTTAGTCAGATGAAACTTATTTCTTTGGCGGCCATAGACGGCTCCTTGAGGTTCATGGCCGCCAAGTTTTTTTTATTGTTTGTGGAAATGAAGAATTGTGGAGACGCGGAAGATCGCTCTTGGAGCTTCAGGTTCACCATTAGTTTACCGGTGAAGAAAGAGGTTGCTTTGGGACAAGTGACAGACCCCTTCCACAGACACCAAGGTTCCGTTGACGCCAAAGATGTTTTGTGGGATATTTTAGGGTTTTTGTATATTATCCACAAATGAGGTCACGTGAGTTTTCGTTTAAAGAAAAACAAAGTGGTTTAACAACATAACTCTAGTAAATATATGTATATGTATTTATATTTATGTTTATCTGTTATAATGAAAATTGTAATAGGTACGGTGTTAAAAATTTTAACTAAAAAGTTCGAAAATGTCGATTAGTATCATGAGCTGGCATGCTTGTCGTTGCTCGGCCAAATAGCTCATCGAAAATGGGTGGGATCTTTGCCCATGATACTCAATCTCGCCTATTGACAAAACACAGATCATGCCGAGAAGATTATAAAAAAATATTCAAATAAAAAAAGAATCGGACGGACATTACCACTAGAGGGCGCTGAGATGTTATCAGCGATAGCCTTAACCCACCCTACCATGGAAGTCAGCGGCTAAAAATTGACTTCCCCTAGATCTTCGGCTTACCTTTAGTCTCTGCTCAGTTCATCCGTCCATCACCGATTCCGCTATCATCAGCATCCCCTGAAAATAAAGAAACCTAATAATACATCAAGCTATGCGCTTGAAGAAAAAGCAGATGTTCAACCATTTTGGCGTAATGAACAAAGAACATTTTTATTAACGATGGTTGTCATCCAAAGAATTTTAATACATAAAAAAAAATTAACAAGGAATGCAAAATAAATATAAAAAAATAAAGGAATATAATGTAGTAGATAAATACAAAAAAATGATTTTTATTTATAAGAATTTAAACAAAAGAACAAAAAAATGAAAGATAATTGCACATATGCAAATATACATGCATATATCCGTATATATATTTATGTGAAAGTAGCGTACATTCTGCCACTAGATATTTAAAAAAGGAGATCCAAAAAAATACAAAAAAAGTGATTACCCCCCCCCCACCTAACCAGAGCTCAAAGTCGGTAGATTACAGGAAATACCTTCCCTTGCATTTATTAATATTGATGACCAAATTGTCATAGAATATTAATGAAGTCTGATAATATATATATAAAGATATATATATCTTTAAACGCATATGCACGATTTTATCTATCGTACAAATTCGAATTTCTTTAATGTGATAAACATAAAACAAAGAAAAACAAGAAAAAAAAAAATTATTACGCCAAAGGAAATTTAACTTATAAAAAAAATACTCCCACGATGACGATGAATATATATCTAGTATACGGCCGCACAGGTATCAACGTACATAGACATATATATCTTGAATCCGGGGTACCGTGTGAATTAAGAGTAATTCGACCCGTAGGTACATATATCGTTTTGGGTATGATTATGTATATGAGCCACGAACTGTTGTTTTTGCATTAAAGGTGCCAGTGCCCGTTCAAAATTCAATTTTAATTTTGTGTAAGCTTTAAGTTAATTATTTTATTCTAAAAATAAATCTTAAGAGTTGCGAAAAAATTCAATGGAGCATTAAATTGAATTTCGATTTTAGCAAAAATGGCGAATATGAAATTCCTTTGTTGCAAAAAAAAATCCTCGTTTAAAATTTTAAACAAAATTTTAGCGGGCGATCCGGATTCCAACTGGACTATCCGCGATCGCCAAGGTAATTCCTAGTAGTTGATAAAGAAAAAAAAACTACTAAAACGCGAACCCAAGATAAATCTTAAAAAAAAATCACTCACCAATATTCACTTTTTATGTGGTTATTAGCACACTTTTTATGAGCCACCGTTCGTGTGAAATTTACTAAAAAACACAAAAATCTTAAAAAAATTGAATATTTAATTAATTTTTTTCACTATTACCATTTAATTTTGAAATGCCATTTAACTTTTAATTTATAATTTTAAGAATTTAAATTTCACACTTCCGCACCTTACAACAGTTTATATGACTTTCGTCGCATACATATTTTAAGATTTCGAACAAACCCATCGTTCCAATTCTGCGAGCAGTTATCTCAGATCTTTCGATCGAAACGGCCAATCAAATTAAATTTTATTTATTGATTTTATCTTTTTTGTTGTACCACTGTGAATAGTGCGAATCGGGACTTAAATTTGACCGAAGCGGCATCTATCCACAATAGTACGTATCAATCAATTCGGCCATCATTGATTCGGAACAAATGTTTCTCAATAACGACCAATCAAAAAAACCAAGTTACGTCGGCCATCATTAATTTCGGAACAGTGTCTTACAGGTCAAGTCAAACCTAATGTAAACAATTATTTTTTTTTTATCGAAATAATTGTATAAATATTTTTTTTGTATTTAAAAATTATTTAATTAACAATTTAAGCTACCGACGACGCTTAAAATTGTCGCGCCGCGCGTAAATAAGTTTATTTTTCATCCCATGATGAAAATACAAAGTGTTTCTACTTATACTATCATGTTTGGTAGGTTTGTAAATCGTAAACAAATTTCGCTCTGTACAAATAAATCAACCAAAATTTGACATTTATATTATGCTTATGTTTTTTTTAGTATCGGAACTACACCGATTTATTTTCAATAAATAAATCTGCGTTTTATGTTGGATAAAAAAAGAAGGCGCCAAATTCAATTTCCACAACATATCGGCAAGTGACTTGTAAGCATATACCTACCTACATATACCAGGGTTAAGGTCAATGACCCTGTGGTATGTTGCTGGAAATGGAACGATCATCAATTTAAGACGGTAAGTACTTTTTATTGTTTTTTTTTTTTTTTTTTTTATAAGATACATTGAGATAAAAATTATTTTTATTATTTACAGGGTGTCCACAACAAAATTAGTTGCAAATGTACATCATGTACCTACTTATCATACACTTTCCACTTATTTCCATGGAAAATTCATATTTAGTTGATTTTTGCAATTGGTTGGAAGGTGCCTCATAAGTTGAGTTGTAATTATTTTATCGGTAATTTGTAGTCCTGAAATTACATTATCAGATATTAGTTTTATTATTTCGAATTTTTGCTTAGCGTAGCGTCTAAGCTAACGTCATCTAGACATACTTTATTTTTGGCTTATTAATTTCATTATCTGAACATATTTCTTATTTTTATGTTTTTAGTCTTAAGTGTAAACTCTAGTAAACTACCGTTGTTATTTTGTTTGTCCAATAGATTGCCTAAACAGAGATCTATTTAGGTAGGATAAGGGTTTCGGAATGTATTGTAATAGTAGCAGAATAGGTACCTTTCGTTGGAATGTTTTTGGATTTCTACGGGAACACTATTTATTACCTGTTTAATTGTTATATTTCTGATTATTATTGCTATTGTGCACTTTAAAAAATCATTGTGTGTATTATATTACACATTTAAGTACGTTCAAGATTTTTGTCAATAGATAGCTAATATTTTGTTAGCTTTAGTACCGGAAATAAAATTCCTAATGTTAAATGGTATTGAAATATTTGAATTGTTTTTTTGTGTGGTTTGAAAAAAATTTCATTCAGTATCAGTAGGGTTGGTGCACGGTGAGTAATCTAGTGGTGGTGAATTTGGTTGAAACGTGGGGAAATTCAAATATGGCCGACGAATTTCCAGTTTGGGTGGGTTAAGGCCAGCTGTATGTCATCCGCAGGGCCCTCTAGGTGAGATGAAGTCCGTCCGTTGTTTTTTTTTGCATATGCAAGGTCCACTTCACACCTAAAGCAAAAAATATAATAATATCTTAACTATTATCAAATAAATTGAATATTTATTTGTTTATTCACTGTCTGTTAATCCGCAATGTGAAAGTGAAGTGAAGAGCGCGCTCTAAGCAAGCTCTGATCATAAAAAGAGCTAAGAAAGAAACAGATCTAGTTTTTACTGCTCCGTGCACAGCTTTGAGCTTAGAAAGAAAAACGCCAATCGTTGGTTGTGTTTTGTAGTTCAATAAATTTGCAAATGAACAAGTGAGTATTTTATATATTTACTAAGCTGACCCGGTGAACTTCGTATCACCTAGTTCGTTACTTAAAACTTTTAATTTGTGATTACTGGTTGCACTATGTACGATTAAGATGTTTCGTTACTTACTCAAATTTATTCATAACTAAAAAAAAAAATTGGAAAACAGTCGACTTGACGGGCCATTCCTGCAACTTCCCACTATTTTTGGACTTTTAGTGCATTAATGCATTAGTGCTTCTGACTTTACAAAGCTTTTAATGAAAAAAAAACATTATTTTTTGAAATTTTAAATTAAAATAAGCTGACTTGGCAAAAATTGTTTTGTCATTTATATTATTCCTAGAAAACATTTTTTAGTTCAATAAAAATAAGTATCTACTATAAGTATGTGAGGATGTACTTATAATCGAAAGCGTTATAAGCAATAAAAGTATGCTTTATTTAGGTTAATGAATTAATATTTATTAAAATAACTACTATATTTTGAATTATAATTTCTGATAGCTATCTAAACATTAATTACTATCAATTATGGCAGTTGAAAAAAAATTAATCTCTCTTAATCAGAGTGTACAATATTCTTTGTTAGTCCGTCTTTAGCCAACACAAACAAACTGGATGGTTTCCCCACGAGAGAACATGCCACATATAGTTGTCCGTGGGAAAAGCATTATGTTCCCAAATCTAAGCCACATACAGACAATGTCTGGCCTTGTGACTTGTTGATTGTCATAGCGAATCCCAATCTAATTGGGAATTGAGTGCACATTTTCGCCTTGAAACTTGCCATTCAAGATGATCGCTTCAATAACGTTTTTCATTAATTTTTTAATGACTAATCGTGTGCCCACCAGCCGTGGTGGGTTTAAGTTACGAAACAGAATAATCGGAGATCCAACCTTCAATTGTAAATGAATTTAAAAACTGGATAGTTCACAGTTCGTTGGTATCACAAACTGCATCGATAGATTTGTATGACACCAAGTCCCCAGTCAACAATTGTTGTATCTTTGAATTTAGCCCATTAACGTGCACATTTTTAGCAGCCAAAATTGCTCTTTCTGCCAGCCACTTAGGATTTGCATATTGTGTGTGTACGTCGGGAAATACGTGATCGATAAGAATATTTTGCGAGTCGATGATTGTGTAGAAGTCGGTCTGTAATTTTATGCATTCAGTATTTTCATGTACAGCAACTTTCCCATTTCCAATATCTAACAGTTGTTTAGAGAAAGTTTCGGTGGATGGATCCAGAAGCAATTGAACGCGCATGTTCACCCTCAGTTGTACTTTTTCAACGTTACGCCATAGTCGCGATGATTTTAAGCAAGCGTTGATTTCATCAGCGTACGTTGAACGTGGAATAACGGGAAGTGTTTGTCCGAAATCACCTGAAAGGAGTAATAAAGTGCCGCCAAATAGTTTATCGTTGTTTTTTATATCCCTTAATGTCCTATCTAATGCCTCAAGCGAATGTTTGTGTGCCATCGTGCATTCATCCCAGATAATTATTTTACATTGTTTCAGCACTGTGGCCATAGACGATTGTTTTTTTATGTTACACACTGCATCTGGATTACTTTGAATGTTCAACGGCAGCTTAAATGCTGAATGAGCTGTTCTGCCTCCATCTAATAAAGTTGCTGCAATGCCAGAAGATGCAACGGCCAATGCGATGCCATTTTTTGATCGTATCTCGGCAAGAAGTAGCGAAATAAGGAATGTTTTTCCAGTTCCACCTGGTGCATCAAAAAAAAAGAATCCTCCTTGTCCTGACGAAACTGCCAGCATGATGTGGTCGTAAATAATTTTTTGTTCATCATTTAGTAGTGGAACATTGCGACTAACAATGCCTGCCATTTTTACAGTATCGAACTGTAGTTCACGATTTATATCTGTGTTGAGTAAATCAGATGGACTTCGATTCGGTGAACTCATACCGAAATGACTGATTGGTAAATTCGCAATAGCGATGCAAAGATCCTCGATAGCAATCAATGCTTCATTGTACATTGCATCACTGAATAACATCGTTAAATCGTTGTACCTTGTACGATGTCGATACAATATATCATCAGTCATTGAATCTTTGTGATTATCCCACAACATTTGTGCTCGGGCCGGGAAACATGTAGTCAGTACTATAGAAAATAGTAAACGAATTTGTGTTCCTGTGCAGTCTAATGCTGCTTCAGCAAGCATAATGTCCCAATGATTGTCGTCTTCTAGCAAACCTAAAGCAAGGCATGCATCTTTATACGTAGGATACTGTTGTCCATTTACCTTACGTATATCTTGAAATGACATGACAATGGTCCGGTGACATTAACCAACAACAGCCGCAGATAAAAGCACTCAGTCTGTCTTGGATTGACTGTATATACACGACCCAAACTATTTGATTTGAATAAACCGGGGCACGCATCAACTGGTGTCCCTTGCTTGCGGGGCATCCATTTTTTCGATTGAGCCCATGTAAAATACTTTGGAACTTCAGAATAGAGCAGTGTTTGTGCGAAGGCACCAAAAGAATCCGCATGATTGCACAGTTCAAAAAATTCGGTGAGCGTAGTTTTTGGTGGATTTATAGCACAATCAAGCGCTGTTTCGTTCGTAAAATATACGCGCTGGCCGTTTTTAAGATGGACAGCTAAGTGGATAACTGCTGGATCCCGTTCATGAATTAGGAAACCGAAAATACGCCAGACAGCTTCATTGGAACTGATATACCGGCCAATTTGGTAATTCGTAATTTCATCATTTTGATTCAACGGAGGAGCATGTACATTAGTATGAACGATGAACGATTCAGATCTCCACACGGACCATGAATCATGTTTGTAGTAACAATATCAAACAGTAATTGATCTGTAGACGGATCTGGAATCTCTGCAGAAATTAAACTATCGATGTCTTCAGAACGTATTTTGTCGACGAACCAAATTAAAATGTGAGCATGAGGTAATCCACGCTTTTGCCACTCAACTGAATACATCCAACAACGTGTGGGGCCAAATACATGCAATTTTGTAATAAAGCTGATTAAAGACTTTAATTTTTGTTTGAACACACGTGCTGTAATGTCATGACGATGTATTACATTTTGTCCTGGGGTGGAATCGGCTAAGGTGATTTGTGATAAGTGACAGTCAAAATCTACACTTTCTGTCTGCGTAAGGTGATCATCACAGTGATAACTAAAAACCAATCACCAAAATATTGTGATAGTCATCTTCTCATGAAATTGACGTTTTGTTTTTATTTTTATGGCAATGTGACTAGAGTTACCACACGCATACAAAACATTATAAAATTTTCAACGTTTTTTTCAATTTTAGTCACCAAATCATCAAAAACAATATTTTTTTGACCATATGAGTATTCAACAATCGAAAATAAATGGTTAAATTTAGAATTATTGCATTTATTCACTAAAAAATTAACAATTTCAATGAATTTACTTAAAAATATGACTACGGCAACAATGTTTTTCACAAATGTCACTGACAAATTGAACAATGTTGAATTAAGTTGAATTGGTGGATGTGATCACCTTACGCAGAAGGAAAAATCAATTTGATCACAAGTGATGATCAAAAATGTGACAATCAACTATCATCTTACGCGATTCCACCCCTGTTAATAGCAACGATGTAATTTCCTGCCATTTTGGATTACATGTAAAAGTGATGAAAAGACACGGTCGTCCATATTCACGTACGAAAGTCATAGCATCCTGTATGTATTCTTGCATGTGACGTGGACTTCCTACGTACGATGATGGTAAGATAACAGAGTTACCAATTTCGGCAGTGTCAGCGTTGTTCGCAATATCATCTCGCAAGTGAATATATTCTTCCGCACGCAGCTTCTGTTGATTATATCGCAAGTATCGTAGTCGTTCACTCTCTATCTTCACATACATGTCGACTATAAATTGTTGGCAAAGCTCACGACATCGTAAAATGATGTTGTCTCGGCCGCGTCTAATCATCAAACGATATGAATAAAAATCCTTCGAGCTAACGTTATTATTTGTTTCGGTTCCTTATTTAAATTAATTGAAGATTTATTCTTTAATAATAAAATAATTATGTTCTTAACAATGAATGAATTACCTGTTACGGGATCTCGTTGTTTAATGTTTACGCAATATCCATCTTGACCCTTCCAGAAAATTAGTGGATATTGGAGAGCGTCATATGAACGATGGGTATCACTGATGAACTGAAGATGATTATTTCTTCTTCGAATCACGATTTGTCGAGTAGCTGTACGGTCGCCAACCATGATTCCAGCAACGTCGTCAACAACAGGTGCGTTGAATCTACGTACATGCTCTCCAGCTGGTGTTCTATCAGGATTGATGACAATAGCGTGATTGTCACTTTGTAGCTTGTGCATGTGTGATTTGAAAAAAATTAATAATTCATTGTGCTTATTTAACAGAGCGTCCAGCTCGCTGATTACACGCCTGGCAAAAGGTGAATTAAGATTATGGTAGTCGCAACGTGCGTCCACGCGATTGGCGAGTGCACGTTTGGAGTCCTCGCCATCTATAAAGTATATTTGTAAAAAATTATGAGGTTCGTTTGGCATTGGCAGCAATGAGCCCACTTTGTGATAAACTTGGCCTTTGATTTTAAACGTGGAATTAAATTGTTGACCGTTTGCAGCAACATTGTTAACTATTTCTGTTGCTCCAAACGATGTCATTTGAAAACATGAATTGAATGTGCGAATTGACTTCAGGAACAGACTGGAATCAGGATCTGTACCGATAAGTAAACCGTGCAATGGTTCAGGTGGTGTTTCAATTTCGGTTAGTTGTACTTTTCCTGATGAGCAACACATCCCAACTGGCTCATTTTTAAATTTAAGTGCATGACAATGCGGGCATTCTTTTTCCAAAGTACCAATAACCACTTTGGAATGAGCATTATATTCAACATCAGGCTTGTACTGAAACGCTAGTCGAAGAAATAAATCTGATGTAAATGCTCGATAGACTTGTTGGCGTTGTTGGTCGATTCCTCTACATCTGTCGACTATGAATCTACGCCATCTTCTTCGTTCTAGCTGCCTTTGTTGATTTCGTTCATCTTGTGCCTCTTGCGATTGTGATTCACGTAACTGCATCATTCTCACATTCACATCTGCATTGTTTTCTTGGATTTGTTCACTTGATCTTCGTGCTCTTATATCTCGTGCGGCTCTGGAATTGATCGTTCGACGACTCAAATTGGCCCCTTTGCGTTTTGTTGGCATTAGTAAAATTAAAATGAGAGAAAAATTAAAATAATACGTATGACAGTAACTGCTACGATAAAGTAAAAAAATAATAAAAAAAAAAAAAAAATTTGTCCAAAAAAATAAAAAAAATGTAGGGGTGGACCACCCTTAACATTTAGGGGAATGAAAAATAGATGTTGTCCGATTCTCCACCCTGGCCGATATGTATGCTTCGGATGACGAAAAACGGTCGAGCCGTTTCGGAGGAGATAGATTACAAACACCGTGACAGGAGAATTTTATATATAAGATTTTAAGTAAGAGGAAAAAATTATAAGTTTGGCGTTTAAGTACAAAAACGTACTTAAAACAAAAAAAGGGATGCAACATCCACAAAACCCAAAAATGAAGCGTGGGAGAAAATTGCTGAAATGTTCAATAAATCTTCGGATAGGGTAATTTATATGGACTGTCTCTCCTGCAAACTCATACTGGGATAGTTTCGAAGTTCATAAATATTATTGTACATTCGCGCTGGAAATAAAAGCCCTGTCGAAGAAGTTGATTACCTGATGGAGGAGGTGAGGATTATATGAATAACAACGATGAGCCTCCTATGTGCGAGACTGATTTAACTAAAGATGAAGGTGAGGTTGCAGAAGCAGATTGTAGTAACTACAAACCCGTCGATGCTGCGAAACAAACCGGATAATCTGCTTCTTAGCGAAAAAAAAAATAAAGCAGAAGACAACAACATCTGGCGATATTATGTTACTTTTGAACAACAGTTGTTGGAGCAGCGACTACAACATAATCTAATCGAACATGATCAAAAAACCAAAGAACATAAGAACAAAAGAAGTAAGGAACTGGACATAAAATAAAAAAATTAAAAAACAATTATTTAACTGAAAAAAAAAAAAAAAAAAAGCATATGGGTGGAGTGAAACTCTGTTAGATGATCGATGATAGTTGATCATCACTTTTTGTTTAATGTTCCTTTTTCTAGTTAAATAATTGTTTTTCTCTTTGTTTTTTTTTTTATTATTTTATTTTGTATCAGCGATGTCAACTGAGGCAAATTTAAGCCTTTTAGTCATAATTTCATTGGCTGAGGGTCTGAGACTTTATTTTCAACAAAAAGGCTTAATTTTTTCATTTGAAATTATTCTTGATTTTATTTTTATTTTTTTAACTTTAAGTAAATTGAATAAAAATAATAATCAATCTTAATACTTTTTCTAATAGAATTTGCTTGCAACTTCAAACTACTTATTTACAACTTTCAATCACCGAACATTTAGATACAAAATCTTTTAAACTAATACCTATTTAGTTACTGATGTTAGGTTATTTCAGCCAAGTTTATAAAGTCGTTTGTAAATTTTTCGTTCTTGGTTCGTGTTCGCTTCTTACACGATAGTTTGAAAGATTTTTCGTGCATTCAATTATAGAAAACAAAGTTCAGGAATAGTCTTAAAGTAGAAACATGAAATATGCGAGCAATTCAATAAAAAAACTTAGATGACATTGTTTAAGATTATGTAGGTATATGTGTAATGTGTAACTTTAAAAGACAGTAATTTATTTTTATTTTTATTAACATCTTAATTGTTATTAGGTGTTTACTGATCATATTATATCTATATAGCAAGTGCATATATTTTTTTTTTATATTTATACTTTGAATGTATGTATTAGATTTTTCAACAAAAATATAAAGAAAATGAGGCATAATCTTAAGACTTTTTTTAGTTTCTAAAGTGACCGCTAGGTGTCGCAATGCAGTTGAAACAGACAAAAAAGTATAGAAATAAAAAAAAATCCCCCACAAAGCATCTTCTTATGTTTTTTAATAGTTTCAAGCACTTTTTTAGTATTTAAAATCGCCACTAGAAGCCGCTCATAGAAACTGAAAAACTTAAAAAAAATAATGAAACATCTAAGTAACAGATATGTAATATAATTTTTTGTCTCTACATTTGACAATTATTTTCTAGAAAGTAAAGTAAGTCCTTCTCTGTATTTAAACCCGCAAACAGTCTGGGAAGCTTCAGTGACCAATTTCACAGCACTTTTAACTGATTGACTATGGCATGGAAGGTTTTTCATCCAGTTTGAATAAGGGGTTTCTTTTGCTTGGACAATGTCCCAAAGCTCTTCTTGAGTAATACCCACAAGTAATGCTGATGGTTTTGTCAAACGACTCTTTTGAATTTGTCACCAATCTATTACCTCATCGACTTCGAAACGGCTTGGAAGATTAAATTGTCGAACACCTTCTTCACTTGTATTGATGTTAAAAGTTGCTCTTGCTTTGAGTATACGGCGAAGCGCCAGCTTCCCAATATTGTGTCGATCATCAAATGACATGGCTACCAAAATGTTCTCACAGTGTCCAAAATATCCATTTCCAGCGAGGACTGCATCCACTACTATTCTTAAATGGTCTGGTAAATACCTTGATAACTTAAGTGTTTTATAAAAATGTTTTGCACCATACACAGAACTATCGGCTTCAATGACTCTTCTGGTGACTCTTTTGACACATAAACTCGACGAATGCGGTTAGCTGTCGTGAGTTATCTTGAATGCACCATTTTTCCAGGATTCTTCTGAAAAATTGATGCTTCTCGGACACAATTGCTGATTGCTTTGCATATTTCATAAAAATATTTGTCTTTTATTTTCCAATTTGTCTCTTATCAAAACTAATAAATTAGCCACAGTCGATTTTTGAAGCCGAAAACGCCAAAAGAAGTCAATGTCATCCCATTTATTAACATGATCAATTCTTTCGTACATATTGTACTGACGCCTTTCAACAATCAACCACCACTTCTTCATCATTATCTTCATCACTCCATGCATCCCAAATAAAATTTCCCAGAGAACTAAACAAAAATCAACTTTTTATAAATTCCCAAATATGCAAAACAATCAAATTAAAATCCACTCCATTTTCCGTAATAATAATATTGATATCTATTTTTTTTTTCACTGCGAATCAGAAAAGAATATGTATGTATAAATTAAATATGTACAATAAAAAAAATGTAAAGAAACATATTCGATAACATGGAATTTCTGTGGTTAACCAAGCAGAATTTACTGGTTCGTAAACGAAATCTCTGTTAACCATTGATTCTATGCATGGTTAAAATTTTCCTGAAAAAACCAAATCTCTGTTAACCGACTGAAATAATAACACTTTAACCTGGAAAATCAGCAGTTTAACGTGATTTATAATAACCATATATGTAGATTTTCTGGTTATGTTGAAAAGATAGAATCAATGATTACCAGCTGAAATAACTAATGGTTAAACTTGACCAGAGCTAAAAAGACTGGCCCGTAGTCCCATTTATTTTTTTCAAATAAAAAATGTCATACTTTTTCTAAAAATGGTTTTTATAAATGCCCATGAAAACGTGCAATCACAGTCTGACGACCGTTATTAAAATTTGAATTTTTTACTGTGGTTGACAGGTCATATTTGTTGGACTCCTTTTTATGAAATCCATAAGAACCCTATTGAATCAGTGCAGCATAAGTATATTCGCTTTGCTCTTAAAGGCCTTCCCTGGGCCGATCTTTATAATCTGATACCTTATGAACATCGGATACAGCTTTTGCGGATTCAATCGTTATACAAACGAAGGGTAAATAATGGTTTAATTTTTCTTCATCAACTTATCAGCGGAAAAATTGATGATTCGGACCTGTTAGCTTCTATTGGTGTGATAGACTTTAATTTAAATAGAATTAATTTAAAAACTCTTTAGAACCATTGCTCCACGATCATAACTGTTTTTTGTGTTGTATTGTAATATTGTATTCATGTTGTATTTATGTGCATGTGTTTTTGTTTTTGTACCATTGTGCTTACTAATAACCACATGTCATCAACTTGTACTCCTCCGTCTCATCCCGTAGGAAAAAAAAATTACACTTTATTGAATACGTGTGAACAGCTAAATGCAAAATTGTACGAATGTAAGGTCTAGCCAAATTTGACAGTCCCTTTTGAAATACATGGGCACGCATACAGAGTTAAATCTCTGCAGTTTTGAAAGTTTGTAGGCAAAAGTGGGTGGAGCCTCCTGAGTTGATGCTCTATTTTTTTATTATTCTATGCTAACAACTAACACCTGTGGGCCGATTACGGAATACAAAGCGAGTCGTTTTTAGTGGCGAAAATGTAGTTTGTAATTGTTGTTTTCGATAGCTTTTTTTTGGTGGATTAGTGTATTGACGGCGAATGTTTTTGAGTTAATGTTTTGTTGCGTTAAAATAAATACAAATGTGAGTTTTATTAGTTAAATATATTTTTTGGATCTAAAACTAAAGAGGTAAACAATAAACTATTTCATAAACAATGTGTCGGTACCAAAAACAGCAACACACGACAGGATCAACAATGAGAACATGAAAGAGCCAATAAAACTAATACTGAAGATACTTTTCTTATAAATAGTGGAGAAAATTAAACAAATATTCAACACACAACACAAACACATGTCTTTTTAATAATATTTTGATTTTATTTTAAAGTAAATGACAAAAAATTGCACCTACTCAACTAAAAAAAAATCAGCTGTAGCTGTCAATTAAGAGGAACGATTGGACGGATTCGCTTCGTATTCAATAATTAAACAAAGTGAGGCGAGTCGAAAATGAGATATCGAATTGAAAATGACTCGCTTTGTATTCCCTAATCGGAACACTGCACTAAGTGATGAGCCAGTGGGACACATTATATGTGTTGGCAAATCTTCTTTTATATGTTGATGCTTGCTTTAAGCTTCATTTAAATATAGAACTGATAGTGTACAAAAAAAAATCCATACTAAACTGCGCTCGATCAGCTCTTGAGATACTCTGAAAATTGCGTGAAATTTGCATCAAAACCAGTCCAGCCGTTTTTGGGTAAATTCTCGAGTATAAATTAGGATTGTTTGTAACTTTTTTTTTGTGAATTATTAAAAGTAATCATTTGACCATCTTAAGGCGTGGTCTTCACCGTCATTGTATGCAATGAAAGGCAATGATGGTTTAATATTTAAAAAAAAAAAGTTCGAGGGAACATTTCACACTTAATTTTAAGGTCTGTATTTCTAAGAATTATTGATGAAAGAAATACTAAAAGAAACATTCTTTCTTTATAACTGTACATGTTTTTGTATATTTTTTTTCCAAAAATAGTCATTTTATTTAAAGTGCCCCAGGTAGGGTGCTGTTCGGACCCTACACGGGGAACATTTGACAATATCAGTATATTCCAAAAAGTATCAGCTCAAAGTCAAAGAAATTCATTCTTCCATTAGTTTAATATTAACTCAACCATCAAACGACATTTTTCAGTGATAGGTAAAAGTATTGTGGTCTTTTAAAATTTCTCCCGCAACCTTTGAGTATGATAGTTCGGGGGGCAGCAACATTCTTCAATGAGTGATTTCTCCATATCACCTTTCTTATGTTCTTATACCAAAACCATTCGTCAGCTTTCCGTGGGGCATTGCATTTAATGTCAGTAAAAAGTTGAAAAATAAAGTGATTACAACTTTTATTTATATGATAGACATAACTTCTTTTTTTTCGAGAAAAATTAATATCGATATAGCACAGTTACCTACTGTAATTTTAAGATTTAGGACAATATACGTTGTCTTTTCTATTATCGTAATGTCAAGATCGATTGTTATCTCGAAACTTTTTGCTTATAGTCACTATTATACGTATCATATCATCCCAAGTAAAAATATATTCTAGGAGGCTATGCAAAAACTAAAATAGCCTAAGCGGTTAGACCGATTTTCTTCAAACTTTGTAAAAAGCATTCTAGGTCTAAGATAACGGTACCTATTATATAAGCGTTACCGATAATTCCATTTTTCTCGAAAAAAAAATACCATCAATTTTGATAAAAAAAATTATGAGTTATTCTATGCTAGTGGTGATGTTTTTAATCTAAAAATTTAGATCCGGAGAAGAAGAAGCCATAGAACGGTACTTTTTTGATACTGATTATCTTTTAAACGGTTGCACCAATTTTGACGAATTAATTTTAATTATTACTGCAATCATAAATTTTGGAAAAAACGTATTTTCCAAAAATTAGTTTTTTTAATTCCATTTTTCTCGAAAAAAAATCGATCATATTTGATAATATTTAATATGAACGATGGTCTTTTATCTAATATTTTTCAGAGAAGTTTTTAACGGTACATGCCATATAACGTTACTTGTTTGATATTGGATTTTGTCTTAAAAGGCTGCACTGATTTCGACGAAATTTTATATTCGAAAATCTTTGCTAAGTCTGATTAATACTGCAATCAAATATTTTGGAAAAAATATTTTTTTAAAAATTTCGTTTATTTTAATAATCTACTTTTTCGGAAAAAAATTCCATAAATTTTGATAAAATTTTACATGAGTCGGCGGTCGACGAATTTCCTAGTCGTTTAAGTGAAGGGTACTTGTCCTGTTTTTAAAAAAGGCGACAAATTTGACATCAAGAACTATAGACCTATTTCTAAACTGTCCTGAATCCCTAAGCTTTTTATACAGGTTGTATGTGAAAGCCTTTTATTCTTTGGTAAGAACATTATATGTAAACAGCAACACGGTTTCTTGCAGAAAAGGTCTACTGTTACAAACCTTCTTACCTTTTTACATAATTGTTCACAAGGTGCTCACTAGTCGTCAACTGATGAGTGCAAAGTGAGCATCCGCACGAAACGCCATTTTTTCATGGACTAAAGGCCATATTAAGCCAATTTGAATCAATAATTCAACAAGTCCACTAAATTTAATGCTAAGTCTTCTACTTAGTTGAAATTATTTTTATTTATTATTCTATATTTATTAAGTTTTTCAATGTTGGTATATAGAATTTGTATTATAACAAAAACATTTTATATATAACTTTAACCAGGCCACGAGTAAACACTTCCAGCTTAATGATTGCAATCGTGATCTTGTTGGATATACATATAGTTCACTTTAGCTTTTTGTCAAAAAAGTTATGTAAGTTGAACTGAAACAAGGGGAAATTTGCGGATTGACAAGGTGCTCACTCGTCGTCAACTGATGAGTGCAAAGTGAGCATCCGCACGAAACGGCATTTTTTCATGGACTAAAGGCCATATTGAGCTTATTTGAATCAATAATTCAACAAGTCAACTAAATTTAATGCTAAGTCTTCTACTTAGTTGAAATTATTTTTATTTATTATTCTATATTTATTAATTTTTTCAATGTAGGTATATAGAATTTGTATTATAACAAAAACATTTTATATATAATTGTTCAAATGCAATAGAAAGTGGTTTTGAAGTTGATTGTACATATATACACAGATTTTTCTAAAGCATTTGACCAATTTAGCCATAATATTATTGTTTTTTAACTGCAATCATACGGTTTCCCGACTCTTTTTATATCTTGGATCAAATCCTACCTAGAAAATATAACTTACCAGGTTAAATTTAGAAATTCCCTTTCTAATACTTTCGTTGCCCATTCAGGCGTACCCCAGGGAAGCCATTTGAGTCCATTCTTATTTATTCTTGCTATAAATGACTTTTCTTCTTTTATACGCTTTAGTGAGATTCTCTTTGCAGATGATATGAAAATTTATAAATCAATCAAATCTTCCAATGATCATCCTCTTTTGCAGGCTGGTCTTGATAGTTTCAGTATTTGCGTGTAATAAAAATGGGTTAACTCTTAATCCTATAAAATGCCAAACTATTACTTTCTCAAGGAAAAAAGTTCCAAGTGATTTTGAATATTGTATAACACAAAATAAAATTAGTCGTGTTTTTAGTTTTAAGGACTTAGGAGTTAATTTCAGTGCTAATCTGGAATTTTCTGAACATGTTAACTTTAATTCAATTCAATTCAATTCAACTCAATTTATTTCTCGTTAAAACTAACACAGTAATATAAATCTTATAAGGTTGTGATAGTTAGTGAATTTACAGTTCAAGTTAAAGATAAAAGAATGAAGTTATACAAAATAAGATTTAAAATAGATTAGCAATTTACATTGATCACAGTAAGTATTATTTACATCATAAAAAAGATACAATATAAATCAATAAGCATAAGGCTTAGATAAAGAAACTAGGCATAAAAGTAAGAAAGGGGAAAACAGATTGAAAAGAATTTTGAAGGAAGTTAGAAGTTAATTGCTTTGATTGGAAAAGAAAATAGTAATTTGTTTTTGGAATGCTAGTATGTTGCTTATATCTCGCAGATAAGAGGGGAGTGAGTTCCATAGGCGGCATGCAGCTATGAAAAATTGTCTCTCAGAAGTAAGACACGTAAAACGAGGCAGAATAAGATATGTAGACCTGTTTGATGCTGCAATCCGAAGTTGTTCATAAAGATATGTCGGTTGGCGTGTTCTTAGGATTTTAAAAAATAGTATTAAAGTTCTCAATTTTATATAATTGTCAAATGAAATTTTGAGGAGGTTTTTTTGCAAATGTGAGACATGGTCATATCTTTTTAGGCCGTAAATGTAGCGGATGGTGCTATTAAAGGCGACTTTTAGCTTTTGTTTACTAGCAGAATCACAATTGTAATAGATTTCGCATCCATATACAAGTATCGGTATCACAAGTGACCTTGCGAGTAGCATTCTTGTGTTAAACCGTGTGAATTCTTGAGCAGTCCACAGAGTCCTGATAATGAGTTTATGTGATCGTTCCACGTTAAAGTCCTATTAAAAATTACACCTAAATTTTTTGTGGTGTGTTATGTATTGATTTAGTTGCTTATGCATAATACGTTCACAAACTTTAGAGAGAAATGGAAGTATAGAAATTGGCCTAAACTCATCACAAAGCGAGTTCTTGGGAATAGGAATTATTTTTGCCATTTTCCATCGCTGTGGAAAAATTCCAGTTGTTAGGATCGTGTTAAAAACATAGGTAAAGTATGGCAAAAGCAATGGTAAAATAGATTTTAAAAATATGGGATTGAGTTCGTCAATTCCTACGGCATTTGACTTCACTGAAATGAAGCTCTCAACAACATCTGTACTATCCACACAAGAGAAACAAAAGGGAGAATCCGTTGACGGAGGGCTTAAATCGCTTGAACGTTCAAATTCTCTTGGGGGTTCAACTTCAGGGGCAGACAAAAATTTCTTATTGAGTTCATTTGTATCAATATGATTTTGAAAAGGCGGCCGTTGTTTACCGATTCCAATTCTTCGGAGGTTATCCCACAATTTTCGACCATCAGAATTGACACTAAGGTGGTAAGAGAAAAATTGTGTTTTAGCAGCTCTTATTTCTAAAACAACCCTATTACGTAAAGCCTTATAAACTATATAAAGTTCTTCCACACGGAAATGTATCCAACGTCGATAGGCTTGATCACGTTGATTAATTAACTTTTTAATATTGTTTGTAAACCAGGGTTTTGACGCGCCTGAGTTTTTTTAGTTTTTAAAGGTACGTACACGTTGAATAAGAAGCTTATATTTGTGTTCAAAAATTCCACTTGGTCATCAGGCGAAGGCATAAGATAAATGTTTTCCCATGGTATCGAGTAAATATGGTTTTCCAGTAATAACCTATCTAAATTTTTGAAGTCTCTAAACTGAATCCTAGAATTTCCCAAACATTTTTCGGTACTAAAATCATAAGTTAAAAAGATAAGATCATGTCTGGAAAAAGCAGGAGCTGCAAGTTGGTCATATAAAAGAATTCTTTTAGCATCACTAACATAAAAATGATCTAATAATGTACTTGATGATTGAGTGAAATGAGTTGGAACAGTTAAATTGACAGAGTGTAAATCAAAAGAACGCATGTTATCATTTAAACTTTTATCAGTTAATAAATCGCAGTTAAAGTCCCCGCATACAATTATATTTGATGCACTTACAGTTTTGTCCTCTATAACTTTATAAATGGGTTCTAAATCAATATATCTATTCTGCCTATAGACTGTTCCCAAGAGAAGGTTGCTTTCATTACCTTTTATATCTAAAAATAGGTATTCACAAGATGAACCTGGTAGCGAAGTACAAATTTTTCTACACAATAGACCCTCCTTTACAAACATCGCCACACCCCCTCCACGGCCGCCTCTGTCAGAACGAAAAATATTGAATCCATTTAAAGAATATGTAGCATCACTAATATCCGTAGAGAACCAAGTTTCCGAAACACAAATTACATCGATTCCCGAATATTCAAACATATATTTGAACTCGTCGATTTTCAGCATCAAACTTTGAGCATTAATATGTGCTATTTTGAAGCCTTTCCGACGATGGCAAAAGACTTTTATCATTGTTTTTAGTATAACGTCACTGCTATTACCTCTGGAACTCACATTACGCTCACTCAGCTCTGTATCGAGTATTTATACGGCGAGATTCTAACAACATACCCATAAAAATATTAAAATCAAAGCAATAACAAAAAAAGTAAAAAAAGCGAACTCTATGCTTGGATTCATAAAACGGTGGACAAAGGAATTTAACGATCACAAGTATGGACCCCTTTCTATGAAATCCATAAGAAAAGTATTGAATTAGTCCAGCATAATTTTATTCGCTTTGCTCTTAAAGGCCTTTCATGGGCTGATCCTTATAACCTGCCACCATATGAGCATCGGATAAGCCTTTTGAAGATACAATCTTTATATCAACGTAGAGTAAACAATGACTTAATTTTTCTCCATCAACTTATCTCTGGATAAATTGATTCGTCGGACCTGTTAGCCTTAATTTGTTTTAACTACCGCGGAAGGTCGTACCACCTTCGAAGTTCTGAGCTTTTTAATATTGAACACCATAGAACCAATTATGGCATGCATGAGCCTCTCACTCTCACGCGGATGAGTAGGTTATATAACTTTAACAATTGTGTGTTGGATTTTAATTTAAATAAAAGTAATTTAAAAACTATTTTCAGAACCAGTGCTCGACGATCCTAAATGTTTCTGTGTCATTTTGTTTAATTTTGACTTTATATGTTTTCATGTTTTTATGTGCATGTGTTTTTGTTTTTTGTTGCATTGTGCTTACTAACAACTAACACCTGCACTAAGTGATGAGCCAGTGGGACACATTATATGTGTTGGCAAATCTTCTTTCATCTGCTGATGCTTGCTTTAAGCTCCATTTGAATAAGATCTGATAGTGTGAAAAAAGCAAGTTGTGCGACAAAATCGTGCCCTTTATTTCAGTTGTATAATTTATATAATTTTTTTTTTTTGTGTTTACATAAAATTGGCTTTGACAACTGTAATTGCAAGGATTTTTCAATACTTAGAGACGGGGACTTTTGCTAAATTATTCATATTAACTAATTCAATTCTACAACTCTTTATAATTTGGTTCATATTTAAATTATTTGAATTACTAAAGGGAAATAGGAAAGAGAGTTCCAGTAAAAAAATTTATTTACTGCCCTAGAAAAACATTTTTTAATTTCAAAACTTATATTCAAGTGAACTAATCCATGGATTAGAATTATTGCCTTTATGTTGATTTTAAATTCTCAATTGACAAAACACCCATTTGATTTGGGCAATTTGACCTCATACCAAATCGCCCAATATTATGGGGATATTTGCTTTTCAGTAACAGTTTTGTTTTATTGATAAGGCAGTAGGTATATCTAATAATAGTACATTCTTAAACTTGAAAACCTAAATTAAGTTTCATTATATATATATTATATGTATGTTTGAAATGTAATGTTCGACAAACCTTGAAAGAAGCTTTCGATGAGTTTATGTATCTATCTATCACAAGTTATTAATAATTTTATAAATATTTTTTTTTGTTTGTATGTTAAAAAACTTCACTTAACCGTATGCACTGAATTTAATTCAAAAACTTATTCTAAGGGTGTCTTCACACCATATATGGAAACTGTTTCTTGCAAGCGAAACTTTTTTGGTGTGGCACCCGAAAATTTCACAAATGCAAACAATTCCACTATGAAAACTTGCATGGTGTCAGTAATTCATGCAAGCATATGTATACATTAAGCAAGTCACTTCGAATCACTACTTGCTGCAAGAGCTTCTCGCTTGCACTCTCTGCACATACAAATATTTCTCTTGCGTTCCAGCAAGCGCATGTTTTTTGATCGAGTTACTTGTATGTGTTCAACCAAAACAAAAATAAAAGCAACACACAAAATCTTTTGAATGTCTATTTCATTCTTAAACGGTTTGATAGTTCGTTGCATTCTTAAGTTTAATTAGTTTGTGTACGCCGTGCCGGCGATGTTATTAAAACTGATTGGATTGCAAAATGTCATACACTTAACTTGCAGCAAGGGATTGCGCTTAACCTAAGTTAAATATCACGTTAAAAATTCAAAACACTATAAATCATTTTAAATGATCGCACTTCAAAAGATATCGTTTTTCCGTACCGACATCAACACACCATCATCACTCGAAATGGGGACATAGGCACGATAACGACAAAAATATCCTTTTCCCTTCGGACGATTAAAAAACCCACCAAACAACCGATTTGGGAGCCAGCAATGAAATGCCAGTATCCTGCTGAATGGCCAGGCCACTTAGCATTCCACTGTCGAACAATCCCCTAAAAGTTTATACCAAATGTATATATACACCAAAGTCCTTGTGAAAGGAACATCCCTTCTTTGCTAAGGATATAGAAAAAAAAACATAACACCATTGATATGTTTCGGGGGACTGGTGACGGTGACATTCCCACAGAGATCTCACCACGTGCCAAACTGGCCAACATCTCTGCACTCTTGATTGAGACTAGAAAGGACGAGTTCTCGATTATGTGGATCCTGTTTGTGATTCCCGCCAAAAAACCTTATGAATGACATAGAATAAGTTTAAGGACGCATGCGGATTCTCCCAGTAGAAAGCACATCTAAAAAGTAAACAGGCACCGCACTCAAACGAAACAAGGAGTCGTTCGGCAATCGTCGAAAAGAGAAGTGCCATTAAGGAGTCTTTTTCCATTTGTAAGGAAAACACCCAAACGACCAAACGTGTCTTCTTTGTCGGATTTGAAGAGTAAAAGCTTCTGGAATAAACAAAACACGTGAAGGCGACTTATGGTTGAAGATGTTTCTAGATAAACAGGACGAGTGCACCCATTTTACTTTTCGAGTTTTGTTGGTTTTTCTTTCGTCCTTTTGCTAAAATAGAAAAAAAGGTTTTGTGTAATTTTTTTAACCATCCCACGTCGACATAAAAAATGCATATTTAGTGGAGTGTTAATAATCTTGTCCCGGAGATTGGGGTTGAAGGTGTGCTGGGTATCCCTTATTTTTTTACAGTCTTGGGATACATAGATGGCAGTCCTTTTGTCTTTCAAGGAAGTGCACAGGAGGTATAAATAAGAAAAAAATCCAACTTACTGTGAAAGGTGAAAGTTTGAGATGATAATTTTGTTATTCAAATTCATTTCTTCTGTTAATTTTTTTTTTCGTTTCGTATTCTAGGGTGGGGCTAAGCAATATCTTAAGACGGCCGGCTGTATTTTATGTGCAAAAGTCGAGACGTTCATTCATTTCCGCATATTTATGTATATATCTATTGTCCTTAGGATTTATCTTGTTTTTTGTGTCTCTTTGTGAATGTGTGATGAGTAATGGTGGAAGCAAAATCAGAGGTTTGAATATTTTGTTACAATTTTTTCCCGCGCGCCAAGGAATATTAATTATTAATATTATTTATTAAATTATTTAAACTTTTAATCTAACCGCGAACAACAAATAAAATATCCAAGGTACACACGACCGCGACGACGAAGACTAAACTAAAACAATTACCAAAAAAAAATAGGTAATTGATGCGATGATAAAAAAAAACTGGTTTTTCTTGTTTATGATAAACAACACGGCGAAGACAAAATTGTAACCTACAGCAAAGATGATGCTGCTTCCTCAGCCTAGCTCAGCTGGTCGTAGATTCGCGAATTATTTAATCGATAAAATGATTGATAATAATAAAAAAAAAAACAAATCAATGATAAGAAAATTTAAAAAAAGAGGTATATGTACCTATTTGTACTTACTTGGTATACGTATGCAAATGCAGGTACGTATACAAGAAAGTCAAAAGGGTAAAGGGCGCCAGAAATTTTTTTTGAAAAAGGAAATTCCAAACCTTCGAAGCGGAAACGACGGTGAAAAGCCAAAGAAAAAAAATAAAAACAAAATGAATAATTATTTTAACTTCCCGAGTAGGGTATTTAATTATTCTTTATTTAGCCCAGGAAACCTTTCAAGCAGGATTAAAACCTGAGATCTTTTAAAACAAAACAAAATTAACAATTTAAATAGGTATAGGTATTAAAATTAAACTAAGATGGACCACTATCGCTTGGTCCCGAAATATAAAAAAAACAATTACAACCAGGTCGCGTGTCCTGCAATCTCAGGATAAATTCGACGCAGAAGTCAACCGAATAGGTAATATGTTTATTTTTAAACTCAATATAAAACGTAGCAAAACAACAAAAAACCACTGTGTACTTATCTGTACCAACTGCAAAATTTTCCTTCCTTTTTCTCCTGTCTGCCTAGAATTTTCACTACAACACTTTAAATTAAAATATCTAATCTCACTACTCTACTTTAATTTTAACTCTACAAATCAAATTTTTCAGTTATCAACAATTTTTCTTTATTACCAATTTTTGAACCTCTCGTTCGTTTTACAGTCGCTTAAGAAGTGTCCTTCCAAACTTTTACCATGTTTGGAAAGCATCTTCTTTTTTTTTTGTCCCCTATGGTTTCGGCCAATCAGTACCCGCTAATCTCGATGACGAGATAATACAGCAATCACATAGCATTATTTGCGAATATGTGCTGTCGTCATCGAAATTCAGCGGTCCTGCTTACTCCCATATAAAACCCAAGCTTACTGCATATTCATCATCGAATTCGCCGGCCACTGATCTTCTTACAGTGAAGAGCTATTCGATGAATGCATTCAGCCCATATTCCCACATTTTTATAAAAAGAAAAACAATTGAAAGCTGAAAAATCTAATGTCGGCTTACAATCATTTTTCCCCTCAAACTAATACAATGCAAGAAAAAAACAAAACAACAAAAAATTCAAGGCAGACAATATAAAACCATTCGAAGGAAAATATGGCAGTTTATATCTCCTATTTGTGATCTTAACTACTTCGGTGGACTTCTGTTCAGATTTGGGGAATTGGGGCTAGCAGATAGCGTTCCATCTTGTACAAATTATATTTAAATTTATGACGGGCTCTCGGCCATTTTTAAACAACATCAACTTTCGGGAACAAAATGTCATCCGTGTTTATCTTCATCAGTATGCCCTTCTGGCTAGGCAAGGTTTATGGTTTCGGAGAGTAACTTCAGCTTTTATGTCTATGTTATAGTAGTACGTCCAACTACTATTTTGGTTCTTGGCTCACCAAATCAATACTTTAATCGCATGACATCCGAAGATCTGTTTCTTCAAAATACTAAGAGATAGTACCGATGTCTGATGGACCATGGTTGCCCTGCTCTCTCTCAGTAGATTGAAGAAACACCTGAGAAGATAAAAATTAGTAGGAAGTAATGCAGGAATAAGGAATGGGACTGAGATGTAAAGAACAGTTTTTGTAACGGTAAATTTTACCGTGACAAATCCCACCCTTTCCTCCTTGGAAATGTCTTACTTTTTTTATAAAAAAAATATAAGTCATTTCCTACGGCTCGATCTGGTAAAACAGCACAAACAAAGTAGTGGATCCCATCAGGCCAAATATGGCAGTCTTTCAAGCAAAACAAAAAAAAATCAAAATTAAAATTTTAAAATTACCAACAAAAATAAACAAAATTTAATCATATAACTCAACTTTACTCTAAAAGGGACTTTTTAGACTCAATCATTTTCGGACAATGAAGTGAACGGTTTTAGATCTTTAGTGTGCCAAGTGCCACGATCTTTACCATTTTCATCTTCAAGGACATATGTCCAGGGGGACAATCTTTTTCTTACTTTAAAAGGGCCCACAAACTTTGGTGCCAACTTTGCCGCATAATAATTTGCAGCGTCTGAAAGGACAAAATTTCTCCGCCACACAACGTCATTTGGAAGATATTGAACATCTCTCCTCCTGAGGTTGTAGGCTTCCGACGATTTTTTGGATGCTGCCTGAATTTTGGCAGCGATTTCTATTCTTAGTTTTCTAAATCTATCTCCTACATCGCTGCCTGAATCTAAACGACTAGTTCTATCTACAATCTCATCACTAAGCTGTACTACATCTTGCCCACTAGTGGACATCTCTCTACCAAAATTAGCATAATAAGGACTAACTCCTAAAACTTCATGCTGCGAAGTGCGGATGGCACAAGCTACTTTTGCAAGCTGAGAATCCCAAACTCTGTGATTCTCAGATACATAGGCCCTTAATGTTGTCTTAATAATTTGATTTATTCTCTCCGCAGGATTAGCCTGAGGATGATAGTGTGGAGTAAATCTAATCTTCGACGAATATCCATCACAGAGGGCCTTTAGTTCCCTACTCCTAAATTGGGGTCCGTTGTCGCAAATGACAACTTTTGGAACACCAAACAACAGAAAAACGTTGTCTTCTAACTCTTTACACACTGCCTTTGCAGTGGCAGATCTCAATGCAAATAATAATGGACATTTGGTTAAATAATCTACTACTGTGAGGATATATATGAAACCCCTACTGGACTTGGGTAATGGACCCACTAAATCCACACTAATCATCTCCCACGGAGAAGAAACACCTATTCTCTCAGTCATAAGACCGGCTGGCTTGTCGTTAACTGGCTTCACTTGTTGACACGTACTACATTTTCTAACATATTGAGCTACATCTGATCTCATTTTTGGCCAATAATATTTGGCAGCTACTCTAGCAAATGTTTTTCTAACCCCCATGTGTCCAGCCAATGGACTGTCATGACACTCTCTAAGAATAGCTAATCTATCTTTTCTACCTACTACTAACTTCCATTCTTCGTTACTTTCATGAACTACTATATGTTTAGATTTGACAAATTTAAAAAGTTTTTCACTATCTACTCTCCACGACGGATAAGCTAACGGGTTTAATTCAACTGCCAAAATCATTTTAGCCACCCAAGGGTCTATATCCTCATCCGAAATACCAGCCACTACTGGGACTCCCCGAGATAACATGTCGGGTACGACATGTTCTTTTCCCCTACGGTGAATTAAAATGTAGTCGAATTGCTGTAGCCGTACTGCCCAGCGCGCTAGTCTACCTTGTGGGTCTTTGAGGTTACTCAACCAAATCAATGAGTAGTGATCAGTTACGACCGTGAAGTGAACACCTTCAATGTACGGTCGCAACTTCTCAATTGCCCACAAAACTGCTAAACATTCTTTTTCAGTAGTTGAATAGTTCCTTTCAGATCTATTCAAAGACCTACTCAAGTAACAAATTACTTTTTCCCCCTCTGGAAATGTTTGAGATAACACGGCACCGATGCCGTAATCGGACGCGTCAGTTTGGACCACAAATGGAATACTGAAATCCGGACATGTCAAAATTGGAGCCGTTATTAAGCATTCTTTAGCTTTTCTAAAACTGTCTTCACATTCTTGTGACCAGACGAACTTTTTGCTCTTTTTAAGCAAATCTGTTAATGGACTAACTAACATAGCGAAATTTGGTACGAAGCGTCTGTACCACGAAACTGTCCCTACAAAACTTCTCACTTCTTTTACATTTTTAGGTGCAGGAATTCTAACCATACTATCTACCTTTTCTGGATCCACATGTAACCCATTCCGATCTACTACATAACCTAAAAATTTAAGGGATGGTCTGCAAAAGTTGCACTTCTCCCGACCTACTTTTAAACCTGCCTCACGCAATCTTTTTAAAACCTCGTTCAGAATTTCGAGATGTTTTTCGAAGGTATCTGTAACGATAATAATATCGTCCAGATAAACAAAAACGAACGGCTCCAACTCAGGCCCTAAAACGCTGTCAATGAATCTTTGCCAAGTTGCAGGAGCATTGTGTAAGCCGAATGGCATACGTTTAAATTGAAAAAGACCCCTACCCGGTACTGTGAAAGCAGTAAATTTACGAGATTCCTCCGACATTGGAATCTGCCAATACGCGGATTTTATGTCAAGTGACGTCAAAAATTTCGCGTTCCTAAGCTTATCTAAAATAGCTGAAATTCTCGGAAGTGGATACGCGTCTCTCTCTGTTACCTGATTTAACTTTCTATAATCGACGCAGAACCTAAAGGTGTCATCTTTCTTTTTAATTAAAACTATGGGAGATGCCCAAGGGCTTTTTGATTTTTCAATCACATCATCATCGAACATTTCCTGAAGGGATTTGTCGATGTGGACCTGCACTGCCGGAGAAACCGGATAATACCTCTGTTTGATAGGTTCTGACGACGTTCTAATCTTATGTTCTACCATTGTTGTCACCCCCAGCCCTTCTGGCATACCCCTGAACAAATCATCAATTAAAATGTTTAGTTTCGCCGTTTGAATATCGTCCAACTCAGACTTTTCTGTGATAGATGTAGTTTCTATCGAAGCCACCATATCCTGGCTTGAAAAATTCCACATGCGAGAACGAAGATCCGGGACGATTCCCGATAGTGCCCAAAAATCTGCACCGAGTATCATCGCATGTGGGAGGGAAGGTATAACTAAACATTCAATCAAAATTGATTTGCTCTCAACAACAATAGGTAGATTTAAAACCCCTAAAACCCCTACACCTGCACCATCTGCTAAACTAACCTGCCTAACATTTGATTTATCTAACTGTAGCCCTAAATCTTTCAAAATTCTCCACGCGTCTCTACAAACTATTGTTCGCGATGCCCCAGAATCTAATAATCCTAAAAACCTAATCCCATAAATATTTACCCCTAAATATGGACGTCTATCGTCCCTAAACGTGTCTAACGTGAAACCTAATCTAACTACATTTACCAGCTGGTCGTCAGCAGGCGACCTAGCTAATGACGAAGGCGGCGCTCTTGCCCTGCTGGCCCAAGAGTCCGCTGCCCGTTTCCCAAACAGCGTCTACAATTACGCTGTGAAGTACCCAAAGTACCACAGCCAAAACAACGCCTAGGAGCGGAACAGGTATTTGACAAATGACCTTCCCTGTTGCAGTTAAAACAACGAATGGTCCTATTGGGTGGAGTATTTCTAGTGGGAGGTGGTTCAAAATTAACTGCAACTGTTGCTTCTTCAACTGAAGCAACATATGCAACATCAGGCTCTAAAGCCTGCCTGTTGCGACTAGTAGGAGGGGGAACAAAAGATTCGACGTTAGTTCTTATCGTCTCCAACTTTCTACCCAACGCAACAAGTTCATTGACTGATTTTATATCAGCCAACCCCAACTGCGTTTGATAGAAGGGAGCGATGTTCTTCATGAGAATAGTTAATTTTCTATTCTCAGTCAACGGCTCCGAAAATCTTTTGAAAAGAGTCTGCATGAGCGCAATGTACATTCCAATTGACTCATCCTTCCCCTGGGTGCGCCGCCTGATCTCATCCAACAAGAGATCATCATAATTGGATGGCAAAAACTCCAATTTCAATTCTCTAACTAACTCTTTCCAAGTAGAAATGCTGTCCCTAATCGCCCTAAACCAAAGAAGTGCCTTCCCAGAAAAGAGATCCACCGCTGATTTATACAATCGAGCCTCAGAAACACCTCTGGACTCGCTTAGCTCTTCGACTCTCTCCAAAAACATATTTACTGATGAGCCCGACCGCTCACCAGAAAACTTAACATCCCATTTCTCAATTCGCTCCGGATTACGCTCATCCAGATGTTGAGAAATGGGGCTCCCTCGTCGTTCGACTGGCACAGGTGGCAACGCATCTATGCCTGCTGTTGACTTGCTGGTTCCTGCACTTGCTTGGGGTTCTGCCTCTTCTCCTTCAATCAAACTTGCCATCAGCATCAATAATTCACCTCTCAAATCTGCGACCCCATTTACCTCATCAGAAGACTCCGCCTTTGCCCTACAAATCCTACCAAGACACCATTCAATTTTGGTTTGAATCTTTAAAAACTCTGCCGACTTTGAATTCTTCGGCGGGGTTTTTAAAAGATTCTTGATTTCTAAAACTTTGGCTTGAACAGCCTTGAAATCCTCTTCAAAAGAAAAAGGGTAGTGAGGGTACTCGGCAGGGATGGAACCAGCACGCTCAAGAACTCTTGAGGATCTTAGCGTGGTTCGCATGGTATCCACCGTACCCTCCTTAAGACCACGGGCCTGCAACTCATAGAGAAGTTCTTCTTTGGATAGCCTATTAATATCCATTTTAAAGAAAAAAAAAAACACAACTTTCAAACCAAGCGCAAGAAAAAAAAATTAAATCTATCAAAATACACAAGCTCACCAAAACTAAATAACGCACTGCACAAAAAAAAATGTAACCAAAAGATTGTAAGCAAAAAAAAAAAATGTTGAAAATCCAACAAACAAAAATTAGACCAACAAAAAAAATCGACAATTAAAACCTTGGTATGGTCACACCAACGAAATTCTTATTGAGCATACAATCAATAATTGAAAACTTAAAAAAAAATATTATGTATCTCTCACAATTACCTACTTACTTGCTTAAAAAATTAAACCCTGTTTGAAAGGGTAAAAGAAAAAAAAAACTGCACAAATTTAATTTACTAACAATTTGCAAAAATAATCCCGATATTAATTTGCCGTCGGCAGTTATTAATTATTTATATATAACACACAAAAAAAACTGCGAAAATTTAATTTACTAGTAAACTTAAGACGAAAAAAAATACAAAATCAATTTGCCGTCGGTAGTTATTAATAGTTAATATGCAAAGTATATTTTTTTTTCACTCACAACTTGATAAAAAAAACAACCTTGTTAAAGGAAAAATCACTTTGATATCGAAGATTTCTTCCAAAACTAAGAATTATATAATTCACAAAAAAAACAACCAAATTTTGTTTTTCAACAAAAAAAAAATGTACTCCCAAAGAAAAAGGGTAGGTACACAAATTCAGGAAAAATTAATTTTCCGTCAAAAAAGAATATTATGCAAAACTACAGCAAAATAATGAAACTCTTTCGTATAAAGAAAGAAAGAGACAAACTAAAAGGCCGAATTTATCGAAATTATAAAATGGAAAACAAAATTAATTTATATATGTACCTACTATGAATTAACTTAAAAAAAACAAGATATTTATTTAATGTATATTAATTATTTAATTTACTAAAATAAAAATAGAAAACTAAAAAAACTCACTTTAAATCCACGTAGGTATTTACTTTATGTACCTCACTTATGCACAACACTTTGTTTTCCAATTATATATATGGATGTAGGTATTTAAGTACCGATGTACCTACATATGTAAGACAACAGCAACTGCAATTTATTTTCCTTCGATAGGGACAATTGAACTAAATATGGGAGAAAAAAAAACACAGGCAGAGTAAACAAAATAACAAAACTATAGCATAAAAACGTCCCTATTATAATATTATTAAACAAAAATATCACTAGGGGGATTTTATTGGCCTTTCACCGAATCAATCACAAAATCAAATCACTTTCACAAGCCCCACGTTGGGCGCCAATTGTTACAATTTTTTCCCGCGCGCCAAGGAATATTAATTATTAATATTATTTATTAAATTATTTAAACTTTTAATCTAACCGCGAACAACAAATAAAATATCCAAGGTACACACGACCGCGACGACGAAGACTAAACTAAAACAATTACCAAAAAAAAATAGGTAATTGATGCGATGATAAAAAAAAACTGGTTTTTCTTGTTTATGATAAACAACACGGCGAAGACAAAATTGTAACCTACAGCAAAGATGATGCTGCTTCCTCAGCCTAGCTCAGCTGGTCGTAGATTCGCGAATTATTTAATCGATAAAATGATTGATAATAATAAAAAAAAAAACAAATCAATGATAAGAAAATTTAAAAAAAGAGGTATATGTACCTATTTGTACTTACTTGGTATACGTATGCAAATGCAGGTACGTATACAAGAAAGTCAAAAGGGTAAAGGGCGCCAGAAATTTTTTTTGAAAAAGGAAATTCCAAACCTTCGAAGCGGAAACGACGGTGAAAAGCCAAAGAAAAAAAATAAAAACAAAATGAATAATTATTTTAACTTCCCGAGTAGGGTATTTAATTATTCTTTATTTAGCCCAGGAAACCTTTCAAGCAGGATTAAAACCTGAGATCTTTTAAAACAAAACAAAATTAACAATTTAAATAGGTATAGGTATTAAAATTAAACTAAGATGGACCACTATCGCTTGGTCCCGAAATATAAAAAAAACAATTACAACCAGGTCGCGTGTCCTGCAATCTCAGGATAAATTCGACGCAGAAGTCAACCGAATAGGTAATATGTTTATTTTTAAACTCAATATAAAACGTAGCAAAACAACAAAAAACCACTGTGTACTTATCTGTACCAACTGCAAAATTTTCCTTCCTTTTTCTCCTGTCTGCCTAGAATTTTCACTACAACACTTTAAATTAAAATATCTAATCTCACTACTCTACTTTAATTTTAACTCTACAAATCAAATTTTTCAGTTATCAACAATTTTTCTTTATTACCAATTTTTGAACCTCTCGTTCGTTTTACAGTCGCTTAAGAAGTGTCCTTCCAAACTTTTACCATGTTTGGAAAGCATCTTCTTTTTTTTTTGTCCCCTATGGTTTCGGCCAATCAGTACCCGCTAATCTCGATGACGAGATAATACAGCAATCACATAGCATTATTTGCGAATATGTGCTGTCGTCATCGAAATTCAGCGGTCCTGCTTACTCCCATATAAAACCCAAGCTTACTGCATATTCATCATCGAATTCGCCGGCCACTGATCTTCTTACAGTGAAGAGCTATTCGATGAATGCATTCAGCCCATATTCCCACATTTTTATAAAAAGAAAAACAATTGAAAGCTGAAAAATCTAATGTCGGCTTACAATCATTTTTCCCCTCAAACTAATACAATGCAAGAAAAAAACAAAACAACAAAAAATTCAAGGCAGACAATATAAAACCATTCGAAGGAAAATATGGCAGTTTATATCTCCTATTTGTGATCTTAACTACTTCGGTGGACTTCTGTTCAGATTTGGGGAATTGGGGCTAGCAGATAGCGTTCCATCTTGTACAAATTATATTTAAATTTATGACGGGCTCTCGGCCATTTTTAAACAACATCAACTTTCGGGAACAAAATGTCATCCGTGTTTATCTTCATCAGTATGCCCTTCTGGCTAGGCAAGGTTTATGGTTTCGGAGAGTAACTTCAGCTTTTATGTCTATGTTATAGTAGTACGTCCAACTACTATTTTGGTTCTTGGCTCACCAAATCAATACTTTAATCGCATGACATCCGAAGATCTGTTTCTTCAAAATACTAAGAGATAGTACCGATGTCTGATGGACCATGGTTGCCCTGCTCTCTCTCAGTAGATTGAAGAAACACCTGAGAAGATAAAAATTAGTAGGAAGTAATGCAGGAATAAGGAATGGGACTGAGATGTAAAGAACAGTTTTTGTAACGGTAAATTTTACCGTGACAATTTTAATTTAGTAGACCATAGTTAAACAATAAAAGGATATCCGTGGTTTCTTGAAATAGAATAATGGTGGATTGAGTTTAGGACTATCTGGCATAAGATCCAGCAGGAATTAATGGAGTTGAAATACAATATTAAAAACAACAAGCAAATGTTGTTTGGAATTACGATAATTATTAATGGGAGATATTTTCACCCCATGAGCAAAATAAAATAAAATGCACTACTCGGTCGCACGAACTTGCTCTTGAAGCAAACTATGCTACTATACAAAAATTAAATTTTAAAGTAGATTTTTTTTTGCAAAAAGTGCAGTAGATGTACTGCACTCGCAGCAGGGTGGCAAACCTGGTGGGTAGTACTCCAGTACATATATGCGGTTGTCCATGGCGGGTGCCACACGCCGAGCAGTTGCTGTGAAAAGATTGATGTCGCGAAGCTAAAATTGCAAAAGACAGCCAGAACTTTTGCTATAAATCTCTCATCAAGTTCTAGCTCGATTAAGAATTTCGGTGGCGCATGCCCTTAAGCTTGTACATGCGATTAAAATTATTTTCGAAATGGAATTTAAAGGAATATAAAGAAAAACTTTATAATTTTCCAAAAAAAATTCTAAAAAAGTACACCTTATTAGTTTTTTGTTTTGTATGGGTAGGTAGGTAAACTTGATGATGAATCCTTTTAGTCTAAAGCGAAACTAAGCCATTTTTATCTAATTGATAAAAAAAAATAATAACGATGTTTCTCGCCCTCCTGCAATTTTCTTTCAAATGTTTAATTCAAGAGTTTTCCTAGATCCGATGTTGTAAATGATTGCCATGTGGAAAGGACAAAAAGTATTTTTTTTTTTGCATTTTATTAACATTTTTTTTTCCTCCATTCGTTTTAAAAGCAGATGTTGCAAAATGAAACACAGTTTTATAGATGGAATAGCCTTGGCTTTCACATGCGTTATGAATGAATGTGATGGTAAAAACGTGTTCATAATCGAATAGAGTTTGGGGTTCTCGATGAGAGAATATAAAACATTTTTTCTTTTCTTATTTTTTAGTAGAGTCGAGGTGTTTATTACCAATAAATGAAATAACATCAACATGGGTAACACACTTGTGTTGATCCCTAATGCGATAAAAATGCCAATCTTTTCGATTCAATGATTCGTGTTTCTTTATTTTTTTCGGTTTGAAATTTTAAGAACATAATATTATAGTTCAGTCGAGTCAACGAATGATTCTGGGTGGAAAAATCGAAGTAAAACTAAGTATAATATGCAGCTTTGTTTGGACAAGCGAGGAGGTAAACACACTAAAAGTCTCCAATCCTAGGTTGGCTGGAAATGGATGCAGGGGTCTTTAAATCTCCCTTTTTCAGTTTTTCGCTTATAACTCAGAAACCCTTAATCGTAAGAAATAAAAATATTCAGTAAAAAAATTAGAGCTGACAAAATTTCCCACAAAAAGTGAATCTATAGTTTTTTTGTATAGTTTCTTAGATATTCTGTCTATATATTCTGTCTAGATATTCTGTCTATATAATATATGATATTCTAAGATATAGCGCTGTCAGTGTCAAAGTAGAGACAACGCCAATCATATAATAACGTCCAGAAAGTGTAGCTGTAGCTGTAATATGTAGTTGTAGTACAAGTTCATTGAACATCAACTTCAACTTTCGCGTCCTCTACTTGCTACTTTTTGACGTTTGAGAACAAACAAAAAATCAAAACAAAAATAAAGGTTGGAAATATCGGTTGAAGAATTTATTGAAGTGATTAAAAATATCTACTAAAATTTTATGGGATTTGAAAAATCATAATTATAAACATATGAAAAAAAGCGCAAGCATGGAAAAATATTCCTGACAAATCCAGCTCCAGAAAAAGGCAGTAACACAATGCGAGCGGTAGACCTGCGTTTCTTGCCAGTTCTCCAAGAACGTAAGGAAGCAGAGGAAAATTGGGCTAAACACCGATCCGCCAGTACCCCAGCCCACGTCCCCGGCAACCACACCAGCTGGTTGTGCATTCTTAGCTCCAGCTTCAGTTCCGGTTCCTGTTCCAGTATCAGAAACTTACGATTGGTCTAGTATTGACAGATTACAGATTACAGTTCCAGCTCCAGTGCCGACAGAATACAATTGGTCCGGTATAGACCGTCAAATACCACTCGAAAAGGCGGTGGCGGTGGTGCCAGAAATCCAGGACTTCCCAGAACGAGCGGTGGTGACTCATTCTAAGGCTGCCTAATGTGAGGGTCTCATCAGAAACCATCACCAGTATTACGGTACAGAGGTCGTTGGAGGGTACCGCTAACATCCAACCTCCACCCAAAAGGGATACTGAACCATTCGACCCATTTGAGGGAATTACTTTACGAGGCTCACAAGAACGAACCTTCTTCATCCACAAACCATGGGGCAACATCGCCGTTTTCCTTAACAGAAAGGGCCCCTAGGCAGTCTTGAAATACAAGGGAGTCAACAAGGTTATCGAAGTCCAACCGAACTAAAACCATCAGAATTTATCACTTATGTATACTTGTTGCGTAATTTATTATTGTTTTTGTTTAAGATAAACTTATTCCTGAATTGTTTAAATTAATCAGAATAATGAAGTAAATTTACGTTTATTGAAATGAAATTAAGTTATTTCGAAGTGAAGTTAAGTTATTCTTGAAATAAATGATTTTTTTCCTAAACTTAAATCATTTAAAATTAATTTAAGTGTATTAAAATTTATGTAAGAAACTTATTTTGTAATAAATTGATTTATTATTTTTGTTCAGAACTTAATCCATTTAAAATTAATTTTATTCGTTTTTTTTTGTTTTTTCACCAATAAATGAATTTTTAAAACCGTTGGCAAAAAAAACACGTTCTTATCCTGCAAAGAACAAAATAAGTTTGAACCTGGCAAAAAATAAACAGCACATATTACTCAAGTCGGATGATGGTTTAAAATAAACCGAAACGCGTCGCATTAAATATTGAAAAAATTATGTTGTAAAATTTAAATAAAATTTTAAAATTAATAAATAATTTATCTACAATTATAGTAGTATTTATAAATAATAGTTTATTTTCTTTTCCAAAAAACTAACATCTGGTCAAGGCGCTGAAGAGGAGCCAGAGTCATCCTGGAGATGTAAAGAGCATATTATGATGTTTATGGTGGTTGACGGCATGCTTGACTAGTGTTAACGCAAACTGTCAAGTGTTCATCATGCCGCGCTGGTCATGCTTGTAGTTTAGTGTGAACCCCCCTAACAGTAAAATTGCATTTACATACATATTCGCTTTCTTTTAGGAAAGCACAGCCGAACGCACATCACACACACCACACACGACACACTATACAATTATATGTTTGTTTTGTTCTGCTTAAAAAAGCGCAGCTTCAAAGCGTTTTAGCTTTTCAGTATAATACATATTTCGCCATTTCTTTTTCAGCGTGCATCTTTGTACGTGTAAATTGGACAACAACTGACCAAAATCCAGCCCCTTTCCATTGAATTCCTTAAACTAACAACCTTGAGCCTTATTTAAAAAAAAAAGAACATCTGTAGACAGACAAAAATTTACCACATACATTGGATCAGTGGCTGGGGCGCGCAGAGATGGTGACGTGGTTCGGCTTCTCAAGGAGTACGAGTCGAAGCTGGATATATGGGTTTTCAAATTTCGATAGGGCAGCGGATATAATGTGGAAGATTACGTAGTGGGAGAACACGCCAAAGGGAGAGAAAGATAATAAAAATTCCAATCAATCGCCGAACAGGAATTTTTCTTGTTTTTACGAATTTCTCCTGACTCGACCCATTTTCTGTTTAGCATCGGTTGATGACGTTGATGTCCTTGGTGGTGTTATCGTTCTTTAGACTAAGTCCTAGTGGCTCAATATGAGCTCATTTATCCCTTAACATGGTACGAGTTTTGGCGAAAGGATTTCCAAGTTAGATATTTTTATTATATTATGTTTTGTGGGTGACGATGACGCCGGCGGAGCTAAACCAAAGTATTTTTTCGGAACGATGATGATGACAACCACCTATCAAAACGACGATGATACGTCCAAAGTCGGATAAAACTGGTGAATATTTCTCGTCGTTGGACAGGAAGATGCCGTGGATTGTTGTTTTTCCATCGTCGTCCTCGTCGCAGATACATCGTCGCCGAAATCATTGAAACGGTTTTTTGTGAAAACTTTTTCAACGATAACATTGTGTGTTGTTTCCTTTTATAAGGGACATGGCAATCTCTGCGAAATGGGTGAATGAGAACCTCATAACTTGCAACACAAACAAAACAACTCATCGGGATGCACCTATTCATTTATTAGTTTGTTTTTAATTTTCTTCATTGACTTCTAGAGAGAGTTATACGGAATTTAATTCTTGTGGTGTTCTATCTTCTATGGAATTTAAATTTTGTATTTTTTTGTCTTTTGAATTTCGGAAATATTGGAGGTATCAAATAAATAAAAGTGAGACCTTAGAAATTTTGTTTTTGTTTTTCCGCGGAGCGTGGAGAACATTTGGGCGCGAGTTAAAGGACATCAAACAGAAACTTATCAGTACTTATGTATAAAATAATGATACCTTTAACGAAAAATCAGTCCATACATTTATTTTGGGTTGGGTACGAAATCCCGACCGCAAAAATGCCGACTGACTAACCACTTTTTTTTAATATAAATTAATTGCAAAAATGTTTCATAATTTTATGTATGTTTAGTTTTTACCGGTTATTTTTCATGTATTTAACTTGTTATCTGAGGTAGCAAAGGTAGTCCGGCTCACGCAACTTCGTTGCTCCACTTAGGCTAAGTCCAATCGTCTGGCAGGCGCATGAGTCCAATGTTTCCATATTCCACACCACCTGGGTGGCCCGCTTCGCAAGTTCAAGGGATTTTAACTCCCTTTCTGCAGTCAGTCCCGCTCACGCAACTTCGTTGCTCCGCTTAGGGTACGTCCAGTCGTCTGGCAGGCGCCTGAGTCCAATGTTTTCATATTTCACAGCACCTGGATGGCCCGCTTTTAACTATCTTTCTGTAGTCAGCCCCACTCACGCAACTTCGTTTCTCCCCTTAGGGTATGTCCAGTCGTCTGGCGGGCGCCTGAGTCCAAAGTTTCCAAATTCAACAGTACCTGGGTAGCTTGTTTTGCTTCCTGTTTTCTTCCTTTTCAATTCATATTTAAAATAATTTTACACTAGGTAATGAATGTTTAAAAATAAAAGTAGGTATTGCAACATAGGTTACTTTAAATAGCATTTTTAATGTATCACTAATAGTTCAGGTTTTTTATTAACAATGTAGGTACAATGTAGCAATATTAAAAGAATTTAACAAATCAATTTATATTTAAAAAAAATAGTAGTTAGGTAATAGTATATATTTTTTGCCCAGTGTAATAAAAGGTGAATCTTGTTAACAACAAAACTCATACAAGTGATTTATTTTGATTGAAAAGATGATCTTGTTATGCAAATGCTGCTTATCATATCTCTTCACAATCTGTTTCGTTTTTTTACATTTTATTTCAGTAATTCGTTCTGCCTAAGCGTTAGACTGAGGTAGTGTCAGTGCATTTTGAACAACCTTTACTTAATTAGGAAACAACGGCTCGTCATTGAAATTTAATAAATGGCAAATTCCACACCACATTTCGTCGATAGACAATTTTTTAAAAAGCATTTTTGATCATCACTGATCATTATCGATATGTTTTGGAACTCGGCTATATCTTAAGTTTTAATGTCTTCGCTAGATAAACTTTCTTTAAAATTGCTGAGATCGTTAAATTGCTACTTTTAGTTATATCAAATGCTATGTTTAGATTAAAAAATCCATCTGTTCAACAGATTCGTCTTCAAATGGTAAGCGCACATTTCAATAACAGCTGTTTTATAAAAGTTGAGACAATTAATTTGAAATTGCATTGCATGTATGCAACTAATTCTGACGAATGGCAAATGCATTTCATGGGAAATACATTTGGACCAACTTGTTTGAGTTTGATATAAAAAGAGTTTCTCTTGCCTACCGTTACAGCAGCGTTATTGAAGCCCATTCCGGTTATATTATAAAACGGTATTTGTTTTACTCTCATCATTTTGGAAAATGCTTCAAATAGGGTATCTGAACCAGAATCAAGAGCACTTATATTGAGCATCTCCAACTATTTTGTCGTGATCTTTTCAATATTGGGATCAATGTATCGAACCAAACAACACAAATGCTTGGCGTTGGCAATATCCGTTGTTTCGTCAACGTTGCGTTGTGCGCAAGATTTTCACAAGCTCGGTTTCTTCCAGCAACAGCAATTACGTTCTTAATTAATTGAGAACACTTGGTTCGTCCCTATGACACATTCGACAAAATTTTTGAGTCCGGAAAGATATCTTTCAATAAAGGAATAAGGTGTTCCACTACCTCAACAGGAACGTTATGTTTTTTTTTTTGCAAAAATATTTACTATTGCAGGTGTTTCTTTAACTGAAAAAGTTGTACCACAAGCTTTGCAGAATGATTTGAAATCATCATTTGCAACTGGCCTCAACCATGCAGAAAGTTTTGCATCCTTTTGCCAACTTATTTGGAAACGTTTTTTACTCCCTTTTTCTGCGCTCATTTTACTAGAAAATATAAATAATTTACAAAATAAATTATAAAATTATCATTCCGAACAAAAACTTTACCTGACAAAATAATCTGAATCGGCTTTTAGAATGAGAATGAGTGAGAAGTGAGAAATTGAATTGAATTGAATTTTTATTGAGTCTTTTTGATACATTTTCTTTCTTAGTCTAATACAATTTACATTTGTCTGTTTTAACATGTACTATACTGCGGCTATAAAGTATTGCCTGCTTTGTAGGTTCTACAATGTTGGCCTCATGGCTGTCAATAAAAAGGTTTTCCTGCTCTTGCTCTTGTTTTAATATACATACAATACATAGTACATATGTACATAAATATATGTATCTAAAAAAAAGTAGCCAATTTCATTATGAATTTCTTTCTAGATGCCGTGTAGTTGTAACTTCCTATTCCTACGGTAGTATGGAAAAAGTCTAACTTATATAGCAATAGCTCTTTCAGCTCAGCCGACACGCGAAGTTTGTTACCTTCAAGTACTTCCAAATTAATTGGCCCTGCACACAAGAGGCTAATTCATCCGGGTTGAAAACCGGTTTCACTCCTTGTTTCAAGCGAGTCTTCCGGCTTTTAAAATATGACCAGAACTACCAGGACTACAAGCCGTACTGCCGGTCATAAAGAAGTTTTCGTTCTTCAAGATATTTCTTAAGCTGAAAATTTATCGAGCGTTTTCATGATCTTAGACGAACGTGCAATCGGTCTATAGTTAGAGGGGAAACAAAATTCACCTTTTTTTGGGACGGGCTGGACAAATGCTGTTTTCAGACTGTTTAAGAGTCAACATTACTAGCCACTACTGTATTATTATAGTATAACTGATTCTATTTACCTAAATTTACTTAGCTTAAAAGCCAAGAATGTAAAACAAGAGAGTTGTACAGAGACAGACAGTTGTAATTGAGATAGCAGAAAATACGGTTGATCAATAAAAGAGTTTCATTATAAATAAAAATATAAGTTGTGTAATTTTTATAATCTATAAGATAAAACATGGCGCAGTCGAAATGAACCTAGTTGGTTAAAATTTAAAATTAAGTGAAGAACATCGATGTCATCAACAGACTCAGAAGACGAGCAAACTTCCAAAGAAGACGATACTGGCGAAACGTCCACATCAGGGATACAGAACATCGAAATATTGAGTTTTAAAGCACGTGCGAGTCGTGCGACAGAAATTGAAATCATGGACTACAACAAGCCTGAACCACTTCTTTTAGAAGGAAATATTGCAACCAATTTACAAATATTTCTGAGGGACTTCAACACTTTTATGATTGCTTCAGAAAAGGACAAAAAATCTAACCAAATAAAAATTGCAATTCTTTTAAATTTGATAGGGCAAGATGCCCGTCAAAAACATTACACATGGGATGTGTCGACAAGAGATAGTTTAACTTTAGAAGAAGTTATTGATGAATTTAAAAAATACTGCAATCCTAAGAAAAATGTTATATATGAGCGTATGAAATTTTATAATAAAAAAACAAAAGGAAGGGGAACAATTTGATTACTTTTTAACCGACCTACGACATTTGGCAGATGGATGCGAATTCAAAGAGGAAAAAAATAACATGATCAGAGATTTTCTTATCTTGGGATTAAATAAATTGGATTTAAGTGATAAGCTGATGAATATAACGGATCTGACAATGGAAACAGCCGTAAATATGTGCAGAATAGCGGAGTTGGAACGGTCAAGGGCAATTGAAGTACATGAAAAATCGGAACTAACGGGTCATTCAATAGCTGAAATGAGGACGACAGCGGGGAGAAGGGATGGATCAAAGTACAATATGGGGAGAAAATTAAATAATAATTATAACAATTATTCTAATAAAAATAATAATCATACTTTTTTTTTAATGATAGGAATTCTACAGAGAAAATTACATGTAATAAATGTCTATCCGTACATTTTAAAAATAGATGTCCAGCATTTAACAAAATATGTAGCACGTGTAAACGACGTGGTCATTTCTATTTGGCATGCACTGCACGGCGATCTGAAAAGACTTATGGAACAAACGTAATGAGAGCTGTTGTGGATGATTATGACGAGGAGGAAGATGGAGAAAGAGTTGATAATGAGGTTACGTATACCATAAACTCCGACTCAGGTAATGAATCTGCTTTTAAAACTTTATATTTAAATTGTATGAAGAGTAAGACAACCATAAATAACTGCGAATGGTTTGAAAACTTGTGTTTTCAAGACAATTATATTAAATTTAAAATTGATACCGGGTCTTCCATAAATGTTTTGCCTTTAAGGTTCTTAAAATTTATTAAACAAAACACAAAAATGATTCTATCTCGTATGATTTTTGAGACTTATGGTGGTAGTAAACTTGTTCCTGAAGGTGTAGTCAAGCTTAAGAGTCGTTTAAATAATATTCAGTTAGCTCATGATTTTGTGGTCGTTAATACCGAATCTGTGCCTATTCTTGGCCCACAGGCATGTCGGGATTTTGGGTTAATGAAAAAAGTAGATGTTTTACACAAAGATGAAAAAGGCAGGTTTTTAAAAGAATACAAGGATCTCTTTGATGGTCTTGGGTCCTTTTCAAATGAATTACATTTAAAAATACAAAAGGGTGTGGTCCCTACGGTTAAGCCAGCTCGGCGCATACCTCTAGCTTTGGAAAAAAAATTAAAGAAACATTTAGATGACTTAGTTAAAATTAAAGTTTTAGAACCGGTGCAGCATCCAAAAAACTGGGTAAGCAACCTTGTTATTGTTGAAAAACAAAATGGAGAGTTGAGGTTGTGTTTAGATCCACAGAATTTAAATAAAGCTTTGTTAACGCATTGTCAACTTATTCCAAAACTAGATGAACTAAAGTCAAAACTTACAGACATGCAGTTTTTTACCGTTCTAGACATGAAGCAAGGGTTTTGGCAAATAAAACTAGACGAGCCATCTAGCCATTTGTGTACTTTTAGTACTCCATTCGGATGTTTTAAGTTTAAACGTTTACCATTCGGAATTAAAATTGCACCAGAAGTTTTTCAAAGATACGCAGTTAAATCTTTTGGGGATCTTCCCGGTACATTTATTTATATTGATGATTTTTTGGTGTTTGGAAAAACTTCTGAAGAACATGATATAAATTTTCGAAATGTTTTCGAAAGAGCTCGACATTTGAATATTAAATTTAACTCCGAAAAATTTCAATATAAAGTCGATACTGTAAAATATATCGGTCACGTTTTTTCAAAACAGGGATGTTCAGCTGATCCAGACAGGGTTCAATCAATCGTTAGTTTGGAATCTCCGAAAAACAAGAAAGGTTTGCAATCAGTATTAGGAATGATAAATTATCTACGTAATTTTATACCAAAGTTATCTGATGAATGCAAACATTTAAGGGAGTTGTTAAAAAATAATGTCGAATATGAATGGCTACCAATACACGAAAAGGAGTTTATGAAAATGAAAAGTCTGATTAGTAGCGCACCCACTTTGAGATTATTTGATGAAAATAAGAAAGTTACTATAGAAACTAATGCTTCTCAGTCTGGCTTGGGGGCATGTCTGCTTGAAGAAAAAGGACCGGTTTGTTATGCTTCGCGAAGTTTGAGTGAAGCTGAGAAAAATTATTCGCAAATTGAAAAAGAACTTTTGGGTATAATTTTTGCTACAAACAAATTTCATTATTATATTTACGGTAGGGAAGTCTGCGTTAAAACAGATCACAAGCCTCTTATTTCTATTTTTAAAAAAGATTTATCCAAAGTTTATAGTACACGATTACAGAGAATGAGACTCAAACTCCTTAAATACAAATTAAATCTTGAATTTGTACCCGGCAAACATCTTCATATCGCTGATTATTTATCAAGATCATATGATAAATTCACTCCTTACTATGAAGATGAAGATTTTAATGAAATCGTTCATTCCTTGAATATAAGTAAAGATAAACAATCGAAAATAAAACATGAATCCGCAGCAGATGAAAATTTGAAGAAAATTATTTACTTTTGTAAAAATGGATGGCCAACGGATAAATCTAAAATTCAACAAAACCTCTTGCCGTATTATAAAATACGGAATGAAATTTATTTAGAAAATGGCATACTTTTTAATGAAGATAGGATAATAGTCCCAGAAATTTTGAAACAAGAAATTCTAAAATTATTACATCTTTCTCATTGTGGTATTAACAAAACAAAGCAAAGAGCTAAGGATTTGCTTTATTGGCCTACTATTGAAAATTTTATACTTGCATGTGATGTTTGTAATAAATTTTCTAGACAAAATACCAAAGAACCAATTATTTTTCACTCGATTCGTCCATATAGGTTTATGAAAATAGGCACGGACTTAATGGAGTTTGAAGGTCAAATGTATCTTGTTGTAGGCGATTATTTTTCCAAATAATTAGAAATAATTGAAATCAAAAATAAAAGCATGAATGAAATCATTAAGCACATAAAAAGTTTATTTAGCATTCATGGTATTCCTGAGGAAATTGTTTGCTACAATAATCCCTTTAACTCAAAAATGTTTTTTGATTTATCAAATCAATTAGTTTTGAAACTAACTTTTAGTAGTCCTTATTACCCAAAATCAAATGGGCTTGCTGAAAAATTTGTAGGCATTGCCAAAAATCTGATAAAAAAATCTAAGGAATCTGGATCAAAGCTATATTCGGTTTTGCTAGAATATCGCAACACCCCAATAAAAGCTTTAGGAGCATCTCCATCACAAATTTTGTTTAGTAGAAGATGTAGAACTCTATTACCAGTTAAAAGAAACATACTAGAACCGAAAATTATTCAAAACATTCCAGAGAAAATTGAAAATAATCAAAATAATATCAGTAAACATTACGACAAGACTGCCAAGACTCGTGCTGGTTTTGAAAAGGGAGAAACAGTTAGTTTTAGAAAACAAAATTCTTTATGGTATCCTGCAAAAATAATTTCCGTACATGATAGCCCAAGATCATACGTATTGGAAGATGAAAGAGAAAACATTTATCGGAAAAACTCTGTTGACATAAATTCCAGAAAAAGTTTAGATAATTCAAAAGTATTACATAATACCATCGACAGTCACTCTCCTCTCACCAAAAACGAGCAAGAATTAGCTTCGAATATAAATATTACGCAGGATTCGCCAACAAGAAATGACCATATTGAGACACAGGTTTATAAAACAAAATATGGTAGATGCATAAGGCCACCCGAAAGATATTCTTAGTAATGTATAGATTTGTTAAGTACTGATTTATTCTTTATTACTTTTACTTTCTTTATAATTTTAATTAATTGTATTAAATAAGTTATTTGATATATTATTAACATTATTTTACAAATTTATGATGAATTTAAAATTTAATGAAACACTATACCTTTGAATTCAATGTAGTGTTTATTTATTTCTATTGAATTGCTTAATTGTTATACTCTTTTAATAGACATACATTACCTGCATTTGTACCTAAGTAAAAATGGAATTGTAGTTTGAATATAGTTTCTTAGGATACAAATTAAGCACTTAATCTTTAACCATTATTTTTGTAATTGTAAGAAACTGAGGGGAAGATGTTTAAGAGTCAACATTACTAGCCACTACTGTATTATTATATAACTGATTCTATTTACCTAAATTTACTTAGCTGCAAAGCCAAGAATGTAAAACAAGAGAGTTGTACAGAGACAGACAGTTGTAATTGAGATAGCAGAAAATACGGTTGATTAATAAAAGAGTTTCATTATAAATAATTTTTATAATCTATAAGATAAAACACAGACAGATGAAAAAGCTTACGCAGTGGCTTTGCCAGCGTGTATTGTATTGTTGCCGACGATGATGATGTCTTTTATATAAGTCTTTTTTTATTGCATGAATTTCCCAGTCGTTACCACAAGAGCAAGTTTATGCGACCATATCGTGCCCTTTATATCCTTATTTGTTTCAACTCTATCTTATCACTTACCCATATCCCAGGCGAAAAGAAAATTCCATAAAATATCCAGTTATAGCTATGTGGATAATATATTACAAAAAAAAAAAAAAACTACAGTGAAAGTATTATCAGCACAAACACATTTTGACCGAAAACAGTTCGCAAATCATTTAAGCGGATTTAAAATCCACTTGGACCAAAACACTAACGACTTACCCATACACAGACTCACCAAAATTAAACTCCTAAATCACTGCCCAATGAACGTGTTGTCACAAAATAAAATAACATGTAACTCCTCATTTGAAACTAGCTTGTTTCGTTTACTATATGGGTGAGATGAGCATGAGGAATTCTATACACAGTTTTTATATGTTTTTTACATAACCTCATGGATACATACTGTTCAAAATTCACTTTAACTTTTTTACTTGTTGAAACTCAAATCATACTTAGCATTGCAAAATATTCATTTTCATTTTCAATTTTCGTTTTTATTTTTCTTATATTCAATTTGTCTGCCGAACATATCGGTTGAGTTTTATAATTTTAAATAAATTAAGTTTTCTTGAAATTTGGATTTTTTTATTATTGTTCGAGAACCATCCTATACATTTTTTGGTGCCTCCTGTGAGGAATTTTGCAGACATTTGGATAATTTGGATCTTTTTGTGGATTTCTCTACAGCGCAGGGCTTAAGAAATTCATTAACTGGATATTTTTAGGAATCGTCTAGCGGCGTTTGGCTCAAGACATTCTAGAAACGCATTCTTTTTTCGAGGAATCAAGAATTTCACGATATTTCAACACCACTAATCAACATGGCGGAGTTAAATTTGAGGACTTCGTACAAAAATGCAATAAAAAAGGTTTATGAGCGTGTGCAAGCCACAAGCCTAGATCTGTGCGACGCTGCGCAACTAGAACAAGAGCTGAAATCGGTTAGTGATCATTTCAAGCGCTTCGTTTCGAACCATGAGACGTTAGTTGGAAAGGCAAAGGAAGACGAACTGGAATCGCATGAGAAATTGTATGAGATTGTAGAGGCTGACTACAATGCAACATGTGTTCTTCTCAATCGCCGGTTGAAAGAATACCATATTCAATTGGAGACGCAAAATATGTCAACATCTGTGAATAAATTGGACATAAAATTGGATCCTGTCGTAATTCCAACATTTGACGGTTCACTTCACAATTGGTTGGCCTTCAAAGATCTTTTCATAACACTCGTCCATGATGCTAAGGTACCCGAACATTATAAACTCGCGAAGTTGCGGGAAGCAGTGGATCCAGTTAAAGTGCCCTTAATTGGAGGTATGTATTCTGGTGGATATGAACAAGTGTGGGCAGCATTGACAAGTCGTTACGATAATAAAAAGCTGTTGGCCGAGATTCATGTGTCTCGGTTCTTAAACATGAAACCAGCGTCAGAGGAAACAACAAAGGCTTTATTATCCATCGTCGATACTGTTCAGGAATCCCTTCGGGCTTTGCGAGTCATGAAGCTTCAAGTTGACACATGGGATGCTTTGACGGTGCCAATAATAGTATCTGAACTTCCAGTTTCTACTCAAAGGGCATGGACCATGACCTCATCTTCAGACGAGATTCCAGTGCTAGACGAGCTGCTCAAATATTTGGAGAAGCGAGCTCATAGTCTTCAAACAGAACATATTGGCACCATACCAAAAACGGATTCATCTCGTCAGCAACGAGCTCACCAACCTATGAAGTCGCATCTTGCTACAATAGATCCAGAAAACTGCGTGCATTGTCAAGGGACTCATAAAATTTCTCGATGTCAACAGTTTTTGGCTTTGAAACCGGACCAGCGTTTTGAAGCCTTAAAGCGATCAAACTTGTGCTACAATTGTCTTAAACAAGGACATGCTTACAGGCAGTGTCCATCTGGATTATGTCGTACTTGTGGTGGCAAGCACCACACAGTATTGTGTCAGCAGCAACAAGCACAAAACCTACATTCCAAGGCAATACCAATGCGGTCAGAAGACGTGGTGACGTCCAACTATAAGCGCCCTCTCAGCTCGAGCAAACCACAAGAGCAGCGAAAATTGTGACTAGCCGACCCATCCATCAGTTGTCTCACCCGTGGTGACCATGTGGTCCTACTTGCAACAGCTAAGGCCAAGGCATGCGGTGATTCTTCAGAGCAACGAATTGCTCGTATTCTCTGCGACCCAGGATCGCAGGTAAGTTTGGTGACTGAACGTTTTGCAAATTCTTTGAATCTTCGCAGAAACAAGCATGAAGTCTCGATTGAAGGCGTTGGTGCATTGGCAAAAACCAGAACGAAAGGGAGTGTTGTACTTACACTTCAGGCTATAAATGGTGACTTCTCCCTTGAAATTAACGCATTGGTTATCCCTTCCATTACTTCAACTACGCCAGGGGTTCACGTAGACATTAAACAATGGCCTCATCTAGTTGGTCTGCAGTTAGCCGATCCAAATTTTGGAACACCTGGTGGAATTGACTTGCTGATCGGTTCTGATATCTGGGGCTCCATCGTACAAGGGGAAATCGTGAGTGGCGGTGCAGAAGAGCCACATGCACAGCGTACTCGATTTGGATGGATTGTGTTTGGTCCAGCAGCAGCTACTACTAGAACAAAGGCAAGGCAGGTGAAAACCTTAAACGCTCAGGTATATGCAGAAGAAGCAAATCTAGAAGAGCTACTACAACAATTTTGGAAGCTGGAAGAAGTTCCAAATGATTTTCAAGGAGATGAAGAATGCAATCGTATCTTCGCATCCACACATACTCGGAACGCAGAAGGTCGCTACATCGTCAATATACCATTCCGATCTGATGGAAAGCAGTTAGGACTTTCGTATTTCAATGCTTTAAGACAATTTCATTCTCTGGAGCGACGTTTGGCCAGAAATGAGCAGCTTAGAGACCAATATGTAAATTTTATGCGGGAATATGATATGCTTGGACATATGCATCGAGTGGGTCAACCTGGCGATCACGCAGATTGTTATTATATTCCTCATCATGCAGTTACTGAGAAATTCCGTGTTGTTTTTAACGCATCTGCACAGACAAGCAATGGTATATCGTTGAACGACATGCAATTATCTGGACCAACAATTCAGGATCCTTTGGTCCACGTCATTTTCCGTTTTCGTCAATTTCGTATTGCTGTGACCGCAGATGTCGAAAAGATGTTTCGGCAAGTCTTGGTAACACCAAAGCACAGAAACTTCCAACGAATCTTATGGCGTGAATCACCAGCCGATAGTATCGAAGTCTATCAGCTAGCAACAGTTACCTACGGAATGAAAGGAAGTACCTTTAATGCAGTTCGAAGTTTGCGTCAATGTGCTTACGACAACTTTGAAGCGATCGTTGATGACAAAACATCTAAGAAGGACGCATTGGTTGCTCGCGATTCAATATTAAGGTCATTTTATGTTGATGATTTCTTGGCAAGCTGCGATGGAATCGAAGAAGCTGTTCATTTAGCTGATAATGTCAACAAAATATTATTAGCCGGAAGTTTCAAGCTGCGAAAATGGAATTCCAATAGCATCCAGGTATTAGAACATTTTATTTATGACGATTGTTTCCCCACAGAGCTTACTATTGAATTGCCAACTGCCAGCGTGCTTGGCCTACGTTGGGATCCTACTGCTGATGAGCTGTTTTTCAACATCAAACTAAAACAACGTTCTCAAGCTCCCACAAAGAGACGAGTGCTAAGCGAAGTAGCTCAACTTTTTGATCCCACTGGTTTATTGGCCCCGGTCGTCATTACGGGCAAAACCTTCATCCAAAAACTTTGGGCAGCTGGTATTACCTGGGATGGTATGCTTCCCAGCGAGCTTTCTGAGGAATGGAACACTTTCCGCTCTCAGCTGTGTTCGAGTTCCACGTTGGTTGGGAATGGCTGGAGGAGAAAGAATGGAACTTCACGGGTTTTGCGATGCTAGTACAAAAGCATACGCTGCTGTTTTATACATCAAAACATATAGGTAGATCCAGTACAGGTGAGCCAGCTACAATAGGTTTGCTTACTGCCCGTACAAAGGTAGCACCGCTTAAAGGTGCCACGATCCCTCGCCTTGAACTCTGTGCAGCACATCTACTGGCGCTAACTTTGGATAACGTTTTGATTGCTTTGGGACTTACAGACATACCATACTTTTTGTGGTCGGATTCAAGCATTGTGCTTTGTTGGTTAAAAAAGCAACCCACTACACTAAAACCATATGTATCAAATCGAGTTAGGCAAATACAGGAGCTGACTTCTTCAGACAGATGGCATCATGTTAGATCGGCTCAAAACCCAGCTGATTGTGCAAGTTGGGGCTTAAAGGCAGCTGAACTATTGGAACATAAGATATGGTGGCAAGGACCAGATTGGCTGAAGAAGGATATATTTACCATAGACGATGAGCTGGCATTCAATGAAGAAGAGTTCGAAGTCATACGAGAAGAGGAGAAACGTTCTACTGTTGTAATGGCAACAACAGTTCAGTTTGACCTTACAACTTTTCGACGCGATGGTAAGATTATATCACTAACTGACCGATTTAGTTCCTTACAGAAGCTGCTTCATACGATAGCTTATATGCTTCGATGGCTCAAGAGACGCCGTCATCTTCTTAAATCAAAGGTGATCGAGGCATTTGAGTCCGAGGATGCCCTAAAAATCCTCATTCGAAACGAGCAGAGTCAGATATTTGCATCCGACATACATCGACTTTACAGCGGTTCAAGTGTTTCAAGCTCTAGCCGTCTAAGCGCGCTTAATCCCTTCATTGACGGTGATGGAGTGATGCGGGTCGGCGGTCGTATCGGCCAAGCTTCATCTGTGAAAGACAACCAACGATTTCCGATGATTCTTCCCAAAACAAGTGCTCTTGTTACCTTACTTATCAGGCAGGCCCATATAATAACACTCCATGGCGGGCCACAACTTATGCTTCAAAATCTTCGTGAGCGATTTTGGATCCTCAATGGAAGACAAGCGGTGAAAAGCTACTCGTGTGTGATTTGTCGACGTCATCGAGGTGCAGTTCTATCACAGCAAATGGCTTCATTACCCAGGCAACGTGTGAATGTAGCTAGACCATTCATTGCAGCAGGTGTTGACTATTGTGGACCGTTCACGCTTCGGGTTGGTACAAAACGATCGAAAACGACAGTAAAGACCTATATGGCAATATTTGTATGCATGGCGACAAAAGCTGTGCACATAGAAGTGGTGGATGATCTTTCTGCACAGGCATTCCTGGATGCCTACAGTCGATTCACTAGTAGAAGAGGGCTTTGCAGGGACCTGTATAGCGACAATGGCACAACTTTTGTGGGAGCAAATCGCTTGCTGGAAGAAGATCTGGCCGCTTGGAATAACGACAATAACAAGCAGTCAGTGTGCGATATGGGTACAAATTGGCACTTCATCACTCCAAGCGCTCCACACCAAGGAGGCCTATGGGAGGCCGCAGTCAAATCTGCCAAATACCATCTGGTTCGGTTAGTTGGCGCTCAAGTTCTTTGGCACAATCAACTCCAAACTCTGGCAGCACGCATTGAAGCCTGCCTGAATTCAAGACCAATTACACCTCTTCACGATGATCCTGATGACAAGATGGCTTTAACACCGGGTGACTTTCTGATAGGAGCACCATTGATAGCAGTGCCAGAAACAACTTACAATGAAGTCCCTTTGAATCGTCTGAAACACTGGCAATGGTTAAGGCAGATACATCAGAGGTTTTGGGAAAGATGGAGTGACGAATATTTGTCAACTTTGCAAACGAAAAGCAAGTGGCAACGACCGAAGGAGAACATAAAGATTGGTGACATTGTTTTGATCCGAAATGAAAATCTACCACCAACTCACTGGCGACTAGGACGAGTTGTTGAGGTGTACCCGGGCAGCGATGGACTAATACGTAATGCAACCGTGAAAACCCAAAATGGACTTTGCAAAAGGGCTGTACAAAAACTGTGTCCACTACTGGCGGATACTTCACCTGATTCTATTGAGCCCATTGGCTCAACCGGGCAGGATGTTCAAAATTCACTTTAACTTTTTTACTTGTTGAAACTCAAATCATACTTAGCATTGCAAAATATTCATTTTCATTTTCAATTTTCGTTTTTATTTTTCTTATATTCAATTTGTCTGCCGAACATATCGGTTGAGTTTTTATAATTTTAAATAAATTAAGTTTTCTTGAAATTTGGATTTTTTTATTATTGTTCGAGAACCATCCTATACACATACAGAAAACACTCTTCACCAGGACGAATATAAAGCTATATCTGTAAGGGTGATTATAACTTTTCATCCATGTTTCTACTGGGTTAGGATAAGTTATGAAAAGGCAAACGAGTTATATGTATTCTGTAATTAATGCCACTTAAAGTCCTTTTAATCAAGTTGTATTTAATAAATTATAAAAGAATTCAAAAGTCTTCACATACATATATTTAATTGATATCATCATTTTTGTGAATTAAAAAAGGACATTCTCAAGTTCTTGGATGAACTTAAACGTGCCTTTTATGCAAATATCAGCTAAAGGCATCCTTATTTTCTTCAATGCGATGGCCCCCAAAAGAGGCACATATAAATAAGATCATATTCAATAAGCCATTTTAGAAGACAAAAATTGCTTCAGGAGTGCTTATTGTTTGATTTATGTGTCTGCCAGAACTTCGTTTATTGAACTTGGGGTTCTACTCAAAAAGTATAAAGTGTTTGAGTTTAAAAGCAGTTATTATAATGTTGATAAAAAATTCGGATCTTTTTATCAACAACTATGCGCTGCCCTGTGCCGCTCCATCAAATTATGTATTTTTCTTTTACAAATAATATTTAATATTAATATGCATAACATACAAATTTCAATTTAGGCAATTTCAAGCCGAACTCGTTACTGACAAACTGCCTCTAATTAATTAACAAATTTTTGGCGTACACGTGTTTTTTTGCTTAGCTCGTCATAAATTTTCCTATGGAGAATCCTTTTTATTATGGCACACACATATGTGGTGATATTGTGGCCGCGAAAAGACACATAAGTACTCTTTCCGGTGGGTTGCGATGTGAGGATACGGAAGGAATCTACCACATTGTGTTTTAATGTAGATTGTTTGTTTTTAATCACGAAGAAGTTTGAAGGAGTGTTTCTTCCTGGCTTTTTTGTTTGTCCCGCCATAAATTTAGTTTGCACAAAAGTTTAAGGATATATTTGAACAATGGAACATGAATGTATACTGTTTCTTGTTGGATGCACAAGTTGAAGATGAAATTCCTAGTAAACCGAAATTTTAAATTCAAATATTTCCCTATGTATATATTATATATATACATATAAAAGGGAATTAAATTGCTGAGGTTAAGATTACAATTAATGGATAAACTTCTGAGAAAATACTTATTCTCAAGTTTATTTTGTCCTACACAATTTCTCCATGCAAGAAAACTAAACAAATCTTTAAATATCTTTTAAAATACCAACGTATTTCTTTAAAAACCCATCATCTATCAATCACTTGAGAGATAGGTATGTACGTCCAAGTTTTTATACTAACAGACCACCATCATGAATAATTAATTTATTTGAAAGGCGATGGGTCAGGTGATTTTGAAATGAAAACAAAAACGTCAAACTCCTTGCGGGCATTGTTTATTTTCTAGAAAATGTTTTTCAACTTTTAAATGGCTTCTAAAAGCACTTAAAAAAGGCTCCTTATGTTATGTGGGGCGATGAGGAGGGACGACTCGAACCCAATTAAATTAATTTGATAACCGATGAACTTTAATCCGATCCGACAAATTAAGGACATCTGGTCTTTAGGGAATTATAATTAAAAGTTGTTTTTCAGCTTTTTGTTTTATTTCTTTCGTTTTTCTTTTTCAACAATTACAATATTAATGATCTCCAATACAACTTTTTCCCATTTGAACACACCTCACCTTTAGGATGTTCTGTTGATAAGGGTTATTTTAATAAAATGCCCTGTTTTGTGGCAATATTTGATGAATTCAATGAAAAAATTGCAGTCATTGACTTCACTTTGAGACTTCCGACTTCAAAATTTGCAAACATAATTCATTTGGCATTGAAACGATTACAGTCTTTATTATCTAATTAATTTATAATATTAGGGCGAGTGCAAAGCTTTATATGTATTTAATTGAAAAGTCAACGTCTATTGCACGATAAATCTTTAGACATATTCAGCTTACATAAAAGACGCTCCTTCGAAGCTATTCATTGATAAGTCAGTTAATTCTTCAGTCGTTCTGGTGTCCAACATTTTGTATGTTTTCTTTGTATTTTCATAAGCCCTTCTATAAGTATCAACTTTCCCCTTTGCAAATTGTTTGGGAGCAGTATTTCTGACTCAAGCATGTTTACAATAAATGATAGAAGTTGAGATTCTCCTTATTTTTTATAATTTATTTTTTTGAAGAGCTTGCGATGCTGCGTCGATTGTATTTCTTCTGACCCAGCCATCGTATAATACTTTCTGCACTGCAAACATAAATATGGAATATTAAAGACGGATCTTTTTTATGTGACCGTTCTTACTACTTTAACTTTTGATCTGAAATCTTTAGTAGGTTTTTCGCATCACCTATTAGTTCTTTACTTAACATTGCTCTTGGTTTGCTTAAACTTGTTATGGATGGATCAGATGTAAACATAAGAGTGTTAAAAACGTCTTCGTTCGTGGCTGTTTGGGAACATTTTCTAGCATGATGCAACCTATACTTTTTGTAATCCTTATTTTTAGCCTCTTCAGCATCTTCTGAAAGTTGACAAAGAGGGAAATTCATTGCAAGTCCTGAGGACATCGTTTGCAAAATAATGTAAAGCCTTTTAATTAATGTTTTTTCAACCCTTGTTATTTCGGCTGCACAGTCAAAGCTTTGGAAAAATCTTCTTGCAGTATTGCCATCGTTACTGTTGCCAAAACCTTGTCGAGTCTTGTCTATGTGCAAGCCAAGCCAAGCACTTCGAGGAAACATCTTTGTAACAATTTTTTTTGTCCTCTTTACTTTTCTCGTTTTCGGGTGTTGCTGCGGACTATTTTTGAAATGACAAATTATACGCAATGTTCAAAATCATCTCCATACATCTAATCCATACATGTAAGGAAGAGAGAATTTTTGAAAGAATTTTCGTTTACGTCGCTTTGGGCTTTGCCGTACATTCATCAGATCATTCATCTGCCTAGGACTTGCCCCACATATACAGTGCAGAAAGCACTAGACGATGTATGGGTCAATATCTGCAAGACTTTTCCATCAACCAAGAAGTTGGGGGTTAGTTGACTTATTGTCTTCACCACTATCAGTTTTTTCGGGCGTTTCTTTCGAAAACTTCAATGAGATGGGCCTGCAGTACCTGACCGAAGAACTTCTCGGATTTTGCCAAACAACAGTATCTGTATCTGTATGAACATATTTAAGTGGAACATGCGAGGCTATAAATAAATTTGCATCAGGTATCTGTGAGTTTTCTTTAGGCGGAATTTGCTTATATTCACTTCGGCCTGAAGACCCGTCGCAACCCTATTTTATGTATAGTTTCAGATTTTCGGAGTGGAAACTGACTCTATCATTAAGAACCTTCTTCAGTGTCATCTAAAAGATCCTTTAGTAGGTTCACATTGGCACTTATATTTGTCACTGATCTGCTTGAAGTATAGGTAGGACTGTAAAAGCTCTTTTTGCTTCACTCAAACACTAATAAGAAGGAAAAACGACTGATAATTTTTTTTTTTCAACCAAGCAAAACATCTCAAATAATTGTATTGTGATTTGGTTAAGTCCGTTTCAATATGTGCTTATAGAGCTCTTAATTGGTTTTGAAATTTTTTAAGGATATTTTTCTGTTCCTATTTTCCCATATTTCGAATGATAATGACAATAACAGCTTCGTCATTTTGACCCATGGCCATAGAGGGTAATTCTTGTGCATAAGCATTGTGGACATCACATACACCATGCCATACTCTTGCATTACTTGCATAATGTTTAAACTTTTTTGTTCTCTCAGAAGATTCTTCATAAAATTTTGAGGGACTACCACGTTCTCCGGATGCTTTCAAATCCAGTGCTGAGCCAACAACAGCACCAGCACCAGCGACAGCGGACGCCATTATTTTAGACCCGATATATTTCAATTGATCAACACAGATTAGAACAGCACCAGCAACGCCAACAGCGGCGTTAGATCAAAATTCTAAAATTGCTGTTGCTGGTGCACTGCTGACAACTTTCCCACTACGATATTCAGTGGCACCAAACTACAAAGAGAACATTTTACATAGAATTAAGTATGAAATGTCAAATGCTGCTGGTGCTGGCGCTGGCGCTGGTGGAAATGGGCCTTACTAATAATCAAATTCAGTAACAGCATAAATAAAATAACAACACTTTGCACCTACGTTTTCGTAAAGTGTGGAGATTTTTATTTTAGCTGTTATTAAATTTGATTATTAGTAAGGCCCAATGTGTTTGATACAAATTTGCTGACCATCGTTCTGATTACTTTTGACGGTGCTGGTGCTGGAACTGGTTTTAATATGTTTCACACATAATCACTGGTTGCGAAGTTGACGTGACTTTAAAATCCTACCAACAACGATTTTCTGTCATTGTTTTATTATTTTAAAGTCCAGTGTTTGTCCTTAGAGTACGGGTAAAATGTTGGGTACAACATCAGCCGCGATGAAGATAGTAAGTTCTTTGTTGTATGTAGTAGGCACAGAACAGGCTGTTTGAATTAATAAAAAAGCACTCGTATTCTGTTTGCATCCAACTATATAAGTCATTAAACAGCTTTTTGATGGTTAGCTCCTTCAAATAATCTTATCTTTGTTTTGACTCGTACACACCTTTCCATAATCATCCGCACGTAGATTTTCAGAACTCCTCGATGCCTCACTGACACCCATTCTTTTTCGGCAAACAATAATTTAAAAAAACTCAGCTCGTACAAAGTCTATTGAACTTTAAAGCTTTAGAAATAATAAAACTGTTAACTTTGTTGTATCATAATTATGAAACCCATTGAAAGAAATAAAATTAACTTCCTATTGTCGTTCTGTGGTTATTTCCTCGAAATCCGTAAGGACCGAATGCTCGAAACGACACACAACTTTAATATTTCGGTTAGATTCTAATGCCCAATTTTACCTCAAGTTGAGAGGAATAAATTCTCCTTTGCTGATTCATTTTGTTCAATATAAACAGGATAATGAAGGCCATTTGTCTTTGAAGTCGGTTTTCCCCTCATTTATATCGAAATCGAACGAAAACAACGGTATTTCTACGCATCAGTCGAAAAGAATTTATTTCATTCCAATAAAGACTGTCCGTCGTCATCTGTAAGTACATAATATTCATGTTAAATTGCTTCATAAAGAATTGACCCATGGCCAAAGAGGTTCCATTCTAAATCGTAAAAGCAACCGAAAATGCTAATTTCATTTTCATCCAAGTGTATAAACCGATTACAACGATAACAATCCATTAACTGGCGAAAGGAACCCTCAAGGCTCATACCCGTACCCAGTCAGTTAAGAAAGAACGCCCGAAGGACTACTAGCTTTTGGCAGACTATACGTACCTTACTCTCGCATGGATTATGATGATGATGATGATAATAATACTGATGGTTGTATCTGCTGTCACTTACATTGGTCCCTCGGGGACTATCGCAGCCAATTAGGAGAACATTTTTGGACTAAATCGGTGCTTAGCTATGCAAATGGTGTCCTTTTAAATTTGCTGAATATTTTAGGGGTTATCCATATGAACTTAACCAGGCTCGCTTGCTAGAATGCGGATTGTCGAATTATTTTGTTGTTCCAAGAATATATTGCTGCGGGATGTTCACGTATGTTTGTTCTGTGGGTTTTGGGTGTTGTCTTTTGATATTATAATTTCCGTTCCATTTTGTGCGACGATATGTGGTTGGAATTGAATTTTGCATGTTTAGCAAGAAGTTTCTTCACAGACAAAAGGACAAAACTTATCTCTATTGATTTCTAAGGAGGTGATAGACTTCTTGAAAATTTCTTAATTAAATATTTCTCAAGTGGAAGGAAGGACATTCGTATTCACATATTTGATGTTTTATCGGATTGAAAGATAAGAAAGCCAGCATGACTTTTCTTTGATAGACTTTTGGGAAGGGCTTTTAGGAGGGGTAGTCTAGAAGTGAAGAACTTATTTATTAATAAATAATTCTTATTTTATACAAAAATATATAAGGTGTAAAAATAATAATAAAACATTGCGAAAACCTTCAAAAAGATTTCATGCCTGTGACTCTTACGTCTTACACTGAAAATAAAACCTTAGTTAGAAAATCTTCTTTTCAAACGATGTTATGACGTCGATGGGATCACAATTTTGCCATCACCACTTAACATACTTATTTGCTGATGGGGCTTCTCAGGTTTTTGGTTAAAGATTGTTCCAAACAATCCAACAAACGGGCGGCGTTTCCAGTGTTTCGTCGCCTTCTCTTCATCATTTGTGTCAGCTCGCAGCTTGGTCCCTTTGTTACTTTTAACGTTCCAACTTACCACACTCAATTTTTGAATGTTTGCATCTTTTCTCCTGTTTATTCTATGTTCGCTATTCGCTTGTGATCTCTAGTCTTCTAATCTAAAGAATAACATGAACTCTAATAATATTTTAAAGGCATCACTATCTGCAAAGAGTTAAGAGACAAATTTAAGAGATTTCTTAATTTAGTTAAAACAAAATTAACAGAGTTCGGGTTATACCTAGATATATCGAAATATATAATGGAATATTTTCGACTTTTCATTCACGAAGAGTGCATTCTCATTCTCACTTTAGTGGTTTGTACTGTGGAAATAACAACGCATACAAAAGGATTGGTTGAAAGAACTTTTGCCGACTTTTACCGATAAATCAAAATACTCGCATTTAAAAGAAGAACTGCCATTGTACTAAGACCCTCTTCCCAACCCAGACCAGTGAACACTAGCTTCTAGTGGATGCAATTGATAATGTAGTTGTCCTTATTAATCCCGAAGAAGATATTATAGTTCTTTGTGACTGCAATATACCACGATTTAGTTGGAAATTGTCTGAGAATGAAATTAATTTTGTCTCTTCCAAAGATATTTAACGTTCGCCATTCTGTCTGAAAATACACATTACTAAAATTTAATTTTCTTAAGACAAATTTCGAAAAGCTAAATGATCTTATTGAAGAGATAAATTTCGACTTCATCGCTCAAAGGACTCTGATGTCGACATTGTAATTTCTACTTTTTATTCCCAAATCATAAACTTCTTCCCCTTTTTGGTATAGCAAAGAACTTCGCTTAATTCGCAACAAAAGGAACAAACTTTGGAAAAAATAATTAAGATTCAAGTCAAATGAAGACCTTTGGAACTATCTTCCCAATCACAAAAATTTCTCCGATTATGTGATTCCTTTTTTTTCTTTTTTTTTAGGATGGGGTTGAAAGGAGATACCGATGCACATTGGTTTTGAATGCTTGAAGATTTTCAGTATTTTCACCTACTTGGGTTTCACTTATAGTGCCAAAACAGCTGGCCTGTATACTACAGTATGGATAAACGCAGAAACAATATTCGATCTTACCCCCGAATGTTGCTAAAATCGACCCAAAAATTATCCTCCATTATAAAATTAAAACACAGAAAAAACCAAATCACACAAATAGTCTAAACTGAGAACTAATATACTAAAAACCATAAGAACTTTTCAATAACGCATTACTACTAGTGTTAGGCCTTAGTAGCAATATGTATATTGATCCGCCCCTGGATAGTTACCAAAAATTCTCAGTTATACATGTAATATTATTTAAACTTAATCATTGCTTGCCTTGCATGAGAGAGTCACACAGTGCAATCAATAAATCAAATAAAAAGTAAGGCGCAGATCCACTTGAGCAGATTTATAATTATATATTTTTGTGCGAAATAAGGGAATATTTTTTGCAGATTTTAAATTTATTTTATTAATATATTTTATTTTAACACAACGAAAAAAGACGTTTTGGACAAGACACGTTCGCGGCACATGAGCATGCGATGGTATGCAAATCGGCACTCTATATTCCAATAATCTTATCCAAACTCAATCTTATAAAATCTCCAATTCAAAACATTTTTTTCAATTCATAAACTCAAAAAATAAGTCTGATGGTCATCCTTTAACTTTGAAATATTCCAACTCTTCATCCGCTGACACAAAATTAATTTCGAGCTTTTTCGCCGACTTCTTTACCCAAGCATTTTCCTCTATCAATACCGAGATTGATTCAAACTACTTTGCCTTTATGAATGTGGCTGCAGCCAATCATCCTTAACTTCGATTAATATATCTGTATCATCAGTAACTGATAAAATTCGCATGCTTAAAGAAGATTTATCCTCTGGCCCGGCATTCTTGCTGTCGTGCTTAAAAAATGCATTACAAAATTGGCCCAATCCCTTACTGACCTATTTGAACTATCTATCTGTCATAGTGTGTTTGCAAAATTTTGGAAAAACTCATTTAGTACCTATACAATTCACAAAAAAGGTTCCAAAAGTGATATCTGCAACTATATTCCTATTGCTAAACTCTCCTGTATACCAAAATACTTTGAGAGTATAATTTATGTAAAGTATACTACGTTGTAAGTCAATCTTTTCTCATAAACAACACAGTTTTCCTGAAGGTAGATCTACGACTACTAATCTTATGGAGTTTGTTTCCAATATTCTATGTGCTTTTGAAGCTGGAAATGAAGTTGATGCAATTGCAACTGACTTCAGTAAAGCATTTGATAAAATCTCTCATAAATTTATCATTTTTAAACTTATAATTTTTAAAGCATATAGATTTCCGAACTTGGATACAATCTTATTTGAATTTGATCGTCAGTACCTACATAGTTCTTTTCAGATCATGCACTTCCAATCCTTTCATCTCAACTTCAGGTGTCCTGAGAGGAAGTCATCTGGGAGCTCTTCTCTTCTTGTTAACTATTAACGATGTTGAACTTATTCTCGAAGGCTCTGACTGTAAGATTTATGCTGATGATATGCGTATTTCAAAACCTATCATTCTCAATTGTTACAAGCAGACCTGAATAATTTCTCTATTTTTTAATATTAAAATTATTCTTTATTTATTAATATAAGACACCTTTGAGATAAATCTCATTACAAAAATAGCTATGTATGTATGTCAACATAATTTTCTTGAGCTTAACGTTACTAAATGTCAAGCCATTACTTATGCTCGTATACGTCCTCCTTTATTGCAGCGTCATTATTTCAGTAACAATAAACATTTATATTTTCTTCCATTCGTGACTTGGGTGTTATATGTGACAACCAGCTCAATTTCCGTTCTCATTTTTATAACATTATCTAACTCCGCTCTTGGTTTCATTAAATGTTGTTCCAAGGAGTTTTTAGATCCATATGTCATTAAATCTCTTTACGTTACATTTGTTCGCCCTCTCCTTGAATATGCCTTCCATGTTTGGTCGCTTTAGCATCATGACACATTGAACGCATTAAAGCCGTTCAACGTAGATTCATCCGGTTTGCCTTACGTGGACTTGGCTGGGTCGCTGGGATGACCCTTATAATTTACCCCCTTATAATTAACATCCTTAATGGCCAGTTCCTCCAAACACTTTTATATATTTATTGGGTTGTTAAATCTTAAAATGGCATTTTTCAATTTCAATAACCACTTTCAGTCTTAAAAGAGCCAATAAACTAAAGACAAAGAGAACATTGAAATTTTTCTATTGATATGCTCTCCTCTCGCTTGCTCTAATGAAAGAGAGCCATGAGTGGTAAATAAAAATCCGGGGTTGGCATCAAGTTTCCTCATTTTTAAAAATTCACCTCCTTATGTTGGTGCCAACCATTTTAAGCTAAAATGCCAATAAATTTTATTACTCCGTTAACTAAAATGCTTTTAGGTGTATTTTGGTGAAACTGGGCATAAGTCGCCTTAAACCACACAGAATAAAACCTTTTTCTTTGCCTAAGCTAAGAGTCGAATTTGCATTCGGTGAAATATTTGAATTAATAGTACTATATTTTAATGCCTATACCAACACGACATCTAAAAAAAACTGCCAATCTTGTAATTAAAATTGTGCTAGTAGTTGTAAAACTTTCGATTATCATACAAATCGTTTTTTTTTTTAATTGTTTACCTTGTCCTTCTCAACATTTCACACTCTAACCATGGTTCGTTTCAAATAAAATTGCTTTTTGTCTTAAAGCTATTTGCCTCAATAAGGCTACTTCATTAACAAATCAAAAAATCCATTAATTGCCTGCGTATTAAAGAAGTAGTAGGTACCTACAAAAAAAAATTATCAAAAGAATCACTGAAAGTCATTTATGAATCATTTCTTTACACTTTTTTCCATTTAGATAACAAATCTGTCTGAATGAAAGCAATTTAGATGAATGGAAGCGAAATCATTAACGCCATTCGAAACAGAAATGTTAACCATTCCCCGTATCTAACCTAATTTTATACCAACATACACGCTGCCATGCCGTCGCGTTGTAGCCATTACCCCACAAAAATGTTTAGCCAACCCTGAAACCCTGAGGTTTGGGGAAACCCAAAAATACAAAATTAAACACCACGACACTCTTCCTCAAAGTAGGTATTGGGTAGGGGTATACTCTGAATATGATAGTTGGAAAAACATTGCCAAGGGGTTGATTACGTTTTTAGGGTTGAGAAATCTTCAAGAAATGTTCGAAATGTACATTTTCTTTCTTAAGCGACGGGTAAACTTTCTTCTTACAATCTTGACTCTGCTTGAGCTGAATTTAATTATTCATAAGTCCTTCGTGTTTGGCAATAACGATGTCGTTAAACATGTTTTACGAATGTTTCATAAAGGAGTTAAGGATATTCTACCTATACAAGTTGTACCTTTTGTTTTGTGATATTGAGACGACAATGTAAATTCTCGTAGAGAAATATTTTAATTGGTTAGGGAAATCGAGTATCAGGAGTCATATAGGGGTATTTTTGGATATCATATTGTTATTCAATGGAACAGAAGTTTCTGAGCTTGTTGGTAGGGATGGGAAAACTTATGAGTTATAAGTTTTATAACCCGAATGTTGTAAACGTCTCGCAAAAGAGTGTTCAAACGCACTGATGGCATAACTTCATTGGAGCACTCCTTTATTAAGAATCGGGTCAATTAATAGATAAAATAATGCAAGACGAAATCTACGGGCGGATGATCTTGGATATGTACGAGCACGTCAAAAGAAACGCTAGACGAATTGCAGAAGTTGCCAAAAATTTCCCAATCGAAGTTGTCGTACACGAAGGAAGCGTCTCGAGTCCTTTGCTCTTTACTAAAGTCCTTGAATATTTCTACTTGAAGGTAAAGCGAGAGACCCGATGAAAAAAGAACTTTAAGAAAGTAAATTGTACCAATTCCAAAAACATTGTTACAAATATAGTTTGTTTTATTTTCATATAATCATCATGCTTTATTCAAAATAACTTTACAGCTCGATATCATTACTGGAGACGAACACTTACATTGCCTCCACATTCACCACCAGATTTTTTCTCGTAAGCTGTAAAGATAATTAAAGTAAATTTTGCTTTGAATTTCGTTTAAATTTTTCTCAACTTACGATCAGTAGAATGGTCACAATTGTAATTGTTCAAAACACATTGATTTCCAAACGTCAAAAGGCGTTCCTTGCTTCCATTCTTAGCTTTTCCACAAATTGGTTCATAACTCAAGGGGCAGACTCGAGTGCAGGTGTTTTGTGGAGTACTTTTTGCTGGTTTAGCTAGAACCACAGCTCCGAAGAGAAGAACTGAGGAAATAATATAATTAATACATAATTTTGTATGAATCTGACTAATAAATTCGGTTGGTAATAAATTATCAGAATGTCCAATATAAATAAAACAACTTATGTTTATTAAACACAAAGCCAACCATAACAACACAAACATTTCTAACATAACAAAAAAAAAAACACTTGCGGTGCTAATTATTTCAAGGCCGGAGAACAATGAATTTTCATATAAGGATCAGTAATCCCCAAATCAACGACAACATAAATAAATATATATGATCAAATAGTAGTATCATTTTAATAAAGAAAAGAACATTTAATTTAGATCAATTTTTTTTTTTTGATTCTGAATATCTGTATAACATCAATATTTGAAGTAAACATATTTGCAAATGAACTACAAAATGCAGTTAATAGTATAGTAGTGACTCAAGTTGCCCTATTAAAAAACGGCGAATGGTATTACAACGAATTAAAACAATCTAAAATTTAAAAAATTAACTTGTATAAAATATTTTATATCTATAAAATATCACACCTTTGTATTTGTACCCAACATCTCCACCGGGGAGAGTACGATAACTTTGGCGCCAAGAATTGGTAACGGTTTTTTGTAGAACAGTTCAATACAAGCAGTTTTTACTATGGGTGGGGGGTCTATCTCCCTCCGTTTGGGCGGGAGGGGCAATTTTATAAAAACAGTTCTAAAAATTTAAAACAAATATTAAAAAATAACGGTAATATTTACAACTTAGTTTTATATCTTTTTTTAAAGCCAATACTTTTTTCTATTAGATGTTTTTTTAAATTAAGTGAAACCTATGCATAGTCTTTGAAGAAACGGACTTTAAACTCAAAAATTGCAAAAAAAAAGGTAAAAAAAAAACTTTAAAGTGTGATTTTTCAAAATTGTAAAATAAAATACTACTTTTTTTTTTAAATTCGTTGCTCATATTAATTTTAAATCATAAACGGAAAACAAAATGATTTTATGTTTTCTGGTTTTTGAGAAAATGGAAAATTACTAAAACGACTTTCTTATAAGAGTTTTCTTTTTTTTTTGTATACGGTGAATGTTGTACGTAGGTTCGTTTTTGTAATGATGCTTGGGCATCTTTAAATGCAACAGAAACTTTGCATACACCCAACTTCGCACCCACTCCACCTCGCACATGTTTCACTTGATTTAAAAAACATCTAATAGGAAAAAGTATTGGCTTTAAAAAAAGTTATAAAACTTAGTTGTAAGTATTACCGTTATTTTTTAATATTTGTTTTATATTTTTAGCACTGTTTTTATAAAATTGCCCCTCCCGCCCAAACGGAGAGAGATAGACCCCCACCCATAGTAAAAAATGCTTGTATTGATCTGTTCTACAAAAAACAGTTATCAATTCTTGGCGCCAAAGTTATCGTACTCGTGCCTCACCACCGATTTAACTTCCGCTCCAAGAACATCTTCATCCTCATCTCTGATCAAGGCTGCCATCTCAACTTCAATCTCATCATCACCCGAAAATACTTGTCTATCAAAATTTATATGGAGGATCTTTCACGACAAATTGTAAATTTTCCCCTATGAATTTGGTTCGCAATTTATTGTCATATATTGCTCTTTTGAAATAATTGAAATATGTGTTAACAAAACCCAGGGCAGATGAAAAGACAGTAAAATATGGTCAACTGTTGTTTCTGTTTGTTTATTTTTACTTGCTTAATAGCTCAAGTATTGATTTCGAAAAAAAATCTAGGTTTTATTCAAACCTGACATAACGATGACAGAGGAGCCCAAAAAAGTAGGTTTCGTTATGCAGTCCGTTGGTCTGTCTGTGCGGATGTGCGGTTGTGTGTTGACCGAGCTATACAGCATATAATAAAGTAATACATTTTACGATTTGTAGTTTGACAGATTTGTACCTTCAAATCTAATTTTGACGTTTGCAGAGCATTCAGTGCTAAGTGTCATCATCAATAAGCAAATAAACAGAAGCAGGCATAGTAATGTTTGATGATCTTCTTCTTTTATAAAATTCGTTTTGATTTTAAGTCAAACAAATGCACGCATACAGACTTACTTTTACCAACACTATATAACAGATTGAAAATGACTGACCATATAAAGGTCGCTTTACACCATGATTCTGGAGTCATGATTCTATCGCCGAATTTCTCTTTGGTTTCTATTCCGTGCGTCGTATCGCTATAACACCTTGAATTTGAGTTTGACAGTGTTCTTTTCCATCCACTTCGCACAAAAGAATTTTGTATACAAAGCATGTATGAGCACTCTTCAAGAAGCGAGACGAAAAATGACGAACAGCAGAAAAGAAACGCAAAAAAGAGTCACGGAAAACTTGGCCCACGATGCCCAGGGCTGTTTATCTGCCATGATGCCGTGAGTAATTTGCCCCCTTTTTTTTTTGTATTTTTTTAATCTTCACATTTTAATCAAGTTAAAAAATGTTAATAAACATTCAATGTAGTCGAGTCGAGTCAGACCTTTATATATAAACCTGTGAAAATTGCACACTTTCCTTTCACAATTCGTTAGAGGGGGTCATCGTCATAAACATGTATACGCATAGACAGAACAGACCGACAGAGGCTTTTCGTTATCAACGATTCTAGTGAGTATGTACCAATGATTAAGAACTAAGTTGATATACATATTTAAGTTTAACTTTCAATTTATATTATAAACACCTTTGTTTTAAATGGAATTTTAGTCGCGTTATGTATATAAAATATTTTTATTATTCACCAATTGCCTTGACCCTAACTAAACCCTAGCTATGGAGCAATTTTATTTTATATTTACATTATTTACCACAAAGTATCACTACAACAGCAAAACGCATTTTTTTCTTTTCGTTGTATTCTGAAGAAAGAAAAAAATGAAACAAATTAATACGATTAAAGCAAGGTAACAACAATCACAATATATTGTATCAACGGTGATTTAAGATCAACTAAAATCTTAAAGCGGATGGACACCGCCTTTTATAGGTTCCCCCATCGCATCTCAGAGCTTTTGTTGTGATTTTTGAAATTAACACATGAAAATATACCTATTAGATTAGATCATCAATTAAACTTAAAGCGCGCTCACTTTCCATGTACAATGATGTCCATATACCTACGAGAAATAACAAATAATAAAGCATATTGTTTTTGGAATTTTGCATTGTGTGTGTGCAATTTGAAATTGGCTGCATGATACAACAAAAAAAAAGAAGAAGTTTAATTAATAATGATGTGGTGCCGAATGATAAGACGAATGATTAAATTTTTTAAGGTAGGGAGATTGTACGCACGTAACGGATGACCGGACTCAAATTGTATGCACAATTAGAAATGTTAAAGCATATTTTTTATTAACGTGTATCTTAGGTCTAAACTTCTTTTTTTTTTTTTACACTATCAGATCCTGTTCATAAGGAGCTTAGAGCAAGCTTCAGCTTATGAACAAAGATTTGCCAACACATTATATGTGTTCCACTGGCTCATCACTTAGTGCTGGTGTTAGTTGTTAGTAATGTAAAACAAATGACTACAATAACACAAGCACTATAATACAATAAAACATATAATTTAACAATACAAAATACATAAAACATGAACTAAAAGCGTGGAGCACTGGTTTTAAGTACGTTCTTAAGATTTATTTTATTGTCATTAAAATCAATCATTTTAGAATTTAAATTGAAAAGCCTGCACATGCGGGTAAGCGGCTCATTTTTACCATAATTAGTCCGATGGTGTGGACAATGTAGGAGCTCAAGGCTACGCAGATGGTGAGCACCCCCACGATAATTGAGTCCAAGACAAGTAAGTAGATCAGGTGCATCTAATGCGCCCGAAAGAAGTTGGTGGATAAAAACTATATCGTTATTTACACGCCTCTGTAACAAGGACTGAATGTGTAGAATCTGAATTCGGTGTTCATAAGGTGGAAGGTTATAAGGATCTGTCCAGGGAAGACCTTTTAAGGCAAAACGAACAAAATTATGCTGAACTGCCTCTATCCTAGATCTATGAACATCATAGAACGGAGTCCATACCTGCGATGCGTATTCCAGATGCGGACGAACAAAACAATTGTATAAAGATAGGGTAACATAAGGGTCTTGAAACTCTTTGGACCATCTTTTTACAAAACCTAACATTGAGTTAGCCTTTTTAACAAGAGAGTTGATGTGCTCTGTGAAATCTAGACTTGAATTGAAGACGATTCCAAGATCTTTAAAACTAACAACACGGCACAATGTATGTTGTGAAATATTATAGTCAAATATGATGGGTACTCGTTTCTTTGAAAAAGTTATAGTTTGACATTTTGCTGGGTTAAGGTTTAATCCATTCTTGCTGCACCAAGTACAAAAGCTATCAATGTCGGCTTGCAGATTCACACGATCACCGCTTGAGCATATAGATTTAAAAATCTTCATATCGTCGGCAAAAATCAGAATTTCACTATTGCGAATACATGATGTTACATCATTAATAGCAAGAATAAAAAGAATGGGACCTAAATGACTTCCTTGCGGTACTCCAGAGTTGGCAGTAAAAGGGTTTGAAAATGTTTTTCTGAATTTCACCTGGTAGGATCTATTTTGAAGATAAGAATATATCCAATCAATAAATCCAGCAGAAAATCCAAAGGCCTTAAGTTTAAAAATTATAATGTCGTGTGAAAGTTGGTCAAAAGCTTTTGAAAAGTCGGTATAAATGCAATCTAGTTCCTGTCCGTTCTTAATACAAAGCTAAGTAAACACTTTGCGAATAAAATTTAAAATAGTAAATTTCCAGTGTAAAACATTAATTTTCTTCTTTTTTTATCAATTTTTTTAGAGTAAGACAGTTTTCACTTTGAAAAAATGCATTCTAATTATTTATTATAGCCCAATTTTGTCATAGTTTTGTAGAAAACTTTTTTCGATTAACTTAAAGTTGTTATCCAACATTCAATATAAAAAAATTGGGTAAGTCGTAGTAAGTTTTATTCTACAAAGTGATCAAGTGAAACTGTTTTATTTTTTTACCCACGCCGAAAAAAAATAGCATATCAATTTGACATTATATTAATATCAAATGTCATATCATACTTGTTTTTGACCTGAAAAAACATTTCAAGATTTTGATTTATGTTGTACGAAAGAATCCCAATTGCTCTTCATTGAAAAACATATTTTTAAAATAACAACTGTTCACGATTTCAAAAGTAAAGTTTCCACACAGTTTTCAGAAACTCTTCAAATTGTTTAATGTTTTTAAAATGGAGCTGATGTGTTTTAAGTGTCAATGTGCAAGTGCATTTGATAGCTTGTCGGAACTTATACCACATTTTAGACTTATTCATGGACTAAATTTGGGGATAGTTACTCATGTATGTTTGAACATTACAAACAATTATTTTCAAGTTAATCTGCTTTTCAGAAACATACCAAAAAAATTTGTTTAAATGCGAGTCCAGCAATCTTTCAGACTCCGAACTCAGTTGCTCAACGGCTAAACAAAAAAACATTTCTTTTTTCTGTCGCAGTATATCCGCGACATCAACACAAAGCATTGATTCTGTCCCAGTATCCACATCTACACCACTTTTTCAATCGATTTGATATTTTAAATGTTGGACAAAAATTTTAATTTTACAGTTGTTTTTCAAAAATATTTTTATATTTTTCGGTTTAGATATTTATATATATGTATATATTTTATAAAAATATAACCGTTAGATTGCCGTTTGCAAAAAATAATACATATATTGGACACTCGTATTTGATGACCAGTGCGAGTTTGTTATTTTCGTGAATATATAACTGCGGACGCCATTCAGAGCGAAGAAGAATGAAAAAACATTCCTCAAGCGATTTACATGATGTGTTTGTTGAATAAGTAGCAAATGAAATAAATTAGGCGTTTACCCGATTTACTACGCGAAAACTACCTAAATTAAATTACTCTGCCATCTCTGATGCGTATTAAATAAATTATTCTTTAAGAGTAAATTAAATAATCTCTTGCTAATTTACTGTGGTAGGTAGAAAGTATAGAAATAAACAGAAGAACTTTTTTTTATTTAATTCGTTTAACTTGAATACACTATATCGGTAACTACGTATAAGACCAAAAAAGTTGAAATTTGGCTCATAGTTAAAACTAAGCTGTAATACTATTATGTTCTTAAACCAAATAGAACCGTAATAATTGTCTACGTTGAGAGCTGAAAAAATTTGATCCATGGATTAGGTAACATTTTACAAAAATCCATGGGTTAGTTAACTCGGAAATAAGACTTTAAATCACAGTCTTATTTTTATTAATAAGGCTGCAAGTAAATAAAACTGGTTCTGTAATTTAAGACATTTTTGCCAACTTTTCATACAAGCAGCCACACTGTGCATTGTTAAAACTATACAAACTGTTTTGAATTTAGAAAAAAATGCACAAATTAAAAAAGAAAACAAGATAAAAAAATACACTACTGTAGAAGCTGTATGCCATGAACTTGTGGTCGGTACATTTATTTTGCTGGAAACTGTGCAAAATATTTACAGATTTTTTTCAATCACAAAACAAAAACAAAATTCGTTCCTGAGAAATTAACCAAATATTTTTAATAATATTTTATATTGATTATATTCACTTAATAACGTATAAAAATAAAATAATAAGTAAACGATAATAATGCACTTTTTATATGGCGATGTCTTCGATGATTTCACCTTCATTGGTCTCTTCTGTCTCTGGATTCGGCAACGCTGTCCTTCCTCTTCATTCAACAGGTAGCACAAATATTTGTGTGTTCCATTCAAATCTATTTTATCATCAACATTTTTGTTAACAACGTTAACGAACAAGTTAACAACGTACGTGAGGTACCAGTACGCCATAGTACCAGAACGAACCGGATCCCATTCTTTGAATAACAACACATTCTGTGCTGTATATATGGAGCAGAGTACATCTTTTGGCAGTTCACCTTTTCTTTTACTTCGCAGTAGAACAAGTAGCTCAGAAACAGCAATATGTGATATTTTATATATAAAAGTCAAATCAGCCAATTTAGAAATGAAATCAATAATGTTCGTCAAAATCATCAATGACACAATCTTCCGGAGACAGATCCACAGCGATATATACTTTCCACAACTTCGTCATTACATTATCATCCGAACTGCAATTCAAAATTGAGTACATTAATAGTTTAGTTGGCTCTAATAAGATATTTGGTTCATTTGAAACAATATTTTCCGAATAATAAATTTGTATAGTTTTTTTCCATGAATGTAAAAGTTGATTTTTGCCACTTTCCAAATAAGTTTTGTATTAATAATTTTGCTGAATGTTACCAACAGGTTTATTCAGTTAACAAAAATTGTTTCCTACGATAGTACTTTAAATATTTATTAAACTTCGAGTTACCAATTATATTTGAAAATCTTTATCACTGAAAAAACACAGTGAGTAAGAGTGAAAAATGAAATGGCGGCTGAATAATTTTTATCCCTTGTTGTTTATTTTTCACACCATATAGTTTCGGAGTATTTAATTTCCACAGGGTTTAAATCCTACACCAAAATATAGTTGCCATTTCAAATAGTGTATTTTATCTACAAAATATAGTGTAGAGTACATATTATGCCATATTTGTTGGCTTCAAAACCTGAACCACTAATGGTGTATTAAAAAAACAGCACAAAATCGGTGTATTTTTTGCACCAATTTTCAAAGGAATGCTCAAGTTTTACACAGAAAAACCGATGGTGTGATTGATATTCCGGTATATATTTACAAATACACCAAAATATTAATTTTTTCCCTGATATTCTCAGTTTTGAACCAAAATTTATTAATTTACATCAAATTGTACACCATTGTGCTATTTGAGTATATAAACTTTTGCGCAACATGAATTGTAATGTAATCATAATCACTTTTAACGTATGCTTTATTGAAAGAGGATGTAAAATGATTTTGCCAAAAAAATCAAAAAAACAAAACAAAAATAATAAACAAAAAAAAAAAACAGAAAAATACAAATATAGAAAATAACAGAAAGAAGAACCATATTAAAAAAAAAAAAAAAAAAAAAAACCATGATGATTTTATTTACCAAAAGCACCGACAGTGTGTTGTGAAAACCGTATGATGGAGGGCACTCTACGCTGATGCTCCAGTTTGTTACCGTCATTTAACAGCAAGGCCATCACCTTTCTTCATCCTTTGCAACTAAAATTGCAACATTAAGGGCTCAGAAAATTCAAGACGCCTCGTCGCTACCTGACTTGCTCCTATAAGGCAATTGTTTCTAATTCCAACGCCCTAAAAAAAACATCACCTTCAGTAAACACCGGTCGCCCGAAAATCCTGCCATTGATTGGAGCAATTGGTTCAGCGAACGAAAAACCGGCGAATTCTCCTCCTAATGATTCCTCACACGCGGTCGGAAATTATACTTCAACAAGAACATATGGTGGTGAAAACCAAACCAACCCGTCAAAGCCGTTATTTTTGAAGGATACGGGAAACGACAGTCCTGGAAGGATTATTATCTTCGGTGCTTCAACCGACGTCAATAAATTGTTCAGCTCGAAAATCTGGTATGCCGATGGTAAGTTCAAGGTTTGCCCAGAAATGTTTTACCAGCTCTGGGTAATCCATTGAACGTACCAAAACAATAAGGTGCAGCTGCTGCCATATGTGCATTGTCTCCTTCAAGTTTTCCCTGCTGCTCGTTTGAATGGATGTTTTATCCATTTTGCCCTGGCATTGAGGCCAAAGGTTCAGGAGCTTGAACTGGAGCGTCGGTATGGTTCGGATACAGCGTAACCAATCAGCTGTGCGGAAGTTTATGGCGCTATGCTTTTAAGAACCTGCTCACGTGCTACAGTGCTACAATGCCTTGGCAGATGATGCGTTCCTCCCAGACTAAAGGTAAAAGATACTAAAGAACATCAAACATTTGAAAAAAAAAAAATTGTCAGCTTTGTTCCTTCTAGAAGGGGGTGTTCTTAAATTATACCATGATAGTTTTATTTACCAAAAGCACCGACAGTGTGCAGAAAAAACCGTGTGAAGGTGTGAACGATTTTAAAGCGATAGAGACCACTGAGGTTGTTACCGTAATTCAACCCCATGACCACCTTCCTTCATCGGTCGCAACCCAAATTGCAACAATAAGGGCTCAAGTAATTCAAGACGCCGCCGCTACCGGACTTGCTCCTAGGGCAATAGTTTCAGACGCCATAAACAGAGCATAACCATCTGCAAACACTGGGATCCCGAAGATCATCCCGTCATTGGAGTAATTGGTTCAGCGGACGAAAAAATGGCAAATTCTCCTGCTACCGATTCCTCATACGTGGTCGGAAATTATACTTCAACAAGAACATATGGTGGCGAAAACCAACCCGTCAGAGCCGTTCTTTTTGAAGGATACAGGAAATGACAGTCCTGAAAAGATTATTAGCTTCGGTGCTCCAATCGACGTCAATTCATCGGAAACCTGGTATGCCGATGGTAAGTTCAAGGTTTGCCCAGAAATGTTTTACTAGCTCTGGGTAATCCATTGAACGTAGCAAAACAAGGTGCTTCCATATGTTGTATTGTAAGTTTCCCTGTAATTCGTTTGAATGGATGTTTTTATTTACAAAATTTTCCGACTGGTGAAGACGTGTACCCCCCATTCATGGTCTTAATATAGGCAGGCAAATGAGGAGCTCTTTAATGTCATAAGGCAGTATTCAGGCTAAGTGGCAGTCAAGCCCCTGGTTAATGCTATGACTTTGAAAAAATATTTGAAGATTTCTTGAGCTTAGTTCTAACTCTGAGCCAAATTTCAACTTTTTTGGACTTGTTTCTGATATATTCAAGTTAATTTTTTTTTATAAAAAACGGTTACCAAATTTATTTTATTTTTTCTACCTATAGGATAAAATTAATTCGCATAATAATTTATTTAAAGCTGATGTTCTTAAATTAATAAAGATCAAAATTTCGCAAGCAAATAATGTGCCGGGGCAATTAATTTTGTGCGAAAAATGAGGAGAGACCATAGGGAGACTTTTGCGACTTAAACATGTATATTTTCTTTCATATTTTTCTGTCATAATTCACAAATTCATTATTTTTTTTTCTCTTTTATACTTTAACATATAATACTTTAATATATTAACACTTTTTTTGTATTTTTTTTTTCAAATGCATTTAAGCTTAAAAAGAAGAGGAAAAATAATTTAAACTTAAAAAGAATTCAAATAAATAATAATTAAAATAAACGTCATTTAAATTTCAGTTTGCTTCTGATCTGGTTGCTTGGTGATGTCTTTTTTCTTCAAATACGGTCCAAACAAGAGGTTGGCGCTGCGCTAGTCCGCCTTTTGTTTGGCCGTACACAAATCCTTCCCCTCGGTCGTGCCGTTGGTTCTTCCCACCGATGACGATGCATTCAAAGGAGTTGAAGGAGGGCATTTGGTTCCTAATGTTGCTAGGTCCAGCGCTTGTATAGACTGGAATCGGGAAAGTACGAAATCTTGACGTGGGGTTGATGGTCGGTTAATCGGCTCCAACCCTTTTGGTTGGTTGCAATGGACGGTTATTGGCGATGTCAGAGTAGGAACAGCTGCCTGTGGCTCTAACGGCGAATCCCCAGTTCTGTACCAAGGTTTTAATGGTGGAGCAGTCAGCAACAGGCGGGGCACAAAAGGGTCTAGCGTGAGCCAGTTGTTGAGTGCTTCCTCATGTTGAGCACTGATTTTAGCTATATTTTGCTCAACTTATGGTTGAGAATGTTTTTATTAATATCACGATCGGTAGTAGACGCCTTTATATGGCTTAAGCGTTGACGTGTTTCCCTTCTCAGCCTGAAACACAAATCGTCTGGTCGTCTGAGCACTCCCGGTCTCATGGGTGCTGTAGGCTGCCGAGCATATAGGGATTCATTCAGGGGGGCCTGCGGCTCATGTCCTCTTCGTTAAGAAGTTACTGCAGAGGTGGTAGCAGTTCTGCCCGAAATATATTATTTCAATGCTATCAAAAAAGCCAATGCCTCCGCTGCCATAAGCTTACGGAATCGGGCACTCAGGACGCGGCTTGTATTAATTAAGACAGTCTTTATACGGCTTCTCGTCAATCTCCTAAGATTAGAAAGATCTTCATTCCACCATGGAGGTAGGGTTTTTTGCTAAATTTTATGGGGCAGGACATCTTGAAAGCGACACTCATAGCCCCCTGGAAAGTTTTAACCTTTCTCTCAAGATCGGCCACAGAATTTAGATTAACGTTTGGATTTAATAATTTGATTGAACTTCTGTCAGTCAATTCTTTTAGGGTTTCTCTAGGGTGGTGGCTTTATAATATTAAAGTTAAGACTGAAGGATCCATTTGTGGTCCGAGGATCACATTTGTGGTCCGAAAAGGACCTTAACGGGGATACCCTCCAGTTTTCCACCATAGTGTTAACTTTAGTGGAGGCGAATGTAGTGTCAAGTACATTCTCCCATCCCTCAAAATTCTCAGAACTAGGAAATGTAAAGGTGGGGGTATTAACTCTGTTACAGATTGTTAAATTGTTTTCAATAATGTAATCAAAAAGAGACTCAACTCGTTCATTGGTTACCGAGCTACCCCAGACTTCATGTCGGGCATTGGCGTCGCAACCAAGCAACAAGTTACCTCTTTTGGATCCGAGTGCGTATTGGAGTCTGGCGGTGACGGCTTGTCGTGAGCCATATTTGCGGATGCAAGATGTAGACTCGGTGTGTCCACGTTCTTCATCTTGACAACTGTCAAGTCAGAAGAGCTAAGGTTTGGACACAGAAAATCTTTGATATGTTTTTTAACTAAAATACAACTTCGAGGCTTAACTTGGCTTTGATAATCGGGTTTGTAGAAAAGGTCATACAGGTTGTCTTGGAGGCCTTTGATCTTGAGGCCGTTTACCCATGGCTCTTGAATGATGCTGATATCGATATTTTCCTCCCTAAGGAAAACTCGTAAATTGTCTGAGGCACACTTCGAGTGCTTCAGATTGACCTGTATGACCTTTAGCATGGTTGGTTTAGGGTCTGTTGTCATAAGGGTTGACTGGTTCCTCAGCTTTAATGACTGTCCAGTCATACATCGGAACTTGCGGGTTTAGAAGTTGTAGACGCCTTATAAGCTCTTCGCTACTGAGTTTAATGCTCATGACCGGTAGCCATATACGAGCTGGGTTGAGTAGGGTTGTCCCCGGCTGGGATAAGCCTGAGCCTTAAACCTTCCCAATTACAGCATACTTTAACTTGGCACGAGCCAAGGAAATCCCTAGAGAATCCGTCGTCGCATTTGATCACTCTGTGGCCTCTGAGAATCTCAGCAGAGTCAAAGCTGGGGTAAGGGCCTACACTATTTGACAGTGAGTAATTGAAAACCATCTCAGAAAGTTAAGCCTCGATAGAGTTCCATGCTGTCTGCAACGCTTTGCTGCTTTTGGAGAGCTCATCTACCACCGCAACCTGAAGGTCGTCACGGACTACTTCGCTGAGTGTGCGTGCGGGTGGCGCTGCTTTATGTGGTGGTACTGGTTTTGCCGGTTAACGAATAGGCGGAAAAATGGGTCCACGCCCAAAAGGCTTTGTTTTTTTTTCGGGGCCTGGGCAGACACTTCGTCTTGTGGCCTATTTTTTTTAGAGGGATTATTACGTTGAAAACTGTTGTAATCATCAACAATTTTCTGAAAAATGGCCTGGTCGTGGATATCTATGTCACTCAAGGTTCCGGCTTCCTCATTCTTAGCAATCTTGCTAAGGATGAAAATAGCCCTCTTGAATCTTTTGTGACTACCATCTGTGGTATAGGTGTTTATATGGGGTTTAACTAATTGAGAAGTTAAGTAACATTACAGCGATGCAACCTGACCTTAGCTAATCACCTGTTATTGCCAAAAACGCACAAAACAACTGTAGTGATCATTGACTCGGCACCTACTTGGAGGGTTTGATACGAGGGTTTGTGCCGGGCCTGGATTACAATAAACTGCTGCAGAATTGTTAATTTATAGTACTAAAAGTGATTTGACGAGCCTCAATCTAGCGCGTATGGGTGTAAACTTTGACGAAACTCTTAACATCCGAAGGCCATTATAATACGTCTTACAAGAATATTAATATGAGACGAACAGTCTAGTTTTCTATTAATTTGAATACCTAGGCTAGAAACAGTTTCAAAAGTTGGTATGATTTTACCCATCATTACAAGTGGTGGAATCCACGATAGTTCAAGACCCCTTTCCGAAATTATTTCTTTAGTTTTATCTTGATTCAGTTTTAAGTTGTTGCGAACCGCTTAGCTACAAATTGCAATAAGATCTTCATTGATTCTAAAGATACAATCTTCCCTAAGACCAATGGGTCTTGATAAATAGATTTGCACATCGTCAGCGTAAGGGTGTACGGAAACATAACGACAAACCTTATGTCATTGATGAACAATGAGAAAAAAAGTGGGCCAATGATTGAGCCTTGAGGAACACCACAAGTAAAAGGTAAACATTCCGAGTCCCCAGATTCAGTGCAAACTTTTTGGAACCTATAACACTGTAACATAACTTTTTCCAAAATCAACCCTGATGTCATTAATATTTTAACCACTGCAGTTGAGCAACTGTGCTTGCTCCTGAAGCCTGACTGGTTTGTTGAAAGCAAATTGTTTTGTTTAATGTATCGGTTAATTTGATTACTAACAACAACTTCAAGCAGATTTAAGACGTTGCTGCTGAGAGTTTGAACCGCTAAGTAAAGTTTAATTTTAAGCTTGCGGCATTTAAATTAACTCATTTAAGTTTCTTCCCAGCTCGCATTCTTTCCTTTTTTGCAGTTTTATCAGCTTCTCAATGTACTGCCACTCAAAAGCATTGCCGTCTCCGTATTTAAAATTTTGTACTCTCTTTAAATGTCAACATATATGATAAAAGTCATTAATGACATAAACATTACAAAAATGCAAAGAGTCGACGAGAGTGGGCAATTATGGACGGCAGTTGTTCTTAGGCGCCGGTTATAGCGATCAGGAAAACGCATCAGGAAAAATGTTCGAATGGATCTTTTATGTTGTTTTAAATCGATTTTAAACACAAATACTACACTTATTGACTACAAATAACTCAAAGAATTTTTTTTGCTAATAATTTTTACTATAGAATAATTATTTATTGTTTAAAATGTATTTCTTTATTTTCCTGACGAAAACTAATTTTTCGTGCCAGCTGATTGACATTTAAAAAAAATGGAACAAATCGTTCCAATTATTTGAGTTCAATTTTCACTTGTTCCACTGACAGATTTCTGTCAGAAAAAGTTTTTCGTGTGCATTTCAATCAGGAAAACAGCCTGTTCACTGACACATTTTTCCTGATCGCTATAAACGCACATCAGGAAAAAAATTCCTGTTCCCATTTGTTTCTACTTTTCCTGATGGTTTTTCCTGATCGCTATAACCGGCCCCTTATCTAGGTTGGCCCCTACCCAGAAGCATGGTTGCAAAATGTTTTCACGAGCCATCAAGGGTTACTGATAGGACCTTCCTTAACATCTACATCGTGAAGTCGTTGCAGGCTACCATTGACAAGTTCTGCGTTGATGGAAGAATCTATCCCGTTGATCAAAAGGTAGCCTATGGGAATTTTCCACGACCCATTTAACGACACAACCATCAACATCAATGCGTCTTTTACCTGAGACATCTCGTCAGAAACTTCAGCTTCAGTGCGGAAGTCTACATAACCTCTGATTTTAACAACGAAAATGTTTTATAGCCCTGATTTTATCGATTTTTCATCAAGCATCAAGCCACATATTAAAAATTATATACTGCACAGGTTATCAAAAATCAAATTTGTTGACTACTAATAATAACTCTATAACGCATATAATAGGTACTGTGGTTGACGCGTCTGTTTTATGCGAAGAAAGAAAAGTGGGCGATAATGGTACAATGGGTGGACTGCTTGCTTGTTAACCCATAGGTTGCAAGTTCAATCCTCATTTGGGTACAAAGCATTTTTTTCTTTTCAGCATACCTCCCAGCTTATGCTGGTCGTCGCCCATCAGGATAAGTTAGGTTAGGTTTATGTGGCTGTCAGGAAAACTACTGACGCACTTAGACCCAGTGTGGCCAATTTAGCATTTTTCCTGCAGGAACATTTTATTTTTAGCAGGTTTTTTTACCAAATCATGCTAGCATTTTTTTTAGCATGATTCTATATTTTAGTTTGAAAATTTAGCAGGATTTCAGTTTAGCCAAAGTATAGAATTACAAAAGGTTAGTCAAATCAAAACAAACGTAAGTGTGAACAAAGCCTAATACAATTTTCAGGAAAAATTGCAAGTCTTAAGATCAGAACATTCAATAACATTAGAAGATGAAAATAAATTTAGAAAAAACTGTCAAAATTAAAGAGCTTCAAGCAAGGACACCAGAAAATTTCAATATTTTGAAACAAATCAACTTTTTTTCAGTAAACAAATGTTTGAGAATTCACAAACAATCGTTAACAGATTTTTTCAAAACTCGAAAAATCAATTCGGAACTAGCAAGTAAAATAGAAACGCAGTGGAATAATTTACACTTGAATGTTTGGGAAAATGTAGATAGTACTGTTGAGTTTTGGTGTGAGGTGAATAGATTCACAGATGCTTCCAATGAAAATCCATACCAAGAGCTATTAAATTTCGCTATATCTTATTTGGTTCCGCCGATATCTAATGCTGCTGTTGAGAGAGTTTTTAGCTTCATGAATTTAGTAAAAGACCAACGGAGAAATAGAATGAAAATAAACATGCTTAATAGTATTCTACTAATCAGAGACAATTTGTCAGAAGTTTGTTGTGACATTTTCGCCATTCCAAGCAAAATCGTGAAAGATCTCCATGAGAGATGTGCGACATTTGCGGGCAGTTATTGAGTTTGTGGAAACAGCAACGAGCTGTCTGAAAAGATGCGGATATCCGATGTGGATACCACGTTTTTCCTTAAACAGGATAAAACCTCTTTGATCGCCAGAATTTCCGCTTGGAACACACTTCTATGGTCGGGGAGACGGAATGAGAGACTAAGATTTAGTTTATCTGAGTACACGCCACTACCTACCCCATCTTCGGTTTTTGAGCCATCAGTACAGAAGTGAACTGATTTATCTTCCAAGAATTCCAAATCCTGCCAATAGGATCTCGGTGGAATAGTAACTTAAAAATTTCTGTCAACAACTAACTGGGGAGTGGTGTAGTCGGTGTTGAATGAGTTTAATCCGAATGAATTCAGAATGATGGTATGACTTATTGTATTATTGGTCCATTGAGAGATAGCGTTGAGGCGAATAGCCGTGCTCGCTGCCATTTGTTTACAGAAAATATCGAGGGGTGTGAGGTAAAGAAGTATTTCTAGGGCAGCTGAAAGTGCCGAACGAAGAGCTCCGCTGATAAAGCAGTCCACCATACGTCACCCCATAAGTGAGTAAAGGTCTAATGACCGCATTGTAGAGCCAGTGAGTAATATGTGGGAATAATCTCCACTTGTTGCCGATAGCTTTTTTGCAAGAAAATAGTGCTACTGTGGCTTTTCTTATTCTCTCTCGTATGTTGGCTTTACAGTGTAGTTTTTTGTCTAGTATAATGCCTAGATATTTAGCTTCATTTGAGAAAGTAAGTGGAGTCCCATTAATTGATAGGGGAGTTAGTTGGGGGATTTTATATTTCCTTGTGAATAAGACAAGATCAGTTTTGGTCGGGTTTACACCCAGTCCGCATTTTCCTGCCCATTTTAACAGTTTATTAAGAGAGTTTTGCATTAGTTCAGTTAGAATTTGAGCGTGCTTTCCTGATAATGCAATGGCAACATCATCAGCATATGTTATAACTTTAAAACGATCTCTTTCCAGGTTCATTAATAGTTCGTTTACAACTACCTTCCAGATCTGACAGATCTGCGTTCTGAAAAGCTACCTACTGATGAGTTAATAATTCTACTATCTAACATTAGGCTTATAAGCTCATTCAGTGAACAGTCCACATTAAGATACGCAATAAAAAATAAAATTCAACTAGCCCTCTATTATTGTACCAAAAACAATTCTTTCCTATCTTTCTACTCCTTCTAACTAGTGTCGTGCAACAACTGTTGCATTTAAAAGGCATTGTGCCTTACCTACACATAGTTAAAATATTATAAAAAGAACAAGTGTTCTGTACTGTAGAAAGTGTTTGAAATGAATATTGTACAAAGTACACGCAAAGTCAAAAATGTGGTCATAGCTTTTAAGTCCATAGATATATCTAATTGTGTTGTTATGTAAGCAACTATAAGTTTTCGTCTACTTTCCTCATCACACTCACAAAAAATTTCACAGCCATAAGTTAGAAGTGGAATAATCAAAGTTTTGGCCAACATCTTTCGAGTTTCTAACGGAGTAATGTACTATGGGAATTTTGAAGAACTCTGGGGAATCCGTACACTTTACCAAGGCGCCGGTTATAGCGATCAGGAAAAAACCATCAGGAAAAGTAGAAACAAATGAGAACAGGAATTTTTTCCTGATGTGCGTTTATAGCGATCAGGAAAAATGTGTCAGTCAACAGGCTGTTTTCCTGATTGAAATGCACACGAAAAACTTTATCTGACAGAAATCTGTCAGTGGAACAAGTGAAAATTGAACTCAAATAATTGGAACGATTTGTTCCATTTTTTTTGAAATGTCAATCAGCTGGCACGAAAAATTAGTTTTCGTCAGGAAAATAAAGAAATACATTTTAAACAATAAACAATTATTCTATAGTAAAATTTATTAGCAAAAAAAATTCTTTGAGTTATTTGTAGTCGATTAGTGTAGTATTTGTGTTTAAAATCGATTTAAAACAACATAAAAGATCCATTCGAACATTTTTCCTGATGCGTTTTCCTGATCGCTATAACCGGCGCCCAACACAAGAATTAATTTTTGCCAAGTTAAATGTGACTCCAAGATTTTAAGCTGTTTCCACGAAATCAATGGCAATATTATTAAGCATTAAGCGAGGGAAATACGAGAGGTCCAGTGGTTTTTTGGAAATAACCAAACATTCAGTTTTCAAACAGGCCATTTTGTTGAGACCAGATAAATGAATACTTTGAAGATATTTATTTATGTTGTGAACACAAATATCAATAAGACCAAGTCCACTATTCAAATAGAGTTGCACATCATCTGCATAAATATTTATTAATGAAAACTTCAATATAGATGGCAATTCATTTATATATGTATGTATGGCGAAAATAGAATTGGGCCTAAAATTGATCCTTGGGGGCACCTTTAAGGACAGGTAATGGCGGCTCTTTACATGGGTCGATTAAGAGCGTGCGGCTAGTCGCCTACGAAATTCGTGTGGCTAGCAGCAGCTAGCAGATTTCGATATTTGTTAATAAATAAAAAAAAATATGAAAAAAACCTAAATAAAATAATTTTAAAAGACATGAATTAAATGTCAATGATAATTTTTTAATAAAGTTTTGATTACTTGAAAATTCTAAGTAACAATAACAAATTTCTCAGGCCGCACGGCAAAAGTTAGCTGCTAGTCTACTTTTGGGAAATTCGATTCACCTTTACATGAGAAGAAACTAGACATTCGTAGCCGAATGAAACGCAAAAACATGTTTTGGTTTTGTAGTTGTGTGTATCATTTTCATTTCATGTTTGTTCATTTTTAAATTGGCGAGAATGAGACAAACTGATGCGATATTAAGTCAGCAATAAGTTCACAAGTTGACTGTGTCAAACATTGTTGTGTGTGGAAAGGTAGAGAAAAAAATCTCACATCAAACCGATATTTCGAGATTTTGATCTGGATGTTATCTATATAAATTTTTTGATTAATTTTGGTTTATGAAACGCAAAATGTATGAAGACATTACGGAAGTGTTTGAAATTTTATTATTGGAAATAACATTTTTGTCTAATTTCATCGTTATACGTATTCAACAATCCAATCAGAGAAGTTGTGGTTACAACTGCCGTTATAGATAGCACTTTTGACCACTTTCCACTGAGATTCAATTCGTTGAGTGCGAGTTCCATCAGGCGCAATGAACGGATTACCTAGGTCTTTATGGTTTAGTTTAAACATATAACCATGCTCACTTAAGCAATCATTTGATGTCCAGTAATCCGTATGAATCGTTGAACCTAGTTGAATATGTTTAAGGATCAAAGGGACTATAGTTTTTCCTTTTTGAATGTGCAGCACAGGCTTTTTAAAAAGCAGTAGAGTTTCATTATTTTTCACCATAATGAATTGAAAGAAACCCTGTGTAAAAAGTGTCTACCCGCCTATGGCCTATAAATTTTAGATAGCATGTGAAATAGATCCTACGACCTGTATAGCGTACAGTAGAACGTGCACTGATAGCGATAGGTCAACATTGTTTACAACCCTCATTAAGGACCAATATAGTTCAGAGTTACCTTTGTCAATTTGGTAATTCGTTGTTGTTTTTTTTTTTATTGGGTTTCCTTTAAGGAACTTTTTCATAAGCTCTTTATACAAGAGTTCTCAATGATGGGTATAAAAGTGGAGAGTTTGTTTTGATCTTTAACATTTTTTAGAAAGTATGGAAAATGCGTTACTCTAAAAAAGTTATTCGCGTAGGTTCTCATAGTGGTCGGTCGGTGTTTTTTTATTAACGTGCGCGCGGTTTGTTGATATTTCGTGCAGTTATATTTCTAATTTTTATTGTGAAATTAATGTCAAGTTAAATTTATGTGAACCAAAGTGATTTTATTCGATTCGTGTACATTCCTATAATAATATGCAACGCTATTTGATTTGTCATTCACACATTTAAAAAAATTCTTCGACATTTATTACAAAAAAAAAATCTTGCAAAATGTATCGCACTTACCTTATCAAATTAGAGTGACACATAAATATTGTAACACTCTAAGATAATGTCAGCCAAACAGTTCCATAGAACTATAGCCCATCAGATACATTTCATATAAAACCCCAAGAAAAAAATCACCTCGTAGCAATAAAAAACATCCACCCCTATGACATTATCTCTTATTAGGTGCTTATTCGTTCAAGGATGACCAGACAATGGTAGTGTGAGTGCAAAGTGAACAAATTGCTTCTTACTGGCCATTGTTCCATCCCAGTTACCACCCAATATCACATACATAAATTATGTTAATGTTCTAGTGTTCTCCCTCAGTCATATCAAACTTCAAAAAAAAAAAGCTGAAGGTATAATGTGGTGGTAAATGCCATCATTTAAGGATGTGTCTTTTTTTGTTTTTATTCGAATAATGCTGGTCCTTAGAAAGTAAAAAAAAAAAAAATGCTGACCTTTTATTCTGCGGAATTTTTCATACATTTTCGCATATTTTCTCTGTCGTCTTTCTTTTTTTAATATTCTGAATTTCTTGCTAGATTGCTTTATATTGTGTCATATTTTCCTTTTACGCAAAATAATAATTTCCAAATTATCATTGCCATCAAGCCTCTTAAATTTACATTATACGTTCTCGTATGAAGTGGCAACTCATCAATCCCTTTTCCTATAATATAAACAATACTGTCATCTCTTTTATTTTTAAGAGTATACACGTATAAGTATTTTTGCATTTATTATTAACATAACCTCAGAAGATTTCACGCGGTTTTTTTTGTACCTTTTGAGAAATCAGCTTGAGAATATTAAGTTTAATAGTAAATTAATAGATTTATACATAAAGTTAACAATATAAATAATTTATAAATGTTTATAATTGTTGCCCTGTTCTTTTTTTAAAGAAATACCAATTGTAAGTTTCAAAACTTAAGATATACATACATATAGTAATTTGTGAATTTCCAGGAAATAAAATTGTACTGTTTCCAATCAACTTTTGGGCCAATCTTTATTATTTGTATATTTTTAAGAGTGGAGCAACAATCATCCTCTGGGATTTTGTATAGTCAAGCCAATCCATAGGCTGAAAACAGTAATAATATACACAACTGACTAAAATCCTGAATATAGTATAACAGCTCTCGCACATCAGTAAAATCAATAACATCAGCAAAAATGAAAAGGTGACCTTAACCTTTTGATTTTGAAAATACATAAGTGGCCAACTTCGAAACCCAGTGCGACTGAAAGCTAAATGGACAAATGATTTGCTGGCAACTAACATGAATCCGATTAACCATAACAGGATAACCCGCAGACGAATCTACCATCGAAATAACCTTCATTAAAGGATTCCCGTCTCCTCAACTGAGTAGATGAAGTGTTGAAGGTTTAATCCAACTAGATATCCCAACGCAACCGAATGCTGACCAGACCGCCACCCCAGAAAGATGCCTATTAGGTTATAGACTTATCCTGAGCAGAAGTAGTTTTTTTTTGATTTTTTTTTTTTTGATTTTGTATTTCGTCCTTTTCTTTTTATCGGAAGGACATTTTAGTGGAAAACAAGTTGTTTTGTTTCGGTATAACAGAAATCAATCGATAAGATATGGGGTGGCTGGGTGGCACTTCCTATAGCACTTCCTTATCTCGAAGGATAATCGCTGCCGTTCCTTTGCGATATTACCTATGGTGGCTTGCAACGGTGGCAAAGTGGTTGGGTATAAATTATGTCCGTTTGATACTTTTTAGTGAGTTTTCCTTTCTTTAAGGGTTCTGCGGGTTCTCTATGTTTGTAATCGATGATTGCGTTTTTTGGATTTCTTTCTTCTTTTTTTCGATTACAATTCATTCGACAGCTCGAAAATGCCAAGTTGTGGATATCTCTGTCGTTTGTTATAGGATTTAAGGAGTATCTTTGCATCTTTTTCTGTTAGTATTTTTGTTGAGGTAGATATATAAGATAAATCGATTGTTGTAATTGTGCGGTGTCGTTGTTACGAATAAGATAAATGGATCACTTAGAATCCTCGGGGGGTTTTCTAAGAGCTTATAGTACGCATAAGTATTTTGTTTTTGATGTTTTGTGTTACGTTTGATTAGGAATCAAAAGTTTGTTTTATAAACAAACAGGCGTTAGCGTATAAGGTACCAGTTATAGGTACGCATAAGTATTTTGTTTTTGATGTTTTGTGTTACGTTTGATTAGGAATCAAGAGTTTGTTTTATAAACAAACAGGCGTTAGCGTATAAGGTACCAGTACCAAGCCATCTAAGACATTTTAATATTTGGAAGCTACAATTTCACCTGATTAAATAGATACACTTATTTTTATTGTTTTAATCTACTGTGGAGCTGGTTCCTTCCTAACTAGTGTGTTTGTGTAGGATGACGATGGAAAATGTACGCTGCATTATCAAAGTCCTCAAAGATACCTTAGATGTCGAAAAATGTTTCAAAAAATGCGATCGACTCATACAATAACTCGCTTACGCCGAAGATCTCACATAATAAGATGAACAAAACGTGATGTATTTGGAACCATCGTGGAGTATTAAGAACGAAGTCAAAAAGTTGGGTTTAGTGGTAGATGAAAGACCATATAAATGCTGTCAACAAGACAGGACACCCAACACCGACAAAAATGTTGTTCAATCATCATTATTCTATATAGACATTGTGTAAAAGCAGACCCTCTATCAACTCAGTAAAAAAAATACTTTTCCATTCAGAGACCGGGACATTATAAAAGATGAATGGGAAAGTCTTAGGCTTCTTTGAGAGCAACAAGCACCGGGTAACTTTTGGTACTGTCTGCATAGATGGGGTCATGCCGTCATGGGATATAGGGACACCGACATTGTCACAAAACCGACCTTATCGGCTCTAAATGCAACTGCGCGTAACAGGTGGCGTAAACTAGAAACAGGTAGCTAGAAAACGAGCCGAGTGGAAAAACCTTTTGGATGAATTTATTGGTACTTGTTTTCGCAGTACCCGTGTCTTTTTGGAAAAGCTATCCGTAGTGAAGTTGAATTTTACATACAAAAATCTCACAGCGGATCATGCACTACCGATAAAAGCAAAAAGAGACGTCAAATTTCACTGCCAATAATTTTTTGTTATTGTTGGTACGAATGTCAATTCTTGTATCTCGATAGGGGCTTGTTCGTATAGTTGTAGTGGCTTTCAAAGTGTGATCTTGTTTTATGTTCGATGGCCCACAAAAATACCCAAACCTCGAAACAAATTATCATATTTTTTTAAGTAAAATCAAAGGTTTTTGAGAAATTTACTGTAATGCCCAGTTGCACCAAAATACACTTAAAAGCGTTTTAGTTCACAGAGTTATAAAATTTATTGGCACTTCAACTTGAAATGGGTTGCACCAACGTTGGGAGGTGAATTTTAAAAATGAGGAAACTTGGTGACAACTTCGGATTCTAATTCACCACTTTTCAGTCTCTTTCATTAGAGTAAATGAGAGGAGAGTATATCAATCGAAAAATTTCAACGTTCTCTTTTGACGCCATTAAAATTTATTTGGAATAAAATGGGACTTTATTTTATTGACCCTTTTAAAACTGAAAGTGGTTGATGCAATTGAAAAAAGCCATTTTAAGATTTAACAACCCAATTAATATTTACAAGTGTTTGGAGAAACTGGTCATTAGAATGCCAGTTTGCCATGAATTATGTTGTAAAATTCAACTATGTATTTCGATTTTATATTACCACATTTTTTTTTACTTTTTCCGTTTAAACAGTTATAACTGTTCGGAAAAAGTGATAAAACCTGCACGAATGTGTATTAATAGTTGATACTGGTGGTATAGTCACTTGACGGAAACATTTTTTTCCAAACTAAACAGAAAACACGTTCAAATAAAAATTTCCATCACTTATGGCCAGTTTCTCCAAACACTTTTAAATATTTATTGGGTTGTTTAATCTTAAAATGGCATTTTTAAGTTTCACCAATCACTTTCTGTTTTAAAAGACCCAATAATCTAAAGCCCAATTTTGTTCCAAATAAATTTTAAAGGCTCCGGGGTTGGCATCAATTTACTCATTTTTAAAAATTAACCTCCTAATGTTGGTGCACACCATTTTAAGTTAAGTATTACTCCGTTAACTATAATTGTTGCAAAATCATTTGAAATGTGCGTTACATATTCACTACAAAGAATATAAAAATTAACAATTATTTGAAGTGTTTTTTTTACCAAACCCCATAACATTTTAAATCATTTGTACTAAGTCAATATTTACTCACCGCAATAAACAGCCATTGTGGTGTGCGAAAATATATTTTTCAACAATCGGGATTGTTCCAGTGCATATACCCGCCACGTTCGCTTTATTTTTAACCTCCTGATGCATATAATTATGGAAATTTAAAATTCTTTTTCGAACCCTTAGGATAAGGTTTTGAAATAGAAGAGAATCATTGTTTTTCCATGGGTTGGTTGTTGAGGAAAGCAAATAAAAAAGAAAACAGAAAGAATTTTCATTTGGATAAACAGTGATTTTTGAACATCAAATTTTTTTGTTGTTTTTTTATATGCATTAGTTATGTAGATATGTATATTTATTTTTGTTTCTGCTGTCAGTATTCATTTTTACTTTAGTGCTCCTGATGGTGCCATTGTTGTTTTTGTTATGATGAATGTTTTGTCTGAAGTCCCAAGGAGGTGCTGTTTTGAGAGAGGGTATTATTTTTGGTGGGATGAGAAAGAAAAACAAGATAGAGAGTTGACATCTGCAATGTAAAACTTTTCTCCTGAGATTTCAGTTTTTCTTAATAAAATACCAAGACAAAAAATTATTCTTTCAACAGAATTTTGTGCTGATTTGAAGAGAAAATGACATCGGGAAATAACACTGGCAGTCACTTGTTGTATACAAACTGTAGGTTGGGTCATCAATATCGTTTTAGAAAATGAGAAAAGAGGGATTTTGCTCTCTATTACTAGGGTAAATGGCGGTGCAGGGAAGACACAAATTTATACTAAGTTTATTATTTTAAACTGTACTATAAAGTAAATATTTTTTCCCATTTAAGTCTTCCACAGGACCATGCTTTTACCGGGATCAAAATACACAATTTGTTAATCAAGTGCCTTATACCCACCTCCATTCATTCACATCTGTTTTTATTGTCGAGCATTTTTTTGGGATACAAATTAATATATGTGTTCATCCAGTGCATCGTGAATCAACCTACCAAATGTCATCCAAATCCATTAAGTCTTTAAGGTGTGATTGCGTAACTAAAATACCTTCAATCATTAAACACGAAGTAACAGATCGAAAGCTTCTTAATGACCGGCAGTACGGTTTTCGTAGCAATAGGTCCACTGGTGATCTGATGGCTTATCTAACCGAAAAGTGGAACCAATCTTTACATCGTTCTGGTGAAAGTAAGATTATTGCGCTTGATATTTCAAAAGCATTTGATAGAGTTTGGCATCAAGCTCTTTTTTCGAAAATACATGCTTTCGGTATTGATGAATCTCTAGTTCGTTGGATTAGAAATTACCTTTCGGACCGTTCAATACAAGTAGAACTGGATTGTTTCAAGTCTGAAATCTTCAATATAAATGCTGGTATGCCCCAAGGCTCCGTCTTGTCTCCGACTCTCTTCTTGATTTTTACTAATGATCTTTTGTCTGAGACTTCTAATTCACTAAATTGTTTCGGTGACGACAGCACCCTCAGCTTTTCATATTCGTTTCCAGATTCACAACCCAGCGCTTCGGTTGTGGAACTGGAGCGGCAGCGTATGATAATCTCATTAAATTCCGATCTTGACAGCATTGTTTAATGGGAATTAAATGCTTCTAAGACTCAATGTTTTCTTTTGTCATTAAAGCGTAACTTACCCCTTATGCCACTATCTATGAGTGGCACTTGTATAGAGGAAACTGAAAAGCTTTCCATTCTCGGTATGTGTGTTATCAACCACCTTCTGTGGAATGATGACATATTTGATGTCGCCAAAAAGGCTGCGAAATGCTTAGGTTTCTTACGACGATGCAAGAAGTTTTTTTCTCCCAATGATGGCTATGGTCTATAAGGCGTATATTCGTCCAAAACTAGAGTACAATTCTTATGTCTGGGCAGGAGCTCCTGTAATTTATTTGAATCTCCTAGATCGAATTCAGAAAAGAGCCTTAAAAATGATAGGGGACAGGATTATAACGGAAACATTTGTGTCACTTGGACAACGCCGAAATGTTACTTGCCTCTCCTTATTTTATCACTTTTTTTTTTATAAAGAGTATTCCGCCTAAATAGCCAGTTGCGTTCCTCCCCTGAAACATTTCAACCGCAATACTCGTACTGCAAGGAATGCCTATGAGTTCACCCTTGAGCCCAACTTCGGATGAACAGTTAAGTACAGAGACTCTTTTTTTAGCCGCACTACACGAATTTGGAATGCTTTACCCGCCTCTGTTTTTCCCCTGCATTTTAATCTATCTCCTTTCAACCCCTATCCAGTATCTCCTTTCAACCCCTATCCAATTTTCCTAAACGCTCGTACTGTGTTAATCATATAAAGGGTATTCATAATCCCTTGAGTGCTCGCAAAATATAAAAAAAAAAAATAAAGAGATAATTTTCTTGAATGAAGTAAATAGTCCAGAAAATTAAAGTAGTATAATCCATATTGTTCAGGCTGCTTAGGTAGTCAACATACTAAAAGTCCTTATGTCGGAGAGATGAGCCGGAGGAGGGGTATTAAGTTCTCTTTTTTAGGGTTTACGCTTATACCACGGAAATGGTCTGTCGTAGGGAAAAATTCTCTGAGACTAAATTAAAGCCCATAAAATTACATATGTTTGGTGTATATAGCTACATGAATATAATTTATAAAATTCAATTTATGAAAGAAATTAAAAATAAATTTTTTGACCTACGTTCGCAAAATATTCACAATCTTTCGATTTAGGATTTTCTTGGTTAGTGTTCTGGCATTGTATATACATTTCAATAGTACTATCATGGAGCATAGCCATCTACGAAACTTTTGAATAACACATTTGAAGGTTCTTACATTTACTAAGTGTCTATTCTTTTACCTTAACAACAGTTGTAAGAAAAACAAATTAAAAATATTCAGTTGTGTTTTATTGGTTTTCAAATCCGTTCCCTTAACAAATGTCGTATACAAAACAAAATCGGTTAAAAACTACTTTGAATTTGTGGAAAAAGTACGTGGTCTAGAACTTAGTCCTGATGAAAAATTAGTAAGTTTTGACGTTTGCTCTTTATTTCCCAGTATTCCAGTCGATAAAGCTTTAGATATACTTAAAAATCATCAAAAATAGAAGATTAAATAACAGCAACAACTATTGCTAGTTGTTAATTTTTATTTTAGTTTTAGTGGAGTAATCGAATGAAATTAAATGAAAAAGGTTTTAGTAGCCTATACTCCGATGTGTTTCGCCCGAGTGTGGATGTTGGGCATCGTCAGTCAGGCCATTCACACTCTCAAAAAAAATCATCTTGATAATATCGATTGTGAACGTGACAAGAAACTTATTTACTTGGAGACGGCAAAGCTCTGCATGAAACAAAACATTTTCAGTTCGGCAAAAAATGTATAAAGTTGAACAAGGAACAAATATGAAACCCGCTAAGTCCACTATTAGCTGAATTGCTTATGGCCAATTTCGAAATGGGGTTGAAAAGAAAAAACAGCTTCCACGGTTTTGGGTACGTTATGTGGATGATGTCTGTGTGCAATTGTCAAAACAGAAAAAGTTCTTGAGACATTAAATGTCGAATTTGAATCCATTAAGTTTACGTACAAAGTAGAAATAGATGGAAGATTACCATTTTTAGACATTGAGTTTCAGCGTGTAATTGATATACATATGTAGGTGTGTATCATAAGCCTACCAGCACAAAACGGACAATAACCAAAGATTCATACTGCCCGTTTCAGCACAAAATGGCAGCGTATCATTCAATGGTCCACAGACTATGCCGGTTACCACTTTCAATTTCAAATTATAAAAAAGAATATGAGCGCATAAAGGATAAATTGCTAAAATTAATGAATACAAAACGGAAATGGTTGATAGACTTATTAATACGCAATCTAAAAAATTGAGAAATTGGAAATACACCACCCTTTTTCAACAGAGTTTATCAAACCATGAAAAGAACCAAAGAGTCTCTATGACTTTTGCTCCAAAAGTTACTAATAAATTGATAAAAGTTTTTAATGACCATAAATTAGAAATGGTCTATGGAAGTGTCAAAAAACTAAGCAATTTTTTAGGTTCGCTGCAGTCGTGAATGTTGATGATGAGATGCCGGTCGTCTCGAAATGCATGTAAAGTAAGATTTTAATTTTCTTTTTAATTTTATTTGTAATTTGTTAAATTGAAAGCGACTCATTTTGTGATCAATTGTACGTGTTTTAACATTATTTTCTAATAAATAATCAGATACGACTGTTATCAGGGCAACAGAATAGACAACTAATAAATGCACGAACCTCCAAAATGTGTTACTCACAAATTTCTTTACATGGCCAGGAGGGAATTATTCAGAATGAAAGTAATCGAAATGTAATGTATATAATGGTTCTGGTTGCTTTTTACTTCTTTGTCCTCAAAATTAAGACCATTGCAGTTACGATGTCGTTCAAATTTTCATTAATAAAAAAATTAATAAAAATAATTTGTATTATGTATTAAAACAAAATTAAAATGCATAAAACTTCACTCATACAGATGTCAGCATTGGTCAGATCTTGTTCGTGAAACGCCCGGCATGTGCTCTGCTAACTTCGTAAAGGCCCTATCTTCAAAATTTTATTTTTTGAGATTATGATATATTTATTGTCAGGGTATTGTTATTATAATGTATTATTATTTTATATTATATACAAAAAATAAAGCACAACTTGAGCTTAAAGACACACATTTTTTTGCGGTAGGCGAAACAGTTTTTTCTTCTTCATCTTCGAAAATTGAAAATGTAGTTAGGACCTTTACGAAGTGAAGTTAGGGGCAGTGCTGTCATTATGGAAAAGTGAAATTGTCTGAAATGGTACCACTACCTGAATTATTGCATTGCTTGCTCAATGGACAATCGCCTACGTCGAAGCCTTTCCGTACGCATATACAGTCGTATAATGCATGTTTTCAAATGACTTCTTTTGGTGCCACAATTCAGAAACATCATTAGAGACGAATTTCAGCTGACTTTTAATGTGTACCATCAGGCAGTTTCGCTATTGCCATTCGACGACGGTGATCATCAGTTTTTTTCAGATTTATATAATTGAAAATGATAAGATAAAATAAAGAAATTTAATTTAACATTAAATTGTGATTTTTCTTGGGCGTAGCAACGCCTTCCGATTGTGTATGTAAAAATATGAATATATTTTGACGACAATACATTCGACATCGAATGGAAACAGCCTTCAAATTCGCTTTGGCATTATCTTCTTTTTTTCTTTCAAATCGTATTCTGGCGCTGTTATTTGTAGGTATACGATCTCGTTTATTATTGTTGATGTTCCGCCGGCTTCTGATGACATTTCCATTACTTTTACACAAACGCCTACGCCAGTCTTGTGACAGTGAATGCTTGGATCTTTGAAAAAAAAAATAACTGACAAAAATGGGAAATAACTTTATCGGTGATTTGAAAGCATCCACAGAAATAGAAACTAAATGGCACTCTGATTGAAGAATTTTTCCAATCCGCAGAGCAAAAAGTTTGACAATGATGATTTGACATTTATTTTGTGAGCATGCAAACTTTTTATTTTTAAATAAAGTTCGAAATATTATTGTCGTGCAATCTGAAGATTTAAAGCTGTGGTTTTCTTTTGTGATGTGAAATGCCCTTATAACTTTCATTGCTGCATTCTCGTTATCGAATGAAGAAGAAAAAAAAAAAATAATTAATCTGTTGGCTCGTAGACGCTTCAGACAGCGTTGATAAAAAGCTTACTTGTTTTTAAATGTCGCATAATTTCTATACTTGAGTGAGGCTATTGAAAACACAGCTTTGCACTTCCTATACACATTATATCACTGTCTAATTTTTCGAAAAACTGATATTTAGCCTTTAGTTTTTCGTCAAAAACACAGCTTTAGTTATTTTTGCCATTTTAATAATCTTAACGGAATTGAAACACACAAAACTGTTATAAACAAAACAAAACAATTAAAAGGAAGACCGACTGATATTCTGAATAAGCAAAGTCGATCCTTTTATAACTTCTTCGAAATTAAGAGAGATTATAACACCATATTTAAGTCAAGAGCTCTCAGCTAGAACTATAAGACGTCCCAAAACATGGGGTGGGACTTTGAAAAAGAAAAAAAAAAAAATTACGGTCGTATGGAACAGCATGATTACAAAAACATCATGGAGGATGTTATGGAGCCTTATTTATTTCGAACATTATGCCCATAAGTTATGTTTCCCAGCACGACAATGATCCCAAACATACAGCACGGATTGTTAAACAGTGGGTGTAATGCGGAAATTAATGTTTTAGATTTCTCAGCCCAAAGTCTAGACCTGAATCCTATAGAAAATTCGTTGGCAGACGTTCACAGAGGATTGAAGTCAAAAATATCGAGAAATCCGTACATCAAGAAGTAAAATCCAGGTTCCAGTATCCAATCATAGCTTGACGTACTATTTATGTATTATCAAGAATAGAGATGGTGCCATGGTGGCTCGCAGTTAAGATAACGGAGGGTGTAATTTCGAAAGCTAGATTAGCCAAATACTTCTATGGTCGGCATCTTGAAAAATAATGATTTTAAACAATTTACATCTAATTATGCACTCCTTTAAAAACCTATACACACACACAAAATAATGAAGTTTTAATCAATTCTCAAGTGCAGTTACTGGGAACAGCCTCATAAAAATAACTTCTAGCTATTAACTCCGTTTTCTAATAACCGCAAAGGATTTCGCCGTAGGACCTTTTAATACAAAAAAGAATATCTAACACAACGCACATTACCGACACCAATTACTCCCCCTCTGTTATAAATTAGGCAATAGTCCGGTTAGACAAAATTGTCGTACCCTAACCCCAACCCAACCATTCTAATTTTCCAAGGCAAGCACACAACATGTTGTCGTCACTGTCACTGTCGTCGCCTTCTTGGCTGCTAATTAAAGTAAATCCTTGTAAAACGACCGCACAATTATGAACAACAAGAAATTACCTCTGCCAAAGGATTATATCTATTCCTCCTTAATTTTTCTTAGTCCTTTCCTCCCTTAACATCATTGCATATACTAGTTACCTGGAGTGAAGTAAAAGTCCGACAAAAGAAATATTAACTTTAACAAGATAATGAGAATTATCGTTTTGTCTGTCTTTATTTTAATTGCGTTATGCATTTTTTTTGTCTTTTCAGTATACAAAAAACATAGTCGAATTTAATCCTTTTTACGTGTTTAAATAATTATTTATCGTAGAAGGATACATATATCCCTCATCTTCCTTCCCGGCACAAAAAAAAAAGACAAACAAAAATAATAAACCGCATGTCTTACAATAAACCTTAATTTATCAATTTAATTTTAATTTATGTTTCTCATTAACGTATATTTGCTCAAGGATTCTCCAAAGACGTGTTGCAATTTTAAAAGACATGCTTGTAAACGTGTATGTAAATTAGAGAAAAGATGTCCTGCTTGATAAAGAAGAAGTTCGAGATTCAGAAAACATGGATTCAGAAAACATCATTGACAAGGGAAGATATTATGTAGTTAAACCTAAATTATTCATAACGCAATTCTACTTCGCTCTCTGATGCTGCTGGCTGTTGTCCTTCTCCGTCCTTTTCAGTTCTAATAAATAAATGTCCTTCAGCCATAAGTGTGGTTATACTTTTCTGTTGGAACTATTTATGATCCTTGTCCATTTATACGAATGTTTGAATGGACTATACAAGGAATCGCTGACACATGTTAAATGGAGCAAAGTGGCAATCGCTGATGTCTTATAGTGTATAATATTAAATCAAGACTACCAAAGACATTAAACTATTATTATTTTAGGGTTGCTAAATATTTATGTTTGCATGAATATGGAGCACGGATCCATATATTATGATATTAGAAGTTTGTGTTAGAAGAAGGAGAATATTAAAGTAATAGATAGTTTGTATAATAATTGATTGTCTTAAGGATGAGAATTCAGACCTAATTTATGGGTTGAGTTGTTTTTTGGTGATAGCTTAATTGTGTTAAACTGATTTGGGGTAAAGCGTATAAATGGTTGATGTCATAATAAGTTTTTTGAAGATGACATGAACAACATTAATGACTTCTTGAGCTTCATTTAAGAATTTCAAAACATACATACAAGATACAACATACTTATTTCAATATGAATATGAATATTAAAGCATTTCTTGCTAACTAAACTGAATTTCTATCTTATTTTAGGACTGTGCTCTTTTTCTTCTGCTACTTGTCCCACTATACAGTAATCCCCGGTTAATTGCGTCGACCAAAATGCTTGTTTTTGGACTTAATTAATCGGTGAACCCAATTACAGAAATCCCGCTTAATTGCAAAGTAGAATCAGTTGAGAAAATCCCGTTTAATTGCATCAGTGAGTCAGTTGAGAATATACCGCCCAATTGCGTCAACAAATCAATTAGAAAAAAAAAAAAAAAAAACACAAGGTACAGATGTTATAAATTCTTTCACTTATAGAAATATACATTGTCAGTGAGTAGATAACATATATAGTTTGTATTTTTTTTACCCGAGCAAATCCATGGGTAAACACTAGAAGAAATTAAATACAAAAAAACACAAAAGTTTTTTAATATTCACTTCCTGCAGATTATTTTAGAGCAAGCAATTTTTTTTTAACCAAAAAGTGAAAACCCTTCGATTTTTGTTCATTTGGTCATTTTTTATTATTATTTTTATTGAGCTTAATACTAACAAAGCGTATATTTATTTCACTTCCGCTCATTTTTTTTTTCATAAGATGTTTAAATGAATCTTATGAAAAAAATATATGCATTTATAAAAACGCCACAGAAAATGTCAATGCACTTAGCCTAATCAATGCACTTCACTGTACCTCAATAGCTGTTAAAGCTATTCACTTCAAATTTGGAGTGAACACTAATATGGTTAAAAATCTTGCACAGAACTTTTTTGGTGCATAAAAAACAAGCGAAACGACCAAAAAACAATTAAAAACACGTATAAAAACTAACAAATGTGTAAAGCAGAAGGTTTGTTGATTAGACTTTAAGCACATGGATACCTGCTTCAACTGTGATCTTTAAATTATCTGGTTGTTGCAAGGCTCAGAAGAATATAAACTGCAAGGAGATCCCAAGTGAGATCCCAAGAGACTTAAAAGGTGTGGTTTCTTAAAGAATGACAATGTAACTACGGAAATAATGTTTTCCACAAATATCAGTGACCAATTTAATAAAGATGAATTGAGTTGAATCAGGGGATGTGATCACCTTATATGCAGACGGAAAATTGAATGTGATCACAAATGATTATCAAATATGTGACTATCAAAATTGATTTAGAATAAGTTTGGTTTTCTAACAAAGAAATTTTCCATTTTCTTTTTCTGGCTTAAGGATATTTCTAAAAAAATTAAAAAAAATTAATGGAAATTTAAAACATTCATAAAACGCTTTCATGAACAAAATAAAAAAATATTTTCCATTGAAATGCTAGATACGTAGGTTGACTTACTTGACGTATTATGTTCGTGGGATTTTGTTTTGGAGTGGTTCTTTAGCACGGTTTTGGTGGCCTTCATAATGATATTACAAGAGCTGCATTTGGCGCTGAATACATCGTCTTGCACCTTATGCACCCAACCTTTGAACTCGGGAACCTGCTGCCATTCCCTCCTATATTTTTGATGTCGTGGTGTTTCTTTTTTTGTTTTTTTTTTTTGTTGGAGCTCTTGCTCTTCATCTGCTTCATAATCTTCAGACGTGATGATGGCACAAATAATTCCTTTGAAATGACAATGATTGAACTGACAACTGAACAAAATAATAATGGAAAATAAAAGACTTACAATGATAAATCAATATCAGTTAGATCAAAAATCCGATGTGAATGTAGTTTTTTTTTAATTTTATGATTTTACACATAAGAAAAACTTTTAATATAAGATAAACTTTTCTTTTCGGCGGCATGGCCTTTTTTGATATTCAGCTCAGCAAAACAACGGTAAATAATAATTAAATTTTGTCAGCTACCCCATTGACGTACTAGATATGGACCGCCAGTCGGTTCAAATTTTCATACAAATGGCCAAAAAATGTTGTTCTATCTAAAAGCGGCAAAAATACGCCATCATCTTTTAGTGTTAAATACGTGTACTTATTTCGCTTTTAAAATTCAAATAAAACGTCGACATATTCATGTGCAAGTGACTCAATGTCATATAGAGTGGATTTGTTTTGTAAAATAAAACTAGTTTGATTACAATTTCCACCTAATTATATTAAACTTAAATGATTAATTAAAACAAGCGTAGCACTGCTACGCAGATTCCCTGCTAGTAGCTGATGGCGCCCCTAGTTATGTTGGAACACGCGTGAAGTTGGCTACTGGCGGTCCATATCTAATACGTCAATGAGCTACCCATACAATCATACATTCAAACACACCTATTGCGAAGTAGTGCAGACATTTTTATGGAATCTGTCATCAGAACAGCGATGCCAGCTTAACTGAAACTTATGCATAATATATGTCTTTTAGGCACAATTTCAGAGGGGATATTTTGTTCATTTAAACATAAATAACTGTAATATTAAAAAAAAAATGACACTTTTAAACTACAATTTAATGAAACTCAAATGTTTCACTCTAATAGGTGTTTATAGTATTGTAATGTTAATTGTTATTGAAATAACTATCAATGATCCTAGGCATCCACATTCCACATATGATGTGAGGTTTTTTTTTGTGATATACCTATACATTTTCACTATTAATGTATTTAAATTTTCATTTTTTTCACAAGAATTTAAATAAAAATATGTGAAGCATAATTTTACTGAATAAAACGTTTATATTCTGTTTTTCATGTAAGGCATGATTTTGTCCTGTATTTGGCAACGCTATGGAGTTTATGCAAAGAGTTGAAATAGATGTAGATGTAGAACGTCTGAGCAAGAAAAGCGAAGTATTTGTTTGTGTGCAGTGAGTTGGTGTGTACACTACAACTACTTATTTAATTTCATAGTGCTGTGAGTATGGGTGCAGTTTCAGTTTTAAAGAAGTTTGCTGAAGTGCTGAAATGCTGACATTATCGAACTGTTTTAAGTACTAGATTGATAAGTGATGACAAGTTTCAGTATTTTAACAAAATTAATACTTTTTTCGTTTCATAATAGATTTTTTATAGGAGATTGGAAATTGAAGTGCTTTTTGCCACATACGAAAATTATCATACATTTTGCGTATAATAATCGGTTTACAATCATACATCAAACCAGCCCTATGATTATCATACATGTAGCATGGTTATCATACGGTTGGTAGCGCTGGCTTCCAGTATTTAACAGCACAAAAACAAAATTTTGACCAATTTTATGCATGACTGACCATCCTCAGTTCTTGAACCCAATGCCTATAAGCGTTTACTGTGGCCAAACAAAGCCCACATTGGAGGAATACCTTGCCCCATTTATAACGGAACTGAATGACTTGTTGGAAAATGGTGTTCTGATTGGAAACCAACAATTAGAAATCCATGTTCGATGTTTTATTTGTGATACTCCTGCAAGATGTTTTATAACAGGTTCGTATCATTGATTGAAAATTCGATTTAATAGAGGTAATTGTTTCTTCTTCTTAAAAGGGGCAGTCTACTTCAACCACTACCATGGATGCTCTAAATGCACAATCCTTGGGAGAAAACTTTGAATATAAAAGAGGTTTTCACATGAGCTACCCGAGAACAGATGCACCATTAAGAACAGATGAAAGTTTTCGGAATCGCCTGGATCCAGATAACCACAAGGAAAATTCACCTATTGAAAAGTAGCAGATTCGCTTCATTTGTTTGATTTGGGACTAATGAAAAAATGTTTGATGGGATGGATCAATGGTTCATTTAATTTCAAAACCAAATGGTCATCGCAACAAACACTGCAAATCTCAAAGCATTTGGAAAGTTGCAACAAAACGCTACCAAGAGAAATTCACCGTGCTATGCGTTCCCTGCAAAACATACAATTTTGGAAAGGGTTAGAGTACCGCACATTTTTTTTGTATGTGGGCTCTGTCTTTCTTAAGGAAGCGTTGTCATCAGATGTTTACTAGCATTTTCTAATGTTGTTTTGCGCAGTTACGATATGTTCCTGCAAATACTATCTGCGATACATAGATTTAGCAGAATCCCTTTTTCGCGACTACATAGAGAAATTTATTGACATTTATGGTATTGACTGCGTCAGCTCTAATGTTCACAGTCAATGTTATGTTCTGCTTACCCCTTCGAAAACTACCTGTTCAAAATAAAATGCCTTGTTCGTCAAGGAAACAAGCCACTGGAACAGGTCGCTAAGCGTCTTATAGAATTCTCGAAACTGGACCAAAATACACATAATACATCTTTATCCAGCTAAACCTACACATTTGTGAAATCTAAAACTCATGGAATCCATCAATTGCCAGTTTGTGTTGGGATATACAAACAAATATTCATTTTCGACGGAGTTATGTTTTCCACAGATGCAAAAAATAAATGGTTTCAAACCAAAAACATTGAAGTAGTGGAAATGCTGAATAGCACCTTTTCAAATGAAAATGTTTACATTTTTGGTGCAAGTTTTTAACAAAAAAGTGATTTTTTTAGTATACCCTTCAAGTCATCGATTCTGAATATGTATAAAATATCTGATATAATCAAAAATCCACCCAAAATTATACTACTTGATGAAATAAAATGTAAAATGTTGTCTATCAAACATTTGGACGAAATAATTTGTTTGCCTCTCCTCCATACGCTAGATTTGTTTTCAAATTAAAGTAAATTGACACCACCCAAATACACAAAATGCTTTCTGGAATAGTGTCTCACCACAACAAAGTTCAACAATCACCAGTCGGGAAATTCAAACTGCCAACTAAAAATAATCGCTCGAAGTAATTTCTTTTATTTATTTTAAATTTCTTCAAAATGGCCCTTTTAAGGGCCGCAAAACATTCAATGAGAGTTATTGTAATCGAAAATTCAAAATCAAATGTTTTAAAATTATATTCCTTATAAAGAACGCATATTTTCACATTATTTCAATCAACTTTAAAGGTAAAAAAAAAAGTAATGCAATTTCTACAATTTTTTGCTATATTTTAAGGCTATAAGTTTGGCTCCCTACTGCTGCAAGGTTATCAATTTTAACCTAAATCAAATATACAAATAAAATAAAATTTCATGAACAAACGTTTAAAATACTTTTTCACTTCATTAACTTTGTACATTTTAATACTTTTTTTTTTTCATCAAAATCCATTAAGTTTGTTAAAATAGGTACCAAGTGCAAACCGAAAAATGACCAATGAAATTGTTTTGAAGTTAAAAAACATGAATGTGTACATCTGGTTTTGATTCTAAATCAAAATTCAGAAGCATTTTTCTCTTTTTTTTTTTAGGAAAAGAACTGTAAAGTGAATGGTTTTCGAAGTCTTCTGGATTCAACCGAAATTAACATTAACCAAATGTTCGTTTCCTTTTAATTAATACCTTACCTTACATTAGTTTTAAAATCATCGCCAATTAGATGCATCTAACTTATAAATTCCAACATTCTTAAAATAAAAAATGGAAAATTTCAAATATGTTTCTTTAATATTTTTTATACTCTAATTTTTTTATTAAAGAACAAAATAAAAGTATTTCTTATTGACCGCAAACAATCGATAAAATATAAAAACACAAGATGTAATTTTAGTTTTAAATATTTATTATTATCGGATGCATTTCGAACTTAAAATTGAAAGTTCATCTTCATAAAACAAAATGAAACGAACAAAGCTTAAAATGACATTTGAACAAAAACAACTCGCTTACAAAATTAAATTTGCTTACAAAATATTTCGCTTACAAAAGAAGAAAATAAAAAATATATATATACAAACAAATAAAATCAAACAATTAAATACATTACAAAATTACAAAGAGTTAAACAGGGATGACTCTATTGCTCCAGCTTCTAAATTCATTAAATTTGTTGTTGTTTGTATAAAAAATGACTCGTAAGCATCCAACTTAGAGGGGTTATTCACTGTTTTTAAAATTTTAATATTGTCAATAATTGGTGTAACAGAGTGAGGCTCTGTGTTGTCAAAATTAAATATATGTGATGGTATAGCTTTTTGAGTTTCCTTGTTGTCTATTGTTCTTTCGTGTTCACTTGCTCTTGTCTTCAACGCCCTTCTCGTTTGTCCTATGTAAGAAGCATTGCAGTCTTTGCAGGCGATTTTATAAACACCACTTCGCTCAAGCATCGGTATAGAGTCTTTGGTAGTTCCAAGAGATAAACGAAGTTTGTTATTGTTTGTATGTACGATTTTCATGTTTGCTTTCTTATAGTATTTATGTAATTTGTTTGTGACTTTTGGAACGAAAGCGATAGCCACTCGCCTCTGGTTAGAATTATTGTTGTAAGTGTTCTGCCCGAAAAGTGTTGAAAGATTTCTTTTTCTTATTTTGTTAGTGTTTTATTATTAACTTGTCGATTAAATTTTTGTTGTACCCATTAATTGTAGCCAAATTAAGTATATGATCATACTCAATTTTATAGTTGTGCAAGGAAAGTGGAAGGCGGCAAAGTCTATAAACCATCGAATGGAAAGCTGCAATTTTGTTTTGATGGCTGCAGTACGAATCAAATGTGATGAAGCGGTCAGTGGATGTTGACTTCCTATATACTGCAAATTGAACTTTACCATCAATGCGTGTGATTTTTAAATCCAAAAAAGGTAAAGAATGATCATTTTCTGATTCGAGTTCATATGTAAATTTAATGCTTTCATATCTGCTGTTCAAGGTGTTCAAAACCGATTCAACGTTTTCTTTTTTAACAACCGCAAAAGTGTCATCAACGTAACGCCACCATATGCGTGGTAAGAGGCCTTCTTTTTCCAAATCGGTTTCAAAGCTGGACATAAACGCTTCTGCGACCAACGGTGATAAAATATTTCCCATACTACATCTAAGATTATTGCTGTAAAACTGATTTCTAAATTGAAATGAATTATATGTCATGCATTTTTCAATTGCATTAATAAATGCGTTTATGTGTTCATTGGAAACTGCTTTATGAACAAGATGTTTTTTGATGACTTTTATTGCAATATTTATAGGAACGCTTGGGAAGAGAGCTGTGACGTCAAACGAAATAAGTGTCTCATCTTCTTCTATTTTAATGTCTTTGATTTTATCTGCGAACTCGAAGCTATTTTTCACTGCGAAACCGTTAAATGGAAGATATTGTTTGAGTTCAGCTACTAACCATTTTGATATGTTGGCAAACGAAGAGCTCACGCACGACACGATCTTACGCATTTTATTTCCAGGCTTATGAACCTTTGGTAAACCGTACATGAGAGGAACTTTTGGGTTTGAAATACGTAGACGAAACTTATTTACATTGAAAACTTGATTTAAATTGTCAATCACAACACGGGCATCGTTTATCATTTTATTCAGTGGTGATCTACTAGAAACTTTAAAGTTGTCTTCTTGGATAGATGTGAGCATCCTTTCTTCGTACTCATTTCTGTTCATGACAATAACTTGGTTTCCTTTGTCGGCTTTCATGTAGAAAACATTTCGTTGTTTAAGTTTTAAAAGTGCATCATTCCACTTCAACGTATCTTTGTCATTGTTTCTTGAAATTTGTTTTTGTTTTTTAATCTCCGCAGAGGCACAATCTCTGATTTCTTTTTTGATATCAAAAGATTTAAACTGCAAAGATGATTCAATATCAGATGATTAAAAATCACACGCATTGATGGTAAAGTTCAATTTGCAGTATATAGGAAGTCAACATCCACTGACCGCTTCATCACATTTGATTCGTACTGCAGCCATCAAAACAAAATTGCAGCTTTCCATTCGATGGTTTATAGACTTTGCCGCCTTCCACTTTCCTTGCACAACTATAAAATTGAGTATGATCATATACTTAATTTTGCTACAATTAATGGGTACAACAAAAATTTCATCGACAAATTAATAATAAAACACTCTAACAAAATAAGAAAAAGAAATCTTTCAACACTTTTCGGGCAGAACACTTACAACAATAATTCTAACCAGAGGCGAGTGGCTATCGCTTTCGTTCCAAAAGTCACAAAAAAATTACATAAATACTATAAGAAAGCAAACATGAAAATCGTACATACAAACAATAACAAACTTCGTTTATCTCTTGGAACTACCAAAGACTCTATACCGATGCTTGAGCGAAGTGGTGTTTATAAAATCACCTGCAAAGACTGCAATGCTTCTTACATAGGACAAACGAGAAGGGCGTTGAAGACAAGAGCAAGTGAACACGAAAGAACAATAGACAACAAGGAAACTCAAAAAGCTATACCATCACATATATTTAATTTTGACAACACAGAGCCTCACTCTGTTACACCAATTATTGACAATATTAAAATTTTAAAAACAGTGAATAACCCCTCTAAGTTGGATGCTTACGAGTCATTTTTTATACAAACAACAACAAATTTAATGAATTTAGAAGCTGGAGCAATAGAGTCATCCCTGTTTAACTCTTTGTAATTTTGTAATGTATTTAATTGTTTGATTTTATTTGTTTGTATATATATATTTTTTATTTTCTTCTTTTGTAAGCGAAATATTTTGTAAGCAAATTTAATTTTGTAAGCGAGTTGTTTTTGTTCAAATGTCATTTTAAGCTTTGTTCGTTTCATTTTGTTTTATGAAGATGAACTTTCAATTTTAAGTTCGAAATGCATCCGATAATAATAAATATTTAAAACTAAAATTACATCTTGTGTTTTTATATTTTATCGATTGTTTGCGGTCAATAAGAAATACTTTTATTTTGTTCTTTAATTATAACGACCACAAAAATAACGTTCTTTTTAGTTCGGTGATTAAATATCGAATATAATATTTATATATCTAATTTTTTATTTTTTATTTAAAAAAAATTAATTATTATCAAATAATTAATTTTCAAATTTATAAATTTTTAAATAATATGAATTTGAAAATGTTTGTGTGATTTTTCATTAATTTTTCCTGCCAAAAAGCGTAATTCATCCCCTTGTCAAATTACACAAATATTTCAAATTTTTAATTAAATTATAATTTCAGGTTCTGCTACATCATTTTCTGGAAGATTGTCAAGAGTCCCGGCTTTTTTGTTGTACCGATCAAGCCTTAAACTGGCATTCCTCAAGACCGGTTTGAAATTATTTTCATTTTGGTTCTGTTGTAAGAGTTGTTTCCAAGTTTGACAACTTCTCAACTTCGACTTGAGAAATGCGACTTTTGTGTTTGTCGGCTTTATTTGGCATTTTTAAATGCCCGTCCATGAGAAATGTGTTAGCACTTCGTCTGAGAACACTTCGTAAATCAATCTCGAGAAGATCTTGTTCCCGTCGCCACCTCCATGACTCCCCCCAACGCACACAAGCTTTTGAAGCTGTAAAAATTAAACGAATTTGATTTAAATGCATAAGCTTTACCAATATGACGGGACTAACCATTTTTTTCTTGAGTGGTGCGGCTCGCAATAGATCGTTGAAGTCTTGCACCCCTTGAATTGTGTTTATTGGTAGAAAATCCAACTCGGGGTTATTAAAACTTGGAGGCGTCCATGCTTGATGTGAATTATCGTTGATGAGAAGTTTCAACAACTGGTCTAACTTGGCATTTAATTTACAAGCTTACTCAATTAAATATTTTTGCAGATTTTCGACAAATAATAATAAAGGTTCAAAAATAATTTATTGATTGTAATGAAAAATACACAAAATTCTTTAAATAGGTTTGTGACTACAATCATAAACAAATAAAAATTAGTAAAGCAATTGCTTAACATAAAGCAAAAGTTGCGTAGCGAATTTAGAAACCGTGCAGCATTGCAATACATTTAGTATTGCCACGTGTCTATTTGTAGGCATAAGAATCTGTGTTTTAGTATTTCGTTTTGTGAATATGTGTTTTTTAACTCGGTTAAACGACAAATTATGTTTGCATATCTGGCTTGTCATAGATAATATTTATTATAAGTGTGATGATTTGTAGTGTTGTGTGTGCTTTGATATAAGTAAACTTATTATGTATGAAAAAATCACCTTTAAGATTTATCGTTGCTAACTCGGCTTGCACATCCAACACATTCTCAACATACATATATTTGTTCAACAATTTTTATGTCATCGGTCAAAGATGGGCATGGGCTTGGTTCAGAATGCGTTGGTTGTTGCTGCTCTAATGCTGAGCTCGCTAGCTCCTCATATTTATTGCCAAATGTGGCACTTTTACAAGTCCGGAAGCGATGGGTGTTTGCCAGGGAAAAATTTTCTCTTTCATCTTCTGTTGCGTTTATTTCCAACTGCGCTTCCAGACGTATAGCTTCCCGGAAATTTTCAATGCTTGCTAATTTTACGGTGAATTTTTTCACACCCCAATCTGGATCCGGAGTTGTTTCATGGTTACAACTAAGCTTTTCTAGAGCTCTACCAGCTGTAGGCGGAAAACCATTTGCAAAAATACATTAATAACATACATATGTATTATATTTTATCATTAAACATCGTTATTTAGCGTTTTATAAATTTTGAAACGCTTAATAACCAACTACACCCAAGTAGGTAGTTTTTCATTTTTAAGTTTCTCCCCAAAGAAACTAAAATATATCCTACAAGTATACCGTTTGTTTTAATCCAGTACCCAAACCATTCATCCAGTATCCAAACCAACTACCTACCATCCATTCACATGTGCCAATGAGGTGCAAAAGCCGAACAAACAAATCTAAGTCAAATTGAAACGAATAATTGCAAGTAAAAAACAACAAAAATATATGCATTTCATACTATGCCGCCCGTCGTAGTGAGGTCAAAACTCAACTGAGGCTTACAAAAAATATTTCATTTTGTTTGGAAAAAAATACTCTTTAAAAAAGTGTTTAATACTTTTTGTCAAAAATCTAAAAGTGGGCGAGCAATGCGAAAACTAATGTTATCAAGTCTACCTTTTTACTCGTTTTTTTCTTATAACATCTAAGATATTACAACTACAAGTAAACATTTTATGTCATTTTGTAAATAATACAAATTGCAACAAAAAAGTATTTAATAGTTTTTTTTTCATAAAAACGCAACGTAGAAAAATGGAAAAACACAATAACAATCTTAAATTCAAGATGGTGGCTGCTGCACAAGATCTAATTTCCCGCAAATTCAGTTTTATACTCAGAATCAATCCTTCTACAAAACTGTATTCAAACTTGAAAACCTACCAAATTTTTTTCAGATGGCCCAAATTTCATTACTTTTTGACTGTTTTATTAAGTTCTTTTCATTGCCAGCTGACGTATTTTCCCCCGGAATTTAGCCAGCTTTCTAATAGTTTAGTCGGTTGTATGAACCTATACACAAAGTTTCAGCTTTGGAGAAATCACTTTTTTTTACCTTTCTGTTTGATGTTTAAGACGTCACCCACGTCAAATCCCCCGTGTATGCGGCAGCTGACGACCGGTTTTGTTATAGCAAGGTCACAGCTATGAAATATATAAATTTCAGCTTTGGAGAAATCATATCATAATTTGTGTCGCTGCCTCCCGGACTATATACTTCACTGTGCCTCCGAAGTTCGATCCTAAGGTTAAATGATAAGCATTTCTTGCTGCGCGAGTATTACGGTTGAATTGTTTCAAGGGAGGAATGCAACTGGCTATTTTTTGGAACATTTGAACCAGCGTTGATCAAAAGATTCAGAAAACATCTTCCATTCAGTTTCACAATTCGGTAGCTGCAAAAAAATAAACACATACATGTTACACATATATATTTTTTTAATTATTTTGTGGTTTTTGTACCTTGATGTATTCCTTTAAAATTTTAATGATTGCTTTAAAATGTTTTCCAGTTTCAGGACAATGTGCTCAATCCCCAATCAAAACTGTTTCCTCTGGCTTAAAATCGTAGTGTCAGTATCTTGCTTTTCTATCAAAGGTGTCACTTTCAAAAGAAGTTCATCAAAAAAAGTATTTTCATCCGCACATAGTTTTTAAAGTCAAATTGAGAAGTAAATACAAGTTCTTTTAACAATTCATTTTGACCTAATTTTTGTCTTTTTAAATACGTATTTTTAGACCACACCCTTCCCCATTTTTGCCATTTTTGCATGTAAATATAAAGCTAATTTTGAAATCATCGCCAGTTAGATGCATCCAACTTATAAATTCCAACATTTTTAAAATAAAAAAAAATTTTAATAATGTTTCTTTAATATTTTTTATACTTTATTATAGTACATAATGTACATTGTTTTTTATTTAAAAAAAAGTAATTATTATCAATTAATTAATTATTAAATTTATAATTTTTTAAATAATATGAATTTGAAAATGTTTGTGTGATTTTTTATTCATTTCTCCTGCCAAAAGGCGTAATTCACACAATTGTCAATAACACAAATATTTAAAGTTTTCAATTTAATTATAATTTCAGGTTCTGCTTCATCATTTTCGGGTAGATTCTCAAGAGTCCCGGCTTTTTTGTTGTACCGATCAAGCCTTAATCTGACATTCCTCAAGGCCGATTTAAATTATTTTCATTTTGGCCCTTGTTGTAAGAGTTGTTTGACAACTTCGTAAAACATCGTCCAAAATGAGTCTAGTTTTTCCAAAAGATGTTCCGAAGCGGCTCAAATCGTAGTTAACTGCCTGCTATCGTAAGATAACGATAACGCGTCACAATAACGGTAACAAATGTATGACAAATCGATGACGCAAAACAAGTAACTTCAAGTACATTCTTGATTTCGAAACCAAGTAATATTTGCATCGATGCTTTTCATTCGATACTCAAGTAGCAAGTAGGTATCCAAAGAAAGTAATTGGATTAAGTGGAATCATGGTCTCTATTGCGATTGTAGACTTTTTTCGATCATCGATGGTTGATAACTCTATTTTACGTTATAAATGTTAATCCAATCAAATTTTTTTGATTCTTTACTTATCTTATAGTCAATTGTAGTTTTCTCATGAAGCAACGTGAAGAAGCCCTCTAACACAACTAAAAACTGTCAAATATCAAAAAATCCCAATATTCTGGAGATTTATTCCCTTAAAATCACTAGCCCATCAGAGCCCTATATTCAGTGATGAGGTCGGGGGTCAATTCTATATCTGTGAAGTGATACATTTTTTCACAGCTTTATCAATCCGAATCTCTTTTTGCTTAAAACTCAAATCGAAAGTCAAAACAGATAAAAAAAATGATTAAATTAAAATTTTTCGTTAAGGCTATGTATATATTTTCTGATGTAAATCAGCTTTCTAAGCCCGTGAAATATATTTTAATCTCTTTTATGATTGCAAAGTAATTTTTGTTTAAGGATATTGAAAAGTAGTGTTTGATGAAACTTTATCACACTCAACATCCGTTTCGTGTACAGTACAACAATTTGATCTCTTGAAAATAGTGCAAAACTTTTTTTTTCCAGCTTTTAGCATTATTTTCAAGGCTAAAATTTAAATTTAAACAATTTTTTTTTACAAGATTCTATATATATAATTATACATATAATGTCTATTATTCTCGTGTTCAAAATTCAATGCTTTTATTAATTTTGAGAAAAGCGGATGCTTAAATAACGTATACTGATCTGAAGGCCTAATATTAACGAAGATACAGCCGATCAAAATTAGACAAAGTTTTTTAATTCATATTTGGTTTGAAAATTAATTTTTCAAAAACTTTTTGATAAAAAAAACATTATTTAAATAAACAAAAAAGAGATTTCTGGCCTTACAAAAAGATATAACTTGTCATTGTAGGTGTTACCGTTGTCTTGTTTTTTTTTGTAAATTGGCTCTCCCGGATAAGCGGGGGGTACACAAAACATGCTTAGGTTGGGAAATGTAAGCGAAAAACTGAAATAAGTCAGAAAAAAAGTAGGGTTTTTCGCTTATCACAAATTGTTTTTTTTAGCCTATAAAGGCAGTTATAGCTTTCAGTAAAACGTATCAGTAAAATCCATTTTAAGGCAAATTATCAAACAATGTTGGTGTTAACTGTTTGAACAGAATTGTGTAGCTGTAGCTGTAGCTTGTAGCGCTGTCGAAGTAGAGACAACGCCAGTCCTTTAATAACGCCCAGAATATGAAGCTGAAGCTGTAGCGCTAGCTGTAGTACGATTTCACTCAACTTCAACTTTGGCGTGCGCTACGCGCTATTTTTTGACATTTGAGAAAAAAAAATAAAACAAAGAAAAATGTCGGAAATAGTAGTAGAGAAATTTATAGATGTAGCTAGTTAAAACAATCCAATTTTGTGGGATTTAACGAATCCAAATTATAAAAACATGAAAATGAAAGCACCAGGGAGCTCAATAAAAAACCGACGTCTGGTCAGGGAGCTGAAGAGGAGCCAGAGTCATCCTGGAAATATAAGGAGCACATGATGTTCATAAGAGAACACATGAAACCAAGGATGCAAGTACATATTTATGTTCAGACAATAATACAATTGTATTTAATTACATATATATATTCGCTTTCTTTAAGGACGACAAGCAACTTCGAAAGCCCAACCAAGACGTCTGAAGCACCACGACAACTGATGACAGCATTTTCGATTTTGAAAGTCCGTCAACACCCGACTTTCCAGTCGTAAAGAGGAAGATTTTAAAGATTTTAAAATTATTTATTATTTATCTTCAATATTACAATAATAATAATTTTTAATATTTTGGAATTCTATATAATATGTAATGATAAAAAATAATAATTTAAGTTGGCAATGGCGTTGCCGTCTGCCTGATTGACGTGATCAAATATTTTTTTTTTAGATATGCATAAATATAATAAATAAAATTACGTTATAATTTAATTTCAAACATCTTTACTTGATAAAAATAACATTTTTCACTTAAAAAAAGAAAATGGAGTGAATTAAATACGATCTTATAAAAAATTAAATATTACAAAGACATGACATTAGTTTTTTTTTTTTTTTTTTTTTTTTTTTTTTTTTTTTTTACTATAAAAATTCAGTTAAAATGTTATGTCTATAGGTGTATGCAGTCTCAATGAATTTGTATAGAGCAAACCAGTTATCACCATTTAGGATGTTCTTCGTTTGTTCCATAGTCAATGATAACTTTCCGAAGTGAGATAGCCTCAGATCCTTGTAGATAGGACATATTGCCAGGAAGTGGAATGTGTCTTCTTTCATTTGAAGATTGCATATAGTGCAGAGATTTGTCGATGATTTTTTGAACGGTGCACCATTCAAATTTAACATCTCGCATCTCGCTCTGCAAATCAGAGATATCGCTTTTATGCTATATCGATCATTAAAATAGTTTTTATTCATAAGGTCATAGCATTGTATATAAATTTCTATAGTACAATCATGGAGCAGCGCCATCTAAAGAAAGTTGTGAACTGCACATTTGGAGGTTCTTACATTTACTAAGTGTCTATTCTGTTACCCTAACAATAGTCGTCAACAAAACAAATTAACAATATTTAATGTATTTTATTGGCTCTAAAATCCATATTTCCTTGACAAGAGTCGTAAACAAAACAAAAATTATGTATGTTTACGACTGTTGTTAGGGTAACAGAATAGACACCTAGTAAATGCACATAACATATTGTATATTAAGACTTAAATCATGTTTCGCTGCCAGACCTATCCAATCATTAACCCATTCTAATTTATTATCAAAAGTATATTTTGTCATAATAAGTGGTAGTCTATGTTCGGGGTATTTCAGGACTTTGAGTACGTAATCGAAGTGCAACTTTAATGTGAAATTAAAAAGATTTGACAAACCTGTTTCTAAGCTGAGTACATAATTGGGTGTCGTAAGAGGAAGATGGAAGGAAGAGTTTTTTCAAAAAGTATCGAAGGAGTTTTTCAACTTCTTCATATTGTTGGTACCCCCAAGTTTGAGCACTATAGCACATTATGGATCGCATTACTGATTCAAATACTCGGTATTTAGCTGATATTGGTTTCCAGTCGTTTTGGTGCTGCTAAAAAAAAGAAAGATGACAATAGGAACTACTTTTTTGGCGACGATGGAGTCGGTCCAGGACTTCCTTCAAAAACGTCAGGATGCTGCCCCAGCCCCAGTTGATAAGGCACCTGTCCTGGACAAGGACGAGCTTTTTTGCTGGTATTTAATAAAAAAATTTAAGAAGTTCCCAACTACCATTAAAATATGCAATTTCTTCTTTCTCATTCATTATAACTTTAAAATAAACTTTAATTTTAACAACACAGAGACTTATAAAAAACGCGAGAATCAACACAGATTCTTATGAAAGACGACAATGAATCCTTTTAAAAAACAAAAACAAATAATCCAGAAAAATTTTTTTTATATTTTTAACAACAAAATTGACATTTTGCGCTACACCATTGTGGGCGAGCTTGCTACTTTTATGAGCTACATGTTGACAGTTGCTTTGACAGCGCTACAAGCTACAGCTATAGGCTACACCATTCTGTTCAGGCAGTAATTGATATTAAAATGGCCGACCGACGCACAGTGTTGTAATTCGCTGATCTAGAGAAATTGAATTATTAGCGCTTCGGTTACTAATTAATCTTTTTGATAAATTTTTATTTCTAATATTTGTCATGAATGTGTAGAAATAAAATAAACCAACAATTATATATATAATACGTAGTGACCAACAGAGCTTCGAAAGCATACTTATTTTGCACTTATGCAGACCAATAGTAACCAAGTGAATAAGTTGTACAAAAGAACACTTTTTCAAATATTTATTATTAAAATTATGAATAAATTCTCAATTTAAGAAAGAAAAAAAAAAAACAGATTACATTTTTTTTTTCATAGATTAGTACATATTCTGCTCTCCTAAGCGAAAAGGTATTAAATCATTTTTCAATTTTTTTGTTTCAATATATGAAGGTATTTCAAAAATATTTAAAATTTCAAAAATAAACAAAAAAACAGTTCTGACACTAAATTCAGCTCACCAGAAAACGAACAAAATTTGTATTCAGCGCTCTCAAATACCTACAATACATTTATATTCCAGGATAAAAAACATCGCTCCATACAAACTTCGAACTAATTTGAATAGATTCGGGACTTACATATATTGTACATTATATTACTACACATTTTTTCAGAAAGTCCACGCTTGTAGGTGATGAGGAAAGCAAAATAACGGTGCTTAGTGTAAGTTTTTTTTTTAATTTTTTCGTAACTTTTTGGTATCTTCAAATGGCTATATCTTTTAAGAACTTGATCTAGAAACATATTTGATGCACCAAATTATTAAGAATTGTTTATTCTTAAATACCAATATAATATAATATAAAATAAGTTCACAGAAAAAGCTCATAAAAAAGCTGACAAAGTCCAAAGTACGATAACTTTGGCGCCAAGAATTGATAACGGTTTTTTGTAGAACAGATCAATACAAGCATTTTTAACTATAGGTGGGGGGGGTCTATCTCCCTCTGTTTGGGCGGGAGGGGCAATTTTATAAAAACAGTGCTAAAAATTTAAAACAAATATTAAAAAATAACGGCAATACTTACAACTAAGTTTTATATCTTTTTTTAAAGCCAATACTTTTTTCTATTAGATGTTTTTTAAATCAAGTGAAACCTATGCATATTCTTTGAAAAAACGGACTTTAAACTCAAAAATTGCGAAAAAAAAGGTGAAAAAAAACTTTTAAGTGTGATTTTTCAAAACTGTAAAACAAAATACTACTTTTTTTTATAAAATTCGTTGCTCATATTAATTTTAAATCATAAACGGAAAACAAAATGATTTTATGTTTTCTGGTTTTTGAGAAAATGGAAAATTACTAAAACGACTTTCTTATAAGAGTTTTCTTTTTTTTTTTGGTATACGGTGAATGCTGTACCTAGGTTCGTTTTTGTAATGATGCTTGGGCATCTTTAAATGCAACAGAAACTTTGCATACACCCAACCTCGCACCCACCCCACCTCGCACCCACCCCAAATCCTATAGTGTGTCCAAGCAGGGGGGTTGCAGTGGGGCAGCATGCCCCCCCTTACATACCTCACTGTTTATACGCTTTAGTAATTTTCCATTTTCTTAAAAACCAGAACACATAAAATCATTTTGTTTTCAGTTTATGGTTTAAAATTAATATGAGCAACGAATTTTATAAAAAAAGAAGTATTTTATTTTACAGTTTTGAAAAATCAAACTTCAAAGTTTTTTTTCACCTTTTTTTCGCAATTTTTGAGTTTAAAGTCCGGGTTTCAAAGACTATGCATAGGTTTCACTTGATTTAAAAAACATCTAATAGAAAAAAGTATTGGCTTTAAAAAAAGGTATAAAACTTAGTTGTAAGTATTACCGTTATTTTTTAATATTTGTTTTAAATTTTTAGCACTGTTTTTATAAAATTGCCCCTCCCGCCCAAACGGAGGGAGATAGACCCCCCCATCCATAGTAAAAAATGCTTGTATTGATCTGTTCTACAAAAAACAGTTATCAATTCTTGGCGCCAAAGTTATCGTACTCGTGCCGAAAACTCTTATAAAAAAGTAGTTTTAGTAATTTTCCATTTTCTCAAAAACCAGAAAACATAAAATCATTTTGTTTTCAGTTTATGATTTAAAATTAATATGAGCAACGAATTTTATAAAAAAAAGTAGTATTTTGTTTTACAGTTTTGAAAAATCACACTTCAAAGTTTTATTTTACATTTTTTTTTCGCAATTTTTGAGTTTAAAGTCCGTTTTTTCAAAGACTATGCATAGGTTTCACTTGATTTAAAAAAACATCTAATAGAAAAAAGTATTGGCTTTAAAAAAAGATATAAAACTTAGTTGTAAGTATTACCGTTATTTTTTAATATTTGTTTTAAATTTTAAGCACTGTTTTTATAAAATTGCCCCTCCCGCCCAAACGGAGGGAGATAGACCCCCCCACCTATAGTAAAAAATGCTTGTATTAAACTGTTCTACAAAAAACCGTTATCAATTCTTGGCGCCAAAGTTATCGTACTCGTGCCAAAAAATTGAATTGGAGGTTGGTTCCCTTAGGTTTTAACATACTTAAGTTTTAAAAACAAATATTAAAATATTTTTTCATTAAATCCTGTTTTTAGAATAATGCAAAAAAAAATTGAAAACAAAAAATTTTTAACTACTAAGAAATTATTTCTGCAAAAAATCCTGCTTTTTGAATTACGCGAATTTTTTCTTATAAAAAATTCACTGTATTTTCTATTTTCTTTGTTACTAGCTCGCACCGTTTCCAAAAGTTGGCCAGTCGGTAGAATGCAAGAAGAAACAATTTGTCTACCATGATAAAGTACTTTATGTACACTTACAGGCGTATAACACCATCCGTACTTTTCTAGGAACAACTCCCTAGCCCTTTCCTCACTTGTGTCAAATGCATTTAAACCGTTTTATTAGCCTTACATCAATTCCCGTTATTTCGGTCGTTGTTTTTTAATTTCGGAAAAACCGCCTTTCCCTATTTCCATCATTTGTATTGCCAGCTTATTGGGTTCGCATGTCATTTGCATTTTATTTCTGAATGTTTCCTGTATAAACTTCTTCCAAACTTTCACATTTAGCCTGTATTCCAAAAACCAAATCCAAGAATGGAGTGAACTTTAACTCAAAGAACATTGAAAACAGATCCAGACACTTACTGGAAATTATACTTGGATTATTCATCTCGGATGGCTTAGCGACGCATATGTTACATGTTTGAGATGATGAAGTCACAAATGTCAAGGGAATTCAATTCAATTCATCTATCACTGTTAGTAAGAAAATTAGTTTTACAGATATATTTACCTATGAAATCCTTACTCATGAATTTCTACAGCTCATTATGCATTAATTTGCTCTATGACTAGAACAACTTCCTGTTATATTAAATCTGTTGTTTCCTTTGCGAAAGCAAGCTTAGCCGTGTGAAGCTAGGCAGGATCTACATAGGATTTTGTCACATCCTGTGAGTGTGACATCCTAAAGATGTGAGTTTTTCTTGATAAAAACACATTTGAAATGCCTGATTTTCGTCAAAAGATTCCTTAGATGTGTTTGCTGAGCTTCATCACATCCACATTCAAAAACCATAGAGAGTTCTTTAAAGCCTGTTTTGAGTTTTTCAGCTGAGTTTAAAAAATCTTTTTGGGATAAACATAAACGTTTCACTTTACACTAATGATCTGAAGATCACATACGACAGACAATTCTGACATATTTTCTTGATCAGGACAGGAAGCATATTCTTTTTGACTCTTTAATTTTGTCATATGTCGGATATGTGTGCAGTAAAATTCGAAAGATGTTGTTTATTTTTTGACAAATCAAAGCTAACGCTGCAGCAGAAGATAAAATTTTTTTAACAGACGGCACTGTTTGAAGAGTTATTTTTTAACTTTGTTCCTAAAGTTGAATTAAAATAAATTAAAGTTTAAATAATTCTTTATTGAAAATCAAGCTCTCTCTAGGATCCTATTGACAATTTCTTCACTATACAACAGCAGTCAGTATCTCTCTTTCCATAATTTCCCTTAAGTTTTTTTTTCATTAGCAGTTCCAAATTCTTCTGGGCTAATATATAAATGAATCCAAGAGTCTTTGCAGTTTGCACTTTTTATTTTTTTATTTTTTCGCAGCATTCCAGCATCGCCCTACTTTTTAAACATTAAAAGAAAATGAAATTTTATATAAAATTTTTTGTGGCAGATTGAAGTTTTCACTAAGCCGGCAAGAATAAGTGCTTTTGAAGCGGTCGCGTGCCTACCACTTTTGGCTGACATCTGACTTAACTTACATATATAACAAATTCTTAAACTTACCTTATGTGAATTCGGTGTATCTTTCAAAAATGCTGTTTGATCAAAATAGCTCATAACAAATGAAAAAAACTGCTTCAACGCGCCTTATTTTGACTTTTGAAATCCATACCTCACGCTATGCACGCTAGTCAATATTGATCAGGCAACCTCTGGTGCACCATTGCCGCCCACATGCTCTTAAAAAAACACATTCTACAGTTAGAGTCTATCTCCAATGTGGACATCAAAGGTCAAGGCTCTATTTTTGAAGATAAACAAACATTTTTAATGATAGATAGTGTTCTTAGAACATGTCCAGTGCATGGTACATTTCTCATGGTACATTTCTCATATTAAATATTAAACACATAGTACATAATGCCTACACTTTTATCTTCTGACTTCTCATTTTTATGCTTCCCATTGTAGTAGTAATTTTTTCATAAAAAAATATTTCCTTTTGAAATTCAATTTCAACTTTTACTTTAAATATTTCACGACGACATAAATACATATATCTATACCGTGGCGACACCTAACTTTTTCCATTCAAATGAGATATTAACACCCCATAAATTATTCGAGGACTTCGTATATGTGATTTATGCGAAAGGGGAGCACAAATCGTTCGTTTTTATTTATTTTTTCCATCACAAGAAAAAACAAAAAAACAAAATTCATACACCGCAAAAACCTAGAATAACAAGCAACAGTAAATTGATTTTCATCTCATTGGTGTTTTACGTCGATTACCCACTCTCTCTAACCCAGCTTCATAGGAGGTTCATATATTTTATTAATTTCAAAAACCAACAAAAGATACAAAATAAACAAACTAACTTAGTGAAAAGGCAGAACACAACCATTTCAGACGCAGACCAATTAAAAATCTCAGCTATTTTTTCCCACACAAAGACAAAGCCGAACATTTTAGTGGGTCGGATTCGTCCTGTTTTAACGGCAAGGAAGACCAACCCTTTTATATTTGTAGATTACCGAAACAAAAAGTTATATTTATATTTTTTTTAACTAAGCACATTTGACCCCTACAGCTAGATAATGAGACCGCTTCTCAGCCATGCTGCTTAATTTTTCCATTAAAAATAACTGTTCTTCGCAAAAGATAATTTTCTTGATTTTAGGGTTAAAAATTAGAATTGGCGCCAGCAAAAGGATACTATTATCCCATTTCATCTGTTTTCGGTTGTTGCTTGGCATTTAGCCAAGTCGGCGAAAGTTTTTAAATTAAATTAACGAAAATAAAAATGAGAAGAAAATAAATGCCGATTACTTTACCATTTCTGATTAAAAGTCAATAAATCATAAAAAAGGATAAGATAGTGAGGGATCTCTTATTGTCTCGTTTTAATGTTATTTTGCATATTTGTCAATTTTATATTTTGTTTTTGAGTGAGTGACGTGAAAGTTGAAATGTTATTTTCAATTATTAAGTCAAACTTTGTGTCACTAAAAAAATGGTACATAAGTATGCAAATTCTTTGCCACTGCAACAGATGTTTTAACATGAGATTCCACAGTGATTGGATTTGTTTTGACGGCATAGGTGGGAGTTTATTTTACCATGCTTATAAATACCTTTATATGTATGTCTGGCTAAAAAGTTGTTCAGGGAGCCAATTCTTCCTTAGAGTACTCTTGTTGTGAGTTTTCATTAAATCATTTGAATTTATCTATTTATATCAATATTACTTTATATTTATAATAAAAGCCAGTTGGTTCGATATTTTTGGGAAAAGCTTTTTGGTTCTATGTTCTTGGATTCCGAACATGTAAAAGTAATAAGCTAAAATTAAGCTTATCTGAAATCCAAACCGGAAACCCCTAATTTTAATTTTAGATCGGAGATTCGGTAGACACATCTTAGTTTGTAAGCCGTGTTTCGGCGTGAAGTGCTTACGCAGCAAACAATAAAACGGCTATGTTCACTCTTAACTCATTTTTAGTTTTGGAAATAATGACGTACAGATGGCGTTGCTAATTGTGTGGAGAAAAATATGCTTATCAGAGACAAGCATCAAAACAAATTGAATTTACCGGAAATCCGAACCGGAAAGGTTAAATTTTAATATTAAAATTTTACCGGAAGTTAAGCCTTTTAAAAGACCAATCTTAATCCGTCTGTATTTCAGCAATCACTGAACCGATTTACACGTTTCACATGCTGTTGGATAGAGGAAATGTCAAACTAGGTCGTCAGCACTGTATTTCTTTACAGATATTCACGGTTTGGCTTAAAAACGACACCAAAGTTTAACTTCCGGAACTCAAAAAAATGGGCATACAAATATTTATTTTAAATATTTTGTGACAGGCACACTGCAAGGAACTTGAATTCATCTTCTAACACTGCCCATAGCAGTGCGACCAAAAATTAATTGACGAATTTTGTATTTTTGGCGAGTGTCGTAAATTTTCGTTTTGGTATTGTGTATCTCTTTCGATGGAGATATCTGTTACTGTGAATAATTGACGTGATTATTGTGAATAAAACTTAATTTCGACATTTGAGTTAGTTGTGTTTTCATTTTGTGCAGCAATCTTGAAATTTGTTTATGAAAAAATTTAAAATTAAAGTAATAATACAACATATCAATCTTAAAAGAACTTCTGTAGTTAATAATAAAAAAATATCCGCTAGTAAAAAACAATGATTTCTAGTGAATTCCTTTTTGACGATTCGGAAGAAGAAGAAAATGTGAACCACGGCTTGTTAGTAATCGCCAGGAATAGAAGGCAATTAAGAGATGCATCTAATCCTCTAGAGCTAGAGGAAAATATGTTGGTTAATGTTTATTAAAGAGGTCTTATTTTGCTTACTATTTCTTTATTGCAGTTTTTTGAAACACTTTCGCATATCAAAACCTGCTTTTGATTATTTATTTTCTGAAATAGAAAGCCATCTTAGGTCAATTAAGAGAAAAACGGGAGTCCACAATATAATAAAACTTGCGACTGCACTAAGATTCTGTGCACATGGAGCATATCAGTTCAGCGTCGGAAACGAGTATTGTATAGGGCTTGCCCCGTCTACAGTGTCACTGGTGCTTAAGGAAGTTCTTGACATTTTAGAGCGAATTATATGTCCAAAATGGATTGACTTCCACTACACTGACGCTGAAAAAAGCCGGCCCAAATTATATTTTTTGAGCGGAGCCGTATTCCAGAGGTCATAGGTTGCGTTGATGGTACGCATATCAAATTTGCGTCTCCAAAAAAAGAACTACAGCACGCTTACTACAATCGAAAGGGATTCTACAGCATAAATGCCATGATTGTAAGAACAATTTTCGTTTTACCAATAAATTTATCATTCTTTTTCAGGTTTGCGATGATGCAATGAAAATAAGATTTATAAATGCAAGATACCCAGGGTCAACGCACGATTCAAATGTTTTTAACATATCACCGTTAAGGACAATTTTAGAAAGACAGCATCAAAGTGGAGAAACAAACACTTGGCTCTTGGGTAGGCTTTGCAATATGAACACCTATAAATATTTGATATTGATAGTATAATTTATTCAGGTAATGCAAGGTATCCTTTAAAGCCTTATTTAATGACCGCGTTTCGAAATACTGAAGCCAATACAAAGCATGCACAGGCAAGAAACGTAATCGAACGTACTATTGGCGTGTTGAAGAATAGGTTCAGATAATATCTGCGCAGCTTTGCACAACATTTGCCTGTTCTACAATACTCCTGTGCTTGATGATGTCATCGATGAACCTGAGGATGATGACTCTGCAAACATTGACAACACAAATGAAGTTCAACATTTTCGAAACGAGGAGGCTGTTGCAATTAGAAACCAAATTATTATGTCAATGTTTGAAACGTAATAAAATACAAACGTGTATGCATTAAAAAAACTCATTATCATAAAAAATCTTTATTATAAACACTTCACAGAATAAAAAAAAACAAAACAACAAAAAACTAATTATAACAATATTAAACTAAAAATCACTTCATTTGGATTAATAAAAAACTAATTAATAATTAATACGTGCAATGTGCATACTTAAGGCCTACCCAACAGCAAATCTACTTTGGATTTTTGAAATTCCAGTTTCTGTTGGATTAGCTTCAGTTTTGCAACTCTGTCCTTTTGGCGGTTTTGTGTATCATCTTAATAAATTTTAAGCTTCTTCTTTTTAAGTGCCAGTATATCCTTATTTATATAGTAATTCTTTCTCGAATACTCTTCCAAGTTGGAAACTGTTTCCTTTAGACTCTCCAATGTACTTTTTGCTTCGGTACAAAATTCTTGTAACGTGTTGATCTGCTTCTTCAAAAGCTCGATTCTTTCATTTGCTTCTCTATTTTTGGTTTTGTTCTTATCCGATTTTTTTAGAGGGAGTTCATTAGTACCACTTAAAAATAAGTCAGTCATTGGTAAATCTTCCAAATGAACTTCAGACGATTCCGCTTGAGAAATTTTTGCGGTAGATTGTGTGATGATTATATTAGGTTCATTAATATCGTTTTCTTTTTCTTGGCCAAACTCAAGACCAGGTGGATCTGGTCTCCATGCTGCTAAAAGTGTGCAAGCGGTTTGGCCCTCCTCCTGTTGCCTGGATTTCTACCTTATTTTCAGTTTTTTTCTTTTTTATTTTGCACTTAAGATCTGCCTAATCCTGTAATAATAAACACAATTTTAAGACTTTTTTTATGATATTTGGATCTTTAAATAACTTTAATCCATTTATCGCACGTACGTAATGGTGGTCCAAGAGAATTCAATTCCAACGTAAACTTTTCCCATTGTTTTTTTGCCGCCGCTTTTCCACAAATTCCCTTCGCGATGTCAGGATTCGCTTCTATCGAAAGCACTAGCTTTTCTAGTTGCTTTTTATTACTGACAACTTTTGCCCTGTAAATGACAAATTTATTATATTATTTTGTTAATTTTACTTATTTGACTAAATTTCCTTACATTTTGGTTGAGAAAGTTTGTTTATGTATGTAGACACTTCTCTTGTTTAACGCAGAGTCGATTAAAGAAAAAACTGACTTAAAATGGGAAAAAAATTATTTAAAATCAACGGCTTCATTCACAATGCTGTGCGATACGTTTTTGAAAAGCCAATAACTTTTTCTTTCATTCTGTGTTTAAATAAATCTATTCTAAGAAATAGTTTTTGAAATATTAATTTTCAAAGTCAAAATTTTGAAAAAAAAAATTTCAAATTAATTTTTTTCAAAATTTTACGTAATTAAGTGCTAATTGTAATTTCAAAATTCAATGCTGTTATTAATTTTAAGTCTAAATAAGAAAACCGGATGCAAAAATTTTATGTCGTTCTCAAGGAATTAAAAAAAAAACAAAACCACCTTTTTCTAAGAAAAACATTTATTTTTATTTTTACGTTACACATGTAGGTAGGTAGGTACATTGAAATAGTTTTTTTAGGAAGCTTTATGTAAGATAAGTGTGAGGTAGGTCAATATAACTATTTGACCTGTTTGAAAGTTACTTTAGGGTTTATTGCAAAGGGGTGAATTTTGAAAACTTTCAAAATTGCGAAAACTAGATCCAAAAATGTGATTTTCAGAAATTAGGTGCTTCCCCCCATTTTTCCAAATTTAAATTTTTTAAAAACTCTACAAGGTTGTGGTACCCTAATACGAAGTTTTTTCTCTTTTTATTTTGAAAAAAAAAATCGAAACTGTGGATAAAAAGCTCAAAAAACATGTCACAGTTATTTTCCTGTAAATTTTTTTTCTGAGGCTCTTTGTGAACAAGTTACTTTTTAACATTCACAGATTTTGATTGAAGTATATTAGTTATTTGGCAAACAACAATTCAATCATTCAAATTGCATTTTTTTTAATTATTTTCCATTTATTTTTTCAACAAAATCAACCCCAAATAATTTGGAAAATAATGGGTAAAATCTGATAATTTTCATTTCTGATTTATTTTTACCTAATGCTTTTATTTAGGTGCCAGTGAAGAAAAATGAGTATTTTCATTGCAGGCTAGGTACCTACGTAGATCGTCATCATGATACCCTTTCCCTCGGCACATGCCAAAGGCCATGCAAAGACATTTCAGTCACACACATTCTTATTTGCAATTACCTACCACTCCATGTCCGTCAACACGCGAAATGAAAAAAAAAATCGCTTCTAAATAAAAATAGGAACATAGATATACAATTGCAATATACACATTCCCTCTTCCCACTATCTCACAATTTACTAATCGTGTCCAACCACACCACCAAAAAGGAGGTCATCTTCAATATTTTTGTTTCTTTCCGTTGTAGGATAACAGAAGAGGAGGTATCTCCAATTTAGGTTTAATCGCAAATAAAAATTGAAGTGCCCAAGCCCAAGTGCCTACGTCAATTATTCTGATACAGAAACATAGATCTCAATTTCTTCTTCCTTTTGACACCTCAACCTTGAAGATTCGATAAGATTAACTCATTTTATAGACGATTCCCTGAGACTCTATTTCTATATAATTAACGAATAAAATCTTTTTCAGCATTATTCCCACATCCATAAGTTTCCTTCCAAAACCAAGTAGAAAAAAAAAACAAAAATATCATATACCTACTTGGACGACAGCGACGACGACGATACCTACGAATCGTACGTACACCAGCGTTGCCGAAGTTAACCAATCGTGCTTTTTTGACACGACAATTTTTTCTTGTGGCACAGTGGCACAAAACATTTCAATATCGCACACTTTATCATTGCCTATATCTTACTTTAATATTGATGGAAAATTATATAATAAATTACAGAAATAAAGTTTTATTTTTTTAACAGAAGATTTATAGTTTTTTCATGGCAAGCAGTTTTTAAAATGTGACACGGCATTTTCTTTTCTCGGCGGCAACGATGATGTACACCATTCACCATACCATTTGTGTTTTGTGTATCACCACAAAAAAAAAAAGTTGATTCTAAAGAGAGTGCGAACATCGAAAATATAATATTCTCTTTCGACGGAAGTTTCGTGAACTAAATATCGTTGTGTGCGTATTTTGATTAACAAAATCGTTAAAAAGATGCTTTTTCAAAATTAAATATAAAATTGTTTATGCGTGTGATATTGTTTTCTTCACTTGGAACTTTAGCAAAAAATATTGAAATAAAATACAAAAATAATAATAAAGTTGTACATGGCATTTCAACCTGGGAAAACTACCATGTGTATAGATACTTTGAATTGTAAATTTTTACGTCTAAACAATATAAAATTGCAAAAAAATTTACAGCAGGATTTACAAAAATAATAAGAGATTCGAATAAATTAAAAACAAAAAATATTAAGAATAAAACATGCCAGCCCCAACGGGGGAAAGAAAAAAGTAGTATTGTTTGTGTATATATAAGTTTTTCAGACGTATAAAGTGGAAAAAAATAATTTTTTGTTTTGTTTCAAATAAAGTATCTACTTTCTGTTATAAAAAAAAAATATTGTTTGGTTCCGTTGAAAATTTAAGAAACTGCGCCAATAAACGAGCTTTAAATTAGTGTGAACTTACGTCCATTTTGTAGCTCAAATAATTTTTTTTTTTTTTTTTTTTTATCTTATGAAAAGCATACATTCATTGACAGTTGAAAAACATTAACAACAAAATAAAAAAACAAATCACACGAGAGCCCCTTGAGGGAATGCATAAATCAGCCAAAATAAAGGGGACAAAATGTGTAATTCCTTCCCTAAAAAGCACAAACTTTTGTAAAACATAAAATTGAGGACATATGTTTTAAGATATGTTCATGGACTAAATAATAAATTTTATTTCATCAAAATATCTTTTCAAATGTAGGAGATATATTAAGTTTTGTGCATGTAGTACCCTACATTTACGAGGAAGACCCACCCTTAAGAGGGCAGTATATGTACGTGTTCTCCCGAAGATCTTAGAACTCGTTCTTGGTCGAATTATCATTCCCTTCGTGAGGGGCGTAAACAACGAAATTAAATGTTCTTAAATTTTGCTTTCATGCGGAATATATGACAAAACGATCCGCTAACACTACAAAAGCTAAAACTTTCGGAAAGGTTTTTTTTCGTGGTGAAAAATGTATCCTTCTAAGAGTGGAAAGCTAGATAAAATTACTTCGAATATGTCGGAGAAGCCTATATGTAAGGGGTTCCGGTTTGGGAAAATAGTACGGACAACCTACTATAAAAACCTTTCTTAATTTCACTAAGAGAATTCATCGGATGCCATCTATAATCGTTGGAGTGTGTTGGTGTAGTAGACACTCCATCGTTCCAGGAAATAATGCGGACAAAAAGCAGTGCTACTGAGCGAACGCAAGCTCTAAGAGCAAAGAGAAGAGAGGAACGATTAACGATTAACGTTTAAGTTTATTGAATAATTTATATACACAATTTTCTTAACACTTAGTTATCTTTAAAAATATCTCATGGTCTTGTTATTATGTTGGCACAGAAGGGTTCAATTCAATAGTCAATCGTTTCTTATTTTTGTTATGTTAATTAAACATTTCGATGGAATAACTTGAATAATTTATATTATATAATGATGGATTTCTCGCGGGTTGTTCAGATCCGGTTGTCATTGTTGTGTGGGGGGGGGTACCCACGAGTGAGGACTGACTCTTATCAGTTGATTTGGAGGCGGGTCAGATTAAGTATAGGAACTTTCTTGCGGATATGAGGAGCTATCTGTCAACTTTAATGAAGAGAGTAACGCCGACTGAAGGGTGGTGTGGTTAACGATTGCCAACTTAAATTTTAAATCTGCTGCTGCAGAAGGCCTATCAGTTGAATTCTTCAAGAAAAGGGAGCAGGAGATGTTTTATTCTTATCTTTAAAACATGTCCGGATGAATGGAATGGAACCTTGACATAATGTGCCCTATATCAAAAGACAAATCGACGCTCTGACAATTCATCACAGCTACTGAGGAAGAAGCCTAATAGATGTTTTGTTACGAACCTCATAAGCAGATCTTAAGGTGAAGCCTAGAAATGTTAAATATGTTTTCCAATTTGACATCATAATATCGTCGGAAAAGCAGAACCTAAATATTCCAAGATTCATTGATGTAACCAAAAATATTGTCAAAGTGCCATTCAATACTTTAACACAACACATTTCTATTGACAGCAACCTATAGCTTGTAGGGTGACAATCTTATGAGGCACAAAAAAAACTCACATAAATCCTCTTAAAATTAAAAACGTTCTTGCGGTGAACGCATGACTCGCATTATTATTACCAAATTATTTACTTATGACGTAAATTATCCCTAAAATGATTATAGAACGAAATGCTATTGCATCCTCCTTCATCATACACCATTGTATACTTCCTCTAGATATAACATTTTGTCTAGTTTGAAGTACAAAAAAATGATATATGTGCAAGACTAAGCCAATTTTTATGTAAAGCAATTTATTTTGAATTATTTTTATAGTACATAGATAACTATCGTCTCGTTGAGTGAGCATAAAAATGGAACCCAATACAAGAATATAGATTTTTTAACTGTTTGTATTTTCATGCATTCATGTTTGCATTTGTAAAAAATATTTTGAAGACCTTTCTAACTAGAATTAAATTTAAATTCATAATATTTACACATTTTGGTCTGGGTCCTAGCATGTAAACAAAGGAAATTAAAGAAAAAATAAAATTGTAGCAACCGCCAAGTTTTCTCACTTGAATAACGCTGCTCCCTGAAATTTGTAATATCCGCAAAAAAAAAATATGCTTAGCGACATTTTTAAAAATGCGTTTTTCTTTTTTAGCTCTGAGCAGAGCACGGAGTATAGATTGTCGAGTGAGATCTCAGCAGAGTACGCTCCGAGAGGTCTGATTTATTTATGAAACACACTTGAGCACTTCACTGTCATATTAGTAGAAATCAACTCACTCACAGTGCTCTGCTCAGAGCTAAATAAGAAAAACGCCTATTGTCGTAAGTAACAAAACGTCCATACAAAAATTTTCTTAGATGTCGTTTAGTTTAACCAAAATTGTCGCTTAGCACACTCACCCAAATAGAACTTGGTCCATTTTTGTCGCTTATAACAATCCAGATATGGATGTCTTTGATTGTAAATAATTTTCTATGAAGAAGGTAACTGTTTTTTTTCCATTTATTTTGTGTTTTTTTTTTTTTTTTTGTCTCTTAGGTTGTAAGCGTATTTTTGTGTGTAAATACCGTTGCACAGATAGCTTGTTGGTTTTATTTTAAATATTAGAATGAAGTATATTTAACTCTCGTCAGTTGTCTTTGTACTTTTTTCGGTGAGGAGTGTTGCAAAAAAGTGGCTAAGATATACATATGTACGTTTTTGTTTGTTAGATCATCTTTTCGTGATATTCTAGTGAATCTATTATATTTTTACCATTGTATATAAATTTCTATAGTACAACGATGGAGCAGCGCCATCTAAAGAAAGTTGTTAACTGCACATTCGGAGGTTCTTGCATTTACTAAGTGTCTATTCTGTTACCCTAACAATAGTCGTCTACGAAACAAATTAATAATATATAATGTATTTTATTGGCTCTAAAATCCCTATTTCCTTGACAAGAGTCGTAAACAAAACAAAAATAATATATGTTTACGACTGTTGTCAGGGTTACAGAATAGACAACTATTAAATGCACGAACCTAAAAATGTGTTTATCACACGTTTCTCAAGATGGCCAGGCGGTGATTATTCAGCATGAAAATACTATAGAAATGTATATACAATGTCTTTACCATGAATGATAATTTGCCAGGTCCCTCTGGATTGTAAAAGCCAATTTTATTTAATTCAAGATCTAGGCAATTGGTTGAATTAGCAATAAAGTCTAATGAATTAATGGAAGTAAGTAATAAATAAGCTCCTTGATTTTTGATACATATGTATACAAGTTTATTATTTTGAGGTAGATGAGGTAAATACAATTATTACAAATGAGTTTTGTTTTAGGTGAATAATTTTGAAAAATGTACTACAGGTAAAAGGAGTTTGTCTGCACCACCCGAATCTGGATCTGAGACTGAGTGTGATCCGTTTGAAACAGGAGGGAGTTCATCTTGGCATAAAGATTCCACGGAATATTCAAGTGCCGATGAAAAAGAGCAACATTAAAAAAGAATCCAAACCAGGGTTGTGACACTACTGCAATTGCAGTATATCTACTGCACTTTTTTCGAAAAACAAATCTACTGCCTTTAAATCAAAACTACTGCACTTTTGTTCTTACGATAAAAATCATGCAATATGTAAATGTTCCACAAAATATTTTTTTAATTCTACCACTGAATGCAGTCAGACTCATTCTGTCTGATGAAATCAACCCATTAATTGTTATGTGCATTCGGCTCTCGGCACTCGGCTATCGGCTTTAGTATGTTATTTTGTGCAAGGAAATGGCAAACGTTAATAAAAATTGTTGGGCACCTTCAGATTCCGTAGGTCTTATAGACTTTTTTAATCAGTTTATATTCGTCGACGGACAATTTAAAAAAAGGAATGAAAAGTTAGCTATTGGACACAAATTTTTTTTTTTATTTCAAGACTATGAATTTGTATTTTGTTTTGAAGAAAAATGAATGTTTATTTTGTTATTTAAAGTTAATTAGGTGTATCTATGTTATAACTTAATAATATTTTGAAAAATAAAAATCTACTGCGAAACACATAAATCTACTGCACTTTTTTTAAAATCTACTTCGGACATATTTTCAAAAAGTCCCATCGCTGATCCAAACCCACATGTAATGGCCATTGAGGTATGTAACCAGGGGTTGCGAGTAGAATCGAAAAGAGTTCGTGTTGAGAAAAAACAAAAATCTGTGCAAAGAAATCCATGCAAGAGCTGCCAGTTTTTGCTGAAAACCCTTAACATTTCTAGTAGGTGTGTGGGTGCAGTGCAATAACACCCGCGGCAATAACCCCTGCAGGGGTTATTTCCCAAACGAAAAGGAAATAACCCCTGCAGGGATTTGTTCCTTTTTAATGTGGCAATAAAAACCGTATGTCTTATTTCCTTTTACCTGTGGGGATTATTTCCAATTTCAAATGGAAATAAAGCCCACCATAGAAAACCTAATAAACCAAAACAAATTCTACAAAATAACCATATTCGCTTTATTTCAAGAAACCAGAGAAAAAAATTGAAAATAATAAATAATAAGAAAAAAAAAAAACATATTTTAAATTCAGTTCTGAAATTTGGAAAATATGCTTAAATTTAATAACTATGCAAATATTTAACTTGTAAGTTTAACTATTTGCTTACAATATGGGCATAAAACTTTTGAATTTCCATCTTGTAGGGCGCCTTTACTGTGCATTTCAAAGCAAGTTTTACAAAATTTAAAATGATTACACGGATTAAGTACAATATCTCAGCTTATAGCTGAATAATACGGTAAAATTTTTTTTCTCTAAATTCCAACTTGAATGAAATAATATTTGAAATTTTAATATTTTTCGTTGTTGCTTCTTATTAAAATTGTTCAATGGAGAGTTCCAACTTGCATGACAACAATATTTGAAACTGCAATTTTTTGCGTTGTTGCTTTTTATTAAAATTTTTAATGGAGAGTTTAAGCTTAACCCATGTGTGGGGCTTGTTGCCAATTCAAATTGGCAATTACACCCGCAGGTGTAAATGCCTTTTTGTTGCAGGGGTTATTACCACATTAAAAAGGAAATAACCCCTGCAGGAGTTATTTCCTTTTCGTTTGGGAAATAACCCCTGCAGGGGTTACTGCCGCGGGTGTTATTGCACTGCACCAGGTTTGTGACATATGCCCTTGAAAAAAGAACAGTTTTAAATACATCGGAAACAGAAAAAAGGGGAGCAGCAGCTAAGTCAAATGCTACTCCCGATGATTTAAAAGAAGCCGTTTCCACTTTCATTGAAAGCCTACCAGGGGTTCCATCCCACTATTGCCGTTACTTACTTGCCCACGGAGTATTTTAGTGTTTCGAATCTTTACAGAAAATTTTAAGAAAACCAAGTGGAACAAGGTATATTTTCAACTAATGAAAAAATATTTTAAAGTTAACAGTCGAGCTAACGGCAAAGTCAATGCTTAAAAAATCATAAAAACTTTTGTAAACGTAATAATAACTTGCAAAAAAAGAATCTTTGAATTTGATTTGAATTGATATTTACATGATTGCATATTTTCAACACTAAAAATATTTCTTTAGTTTTGTGCTGGGACACTTTTTTATTTTCTTGATGTTCAAATTTATAAAATGTTTCCTAGATCCAACATAATTTCAGCCACTCTCCAAATGAATCAGGTATTGTGTAAAATCTCATCATGGTAAATGTAAACATTTGGTCCCTTTTTTTTTTATCAACCAGACCTCAATCGAATATGTTAAAAATATGAAAAATCTTGGGGTCCACTTTAACTTTAATTTAAACTGCGATGTACATATTAATAGGAAAGTTTCGAAAATAACGGGTGATTTTTTAAGAGGTTTAGAACTTTTTTTTTAAAAAAAACACAAAAAATTCGAAAAAATGAATGAAATATTTATCTGAATCGATAGTTTGAACCTTGCAATTTAATGTTTAAAGATAATTTCATGCAAATGTTGACCGCGGCTGCGTCTCAGGTAGCCCATCCGCTGAGTCCAATTTTGGCATACTTTTTCACACATATCGGCCGGTATCTCACGAATGAATGCATGGATGTTGGCTTCCAGTACGTCAATCGAAGCGGGCTGTCCCTATAGACATTAGCCTTGACATACCCCCACAAAAAATAGTGAATGGTGTCAAATCGCACGATCTAGGCGGCCAATTGACCGGCCCGAAACGTGAAATTAACTGTTCACCAAACTCGCCTCACAATTGAGCCATTGTTTCGCGTGCTGTGTGGCATGTGGCACCGTCTTGTTGAAACCACATATCATGCAAGTCAAGAACTTCCATTTCGGACAAAAAAAAGTTTGTTATCATCGCTCGGTAGCGTTCACCATTGACAGTAACGCTGCGATTCGCAATATCTTTGAAGAAATATGGCCCAATAATGCCGCCGGCCCATAAACCGCACCAAACAGTGGCTTTTTCGGGATGCATTGGTAGCTGTTGCAATGCTTCTGGCTGATCTTCACTCCAAATGCTGCAATTTTGCTTATTTACGTACCCATTCAACCAAAAATGAGCCTCATCGCTGAACACAATTTTTCGATAAAAAAGCATTTCGAACATTTCGAACCGAGCACGAATTTTGATAGTAAAATTCAATAATTTGCAAGCGTTGTTCATTTGTAAGACGATCCATGGTTAAATTGCAAACCAAACTGAAGCTGTTTAACAGTGACACAAGGTACTAAACACACGTCAGCTGTCAAAACCATTGTTGCCAAAACCAAACCAGCTAAAAAATCACCCTTTATATGGTGCGCTTTGAGGTTTAAGTCCAACAGCAAAATACTTACCAAGAAATGTTAAACTCAGGTTAGTTGAAGCATTTATTTTACATATTTTTATGTACAGCTGTGAGTTATTTGCTAGTTTGGATTATAAGTCCAAGAGAAAACTCAACGTTGCATACAACAGCTGCGCCAGATATATATTTGATCTGAAAAGATACGATTACATTTCCGACTATTCCAAACAAATTCCAGGCTGCTCATTGGCAAGCCTTTCGAAATATTGTACCATGATATTGTTACAAAGATTAATACAATAAAAAGAACCGAAATATCTTTTTGATAAAATCAAGTTTGTTAGAAGTAATTGAACATTGCAAATAATTCTGCCAAGACATACTTAAGTATCTTATGTTGTGACTTCATGCAATTTTCCATTCATGCCATTCAACTTTGGAACCAAGTTCCCATCAGTATTAAGCTCATAAGCAACACAAACACTTTCGCAAAAAAGGCTTTTCAATTTTTTTCAGATAGTTTCTAATGCCTAAATTTTTTTATAAACACTTCTTTTTCATCTTTTCTTATCTTCCTTCCATTCCTCTTCTTTTTACGTTTTTAAAATTGAAATGTAAAACTTTGAATTGTATAACATTTAGAGAAACTCTGCAACATATTTTAAGCATGTGCAATTTAAAAGATATAAAATTTATATCTTACAATGTACAATGAATAAATAATAAATACTAAAACAACTTTTTTTGTAGTCCCATAGCTTACAAGAAAATCAAGTTGGTGCGAACCAGTCGTCCAGAAAATAATTGTTGCTTACAATGTTTACCTGAACATTTTTTGCAAAAATTTGGCATTTGCCGAGAAATTAGCTAAAAACTGAATTTCGATTCCTTCAACCCTTAAAAAAAAAATTAGCTCCAAGCCAAACCATCATAATCATAATCTATAATAAAGACCCCCTGAGGAAGACAGCAATCTCTGTCGAAACGTCAGGAAAAGTAAATTAAGTAATTTTGTTTCATTGCTTATAAAAAGTGACTAGGAACTGATTCTTCAACAAATAAAGTTACAAACCATGAATACCTTTTAGGATTTGCTCACGACATCAAAACAAAGATCTCCAGCAAAATTCACCTTTGTCGGATAAAATAAAATAATTTCGGATTCAAGTTCTTAAAATCTAAAGTTTAAATTTCAATGCTTCAAAAAGAAAACCCCATTAAAGACTTAAAACAAATCTAAATGACATACAAACAATTCTCAAGTGTGTTTAAATCCGTAATCGGATACTCCTAGGAATATTTTTTTAATCTTCATTTTGCAGAATAAAAATCAGAGAGCAAATAAAAATTCGAGTTACATGAAAAAATGCAACGTCATGGAATAGAAAAACATCCAACTTCATCACAATAAAATAAGAAGGGAAAATACCAACGAACTTCTGCTGACAAAATACTCGTATACATTCTGATAACGAGAGGATATCGTTTACATGCATCGGTCGTCGCTGTATGCGGAAAGCATGGAAGTGAAAGGACAAAAGCAGAACATAAATACAATTCCGTCAGAGTGTTCCATGCTTCCAAAACTGACCGTCATGATATGTCCATTGTACCACAAGACGACATCTGTCCACATAAGGCATAAAAAAGAAGCCTGCGGGTGTACTAGACTAGGTATCATATTTAAGTTTGAAATATTTTGTTAAGTGAGTAAAATAGGTGGGATGGATCATGGATGGGTTTAAAGTTTAAACAAACGAAACGTTTTTTCATATCTTTCTTTCTAATTTTGCAATGTTTAATGTAGTAGATATACAATGCTGTTCATTATAATGATACGTTGCTCATCGCAGGCCCGTGCGCAGGAATTGCTCTGGGGGGGGAGGTTGCATATTTTCATGGTTATAATTTAAAAACGACAAGAAACTATTGATTTTTCATAAAAAAAAAGTTTTATTTTCATAAACACATATAACACAAGGTATACCAAAATATATGGATAAATCCCATTTAAAAATAAAAAAAACAAAATTTCTTTACTAAGGATTTTTTTTAATTTTACCAATTATTTTATTTTTACTTTGATGTTTGAAATAAGTTTCTCTTGTAAGTTCTTTTTTTTTTAATTTTAAAATGCAAATTAAACAGATTATTCCATTTTTATCCCGATTTCCTAACTTCTGAGGTATCTTTTGTTGAAATTTTTGTTTTATTCTTTATATTTTTTTTCCTAATTCTTTATTGCATCAATCCCATTTTGGACACAAAATTAAACTCATATATTTTGTGAGTTTGATTTTGTATCGAAAATGGCATTGAATTAAGAAACAAAATATAGAATGCAACAATAAATTTCAACACAGAATACCTCAGAAGAAGTTAGGAAAACTAACTTAACAATATGGGCATCACAATGACCTAAGTGTGCTGGGGCTGAGCTATTGGCTCTCCTACAGCAACCCGCAAACCTAACCTAACCTAACTTAACATCGGAATAAAAATGAATTAATTTGCATTTTAAAATTTTAGAATAAGACCAAAAAAGCCAAATTAATTCACACAGAACACCAAACATCTTTACTTTACTTTACATTCAGTCGCCATTGTCTAGAAAACTGTAGTGCCCCGTTGCGTAGTGGTTAGTGTGTGAGACTATCACGCTGGAGGTCTGGGTTAGACCCAGCAGGGGCACCGCCTCTTGCTAATACTCTAATTCTGAATGCTCATTAAATATTGTTTTCCATGATGTTAGTGCGTTGTTTGGTGATGATGGTTAAACCTGACTTTTTTCTTTGTAATTACCATTACAGAATGACATATAAACGTGGGGGTCCGATAATTTGGTAGTGACGGATATTTCTTGTAGTTGTCGAACTGACAGGATGTTGATGTTATTGTTCAGATTGTCAGATCCTGTTGATACGTTGTACCTTGAGCTCAGTTCTCTCTTTTATTTGTAATTTACATTACAAAATATGCCCTCTCAAGACATATTATATTGCATTACTTTCTTAATGTCTTATATTTTTTAAGTTTAAGTATTTTAAAACTGTGTGACAAGAAGTAAGAACAGTATAAGTACCGTATTTGTGTTGTTATTACACTCAATGAAGGAGGAGGGTAGCTTAGTTTTGCATTTAAACATCCAAATTGAATTTTTGGCAGTTGTACTGTTCTTAAACTCACCGATTCAATTGTAGGTCCCCTCCAGTTCTGTAGAAGTAAAAACGCACACAAAAGAATTGGATGAGAGTCGTAAGACACGAAGCCGTGGTTCTTCGGAGCTATCGGTGCCACTAAGAAAAAAATTGTCTAGGAAACTGATCCTGTGAGGAACCTACTGAAAAAAAACTCGTCCTCAACTTTTTGCACATCAATTTCAACATCACGGGGTATAATATATTTAATGAAGCTGAACCATTCAGCCTATCTTCAGACATTGTCGATCTGAGATATGTTTTGATACGACCGGCGCAATGTTGAAAAAGGTTCAATTGTTGCGTTGTTACAGGCAAAATTGATTGTATGCGAAGTATTTAATGGACATTCTGTAGACATTTGGAAACGCGCCTTCATTGCAAATGTTCCCGCCCGGCAATGCGTCGACGCCAAAGTTCAATTTCGTTTATGCAGATATCACGAGAATCATCATCAGAATAGAATCCTTGACCAAACACAAACTTGCAGTCAAATCCAGAAGATTAGAGAAAATTCAGATAAGTTGTTCCTATTCCTTTTTCACTAAAATCTGTGATGGATAGAAAACATAAAAAATCTTCTCGAATTATATATTTTCCATCGTGCTTGTCAATAAAATTCCATCCATCGTGCTTGCCTCAAATTGAAGTTTGTTCCACTCCTGCAATGTCTGGCATGTTATCTCCAAGAAAAGAAAATCCTTTTGACTCACATTTTTGTTATCTGGATTCGGTTGCTTATAAACATAGCATTTTTCGGAGAATCACTTCTTGCCCGAAGTCTCAATAGAGCTATAAATATACATCGTTCACCAATGGTTCATGTTCGGATATTCTTCCCGTATCCTTGGAACCTCGGAGAGCAAGACCTTGTCGGCCACAAAAAATTATTGTTTCAACAATTGGAATCATCCTTCTTTGACTTTCTTTCAGAAAGTTTAGTTTTTGTTTGGAAAGTTATAAATCAACGAGTAGAACGCGGTTGTCTTCAATTTCTACTCTCAAAGTCCATTATAGCACCGATTTTTTGTGGTATTCGGATGCACCACGTTTTTCAAAAATGGATAGTGGCTTAGTTACTAACTGCCCTACAGTTTGCTTGCCGACTCCTCCCGCTCGAACCCAAGCTAAAACACAATATTTACAAAATGCATCGTCTTCTTTTTCCGAGTAAGCTTGCCAGGAGTTTTTTTCAGCCAAGAGCACTGAAACTTCAAATTTCTGGAACTATAGTCCTCAGATGGCAGAGCTGGCTCCTTTAAAAAAATGAATAAAAGCATAGAAGAGCGGTTGAGGGATAAAATGTGGAAAACGACTCGGGACGAGGTATTGCCACATTTTCGCATAGAAACATCGAAGCGTAACAAAATATACGTTGATTTTAACAATTTAAATAAAAAACTAACCATTTTAATTAAATAAATGAATTTATATGAGAGGTATTTAGGTAATAATAATAAAATTATTATTACCTAAAGTATATCATAATTTAAATAATAATAATTTTATTATTATTATCACTTGAAAAAAATAGTTTTCATTTTATTGAGGCATCTGGTTTTTTGGTATACAAATGAAATAACTATACCAATTGCAACGTGCGTCTCCCGACAAGTTCTTTAAATAATTGCAGGCGACTTCCAACCGTTCAATTCGCTGCTTAAAAATTGCTACCTTGTTGCGCATCGTCAACGCATGCAATTCGGCATTCATTGATTCAATACAGTTCTCTGGTATTGCATTTCCATTATTTCACATTTTTCCTTGGAACGAGCATCACTTTGAGTTATTATAAGCCATTCGCATTTCTTGCAAGTTTTTAATGGGTTTTTCAATGGACGAAGCCACATGTTTCCTTGGGTGCCTTTGAGCTTTGAGATGACGTAAGAATGTACTGGGATCACCCTGGAAACGCAATATTCGTATCTGCGTCATTTGATGGAGATATTATGTCTTTATGATTAGCTCTACATCATCTTCTGTATAATATTGGGCATTTTTGTCGATATCGTTGTCGCCTTTCAATTAATTTTATAAATAATCAGTTACAGTGCGGATTGAGGTTATGCAAATTTACTCGCTGTGGATCAAAATTAGCATTTGTGAAACCCGATGATGTGTTAGTTATGTGGTATAGCTATCAATGGCTTATCAGACCCAAGCACCCAAGTGCTTAATGCTAAAGTGAATTTAGCATTTTACTTTCGTATTTTGTTTAAAAAAATACGATAGTCAAATGCTTAATTTATTGTAGCATTATGCTAAGTCGATTAGAAATTTGCGCCAAAGTTGTTCTATGATTTCGTAAAAGATATAAGTATAATAAGAGATTATTCGGAAAACATCAGCGAAATATTATATATTTTTCTATTTAATTTCTCAGTTTCGCCTTAAAGCCAACCTTACACGGTCGATCATTTCAAATTATTCAACAAACTTGCTGTTAATTGACATTAAAATTTAGTTTATGAATCATAGAATTTTTGTATCAAAAAAAAAAAATAATGTAATTTGAGCTTAGTTCGCAAAATATAAACAATTTTGTGCTTTTTGATTTGATCGGAATTGTGGTATGTACATATACAGGGTGAGTCATGAGCAATGCGACAAAATGCTAGGGCGTGTAGGTTGCGTTGAGACAAGAAAAAAATCGTATAGGAGGGGGGTCTATTCCCCTCCGTTTAGCCGGGAGGGGCAATTTTCGAAAAAACTGACTTAAAATGGGAAAAAAATTATTTAAAATCAACGGCTTCATTCACAATGCTGTGCGATACGTTTTTGAAAAGCCAATAACTTTTTCTTTCATTCTGTGTTTAAATAAATCTATTCTAAGAAACAGTTTTTGAAATATTAATTTTCAAAGTCAAAATTTTGAAAAAAAAAAATTGAAAAAAAATTTCAAATAAATTTTTTTCAAAATTTTACGTAATTAACTATTATTTTTATTTTCAAAATTTAATGCTCTTATTAATTTTTAGTCAAAAACAGAAAACCGGATGCCAAAATATATCTTAATTTTTGATAAATTAAGAAAAACTAGAAGTATTTTTTTCCAAGAAAAACACTTTTTTTCTGGTTTTCCTAAATTTGACCTGTACAGGCCAATTATTAATTAGGGGATTATCCCTTTTTTATTTTTTATTACATACCATCCGATTTGAATCAAAAAATAAAAAATAAAGAATTAAATTTTTACTTTACTTGCTAGTTTTAGTTTTAATTTTTTTTTAATTTCTCAAAAATTAAGATACATTTCGGCATCCGGTTTTCTGTTTTTCACTAAAAATTAATAAGAGCATTGAATTTTGAAAATAAAAATAATAGTTAATTACGTAAAATTTTGAAAAAAATGAATTTGAAACTTTTTTTTCAATTTTTTTTTTTCAAAATTTTGACTTTGAAAATTAATATTTCAAAAACTATTTCTTAGAATAGATTTATTTAAACACAGAATGAAAGAAAAAGTTATTGGCTTTTCAAAAACGTATCGCACAGCATTGTGAATGAAGCCGTTGATTTTAAATAATTTTTTTCCCATTTTAAGTCAGTTTTTTCGAAAATTGCCCCTCCCGGCTAAACAGAGGGGAATAGACCCCCCCTCCTATACGATTTTTTTCTTGTCTCAACGCAACCTACACGCCCTAGCATTTTGTCGCATTGCTCATGACTCACCCTGTATATGTACTTTCAACACTGACTATTGAAATTTCAATACCATCAACATGGATTAACGTTTTTTTCAAAATCGTTTCTGTATGAGAAAAAGGGGTTGCCAGAAAAATCCAAAGCCAAAGAAAATATTTCGAATATTGAACAAAAGTTATTTTAATATTTTTTCTCTATGTTACATTTCAGATTGAAAGTTGATTTAATAACGAAAGTAATAATAATTTCTAAACGAAATAAAACAAAACAATATTATGATTAAGAACTAAATCTCGGCTCAGAACTGAGTAAGCTAAAACTAAGTGAATCTATTATTTTTGTCCATAGAATCATGAACAGTTTCAATCAATAAATTTCTTAAATCCTGTGTCAGGTATGTATTTAAAGACAATTAAGTAACATTTTCCTCTACATATGAAACTCAATGAATTCTAAAAGTGGTTATGATTAAGGATTTTTATACACTACTAGTATGAATTTAGAAGAGCCATTTATAAAACTCGTACTCCAACGAGGGGTTTATCACGAATGAAATCACCTGACCTTATACTTGCAATCATTTGAAATCACGTTGAAATCATCACTACTTTAAGTGATGAAACTAAAAACATAATGTTGCTTATCGGTTTCAACTGATTTCTTCTTGCAATCATTAAAAATATTAGAAATCACTTAAAGTTTTTCTTCCAATCATGAAATCAAAAATTCCATAATGAAATCACAAATTGAAATCATAATGAAATCATTTCAATTAATTTGCAATAATTTATAAATAGTAAATTTATTTAAAATCATTGCAATCACAAAATTCTTAAATCAATGTTACATCCTGTGTCAAGTATGTGTGTAAAGACAATTAAGTAACATTTACCTCTACATATTAAACTCAATGAATTCTAAAAGTGGTTATGATTAAGGATTTTTATACACTACTAGTATGAATTTAGAAGAGCCATTTATAAAACTCGTACTCCAACGAGGGGTTTATCACGAATGAAATCACCTGACCTTATACTTGCAATCATTTGAAATCACGTTGAAATCATCACTACTTTAAGTGATGAAACTAAAAACATAATGGGGCATATTCATAGACACTGTCTAAGTTGTTTTTAAGAAAAACTCGAGTTTATTCTATATAAATTACATTGCTTAAACCAAGGCTAAGCAAAACTGTAGTTTAAAAACAACTATGAATATGCCCCAATATGTTGGTTATCGGTTTCAACTGATTTCTTCTTGCAATCATTAAAAATATTAGAAATCACTTAAAGTTTTTCTTCCAATCATGAAATCAAAAATTCCATAATGAAATCACAAATTGAAATCATAATGAAATCACTTCAATTAATTTGCAATAATTTATAAATAGTAAATTTATTTAAAATCATTGCAATCACAAAATTCTTAAATCAATGTTACATCCTGTGTCAAGTATGTATGTAAAGACAATTAAGTAACATTTTCCATTTATGAATTTAGAAGAGCCATTTATAAAACTCGTATACTCCAACGAGGGGTTTATCACGAATGAAATCACCTGACCTTATACTTGCAGTCATTTGAAATCACGTTGAAATCATCACTAGTTCAAGTGATGAAACTAAAAACATAATGTTCGTTATCGGTTTCAACTGATTTCTTCCTGCAATCATTAAAAATATTTGAAATGACTTTAAGTTTTATTGCAATCTTTAAATCAAAAATGCCATAATAAAATCACAAATTGAAATCATAATGAAATCACTTCAATTAAAATAGTAAATTTATTTAAAATCATTGCAATCACAAAGTTCTTAAATCAATTTAAATACTGCTTGAAATCACCTGAAATCATATGAAGTCATTTGAAATATTGAATCATTGAACCACTAAACTGGCTAGTGACGAACCCTTCGTACTCCACGAACAAAAAATTCTGTTAATTTCACCTGAAACATCCCTTATTATCAGATTGGTGAACAAAATAATGTTAACAATAACTGCGAATTATGAATGTTTATTCTGCTTTTTGTTCAAATTTAACCTGAAGGACTCGTGGGACCATACTTCACTGCAATGTTCTACCCTCTTTGGCTGTGCCTGTGGCAAACAAAAATAATGAAGAGTTTATTTTATTTTCTTGTGGTAATTTATGTATTATTAACGGTGTATGATTTCCATTATATCTTCTTCGAATTAAAACCAAACAATCATTCCACTATGTGCTATAAAATGTTTTGACGAGGATACGAGAATTATTTGAATATTGTTTTTTTTGAAAATTTGATGAAAATTAATATTTCAAAAACGGTTACAAAAGAATAAAGAATTTTAGTCTTAGGTAAGCCTAGTCGATGGAAACGATTCAAATATAAAAATCTCGCATCACGATGAAACTCTTCCCAAACGGCTCGACCGATTTTTATAAAATTTTGATTTTATATTTATTAGGTGTAAGAATAGATTGTTAAGTATAATTCATACCGCTGTTCATACCGCTGTAAGGGTGTCTTTTTAAATAAAATAAAAAAAAATAAATAAAGCCATTGCGTAAAAGTGCAACTAACAGAAATTGAGACACCAACAGAACCATTAAACGTTTAGCTCATCGACACAGATTCAGATTAAAACCTATTCATAAAATCCATTCGCAAATTCAATACATGCTTACAAATGACATCGTTTGAAGAGAAACAGTTGGCAATAAAGCGGCAAATAATAAAAAATTTAATAAGTTTGAACCTTATCAAAAAACAAACAACACCTAGTAGGTACTCAAGTCCGATGATGGTTTAAAATAAACCGAAACGCGTCGCATTAAATATAAACAAAATTAAGTTGTAAAATTTAAATAAAATTTTAAAATTAATAAATAACAATAATAATAATAATTTTTCTACAATTATAGTAACATTTATAAATAATTGTTAATTTTCTTTCCCAAGAACTACACATATACAACATGGAGACTGACCAACAACAAAATAAAAAATTTAATTCAACATTTAAAATCAAAGTGGGCTCATTGCTGCCATTGCAATCGAACCATATACCTACCTACATTTTTACAATGACCTTAATTCACCTGAATTAATTCGTCGGCGAATTGGACGACCTATTGAATAAGTACCTACAATGAATTATTGAATCTGATCACACATGCACAAGTTGAAAGACTTCCAAGGTGACAATCACGCTATATTATCATCAATCCTGATTAAACACCAGCTGGAGAGCACGTGCGTAGATTCAATACTCCTATTGTTGACGACATTGCTGGAATCTTGGTTGGCGACATTACAGCGACGCTAGAAATTGTAATTCTGAAGGTTATTGCCTACACACATCGTTCATAGGATGCTTTGCAATATTCGCTAATTTTTTGGAAGGAACAAAAATAAAAATTAAACGACGAGATCCCGACGATATAGATATGATAATATGTTTTTACAGTAGCCTTAACAAGCAAAATGTTCCAACCTCTCCCCCTTTGATACGTACTACGAATTGTATAGTCTATCGAAATAAGGTAAGGACCAAAATGGAGGCGGAACAAAAAAGCATACTTGAAGGCGCTTAAAAAAATGCTGATGCTCCAAATGCGTTTGAGAAACAAGCATCACATCTCGACCTGTGAAGTCAGTGGTCATAAGCGGTGACGTAGTGCATACGACTTCGAATCCTATGGTGTGCATGTAGAAAGGTTTTCATAATAAAATTGGATTAAAACTCAGCACCATTAATAAGGAGACTGATGATAGGACTTGGCACTACTTGAAATACAAAGCTATGTATATCTCCAGCCAAAATAAAAAACGAATAACAAAATTCATAAACAAATTGGTGGTAGCACCTTTAAGTTTATTTTGTTGATCAACAATTGAATGAAAATTGACGGAATAAAGAATGATCAAGTAATAAAACTGATATTCTTGTATGAATAGTAAAATAAAACAATAATAATAGAGAAAGTGATTTGTTCGATGGAATTTTGAATCGACAAGGTCAGAGGTCAGATTCTGTATTAAAAAAAACGAACAAACGTTTTCGTCTGTGCGAACAATATCCATAGCAACTAGTCAAAAAATCGTTTGCACATACGAAAACGTTCGATCGTTTTTTAACACAGAATCTGGGCTTAGGTCGTGACCTGTGCCAATAATTCATGGTCGACATGTATTGTACCTACCGAAGGTAGTGAGCGAACGACTGCGATTTAAATGACACAATCGCAACGGAACCTGCGCGCGCAACAATATATATTCGTTTTCGAGACGCTATCATGACGCCGATACTGCCGAAATTGGTAACTCCACCATCATTCTACCATCATCGTTCGCAGACAGTCCTGTCCCCTCCATATGAAAAAGTTTACACAAGTAAAGGGATGATATGACTTTCTTGTGCGAGTACAGAGGACCGTGTTTATTTATCACGTTTTACAATTCAAAGTGACAAGAGATTATATATATGTGCTATTGCCACGCCAAAACGCAATATATCGTCATGATATTACAGCACGTGTGTTCAAACAAAACTTGAAGTTTTTAATACATTTGTTTACAAAATTGCACTCATTTGGTCCCGCACTATGTATTCGGTTATATGGCAAAAGCGAGGATTACCCTACGCAAACATTTTGATTTGGTTTGTCAACAAAATACGCCCTGAGGAAATTGACAGTGTAGTTTCCACAGAGATTCTAGATCCGCCTACTGATCATTTACATATATTATTTGGTGTTAGCCGTGTTCCTTTTAAGGTGGCAAAGTACTAATGAGTACTTTACTAGCGATTCTAAATGGACTTCGCCATTGACGTATTAAGTATGGACCGCCAGCCGGTTGAAATTTTCATACAAACACCCAAAAAAAGGTGTTCCATCTTAAAAACGACTCGACGGCATCATCTTTTAGTGTTAAAACCATGAACTAATTCCGCCATTAAAATTGACATGAAAAATGATGACATCATCTAGTATGTCAATACAAATTGTTTTGATTTCATATCATTTTTGTGAGCAAGAAAAAGTTTTGTCATTTAATGGTCATTTCATTTTGTAAAAAATATTCGCAAATTTAATTTATTTTATGCAAAAAGTGAAGTTTTTTTATGAACATACACTATAAATTTGTAAATTCGGTTTATCCATCTAAATGTCTTGCTAATGAAAGATTTTGTTCAAGTATTTTTGAGCAAAATAAATTCTTGATTGCCTAATTTTTTTATAGAATTCTCTAAGTTAACCCTTTCTTCCAATAAAAGGAAACATGAAGAATCAGAAATGCTGAAGGAAATACACGAAAAAATCGTAAGTAAACGAATAAAAAGAAATCTATTGAGTGAATTACCTACTCACTGACGACGAATCTGATGCGCACTGATTCTCCCACTAACATTGGGCATGAAGAATCTGGAAATGTCGCCCTCAATGCATCAGACGGAGGAACAACAGAAAAGGTGCTGGCTTTTATCAAAAATGAATTTTTTTTCTTTAATTGTTTGAACATATTTTCAGATCTCACAAAGAACTCGTGGACAAAATATTAATCTTGGCTGCTCAGCCTCAAACGATATCAACCTAAACACTTTAATTTATGAACCATTTCCAAGAGACTGAATGTTGCATTCGTAGAATAGTCATGACATATTTTCCATCAGGATTTTGGTCACGACTATTGACATGTGCAATGGGTTCTTTTGATACTAATCAAAGTCCATTTTCTTAACCTGTGCTAGCAGTAAACCTTCTTCATTTCGTAGTACGGTGCTGAAGAGTGGTTGTCGTCGTCGGAGGCATCTACATAGGTACCTATGTTATTTGTTTTATTATATTAGTTTTGATTTGCTCATTTTCGAAAAGGATTATAATTTTAAGATTGGAATATTACGGACTTCGATATTGGCTTAAACAATCTTTTGATTCGAAATCAACACTGTCTACAGATGATGTGACAACATTGTTTAATGAATCAGATTTACCACCTTAATGCACAAGCAGGTCATGGTGCCACATGGAAATTTTACGCACTTTGATTTCGCAAATATTTCAAATGTTTACCTTCCTTATCTCTAAGCAACTACAATCAGGTAATTAAAATAAGTCATCTCGCCTTTATCACAGAATTTTATAAGATAATTATATACTTGAACAACTAATTTTTAATGTCATTTCTAACTTATCGTGTTGTTTGTCTCTTTCAGTTTTTTATATACGTATGTCGCATCCGTTAATTAATTAATAGGATTAATTGAATAAAAATAAAATGTCATTTACTAGTGCACACCACCACCCAAGCAGCAACAATCAGGATGTGGAATGGAATCACTACACAAACTTTGCAGGACAACAACCACAACACCTGTCAAAACAATGCAAAAGAACTTCCCTCCATCGACTAGTGCAATGCCAGCCATGAAAGATGAAACAAATACTGCAACAAAAATCTGGAAAGCCACTAATGTAGAAGGTGTAGAAAAAGAAAATCTAAGAAACCTGAACAATTTAACAAAGTTGCTCCAAATGTAAACTAACAAGATAAAACTTCCTCTATCTAAAATCAATATGGTTTAATTTTCCTCAACCAAGTGAATAAACAATCACTAGAAAGATTTAACAAGGTATTTTTTTTAATTGATAAGTGTTGTTAAGATGTATAGCTGTGTTTATTATGTTTCAGACTCGATTGGAACCTACTAAACACAGCTTCGCCAGCTATCACTGCATGGATGAACCCCAGAAATCGCTTGGCAATTAAAATTGTCTCTCTAAAGAGCACTACATACAAGACATACTTCTGCTGCAACTTGTTTCATGGCAGACGCTCTAGAAAATGAAAAAAATCAGGAAAATTAAAAAGTAGCGTATGGCTTTGTAAAAACTTAACACCACATAAAATGTATTATGTCGATTTTGATTTTTTCAGTTACTCAAGTAATTACACACTCTTATCAAAGACTCTTCAAGAGGACCCCAGTTGCCAGTTATGTACAATCATGCAAAAGTTTGTATTAGATGAAGGTGTACAGAAAATCGAACATGTATTTAAACAAGGAGGCATTCCACATCTCAATACCTTGCGATAGGTTGCGACAGGTTCGAATATAAGTGTAATAAACTTTTTAAAAATAGAATTGAAAATATTCGAATATATTTTTTAAATGGAATAATCGTACTCAGTTGGCAATGGAAGAACACCCTGTACAATCCGCACGCCCAACAAATGTTACATTTTCTTTTACACAAACCGAAGAAGAGTGCGATGAAGGCGATTGCGAAGGTGAAGGTGAAGGAGAACTCGGTTCAACACAGCTGTAATTTGTAATTTGTTTATTTTTTTTCTGTTGGTTTTCAATATTAAACTTCCTTATCCCGTCACTATCACACCTAGTTTGAACACAAAATCAAAATTTGTATCAAAGTTTACATGATCATATTAAAAAAAAAATAATTTTATCCATTTTCATCAGTTTGTTGAGCACAAATTCACCAAAATCGTTAGAATTTCAATGCACTTGCCTTAGAGGCAAGCACATACTAGTTTTTCATCACAAAAGTCAATTACGATCTTCAATTGGCTTATGGGTTTTTAATTTCTTTGTAATTGACTTTGGATTTTTATAGATATTCAGATACTAATCGATTTTTTTCGTTCACATTTTGTTTTAGATAAACCAAGCACTTGAATTGGCACTGCAAGCTATTGGTCTAGAAGAGGACACAGTAATCGATAAGGAAAAGAGCAACGTTGAAACAAATTCAAATCATTACTGTGCAGTTAGCATTCAACCACCGCCACAGACTATGGAAACAATGGATATAGGTATAAAAATAACGGTACCTACCATATAAGCGTAACCGATAATAATTACCTTCAATACAGTATTATTCTCTGTGAGAATAAAATCATTTTGGACTCACCTCGAGATCAAGCAAAACGTAAAGGCCACAAACTAAATATGCTTTGTTGTTCCATTATTGAAGATCGTTTCTGGACGGGAGATTCAGCTGGGAATTTGCATATAATTAACATAATTAACATAATGTAATATATGTTTGTGTATGGATATGCTGATATGCATGATTAAAATCGATTAAAATCTAACTAGACGCAAAATCATTCTTATGATTTTTCCTTTGGAATGTATGTATGTTTTTATTTTAGTTTGGATTTGGTTATACTTACTTTTTAAGATGTCTTTTTTTGGTCCTCCATTGATGTTCTTCTTAAACGAAAATGCTATTTTATTTTTTCAAATTTTATTGGCCCATAAATTGCACTATTTTAGTAAATTTACTCATAACAAGGATTTTATTGTGATTAATATTATCTGTTTTTGCGGTAAAGTGCATTAAAACTTTAGAACATTGATCTATTATTTGCTTTATAAGCTTATATTTATGTTATCCATTATATCAAATTCGAGTACATGTTCGTCTAAACCTATAAACATTAAACTTACATCTAAATTTATAAATGTACTTAAAACTATATTATTATAAACATTTTTACTAGTAAGTCTGTTTTCATTTTCAAGAATAGTTATATTTTTTTGTACAGCTTTGCAAATTTTAAAAGTATCCTTATGCGCAGACCTAAGATATCCTTTTGTTTTTAATGACACAAGTTGGGAATGTTCAGTTTGACAATTCTTTAAAAACTCTTTACATTTTTTGCATCCTGCAGTTTTAAGAATTTTGTATTCAACGAACCCACTTACAATACATAATTTCTTCAAAAGCTACATTTTGACTACTCTCTTCTGTTAAACTGTTTAAAATGACATATCTGTCTGATTCGACTTCTTCGATATTAAAATCAATTTTTTTGTGCGATGTTGAAGAAGACGCCATTAAGATACTAGTTTCATCATAGCATACACAGTTTGCTTCAGCTGATGATTTCACTTCATTATGAATGAGTAGTCTTTTATAAGCTGAAGCAAATTGAGATGCAGTTGGGTTGTTATTGAAACCTCCCCTGGAGCGAATTCTCGAAAACAAAAGCTCTAAATGGTCTTGAGATAATTTGTAACTCAAGACATAGTCCAAAATTTTTGTTTCTTCCACACATTTCGTATATAGATTTCGTAAATTATTCATAGCTATCATGAAACCTATAAACCCCACTTTATTCTTCGAATTTATAATTTTTTCGGTGCCCAACTTCAATCCTTGAAGAAACTTTATAGATTTATTGAAAAAATCGAAAGTCTGGCTTTTATTTTTTTCACAAAGACCTTGTTTGTAACCAAAGCCAAATTTGGATTTACTATTAAGAGAATCGAACATATTATTTATGTTTAGTAAAAAGGAAATCGTTCCCTCATATCCCTCAAAACCAGCTATTTTATTATTTAATAAAAATTGCAGCGCATTCGCCGAACTTTCGCTTAAGGTTTCGGCAGCAATTTTTACATTCATAATTTTAGAATGCCAATTGAGATGCTTTTCATTTAGCTTGTTTGCAAGGTGGAGGCAAAGCTCACGAGTTCTTCAATAAACTCCCATTTTATTATTTGTTTGCTTTCGTTAATTAAAATCCGTTTTGTGCCCCAAGTGTTTCTTTTTAGCTTAAGGCAGTGGCAAGAGTCCAAAAAATGGGAATTTCACCATTTGTTGCGGGATTTTGAAAAGTCGGCTGATATTGCTCCATAGTTCCACCGAGGTGTTTAACCATACCTATTTTACTTGGATGGCCATCAAAAGTCAGGTCTACTATTTCTACGACCGAAGATGAAAGAAAGTTTAGAACTTGTTTGGTAAGGCTTGCCTTTTCGGTGGAATTCAGGCCATTGGTTAAAAAATAGGCAACAGGTAGCTTCCATGCTCCATTCCATCCAACCAATAGATATACTAAATCTTCCCTAGCTAGTGGAAGTTCTTCTGTTGTTGAGTCAGTATATTGACCGAAGAAGGTGGTTAGAAGGTAAGTTGTTTTTTTATGTTCTGTTTTTGAGTCGAAGAAAGACATTGTAATTTTCTAACACGGTAAGTATAGGTACATTAGGATACAATATGCTATATTTACATAGACTTAAACATAACTCAATTTACAATTACATAATTGAAAAATAATGAATGTTAGGAATTAAGGCACATGAATTATTATTGAAATATAGTTTTCTAAGATGGGTTGAAGTGTGGGATGATTATGAAAATGGTTTAGTTACAAAAAATTAGAGAGTGTTTGTTAAAGTTTTTTTTACATTGGTTTCTTCTTATTGCATTTAGCACTTACCCATAGCAGTTTTTTATTTAATAAATGTTATTGTTGTTGTCATTACACTTACATTTTGTTTTTCACATCAAATTTCAAAGATTCTAACACATTTCTAAAACTTTCTTCACTAACTTACGCTCATATTTATCGGCTACGTTGCAATTGAAAGAATAATAATAAAAAAGTTACTACCTTGTTAAGTGATTTTGTTTCAAACTGTTTATATTATTTGATAAGATCAAAATTACTTAGAATGGGTGATTTAAGTTTGTTGGTCTCTCTCCAAAAACACATTTTGTTTATCCGTATTTAAAATCATACATACCTACATCCCTTAAATCTTTACTTTGAAATATGTCCGAAGTGAAATCAGCTTGCAAACACTCTGCAGGCTTATAATTATATTGAAGAATACCTACTTATAACATTGCTATCAATAGATATGTAATGCGTAATTATAAAGATTTCCACGATCATTAAATGTATGTACCTCTTTTCTAATTAGGCAATAGATTTAATTTAACAAACAATAATAAAATCATTTTTGCTTGCAAATAGTTTTTATTTTTTAAAATTTCACATGATAGTCTTACCTGTAATACTTGAGATGCATTTTCTGAAAAAAAGCTTTTCCGCTGCAGTTCGATTATTAAGGCGTTTAAATTTTCGATGGTTTTTGTTTTCTGGACCAGCTTCCGTCTTACAGATTTCAAGAGTTTATTCTTTTTCTGTACGTACATTTGCAAAGAAACATTATATCTTCTCAGAGTTCTCGGCGTAGCTTCATCCAAATTGTCCCCAGGATACCAAGCTAGGCAACGTTTACGTGTAGTAGAAATAACACTGCAACCAAAATATAAAATTCATAACTTGGTATCACACATAAAAAAAAATTACCTTCTTTCAAGGCTTTCTGCAATTAATTCTTCGCCGTCAAGGTTATGATGAGAGTCAATAACTTGGCTGCAATGAGATGAATATATAATAAAACAATTTATAAACTGACAAAATTTAAAAGTACTTCGGGCTTAGAATTGTTTCGTCACAAGCAGTTGGTTCTTCAATTTCGTAGACGGGTAGAAGAAAATCAACATTTTCTCTGAAATATTTACTCGGTATTATTATAGCTTCAACAATAATTCGGATAAATTAACTTACATTCCATCTTCAATTGATCTTGGGAATATAGTTGGAACCGCATCGTCCGAAAGAACTTTACGGCCATGGCCAATGAAGTAAAACTCATTTTTCTCAAAGTGACTGTCGCACACAAACAAAAATCTTGGATGCTGTTGAAAGGTCAACTCGTTGGCTGTTCAAGGACCAAATCGCTTCCACCCAACAAGCTCTAGGTTGTCCCCTACAAAATAATCTAAGAATATAAACAAAACAACCAATGTTTAGAAATTTTATTTCCACACGAATTCTTAGGTGCATTCTTACTTTGAAAAAGACACATTTTTATATGGGACGTATTTAATATTGCAGCCAACAATCGAACACTTCATTTTAATATATTTTTTCTTATTTAAAAACAATATATTTATCTTTTTTTTCACTTTTTATTAAAAATCAAACTTTATCATTCAAAGAACTACACAAAGTGACAATTCAACATCCATATAACAGTAAATTCAAATTCTTCTTAGTACATGGTTTTTGTCGCTAGTAGTTGATGGCGCCCATAGTTATGTTGGAACACGCGTGAAGTTGGCTACTGGCGGTCCATACTTAATACGTCAATGGACTTCGCTATTAGCAATCTACTACTGATTTGTATAATTGAGCGTATGATTGTAGACAGTCTCAACGTATACCTTTTGGTCATTTATTTGGTCCTTGTATTGGAACTTTTTGTTTTGTTTATTTGTTAATCGTTGGATGCTTTTCCGATAAATAATAATGGTAAAATAATGTTTATACTGTTTTTGAGCAATATTTTATATATTTATTATGATTTTATTAATAGAAAAGAACTAAACGCTGCCATCTGGCGGTTTCTAGGTGCATAACTACTCTGCTCATCTACTCGCGCTTAAGAGCATGTGTAGATGGTGGTACCATTGAATAATTACAAATAGAAGCGGCACCGCAAGTACACAAGCGGCACTACCAGAGTTGCGGCCGTAAAATGTATTAATAATTTCCATTTCATTTACATGAGAGGTTTATGTCTATGATCTCCAGTAGCATGTTTCAAAACCATTGATGAAAAGGATATTAATAAATTTTCCCTTGAGGGATTTTTTTGTATTCAAAGGAGAACTGGTCATACCAGTCATACCGTTATACCGTCATGAATCAGGAGACACAAAGCAAAACAAATAATATTTTGTGGTAGGTCTTTTGTCTATGAGTGCAAAAGTGTTTACTTGTTTTTTTTGTGGATACGCGGACGGTTTTTATTTTAAAGTGCAAAATTATAAGTTAAAACAATGGTGTTTTGTGATTACAAAGGTTGTAAAAATAAAAAAATGGTCTGGTAAATCTCGGTTTGGGTTACCTAAAGATGAACATTTTAGAAAAATATGGCTTCTTAATTCCGGTAATAGTTATTAGGAAAAACTTATTGACGAACAAAATATATTTATATGTGCAGATCACTTTGACAAAAAATATTTGACTTTTGGTGCAAAACCAAGAGTTTCATATGGTGCGGTTCCTTACTCTCATTTAAACAGTGAAATAAATGTTAATTGTGGTGATAATAATGCAAGTAGTGCAGTAATTAAAACTCGAGAAAATCAAAATAGGTAAGTCTTTCTCTTCTTATTAATTGCTTCGAACAAAACTTCGAAACCATATGCTATAAAAAAAAATGTTCTTAAAACATTGTACGATATATTTAAAAACCAATCTAGTAATCCATTTTGCAATACCGAACATCACAAAATCTTTGTGATGCACACACTTCGTGTCTTAATAAGAACAAAAATTAAAATAATAAATGCTAGATCAAAATGCTCTAAAAAAAAAATTAAGAAAACTTGATATAATGAGACACATTTGAAAAAAAATAATCAAAGAGTTATTTGAGTTATCTAAATCTGCTAAATATTATGTCTACTTAAAACACAAATCACTTTCAATTTTTGATTTTTTTTAAGTTTTGTTTTGCAAGAACAAATATTTGTAAACGAATTATCTACTGAAGAAAATCGTTTTCCAAATGGTTTTTTTTTACGAAAAAAAACAGTTTTTAATAAAAATTAAAATTCTAAAGGCACTGGGTGTACAGAGCAATTCAATTTTGATTTTTTTTTTAATTTTAATGTAAATTATTAAACAATTGTTTGTGTTAATTGGTAGGTATTGAAATTAAGGAAATTAATTATAAAATTTTTCTATTGAAATAACGCAATTTGAGCTTAATTCTCCAAACATAATCACTTTTATTATTTCAATGATCATTGAAATTGTTGTTATCATTGAAGTAGCAAAACTGATTATATTTCGTAAATAAAGCTCAAATTGGGTCAGTTTTTTTAATAGACAAATTCTATAATTCGTTACCTTTAGTTAAATACCAATTAACTAACAATTTGGAAAAGACCTTCATTTATTTTTTTTATTTTTATTTTTTTTTTTTCAAAAAGTTTATGTTACATTTTTCACTGATGAGTTTAAATGATAACTATAACTACACGATAAGTTCCAAAAATGTATCAAAATATTTGGCTATAAAAAGAACTGTTTTACTTATATTATTATAGATATGTATATAGATATGGATATACATAGCTGTTATTAACTTTAAAAAATACAAATAAACCTACTAATATACCTACCTACTAATAAACCTACGTATACGACATCCACATCAGTTGTTTTTTTGTTTTTATGTTTTTAGGTTTAAATATCTAGCTGAGTACCTGATGCGTAAAAGAGATGGCCTATTTTGAGGCACAGAGTGTACAATGACAGTTGAGGTAGGTATCTACTAAATGAAAAACTTAATAAAAAAAATATTTCAAAACAACGGTAACACTTGCAATGACATGTAATACCTACCTTTGTAAGGCCAGAAATCTCTTTCTTTGTCTTCTTTTTTATAAAAAAGTTCTTTTTTATCAAACGGTCTGCCTTTACAAAAAGGTATACCTATATGTCATTGTAGGTGTTAAGGTTGTTTTGAAATCATTTTTTTTTATAAGTTTTTTAATAATAGTCCCTCTCGGTTAAGTGGTGAGAATAAACCCCCGTCCAAAACAATATTTTTCTTGTCTTAATTATGAATTAAATAAAAATCAATTCATAAGCTTATTAATAAATTATGAATTGAAAAAAATTTAATTCACAATCACATTACCTATATAGGTAGGTACCTATCATGATATGATAACAAACTACTTGTTTTGCATTATTTATTCACTAATACATACTGACTGTTTAATAAGTTTGTTTATTATTGACTCCATAAACTGCAAATGGAACATAATTCTTTAGAAGCTCGTGATTACATTCGTCAATAATTAATTCAGTCCGTTTCTGCAGTTTTTCTTTAAGCCAAATTAAAAGTACGCTTACGATTTTTCCTATTCATAAGCTAGCTTGTGAATTAATTTTTTTTCAATTCATAATTCACCAAATAGCTTGTGCATTAAAAACAAAGCTTAAGCTAAAAATGAATTAAGCTTTTACAACCCTGCATAGGTATGTTTATGTTTGTCGGAGGTTCAATTTTTTACGAACACATAGGAAACTTGCGACAAAAAAAAGGAAAAACAATAGAAAAACAATAGACACAACATCAAAAATATGTACCAAACCATAAAAATAATTAAAAAAAACACAAAATTGGGCAAAATTGGTCATTTTCATCGATAAATCAAAAATTTAAAACACAACAGAAACAATTACTAAATAGGTAGGTTACCTACCTCCCCCAAACACAAGAAAGATCTGATTTCCTGACTGGGTGTCTATTTGCTTACACCGTAGAATAAAAAAAATACCCAGCTATACCTACCTAAGTATATCTACATATTATTACACATCCTGTGCAATTAAAAAAAAAACAAATAGTCCAATCAAAGGTCATTCCAATAAAATTCCTACCTTTAAGATGGAAGAATTAAAAAAAAACATCAGTTTAGTCTTAATTGAAAAAAATCATTGAATAGGTACCTATACTAAAATAAAAAGCAGCAAAACCACAACTTATAATTGAAAATCGAACATTCGTCGTCGGCAGACGTAAACAAAAACAATTTTCCCTCGGTCCACTCTTCATTTCTACCAAATGTCTATTTCATCGTGCATTCAAAAAAAAAAAAAAACAACACAAAACAACCCCTTCGCTTTCAAATTCCCAATTCCCACTCTTTCAAACACCCTTCTACAAAACATATAAAATAAAATAATAATATCCCTCAGGGATCAATTTTGGTTGTTGTATTAGGTTGCAGATGATAGCAAATATCACGACAATTCACTACAGTAACTAGCGCCATAATAACGATCTAGTGGCCATTTTTCCCGGTGTCACCTTCTATTTGTAATTATTCAATGGTGGTACTAGATAACGACTCGTGAGTACTTTGCCACTTAAAAGGAACAGGGCTATTGTCATCACAAAATTGATTTATGACCCATGCGGGTGCACTCATCTAAATCGTTTATCGCCTTGCATGGCAGATGGAACACTGAACTCTCTTGTAATTCAACGTTTTTGAGTAAAAAAAATTATAATACTGCTGTACAGAAGCATCAATCTTCTTTGATTTCATTGGAAATTTATAAACACTATTTTTTCCGCTTCTATCGTCTTACGAACGCATTCGAAGAAAATACGTTCAAAATTCCTGTTTTGAAAATTTTGTCGGACAAAGTGATCAAACCGAGCGCATGCTACGAAGGCGCTTTTATGGGGTTTTACTACTATCAAGAAAACTTTGGAAGACATTTTCAATAACGTGGATAAAAAGCCAGAGTTCCGTAATTAAGCTTATATGGACTAATTTTAAAAATGAGTAAAGTTAGAAACGTGAATAATGACAATATTATGGAATAGAATCCTAGAACGTTTGACAGCGACTAGTGGTGCGCTGCAATAGGATGATCAAGAACTTAACACTGAATGCGCCTTTTATAAATAATTACGTGAATTCGTTCAAGTAAATGGGATCTATGTACATTTTCAGATATTGAGGCAACACCAAAAGCCAGCAAAAAACTTAGACGTAAGAAGGCAAATACAAAATACGACAATTATAGCGGCTCAACTACACCCGACGACTTTGTTGAAAATTAAGCACCTGGACGAAAATTTAGGTGTTTATTGTCACCATTGATAACGTACTCACTGCTTTTGGTAATCGTATGAACAGTTATCATAAAATTGCTTGCGTTTTTGGAATATTCCGAGAGGTGAAATCTCTTCCACCAGAAGGGATTTTGGAAAAATCTGCAATAACAATAGATTCTTACGCAGACGATATTTGTTTGTATTTTTACTTGCTCAATAGGGCAAGTATTGGTTTCGTGTATCATCCATCGCAGTGAGGTCAAAAATCAACCCAAGTTTACAAAAAAGTACTTAATTTTTTGTGTAAAAAAAATCTTTAGAAAAGTGTTTAATTTTTTTTTTGTTGCGAGCTTAACGAAAATTTGTGATCAAATATATTTTATTCGTTTTTCCATATAACCTATAAGATACTAGTTTTATAAATATAGTCCAGGCTGAGGCAATCTGTAATTGAACATATATAGGCAAAATTGTTACAGAAGCTTTTCTAATTGATTTTTAATCAGAATCCGTTTCTGAAAAACATATCCAAAATCGGACAAAATCCGACCACGGAAACACCTTGAAAAATTAATTTTAAAATAGCGGATTAAATCATATGGTGCCTTTGATAAAAGGTTGTAATTTTTATAACGCTGTGGTTTATGTGGTTTATTTATATGTTTCTTTTACCATAATTTCTTACTGACAAAACACCAAGTTGAGGAATTTGTCCAAAATAAGAAAAAATAATACACTACGATTAACACCCCTTACATTTTTCCCAGTCAATAAAAGAAAAAACTGAAGTTGGTGTAACCGTAAAGCCATATTCAAAATCTATCAGTTCAAATGACCCCGGCTGGTAGAGGGCCATATAAACGAAAAATGTTGATGTCAGAAAAGTTGATGCACCCCGATTAACACCCTGTAACTTTTTTCTTAGTCAACAACTAAATTCTAAACTAGTTTCAGCGTATATGTCATTTTTAAGGTTTTTCGACTAAAATTTAGTTGAGTCCAATCGGACATCGCTTGCTTTTAGAGAGCCAGCTCTTCATTCAATGTGTGGTAGATCGTAGAAAGCATTTATCTTAGAATTAAGTTTGGGTCACACGAAATTTCACGCGAGTTACAAAGGTACCCATTCCCATGGCCACACCACAAACCATTCCCATGGCCACACCACAGTTGGTACCTATCCAGATACCAATGCCCCAGACTAAACAATAATACAATAATCGTAGACTAAACAAAGGATAAGCAAATTCAACGTAAACACATAACTTTATCCAATATAACTTCAACGCATTCGGCATCGTAGGTTAAATTATAAAATGTATCTTAGTTTTAAGTTAGTTCTCTTCATATCGTGAATAAAGAAAGATCGCCTCGATCTCGTTCTTAAAAACAAAAGTTGTGTTTGCATTTTTATTTGTTGCCTCCACGTTAGGAGAAGAAAATTTATATTTTTTTAAGATCCCGGAGGATCAGTTACTTAATTGGCGCAGTCGGTAGGATACCCAGTATCCGCTCGAATACAAATAATATCGGTTAAATCAAAATCCGATCTAATAAAAGTGAAAAAATTGTTCTGATCTTAAACTGAGTAAATTGGGGTTGTGTGACCTTATAAATAAGGGAAAGCCATAAAAACACACTCTTAAAACGCCTATTGAGACTGGTAGGTTTGACCCAAAACTCTGATCAAATAATATAAATCAAATCACATAAATTCGACAAATTACATAATATACCTAAACATAAAATGGAGCAACAAATTAGTCTACTTTTAAACGCGACGGCGGAGCAGAAAGAACTCCTGCGGCAGCAGCAGATATTGCATCAACAACAACAACCAGATCTACAGGAGCATGACCAACAGCAACAAGACCAACAGCAACAAGACCAACAGCAACAACAGCAAGAACAACTACCTGATATCAAACCTGTTTCAATTGTTCTACCAGAAATGGAAATTGTAAAAATAATTCAAAGAGTTAAACCGTTTAATGCAGAAGGGCCAAGAGACGTGGCATCCTTTATATATGACATAGATATTAACTTACAATATCTAACACCAGCCACAAAGGCTTTTACAATACAAAATGTAGTCAGAGGACTAATACAGGGAAGAGCTCAACAACCAATTCGAATGCTAGGACCATATGCAGCATGGACATCAATGAGAGAAACACTTATCAAAAACTTTGGACCCCAAGAAAGTTACATCAATATATATCAAAAAGCTGTAAGTTTACGAAATAATAATTTAGAAACATATTATTTTAAGTTGTGTGAATTAATGGATAGAATTAATATTAAATATAATTTTGAATTGGTTAAATGTAATGAATTTTCACCCGAAAATGTTAAGGGTATGTTTTTTAGAATTTTCTGCTCTCAATTAAATACAAATCAAGAAAGTTTCGTACTTAGTCGAAACATAAATTGCATGCAAAAAGCATACGAACTATTAAACAATTATAGAAATTCGAATCCACAGTTTTTAGAAGGATACCCTTCTAGACCTAGAAATTATAATGATTCCAACCGAAACAATGGTGGAAATTTCAACAATAGAAATTCAAATAATAACTTAAATAGATTTAATAATAATTTCTCAAATAACAGAAATTTAAACAGTGGTAACTTTAATAGTAATAACGCCAATAATAATTACTCAAACTTTAGAAATTCTAACAGTAGAAATTTTAATAATAATAATACAGGGAATTACAATAGGATTAATAATTACCCGAATAACAATAATAGTTATAGTAATAATAATGGGTATAACAATAGAAACAATAGTTACGGGAACAATAATAATAGGAATAATTATAATAATAATTTTTTAGAAACCAAAATCAAAATACAAATCCAAGAAATTTGAGTACAAATACGAATCAAAATAATGAAGTAGATAACCGTGACATAAATTTTCAGGAGGAGGCCTCAGAGGTCCTTTACCCATAATAAATCTAACAATTGAAAATGAAATTATACCTGTACTAATTGATTCCGGAGCATCAACTAGTAGCATTGATATAAATTGTCTAAAAACGTGTCCAAGGTATAAACTACAATATCCTCAAGATATTAATGGTCTAACAGGTGTAACTACAGTAACTGAACAAATTAAAACATCCTTTCCTAAAGAATTTAATGCACCAAAAAATAATAAAATGATGTGGAAAATTTTGAACCTTTCTGGAAAAAGTTTCAAAGCTATAATAGGACAAAATATTCTGTATCCTTTAAACGCCACCCTCAATTTAGGGGAAGGTTCTTTTAAAATTTTTAATGACACTCTATTTTTTAACTATGCTTGTCCACAAGAAATTAATTGTTTTGAAGAACTCACAGAAATAAATAATTTAGATTGTCTCTACAAAGACTTAAATAAAGAAGAAAATGAATCCTTAAGAAAAGTGTTAAGAAATAATAGTGAATTATTTTACAAAGAAGGAACCGATTTGAGTTGCACGTCTAATACTAAACATAGTATAACCACTACAGATAGTATACCTATTTTTTCAAAAATTTATCGTTTTCCTAAAATACATGAAGAAGAGGTGGAAAGACAAGTTCAAGATATGCTCAAACAAGGCATTATACAAAAGTCTAATTCCCCATATAATGCACCAATTTGGGTGGTACCCAAAAAACAAGATAATTCAAAAATAAATAAATGGCGAATAGTAGTCGACTATCGCAAATTAAATGAAAAAACTCACGAGGACAAGTTCCCTCTCCCAAACATTGAGTCAATTTTTGATAAACTTGGTAAAGCCCTGTATTTTACCACACTAGACCTAGCTAAAGGTTTTCACCAAATTTTAGTCAATGAAAAAGACAGACACAAAACCGCATTTAGCACTCCACAAGGTCACTACGAGTTTAGAAGAATGCCGTTCGGATTAAAAAATGCCCCGGCCACATTTCAAAGAATGATGAACGAAATCCTTCGAGAACACATTAATAAAATTTGTGTCGTATATCTAGACGATATTTTAATATTTTCAACTTCACTCCAAGAAATGGAAGTGAATATTAAATTAATTTTCCAAGAACTAAAAAAGCACAACCTGAAAATTCAAATCGACAAATGTAAGTTTTTTTCAAAAAGCACTGAATATTTAGGCCATATATTGACCGACAAAGGCATTAAGCCAAACCCATCTAAATTAGAAGCAATACAAAAACTATGTGTACCCAGAACAACTAAACAAATAAAATCCTTTTTGGGAATAACTGGCTATTACAGGAAATTCATCGAGAATTATTCCAAAATAGCTATCCCATTAACGGAATGTTTAAAAAAAGGTAGTAGGATTGATGAAAAAAATCCGCAATACATAAATGCCTTTGAGAAATTAAAACACTTGATTACGAGTCATCCAATATTAAGATATCCTGACTTCAAGAAACGTTTTACTCTCACTACTGATGCTTCCGACAAAGCTATCGGAGCCGTTCTATCACAAGACAATCACCCAATTTCATTTGCATCTAGAACTCTCAACGAACATGAGATAAACTATGCAACAATTGAAAAGGAACTATTGTCTATAGTTTGGGCAACAAAATATTTCCGACCATATCTTTATGGAATAAAATTTACAATCAAAACAGATCATAGGCCATTAGTCTGGTTAAATAACCTCAAAGACCCTGGCTCTAAAATGATAAGATGGAAGACAAAATTAAATGAATATAATTATGATATAGAATACGTCAAAGGTAAAGAAAATAAAGTGGCAGACTTTCTGTCAAGGATAAATACAAACGAAAATGAAATCAATGTGAATGAAGACACTAATACAAGTGAAAATGAAATAATAGAAAATGGAGGAATAGTGAACAAATTTAAAACACAAATAATTTTAGTAAAAGAAAAAGAGCAAGTGTATAAAAAAGTACATAGTAAAAAAAAAAATTTTTATTACAGAAACAGAAATTAGAAATGATGAAGTAATTAAAATATTAAAAGAATATTTGCCAGAAAAAGGAGTATTAGGAATTTATTCAGAATTAGAAGATAACTTATTTGAATTATTTAAAAGTAAAATGTTTGCAAATTTTACAACGTCACATTATAAGTTAATAAAATGTGCCTTATTAGCAGAAGATTTACTTAACAAAACCCAATGCTTTGAAAAGATAAAACAAATTCATGAGGAGACCAACCATAGAGGTATCCATGAAAACTACACAGAACTAAAATCAAAATATTATTTCAATAAACTTCAAGAAGTAATAACAGAATATATTAATAATTGCGAAGTCTGTAACTTAGCAAAGTATGACAGGAAACCCCCTAAACCAAAATTTAAACATACAGTAACACCAAACAATAAAAACGAAATAATTCATTTAGACATATTTCACATCGAAAAGAAATATTATTTCACAGTAATTGATAAATTTTCAAAACATTTATACGTCAAAGAAACTGCAGAAAAAGGCTCAACTACCTTAGTCGAAATGATAAAAGAATACATTCAAAATTTTGATAGACCCAAATTAATTGTGGCAGATAACGAATTCAATACAGCTAATGTAATAGAATTTATAGAACAAGAAAATCTATCAATTCATTTTAATTCTCCAAATAGCCATACAGGTAATGCTGACATGAGTAGATGTCATTCTTCTCTCCTTGAACACATAAGAATACTTAATATCACGGAACCGAATCTTGAAATCACAGAAAAGATTCTTAAAGCAGCTACGTATTATAACAATACAATACATTCAACAATAAGTAAGAAACCAATAGAAGTACAATTTGGAAATTATTAGAATCAAAGAAAAATCAATGGTTAGACTATCATAATAAAAACAGAGAAACAAACAAAGAATACCCCTACGATAAAGCTTATATTAAAAATTATGGTCAAGTAAGACATAAGGAAAAACCAAAATTTAGAAAAGTAGATATTAAACCAGACGACGAAGGAAATATTAGACATAATAGAGGCAATAGAAAATTAAAAGTCCATCCTACACGGATTAAAAGACAGAAAAAGTATTTTAAAGGACCAAATAAAGATAAAATCCCAAAACCCACAAATCAACAAAACCAAAATCAATAAAATTCTTTTATTACAGATTTTCAAGCAACTCAACAGAAAAACAATCTTTATAATTGTAACATTGTTAACTATGAGTCAAATAACAAGCATAAATGCTGATATCCAAATAGAAAACATAGAAGATGAAGGAATCATCCTAATAAAAGATGGAGACATACCAATAATAAGTGATTATTATCGAATTTATCACAGAATTAATTTACAAGAATATTTAGACACTATATATAACTTAACTTTATACAGGGTGAGTCATGAGCAATGCGACAAAATGCTAGGGCGTGTAGGTTGCGTTGAGACAAGAAAAAAATCGTATGGGAGGGGGGGGTCTATTCCCCTCCGTTTAGCCGGGAGGGGCAATTTTCGAAAAAACTGACTTAAAATGGGAAAAAAATTATTTAAAATCAACGGCTTCATTCACAATGCTGTGCGATACGTTTTTGAAAAGCCAATAACTTTTTCTTTCATTCTGTGTTTAAATAAATCTATTCTAAGAAATAGTTTTTGAAATATTAATTTTCAAAATCAAAATTTTGAAAAAAAAAATTGAAAAAAAAATTTCAAATTCATTTTTTTCAAAATTTTACGTAATTAAGTGCTAATTTTAATTTCAAAATTCAATGCTGTTATTAATTTTAAGTCAAAAACAGAAAAGCGGATGTCAAAATGTATCTTAGTTTTTGAGAAATAAAAAAAAAATTAAAAGTAAAACTAGTAAAATAAGTAAAAAGTTAATTCGTTTTTTTTTATTATTTGATTAAAATCGGATGGTATGTAATAAAAAATAAGAAAGGAATAATTCCCTTATTAATAATTGACCTGAGCAGGTCAAATTTGGAAAACCAAAAAAAAAAGTGTTTTTCTTGGAAAAAAATACTTCTAGTTTTTCTTATTTTCTCAAAAACTAAGATACATTTTGGCATCCGGTTTTCTGTTTTTGACTAAAAATTAATAACAGCATTGAATTTTGAAATTAAAATTAGCACTTAATTACGTAAAATTTTGAAAAAAATGAATTTGAAATTTTTTTTTCAATTTTTTTTTCAAAATTTTGATTTTGAAAATTAATATTTCAAAAACTATTTCTTAGAATAGATTTATTTAAACACAGAATGAAAGAAAAAGTTATTGGCTTTTCAAAAACGTATCGCACAGCATTGTGAATGAAGCCGTTGATTTTAAATAATTTTTTTCCCATTTTAAGTCAGTTTTTTCGAAAATTGCCCCTCCCGGCTATACGGAGGGGAATAGACCCCCCCTCCCATACGATTTTTTTCTTGTCTCAACGCAACCTACACGCCCTAGCATTTTGTCGCATTGCTCATGACTCACCCTGTATATACACCAAAACGCAGATATTATATCAGTTATAGGAAACGACCAATCCCTTTTTCATAAAATTTCGAAAATTCAAACCAATATAAACATGCTTTTAAGTATTAATGAACATTCTGTAAAGAATAATAAAACACTAGTAAATAACAGAGTTAGAAGAGGATTAATAAATCCAATAGGTTCAATTTTTAAATTACTTTACGGAGTAATGGACAACGATGATAGAGAAGAAATATTAGAACATTTAGATATCATAGATAAAAATGACAAAAAATTAGTAGATGCCTACAACCAACAAATTTCTATTAATGGAATTTTTCAAAACAATTTTAAAAATATCAGAGATAACATAGAAGAAGTAAAAACCCAATTTTTTAAATTAACAGAGAATGTTAGAGACGAAATAAATGAAATTAAAAACGAAATTACACTACTTAAACTCCATAATTATATTTCTGAATTAGATAATGAAATTGAAAAAATTATTGATAATGTAAATGCAGCAAAAGAAGGAATTATGTCTAGATCAATCCTGGATATAGATGAAATTGAAGAAAATTTTATAGGTTTAAATGAGCTAAAAGAAATCAAAATTAACATTTTTGGTAAAGAAAATTCAAATATTTTTATAATTATAATAAGTGTACCAATATTTTTAAATAAACAATTTCCAACTTACTACCTAAGATTAATACCTTTTTTAAATAATTCGATTATATCAAATATAGAAGAACAAAAAGTTCTAAAATACGAAGATAAAATCTATCCTATTAATAAATATCTTAAAAATTTAATTAAGCCAATAGAATGCTCGCCATGTAAATCAATTGAATATAAAACCAAGAATTATGTAGAAGAAATAGATAAAGGTCTATTAATTGTCAAAAATTTTGAAAATGCTATTGAACAAAATTGTAACGAAAAAATATACCATTTACATAAACATTTTATTATAAATTTTAACAAATGTACTATTTACCTAAATAATAAACAATATCATAACAAAATACAATTTTTTAATCATAAAATTGTAATACAACCAAACTTAAATATGAGCATAATAGACTCAGAAATTGTTATAAAAGACCTGATTATTCAGGATATAGAGCATCAAAATAAAATAAAACTTATAGAATATAAGAATAACCGTAATACGATTACATTTTCAACCATAATTGTTATATGTACTGTAATAGCTATTTGCTACTTTCTATTAAAATATTTATATAAAAATAAAAATATTAAAATTATAAATAAGATATGTGCCGAAGAAGTAAAATCTGAACAAATAAATATACCACTTAATGAAATTAAAATCATGAAGCCTCAGGAGAGTCTTCAATCTAAGGCGGGGGGAGTTACAAAGGTACCCATTCCCATGGCCACACCACAAACCATTCCCATGGCCACACCACAGTTGGTACCTATCCAGATACCAATGCCCCAGACTAAACAATAATACAATAATCGTAGACTAAACAAAGGATAAGCAAATTCAACGTAAACACATAACTTTATCCAATATAACTTCAACGCATTCGGCATCGTAGGTTAAATTATAAAATGTATCTTAGTTTTAAGTTAGTTCTCTTCATACCGTGAATAAAGAAAGATCGCCTCGATCTCGTTCTTAAAAACAAAAGTTGTGTTTGCATTTTTATTTGTTGCCTCCACGTTAGGAGAAGAAAATTTATATTTTTTTAAGATCCCGGAGGATCAGTTACTTAACTCGCGTTCTTTTCTATGTTATTTTGTCAAATTTGGAAAAACTTAAAAACCGCACAAAAAACATAAATAAAACTTCTATTTTTAAAGAATTTAAAAAAATTATGTTATAAGAATCTGTTATAAAAATCTTGCGACAATAAAGTCGCAAGATTTTTTTTTTTTGATTTCTCAAAAACCTAAAACGACGCCTAACTACTTTAGAAGTTCTGCATCAAAAGCTGGTCTTAAATTAAAAAATAAAAAATATATTAAAATTTGTACCATTGATTTAAATGAGGAAGATGATATATAGAGATCGAGAGAGACAACAAAGGTTAATTGTCACATACTAACACTACATTGAATAAAGTCAGTACTTAGCTGAACGTCTAACTGAACACTTGTCTCTTAACTAAGCTTTGCATTACATGGTACCGAAACTAGTGGTATAATTGAAGCTACGGTTCACGAACAGCAGGCTTAAAACGGCAGTTTTCCATATATATATATAAATATATAAAAATATACAGCAAAGTTTAGATATAAAAAAAAACTGCATAAGCAAAACTGTTTTGTGCAAAGTGAAAGTGAAATAATTTTCTTTGTTTGTCTCTAATTTTTTATTAGAAATTAAATAATAAAAAATAAAAATTGGATAAACCTCCGAAGAGTCGATCTGGGTTTATCTGTATTTATTCCGGAAAATTCCAATAAAATTAGGAAGTAGCTACTACATAAATTTGTCATCAATTACTAAAAAAAAAAAAAAGAAATGTCTTTAAAACCTCCAAAATCACTCCTCGTGAATAACGATATAGACATGGCTCAAGAATGGAGCGATTGGTTGGAGGAGTATGAAAATTTTTTTATTGCCACAAAAATTGGGCTAGAAGAACAAAATATACAAGTAGCAAATTTTAAAACAGTCATCGGCCGTGACGCGCTAAAAGTCATCAATAGTCTGGGGCTATTAAATGAGGAAGCACAGAATTTAGATTTTTTTTTTATTATGCAATGAATTGAATTTTTGTTTACTAAATTTTTTTTACATAAAAATAAAAAAGGAAAGATGTCACATACTAACACTACATTGAATAAAGTCAGTACTTAGCTGAACGTCTAACTGAACACTTGTCTCTTAACTAAGCTTTGCATTACAAATAAATCTGGGTAAATTGTCCCTTACGAAAGCAAGACTACATTACGAAAGCCCAAAGCGAAAAAAACAAATTTTCACGCCAACCCGTTCACAATAAAATAAATAAAATCACCGTAAAATTTCTCATAAAAAGTAATACAAATATCTACACATACGACATCGCATGTAACCTCGAGCAAAAAGGATATCAAAAATCAATTCCCACCACAACTGGCGACATTGAAAAATGGGGATCCCTCTAAATTTTTAGAGAATTTTGTCACTGTTTTCTATCCTACCTTTAAATTCGCTGGAAGCAAGAAAAAATAAACATCGAATCGAGTCATGTGGGAATTGTTTTTATTTAAATATATCAGAGACATTTATGAGCAAGCATAAAGAAAAATTATTCACTTTGGATTTGCATAAAGCAATAAAGGATTCTTTTTTATGTTCTAAAGGGAGTTTCCCTGCCCTATTTTTCTACTTCCATCAAATGGTCATAATTTTGTCAAAAAAAATTAATAAATCATCTTTTTAAGATAATGCTAAATCGGCTCGAAAAGCTGGCACGAAAGTTCCTCTGCCAATAGAATCGATTATCTTAAACAAAATACAAGCTAAAATTCTGTCGTAGAAGTCTCAACCGATTTGCAACAGTAGTTTGAGGACGAGTTAAGAAAGTATTTGATTGTCAAGACAACGACATATCCACAAAATGTCCTTCTGCAATTTTAAATTGAATACATTTTTTCATAAAAAGTTCTTTGTTGAGTTGAGAGATATTCAGAATTTTGGTTGGAAGGAATTTTTCCAATTTGGTTTGATTTATATCTGTTTCATCAAGTAAAAAAAAAGCAGGAAGAAGGAAGAGGTCCTGCTTTCTACCAAACAGAAAAGAAAATGAAATTGACCATTTTCCTGTCCGGAAAATTCCAATAAAATGAAAATAAATTGAATGCGACAATGAGCGAATTTCGGTGTAGAAGTGAAGGTACGGTACTTACTTATAGCCACAGTCAGATATAAAATAAGGAAAATGGAAATAAATAGAAGAGACGTTGAATAAAGTTCGGATAAACTGTCTTCCTCTATCAGGCAGATTTGGATTTTCGACTATACAAAAGGACCCAACATTGACAAACAAAAAAGTATAAGAACAAACTAAAAAAAACACTGAACGACAGCAGTTGAGTTTTTCTTTATTAAATTTAAAACTCTTATTCTTTCCACCCATCCTATCGGTGGAAATATATATTGAAATAATTGCGGAGACCACAAATGGCTGGAATATTTTAATTAACTTGGTTTATAAATATTCAGTTCCAAAGAGGGTATAAGCTTTGGTAGTAAAGTGTTAAGCTGCATTTAGACCTTCGTACTTTTGGTCGGTGTACGTTGTTCGATCTTGAACGTACGCTGAACAACGAAAGTGTAAATGATAAAACCGAACAACGAATGAAGAACAAAAAAGTTCAAAGTGGATTTGAATTTTCAGCGTTCGTTGTTCTGTGTTGATGCACGAACAACGAACAACGAGAGTGTAAATTTGAATAATGGTTAATAGAACATTGTTTCGCAGTGGCGTTCAAGGAATAATGTAACAATGTGCAAGTATTACAGCTAATGTTTGCTTGTCACCCTACTAAAAATGCCACCACTGCCAACATTGTGTTGCTATAAAAATCGCGCGATTTTTTTGCAGCTATTCTGTTACTCCTTAATGGTTTACAGCACGATCTTTACATTGAAAAGCATTAGTAAGTAACAGAATAGCTGAAAAAATCGGGCGATTTTTTTGCAGCTATTCTGTTACTCCCTGATGGTTTGCAGCACAATCTTTACATTGAAAAGCGATTTTTTCAGCTATTCTGGGAGTATAAGCAGTTCTTATGGATAAAAGAACAAAAAAGGCCAACGAACATATATTGCAGTATATTAAAGATACAATTTTTGATCTGAATCCTTCCAAATGTTTGACGGACTATGAGCAGGGAATGAGGCAAGCCGTCAGAAATGTTTTCCCACGGACAAAATTAATTGAATGCTGGTAAAAATTTGTTGTTTATATACTGGTGCACATTCTAAATTTCACAAAAATTCTAAAATTTTAGGTTCCATTTTTGCCAAGCCGTAAGGCGTAACATGCGAAGTAGACACGCTTTGTTTACATATATAAGAGCCTCGAAACCGGCATCATCGGTTTTCCATAAAATAATGGCCCTTCCTTTGCTACCACCCAATTGATCGAAATGGCATTTCGGGACATAAAATCCAGGATTTTGTTGATGGATAGCAACAACAATTTTTCATCATTTTTAAAATATTTTGAAAAATACTGGAGTCAAAAAGTAATTTTAAGTTTTTGGTACATATTGTTCGTCTAAAGGATTCAACGTCTAAAGGACAATGGGCATTTTGGGCCCATTTTCAACATTGCTCAACAGTAATAAAACTTATGTCATATGTAAGCTTATGAAGAGCACTTTATTTTATTTATGGCATCTAAATCGAAATCGAGCTCAAAAGTATGGTGTTTTGGTGCATTTGATAAAAAAAGGTATTAAAATGCAAAAAAAATATTTTCAAAAAATGGCAACACTAACTAAAAAGTGTTTTACCTTTTCTGAAAGGCAAAAGTCTTTCTATCATTTTATTTTCAAATCAACTCATTTAAATGAATAGTTTAAAAAAAAATTATTCCAAGCTTAACAATGTTGAAAAACAAAACATTGAATACTGATTGGTTAACAATTTTAAGTACTAAGTTCTAAATTGGTTTTTGACACGGTGTCTCTATGAGCAAGTTTTCATAGATTACCATCTGTCACTTTCCATAGAAAGAAAGATTGCTAGAATGCTATAAAATGTATGGTGGGCATTTGATAGCTTACTATTTCATACTATTTTAGCCCAATTACAAAGAAAACAGAAAAGTCAATATGAAAATGACAGCTCATAGCATGCTATGAGCTGAGCAATATATCGCAAGAATTTTTTCATTGAATACTATTTGTGGTCTCCATTAGGAATTTTAATAGAATGCTATCTTGCCTCTTTTAATCCTGGATTGCACACTGAAAGCCAGATAGTCTTATCTCATCTAGATTTTAAAAATTATTAAAAGTTGTTCCTTTTTATAAGAATTTTTAAGTTTTGGTATTTACGTGAACTTTTCGTGAGGTTAATGAATGATGTATAGATTAAGGCCAGTTTCACAGCCCACACTTACCTGATTGAGTGGCACTCAAGTCCTTCATATTGGCCACTAAAATGCAACTTCTTCAGACTGTGAAAAGGCTTAAGAACAGTGATGAGATCAATCTATGGCATATGAAAATTCTTAGGATAAACATATTTTATTTCATTCTATAATAATTTCAAATTAAATATGATTAAAATTACATATCCACAAATAAAAATTAAGTTATTTTCATTTTAATGTTAATTTAAAAAAATAATACTAGTCAATAATGACATAGCTGTGGTTTTGGACAGACTTTAAAATGTATCTACTATAATATCATCGTAATGTAAAGCTGGTCGATGAAAGCCTTCTCCATGTCTACCTAGTCCTAAGTATCATATTATTTTAACTTCCGATGGTGAGTCTCCCCGTACATATATAGTATATAAACACATAATGTAATTTATGTGTTAATAAACATTACATTTACCTGCCTTTCAATTCAACTTGTTTTTTCTTAGCGCTCGGAACTAAACATTTAGGCGCAAAATTTTAAACACTACTCATTTTAGCAAAAGAACCGACTCTAATTAAAGAAGTTCTTTAAACCTGAAGCCTAGTCTAATTTTTTCTCAATTTTAAACACTTTAAACAACCCTGACAAATAATGCTGAAACGTAACGTAACGCAATCAAATTTTCGACGAACAGGCCCAAAATTGAATGACGTCTATCAAATGTCAAAGAAACGTCAGTGTTTTCGCGTATTCATTTGAATTATTTTTTAGATAAATACATACTGATAAGATAAATACACGTTGATAAATACATACTGATAAGATGTAAATACTATTAGAAAGTGCTTTTTTTATATTGTTTATCCTACCAAATATTTGTGTTACAATGCACTAGGTATGTACATACTACCTACCTATCTACTTTTCTCTATTAAAATTACCTAAATAAAGTAATATAAAAAAACTGCAAACATTTGGTTTGTATTTAATGGGTACCTGTGTGGTTTTGGTTTGATAGGTAGATAGAATTTGTACGAGCCATATACCTACTTGCGATTATAGTAAAAGTTGTTATCAAACATGACTTAACGATGATAGAGAAGGCGACGAAAGAAACATTTTTCTACTTTATCCTATTGTTTTTTTGTTATGGAATGACAAATGACAGCTCGATAAAGTATACTTTAAAAAGATAAACAAGGGGTTTGCTGCTTTTAAAGTTAGATAAGTTCTTTAAGGTAAAAGTATACTTTATGTCGTTTAAAATTTAGGAAGAGCCGACTCTCGTTCTAAATTTATTTTTTAGACACGACGCTCATTTTAAAGTTGATTTAGAATGGGTTTTAAATGTTAAACATTTTGTGCCTTAGAATCTAGGCAACCATGGAGGTGCCCCAATTTTTTCAAGGCAACCCTATACTGTTGGGTCCATAAAAAATTAATAAAATAACAGATAAGGGTATATTAAAAACGCTTCGAAACTTAGCGCTCAGAACTTAACACTTAAAATCTAGGCAACCATGGATATGTCCCACTTTTTTTAAGGCAACCCTATACTGATCTGTAGGGTTTTAAAGGACCTTTCATTTCATAAGCAAATGGATTAAATAACAGAGGAGGGTAGATTATCTACATTTTACCACTTCTTTAAAGCTGGCAACCCTATAGTTGGAACCATTTGAAAGTAGGCAAACCATATATTTTTCGTTCTTTGTGTCATATTCTATCAGATAATAGTCAATTTTTACGAATAACATATAAGGGTAGTTTATCAAAAAAAATTAGTTAGAGATTACATAATTTAAAACTATCGGAACCACTTTTAGCTAGGCAAACCCATGTCAGTTTGGTTAGTGTATAAATGATCTAACACCGGATATTGTACTATTAACACAATGCTATGCGTTCGTATAGATTAAAAAAGAAGTTAAGTACCAAATTATCTTGATTATAAAAAACACTACTAGCATTAGGTTGTGACATCATAAGGACTGTTCCAATGCAGTTAGGGAACTGCCATCATTCATCGAACTGTTGTGCCACCTTCTCCCATTCACTTTACTTATTCAAAATCTTAATTTAAAAAAAAATATAGAAGAAGATCTTGATCGCATATTTGTGTTTTTTCGACACGACAAATTCAGTTAGTGATCGAATTGACTTGCGGACATACGAATAAAACCACGATATAGTTCTGGTTCAACTGCACGTAGTTTCAACAATAATTTTGCACAAAAGCCTTTTGTTTTGCGAAGCATCAATCTTATTTCGTTTGTACTTTAAAACCTCAGGTAACTTGCCACGAGAACAAGTTGTTTTTTTTTTTTTTTTATTTTCTCATGCCACCCCTTTCTCCTATGACCTTGATTGTTTTTGAAGATATTTCGACCTAATATCTAACTGTGATCCAATTTTTAACTGTATTAGACCAACCGTTCCCGATATATTTAAAGAGGGACGGTGTTTTTTTCATTTTCTTTTCTCAAGCCCCCCCGTTTCTCCTATGGCCTTGAATTTATTTTCGAAGATATTTGGACCTAATATCTTACTGTGATCCAAATTTGAACTGTTTTAGACCAACCATTCCTGATTTATTTAAAGAGGGGAGGTGTTTTTTTATTTCTTTTTCTCAAGCCCCCCGTTTCTCCTATGGCCTTGAATTTATTTTCGAAGATATTTGGACCTAATATCTTACTATGATCCAAATTTGAACTGTTTTAGACCAACCGTTCCTGATTTATTTATAGAGGGGAGGTGTTTTTTTCATTTTCTTTTCTCAAGCCCCCCGTTTCTCTTATGGCCTTGAATTTACTTTTGAAGATATTTGGACCTAATATCTTACTGTGATCCAAATTTGAACTGTTTTAGACCAACCATTCCTGATTTATTTAAAGAGGGGAGGTGTTTTTTTATTTCTTTTTCTCAAGCCCCCCGTTTCTCCTATGGCCTTGAATTTATTTTCGAAGATATTTGGACCTAATATCTTACTGTGATCCAAATTTGAACTGTTTTAGACCAACCGTTCCTGATTTATTTATAGAGGGGAGGTGTTTTTTTCATTTTCTTTTCTCAAGCCCCCCGTTTCTCTTATGGCCTTGAATTTACTTTTGAAGATATTTGGACCTAATATCTTACTGTGATCCAAATTTGAACTGTTTTAGACCAACCATTCCTGATTTATTTAAAGAGGAGAGGTATTTTTTTCATTTTCTTTTCTCAAGCCTTGTTTTTTTATATACATGCTTTTATTACTATGCCATAGTCATTATCTTGCCAGCGTTAAAGGAAACAGGATCGTTTTTTTTTCCTCTCAGGCATATTTTTTTTTTATAAATCATTAATATGGCAAATTTTGTGAAATCACAACGTGGTTCACCCAAACTTATTTTTGAAGGATTTTTGTATGTGAAATATAGAGAAACCGAAGAAAAATTTTTTTGGAAGTGTGAAAAGTTTCAAAGCGGGAAGTGTCGTGGGAAAGCGGTTTCAACAGGTACTGACGCACTTTCTACCGTAGAGCACAACCACGCTCCGGCCCCACTAGATTGCGAAAATGCTTGCATAAACCAAGCGATCAAAGCTCCAACCGCTTCTTCTGAAATCTCCAGAATAATTGTTACTAGAGCTTTAGTAGGAGCTTCAAAACCGGCTCTTGAAATTGGGCCAAGCATAGCAGCACAGCAAAAGGGGGTGTCGCGAGAACGAAAGCGTTGTAATCAGACATTGACTATTCCCCACACCCGATCCGATATTAATATTCCTGCTAATCTGTTAATGACCAAAACTGCAGATCCGGAAAATTTCTTGCTGGCTGATACGGGATGCGCTGATGTCGACTGCATAATTGTATTCGGATCCGTAACTGATCGGAACAGGCTTTCAAGGTGTTATACCTGGCTGCTTGACGGCACTTTTAACGTGTGCCCTGAAATGTTCTATCAGTTGTGGGTGACCCATGGGCTGTTTGAAAACAAAGTTCTTCCAATGATTTGCTGCCTTCTTCCCAACAAATTGGAAGCGATATATGTTCGAGCTTTGCAGCTTATTAAGGAATCCAATGGCATGGAAAATTTGAGGGTAAAACATTTTTTCATAGACTTTGAAAAAGCTGAGGAAAATGCTCTTCCTCCACCTTTACCGACCCAAATATGAAAATTCACGGCTGTTTTTTTCATTTTGCGCAAGCTATTCAGCGTAAGGTCCAAGAGTTAGGGATGAGAATAAGATACGGCACAGATACTGACTACCATTATGTGCATTAGGAAATTTGTGGCATTGTGCTTTTGCGAAACCGCTGATATTCTTAATCGGTATGAAATGATGGCAAACGAGCTTGTTGAAAAGTTTGGTGATACCGAACAGCATCAAAATTTGAAAATACTTGGGTAGAACGCAGTCGCCGTAGTCCACGATTTAGTCTAGAAATGTGGAATTGAAAGAGCACAACATTACAAAACCTTCCAAGGACCAATACTTTCATGGTAAATATCTTGCAGAAGAGAGGTTTGTTAACAATATAATTTTTATATTTTTAATGTCAATATACTTTTTTTTTCTAGGTTAGAAGAAAATTTATTGACACTTATAAAGCGTCGTTAATGGCCTGGCCTTTTTTCAGATTATTAACTTGGGATATATACCAGTACAGCATGAGGTAGGCGTAGGATTCACCTGGTTTCCGACCGAACAATTGGACACTCCTTGGGGTGATGGGTGCATGTGCATTTTACACACTTATAATTATTGGCGAAATTTGTCGCAAAGTACCCGAACTGTTTGCAGCGCCTACACTGTAGCTGTCCCTGGTTCGCCTTGGGGTTTTCCCATCTAACGCTTGTGTTAAAAAGAAATCTAATTTTCAGAACTTCTTGAACTTTTTTGTTGTCCATCAATAGTTCCAACAACTCTCTGTGCACCCCATTATCGTCTACGAAAAGTCGGCTAGTTTTACCGCGATTAATTATTTTATATATTTGTAAGGATGCGATTTTTCTTTTAAATCCGCACATCAACGTTATACATAACTATAGGAGGGCAAAACTTAACTTGGAGCAGTTTCTCTTCGTCTAGAATTCGATTAGTGGAGTAAGTACTGCATCCTGCTACATCCTCGGCTGTGCTGCTGGTGTTTTCACTGTTGTTGTACTTTTTCTTCTGTGTGGTGCTCTTGTGTGCACGAACAGTATTTTTAGTGCTGCTGCTAGATTATAGTTTTGTTGCTGATCTAATTTTGAGATCCCTTAGGATGGTGAATCTGTTGCCGTCTACTGTATTGCTAATGGTGCTAATTGTGTTAATGGTGTTACTTGTTGACTTCTGAACACCTGCTAGCTTTACCTTTAGGTTTGGGAGGAGGCTCAAGTTTCGGCTTCATCTAGCCCACTACCTTAATAATAAGATAGCACGCTTGGATCTTCCAGGGCAAAAAAAGATCTTTTTGTTGTGATATCATCCAGAGTAATCGTTACGTTAAAAGTATGTAACAAACGTTTAACTTAATTTCAATGGTGATCTTTCGAAATAAAAAATAGTTTTTACTTAAATTTTTGCCTTTAACAATTCTAGCCTTAAATTTTTGCTTCTAAACTTTACGCGTTTTTTTTACTTTTCCGTATAAATTGCAAACAGAAGAAAAGAGAAACGTCTAAAAGATGCACCTTAAATTCGGTTAGCAACTCACCGGAATGTTTATTTTGCATCTTCTTTCTTCGGTTTTTTAATCTCTTTCGCACTTCATTGATGCAGGCCTCGCGAGGCCTAGTGAAAATTGGGACCTACTACCTCCTCTACCGCCACAAAAATGGCGTAGAACACGCAGTCCAACATAATAAAATCAATTTTAATAATTATTTTTTGTATTTCTTACTATTATTCAAATGTAATTTATATATGCATATAATATTTCAGTAAACTTATTAAAATAACTTTTTTACTCTATTTTTTATAAAATTCTTTTTCAATATACCTATTACATACAGCTTCCTCACATTTTCTATGAAAACTTGAGAAGGGAAAAAGTGCACAATATCTAGAAATTTTATAGTGCACGGGTCAAGGGGGGGGATTTGTGAGATTGGCTTGATAACGTTACCAATCAATTTTTGCAATGTAGTTCAATCAAAAGAAGACTTGATTCGAAAACTTATAATACAAGACGCATGTTTGTCCGAGCAAAAGAGCTGTACTGTCGGCAATAAACAAAGACGTAAGGTAGATAAAACATTGAGGCAATTTCAAAAGAGATACCCGGAGAAGTGTTATTATATTCGATATCATTGAACCCCAAACTTACGATGAAATACTTTCTTTAAAGTTTGCGAATTATTGGAAATAATAAAGGTATTGTTAAATTTGCATAAATTATTTTAAAGAGAACTTATTTCCTTCGATTTTTCTTGTAGATTAAAAAATTATCTCTATGCAGAAAATATGTTTTGATGAATTAACGCCTACGTGATTGATTCCTGTTTGGTATCATTAAGTTATTTTTCGATAGAGAAATAACCGAATACGTCAAAGTGAAATGTCAAATGAAGAAAAAAAATTACAGCTAAATCCTTTCATGGAAAACAATCGCATTCTGTATGGTGTTACTTGGCGGAATATTTTTTTTTTGTGTTTTTAAATTCAATTTAAAGTGTATTTTTGCATAAAAATTTACTTAAACGGATTTAAAATAAACAATATTATTAAATTTGTGTAAAACAAAATAAAAATTTGTTCGAAAAGTGCGTCAAAGTGTACAAAACAATTGCTTTAACATCGAGACAATTTGCGCCAAAATTTTAAAGAACAAATAGTTCTGTTTTAAAACAATAATATCTGTTTTTTTTACAATAAAATAATTAAAATAAAGTGTCTGTATATACAATATGCCGATAAATTTCTGTGTACATGGCTATAATAGCAATTCCTTGGCAAACAAAGAAGAGCGTTTCCATGCTTTTTCAAGAGTTTGGAACTACTCGCAAAAATGGAAAAAAACATTAAAGCTGCGAGCTAAATCCTGGCTAGCAGCAATTAATAGCAAACAATTAAACACAAAATTAGCTCGAATGTGTTCCAAGCACTTTATTTCAGGAAAAAATGTTAAAATCGGCGATGTACATAATCCGGGTTGGGTCCCGTCTTTAAATTTGGGATATCGATAAAGGACAAATCCTTTATCAATTTCCAGGGAAAGACTGTGTGAAAGGGCAACCAAAAGAGCTGGAGAAAACACATTAACTTTAACAAATCTGGAAATCTTTTCTGAGAGTAAGTCTAACATCCAAAACAAATTATTTATATCATCGCTTAGAAGGACAAAAGAACATTCCACATAAGTATAAATTATATTTCTAGTTTAAGTTTATCATTGCTTTGGAACCTATGCAAAATGCAGATGGTTGTTTGGAACAAACACCAATGGTTGATGCTTGTTGCAGTGCCGTCACTGATTATGAGTTTTCAACTAGTAGAGACTCAGCATATCGAAATTCCAGCACAAACAGTTGCACATCTTTCGTCGTAGAATACAATAGGTTTTTTTTTTCTTTAATTTTGCTTACCATCTTTTAATAGTACATTTTTTTTTAAAGGAACTCAAACGGATCTGACGATGAACGACATCAATGACTTGTATGCAATCAACCAATATAAGAAAGATATCATATTGGAAAAAGAGAAGAAAATACAAGATATGAGATCTCACGTGATGGGTATGGAGTCTTTTAAGGACGATGATTGGAAAACAAAGTATTTTACAGGCTGCCAAATTGTTTTACCTTAAATCAAAGTTATGACTCATTTTTACCAGGCTTACCTAACTGCCCGGCAAATCAACAACTGATCAGATCTTTACCCTTAGGCAGGCGATGGAAAAATGTCTAGAATTTAACATCCCAACATAGCACTAGTTTATAGACTTTAAGGCCGCATATGATAGCATAGCCAGGGTAGAACTTTACAAAGCCATGAGAAAATTCGGCATCCCAAATAAATTGACACGACTATGTAGGTTGACCATGACCAACGTAACAAGCCAAGTTAAAATAGCCGGATTGCTATCCAGACCAATCAACATCTTTAATGGACTCCGACAAGGGGATGGTTTAGCCTGCCTCCTCTTCAACCTGGCGTTGGAGAAAGCAATCCGTGACTCTGGCACGGCAACAAGGGGGACCATCGTCAACAGGTCCAGCCAGATACTGGCTTACGCAAACGATATCGACATCATCGAAAGAACCGAGCAAGCTGTACACGATTCCTTCATCCAGATCGAGCATGCGGCACAAAATCTGGTTCTGCACATTAGTAAAGGTAAAACAAAGTACATGGTGGCGTCCAATGCAAGAGGAACAGTTGGTCAAACAATCAAGGTAGCGGAGCACGAATTTGAAGTGGTGCAGTCCTTTAAATTATTATTATTATTTATTAGCTATACTGCCTTAATACTTATTACATTTCAATTTGGTTTTTCATTATGTATTAATATTTAGATACAATTCTTGTTTTTTTCAAATTTTAAGTAAAAATTGTTTTAAATAGTATAAATACATTTATGCAAAGGCAAAAGCCTCCCCCATTATTCTCCAATCGTTTCTGTCGTGTGTTTTCCGGAACCATAGTCTGTCGAAAACAACTAGTTCGTCTCTCCATCTTTTTGGTTGGCGACCGACTAGTCGGGTAGCATATAAAGGTGTCCACTCAGTGCATTCTTTTGACCATCTCCCATCCAGTTTTCTCATGACATGTCCTGCCCAATCCCATTTTAGTTTCTTTGTCTTCTTACCTACATCTTCAAACCCTGTCCATCTTCGTATGTTAACGTTTCTTATCCGCTGAGATCTTCTGATACTTAGGGTGGCTCTTTCCATCGATCTCTGAGTCGTTGCCAGCTTTTTTTTCAACGCCTCGTTGTTACTCCATGTTTGAGACCCATAAGTAAGCACTGGTAATACTGTTGAATCGAAGATATACTTTTTTGTAGCCTTTGAGATATTTGAGTCTAGCATAGGTTTAATGTCTCAGAATTGCCTCCAACCGTTCGTTATTCTTCGACAGATCTCCTTCTTTCTCTTCTTTCGAATGACACTATTTGTCCCAAGTATATGAAGTCCTCCACGTATTCCAAAGTCTCTCCATTATGGTATATAGGTGTTCTGACCACATTTGTCATAACTTTTGTTTTGTTAATGTTAGCATGAAGACCTGCGTTGTAACATTCAGCCAAAAGTTCATTAACTAGTTTCTGATCTTCAGGGTTATCACTCATAAGAATGATATCATCAGCAAACCTCAGATTTGAAAGATATTTTCCATTGATTTTTATTCCAATGTTTTCCCATTCTAATTTTCGAAAGCATTCTTCTAGAGTAGCTGCGAAAAAAGGTGGTGAGATTGGATCTCCTTGTTTTGTTCCACTTTGCAGTTTAAATGGCTCTCCAAAGAATTCAGTTTTTATTTGCGCAGTAGAAGAGTCATAAATGTTTTTGAGAATTTTCACCAAGCGGCTTCTCAAATCCAACAGAGCCTACTACAGTCTGTCAAAGCTCTTCAAATCCAGATATCTCACCATAACTTCAAAACTGCTTCTGTACAGGACCATGGTCCTGCCAGTACTCACATATGGATCCAAGACTTGGGTGCTTAGCAAAAGGCACTCCGACCTCTTATCCGCGTTCGAGAGAAAAGTCTTAAGGAGAATTGTTGGCCCCATATGTGAGGAAGGGCGATTCCGGAGACGGTACAATCATGAATTGTACGCAATCTACCTTGAAGCAGATATCGTGACAAAAATTAGGCTCGGTAGACTCCGGTGGGCAGGGCACCTAGCTTCCAAGAGCGAAGAGGAACCTGCTCAGAAAGTTCTTTGTGGTACATTCTATGGCAGACGACAGCGTGGTAGACCATGCTTGCGCTGGAGAGATGGCGTAGACCAGGACGCCCGGAGCCTTGGGGTGCGCAACTGGATGGCGTCGGCTAAAGGTGGAGAGACTTGTTGAAGGAGGCCAGGACTGGGCCCCGGTTGTCGAGCCGATGATGATGATAATGACCTAACTGCCTGAGGAAGCAATTAAATTAATTTCAGGTACTTATGCTGACGTTGATGACTCTTAGGCTGGATCTGCAATTCAGTTTACTTGGATACATGTTTGGAATTTCAACGGTGACTGCTTCAAGAAAGTTACACGAATGTGTAATTTTGCAGACATAATAGCTTATTACACCCCCGCATTTTTTAAGAAAATGTTTGGCAAGCGTCTGGCAGTAATAATTGACTTCTATGAAATAAAAATTGAAAAATCAGGTATGCATATTGCATAACAGTTATGAAGTAAAATATTCATTTGATTCTTATTTATATTTGTTTTACACGAGAACCAATAGCGCGAGCAACAACTTTTCCATCATATAAATCCACTGAAACCATAAAATACCTTATCGGTATTGCTCCAAGCGGAGCTATTATATATACGTCGAATGGATTTAGTGGTAGATGCAGCAACAAATTCGTAGGTGAGAATTCCGACTTTCTCTCCTACATAAAACCATGGGACATAGTACTCTCTGATAGAGGATTTCTGTTGAGAGAAGAAGTCGAAAAGAAAGGAGCAGAGCTTTGGACCCCATCATTTATGGAAGGGAGACAACTCGCGGCCACCTCTGTTGAATATTCGAAAAATGTGGCAAATTTCCGGATACACATCGAACGAGTGTTAGGAAATCTTCGTCAAAAAGTACCTCATTCTTCACAATGTACAGCCGATGACATCGATTTCCAAACGAATTGACGAAGACAATATATACTTTGATAGTATTGTTCGTGCATGCTGCGGATTTATTATTTTATGTCCATTTACATTATTAGATAAGTTGGAATAAGTTTATTTGTAGGAAAAAAAAAAAGATTTCATGGTAGTTTTGTAAATATTTTATTATAAGTTAATAGTTTGAATGAATTATATTTTATTATTATTATTTTTTTATTTTATTAATATTATACAACAGTAATGAATACATAAGTTTAAGTAATGAGCATGTTAAATTAATAAGCAAAAATCAATAGTCATGAGGTAAATATAGATTTAAGAATTAGAGTTTATATTGTAAATAAATGATTAGCAACATATGCAAAAATTAATGTTTGTTATTATTCAAATTTTTACTCTCAGGAACAGGAATAGAATGGAAGAACAAAAACAGGTTAAAAGTATTAAAACAGAATGTTAACAAAAACATGTAACCCAATAAAATTTTACAAAATGAATGAACAAAAATAAAGCATATATGTACCTACACACAAAAAGATATGAAAAGTTAAGGGTAACAAAAACAGAACATAAGTTATTGATAAGCATTATTTGATTACTAGTTCTAAGAAATAATTAATATGCATTTGGATACGCCCTTTAGAAGTATCATATTAAATTTAATTCTAAGAATGTAAATGTAAGATCTGCATATTGGCATATTTCACAATGCACTTCGAGATTCTCTAGTGCACTGTGCAATACGCCTACGCTTGATTCCTTCTCTGTATCCATGTCTTTATCAAAGGTATGGATATGTGAATGAATCGGCGACTGCATTTTAGTTTTAAGATTTTTCATTATTTTAGTTAGTAATAAACTCGCAAGTTGGAAACAACCAACCTCAATTCTTTTATTGGCGCCCAACGTAAAATAAAGAGTTCCAAAAATCTTCATAGAAGAGAATAGAACACTTCGTGTACAAATCTAAATAAAAAAAACTTATACTGGATAGTAATTCCAAAAAGAAGACATCAATCGTCCCAAAGCTGCAACGCTATCATCTGTACCTACATACTACAAGCAGATACAGGAAAATAAAATCAACAGTGTGATCAACGAAGAACTTCAAAAAAAAAGCAACACATCAAACGCAGATACCTACCTAAATTTATAAAATGAATACTGTGAGTACAAGTTAGCTGAGTTCACGATATTCGTTTTTATTATAAATATTTACATACTTATATATAATTGTGCTTTAAATTTACTCTTTTAAAAAGTGTGTTAATTTGTGCTCGTTCAAATACCTTCAAGGTTAATTTTTTTTTTGTGTGTTTAATTTTTCTTCGTTTGTGCCTCAAAATGTCTCTTGATAATGATGCAATCACCGATCTCGTGACTAATGTCACTACGGCTCTGTCCAATCAATTAAGAAAAGAGTTTAGTAAAAACCATGACTGATTTAGCAAATCGTTTTAATTCTCTCATACCGATTTAACGAGACAATTTAATTCTGCTCAAAATGAACTAGCAAATCGTATTGATTTTGCTCGTTCTGAACTAACAAATCGTATTGATTCTGTTCACTCTGCTCAACCAATTATTGAGACATATAAAGACATCGAAATAGATGACAATATAAAATGCGAAATAAGTTTAGATGTGGTTAAAACTGTTCCCGAGTTCGGCGGTTCTACAGAAAAATATCCTTCTTGGAGGCAGTCCTCCAAGGCCACTTTGAAGCCGTACGAAAAGTACGTAAATTCGAATCGCTACTATCAAGCAGTAGCAATTATTAGAAACAAAATCATAGGAAATGCCGATACAGTGCTTTCCTCATTTAATACCCCTAAGAAATTGCACGGAATCATTAGAAACTATCTATTGCCAAGAAGACCCCTTTGACGAATACCTTAGTCAAATTATGAACAACAATTCCGCCACTTGCCGAACAACTACAGCACATCATGTTTAGCCAATAGAACAAATCGATGACAACATCATTCTCATTAATGACCAACTGGTTACTATCAACGAAGATGGACGAGATATCAATATTAACGGGACATTTCTGGTGAAATATAATGACGATATCTATATAAATTCTACCATATATACAGTATCAAGAAAAGAACCACTAATGCAGCCTGAAACCCCATATATCTTTAAATTAAATATATAAGGACATTCCGAATTTTTAACACTTCCATTTCTCCAATAGGCACATATTCGAAACTTACAGAAAATAGAAATGTTTGATTCGAAAATCAACAAAGATATTGGTACTATACCGCAGCAATCACTTCAATACTGATCATCATCATTTTTGCATACCTCAAATGTTATAAACATACCATAAACAGAAACATACCAGCCCATCAGCCAGAAGTATTCAACATGAACCAAGAAGTTACAAAAATTTTACAAAATTTGCAAAAATTTTACTATAATTTGCAACAGAACCGGGACGTTCCTGTTTAAGGGGGAGAGTAGTTATGGATAAGCATTATTTGATTACTAGTTCTAAGAAATAATTAATATGCATTTTTATACTCCCTTTAGAAGTATCATATTAAATTTAATTCTAAGAATGTAAATGTAAGATCTGCATATTGGCATATTTAACAATGCACTTCGAGATTCTCTAGTGGACTGTGCAATACGCCTACGCTAAATTCCTTCTCTGTATCCATGTCTTTATCAAAGGTATGGATATGTGAATGAATCGGCGACTGCATTTTAGTTTTAAGATTTTTCATTATTTTAGTTAGTAATAAACTCGCAAGTTGGAAACAACCAACCTCAATTCTTTTATTCATACATATATACAGAACAAGATAAATACCATAGATTATACATAGTTAAAAAATAAGAACATACACAATAAAATCAACACACGAAATAACAGCTAATTAAAAAAAATCTAACGTTTAACTGCAACAAGTGATAAAGTTTTTTTTATAGTTAATACAAAATAAAAAATACAAAAAAGTTAATCTAACAATTTCAATTAGGATTTTTTGTAAAATAGAAAGCAAGGAGCTCAGGAATCAAGATATTAAAAAAGTAAGTATCACACTCACAGAGAGCCTACTGAATGAAGTCAAGGTCAAGGTCAACCTTAAGAATTATTGATTTAATTGGTGTTAAAATGGAAAATTAACCGAATTTAGCTTTGGTGATAAAAAATTGAAACTGAACCTGGTAATAATAGCTATGGTTTTTATTCATAGTATAAACGTCTTCAGTTTTAATAACTGTGCTATTCTTGTCATTAAGTTTTGAATCAATATCACCTTCGTTTCCTAAACTATATGGACATTTAACTTGCATCTGGCGTTGCAGCACAAAAACTCTTGGTTTCCAAAATAAAAATTCCAAAAGTTGTCATATTGGGTTTCTGATGCAATTTTTTTAACAGTGCTTCAACAAAATGTATAGTTTTTTTTCCATTTTCTTACCATAAGCTGTAGCAGCAGTAGAAAAAGGTCTTGGATTGCTAATTTTTTTCAAAAGGCTCTGAGATGGATTATTTTTATCTGTCCTACACACCTCTTTCAACACAGATGCAGTGATCCTTCCAATCCAATTTTTTTTCAAATGTAGGCGATATACTCTGAAGCCGCGTCAATTTTTCAATTTTGCTAATATCTTCAACACAAATTGAGAATTCTCACCTTCTTCTAGTTTGTAGAAGGTGTTCTTTAATGTAGTTAAAATAGTCAAGATTGAAAATATTAGCAAGATAATATTTTGTGAAGCTGGAGAAAGAGGTGGTGTGGGTTGAAATATTTTTAAGGATTTCTATTTGTTTTTCATAATTTAAAAGTGGTTCTCCAAGTTTTTTAGTTTTTTTTTTGAATTTGAGGTTTCTTACTTCAGAATGTAGTTGTTTCTTGACTGGCGCTTTACTCCAATAATAAGCTACATCTGTAACAGAAAGCTAAAATCTTAGAATGTTTTATAATAAAGTCTTAATTTTGTATTAAATATAAAAATATAAGAGCAAACTATGTTTTGTTTAATATTTCTACTTTTACTTTTGCAATAAAGTAAAATTATTATGCAATGAAACAAACATAGATTAAAATTATGTTCTTACTGGCTGGGTGGAAGAAGCAAATCCTCGATATATACTGTTCAGGGCGAACAAAACTACTCCGATGTGAGTGAAGCTTTCGAAAAGACCTGCCTTATACTGACAATGTGCTGCATCTATTTTTCCATTGGATGTTACCAGGACCCATGCATCAAGTGGTTTTTCATTTAAACGTTGCGAATGCATCACCTGAGTTGAAAAGTTGTTAATAGATTGTACTCAATAATTCAATAAGTAAAAATAAACAAACCTGCCCCAACACAACGAAAACACTATTAACTAGTGTTCTTACTTGAAAAGCTTCGATATACTGCTGCTGTTGCTTCGCATCTCGCCAGAGCATTCGGATTTGTTTCTTATCAAATAATTAAATGTTGAATCAAAATTAACATTAGTAGGAAATTTTTGGGAACTATAAGATAATAAGTATGGATCTCTTCCAATCTTTTCAATTTTCGACATACTTATATCGAAGTTTGTTAGATTTATCTTAGGATCAAGCATATGGAGAGAGTTCCATGCTTTAATAACTAATTATTTAAATAAAAAAAAATCCTCAAAGTAAGTACGAATAATATTTTAAAAAAATAAAAAAAAATCTTTTCAGAGTTCCGCCAAGAAAAAAAAAATATCAAAGCGCCAAAATATGCCCAACTTTGTCTAAGTGTTTTGGCATTAAGAAGTTGACAAAACTCTGTTATTTTCTTCAAATAAACTTATTTTGTTTATTATCCTGAAAGTTTTTAAGCTATTTTGCAGCTTTTAAATAATATTATTTAATTATTTAATTATCCACCGATATCGAACAAATTGCGCTTAGCTTCAATCCCGTAAACACTTCCACTATTTTTTATTGAACTATTGTTTAAAACACTTTGTAACTATTTGATCTATCCTAAAATAGCAAAAAATAATAATAAATTCTTGTCCGAGATAATTTTTCTTTATATTTTTCGAGTATGTTTGAACTCTTCATCAGGCATTTATTTATGTATAACAAAAGAAATAAAATAATATATACATATATTAGTATACAATTTTTAAAATCATTTTTGAAAAATGTGACGTCAAAATTACTTACAATAATTATCAAGAAAAAAAGAATAATAAATTGAATATTAAATGTAGTTAGACATCAACTTAACAGTAACTAAAAAACAAAATCAATAGTTAAATCAAACATTTTTAAACTAATTATTTAAAAGAAAAATACTAACGACAGTTAAAATTTTCCATTACACTGCTCTACACAATCACCTACTTTCGATCCTCCTTTTTGTTGCTGGCCTTTTTATAATCAATCACAATCTGACCTACGGTTGACGGCATTAGTGTTGTCTAAGACATGCAACATTTCTAGCAACATTCGTTTAGAATAATGTTGTTTCGTTTGAAGAATTTCAACATTCTCTAAGTCCGGTGTATGTTTCTCTTCTATGCAATGCTGAGTTAACGCTGTTTTATGAGAAGCTCCGCTTTTTAAATCAGACCTATGTCCAGAGATACGATTTTTTAATTTTTGTTTCGAGTTTCCTATGTAAACAGACGAACATGTCGTCTCCTTTCCTCCTAAGCAATTAATCTTATAGACCACATCAGCTTTCTCCAAAGTCTCCATTCTTCCTTTGTGTTGTCTTTTATTGGGACTGTCATAATGCGGTTGGAGAGGTGAGGAATGTATAAAGCACTCTTATACATATACACACACTTGTTGGGCATCTTTAGCTTGGTTGACACTCTTCTGTTTGTCATGATTTTTAATGAGCTATTGGACAATCGAAGTTGGAAAGGAATTGATGAACAGGGTGTTGTTCCGAATGTTTTTTATATTTTTTTCATAAAAAGAATTGTCGCTTATGTCAAGAACTCTGTTGACAAAATTTTGTGCCGTATTGACAATCACGAATGTTACTAGAAATGTGGCATATCTTAAACAACACTAATGCCATCAACCGTAGGTCAGATTGTGACAATCTGAGCAATGCCTATTATAAAAAGGCCAGCAACAAAAAGTAGGATCAAAAGAAGGTGATTGTGTAGTGCAGTGTAATGGAAAATTTTAACTGACGTCAGTATTTTTCTTTTAAATAATTAGTTTAAAAATGTTTGATTTAACTATTGATTTTGTTTTTTAGTTACTGTTAAGTTGATGTCTAACTACATTTAATTTCAATTTAATATTCTTTGTTTCTTGATAATTGTTGTAAGTAATTTTGACGTCACATTTTTCAAAAATGATTTTAAAAATTGTATACTAATATATGTTTGTATTATTTTGTTTCTTTTGTTATATGTACATTAATAAAGGCCTGAGGAAGAGTACAAACATACTCGAAACGTGGCAATAAATAAATAACATCTTTTTATTACAATCGACCTATAGCCCACAAATAACAATTATATATCTTTTACGATACAAAGGTCCCTAAAAATTCGATTTTATTTGTATTTTATGGAAGACCGATCTATTTTTCTTGCAAAAATCACAACCATTGATTTGTTTTTCATCAAAGGATTTCGTTTGACGTTTTGTCGCCTTGTAGTGAGAGAGACAATATACTTTATTGATTGTCGTTCGTATTCGGTGTTTTCATTTTTATATTTTCCTTTTAAAATGATTGCTTCGATAATATTATTCAATAAGCATTTTTCTTTTTTCGTTAGAGCGTATTATGAGTTGTCAAAAATAAAGTTGTGTTTCTTTTTCGCTCAGAGGTTTGTTCTGAACTAAAAAAGAAAAACGCCTAATAAACGCTTAAAAGCAAACGTATTTCCATTGCAAATCTTTAGCTGACTTATGTTCCCGAGCATAATGATTGACACACTGACTTTAAATCGTAAATTATGTGGTGGCAGCCATCGAATAATTCTATAATACATTATCTTCGTATAAAATAGGTAGTATCATTGAGTTCATGCACATAGAGGAATCAAGATGGTTTCAACCTCAACCACAGTCGTTCAGCAACCGTGGAAGAGTGCACATCGTTGGCGGCTTTCACAGTGATCATTTAATATAGAGACGCGAGTGTGTAATATAGTTAATTTAACCTACCATTTTCAAGTGGCAAGTTAGCCTAGGTGGTAGAGTGGCAGACGAAGGATCTGAACGGCGTGGGTTCGAGCCCCACTGTGGTCCGGGATTTTTTTTAAATAATTTCTGGGAGAAGGTGACCAGAAACAGAGAACAACAAGAAAGAGAGATGGGAAAGCCAACGGGGACATCGAAAGATGGTCCCCCAACAGCAAAGAAGACAGTTGGAGGAACATCAGGTGATGTGTCATCCGACAGTCAAATAGCGGGGCCATCAGGCCAAGCTCAAAGTGCAAATGTAGCAGGGCAGTCCAAAGCCCAAAAAGCAACAACAACAACAGCAGCAGCAGCAGCAGCAGCAGCAGCAGCAGCAGCAGCAGCAGGACCAGGAAAGCCCAAAGTGGCAACAATAGCAACAACAGCAACGACAACTACAACAACATCGTCATCGGCACGTGCCGAGGTCGGTACCAGCAGCATAGCAACTGCAAAGACATCGAGTCCTATTAAAGGGAAAAAGCCAGGACCGGCATGTGTCGATGAGCAAGATCCTCTAAAGAGAAGGCGCTACATTAGGTACAGACCAAACCTAGTAGTTAAGAAGCGCACCTCTGATATAGAAGCAGCCAAGAAAATAGGAGGGCGCGGGCGTTCAGCCAAGGCTTCGGCTCAGGCCAAAATACAGAGGCAGCTAGATAGCTCCTCTAACGATGATGAGGACAATAGCGAAAGCCACGACAACGAAGAAGGCGACGACGAAGCTGAGACGGATGACAGGCACATCGAAGAGGCTGATGGAGCGATCGCCGCCGACAAGCCAAACGATCAGGACGCCAGGCTAACAGGCGAGGAAAACGCCGCTGACGCAGATGCTGATGACATCTCATATATGTCAGTGGAAGGAGAAGGACGGTACGTCAGTGGCGAGATAGTCGAGCTGTCTGACGAGGAAGAGGACCAGCAAATTGAGGCTTTGACGGAGCAGATCTCTTCGCTCATAGAGCTTGTTGAAGCGCTCAAGAAGAAGCAGGAAGCAAGACGGGAGAAGGAGCGCATAGTTGCTCTTGAGCAGCGCACCCGCCAACAAGCGCTCCAAGAGCAAGCTTCGCAACAACAGCAGCCTCCTCCGGAACAAAAACTACTCCCAGACCAGCAGCAGCCACAGAAGCAGCAGTCAAAGAAGCAGCCACAGAAACAGCTTCAAAAGCCACAACAACCGTCTCAGCAACCACAGCATCAGCCTCAGCAACAGCAAGCAAAACAAAAACAACAACAACAACAACCACAACAGCAACGTCAACAGACACAGAAACAGCAACAGCAGCAGCAACAACAGCAACAGCAACAACCACAACAGCAACAACCGCAGCAGTCACAACAGCAGCAGACCCAACAGCAGCCGATGCAACAGCAGCAGAGACAACAGCAGCAGTCACAACAACAACAGCAACAACAGCAACAGCCACAAGCAAAGAAAGGTAAGGTGCCACCTATTAATACTTATAAAATGCATTTAAAAGACACAATAGAAATATGTAGGTCGGTCATAGGCAACAATTTCATAATTAAGCGGCTTAACGCAGACAGGCATTCCATTCAGTGCTCATCTTTAGAGCACTACAAAAAAGTGAAAGACCTTCTGTCTCAAACTAGAACAGAATACTATAGTTTCACCCCGAAGGAAGACAAGCTTCAAACAGTCCTCCTGAAGGGTATCGAATCCTCTACGGATCCGCAGGCGCTCTTAGCTGAGCTCCGTCAAGTGGCGAGCGACGATCTCGAGTTTATCGGGGTCCGACCGTTCACCACAGTCAAAGCCAGACGGGAGAAACGGAACTTACCATTTTTCCTAGTTCAACTCTCGCCCCAAAGCAAATTGAGTGGTCTAAGGAATATAACAGTCCTGGATTACCAAGTTGTACGATGGGAAAAACTAAATAAGCAGAAAGACATGCTTCAATGCATGAACTGCCAAGGGTTCGGACACGTTGCAGTTAACTGTGGTATGGACCCAGTCTGCGTTAAATGTGGAGATACCCACAAAACAGTGGAGTGTAAACTCGGGCAAGATAGGGTCACAGACATGACCCAGTTAAAATGTGCGCTCTGCCGAGGCTCCGGGCACCCCGCAAACTATCGGGGATGTCCGAAGTTTCAGGAGATAAGGCAAAACAAAGCCCAAAAGAAAACAGTTGAGGTGAGACGCCCTGAAGTACGCCAGAAAACAACTCCCGTTAATCCCGCAATTTCTTACGCCCAAATCGCGTCTGGAAAGGGAAACACGGTACAGCCTCAACCACAGGTAGCCAAACAGGTCCAAGTGCCTACGGCTCCTGTGCCAGAGGCAGATCTGATGCAGGTGTTGCTGACCATTCATGGTCAGTTAACCGACGTGCAAAAACAGATCAGGGAACAGGCGGCTAGGGTGGATTACCTCTACTCTATTCTGCCGGCAACGCGAAATGGTTAAAGGCGCGCTGCCTGAGCGACCCTTTAAGATCCTAGCTGTGAATGTAAATTCGCTGATTAGGACTGAACGTAGAGCAAATCTCTTTCATTTGCTGCAAGACCAAAGTCCTGATGTGTTTATGGCTAGCGAAACTAAGCTAAATCAGAAACACAAACTGACTAATAATAATTACAATATCGTGCGAAGGGATCGGCCTAACTCCTCTCAAGGGGGTGGGGTCGCAATCTTCATACGAAAGGGCATTCAATTTAAGGTTATATATAATAGTGAAGTGCGAAGATTTGGGCAGTTAGAAGCCTGCGTCATTTGCATTCCGCTCCTTCAGGGGAAAAGAATGTACGTGATCGCGGCGTACGCACCCGAAGCACCTCAGCCTGCTAATTTTATCGCAGAACTCGAAAAACTTTTCGAATGCTTAAGACTGCACTTGGATGAAAATTATTATCTCATGGCAGGAGATTTGAACGCCAAACATGAAGATTGGGGAAATCAAATTCAAAATCCGAGAGGGTACCATTTATTTAATTGGATGGGTCGTCGCAGTGTTGAGTGTAGGATCGATCTTTTTGCGACAGATAGACCTTCGTTTCCTAGGAGCGGTGGCTTTCTGGATCTTTTACTGCTTGACTCACGACTTGTTATAACTGACGCAACAAACCAACAGACAAGAAACTGCTTACGAACAATTGAATACGACAGCGATCACTGCGGACTTGCCACCGTAATACAGCTTCCGAGCGAACTTGTGGAATTGGATGAGTATGTGCCTGTGCACTCTTACTATTTCAGTAAGACGCGCTGGCCACGCTTCTCCAGTGCCTTGGCTAGAGAAATACGTTCCGATGACATTTCTCCACCAAATGACAGAAACCTGACGAACCTCGAGATCGATGGGTTTCTGACTCAAATGGATACGACTATAAAACGAACAATGGACAAAACAATCCCAAAATATAAGGAACTAGACCCTACTGGTTTATACAAGAACGCGACAATCGACGCACTACACCGACAAAAAAGTGGACTGCTGACTAGGTTGAAACTTCTTTATAGACGTTTCACGGACACACGTGATCTGGAGATTAGGACATTGAAGTCGTCGATCAAAAACATTAACGTTCTGATTAGACAAAACTATAGATTATCTATTAATTTATATTGGGATAACAGAATTCGGGCTGTTAATTCTAGCGACCCTAGTATGTTTCCCCAAATAAATAAGATATTTAGAAGAAATGATCAAAACGATCTTCCATGTCTTAAACTCCAGAGGACAACAGATAACGAAGACGTACTAACGATTGCGGGAATTGATCCGGAAGGTGCCGTTTTCGATGACAATTTTTATATGATAGAAGATCCTCAGGAAAAGGTAGAAGCTGTGGGGGCTGCTTTCCAGCAAGTGTATAAGGTGAATGCTAGCATTCGCCCGAATCATGACCTGGAGAACAGAGCCTTGCTACACAATTTCTATCTTGGAAATAACATAACGCAATGGCGATCTGAGAATACTGGTTTCACCGGGTTCAATGACGAAAATTTGGCAAACGCCACCATCGCCGAGCGAAATGGACCCAGTTCATTGTTAATTTCGAAGGTAGAACTTCAGTTAATTTTTCAAACATTAAAGAAAAAGAAATCTGCGGGGGTCGATGGTATACCCAACATTGTGTTACGACATCTCCCTGAGGAAGCCATAGACATTTATACCACACTGTTCAACAACGCACTGAATAATGCATATTATCCAGTGAGTTGGAAGACAGCTGTGGTCCATCCTCTCCCCAAAAAGGGAAAGGACAGCTCCAATCCGGCAAATCTTCGGTCGATAAGTCTTCTTCCAAGTATCAGTAAGGTATTCGAAAAGATTCTCAATAGAGCTCTGTTCAAGTGGGCTGAGGACAAGAATATTATTCCAGACAATCAGTTTGGCTTTAAGGCGGGACATGATACTATTCATGCCGCGTCTAAGTTAGTTTCTGATGTTCAATGGAACAAAGCGAAAAATCAATGCACGGGTGCCGTTCTTGTTGATTTAGAGAAGGCTTTCGACACCGTATGGTTAGAGGGTCTTTATCTGAAATTAACCAGATTTGGCATAAGTAAACCACTGTTGTATATGCTTCATGACATGCTCAATGGTAGAAAATTTGTTGTCAAAAGTGGCAATGTAACTTCCACCACAACTTTTGATATTAAAAACGGTCTACAGCAAGGAGCTGTGAACTCGCCGATTCTTTTTAGTATTTACACCAGCGATCTGATAGGTAGTCTCACTCATGCGATTGCGTATGCCGATGACCTTGTAGCGTACAGGACGGGTCCAAAAGTTGAAGTCATCAGAATTCTCTTGCAGCGTGACTTCGACAAGATTCAGCGATATTGTGATGACTGGAAGTTAAAAATTAACTTTCAGAAATCAGAAACTATCCTGTTTAGAACCCCTTTGTCTAAGGCTTCTAGGGATACAAGAAAGAACTGGAGAAATCTAGTGATCGTTGGACCAAGTGGACATCCACTGGCGAGTAAAGATGTAGTAAAGTACCTTGGTATCTGGCTAGATCAGTATCTATATTTCAATCGACATATAGATGCTGCTCTGGCCAGAGCTAGGGGAGCGTTTGCTCTGACAAGACGGTTGTTTTATAGCAGCCGCCTTGAAAACAGAGTGAAGGTGATTTGCTACATGGCCCTCATCCGGCCGATGATTGCCTATGGGTGCCCTGTATGGTTTAACGTTGCCCCATCTCAAATGGAAAAGATTCGGGTGTTTGAGAGGCAGTGTCTTAGGACCTGTCTTGGATTACACAGAACACCAGAGTCGGAGTACAAACATTATTATGCCAACGAGGTCTTATACAACGGGGCCAATATAAACAGGATAGATAACTTTTTAATTAAGCTGATTCGGGGTCACATTGCAAGAGCGATGACCTCAGCCAATGGACTTATTTTCGGGGCTTATTACCCCAATGAAGAATATAGTGAGAGCGTTTGTCTTAACGGTTTCATCCCGCCCGAGACATTCCTCTATTTAGACAGTCGGGGGCTGATACAGGATAGATTGGCGGTTCCGTTAATCTACCACGTCGGCCGTAAAACTGTGGATCGGCGAATCCTGTATGGTCGAGACGTCGGCTCTGGGAACGGAGCAGAGCGTCTGCGGTTCAGTAGAGCTGTGCCCCTTCGGGACAAAAGGGACTTTTGTAAGCAAGTTCAAAAATACTGGTGGTTGGGTGACCACCTTGATATTGATGGTTAGTCGAAGTTGTTGCCTTGGCTGACCTACGTATTTATAAGGTATAACTAGGTAGATGAAGTAGGACAGTGACGGTGGCACCAAAAAAAAAAGATAAAAAATCCAAAAAATTGCTGTCTGTTGTCTGTGGATATGTGCTTGAGCGCATACATATGTATATGTGTTAATGTATGGATATGTATGGCGTGTGTGCATGTGCGTAGGCTGATGACAAAAAAAAAAAAAAAAAAAAAAAAAAAAAAAAAAAAAAAAAAAAAACCCTGCTGGTGGCTGTTCTAGTTTTAAGTTATTTTAAGTATTTTTAAGTAGTTTTAAGTTAATTACGTATATTTACGTATATTTTAGTTTTATTTAGGTTAATTTAGTTTTATTTAGGTACAGGGTAGTTTTAAGTTTTTAAATAAAAAAAATGTCATAGAAAAACAAGTTTTTTTAAGGAATTTTCTTGTTTAGGTTTAAGTAATATAGATTTTAATTTAATTTACATTTGAATTTACGCCGAAAGGCATTTTTAATATATAGCTATAGTATAATTTAGAGCGCCCGTATGGGGCCAGTAAGTTAGTTAAGTTATTCTGTAAGCTAGTTTTTAAGATTTTTGTCTAGCATTTAAGTTAGTTATAAGTTAAATGGAAAATAAAAATGAATTTAAAAAAAAAAAAAATAAAAAAAAAAAAAAAAAAAAAAATGGTTTCAACCTCACCGAAGTAGATGTCGCTAAATGAACATATCGAGTAATTATTGTTGTAACCTAAAACTTTCTAACTGAACCGAACTAAATTCTTTTGCATACATTTGTATTTGTGTTTTGTATTTTGTTTGCCTCTTAACTCAAGAATAAAAGTTTGAAACTTACGCCTGATTTCTCTATGTGTATAGACTCAATGGTAGTATTGATTCACTTATTATGATAGGGAAAGTGTCGTTAATATATCTGTATGTAATATGGCCCTTCTCTAATATTCAGTAACTGCCTTGAAAAATCATGGTCCTATGAATCATTTATCAATTAGACTCGCATATACGTTTTCAATCTGATTTTTTCGACTAACCTGTCTCATGAAGTGGGAGCGTTGGTCCACATCCGTATATCATTTGTATCTTCGATAAAGAATAAGAACAATGTTCCTTTCGCATTTTACCTAGATTACCGTCACCAATATAAAATGTTCGAAGACTTGTCTTCTTTCTTTTTTTGCTTCGTTTTATATTAATATCGATTGGGTTGTTGCTTTTCATCCCAAAAAATTGTTCTTCTTTGTGTTATCCCTTACAAAGAATAAAGGAAAACGTATCCATTTATTGGCATAAAATTTACATAACAGCGACAATCTTACATCGAATGATCCATATTTTAAAGATAATGGTATAAGCCTCCTTCAGACGATTATGACCATAACAACATGGCGTAAGGCTGCGATTATCTGTTTAAGATATTTCGTCCTTAATGTCATACTATTGTGTAAATTAAAATAATAAATTGAAATGATAGCAATCAGATTCAGAATATTTTCCCCGAACATACTAAGAAGGTAGAGTTATAGATATAGGTAGGTACATATAGAGGATTTTTTTTTTGGAAAAAATTATCGGATAGAGACAAAATCCGAACTTAACAAAATATTGAGTGCTTCCAGCGACAAACATTGAAAATCCCGACTGCCAAAATCGCGATTGTTAAAAATCCCGAATGGTACGAATAAGAAATCCCGACTTACAGCACTTTTAGCATGTTTTCGTTCTTCTTTTTTCGATTTTACACTAATTATTTGATATAGGAATTTAAAGAGGAAGAAAATAAGAAAGCGAAGCTCTTTAAAAAATTCTTCGCCCTAATAAGGGCCAATTAAAAAAAATTAAATAAAATAAATTAAAATATATATAGATTTCGTGGGACTCCCTAAAGTCAAAAATTCTGGACTATACCTTAAGGAAGGAGATCTGCCACATATAGTTCTCACAAAACCATTTTCTCAACACTTTAGTTTCCCTGTGCACAAATGATCCAAAAACTACCTCAAAGTAGACCTGTATTTCTTCAGCAGGCGGCACAAATGCAAGCATTCTTACCTGAAGGCTGAAGTTCTTGTTCTCTCCATATTTTCGTGTGTAACAATCTTTTTGCACTTTTTGCCATAAAATTTGGCCATACATTTTGGCAGCCCTTGAAGCACGTGTTAGTAAAAAAATACTCCTACCAGAGTTTTGTATGTTTATTTCAAATCACGATTGTTTTTGAATTCGATTCAACACCGATTTTTTTCGCACATTTTAATCAGCCATCATCTGGTCATATGCTTCACTTGTTCGTCGACTCATAAGGCAAAACACCAGCGGGACACCTGTACTGTACCTTCGAAAAATCCAAGGAACTTATACTAGAAACTGCACTTTTCAATGTAAGTTTATCAAAGAAGATAAACGGCCAAAAATATTTCAGTAATTTTATTCAATCGATGAAACTTCAAAGTGTAGTAAAGAATATTTAGAAAATGCGCCAAAAATTCAAGGAAATTGTTTTCATTAAAAAATAAGACTTAACCCTTTTCATGTTTGTAAAGAATTTTTCCTGGGTATGTCCTTTAGTTATTAGTCAACAGAAAATATAACAAGTACATAAATAACAAGACAGTCTCAGCGGAACACCATCAAAATCAAAGTAAACAGTTAACATGGTAAGTCGGTAACACCAGTGTTCCCAGAATCCAGACCTCTTAAAAGAAGCGTTTCGAAATCACATCAAAATTTTTCCCACAATAGATTCACACAATTGAATACGAGACACAAATGAGCAAAACCTTGATCACAGAAGCTGTTAAAGATGATGCAAAACTACCTACGTACTTAATCTCTGTATATTCCGATACAGAAATATATAATAACATAACTGGCCATTTATTCACCTAAAACAAGGTTTGACATAATAGGTAAATTTCTGGTTCGGAAATAATAGCAAGTGCTTTGAAGAAACAATTGTCAACTCCATTTGTTCGTGTATATGGAAGGATTCTTAAAGACATTAATTCGGTAAGTGTCGAAGTAAAATACTCAATTTTAAGACTAAAAATTACCATTTCTAACCGAGATCATCTATACATTATGGGAATAAAAATAAAAAAACGCCAGTCGCATCATGGACGATACCGAAACCGATACTCATAATATTCAATTTCCCAACGTCTACTGACACCGGTGGTGTTTCGAATCAAACGATTATTATTTAAGTTGAAATCACAGGTGAGTTCACATTAAATGTTAATAAATGTCAATGAATGTTATTGAAAGTAATCAAGAAAAAGACGTGTACACAAGTGACTACTCTGGTCTTATCTTGGATTATAAAACAGGGTAATTTATTAAACAAAATATTAAAAACAATGAAAGCATAGAAGATTTTCCCATTTGTTCCCCATAAATTATAATTTTATAGGAATTATTTTGTTGACAGACTCCTGAACTCCGCAAAATATAAATCCAACAGCGTCATTTGCATGACTATAGTTTGAAAGCTTTAAAAAAACGCACACACAAGTTAAAAAAATTACCCTTTGTATGCCTGGACAATCTTGTATTCAAGAAATAGATACCGTGGGGATATTATTCTTCAGTGTCTCTAATGATAATTTTTTTAACAAAAATCGAAGTTAGTCATTATGCAAATGGTAAGAACATTATGTATTTTCTGCTTCACTTTTCTTTTTATCTATGTGACTATGTATGTATATTCTTACAAATAAAAAAACATTAAAGTCTTATAGGCATTTGTTGAACTTCAAAGTAACAAATATCTTAAAACTAGAGCCCAAAAGCTATATGACGGGTTATGAAGTTGCCCTGCAGAACGCGTTGAGAGTAAAAGGTGTTTGTTGATAGATTAACATTTTTGTCGGAATTTGACAAACATAAATCAACCCAAAGAAGGACAAGAAGCACTAATCTATACCAAACAATATTGGCGGTTGTTAATCAAACACACAGTCACAACGCAACACATCTATGATGTATCCAACAAATGTCTGCAAAGCAAATGTCTGCAAATTCAATAAAGCAAAAAAGATGTTCATCAATAATTTTTTGCCAAAAATTGGAAACTTTTTTGTTAAAATCATTTAAAACGAAGAATTTGAAAAAGAAAAGACATTTTTTTGATTTTGATTTAGTGGTGAAACAATTGTCATGGAAAGGCAAAAAAGCACCGTGAAACAGGTTCCATAACCAGCTATGCCATTTTTGAATCGCATGGTTTACCCACAAAATGACATCTTCACAGAAATGGAACTTGTGGGTGATGTTTTTGAGGAACTTCATTCAGATGGAGACTCCGAATGAGATTCGGTTGATCAAAATAATAATACGCAAGTGCAATCGTGCCAACTGGCCAGCTGACAAAGTTATGCTTTAATGTTCCATCCAAACATTTATGTCGTTTTCGGGTGGTAATCCCGAAGAGCTCTCCGATTCGGGATCCCAAGCGAACAAGTAAACATAGCTGGTTTGATTCTGAAATATGTGTGTGACTGTAGTTGTGAAACGTCAACGCAAATTCTATCTACTTATTGCATTTTTGTATACATGGACGCGTCGCAACTGATTTGCCAAACTACTTCAGTAAAAATTCGACTACAACTATATCGTCATCTTCACTTGTGGGTGATGATGATGAAGGGGATGCAATTGAGTGGAAAATTGCAGTTAACGTATCCATTAAACTATTTATTATATTTTTCACTTCAATAAATATGTTTACTTCACTAAATTAGTAAAAAAAATATAAAATACGCAAACCGAACAATAGGGAGTTTTACCATCTTGTCAAAGCTCACACTATGGTGAAGACAGATTGAAATATGTACCGCGCTTTTTTCAAACTGTCAAACTCAAGATCTTGGAGAAAACAATTTGGGAATAATTTTTAAATGCGGTATTCTTTTTTGTGTGAAATTTGTGATTTCCGTGGCTTAAAAATTTATTTTAATTAGCAAAACCAACAATTTTCACAATTTTCGCGCACAAATCTTTAAAATTCCCGCTTTTGTTTTCAATCAATTTTTCAACAATGATAAAAAAAAATCAGCTGTTCACCATACTGCTGTTTTTGACAATTCTGTGAGAACGAGAAAGAGATATATCGTTGTTACCTAAAAAGCCCTATTGACAAATGAAATCGTTTTGACGTTTAAAGGAGTGAATGTGTGAGTGCTTCTCGTTTTGATTCTGAATTGAAATTCAGAAGACAAGACTCTTCTTTCCCAAAGAGGAACTGTCATTATAAAAGACAAGCGAATGGTTTAGAAGGCGTCTGGACGCTCCCGGACGCTTCTGGGGGACCAAACGAAAACGACATTAGTGAGTGAGTGTAACATCAAGTTGCAAGAGCGAGCCTAGCAGATGGCACCAATAACTATTTTTGCCAAAACGTTAAAAAGACTGAAGTATATATGTATGTAAACAATTAATTTGTTATTAAAAATTAAAAAAAAACTTTTTTATTTTTTTTTAGTTTGGCGATTTTTAGATTATTTGATTTAGATTTTATTTGAAAAAATAAGAATTAGTACAAAAGATTAAATTCTTATAATAGTACTTAATAAATGCATTCAATTTGTAACTGGCTCAACATAATAGACTGCTGCAATGCAACTGTAACTGGAGCAGGGGCTGGAACTTTGGAACAGATGTCAAAATATGTCGTACGTCTCGTTTCTTGCGTGTCCACAATGGTGCAGCACAGGTTTCTTACATTTTCTATAATTTGTATCAGCTCACAGCTGATTAAAATTTGATTGAAAAATTATTAAAAGAAATACAATTTAATTCACTTAAATTAAATTAACACGAATGATTATTAAAAATTCTTTTGGTTAATTTAAGGGAAGATTTCCCTTAGCATATCGGCTTTTTCTTTTCATCGGCTTTTAATTCACTTAAATTAAATTAACACGAATGATTATTAAAAATTCTTTTGGTTAATTTAAGGGAAGATTTCCCTTAGCATATCGGCTTTTTCTTTTCGTATTTTAGCCTTCTCTTTCGTAGCCTATGTCTAACATTTCCATCACCATCTCGGGTTGGTCAGATCCGGTTTTGATTCTACATTGTTTGCTTTTTCGTTCCGTACTGCGCGACTATTCCGTATGCGATGCGACGACCAAGATCTTCGTGGGATATTTATTTATAATATTTTAGAAAAAAATTAATTTAATAAATTCAGACAAACAATTTATTTTTGTTCTTATATTATATTTTGGTTTCTGATAACTGATTTATAATATTCCTTATGCATCAAAAAAAAAAAAAAAAAATACAGCTGTGATTTGTAATTGTGATGTACATTGGGCTCTAAAGCTGAGGTATACTGCCTAAAAAAATTGGTGTAGCAAGCTCGCCCACAAAGATGTAGCGCAGAATAAATATTTTTCGAAGCTTGGGCTTTCTTTTTTAAGTTTTTATAATTTGGATTCGATAAATCCCACAAAATTGGATTGTTTTTAACTACCTCTATAAATTCCTACTACTATTTCCGAAATTTTTCTTTGTTTTTATTTTTTTTCTCAAATGTCAAAAAGAAGCTTGTAGCGCACGCCTAAAAAAGGGGCGTTTTATAGGATTGGCGTTGTCTCTACTTTGACAGCGCTACAAGCTACAGCCACAGCTACACCATTCTGTTCAAGCATATATTCGTCGGTGTCCAGAGTATTACTAAAGGAGGTAAGTACACTAAAACTTTAAATTCAAAGATTTTCCTTTATTTATCAAGAAAAATAATTTTTAAAATTTAAATGTTATATTAATACTAATTTAAATAAATCAAATTTTGATTATTTCTTCTATTTGTTCTTCCTTCTCTCCAGTTTCTAGTTTTACAGCGGTAGTTTCTGAGTGTCGTAAGTACAGTTCTCTTCTTTTGATTAGACGCACATATTTTTTTTACATAAATTTGATTTTTTTGAAAATGTGTGTAACAATTATCAAACAATTGTATTTATTAGAAAGGTTATTAAGTTCCCAACAGAAAAACACAAATGAAAAGTAGCTGAATGGAAGTTAACGGATATTTTTTCTTTTTCTCGCCTTGTCTTTAAGAAAAAGTGCAGTTTTTTTCTGTTCACATGATTAGACGCACCTGTAAAATGATAGTAAAAATGAAACATAGACTTTTTAATTTAATTTTTTCTCTTTTATTTGTTTTTTTTTTAATGTTTTTTTTTATATTTTCAGTACTTTGTAGAACCACCACGTTTTAAAATAACATCAAAAATTCTATTTTTTAGTGAATCATACAGTTTTTCCAAATAATTTAAGGGAATCGTCTTCCAGGCTGATTCCAAAAGAGCCTTGTAGGAAAGTCCCGTCATTTTGTTGGTAACAAACACCAAATCGAATGCCCCATAGTACGAAATGGCTCCCCAAACCATTACTCCTCCTAGCCTCGAATGGTGACGTGTCAAAAACTTTTCCTCTTTTCTTGGATCATGGAAGTAATAGTTGTACCCATCAGGGCCATCCAAATTAAATTTTTTTACATCTGAAAATACCACATTTCGCCAATTAGGATTACTTCCAAGCTTGGTATCCCACGTCATGTGAAGGCGTGCGAATTCCAGCCGCTTTTCTTTTCTGACGGCATTTAGTGGGTTTTTTTTTTAGTTTTTTTAATTTTAGATGGTCTGCACTCAGAATAGCTCGCCGAACAGTTGATGTGCTGGCAGTTATCCCCGCTTTTTCTTTTATTTTGGTGGTGGAGGCAGTGTCCTGAGGTGTTAAAGCGGTTTTCGTCCGTCCCTTGTAATTTTTACCGTATGAAGCACTGTTTTTTAAATAATTCCTTACGACATGGTCACTTCGGCCTATTTTGTTGGCAATATTTCTCATGGAAAACCCTTCGGAATGCAACGCGTCAATTTTTCCTTTTTCTTCCGCGGTTAAAACTTTTTTTTTCCCATTTTGGATTAATATAAATATTAAACACTCTTTATTGCTTAAACTTTGAAGTGAACTCAAATCCACGTTACAGATCGCGACCAACTAACCAATTTAACGTGTGCGTCTAATCATGTGAACAAAAAAAAAATTGCACTTTTGCTTACAGCATAGACAAGAAAGAGAAAAAATATCCGTTATCTCCCACTCACCTACCATTTGTTTGTGTTTTTTGTTGAGAACTTAATAACCTTTCTAATAAATGCAATTGTTTAATAATTGTTACACACATTTTCAAAAAAATCAAATTTATGTAAAAAAAATTTGTGCGTCTAATCAAGTGAAGAGAACTGTACCTATCCAACTTCTGATGTTCTGTTTAATTCGTTTTACAGATGGTCACCTCTTCGGATCTTCCTTCAGGTTGTAGACAGTAGTTTTATTCGGGAATTACTGGTAACCACAGTATTTTTACTGACGAACCAAAGTATTTCTACTGGCAAACCGCAGTATAGAATCTGAAGAAAACTACACACAATAGGCGTTTTTTTTTTAGTTTTAAAATAACATCAAAAATTCTATTTTTTAGTGAATCATACAGTTTTTCCAAATAATTTAAGGGAATCGTCTTCCAGGCTGATTCCAAAAGAGCCTTGTAGGAAAGTCCCGTCATTTTGTTGGTAACAAACACCAAATCGAATGCCCCATAGTACGAAATGGCTCCCCAAACCATTACTCCTCCTAGCCTCGAATGGTGACGTGTCAAAAACTTTTCCTCTTTTCTTGGATCATGGAAGTAATAGTTGTACCCATCAGGGCCATCCAAATTAAATTTTTTTACATCTGAAAATACCACATTTCGCCAATTAGGATTACTTCCAAGCTTGGTATCCCACGTCATGTGAAGGCGTGCGAATTCCAGCCGCTTTTCTTTTCTGACGGCATTTAGTGGGTTTTTTTTTTTAGTTTTTTTAATTTTAGATGGTCTGCACTCAGAATAGCTCGCCGAACAGTTGATGTGCTGGCAGTTATCCCCGCTTTTTCTTTTATTTTGGTGGTGGAGGCAGTGTCCTGAGGTGTTAAAGCGGTTTTCGTCCGTCCCTTGTAATTTTTACCGTATGAAGCACTGTTTTTTAAATAATTCCTTACGACATGGTCACTTCGGCCTATTTTGTTGGCAATATTTCTCATGGAAAACCCTTCGGAATGCAACGCGTCAATTTTTCCTTTTTCTTCCGCGGTTAAAACTTTTTTTTTCCCATTTTGGATTAATATAAATATTAAACACTCTTTATTGCTTAAACTTTGAAGTGAACTCAAATCCACGTTACAGATCGCGACCAACTAACCAATTTAACGTGTGCGTCTAATCATGTGAACAAAAAAAAAATTGCACTTTTGCTTACAGCATAGACAAGAAAGAGAAAAAATATCCGTTATCTCCCACTCACCTACCATTTGTTTGTGTTTTTTGTTGAGAACTTAATAACCTTTCTAATAAATGCAATTGTTTAATAATTGTTACACACATTTTCAAAAAAATCAAATTTATGTAAAAAAAATTTGTGCGTCTAATCAAGTGAAGAGAACTGTACCTATCCAACTTCTGATGTTCTGTTTAATTCGTTTTACAGATGGTCACCTCTTCGGATCTTCCTTCAGGTTGTAGACAGTAGTTTTATTCGGGAATTACTGGTAACCACAGTATTTTTACTGACGAACCAAAGTATTTCTACTGGCAAACCGCAGTATAGAATCTGAAGAAAACTACACACAATAGGCGTTTTTTTTTTAGTTCAGAGCAGAGTCCGAGTTGTCAAAAAAAAGTTGTGCTTTTTTTTACTTCAGATCGTTCAGAGCACAAAATTTGGGTTTCTTAGTTCAGAGCATGATCAGAGCTCGCTCTATGAGTTCAGGATAAATCGAACAAAGCAATCAATTTGACATTTGACAGAAGAAATATGGAGAAAAAAGTATGGATAACAATTGTTACATCGATTAGGTATGCAATCAAAAACAATTAAAATATTTTAAGAAGCTAGTCGTCCTGCAGAATTAAATATAATTAATTTTATTAATAATAATTTTTAATCCAATTTATGAAAAAAAATATTGACACAAATAAATTTATTTATATTTGAGACGTTGTGTGATAAGTGTTTAGAGCATGTTCTGTTCAGAGAACGATTAGAGCATGCTTAGATCTGAACGAAAAAAGAAAAACGCCAAAGAATATAAGAAAAACGTGCAACGAATATTTAGAAGAAATGTTGGTCGACGTACTCACGTATCTATTCAAAATAGCGCGGTCTGTACTGTACGCAGCAGGAGAGAATCTGACCAACACAATGTAATGTAGACGCAAGAAACAGAATGGCAAACGTAAGTGCAACAGAAAATAATGAGCAGCATATAAATCGCCTATGAGCAAATGGGTTAAGACAAAGACGCCTGGCTTTAATGTGCAACTGACGCTCACAGAACAGAGAATAGGCGGCGCATAAAAGAACATCGTTCATTAACGAGTGCGAATTTGCTTCGTCTTGCTTTTGAATATGAACCATAAATTGAATATTCAATGGCTTAAAAAATTACATGTAAAAGAAAGGGAAATAGTTGCGCAATGACTATCACGCCGGCGCCGTCACCTTCCAAGCTAAATGGAGCTTGCTGGCCCAATTAACGCAAACGCACCAACTATACCTAAATGAAGTGGTGGCTGCTGTTATATCAGGCGATCAATTTGATCGTCGAGACGAGACTCGAAACATAAGAATTTAGATACAGCGCAGAGATAACACAATTCAGACGATAGAGGATATTTACACACTGTTCTAGAACATCCGCTGTTATTTTGGCAAGGAGAGGATGGATATCCAAAATTTGGGTAATTCTACAAAAAAGTGGATAAAATAGAATAAAATGCTAATTATTTGGGCTAACAATTTTTAAAGCATTATGTTCTAAGAACTAAGGCCCGTTTGCTGAAACGATACTTATACATATTTATGTTTAATTTAAACCCTGAAGTGACACTTATTGCTTTGCAGTTTGCACTTGCACCAAACTTAAACTCAAACATAAAAATCGTTAAGTAGAATCTAACTATAGCTAGAGTTGGAAATAAATACATATATTCCAGAAACAACATCTGGCATTTCTAAAACCAGAGGCGATTTTTTTGATATAGCATCGTTTCCAAATGTAGTGGTTGCTATTGACGGCACTCACGTTAAAATGCATTCCCCTGGTTTATGCCTAGATGACCCGGTTCTACTCATGACCGCAACAGTTTTGTTTCGCGCTTTCCATCCAACTCATTTTCTAATCCAAAAACTGTTTTCGGGTTCATGATAACAATAGTCAGTTCAAAATCAGAATCAGTCTGTTAACACAGCTTTCCTCCTCCCGTTTGAATACAAGAACTTTTTTCCTTGGACGCGTTCTTTCTGTGTTTCCGCTTCATAGTTGTTGTAAAATCTTTTACTCTTCCAGTAGTGATTTGTACCAGATTGGCTATAAAAACGCGTACAATTTCTTTCATTGGTGAAGTTGAATTTTAAGAAGAGATTGTTAATTTGGTCAACTGAAGATTAGTTTTGCCTGTATGCTGCTTGAAATTCATTTAGAATTTAGTTTTCTTAAATCCAACGACTAAATCGCTTTAATAGAATAGTTGTAAACAACTTGTAGATGGTGTCCAGAAATGACAAACCTCGGTAGTTGCTTCCATCATTTGGATCTCCTTTTTTCGAAATATGTGCTAAACTCAGATGCCGGTGATCTACAGTCACGTAACCCTGAGATGCACATGCACGCTTTTGCAAAATGTTATCAAGTCGTTATTGTGTCGCTAGGATCACCTTGCTGTTATTTGCCTATATGATTTATGATATATTCCCCTTTTAGGACAAGTTAAATGCACTGATGTAGGGATGTTTTTACTTGTTCGCTCTGTTATCTTATCACGTTACCCACATAAAATTGCTATGACCAGAAAAAGAGATTTTAAAAATATAAACGTCAATGGAACAATGAGAACACATGTGTTGCAATATCACAGTATGTTAGTGCGATCTTTTAATCTTTATGTGATAATCGCCCAAAAAATGCTTTAAGTATTTTTATGAGCCAATTTCAAATCGGCACAGTCATCATTAATCGTTACACTCACTCAACTAAAATTTAGGTGTTTCCAATTTAAATAAATTAACTTTTCCACTCCACTAGAGCGGTTATGATAAAGTGCCGAAAAACCACCGCCGCCCATTCATTTCATCTTTTGAAAAATTTCATTATTCACCAGTTCACGTTCCTGCAATATTTCTTTATTAAAAAACACTCACTTGTTCTTTGCTCTACATAGTGTTATATGAAAACTTTAGGTCTAATTCCGTTTCGCACATAACACTCCACATCTGACAAGAATTATCGCTCTTTATACCCGGTTTTAACCCGGCTGGGTATGAATTATGACATACTATATATAACACAGAGGTTGATGGTGTTGGAATCTCCCACAGGTGACACAAAACATTTCTCTCTCTCTCTCTCTCGGTCTACATATATCCTTATCCAACTTCTAGCAAAGGATGATGATTTAAAATTTTACTTCACGCCTTCAGGAAAACAAAACAAAGCACCACTGCCATCAAAGTGCTTTGTTTATTCTCACCAGGGTTAATATAGCACCATAAGGGGGTGATGGGGCAGCGGGGTGTATCCATAATGTAACATCCTATGTACGTGCCAATAAATTTTGGCACGTTTTTATTGTAATTTTGAAAACGTACGAAAACTGTCAAGATGATAATAATGAGGAGGACTGTTTGAACTTCGACTTGAAGTCATAACCAGAAAAGTTTGAAAAATCGTATAGGCAATTTTAAAAGGTTCGTTAAAGGTATCCGCTGTAGGTATGAGAAAGTCATGTTCTCTCTTTCATTTGTATATGCAGATGTTTTTTAGAGCCGCATTTTACGGATGCACGGTAGCATTATCCTTTTTTATTTGCTTATCAAATTTTAATTGATTGACTTCATATGACAAAAATTCATTTGTAAAAAAAGCCGACAATATTTTCTGTCCAATGCTCATCGATTTTCGACTTCCGTTGAGGATATGACAACCGCACTGAGTCCTTGTTAGTCCTTGGTCCTTATCGATGATGCAAAATGCAAACGAATGGCTGAACCGAGCAGTGTTTGCATTAAGTCCAATGAATCGATGTCGTGTCATGTTGTGTAAACATTGCTTGTATTTTTTGTATGTCGATGTATCTGCTGGGCAATTCAGGATCAGAATGACTTAATAGAGGACACCTGTTGTTGCAACAAGGCGTTTCGCTTCAGCATTCATCGCCCATTGTCTGAATAGGAAAAGTCATCGTCGTCAATGAAAAATGGATAATTCAATTATCTTATTTGCAGTATTGTTTGCAAGGATATCAGAAAAAAAAGAAGCTTTAAGTAAATTGGAAATGAATCTTCAAATTAAAGAAGAAAAATTTGGGTGAAAATTATTTATGAACAGTCTTTCACATGGGTTTTCATTTAAATGTTCGTTTATTGATTCGGTTACATCTAAACGTACTGAAGTTATTATAACTAACAAGAACAAATTCCAGAGATAGCTTTCCTCTACTTTTCCAGTAAGACATTTACCAAAAACCAACTACCAAAAATACTATACGCATTCAACTGAGACTATCACTCCTCACAGCATCCGCATTTAACCACATAAATTATGTTAACGTCCGCCTATACTCATGTATGTACGTATGTATTTATAGGCAGACATGTCCATTTAGAACGGTCAGAATACTTTCCTTTGGATAAAAAGGCATAAACCGTTCACAACTCTCAACAACACTTCACTGACGACCGACACCAGAGAACAAAAAGTGCTGACAATTGTGGAAAAATCATGTCCTTTTCGCACAATGGATTTGCTATACGAACAAAGATTAGGATACGACTGGTCTACACTTGGTCTTGGACATTGTACAACATTCAAGGAAATTAAAAAGGACATTGTTCATCCACCCCGCACTTCTTGATCATCCAGATTAAACAGCTCCTCAAACTCAGACTACTGTTTCCCTGTAATGTGACCAACAACTTTGATATACCAACGATGTTGGCACTAGGACATTGAAAATTAAAGCCATAAAAGTAATACGTATAATAAAGCTATTGTCCTTATTATGCTGTTTCTTATTGTTCTTCGGTTAGGCATAAAAAAAAAATTGGTAGCTATACAAACAGACATTAAGAATAAGTTGGTTATTGGTTGGTGTTTGTCATCGGCTTCCTATGAAGTCTGATGATGCGTTTAATGCTTGTGTAGCGGCTGATTTTTGAAGATACAAGGATTTCTAGTCAAAATAAATTTTATAAGGTTCTATGTAATGTCAGCACGTCTAATGCAAACTGGCAGTAATGGTGGACACTTGAGATATTTGTAACTTCGTACAGTATTTGCAAGTCTTCTTGCTGTAGAAATTGACAGGGGGGATTAAGATGTAACAGTTAAAGAAACCGACACAATATTTTTTATATTGTAATGCCATAATTAATTTCCCTTCCTGATGGGTTCCACCATAATAAGCTGCGGGGGACCTAATATTATGCTACGACAACTACGCTCCGAAAATCGAGCTAAGTTATTACAATTAAGTGAGCTATATCGTTCTTCAATGGTTAAGAACTATTTAACTCAAGTTTCTCCCAAAAACATCGGTGCCGAACGCAACAAGTGGAGGAATGGTTGTCGTGGATGTTTAAATAATCTAATGTTTAACCTATCCCATGACATTATACAGCAGCTTATTGAAACCTATACTATATGTGAGTGCACATCACTGCCTTGGATATTAAACAAGGTCTTGCAAAAATTTAAAATCAACACCACGACACGGTGATGTGAGGTGTTTTTATCGATTCCTCCTTTACGATTGAGGATTAAATTCCGTGGTGGTCTACTCGGCTTGGCTTAATGATGAAAACTGTAATTTCTTTTCTTCACGAATCTCTTATTCCGCCGCTAAAGACTATCCAAACAGTATATCCTCCTTCGACCCACTCTCCTAACAGTTGTTAAAGATAATGCGATCATCAACAGCACCGCTGTCTTTCTTAAGATTTTTTTGTATACCTCTCAGAAACCAGTAAGCCCCTGCCCCCCAATCGAAAAACCGAATAAAGATGATTGCAGTAGTGGCGTTTAACCGATTGGGTTCGCCATGACAGCGGCGAAAATAAGAGAAACAAATCTGTGGCCTCGGTCTCGCTGACTCAGCTAGACAGACCTTAACAGCTGCTGTCAATTAAATTTTAATAAACAAACAGAACATTCGAAACTTCATTTCTGTTCTACATCAATTTAATTTAACAAATAAACATCAAATTTAAACATAACCAGAAAAAAAATATACTTCAGACAATAATCCCGTTCGAAACAAATGAACAGGAATGAAATATCTACGCCCCAAAAACTTCGGCACTTACATAGGGAATTCATCGCCCATGGAAGCCGAATCGAATCTACGATGATTGGTGCCAAATCGCTTCCTACAGATCAATCCAGTTGACCTGTGGAAGAGACTGTAGTCGCAAGCATCACATTAGAACCAGTAAACTTTGTTGGACCTTCCTCAAAGAACGGCATGACACATGCATGAGTAGCACTAGCGCTGGTTTCCTAAATCTTAAACGGCAGAACAAAATCTCATAGATGTGCCAAATTAAGTTTGTTTCTTTCCAGGTGGCCGCGACAACACTGAAACTCTTATGTTACTAATCAGCAATTTTTAGTCCACCTCATCACTTTTTAGTAGCAAGTTTAGTGTTTCAGAAAGAACTTCAAAGAATGGAATATATAACGAGTTTAGTTGTTTTTGGTTACAAAATTCAAATGTGTGCCACTCGGGTATATGTATAATATGGCGTATGGCCTTTGGACAGGAGCATTTACCTTGAAGGTTTTGATCTTCGATGAAAACTTACTTGGGTGTGTATCAAAAAAGCATTAAAAAAGATTCTACTACAAGCTTAATAGGTTTTACAGCATCTCAATTAATAAGTAAAAACGTATGAACATTTAGCTGCAGCTCGACGAGGCAAATAGCTATATGAACTGGGCTGGCTTATGGAATAGCTTGTTGGCTGAGGACATATAGTCCATGCTGAGCTCCATCTTAACTAAAGTTAGAAAAACTTATTTTAAGGTAGAATTAATGCTGTAATTACATGTCTCGGAATCCGTCGAAAGATAAAAAGAGTTCAAACTACTACAATTCAACAATCCTATAACATGTTATTGCCAGAAAGATTTATGAATATTACATTACAATACCTAAGTTAAACTAAAGGCAACAAAACAACTTTATATGTAGTTCTGTTGACGTTTCCTTTTGAATATCTTTAAGGCTTGACACTATTGTTTTAAAGTTTTCTCAAGTTTCTTGCCGAAATTCAACTTAAAAATATCTTTTTTTCTTTTTTCATAAGAAGTATTGACCAGTTTGGGGTACTTTATCGCCATGAACAAAAGAACTGTAAGAGATTTTTGTGAACCATTACAATAAATGGATAAAAGTATAGTGGAATGATGCTCAACCTTTTTCAAAAGTCCTAAATAAACACTGAACAGACAAGAAAACAATTCGCTTTTAATTGGAAAAAAGGAATTCATCATCATCATCATCGTCCTCCTCATCACACCTACTTTCACTCCTGGCCAGTCATCTGACCAAAGCCACCCATCAGCGACCCTGGCTAACTACACTCAATTGACGTTCATACGTTTTTGTGAATGGATGATGATGAGAATAAAGTGGTTATATGGGTTTGAGATTGTTTTGATTTCATCATAACCAAGTGCTGGAAGAGATAAAATAGATATAACAATCTTCTGAAGTCTCTGGGACTCCGGGGATAGTGAATAGAATGGACATTGAACATGGATGGCAACGGCATGAACATCTTTATAAACTAAATACAAAAGATGGATACACGTACATATAATGTTAGTTCAGGTTTCGTTCTACAAGGGCAGCAAAAGCAAAACTTATTTTGAAGTGGCAAAGATTTTTGTTGGTATTGGTTTTTTTTGTACGAGGAAAAAGGAAAATGATTAAAAAAGGTGAATATTCAGCGGTAGAAGAAGCTTTGCTGTGCATAGTTTATCCAACAAAGGAATCATCATGTGGCAATATCAACCGAAGTGATTCAATCAAACCAAAACAAAATTCTCTTACAAAGAGTTGACTGGAAAGGAAAATTCCTCAGAGCAAGTTCTGCTTGGTTGTAGAAATTTAAATTGCGTCATGTAATTAGGGAAAAAAGTACACAGCGACGTTGTAGCTTTTAAGCCTTCGAAAATTTTTTGTTAAATGTGATTCAAGATACAAAGATAAATGAAGAACAGGTTAATAATGCCGATGAGTCAGCTGCCTTTTGAAGGGTTCTCCGGCAACGACATGGGTTCATGCGAATTAAAAATCTGCTCCTTGCAATAAAATATCAAAAGATCGTGTTACTTTTATGCCATGTTCTAACGTTGCAGAAAAGCATTTGTAACATTCAGAAAATACAAATCCAAGTTTCAAAAATATAAAGGTAGTTAATAAATACTCAGTATACAAATCAAATTAAATTAAATGAACGACTGTGTCACACAAACTTGCTCTTTTAACAAATTGAATTGAATTAATGTTATTTACCTACTATGGTAGGAATGCGTAGTTGGATTTGTGAGAGCCACAGGTTCAATTCCTGGTGCCGGCAAAAATTCAATAACGTGTTTTTCGAACAAACATCAGATTGTAAATGACCGAGCGCCACTAATTCACAAAAAGGAGTCTGATGATTGGCGGTGGCGGCCATGAAATAGCCTCGGTTAAAGTTTTAATTTTATTTAACGCACAAGTTCTAATTCCATAATACTACAGATTTCCAGTTGCAGAAGAGTATACGACTATCTTTTGGTAGGAAATTTGATCCTGATGATCTTAAAATGCCAAGAAGCTAATTGAGCGCTTTATGAGTGATTTGGTGTTTCAATGAGCATTTTTGCAGATCTTCCAATAAAGAACACTTGGCATCAATTTCATCTTCGTCAGAATTTTCTGATTGTGCCTTGACAGATTCGGTGTCTGTTTAATCTAAAAGAACAAAATAATATTTGAGTTAAGTGCTCTCATGATATAAGCTGATCTTATTGAAAGCGATTACTAGCAACCGGTTCAGGGAAGTATAATAAAACACTGCATATTTGAGACGCATATAGTTGCTTTCAAAAGAAGGCGACTCCAGTCTTCTGTACTGTTCCCTTGAGATAGGTAAGTCGCTCGTAAATTCTAAAATTGACAAAATTGTTGATTTGGTTTATGTGGTAAGATAAAATACCTACGTAATTCTTCACTTGACTCAGTTTTTTTCTGAAATTCAACCATTTGTTGGTTTCTTATTTTTTTAACGTTCCTGTAAAAGGTTGAAGTTATAAGGAATGGCTTTCGATTTCTTTTCATTACTTTTCAGTGATAGATAAGCGATACGAGGTAAGACTGTTTCACGCTGATAAATTACTACCAGTTTTTAAACATACACGAGGTGATATCATGTGGTGTTTTATGTTTTGCAGTGAAAATAGTTAAGATGTTTCGTCATCGATTGGTAAATTCATCTCACAGTTATTTATTGTTTAAATACACCTGCACAAGCGTAGTAGTTTTGTGATTTTACTTATTTATTTATTATATTTGATATACAGTGTATTTACGTTTGAAGATCTGCTGTTAGTATTTAATGTAAACGTTTTGTAAGAGTTAAGTTTTGTAAGAGGTAAGCTTTACAAAACTGTTACAAGCGTAAACGTTTTGTGGTATTAAATTTACATTAAATATATTTTTTGTACAGTTTTGTTTACGTTTGTATTTTTGTACAGTTTTGTTTACGTTTGAAGATGTGCTGTTACTATTTATTGTAAACGTTTTGCAAGTGTTAAGTTTTAATAATATTTTTACAAAACTGTTACAAGCTTAAATGTTTCGTGATATTGATTTTACATTTAATATATTTTTTATACAGTTCATTTACATTGAAAGATCTGATGTTACTTTTACATTCTCTCATTACAATTTATTTACAAAACATCCAATTAGTTAATGTAACCGTACGAGATATTATGCTCCATGAAGCGCTGCTAGCAGAAAGTTTGCACTTCTGTTTCAGGCATTAGTTTTTTTTTTTTTACATCATGTGTACAACATAAGACGAAACATTTATTAGGTGGGTATAAATATATGATTTTTTTTTTTTATTTTTCTCTGTGATCTTTTAATGTATCCTCTTTTCAACAAGCCTAGATCTGGTCACCCTACATACGGGCCGTCGCGTCGGTGGAAACATGGAAAACATGTCTCTATATCGAAATCACTAGGAACTGCCTCTCAGTATTTCAGTTATTAGCAACATTTATCAATTATTTTGATGGATATTGTTAATGCTAATTGTGAATTTATAATAGTAAATGTTGGATCAAATTATTTGCGCTCTTCACTTCTTCAGATGCGGGAATATTTGGTGTTAAATTTTTTTCTTTAAATTAAGACAAAATTAAATTAAGACAAAAGCTTGAACATTCCAGTTTTCAGTTCCAAAATAGATCGCAAACTTCTACATATGTAGACATGCCTTATTTGTATATCACAGACGATGCCTTTCCATTGATGACGAATATAGTGAAACCTTTCAGCCACAAATCAATGGATAAAAAAGAAATTATTTACAACTATTAGCTTTTTCGTGCGCTAGGTATGTAATGCGGAAATAATTTTTGGCAAAATAACATCTAAACCTTCGCAAGGGTAGTCAGTAGGGTGGATCGATTTTTTTTTTTAGAAATCTTTGATGCCTATATGCGGAAAAGCTGAATTTAGGGACCCGAAGGATGGGTAAAAAATTTGGTAAATTTGTGACGTCATCTTGAGGTTCCTATATGACGTCAAAATTTTGGATTTTTTTTAATTTGATAAAAAAAAAATTAATGAGGTAATTTAGTGCTATTAAGGTCATATTATACTTTTCTACTCTTTTTACGATTATCAATCGTCAATTGATAATTGATAGTTTAAAAATAAATCAACTGTCAATTAATAAGGGCTTTATTACCAAAAATATTTCTTAAGACAGAGGCAATAGAATTAAATGAATTTAAAATTATCGTTATAATTTGAATTTATAATCTAGTTCCCATGGGCCCACTTGTTATTGGTTTTTTATGTTTTAGTTGTGTCGCTCTTGGTTTTCTGAAAAAATAATCGAAAGAAGGCGTTGATTTAACTGCATTAAATCTTATTATTTTCTTATTTGTAAAATTGCCGGTTATAGTTGTCTTAAATTGTAAAAATGCCGCGTACGCGTAGAGAAACCGAGTGTGAAGTTTTTGGAGCACCCGCCGAGCTTAAAAGCAATCAACTTCCCACTTATTGTGATATAATGAAAGCATTTTTGTTTATCAGAAATTCCTTGAAGGAAAATAGAAAAGGATTTGATCCAAGTGTTAATGAAATATCAGCGAAGTTAATGATTTATATAAAAAGTGTGTGGCAAAGAGCTACCTTGCCCGTTGTTTCAGATCAGCAGATTTTGCATAAATTAAAAACCTATAAAGAGCAATATAAATCAATAAAAAAAAATATAAAATCCAAGAAAAATCGAACAGCCATCAACTTTTTGACATATCAGCTTGCAAATGTAAATATTTTCTAAAGTGTCCTAGCGTAACTAAAGTGCCCCATGCGGAACGCGAGGCTGTTTAGGCGCATGCTTATTGGTAACGTCGATTCGGAGTTAACAAATAAAATTAAAAAAAGAAACGAAAGAAAAGTTCAAGAGGTCCTTAAACGAAAAAGATATGAGGAGGCGAAAAACTCTAAAAGACTTAAAAATGAAGTCGAAGTTTCTGCAGAAAGTGACACTGACGATGACCCTGCTGATGCTTCAAGTGATGAAGACGACGTGAGTGATGTCAATATTTTACCTAGCACAAGTTATTCGTCGGTTAAAAAAGCTAGAATACATTTTGCCAATTTAGCTTCAGCCTGCGATAGAACAGGAATATCCGACAGATCTGCATCAATTGTTGTAAGTTCTGTTCTGCAAGATATTGGTGTCGTTTCCAAGTTAGATTCTTCCAAAGTCATTGACAGAAATAAAATTAGAAGAGATAGAAAAAAATTACGTCAAAATCTTCAAAGTCAATGTGAAAATATATCAGGTTTATATTTTGACGGTAGAAAAGATAAAACGATGATTTTTAAGAAAATTGGTCCGGGAACCCATCGAAAAATTGCTACCGAAGAACACATTGTCCTTGTTTCTGAGCCAGGTGGACATTATGTGGGGCATGTCACCCCAGATTCCGGAAATGCCAAAACAATATCTTCCAGTATAATTGACTCCATAAATAACATCTTGTGTGTTGATATGCAAGAAATTAAAGCGATTGGATGTGATGGAACCGTTGTTAACACCGGATGTAAAAATGGTATCGTATCTCAGCTTGAAGCAGCCATTGGTAAGCCAGTTCATTGGTTTATTTGTTTACTTCATTTTAATGAACTCCCTCTTCGTCATTTGATGACACATCTTGATGGCAAAACCAATGACCCCAAAGGCTTTTCTGGAGTTCTTGGGAAAGCACTTGAAGCATGTGATAGTCTACCAATTCCAGCTTTTGAAAGGATTACTGTGCCTAAAATAACGAAAGAAAATTTGAGCACTGATCAAAAATATCTGTATCAAATGTGCAAGGCAGTTTCTCTTGGCAATGTACCTTTAGAATTGGCAAATCGGCAGCCTGGAAAAATGTCCCATTCAAAGTGGCTCACAACAGCTAACCGAATTCTTAGGCTATATGTAGGAACAGAGAAACCGTCAAAAGAGCTACTGGTTCTAGCGACTTACATAGTAAAAGTGTACGCGTTTGCTTGGTTTGCAATTAAATCAAAGCCCTCCTGTTTGGATGGACCCAACCATATTTTGTCAATTATTAAAGCATCAAAATATCTACCGAAAAAACTTAAGGCAGTAATTCATCCCGTAATCCAACGTAACTCATATTTTTGTCATCCTGAAAATATTTTACTTGCTATGTTAGCCGATAGCCGAAACCATGTCCGCGAATTAGGTTTAAGGAGGATATTAAAAATAAGATCTGAGAAAAGTAGCAAGAAGAAAAATGATATCAGGCAATTCAATATCCCAAAAATTAATTTCGATGCCGATGATTACATCGACGTAATTAAATGGGATACAGTGACCATCACCGAACCTCCTTTAACCGCAACAATATCTGATGAAAACTTGAGGGAAATGGTTGCAAATGTTCCTGACAATATCGAAATTTCAAAATATCCCTGTCACACTCAAGCAGTGGAAAGATGTATTAAGTTGGTGACAGAAGCTTCTGCTTCAGTATGTGGCCAAGAATCAAGAGATGGATTCATAAAAGCTAGAATCTTATCTCGAAAACTGTTGCCACAATTTGAAACAAAGAAGGACTTTGTTAATACTCTCAAAAATTAATGTCGACCTATAGGTAAACAAAAAATTTGAATTCAAAATATTTCCTTGCTTTATAAATTTATAATTCTAGGTTGAAGGTTGCAAATGTTTTGCTTCGCCCCTCTCCCGAACCATATGTTTTGAATATATGTAAATAAAGGAAAATTCAGTTCTTGCATCAATATGATAATTTATTAGTTATTAAATTAAAATTTTCGGTGAATTTATTTCAATATGAATAAAAAATATATTTCTCGTATACCTACAAAACGTTAACTAATAACTTTTTGACGATGTTATTAAATTCTTTTACCAACAAATAGAAATTTCCTGTTGTTAAAATAAAAAAAAAAAAATAAAAAATTAAAAAAAAAAAGAAAATTTATTTTATTTAAGGGACATTTTGTTTTCGAAATAGGAACCTTAGGACATTTTTTTTTCTGCTGAAAACTTCTGGTATCGTTAATGGAAAACCAAATTCAACTTTTAGAACCATAGGCATAACAAAATTAAAAAAAAAAAAAAATACCAAGTTCGATCCGGCCTAGTAGTCACCTTGTTGTGGTGCGAAGGCTTAAGTTTCAAAGATTCATCTGATCTGTGAATCTGGGGAAACCTGAATCTACAGTGATTTTGATGAGTAACGAACCAAGAACTACCCACCCCTTAATCCAGGGTGTAACGTCACCGTGCCTATTGGATGGTTTGCAGCCAAGGGGTATACCGGCTGTATTCTAACGGTACCTCTTCGAAACCGGGTCAAATCGAAGAGTAACCTGACCTTATCTGTGTACAGGGGGTGATACGCAGACGGACTTTTCCTTCCCCCATACTCGTGGGAACAAAAATGAACAACAAACAAAAAAACAAAACAAAAACAAAAGGGGACGACGTGCAAGAATCGGGCACGAAGTTCTTAACTGAAGCCGATTCAATCAACGACGACAACATGACAGAAGAAGAGGAGAGCTTCCTTCTCGAATCTTCTTCAGCCCTTAAGGCTACTTCCGACGGCAGCATTGGAGAGAGTGTCATGGATCTAGGAAATTTATTCCTAGGTGACAATGACACTGTCTCCCTTGCTGGCTCGTCCATTTCAACATCGTCAGTAGCCTCTAACCGAAGCAGAATTAAGAGCTACAAGAAGACGATTAGGGCTTTGGAAGGGAAAAAGTGGGAGAGTCTGAGTGATAGGGAATAACTTAGGCTTCAAATTGCTCGTGCCTACCTACGGAGTCGTGATCCTTCGGGCAACACTAATCCAATGATAGTCACAAGCAAGAGCGGAAATGTGGAGTCGTCCGAGTCTGTGACAGGCTTAAGCCCGTCGGGACTAAAGACGAACACACATGAACCCGAACTTAAAGAGTGTAATGGGTCCACCCAAATCTGTGACAGGTCTAGGCTCGTCGGGACTAAAAGTGGTATCAGTGCATTCGAAACCAGCAACAACATCTGAGAGAAAGATGGGAGCACCTAGTTCTGTGACAGTCCCAAGCCCGTCGGGATCACACAGGTACCCGTCTGCCTCTGCAATTGAAAGGAAAAAATTAGGCAGTGTGGAGAAGTTGGTGGACTCATCAAAGTCTGTGACAGGCATAAGCCCGTCGGGACCGGTAGTGGGTTCATCGGCTTGTCTGGTTAGTGTAGGCGGTGATGGGGAACTGTTGAACAAATCTGGGACTGTGACAGGCACAAGCCCGTCGGGACCTACGACGAGTTCTGCAGGAATCTTGATCCCAAAAGTAGACTCACGGGAAGACGGGGACGAAACTATAGGCAGTGTCTGTACAGTACTCTCCTTGCAGAGGGAAACCAAAGCAGGAGGTACTGCTCAGGCTGACATTCAAACAGCATCGCTGAAGTACGGCCCAAATAGAGTACGTAACGCCAGAAGAACACTCCAACGCCTCAAGGGTATAAAACCCAACTCCTTAACGGAAAGACAACAATAATCGTTAGCTAGAGCTAGAGAAACCCTAGATAATGTGCCGTCCTGCAGTAGGGAACCCGCAAGGAAGCTTGGAGGGAAAGGGAATGGCAAAGCTCAACCCTCTCCTTTGGCATCAACAAATGCCGCCGGTGTAGTAAACACGGGACCGAAGCCAGTTGCGGTTTGTGTAAAAAGAGGTAGGCATGACGACACATTCTCTCCTCCACCCAAACAAAACAAAAAACCAAGAACTGTATCCAATGTGGTCAGAGACAGTCACCGGGTCGCAGTTGTTGACTTTGGTAATCCAGAACGGAGGCTGTCAGATGACCAATGGAGATTGATTGAAGTCAGAATCCTGGATGGGGTGAATGACTCGTACAAAGTGACTGGGCATATCCCGCACTTTGGACAGCTTACATCTCTGAAAGGATTCAAAGTGATGGAATGTGAGGACGCAGAAACCCTCAAATGGTTGAAGAAGTTCATCGCCAACACGGAAGCACCATGGCCAAAAGCCAACCTCCGTCTTTGCGATAGGAAAGAGCTACTAGAATTCGCCAAACCGAAGGGTCGTCTATTCCTTCCCGGCCCTTATCTGCCGAAAGAAAGAGTGCAACTCAACATCCAAAACCTCAACCCGGAACTTTTAAGTAAAGACTGGCAGGTGGAGGAAATGGGGCCGCACAATGATAAAGGCATGGAGATTGTGGTGAGACTCAGTCACAAATCCATGCCACTACTGCGCAAATGTGGCTACAAAATACGCGTCGGCATTACCCGATGCAAGATAAGACCATTTGTGACGGTATACAAGAAAAAAAGTGGGGGAACGACTAGCCGGCATGAAGATACGCCAAATTAATCTTCATCACAGCAAAGCCGCTAGCGCCAACCAAGCTATGACAAGCGGCAATATTGATCTAGCTCTGGTGCAAGAACCTTGGGTAGTTCGAGGTCAAATACGAGGGCTTAGTTCGAAAGACCTGGTAAAGTATGCCTTTCCACAGAACAATGAATGTACAGTTCGAACTTGCATTGTAGCTAAAATTCCGGTTAACCTATTTCTTTTATCCACCCACAGCAATATTGACCAGACCGCTGTAAATTGCGAAAGACAGAATGGCTATCCAATCGTCTTCGCATCAATTTACATGCCACATGGGACGGACGATCCCCCCAACGAAATGACGAAGGAGCTTGTCATAAAAGCTCGAGATAATAGATGGGACCTTATCCTCTGATGTGATACTAACTCCCATCATGTACAATGGGGTAGTACAAATTCCAACCCACGAGGTGAGTCAGTTCTTGAATTTATTATAGAACATAATTTAGTTATAGGAAACATAGGTAACGAACCAACATTTGTTACTAGAAATAGAAGGGAAGTGCTAGACATAACCCTTATTAACAACTCTAACACTTTTTCGTTAAGTGGCTGAAAAGTATCTACTGAACCTTCCTTTTCTGACCACAGAAGTATTGAATTTGGAATTGGAGATAATATAAAACAAAAATAACCATATAGAAATCCCAGGAAAACTAACTGGGATCGTTTTGTCACAAAAGTAGAGGAAAAACAAAACATATTACAAGGCCTGAATTATGAGTCACCTAAAGATATTGACAATACGGTTGAGACACTAAACCTGATTCTCAAAAGCGCATACGAAACATCGTGCCCCGTAATAGCTCCGAGTACAAAAACATCACCCCATTGGTGGAATAAAGAGCTGCAACATCTAAGAAAAGAAGCAAGAAAACTCTTCAATGCCGCAAGAAGAAGCAATGCAGAGTCCGATTGGGACCTCTACAAAGAAGGTCAAAGAAAGTTCAAAAATGCAACTCAAAGCGCAAAACGAACATCTTGGAGGACGTTCTGCAATGGCATTGAAGGTTACCCTGAATCAGCAAGATTGAGAAAAGTCCTCTCAAAGGAACCGGTAACCCCTGGCTATCTTATAGATAACAGTGGCAGATGGACCCAATCCTGCACCGAAACAATGGAACTCCTACTAAATACACACTTCCCTGGGTGTGTTAAGAAACAGTCCAAACCGGGCACAGATGCCAATTACGAAAATCCCCACAATAATATAGTCCCGGAGAAAGTAATTAGTGAGAAAGGAATAGAGTGGGCAATTGACTCCTTCTCCTCATACAAATCACCAGTCATTGATGGTATTAATCCAATAATGCTTCAAAAGGCAAAGCACCTGTTAATACCAGTGTTAAAAGAACTATTCGTGCGATGTATTATGTACACACATATACCTGCAACTTGGCGAGAAGTCAAAGTTGTATTTATACCCAAAGCCGCCAAGCCGGTAAACCAACTCATACTACGCCAAAAGATTTTAGACCAATAAGCCTAACATCGTTTGTGCTTAAAACATTCGAGAAACTCCTCGATGTATTTATACGTAGCATGCTTAATCCAGGAACCTTATCACATAACCAGCATGCGTACATGAAAGGAAAAAGTATTGAAACTGCCCTTCATGCAGTAGTCAGTACTATAGACAAATCACTCGATCAAAAAGAATACACATTAGCAGCCTTTCTCGACATTGAAGGCGCTTTCAACAATGTTGAGGCTAGTGCTATAGAAAGAAAATTAATAAGCATGAACATTGACAACAGTATTACTCAAATAATACTAAGCCTATTAAACAAAAGAAACGTAAACACCTCCCTCGCTAACACAGAATCGAAAATGACTGCCTCAAGAGGTACACCCCAAGGCGGGGTTATTTCACCACTGCTGTGGATATTAGTTGTGAATGAGGTCTTAATACTGCTTAATAATAATGGGATAAAAGTCATTGCCTACGCAGATGACCTAGTCATAATGGCCACGGGGATATTCCTAGACACCATCAGTGATATCCTCCAAAGAGCTATCAACACACTGAACAAATGGGCCCAAAAATGCAGCTTAGGTATTAATCCCCAAAAAACAGAACTAGTTCTATTCACGAACAAACGAATAATTCCACAATTCCATCTGACATCAATTGAAGGCACACCCCTTAAGTTATCCGAAAGCGCGAAATACCTGGGAATCATACTTGATAGGAAATTGAACTGGAAAATGAATGTCCAAGAAAGAGTCAAAAAGGCATCCATCGCATTCTACTCATGCAGCAGAATTTTTGGGAAAAACTGGGGCCCAAAACCCAAGGTATTTCTATAGATGTACACTGCGATAGTGAGACCGATATTGACGTATGGATGCTTAGTTTGGTGGAAAGCCGCTAACAAAGCTACAAACCTTAAAGCATTAACTAACATCCAGAGACTTGCATGTATTGGATCAACCAGTGCCTTGCGCACGACACCCACGGCGGGCTTAGAAACCATACTTAAACTTCTGCCACTTGACCTTTATATGCAGGAAACTGCAGCAAAAAGCGCTCTCAGGATTAGCCAATCTAATCTATGGAGATCCAGTTTAACTGGACACTCTGAAATTTTGAACATCCACACAAGAACAAATGTAGAGTCTGACTACATAGTTCCCTTTACAGATTTTGAAAGGCCATTCCAATGCTTGTTCCCAAGTAGAGAAGAGTGGATTAATAATGAAGTTCTTCAACCCACAACCAAATCCATCTTTACAGACGGCTCAAAAATGGATACAGGTACTGGGGCTGGCTTCTTCTCAGAAGCTTTGAATATAGAAGACTCAATCAGACTTCCCAATAACAGCAGTGTATTCCAAGCAGAGGTTCTAGCAGTAACGAAAGCTGCCAAAGTGGCATCAATGATGGCACTACCCCGAGAGGATATTACCATTCTCATCGATAGCCAGGCAGCGATAAAAGCAATTTCTTCTGTTGAAATAAAGTCCAAGCTTGTGAAAAGCTGTCGCGAAGAGCTTAAAGTTCTTGCCACACAGCATAATATAAAACTCTGCTGGGTCCCCGGTCACGCAGGCATCATGGAAAATGAAAAAGCCGATGAATTGGCAAGAAAAGGCTCAGTACTTAGCCTAGAACTCTCAGAAAGGAGCTTAAAACCACCGTTATGCGACCTCAAACATAATATAATGTGTGAAATCCTGGCAAAAGCCAACTCGAGATGGGCAAACTTAAACACTTGTGAGGTAGCTAGGAAACTGTCGCCGCAGTACGATAATAATAGAACGAATGCAATCATTCAAAAAGACAGGAAGTCAGTATCGACGTTGGTAGGTGTTTTAACTGGCCATAACATGCTAAGATATCACGCCAAAAAACTACGTCTAACTGAAAACGATCTATGTAGAGGTTGCAGTGACGAGGAAGAACATGAGGATATAACCCACTACCTCTGTCACTGCCCCAGTCTCTGCCATCTAAGAAATAAAAACTCTGGGGAAATACTTCTTCGAAAGCATCAAAGAACTATCAGAGTGCCCAATATCAAATCTATATCGATTCGCAAGAGGAAACGGATGGTTGAACATCCCGGGATGATACTAAAGAACTAAATATGGACTACGAGTATGGTAAGAGGAGGAATTGGTAAACCCTCAAATGGGCACCACAATGGGTCTACATTGACCTAAGTGCGCTGGGGCTAAGCTATTGGCTCTCCTACAGCAACCCGCAAACCTAACCTAACCTAACATCTAAATTTAGAATTTCGTTCAAGCCTATGAATTTAGCGCCAGAAAAAGCCTACAATAATAAGACTGGCTTTATGTTGTTTACATTACATTCCACGAAGAAAAATAGATTGCTTATATTCAACATGTACAACAGACAAAGTAAATATAGATTTAAAATTAAAATCCTTTGACATCTGCCAGGAGAAATGTCTGCGAATATTTCAATACAATGTAGGAAAATGTAGGAAAATCTACCATACCTACCTCTACAGTAGGCAACTAAAATTTTACATTATCAATAACCAACTGCTTTAGAAACCCAACCATTGTAATTTTTTTTTTATTATTAGTGTATTAACTAAAAATCTGTGTTACCGACTCAAATGTCGATGAAACAAAAAATTTATTAAGCACAGACAAGATAACAAGGAACCACTCAATTTGTAGAACTGTCAAATACGCGTGGTCAAATGGAGGCAGAAAGATAAGAGTCATTTCAGAGGCATACCGCAACATATCGGCAAAGAGAGACAATACTAGAAGCAACTGCAATAAGATGGCGTAGATTCAGAGTGATGTACTAGAGGAGATAAAATACTACACAACCAGATGTCGTCAGCAACAACGTCACAAAAGTAGTGGGTAGAAAAGTTTTATTTTTCAGAGATATTATAATATTTAGAAAAGATATTTATTAGGTAGAGAGATAGTAAATTAGGTAACCAGATTCAGAAATCAAGTACCAAATTGTATTTGTTTTGCTAATCTTGAAGTAAAATGAGTCTGTTAGCAAGGATTAGAAATTTAACATTTCACACAGCTGGTAGTTCACACATTGGTTAGTTGAAGAGCAGGCATAATTTAGAGAAATAAGAAGTTTGAGTTCATATTTAAGGTTAACATTTGCTGAAATGAAGAAAATATAAGCAATAAAAAGTAACTATTAGAAATAATCAGACGAAACGCTCCGTGTAAACACCACAGTCAGAAACGAGAATGGAAAAATTTTACGAAAAATAGTTATACTCACCTCTTAAATAGATAGATCTTACTTAGAAATAATTATTTTTTTACGAAAAATAACTTTTATCACCCAGTATACTTGCCATTTATATAATACGCGACACCGATAAGACTCACACCTGAAAAAAAGGAAGTAAAGATATATAAAAATTAATAAAGTAATGAAAATAATTTAATATAACTTACCTTTATACAAAATACCTAGAAAGAAAATAGAAAAGCGTCTAATCTGAAAAGAAAAATAAAATTCATAAAAGAAATTGTGATCGTTACACGCGACTCACCAGAATTATAAGCGTTCGGGAATTTATAAGAAAAAGGAGTATGCAAGTACTAGAACAGAGATAGTTGCGAAGATCCAAAACTAGGTTTGTGCCCTATTGAGGTACTCACTTATTAGAAAGAGATAAGAAATTCTGATTGAAGAAAATAAAAGACCAACCAAGTCGATGAGTTAGTTAAAGTTCATGGTAAAATTCTTTCGGAAAATAATCTTGAAACCTAGCAGACATCTTAAAGGGAAAAAACCTAAAAACCTGAAAATAAAATAAAGAAAAAGAAGAAGAAAATAAATAACTAAAAATTTCAAAGGAATAAAAGAAATATATAACAAAATTCAAGGTAAGAAAAGAGTGTAGAAATATTTGAGGTTAAAAACGTAGTAGTGAATATATTTTTTTCCTTAGAAAGTATTTTTTTCGCTAATAAGTCACATTTTCTTAGTCGATGAGCGATCAGAAAGTGAGGCAAGCGCAAGCAATTATAATAAACGAATTGTGCACAGGGATTGCGGGAAGAATTATTGTGTTCCCAAACCCTGCTCCTCCAAAGACGCCACCACGAAAGGTGCGACTAAAAAAAGTGTTGAGAGGAGGCACAGACGGCGAGCCAATTCGGGAAATTACTTCTATGGAAATAGAAATCTTTACCGACAAATAAAATCCAGAAAATCCGAGAAACAGCCAGGTAACACATCACATTTTTTTTGTGGCTCAACATAAAATAGTTGAGCCACATGAGGTGAATTTTTACCACATGACAAAATTCGAAGTCGTAATAAGTAATCTGAGGTAGCCAAGTAGTTTTTTTTAATTATATATACATGATTAGTAGACGAAGAGGTGCAAAAATCATACTTCTAAGACAACATCTATGAACATCAGGAGAATCCAATACCACAAAATTACCAACATCACAACAACAAAATCTGATAAGGAAATGCGGATGTTGACATCAAAGCAGATTAAAAAAAGACACCATTCAGATCTGATAAGATCCAACGAGGGAAATTTTCGCGAAGCGGCTAGCGGGATTTTCACCGTTAATATCGAGACCAACAACGGATCATCCGAACAATTATGAGGAAAAATACCTACACCACCTGTAGCAGAATCAACATTAAGTACCCTTTTTTTTGAAGCAAGGAGTTAAGGTATGGTGTTCTATGAAATTCAGGTATGTTGTTCTATGAAATTTTTTTTTGCTATACAATCCGAAAAATTCTCAATGTCATAAAATTTTATATTTTGTCTTCTACGATAAAAGTTAAAAACCTTACAATAACTATATTATATTAGCCTGTTGATGCTACAAAACAAATTTAAACATTTCGATCATTGTAACCAAAAACAAAATTATATGTATGTTTATGTACCTGATGGTATTTACTTTATTTATTTTGTTCTGAAAACTTAAAGAAAAAGAACCTAAAAATGATACTTGTGAAGAGAAACCACTGGTTAAGAGAACCTCGTCCTTAAAAGAATGTAGCTCGATCGTAACCATATAAAAAGAAAGTTAAATTACATTCGTTTACTTACCGTGATTAAAATTAATTACTTACCTGAGCATCAGGTTTTATTTATCAAATTTGTGAATACACAAAAATAAAATTTTGAATGATTCCTTAAATCGAATAATAATATTTCGCGTTCGGTAATTTTTATCCGAGTATATATCCTGTGGATTTTTACAAATTTTAAGAAAAGTGCTATAAGTGAATGTGAGTAAAAGCCTTCGGCTGAAAAAGATTAAAAATTTATAAAGTGAAATAGTGCAAGTCCCATATAAAGGTCTTTAGACTTAACTTTATGTTGCTTATAAGTGGACTTAGATAAATTTCACACAAATCGTTTGTTTTGTGAATTCCTGAAAAGGAAGCAAATTAATTAAAATAAATTTATTTCGGTTCAGTGTAGAAGTGAATTTAATTTACCGGTTGGTCTGAATCATTCTGAAGGACAATGTTATAAGTTAAGTTCAGTTCTGTCACTTAAGTTTTTTTTGAGCACTTATTTTATTTTTGATTATACATAGTGATTAAGTACATTTTTTTTATTCTGTCTTAATAGATTGTCGTCTTTCGTCGGGAAAAGATCTATAAAGAAAATTTTTAATCGTAATCGAAAAACACATACGGTTTTAAATTGTGTTGAAATAGGTACCTACCAAAGTGTATTTGTACATCGTCATTCTGCCTATCTGTCCTCCACCTAAAAATAAAAGAAAAGAAAATTTTTAGAATAACCTTTTAAAGATCAACCCTAAAATAACGTACATTTAAAAGAAAACATAATAAACTTTGAATGTCTGGTTTTTCCCTAGACAGAGTGCACTTTATCCATCATCGGCGAACCCTTAAGTATTAAATTTGTCTTTGTTATATTTTTAACTACATATATTGAACAAAATTTATTTTTAATAACTTTTCATAATTTTTGCAGCGGTAACATTTCTTAATATTATATTAAATTTTAGAGTCCATAAAATTTTTGTTGAGTCTCTTAAAGAAATTTTGGTCAAATTTTTACTTTGGGAACTTTTTACATATACTGACGTGTGAAGTCATTCATCATTAATTTTTCGAACTTTAGGAAGTCTCCTACTTTGGAATTTCCTCGGGAAATTTGTAATTATAGTTGCTATTAGCAATTATTTTTTGTTGTTGTTCGCGTTTAATTTAAACAAAAAACAATCAGTCGGTAGAGAACTTATTCTTTGGAACTTAAGGCTAACATTGCGTCTTCCTTGACTGACTATGAATGATTACATAGTAGAGGCAGCCGAGATACAAGTTTTATAGAATTTCAGTTCATTTTATACGTTTGTAGTAACTTAGAATCAAGAAGAATACTAACCGCCATATTGTTTTACACCGCGCAAGGAGGGGAGGTGAAGAACTTCTAACCTCGGCATACGTGGTCTGAATAAGACTTTCATAAATTTCGGTCAATGTCGGGAAATTTAATAATACTTACCTTTATCTGTCATTTTTTTTGACAGTAGAGGTTCTCTTTTCTGGAAGTTAATCTAAAATTATTAGGTTGAAATTTTGCAAATTGATTAAAAATAAAACTTAGTTTGAAGAAGAATTCAGAACATTTAGTTCAATTAATTTCTTTATAGTTTCATAATTTTTATAGATATTTAAGTTGGAGATATTGTTAGTTTTAAGCTTTATTAAATAAAATTTTTTTAAGTTTTTGAAATTTAATTCAGTCTTTTGATAGTTTAGTATTCAATTAAAAATTATGCGGTTCATTTATAATATCTGGGAAGATTTTTCTAAAGTTTCTAAAAATTCCAATTAGTATGGAGGCATAAGAACCGTAAGGATAGGGGTCGTGGCTGAGGCCAACCCTGTATGGAGAGAAGAGGCAACACAATAACAGCAACAACAACACTAGTTAATTCTAGCATCATCACCAAATGGTGAAACTAAGATAGTTTCACCATTCAGTTTAGATCGAGAGGGATGTTTTTACTTATAAATTAGTGCCAGTGAAGACATCATATTGGAGTTTATACATTAGCTTAGCTAGTGTATGACCAAGGTCGGGAAGTTAGGCATATTTGAGGGTCCTTATACATCTGATCCTCCCCTTAACAAAGGGTTCTTGAAAAATTTTAGGACGTCCAAGAACATGGAGGGACAAGGGTTAAATAGTCCAATGGGGCAATATCATCTCCACCCCAACTCAAGAATTCTTCCAAACTTTTTCTTCGATTTCATCACCATATAATATCTTCCTCAAGAACCTGAGAAAAATATTATATCTCGCCCTTAGCTTATGAATTTTTTGAGTCAATTTTAATCTTGATTCCAGGTCCAATAATTGTAATACCGCTATCTGCTTCTGCAGCAATGAATCGCACCCTGATCTGTTGAGCTAGCTAAGCAACCTAGGACTTGACGCAGCAGTCGAGCGATAGCACCCTATTTCCTCCGGCTTGGACATGCTTTCTTTCATTTCGAGAGGGAGCATCAAAAGTCGTCGAGATGTATAGGGATGAGGAACCAGTCTTATTTTTTTGTTTTGAAGTTTCTGTCTCAAGATCACTCTTTCTTTTAAGGCCACCTTCTCGTTTATAAAGGTGAAAGGAGTTGATAACTTCTTTAAGTACTGGGCCGAATACTAGAAGAATGGTTTTTGAGCGTATGTTATGATTAGCAGATTTCTGTAATGTTTAAGCCAACCTTATCAATCAGACGGAAGATTGAAGGAACCTTAAGGTATGATTAGACAAGTATACTTACACCTAGGTATACAAAGGTATGGACGTTCACGGTTTGGAATAAAAGTTAACTTCGCTTTTCTTGATTCTTCATCAGAAGACTATAGAGGAAATGAAATCTCGTTTGGCTCTCTTTCCCTGAACGCTTCTACCTTTATTTTTTTGTAGGGGATTTTAGTAGAATTTTATTCTACACGGATGTGAATTATAGAGTTTCAAGATCTATCTCTGTTGTTTTATGTCTCGTTTTATGAGGATATGATTATGATGTAGCAAGACTTCCTCGGATAATCTGAGAGTTCCTTCACACTCAGGCACGTGATGCTATGAGATGTAGTCTCATATTAATACCCATTACTGGATGGCGCTTGGTGACCTGTGTGTGGGTCTCCCATTATAATTCCCATTACGAAACGTGGGGTTCGACACAATTCCACATGTCGGTTACGAAGTTTCAAAAACTTTAGGATAGGTTTTTGTTGAAAGTTGCTTCAGACCCACAGGCGCGTTGTAGTGTGTTCAGAACTCTCTTTTTAATTCCCATTACAACAACTGGAGCAGTATCATGGCAAAACAATGTATAACGGAACTGAATGACTTGTGACTTGTTGGAAAATGGTGTTCTAATTGCAAACCAACAATTAGAAATCCAGGTTCGATGTTAAGTTTGTGATACTCCTGCAAGATGTTTTATAAAAGGTTCGTATCATTGATTAAAAATTCGATTTAACAGGGGTAATTGTTTCTCCTTCTTAAAAGGGACAGTCTACATACTTCAACTACTACCATGGATGCTCTAAATGCACAACTCTGGGAGAAAACTTTGAATATAAAAGAGGTTTTCACATGAGCTACCCGAGAACAGATGCACCATTAAGAACAGATGAAAGTTTTCGGAATCGCCTGGATCCAGATCACCACAAGGAAAACTCACCTATTGAAAAGTTACCTATTAACATCGTTGATGACTTTCCAGTAGCAGATTCGCTTCATTTGTTTGATTTGGGACTAATGAAAAAATGTTTGATGGGATGGATCAATGGTTCATTTAATTTCAAAACCAAATGGTCATCGCAACAAACACTGCAAATCTCAAAGCATTTGGAAAGTTGCAACAAAACGCTACCAAGAGAAATTCACCGTGCTATGCGTTCCTGCAAAACATACAATTTTGGAAGGGATTAGAGTACCGCACATTTTTTTTGTATGTGGGCTCTGTCTTTCTTAAGGAAGCGTTGTCATCAGATGTTTACTAGCATTTTCTAATGTTGTTTTGCGCAGTTACGATATGTTCCTGCAAATACTATCTGCGATACATAGATTTAGCAGAATCCCTTTTTCGCGACTACATAGAGAAATTTATTGACATTTATGGTATTGACTGCGTCAGCTCTAATGTTCACAGTCAATGTTATGTTGTGCTTACCCCTTCGAAAACTACCTGTTCAAAATAAAATGCCTTGTTCGTCAAGGAAACAAGCCACTGGAACAGGTCGCTAAGCGTCTTATAGAATTCTCAAAACTGGACCAAAATACACATAATACATCTTTATCAAGCTAAACCTACCCATTTGTGAAATCTAAAATTGATGGAATCCATCAATTGCCAGTTTGTGTTGGGATATACAAACAAATATTCATTTTCGACGGAGTAATGTTTTCCACAGATGCAAAAAATCAATGGTTTCTTACCAAAAACAACGAAGTCGTGGAAATGCTGAATGCCACCTTTTCAAATGAAAATGTTTACATATTTGGTGAAAGTTTTAAACAAAATAGTGATTTTCTTAGTATACCCTTCTGAATATGTATAAAATATCCGATACAATCAAAAATTTACCAAGATTATACCACTTGAATTGAATAAAATGTAAAATGTTGTCTATCAAACATTTGCACGAAATAATTTGTTTGCCTCTTCTGCATACGCTAGATTTATTTTCAAGTTAAAGTAAATTTACACCACCCAAAAACACAAAGTACTTCCTGGAATAGTATGTCTCACCACAACAAAGTTCACCAATCACCAGTCGAGAAATTCAAACTGCCAACTAAAAATAATCGCTCGAAGTAATTTCTTTTATTAAATTTCTTCAAAATGGCCCTTTGAAATGAGCTAGGGGGCGTGGCCACGGGGGCGTTTTTGGTACTTACTATGAGGGAGACGGCATACTTGTGTTGGCTAGGCTCAGCTCGTTGGACGGGTAGATTCTTGCCCTTTAACAATTACCTCCAGCTCAAACTTCATAAATTACATGCCATTTACCAAAACTATGAGAAAGAGGAAGTTACTTTAAATTATAGTGCTCAGACGGACGTTCTATGAGATAAAATCAAAGAAAAGCTAGAAAGATTTACACATAACCAAGACCTATGCCTTCATCAAGGTGAAAGAACGGGATATATAGAGACAGCTAACAAGGGATTGGCAAATAGACCTTCCCCCATATTACACTAACTAAGCCTAACGTAGCCTATAAATAGAATATATCTTCGGCTTTACTTAAATCTAGACCTAATTTCATCTATGTTTACTACCAATCCTTCAATTACCGTCCACATCCCATCATATCACCCATATATGGTTCGTCAAAGTCTGGAAAGTTCGCCTGATGTTAATGGCAAGGCTGGGTCAACCCTCCCATATGCATAAAACCATAACCTTCGCTGTTCTCCATGGCCAGTATTGTGGAAAACAGCCCCTGTACAAATTATCCAACTATGATCTTAGTAAGTTATTCAAGTCATGTCATCTTCGTTCAGTTAGTCATGGACCGCATGGAAAGACCTCCACACACCAGTTCGCACCGATCTAGCAAATCATTTTTAACCTTCAAAGTAATCATCTTCATAAAGGTAACATCAGTCATTCAACTGGGAAACAAAATCAATTTCAAAGTATCCCTATACTCTAGGTTCAAATAATTTAGTTTTTTCTTTATTATTACTTCGGTGAAAAGTAATTTTAAACTCAAATATTAATATACAAAAATTAGGTGATTCAGTAAATGAAATATTTTAAAAGAAAATCAATTCTGTATAAAAATTTAAATTATCCTTGGCAGTTCGAAGTCGACCGCCGGCCGTGACGAACAGACTTATCTTAATAGTGAACAAACAAACCCCTGTATTTAAATTTTACCAAGACGGCTTTTGCCGATCATAATAATTTTCCCTGAGATAGTGACTCAAAAAAAAAAGTGAAAATTGGTGAAAAAACAAACAATATTTATCCAGCATCAATGCTGGAAGTTGATGAAATTGATGATGAAACATCACAATTAAATAGTGCACGTGCTTTCCTTGCCAATCAAAAAAATAATTCTAATTTACTAAATACAAGTTCCCACTCATTAAATGAGTATGACAACAGTAGTTCTCTGTTAGAGAGCATTAAAAAAACCAACGAATTAAAGAGAGTTGCACCCAACTCTCCGACTTCATCTACATCTCCGAACCCCGCAGTTTTTTGCAACTGAGATCTCACCTGGTCAAATTATGACTGACGAAACAATCATGCATGCAAGTGATGACACCGTAGGGTGGACGACTGTCATTAACAATTTAAAGAGAGCTGCAAGCAGCTACCAACCTAGAAATTTAAGAACTCAATCAAATGAGTCATCTACAACCAAATCGAACCTATATCGAACAATAAGTTCATTTATTTTTGGTGCTAATTGCACACTTATAAGCGATTTAATAAAGCTTGCAGCTTCAGAATGTAATATTGTAGATTTAGAACATAAGTTTGTTAATATGGGTTACCGTAAAACAAAGGTTTATGTTAGCCATTCTGCTGTCCATAAACTAATCATTGATCCGACACAGGGATAGGTGCATTCTCCTTTTACCCAAAAGATACAAAAAAAAATTAGATTCTGTTGAAAGGCCTTGATGGAGATACCCCAATAGACAAAATTAAAAAAGCGTTGGGTGAAATAGTTCCAAACGTAAAGATAAGCAAAATTACCCCTTTCTCAACTAGTAGAACTAAAGAGTTAGATAGAAAATTAAATATGTTTGTCGTGCAGTTAGAGATAGGAGAGTCTATTAAGGATCTAATTTGTGTGAGGTATCTTCTTCGCCAGCGTATTTACTGGGAAAAAAAAACGAAATCAGACAGTGCTACGCTGCTACTGCTGTCAGCGTTTTGGTCATTCGGGGGAATGTTGCTCTTACGTTAATCGTTGTGTTCTTTGTGGGGAAAACCATGACTCCAGTGACTGCATTAATGAATTTAAACAACGGAAAGAAAAAAATGAAGAAATTCCTACTCCTAAGTGTGTGAACTGCAATGAAACTGGCCATGCAGCCAGTTATCAGGGTTGCCCTGTGTATATTAAATATATATATTACTCTCAAAAGGCAAAAGAAACGGTAAGTAAAAATAGGTCTTATGTTGAGGATTCTATCTTTAATTTTACTAACCCAAATATTTCGTTCGCTGAGCGAGCAAAAACTTCAGTTAGTTCAAAAAGGGTTTCCTCGGATACCAAAAACAAAACTCAAAATGAAAAACAACCTCCTTTAAATAATGCAAATGCTCAAAAAAGTGAAATCAACGACTTTCTTAATGAAGCGAAAAATTTATTTAATATATCGTTCGTTGATCTGTTAACTAAAATAAGGCAATTCTGGCCTAAATATAAATTGATACAAAACCAAGAAGAAAAAATGTTTTCTTACTTGGAGTTTGTGGCCTCCATTGTTGTATAATGATGTCCAGTACTAAAGTTAAAATTATATCGATGAACTTTAATTCAATAATTTTCCATTAAAGAAGACTTGCGCTTGTTAATACTTTGAAAAATAGAAAACCTCAAATATGCTTTCTTTCTGAAACTAGATTATCAGATAGATATAGACCCTCGTTTGAGGGTTTTAATATTATTAGAAATGATTTTGGCAGAGGAACAGCAATTCTACTTGACAAAAAGTACAAGTATAGTTCAGTCCATTTCCAAAGTCAAATTTTTATCTTTTCTAAGATCGAATGGTTCCCATTTCCGCCTGCTGGTTGGAAGTATATATATACCATCAGACGCAGGACAGCTTTTGAATAGTGACCTTAATGCTTTATTTGCTCTTGTTAATAATTATGATGCGGTTATTATAGGTGGAGACTTCAACGCGCGGCATACTGCCTGGGGAGATATCATTCATTATAACAATGGAAACCTTTTGAACAGTTGGTTTTTTTCCGGTCTTTACTTATGTCTTGATTTGATCCCGTCCAATACTCCTACTTATCCAAGATCCAATTCTTACCTTGACTTTTTCATAATTTCATCATGCCTCAACCAAACGAACTCTGCAAACCCTTCTTCCATGCATTCGACCTGTAAGACTTTTGCAACGCGTTCTGATCATTTTGGGATCAGTTATGAAGTGGTTCTAGAAAACTCATCTCCTATTGTCATGCCTCTACCTACGTATAGATATTTTAAGGATACAAACTGGGACGCATTTCAGCTAAATCTTCATAATGCATTGTCTCTTTTTAACTTGCCAAACGAAAGAAACATATAAAATTCAGAAATCGATGATCTCATAAATAGTTTGGTTGATGCAATTTTTTCTAATGTGGAGCGTCATTCAAAAATTCATAACGTGATAGATCACAAATACAATTGTATCTCAGATTTGACAAAAAAGTTAATTGACCTAAGAAAAATTTGGTTGATACAACTTAAAAGGCTCTACCATCGCTATCTTAATAGAGTCAACACTGAATATCGCCAGCTTCATGCAAAAATAGAGTGTATTAGTTGCATGATTAAACAAAATGTTAATTTGGACCTTAATAATTTTCTTAAAAATAGACTTAAGCAAATCAAACCTTCCCCCCAAGCCTATAAGGAAATCGACAAAGTCACAGGCCGAAAATTCTTTGGTACAGACATTTCTAAAGATTCGCTCTTTTATAATGGACAAGAGCTCAAAGATGTTCCCTCAAAATTGATTGCGTTCAAAAGTTTGTATTCTGCAAGTCCCTCTGATATAGGTAGAGATGACCAAGTTTTCGAAAATCAAGTTCGTTCCACTGTTAGTCTTTTTAAAGAGACTCATACTCTTCAAACTCTTTGTACTTTTACGACAAATTTAAATGCATGTGATCCAGGTTTATCCCCGTTTACTTCACCGAACAGTGTTAATATTTGCAGAATTTCGCTCAATAATAAAAAGTCTTCAGGAATAGATCAAATTTCAAACTTCGTTTTAAAAAAATGTCCCTTTTCTCTAGACTGCATACTATCATTGATATATAATCAATGTATAAACAATGGGTATTTCCCTGATACTTGGAAAAAAGGTAAGATTCTACCATTAGCAAAGAAAAAAGCTACACAAGAAGTTAATAATTTTCGTCCCATTTCGCTCGTTTCAAACATTGGAAAATTGTTTGAAAGGATTTTAACAATTCCTTTAAATACTTTTTATTATGATAATGACATCATTCCAAGAAATCAGTTTGGGTTTAAAAAAGGAAACTCTACTGAACATGCTTTGCTCTTATTTCAGGATAAGGTAATACAAAACCTTAGAAATAAGAAATGCACAGTGAGTTTGGACATTGATCTTGAGAAGGCGTTTGATTCGCTGTGGCACCAAGGTCTTATATTTAAGCTTATTCGATTAAATTTTCCACATTGGCTAACTAAAATTATTATTAGTTTCTTAACAAACAGATGGAGTTCTGTTTACATAGGATCAGATCATTCAGATGTTTTCGCGGTCAACACAGGCGTGCCATAGGGATCAATAATGGGGCCATTCCTCTTTAATATTTTTTTGCAGGACTTTCCGTTTTCAGACCCAATAACGAATGATTTAGGCTCGATTCACTATGCAGATGACACTATTATATTAGCTAGTGATACCCGACCAACCATAGCTCTTAGCAAAATTAAGCAAGGACTTCCTCTTGTGGAAAATTACTTCAAAAAATGGAGGTTGAAAATTAACACAAGCAAATGTGGACTTATGTGTTACAGAAATGCCAGTGGGAAAGGACATTACCTTCCGGTTAAAGAAAGCAAATCTTTAAAATTGAAAATAAATAATTACCAAATTCCATTACGGACCGAAACCAAATATTTGGGTATACATTTTCAGAACAGATTCTTGTTTAACAAACATGCTAGAACAGCTCTAAATAAAGCAAAGATGGTTTTAGGATCGTTAAAACTAATATTAAATTCTAAGAGCATGTAAGGGAAAACTAAAATACTTATATATAAGACGCTTATAAGGCCGATTTTGACATATGGGTTTTGTACGTGGTTTACGTTATCTCCAACAGTTGCAAAAGAAATGGAGATGTTTGAGAGACAGATTTTGAGATTTTGCTGTGGGTTATTTAGAAGGCCAGATAAAAAATGGTATTCAAACAAAACTATTTATATAACAACTGAGGTTACACCTTTAATGAAATATCAAACAGAACTTCTCTTTAAAAAAATGGAGCGAATTAGTTCTCATGAAAATCCCCTCGTGAGATCCTTAATAGACACTAATATAAATAACTGCCTGCTTGATGAATACTACCTATCACCATTCAACATTTTTAATGAGAGGTCTGTTCCCTTATTATGGCCAGATACGAATACGAAGGACGACATACAAGTGCCGTTCTATGAAAAAACATCCCCCTTTAATTATAGGGGTTGATATTGGTCAAATATTTTTGAAAAAATATAAAATGGAAGTATTTGCTAACATAGACCTTTGTTTAATGCAGATCGTTAGGACTTTCTTGTAACATATATCGTTTATATGTATTACTAAGAATCTCTTAAGATCTGCAAATATTTTATGATTATGGATTTTATAGGTATCATCGTTAAAAAGGATGATTTTGTAGTTGTAAGTTTATTTTTAGTTTTAGTTTAAGTCCTAGTCATTAAGTTAAGAATGCCAAAAAAAGAGCAAATAAGAGAATTGGTTACCGGGAGCAAGTGATCAAACTGAAAAGTACAATGTTATCTAAAATTGATTAGAAATTATGATTTTATTTTTGAAATATATTGAAATATTGTTAAAGTCAGACATATAATTAAGTCGACCAAAAATTCAAAGATGTATGAAGTTTAAGATAAATATGTACAGATTTTATATGACTCAATAAAGTTAACTTGTCACTTGTAACTTTAAATTATCCTTCTTTCAAATAACTTCAAATATTTATATATACATATATGTTGTATCGATATTCTCTGTTTCTATGTATATATTAAATTGAATTTTTAATTCTTTACTTTGATTCTGAATGGAATTGCTCTAATGCTTTGAGAAAAAAAAAGTTATGAAGACCTCTACTGTGTCACTGTATATTTATTCACCAGTGAATTTAATACTTATATATTAAAACTTACAGCGTTCATAAGACGTCGTACCGCGTAGTTCTGCCGGCAGCTCGTTCAGGAACGGTGATTCTATAACGTTGTTTGGGGTTTACTCTTTTCTTCACTATTTTATCCCGACAAAAATATGACTTTTCTTTCTTTTTACATATTCCAGCGAATCACTTTTTTGTTATTATTACGACTACTGTAGTATATATGTGGGAAATGAAAAGCTCAATCTTATTTTAATTGTAATTTAATGAAATATTAAATAATTGCTTTGAACAATTTGTGGAAAAAAGATATAAAAGTTTCTATATTAAATTTGGATACGTCTTTCTCAGTCGGCTGCTACGTGATCTCTCCCGTTTCTCTCTCGTCTTGACATCTTTTGATGTTTGCAAATGTTTCGATTCAACTCAAATGTACATACAGGGTGATACTGACTTCTTGGACTTACAAAATTGCTGCTACGAAACTTGGCATCCTACATATATATCACCAAATTTAATTTACCCTTGGATGTAAGAATAAGAAAATTTAAATGAATTTTAAATAAAAAAACAAAAAATTAACAACTATAAAAACTGGATTTTCAAATATAATTTGTTATATAAATTCAGTAAAATTCCCCTTAAACCCAGGGAGTCTCTTCTTTTATAATTTTTCTTTTGTATTAGTCTTTTTTCTTTGTTTTCTATGGAAGTTTTACTTTTCTCCCCTTTCTGGATTCCTTCGTTACCCACTTAGATGATCTTATGTTCGATGGAACTCCTTACAGCTTTAAAAAAGAGCAGAGGCACTAATCTAGTCTACGTTGGTCAGCCCCTGTTCCTACCAAGATTTAGTACCTCTGCGTATGAATCTCCTTTCTGCACAAAACAATTCAGAGAAATCTCTTCTCTTATGGGGCTTTTAATTATTTTTGGATGACGGTGTTCCAGCTCTCTAGAACTAGTAACTAGTAACGTATCTTTTATAAGATAAATTATGTTAAGTTTATTTTTTTTCTGTAGCTTTCTAATTTTCATTTTTTTAATCTAAAGAAAATTTTGAAATCACAAAACTTATTATTTTATATTCTAATCCGCCAATCTATCAACTGTTCACTTTTGATATTAAAAACCATCTGTGCCTCGCTTTGCTCGGTTTCGCTATAGATATGTACATAGTACCTACTATGTAGCAAAGATTAAAAATATAAAGATGGGAAACTTTCGTACGTTTTACCCTCCAACAACCATTTGCTTACATTGTTGTTTTTGTAATTTCGATTCGTATCCGTGTAAAATTGAGAGGGGAACCAAGGTGAATTTATTTGTTTTGACATAGTTCTACTTTTTTGTTTTGTATTTTGTTTGGCTAGTTTGCGTGCACAATTAATAAACATTTTTTTTGGTGTTTCTTTAAAAACTTTCATTATATTAAAACATTTACATATTTACTAATCATGTCTACAGAAGAATGTGAAAAATTGCGGCCACTTTGACTTTGAAGATTTTTGTTTAAAGATGATTTTAATTTGGGTGATTTGAATCAAAATATTGAGGAGCCTTTCTCGTTCTGCTACAAATCCACTAGTTGTCCGTTAACTAAATTGAGTTGCTTCAATGAAGATACGTACTTACGTTAACGTATCATCTATCTGCCTTGATCACATTTTTATAATTTAAAAACTTTTTTAAAAATCGTTTTTTTTTAAAGAATTAAATCATTTCTCCTTGTTGGGTAGTAGGCGTCGAGAACAAAAACAAAAATAATCTTTGCTATGTAGGTACATCCGTATGATGTATATAATATACATATTATACCAAAAAAACTGCAAGATTAAAGAAAAGTAGAAATCCAATGATTCACTCAGTTGAGTCGGACTTAAGAAAAGTTGTCAGTGAACGTTTGTATGTAGGTACGATTTGGATCTCGATCTTTAACTACGTTGTCGGGTACAGTGCAGGTAGGCAGTTCGCGTTTTGTGAAAAGAGTGTGATTAGTTAGCTATGTATGTACTTCGGTCCGTTCGTGTTGTAAGTTTGTCTATAAAGAGGGTGGCTGAGTAGATAGACATCTGATTTTATATGCTTTTTGGAAATTAGGATGTTAGGTATATTTGAAAGAATGTCATGTTCAAGTTGTTTGTCTGTTTTAAAAAAAATTCACCACTTGGTGAATAACCAGCTAGGGAACAACACAGCTCTTTCACGCTATAATATTATAATCGAAAATTCAAAACAAAACAAAATATTTAATAAAATCAATTACGGCAAATGTTTTAAAATGTTATGCTATATAAAGTACTCATATTTTCACATTATTTTAATCAACTTTAAATGTCAATAAAAAAGTAATGCAATTTCTACTATTTGTTGCTATATTTTAAGGCTATAAGTTTGGAATTGAATCTCTATTGCTGCAATGTTATCAATTTTAACCTAAATCAAATATACAAATAAAATTAAATTTCATGAACAAACGTTACTTTTTCACTTCATTAACTTTGTACATTTTAATATTTTTTTTTGTTTTCATCAAAATTTGTTGAAATAGGTACCAAGTGCAAACCGAAAAATGACAAATGAAATTGTTTTGAAGTTTAAAAACATGAATGTGTACATCTGGTTTTGATTCTAAATCAAAATTCAGAAGCATTTTTCTCTTTTTTTTTCAGGAAAAGAACTGTAAAGCGAATGGTTTCCGAAGTCTTCTGGATTCAACCGAAATTAACATTAACCAAATGTTCGTTTCCTTTCCTTACCTTACTTTTAAAATCATCGCCCATTAGATGCATCTAATTTATAAATTCCCACATTCTTAAAATAAAAAAAATGGAAAATTTTAAAAATGTTTCTTTAATATTTTCATACTCTAATTTTTTATTTTTTATTTAAAAAAAAAATTATTTTTTATCAAATAATTAATTATTAAATTTATACATTTTTAAATAATATGAATTTGAAAATGTTTGTGTGATTTTTCATTAATTTTTCCTGCCAAAAAGCGTAATTCATCCCCTTGTCAAATTACACAAATATTTCAAATTTTTAATTAAATTATAATTTCAGGTTCTGCTACATCATTTTCTGGAAGATTGTCAAGAGTCCCGGCTTTTTTGTTGTACCGATCAAGCCTTAAACTGGCATTCCTCAAGACCGGTTTGAAATTATTTTCATTTTGGTTCTGTTGTAAGAGTTGTTTCCAAGTTTGACAACTTCTCAACTTCGACTTGAGAAATGCGACTTTTGTGTTTGTCGGCTTTTTTTGGCATTTTAAAATGCCTGTCCATGAGAAATGTGTTAGCACTTCGTGTGAGAACACTTCGTAAATCAACCTCGAGAAGATCTTGTTCCCGTCGCCAACTCCATGACTCCCCCCAACGCACACAAGCTTTTGAAGCTGTAAAAATTAAACGAATTTGATTTAAATGCATAAGCTTTACCAATATGACGGGACTAACCATTTTTCTCTTGAGTGGTGCGGCTCGCAATAGATCGTTGAAGTCTTGCACCCCGTGAATTGTGTGTATTGGGAGAAAATCCAACTCGGGGTCATTAAAAGTTGGAGGCGTCCATGCTTGATGTCTATTATCGTTGATGAGAAGTTTCAACAACTGGTCTAACTTTGCATTTAATTTAGAAGCTTCTTCTATTAAATATTTTTGCAGGTTTTCGACAACAATTTATTGATTGTAATGAAAAATATATAAAATTCTTTAAATAGGTTTGTGACTACAATTACAAAGAAAACAAAAATTATTAAGGCAATTGCTTAACATAAAGCAATAAAGCTGCGTGGCGAATTTAGAAACCGTACAGCATTGCAATACATTTAGTATTGCCATGTGCCTATTTTTAGGCATAAGAATCTGTGTTTTAGTATTTCGTTTTGTGAATATGTGGTTTTTAACTCGGTTAAACGACAAATTATGTTTGCATATCTGGCTTGTCATAGATAATATTTATTATACCTAAGTGTGATGATTTGTAGTGTTGTGTGTGCTTTGATATAAGTAAACTTATTATGTATGAAAAAATCACCTTTAAGATTTATCGTTGCTAACTCGGCTTGCACATCCAACACATTCTCAACATACATATATTTGTTCAACAATTTTTATGTCATCGGTCAAAGATGGGCATGGGCTTGGTTCAGAATGCGTTGGTTGTTGCTGCTCTAATGCTGAGCTCGCTAGCTCCTCATATTTATTGCCAAATGTGGCACATTTACAAGTCCGGAAGGGATGGGTGTTTGCCAGGGAAAAATTTTGTCTTTCTCTTCTGTTGCGTTTTTTTCCAAATGCTTGCTAATTTTACTTGGTTTTTTTTACACCCCAATCTGGACCCGCAGTTGTTTCATGGTTACAACTTAGCTTTTCTAGAGCTCTACCAGTTTGTAGGCGAAAAACCATTTGCAAAAATACATTAATAACATACATATGTATTATATTTTATCATTAAACATCATTATTTAGCGTTTTATACATTTTGAAACGCTTAATAACCAACCACACCCAAGTTTTTCACTTTTTTTACCGTTCTGTTTGATGTTTTAGACGTCACCCACGTCAAATCCCCCGTGTATGCGGCAGCTGACGACCGGTTTTGTTATAGCAAGGTCACAGCTATGAAATATATAAAATTCAGCTTTGGAGAAATCATTTAATAATTTGTGTCGCTGCCTCCCGGACTATATACTTCACTGTGCCTCCAAAGTTCGACTCCAAGGTTAAATGATGAGCATTTCTTGCTGCGCGAGTATTACGGTTGAATTGTTTCAAGGGAGGAATGCAACTGGCTATTTTTTCGGAACATTTGAACCAGCGTTGATCAAAAGATTCAGAAAACATCTTCCATTCAGTTTCACAATTCGGTAGCTGCAAAAATATAAACACATACATGTAACACATACTATATGCTTTTAATTATTTTGTGGTTGTTGTACCTTGATGTATTCCTTCAAAATTTTAATGATTGCTTTACATATTTTCCAGTTCCAGGACAATGTGCTCAATCCCCAATCAAAACTGTTTCCGCTGGCTAAAAACCGTAGTGTCATAGTATCTTGCTTTTCTATAAAAGGTGTCATTTTCAATAGAAGTTCATCAAAAAAAGTATTTTCATCCGCACATACATAGTTTTTAAAGTCAGTTTGAGAAGTAAATTCAAGTTCTTTTAACAATTCATTTTGACCTAATTTTTGTCTTTTTAAATACGTATTTTTAGACCACACACTTCCTCATTTTTTTTTTTTTGCCTTTTTTTTTCTTTTCACTGCAACAGCAAGCAGTAAATATAAAGCCAATTTTGAATGCGCTCACTGATTCATAATTTTAATTAAAATGAGAATTGCGCAGTTTAGGGGAAGGTATGCTAATGACGGTCAGGTGGCAATGACGGGCAGTGTAGTTTTGGCGTAACTAAAGCGAAATTACTTATTATTTTGAATAGAATACATAAAGAGAAGAACGAATATACATCTTTAACGTTTGTCAAGTTGAAAAATCTGTCAGATTTTGAAGTAAAAACAAAAATTACGAAATTCAGTACTGTGATATAATTTCCATTTGTTTATAAATGTTTTATATTTTTTTTATTAATCAGATGCTCTTTACAAAATATAAAATTGTCCGAAAATTTCATCAAAGTCGGTCCAGACGTTTTTGTGTAAATTGGGATTATTTGTAAATTATTTTTTTGTCAAGTAAATCACTTGACATTGGTCTTGGTCGTTATTCCTGCTATGATGGACAATGAGAATCAAGTTGGATATTTTTTTAAACTTCTTTTTTTTCCAAAAGTATATGTGATAGCTGATAGGAGATTCGTTCCTTTTGAGAAACCTTAAGATATAAGTAATTTTTATTTTATGTTACAAATATATAAAATATAACAAAATTTAAAGTGAGTTTTCATACTTTCCTCTAAGTGGCTGTCATTCGACCACCTTCCCCTACTTGTGTCGTGAAATTAGCTGGGATAATGGTAAATCCACCATTCCCATGGTCCGTAAAGCTATTTAATCCAAATCCATGACATCTTGATTAAAAGATCGACATCATTAAGTGTAGTAGCTTCTGTTTTTAATTTACATATTATCCTGAAAAACATGGTCAGCATCATGTCAATATTAACTTTACTTTTTTTCACAAAGTTTACGGCAAAAAGTACAAACATACTTACAAATATTTTAATTTATTTCTGCATCAGTATTCGCCACGAAAGTATACTCTTTTTGATCATTAATATTTTCCGTGCTGGGAAGGGAATACCTTCGATAGCAATTGATCTGACTTCGGTGATTGCACTTCTTCGTCTTTAAACACAATTTCCTCAGAACTTTTAACGCTCTCCTTAGTGAAGTGGCGGATAATAATTCGTCTTCTTCCTTACCACGACAATGGTTGTTTAATGCTGTTAAAGTCGTAATGTATTAAATATGGTAATTTACGATAACTCACATAGTTCGGACGGAAAACCTATATTACCAATTACCATCTTTTAAACCATTTTGAAGACGTAATTCTTTAATTTCTAAACATTTTTCTAATGTACCAGAGGTGAATAGTTTTTTGACCAGATTTTATACGACAAATAATACACACTATAACGAACTTGAAGCCATTATTTAGGTTAGGTTAGGTTTGCGGGTTGCTGTAGGAGAGCCAATAGCTCAGCCCCAGCGCACTTAGGTCAATGTAGACCCATTGTGATGCCCATTTGAGGGTTTACCAATTCCTCCTCTTACCATACTCGTAGTCCATATTTAGTTCCTTAGTATCATCCCGGGGTGTTCAACCATCCGTTTCCTCTTGCGAATCGATATAGATTTGATATTGGGCACTCTGATAGTTCTTTGATGCTTTCGAAGAAGTATTTCCCCAGAGTTTTATTTCTTAGATGGCAGAGACTGGGGCAGTGACAGAGGTAGTGGGTTATATCCTCATGTTCTTCCTCGTCACTGCAACCTCTACATAGATCGTTTTCAGTTAGACGTAGTTTTTTGGCGTGATATCTTAGCATGTTATGGCCAGTTAAAATACCTACCAACGTCGATACTGACTTCCTGTCTTTTTGAATGATTGCATTCGTTAAGCCATTATTTAAAAATTAAATCTTTGATTTAATGTTATTGTCGAAGATATTTTGCATAAACTATAATGTAGTATAATTACGGTGACCATTTTTGCGAGGGCAAAATAGAAAACAAACTTTTATCATAAACGCACAAAATTTTAAGAACGAATTATTAGTCTTTTAGACTTGTAAGTCATTTTACATTTCATAGTCAGCTCATATAGCACTTACTGATTTAAGGCAAAATAAGGGGTCACCATGGAAATTAGAGATAATATGCTCGAAACTTGTATGCAACTTCATATTGGCGTTCTAAAAGTTGTCTGCAAAGGTTAGTGGCACTGACAGCTCCTAGGAAGCACGACCTATTGACCTACATCAAATCCTTTTGTTTGCGTTGTTAGCTCTACATGAATTGAAGGAGGGTACCTACAATTTTTCGTTGAAACCGAACGACTAAGATGAGATGCACTTTTCATAACAATGATAATTTTGGAAAATTTGTCACTTCCTAGCAAGGGCAGAACCCCTGAAAAAACATTGAGTGTATTCAGGGCTCGAACCCAGACGTAATGTTAGTTATTTAATGTCAAAAGTAAACGTTTTTCGCGATTATCTCGGTTTCTTTTAACTTAGTGCTGTTGACATCTATACACATAAAGAAAAATGGAGTGTCTGTTTTTAATGCCAAAATAACAGTATTTTACAACACGCATATGAAAGCATACACAGCCCTTATAACAAAACATACGTTTTTAAAATTTTTGTCAGTCTGTCTGTCTGTTTGTCCTGGCTAATCTCGAGAACGGCTGGATCGATTTTGAGGGGACTTCACTGGCAGATAGATAATGCTGTAGCTCGGAACTAAGGCTATTTCATTTATTCCCTAGGTGGCGCTTAGGCCGCTTTTTTTCTAGAAAAATCATTTTTATGCCCGGTCAGAAACTATGCTTGACGCATTTTGACGGGGCTTGCCACTTACAGTAGCTGATGTTGTAGGGAGTGACTTAGTTATTTTTCTAGATGACGCTGGGCCCCCTTAGGTGGCTCTCGGGTCGCTTTTTCACCGATCAGAAACTACTGAACCGATTTTAGCGAGACTTTCACTAACAAATATCTGTTTTTGTAGGAAGTAACTTATGAAGTAAATTATCCCAAAGATGGCGCTCGGGAAGTTTTTTAGAAAACTCTTATATATGAGCTAAAAAGCTTTTGGAAACATGTTGGACCATTTTTTTTCATTTTCATTTCATTGTAGAGCATACAATTGCGACAAATTTCGTCAAAAATATTTTTTTCATGCCCTTAACTGTTTTTAAGATACCAAGAGGGCGAAACCGCATAGCACTCTGCTATACATATACTGTTATGAAAGGTCGTGAGTTAGAAGGGACATAAAACATTCATTCGAAATAATGTTCAGGCTGCTTAAAGAATTAACATACTTAAAGACCTGACGTGTATAAGGTGAAACGGGGAAATTTTAAAACGCAGTATGAAAGGGGAAAAGAGGACAATGGGAGGACAATTTAGTAAAAGGAGGAGAAAGGAAGGACAGAAAAAAAAGAAAAGTGATGGTCGTGGATTTTGACATTTTATTCACATGAGAGATCGCTGGCAGACGCGAATCGTATACATGCAAACAGATAAATTTGAGGTTAAACTCGTGCGAATTTTTCATTCGCCGATGTGTGGAACGCTTCCTGATTTTGTGGATTGTGAATTCTCGTTCGACAGTTCGCTGAATGATGTTGTTGGTCGCGGAAAAAATATTGAAATGAACAATTTTCTAATTTAAACTAATTAATGTGGTGTTTTGTGTTAATATTTATTACATCGTTTATTAACTTTATCGATAAGTGAAAATTAAAATAAATCGATATTTGTGCATGAAATTGCTTTAAACCATTTATTCGCATTCGCGGGTCGCAGATCATGTGCAAGGCAATTAACTCGATCCAGTAAATCTCGGCCTAACATTGCATCTTAGTTTTCAGAATATTTAGAACTCGGGCATTTCGCACGCCAAGTTGGTTGAGGTCCTCTTCCACTTGCGTGCGCCACCTGCTGCGCTGTCCTCCTATACTGCGCAGTCCCACGGGTTGGGTTCAAAGGCCATCCGGGCTGGAGCATTGGTGTCCATTTGCTCTATGTGACCGAGTTATCTTAGTCTTTGGCTTTTCACTTTCGTGACGAGGTCAGTGTCGCTGTACAGTTCGTTCAGTTCGTTGTTGTATCTTCTTCTCCATTCCCCATTTACGCAGATAGGACCATAAATTACGCGGAGAATTTTTCTTTCAAAGCAGCCTGCAGCGTTTTCATCCACCTTTAGTAATGTCCTTGCTTTTGCACCATAAATAAAGACCGGGATGATAAGTGTCTTATAAAGGGACACTTGCGAGAGGGGCTTTGCTCTTCAGTTGCCTTCTTAGCCCAAAGAAACAGCGATTGGCAAGAGTAAATCTTGGTTAAATCTCAGCCTTGGTGTTATTGACTGAGTTGATAGCGGAGCCTAGATACACAAAGTCCTTTACGACCTCAAAATTAAAGCTGTCTATGGTGACGTTCTGTCCTAGTCGTCGGTGTTGGGTGTCCTTTCTTGTTGACAGCATATATTTGGTCTTGTCTTGATTCACCGTTTAACCCATCTTCTTGGCTTCCTTCTCAATACTCACGAAAGCACCACTGACATCAAGCTTTGTTCTTCCCATTATATCAATATTGTCGGCGTACGCGAGTTATTGCACGGATTTTTAAAAGATTGTGCCTCTGGTGTTGACATGAGAATTTCGCACTATTCTTTCAAGGGTGATGTTAAAGAAGTCACATGACAGTGCATCGCCTTATCTTAATCCATTCTTGAAATCAAAGGTATCGGTGAGGTCTTTACCGACTTTAATGGAGCAGAGTGAGTTCTCCATTGTCACCCTGCACAAACAGACGAGTTTGGTAGGGATGCCAAAACTAGACACTGCTCTGTGGTAATTTGATTCCAATTCCATCTGGAATCATCATCTCGGTATTTTAGTAATATTTTCAAGATGCTTTTGAACCAATATCTTGAGAACGACTCATGGCTTAATGTTATTATTAGATAAAAACACACCACATTCAATTCATAGATAAAACTTTATTTTTAAATTGAAATTTATATATACATATAGCTTTGCATATTAATTGGCGTCGATAACATTTTGTATTCAAGAACGCTTACTATGGAATTGAAAACTCTACGAAGGGTTTTGGATGTATAAACCCATCTCCGTTGTTGAAAAATGGTACCGTTGCCATAACCAAAGCAAGGACTATAATCAAAACCAATAAATTGTTTGTGAGATACTATGCTGCAGTTGCACTTTGAAAAAATATTTCTAACTAGAAAGTGATATTGATGTCTTTTATAGGCAGATAGAAGACGACTATAGCTTCTACATAAGCCTGTTAATTGGAATATTAGTATAATGGCGTGTTATTTTAATTAAAATTTTATCTAATTATTTATCTTTATCTTTTTTATTAGCATGTAACATTATTACATAATGAACTTAATTTTCTATATTAGCGCGATAAAGGCAATTTAAATTTGTAGATAGAGTTTTTCTTTATTTTAACCAAAATATCAATATTTGTACCTATCTATCGCAATCTTGTCTTTTTACTTGCTCAATAGGGCAAGTATTGGTTTCGTGTAAAAAAAAACGAGGTTTGTTTTAATCAAACCTGACATTACGATGAGTGCACATAATGCAAATATTTTACATGTTCGTCTACAAATTCTTTATGGAATTTATGGAATATGGAACTGCATTTGGGAAATTTTTCTCGAAGTTTTATTTCCTATGTCAAGAGGTTTCTAGGGTAGGTACCAAATGAATATATTTAATAAGGTCTTAAAAATTTCTTATTTGAGTTTTCTAACTTGCGAGCATTTAGTTGCACCTTTAGCAAAGCTTTTAATTATGCTATTTGAAAATGAGATATTTAAACAAAATTAACATAATTTAGCTGTCTCAAAAACTAACCCTATTATGAAATAATTTAGGTTTCATTAAATTACTATGAAATTAAATTAGTAAAAAATTATATTTAACTGCTTATACAATTTAATTTTTTTATTACGAAAATCGAGATACCATTTTGTTTAATCTTAATAATATAAGTACCAAAATGGTGAATCTACTGGTCCTATTGAATTTCTTCAAAATAGCTTCAATTTAATCGAAAGTGATATTATCACACAAGATAATTAAAACATCTTGATGTCGCGTCATCAATTTAATGCCCTTCGTGCATTTTTTTCGCATGTTTTTATACAATTTTGAAACCCTATATTTCTATGAACAATTCCTTATGTGAATGCAGTTAACTAAACACCACCTAATAAACGTTAGATAACTCCGTTAAATAACGGGGTAAATTATTTATTTTACGTTTGATCTGAAACCTCTTGACAAATTTACTATTTCGAACACATGATTTGGTTCATTTTCGAATTAATTGTACTTTTTAACACTAAACCAAACTGGATCATACTTTTAAAATGTATTCTGTAAGTATTTTGATGTTTTCAGGGGGTAGGGAAAAAATTCCGACTGCCAAAATCCCGACATCCAAAATACCGACTGCCAAAATCCCGACTTCCAAAATCCTGATTGCCAAAATCCTTACTGCCAAAAAACCGACTGACAAAATCCGAATTGTACGAAGAAAATATACCGATTTCCAGCACTTTAAGCATGTTTTTGTACCTTTTTTTTTGCTTTTACACAAATTATTTTAGATGGGAATTAAAAAGGATGAAAATATGAAGCGAAACAGGCCACCACAGGTACTGGTGAATTTGCAAACTTTGGACTTAGGCGCCCGCCAGACAACTGGACATACCCTAAGCGGAGCAATGAAGTTGCGTGAGCGAGACTGACTACAGAAAGGGCCACCCAGGTGCTGTGGAATACGGAAACATTGGACTCAGGCGCCTGTCAGACGACTAGACATACCCTAAGCGGAGCAACAAAGTTGCGTGAGCGGGACAGAAAGGATTTTGACGAAAAAATATTGAATACCATAAGTGCTAAATTAAGTAGCGGAGCACGAATTTGAAGTGGTGCAGTCCTTTAAATACCTTGGGTCAATAATAGCATCCGATAAAAATATAGAAGAAGAAATACGTGGGCGGCTTCTCAAATCGAACAGAGCCTTCTACAGTCTGTCAAAGCTCTTCAAATCCAGAAATCTCACCATAACTTCAAAACTGCTGCTGTACAGGACCACGGCCAGTACTCACATATGGGTCCGAGACTTGGGTGCTTAGCAAAAGGCACTCCGACCTCTTAGACGCGTTCGAGAGAAAAGTTTTAAGGAGAATTGTTGGCCCCACATGTGAGGAAGGACGATTCCGGAGACGGTGCAATCATGAATTGTACGCAATCTACCTTGAAGCAGATATCGTGACAGGCTTGGTAGACTCCGGTGGGCAGGGCACGTAGCTCGCATGAAAGAAGAGGAACCTGCTCGGAAAGTTCTTTGTGGTACATTCTATAGAACACGACAGCGTGGTAGACTATGCTTGCGCTGGAGAGATGGCGTAGACCAGGACGCCTGAAGCCTTGGGGTGCGCAACTGGATGGCCTGCGTCGGCTAGAGACCGGGATAGGTGGAGAGACTTGTTGAAAGAGGCCAGAACCGGACCCTGGTTGTTGAGCCGATGATGATGATGATAAATGCTACACCCCAGAAAACAAGTTAAATACATGAAAAATAACCGGTAAAAACGATACCTACATAAAATTATGAAACATTTCAGTTGGAGAGATCTCTAGGACAGGATCATTTACTAATAGCGTCAAACATTTGGAATAAATATTTTTGATCCGTGAGTAATGAATATGTTTGATTTTGTTTGTCAATGAAGATAGTTTCCTTGAGATTGGTGAAAACTGAATAACAGAGAGGTCAGTACAGTTTTTACAGTATAAAGTTGAGTTCATAATGTAGCTCCATCCAATTGGATAAATAAATGTCGCAGAGGCAATTCATTAGCATGCAGTTGGCATGATAACATTTTAACTATAAAAACTACAAAAACTCTAAACTCTAAAATTTTAACTGCATAAGGCGGATAACTGCACTTTCCCAACCAGTGTTTGTAGCTGTTCCATCGCAGGCAATAAAAGACAATTCACTTAAATCCAGTTGCCTATCGGCAAGAAAGGATCTAATCTAATCCCCTTTTCCACAGAATGTGGTAAGATGTCTTATGGGTAGTTTGAATACTGTTACTCCCTTACTTAGGTCACTCTATGGAACCGTTGGCTTAATTTTTCACAAACCAATGTCTTGTCTTTTCTTTCATCGAAATTCACGTTGTCGTTTTCTGGCTCTACGAACTTTACTTCTATCGATGACGTTTTAAACATAAGCTGCTGACACCAAGCCAACATCCTGTAACACTGCACTCGCGATTGCTGTTGGCGATCAATCGGAGATACGGTATTGATCGCAAACTTTTGCCAAATTCGGAAGGTTTAAACGATTTTCATCACTGCTTTTTTAGAAGTACCCTGGGCTAGATATCATCATCACTGTAGTCATTATCTGAAGTTGGCAAGCTGGAGGATTTAATTGAGATCTTGATCCTGATCTTTTTTTTGTTGTGTTTGATGACGTAAAAGTCTCTCACTTAATTTTCTTTTTCTCAAACTTTTTTCTTCAATTTTCTTAGTTTCCCTTTCCAAAATGTCCAAGTTCTTATATTTTTTTCTTAAATCGGCATCTTATAGCTTGTTACGAGAAAAACAAATTTCATTACATACCTGCTGCATTTAAGTCCGAGACCAAAATAAATATTAGTAAACCCTTTTTTCTTAATTTTAAAACAAATGTTTTAAGTAATAAAAAATTCAAAAATATTCTGATTAAATTTGATAATTGAAAAAAGTGACTTTTTTTAAATAGTATTTTACGAGATCATCATCCCAAAGTGACAAAGCGAAAAAGATGTAATGCCGAATGGCATACGAATATACGATGTACCTAATGGTTTCCTGGGTTGTTGCAATTTTCATGCGCATGCCATACGCTAATACTGGGAAATGACGTTTAAGTACTTCATATTAACTTTCTTTCCAATGAATTAAATCTAAAAAAAATTATAATTTTTGAAATTTCAGCAAGCTTTTGTCGAATTAGCGTACTAGCCAAATAGTTTGTTCTATTTGGAGTGAACAAATTTATGGGTATGGTTGAGAAACTCGCCCAAATTAATTTGACTGAAAAAAAATTAAGCGAAATTCCCAAAATAATTAATTTTAATATACGTAGGCTATGTGGGGTGTTTTCTTACAATTTCTCAATAGGCATTAGGATAAGTTCTATTCACTTCAAATTTGAAGTGAACCACTTATATATGTGAGGTGTTTTTTTTCTAACAAATTGAATATTTACTTCAAATTTACAATAAACCCTGATATGGTTGAAAAACTTAATCAGATTTTTTTTGGCGAAAAAAAAACAAGCGAAACGGATAAAAAAATTATTATTAATAATACGTATAGGGTCTGGGTGTTTTTTTACTATTTCACTGTATCTCTATAGCCGCTATGGAGCGCTCTTTACTTAAGGCCGAATTGTAGTGCTCATGAGTAACACACCTATTTACTTAAGATGGCTCTTACAGTCCAGGATGGACTACGGCCTCAACCAACATTTCTCTTCAGCCAGCTCTGTTGGCTGAGGTCATTTTCCACTTGCGGGGTCTTACAATGTTGCGTACACCTTGAGGAATATACTCGAAGGCTCGTCGGGCTGGTCCGTTGGTGTCCATACGCCCCACGTGACTTAGCCCCTGTAATTTCAGCTTCTTTATCAGGTTAATATCGCTGTATAGCCCGTATAGCTCTTCATTGAATAGTCCAATACCCCTTCGATACACACAGGGCCAAAAATCACTCGAAGAATTTTTTTCCCAAAAAACCCAAGTATCTTCAAATCCGAGTCTTTTAAAGCCTATGCTTCCGCCCCATACAGCTGGAAAATAGGTTGCATGATAACGCGTCACCTTGCCTTGGACCTTTCTCAACATCAAACGGTTCGGTTGTGTTCTTACCGACTTTGACATAGCAGCTAGATTTCTTCATCGTCATCCTGCCAAAGCGGACGAGTTTGGCAGGTATGCCGAGATACGACATGGATCTGTACAGTTCGTCTCTATTAGTAGAATTTTCTAACATCACTCCTGCCGGTACAACCCTCGGTAGACTCAACCGCTCGCTTCTCCTGCTCTATCTTTTTCTTCCTGAGAAGTCCCTTCTTATTGGCCCGTAGAGCTTCCGGGATGCTCTCTCAGTGTATCTAGTTCTAGTCTGCAGCATTGCCTGGTAGGCCTCGTTCTTCGCTCCATGCGGCAACCGGCATTCTTCATCAAACCATAAGTTTCGTTGTTGACGCCTAGTGAAACCCAGTACACCAGAGGCGGCACTTCTGATGGCTTGATGACAATGTATCCACTGGTCATCAGCAATTGCAGCTGGTGGCGGGCTTGTTGAGACATTGGTAGAAACGTGGTCAGCAAAGGTTCTTGCGGTCTCTGGTAAACCTTATCACAGCATCAGCTCGGCGCTGCGCTTAGCGTGCGGCACCATGGATACCCGCCTTCGTACTCAAGATACTACCAAGCCAGAGTCTATGTTTGCCCCACGGAATGTTCGAACATCCAGCATACTGGAAGCATGTCTGGAATCTATAGCGGTGTGATCAATTTGGTTGACGGTCTTTTGATCACTTCTCCGCCAAGTACCTTTGTGTATATCAAGGTGCGGGAAATGGGTCCTCGATATGATGACATTACGCCCCACTGCGAAATATATCATCCTGTATCCGTTGACGGAAGTGTCATCGTGCACGCTGTGTCCTCCGAGTCCGACAGTTGAACTAAAGGTGCCCTTCTTTCCGAATCTGGCATCGAAGTCACTCAGAATAATTTTGGCGCCGTAAATCGGGCACATATCGTACGCGTTTTCAAGGAGATCATATAACGTGTCCTTGGTTGGTTCATCCTCCTTTTCGTGGGGGGCGTGAACACAGATCAGTGAGATGTTCATAATTGTGACCAAGCGCTCGCTTAAACTGCGGAAGCCTAAAGGCCCAACTAAGCTACTGTCAAAATCGCATGTGTAAATGAACGAATACAATATGCATGTAAAACAAAAATTAGAGAGACTCAAAACAAACCATTTTGACAGATTGCCATGTTGATTATAGTAATTCACCATGTTTGTAATAATAACGAACCAGTTCTTTTAATTTTGACAGTATCTTATGCTAGCACTTGCGCATTTAAGTTCTATACCTTTAGTATCAATCTGTTTTGACAGATCAAAACATAAATAATCTTAATTCTAAAATGCAGGCAAGAACATTCCAAAATTTAGTTTTATTCTTTATATTTTCCTTGTCCTCTTTTAAAAAAGTTTTCAAGTGCAATCAATGGAAGATGTTGATATGAACATCGTTTGCTTATATTAGTCTTATCAATGGAATTCGTTTACTCATAAAACGACTTATAATCGCATAAGACCATGGATGTTGGTTTTATTTTGGAATGAAGTTTTAGATTGAAGTTAAGGGATCTAAATGTTTCGCAAAACACAACTCGCTGCTAAGTGGCTGGTAAGAGAATAGTCAGAAGCTATGGGTAATCAAATAATTTTTCTTTTTGCTTGAATAGGCAATTTTATACGAAATATTCTTTTGTCTTCTATACATAAGATTATTGATGGTAAAGACGCAAGATTATTACTCGCAAAAAACATTGCTGTGGGTGGCAGAATCACAGTCCAATGCACGGAACGAGGAACACTCTTATTAGTTACTATCTATTCAAAAGAGATCTCTAATGAGGTATGGCATGGCGGTAAGATATCACCTCAATGTAACAAATACAAAGGTATAGTTGGACATTAAAGTGTTTAATGCCAGAGTTAGAGTTTTATAATTTTTTCCTTGTGTTGAAAATGTATACTAGCAGTTTATGACGAAGGACTAAATGTTGTGTTTTTCCTACATATCTATACTTTTCGTCGTAACGTAACAATCTGATATTCTGATGTACCTTAGAATTTCTGTCCATAGATGTATTTATGGAAGTGCTTCATGGTCACAACCTAGGCAAGGAGTTCTTTTTAGTCACGTAATACGTATATAGTAATTACTTTCATGGTTTCAAGACCACTTTGCTGAAAAACGGATAGCGTCAATGAGATGGACTTAAGGAAAAGAACCACCCCATTTCCGAATCAGAATTTACGTCCTTACCCCTTGAACCGAAATGAAATGTCGCAAATACTTCACTTCAGTCTTGATTCTTGAACATTATACATTTTTTTGGAATGAGCTTTAGATGATCCCCTCCCAGCCTTTGGATTACACCTCAGTGGTTTTCACTAGCTATGTTTCACAAATGTTCTCCCGAAACGATGACATCATTCAGATAGAAACAGGCTTTGCAAAGTAAACTCTATATTATATGAATCGAACGAGAATACAATTTCTAGCTAAATTTCAAACTGCCAATATTCTGTCAGGTATAACAGTTGAACTTCTGCCATTGCATCCAGAGCACTTCTGATCCTGAGCTGGGAATTGCTGCTTTTCTTGTTATTGACCGCACACAATCGAGTGCTTCTCGTAGACTAGTAGAACTGGTGCAGAGACATATAAATCCACCACTACACTCAGTTTAACCAATACACCAATAAAAATTGCAATTATCAACTTATTCCAATTTTTTTTTTTTTTGTAATATGAACATAATACATTTTTTATTCATTGTTCAATCAGTTTTTTCCAAATTAGTGAAGGGTTGAAAAAACATGGTAAAATTAAAAAACAAAACTGCCTGTTCTGTATCAAAGTGACACGGAGTGTATCACCCATATTGCGATTGTCAATTGATAGTTGATAAAAACTTAAATTTGATATTTTACAAATCAATGCTTGAAATGGTTGGCCCTGGAATATGAATCTGTCAGTTTTGAATAGGAAGACAATTGAAAATTTATTGTCAATGAAAATTTGGACACTTTATTAATTAATTGCGTTGACAAACGCAATATGGGTGTATATACCAATAGAAATCGCCACAATGATTTTCCGGTTTGTTTTTTGTAAGTGCAGGTACTATTCTCCTTTTTCTTCTTTTAGTCTTCACAACAGGAGACGGTAACTTTTGGAGTCTTTACTATTTTGTCATGGCGAAGTTTTTCAAGACTTTATTATGTCTCTGACCCGTGTTTTAAAAGTTCTGGCGCTTTGGGTGGACTCTTCTGCCTGGAGACAGTCGATGTTTTCCGTGGTATTTAAGCTCACCTTTAATAATAATTGGCTCTTCCCAGAATCCATAAAGACGACCTCCGGGCGGATGGACTTTACATTAAACTTGGAATGTCACTTAAAGTATAATGCATATCAATTTGATTTGTTCATTGCATAGTTTTGTAAAAGCTTCAAATGTAGTTGAAAATTGTATAATTAAGTTGATTGTATATGTATACACACTGAATTCTCTAACGCAGTCATCTTATAACATTATTGTTTTTAAACTGCAAGGTTTTCCTACTGTTTTTTATTTTATCAATCCAATCGTACCTCGAAAAGTAAGATCAACAATAGGCGATTATAACAATGAGTTCCAAGTGCAAAATTTTGACAGTGTTTTGGCAATAACTTTTTGTGGGAAAGATCTGTCAAAAATATTTGTGAGACAAAGTTGTAGAAAATATTTTTCCATATAAAACTAAAAAAAAGTTATTTATAATACGATAACACTTTAAAACACTCTTAAAACCAACAATTTAATCTCGACTAGAGTATTTTTTGCAGATATTTTTTTCATTTTTCTGCTTATTTTACTGGACTATATAATTTTCTATCATTTTGAATTTTGTGTTTATTTGTTTGTTTTTGGTGCAGATGTGTTTTTGGTTTGTGTACCATTTTTGTAACTAACAACTAACACCTGCAATAAGCAACTATAAGTGCTTTTTAAAGTTTAAAAATTCTAAGTTTTTTTAAGAATTGAAAAAAAAGAAACTATTTTTGTAGTTACATAATGAGGTGCAGGAAACTAACTTCACGGGAACTAACTTCACATGGGAACTAACTTCACCACTAGTGGGAACTAATTTCACTTTTTTTTTTTGTGAAGTAAATTCCCACTAAAGGTGATAATGAATTTCATCTGAAGATTGTGTGAAGTTAATTCACATCTACAACATGGTGCGTCTTTAGTTCCCGGTGTCTCAAAAAGTTGAGATTGGTAGCTTGGCCCACTATAGGATTTGGGACGGGTGCGAGTTTGGGTATGAAATATGTGCATTTTGTATGAAAAGTGTAACGTCAGCCAAAATAGTGAAATATTTCCCACCAAAAAGTTTAGTTATTTCCCACTCAAAGTGGGAACCAAAAAAAAGTGAAATTAGTTCCCATATGAAGTAAGTTCCCGTGAAGTTATGATAAAAATATTTTAATTTATATTGCGTCGACGAAGTTGTATCCAATCATCTGAAAAATATATTAACTGATTTCCAATTATTTCCAAATAAAACTCTTCATGTAACACATTACAATTTATTTATTCTATTACATTTGAAATTGAAGTGAGCCTAAATAAGTTGGCCGACAATTTGTTGCCTCGGTGTATATATTTAGTATCACGAACAGTTGTGATATAAATTTTGATTGAAAAGGTTAATATCCTCTAAAAAAGAAGACAACTGAATTTAAAATTAATACATTTCAATTTTCTTGGGCTTGTGTTAAGTTAAGTTACATTTTTGATATATATTTTTTTTTCTTAATACAGGCATAAAGGTTATACAATACATATATGGTAATTTTTAAAACAGTGTTCAAGTAATTTTTAATTCTTGCAGAGTAAGCAGTTTATAATTACATGTTTAATCCTTTTCTTACTATTTCGTTCATTATTATATTAAGCAAAATCGCAATGTCTATGTTAGATAATATTTGTTATTTTGATATATGTGATAATTTTAATATGAGAAAAAATGCTAATATATTTGATTTATTTCATACTGCAAAGCTTTAATATCGTACTCCTAATACCAAAAGCATGAATGTACAATTTGAAATTTCAAGGCAATGGTATTTTAAATTGAATCGCTGATTTTTTTAAAATTGTATGAAAGCGATCAAATGAAGCGGTTATCCAATATTTTCAAATTGCACATTCAAGCTTCTGACATGAGGGGACGTACGACATTTGACAATTTTCATTAATAATAAAGCGGGTACCTATGTAAGTCCTCGCGTTTGTTAAATATAAGTTAAGTCAGTTTTAATTATTTAAATATCATACATAAGTATATTTGTGCGGGCATGTCCACACGTTTGTGTGTTTAATTCAATTTTAAGTATCTTTATGTTCATAACATCAAACATTTTTAAGTATGTTTGTCCGGGATTTTTCTCCCGTTTGCTCATTGCATTAATTTTATCTAAGTAAATTAGAAGTATATTTATGTTTAATACATAATCATATATTTGTAAGTAAGATTATTGGATGACCTTGCTTTTGCGTATTGTATTAAGTTAAAGTTTGTTTTAAATATTTTTATTTAATTTATTTCTGTACAATCATATATTTTTAAGTATAAATATGCAAGTATGTCATCATATATTTTTAAATATGATTATTAGGGCATGACCTTGCGACAATTTTAAAAACTTCTAAGTTCATAAGATCATATATTTTCATATATGATTACATATATTTTCATATATGATTATGCGGGTATATCTACCCGTTTGCGTATTTTATTAAGTTTAAGTTAATTTTAAGTATTTTTAAGTCTTTACAATCATACATATAAATTTGTCATCATATATTTTTAAGTATAATTATATGTGGGTATGTCATCATACATTTTTAAGTATGATTGCGAGGGTATGACCTCGCGTTTACGTCTTGTATTAAGTTAAAGTTAATTTTAAGTATTTTTAATTATGTACAATCATATATTTTAAAATGTGATTATGCAAGTATGTCATCATATATTTTTAAGTAAATTTATGTGGGTCTGTCATCATACATTTTTAAGTATGATTGTGAGGGTATGACCTCGCGTTTACGTCTTGTATTAAGTTAAAGTTAATTTTAAGTATTTTTAATTATGTACAAGCATACGTATGATTGTGCGGGCATCATATATTTTTTAATATGATAATGTCGTCACGTTTGCGTATTGAATTAAGTTTAAGTCAATTTTAAATATCTTTATGTCTTAACAATCATATATTTTTAAGTATGATTATTAGGGCATGACCTCGCGTCAATTTTAAGAACTTCTAAGATCATAAAATCATATATTTTCATATATGATTATGCGGGTATATCTATGCGTTTTCGTATTGTATTAAGTTAAAGTTAATTTTAAGTATTATGAATTCTGTACAATCATATATTTTTAAGTGTGATTATGCAAGTATGTCATCATATATTTTTAAATATGATTATTAGGGCATGACCTCGCGTCAATTTTAAGAACTTCTAAGTTCATAAGATCATATATTTTCATATACGATTATGCGGGTATATCTACGCGTTTGCGTATTTTATTAAGTTTAAGTTAATTTTAAGTATTTTTAAGTCTTTACAATCATACATATATATTTGTCATCATATATTTTTAAGTATAATTATATGTGGGTATGTCATCATACATTTTTAAGTATGATTTTGAGGGTATGACCTCGCGTTTTCGTATTGTATAAAGTTTAAGTTAATTTTAAGTATTTTTAAATCTTTACAATCATATATTTTTAAGTATAATTATGCAAGTATGTCATCATATATTTTTAAGTACAGTTATGTGGGTCTGTCATCATACATTTTTAAGTATGATTGTGAGGGTATGACCTCGCGTTTTCGTATTGTATTAAGTTAAAGTTAATTTTAATTACTTTTAATCATATATTTTTAAGTGTGATTATACAAGTATGTCATCATATATTTTTTAATATGATTATGTCTGCGCGTTTGCGTATTGTATTCAGTTTAAGTCAATTTTAGATATCATTATGTCTTAACAATCATATATTTTAAGTATGAACATAAGGGTATGACCTCGAGTTTGCGTATCGTATTAAGTTAAGGTTAATTTTAATTATTTTTGTCTGTACAATCATACATTTTTAAGTGCGATTATGCAAGTATGTCATCATATATTTTTTAGTATGATTATGTCTTCGTTTGCGTATTGTATTAAGTTTAAGTCAACTTTACAATCATATATTTTTAAGTATGATAATGAAAGTATGTCATCATATAGTTTTAAGTATGATTATGAGGGTATGACCTCGCGATGGCTTATAATATTAAGTTTAAGTTAATTTTAGTTATTTTTAAGTCTACTACACAATAATTTATTTTTAAATATGATTATATGCGGGTATGTTGTCACGTTTCTTTAGTGTTTATAAGTTAAGTCAATTTTAAGTATATTTATGTTCATACGTTTCTTTTATAATTTAATTATGTTATCATATTATTATTATCATATGTAACAAACATGTAACCCAAGAGTTCAATTTTCTGAAATACCAAGCGCTCAGCAAGTGTATTTTGTATTTTTATCAATTCTGTTATTTAATGCTTTGAACTTAAACTTAACAGACGCCCTTGATTTTGTTTTTATACAAACTTAACTACCTATTACTATACTTTTAAGAAATATTCGGAAATTGATATGCTGTCATTTTTCCGGACATTTCTTTCATTGCATAATACCAGGTAGTTTACGAAAAAAAAAGTTTTTGTTACTGTATTTTTTAAAATCAACTTCCGAATGAGATTAAGTGACTCATGGATAAAATTACCTTTAGGCAGATTACACCGAGGCAGGGTTATATTCATACTATAACACCTAAAAGCGTGTTAGTTAGTTTTTGAATTAGGCGAATGGAAATCACCAGCGCTAAGTAAAATAAATATAAAATAATATACTAGAATACTGTTATTTCTACGGCCAAAGGTTTTCATTGCATTATTGCTGTTATTATTCCTGATCGCCAGGTATTTCAGAAAAAAGTTTTACAATTCGTGTGACCAAAAAACTCATGAAACAAATGCATCGATATTCAGCATACACTTTTGGGCTTAAAGTTAATCGGGGATACTTGACGGCAAATCCCACTGCAGATCCCTAGATGAACTGTTGATTTAGCGGAATTGTATTCCCATTGAAGAAGTAGTCTTTGATGAATGATGTGTATTTTGTTAAATATTTGGGCTTCAATCATATTAATCATTATTTTGAAGCTTTGAATAATGGTAGTTATTATAAGATGGTTTTTTCGTTTAATACCTCCTGTTTTAAAAATATCAATTTTTTAGTATAAAATATAATTAAGTGCATATAATATATAAATAAGTTTATATATTATTAAAGTAAATAAAGTAAAAATAAGTTAAAATGTTATCTACTTACGAGCAAAGGAGGTTCATTTCAATTCGGAGTCGAATTGAAATGCGTAAAGAACACTGAGCAAATTTAAATTAAGTAAATATATTAGTAAAAATAGATATAAAATATAGATATGTATGTGTTTGCATATACCAATCTTACCAATTGTATGTTATTTCCCAATTTTTTTTTAATTCTTAATAGGAAAACAATGTTTTGATTATCTACTCAATATAAAACCTGGATTTTTTTTTCTTGAAAACATGCTGTGTCTTCGCGTTCCATAAATCATTTTACATTGAGATTTTTTTTGAAAAAAAAAACAAAAAAAAAACTTTGTACACAACACTATTTTAAGGCATGGATTATAACTATTACACGGCGACCAAGGCGATCATCAAGCTCAGGAAAAAGATATAAGATAGATCAGTACCATTATTATAGGAGTCTGATGACCGGCCGTGCGTCGTCGTGAAATAGCTAAAACTCTACCCAACAAATGTTTGTGTCCACAGATTGTTTTTCATTCATTCAAACACTGTAATGTAACTTGAATTATAAATCTTATGGAACGCAAACTACGCAGCCTTACATCAGTTTGTATTTTCTGTAATATACATAAGTACATAAGTATGTATGTCCAGTCCAGTCACATTTCGTACTAAAAAAGGGTCAAACCTGATACAAGTTAGTAACAAATTAAAAAAACCACTTTTAAGCAAATTTCTTTCAACGAGTAAAAAACTTGTGATACAAGATACAAGTCTTCCATTTTGTTCTTAAAGCATAAAAAGTTATAAGCAAACAACTGAAAAAAAGTTTTATTCAAACAGTTTTTTTTTCTTTTAATTAAGTTTTCTGTAAGAAAAAGTAATTATACTTTCTTGTTAAACAAAAAAATTGCAACAGAAAACAAACAGTGAGAGTTGATATTAAAGCCTTACCGTTAAGGTAACTAAATAGTGGTACAGGTGTTTCCGTGGTTGCCGTTCATTTAATTTATTAGTAATCTAGCTGATACCTGGCGCGTTGCTGCCTAAATTATTGAGGAATAATTAAAGAAATTTCGTGTTTCCATTCGAAATCGGCCTAGAAGTTTCCAAATTAACCAGAACAAACAGACAGACAGACAAACAGATACACATACAGAAAGGCAGACGGACAGACATACATACAGCCAGACAGACAATCAGACAAACAGAATAGTAGATAGACAGACAAATATACAGACTGACAGACAAACATTTTAAAAATTGTTCTGCAATAGCACCCTATCAGAATACCAAGTTTCATTAAAATCGGTGAATAAAAGTCAACCGAAAATGGTTGGGCAGGTTTTCGTTTAGCCAGTTTTTATTTTACTAAAATATCACTTCGCTAAAAAAATATTTCGCATTTCTTGTCTCGCCAAATTTAGCCCCGCATATCATCATTTTTCTTTTTTTTCGCATTTTATTATTTCGCTTAGTGTTATTTAGCTTTAATTTTAAAATGTTTCTTACGATTTTTACTTGTCAATAAATTTCGGTTAAAATTGTTTAACATGTATACTATAAGTCGCAAAAGGCAAGCAATAAATAAAGCTAAATAAATTAAAGCGAAATGAAATAAAATTTAATTCAAATCGTTTCACATGGGTTTGAATTTCAAACACACTTTTCTTGAATTATCCATTAATTATCTTCATTAACTATCTTTATAACGCGTCGGCGAAACATATAAATACAGTAGGCTTCATTTTGCCAGATAAACTGTTGACGAAGCAAAAAAAACCCATATAACGGTCTGCGAAATAAATATTTGTTATAAACAACAAATTGCAGGTCAAAAGTAACTCAACAAATTTGTGCGAAAATAGTTTAACTAAGTTATAACTTTGCAAATTGAATAAAAAGACAAATGAAAATTCGCAAAATAAAAATGGCGAAATGAACTTTTATTTTATTGGGAACATGGCAAAGTAAGGATTTGGGAAATAGAATTGTCAAAATGCAACGCACGTAGTGTATGGTTCTATGGTGGTGGTGGCAGGTACCTTGTTTATCAAGTATCTTAGTTGTGCGGTGCTCTAGAAGCACTTCGATTAAGCCGTTTAGGCTGTAGGACAATTTCGACAATTATTATTTTTCAAATCTTTACCGCCATGCTCATAATTCATTTTGTTTATCTCGCCATTTTTATGAGGCGAGTTTTTTTTAGGTTTTTATTTAACTGGCAAAATTATTTATCACTTCGCCAAACTTTTTTCGCCTTTTTGAATTTCGATTATTTTTTGTCAGCAAATTGTTCATCATTTCGCTTATTTTTTGTCAGCAAATTGTTCATCAGCTAAAAATTATTTCGCAGTTATTTGGCGTTATTTTGCATTGCTAATATATTATCTGGCAACTTGACTCCTATTGTATTTAATTGTTTCGCAGACGATAGGTTAAATTAATGAAGAGAATTATTGAATAGTTCAAAAAAAGTGTGCTTTAAATTTAAACCTATATAAAACGATTTTAGTTAATTTTTATTTTATTTCGCTTAGTGTTTTTTAGCTTTAATTTTGTTTGTCTTCAGCAATTTATAACATGTTAATAAATTTCACCCGAAATTTATTGGCTAGTTTTAAATCGCAAAAAACAATTTAAAATTAAACCTAAATAATACTAAGCAAAATAATAAAATAGTGATATGAAGAGTTAAATTTGGCGGGACAAGAAATGCGAAATAAATATTGTTTTAGGCGAAATGATATTATATTAGTAAAATAAAACCAAACCATTTTGACAAACTAAACAAATTGGCAAAAATTAGAAATAAGCAACCCGCAAAAACGGCTATAACTATACCTTACCAATAAGTTTAAAACATCAATTCTAGCTTCGTGATAAAAAAAAATAATTTGAAGAAGACTTTATTTAAGTAATTTGCTTACAACTTTTTATCCTTACAAAAAAAGACAGTTTACATTGTTTTTTCCTAATTTTTAACTTACCAGAAGCAAAATTTTAAAAGTGGTTTTATTTTAACTTGTTGCTAATTTGTGATAGGTAAAAATTCAAAGTTTCACTCAAAATCGCCTTCTTTATTCGTTCAACTAATTTTTATTATAAAAATCGAATGGGAAAAATAGCAAGAACCAATATGAGTAAGAACAATATTTGCATTGCTGAACAATATTAAAAATGCTGCAAGGTTGTAATTCGTAGTTATGGGTGTTTTCGTGGTTGCCATTCATTTAATTTTTTAGCAAACTATAGCTTATTCCCGGCGCGTTGCTGTCTAAATAATCGCGGAAAAAATTAAAGAAATTTCGTGTTTAAAAGGGCCATCTTGTGACCACAACGCTAACTAACTAAAATAGCCTCAGTTAATACTTACGACATAAGCTATGATGAAAACCTTTAAAAAAAATCCTTTCTGAAATTTGTCAGAACAAACAGGCAGACATACAGACAGACATTATTTAAAGTATTTTGATATAAAGTGACCCCAGCACCTTCTTTGGGGTAATTTAAATATCCTTAGTTACTCCTTACAACATTTAATTATCCAACAGTGAAAGTCTAGTCGAAATAGGCCTAGCAGTCTCCGAGATTAGCCAGAACAAACGGACAGACAGAAAGTCATTTATACCGACAGACAGACAAACATACAGACAGACAGACATGTAGACAGACAGACATACATACAGACAGACAAGCCGACAGACAGGCAGACAGATAGACAGACAGATATACAGACTGACAGACAATAATTTAAATAATTTATTTTTTCTTATATGTAAGTACTTATCGTTTTTGGTATACTTTTATGTATGCAACTAGTTAAAAGCTGTTATTTTGACATTTTTGAAATATTTGTGTGCAATATTGAAGAAGCATATACGGCCATCAAAGTTCATCAACATCGGTGAATAGAGGGTATACCGTTTTTAACATTTTTCCAAAACTTTTTTTTACCATGACAGGCTTCATCATTGGCACCGTATAACAGGCGAAATTTCAACAAAATCGATCGTGTTTTTTAGTCGTCATTTGGTTTTATTAGTCCAGGCAGTTTTTCATTTCGCTGAGATCAATTGTATACAATTTTATTTTGCCAATTTATTAGATTGCCGAAAATTGTTTCGGAAGTTTTTGATTAGCCAGTTTTTATTTTGCTAAAATATCACTTCGCTAAAAAATTAGTTAAAATTTCTTGTTTCGGCAAGTTTAACTCCGCATATCATAATTTCGCTTTTTATCGAATTTTATTATTTCGCTTAGCGTTATTTAGCTTAAATTGTTTCTTACGATTTCGATTTAAGATTTCGGTCGAAATTTCTTAACATGTAATAAATCGCAGAAGGCAAACAAAAAATAAAGCGAAATAAAATGAAATTAAATTAAAATCGTTTCATATAGGTTTGAATTTAAAACACACTTTTCTTAAATTATCTATTTATTATCTTCGTTAATTCAATCTATAACTCGTCTGCGAAATAAATATTATTATTATTATTATTACATATTCTACTGCGTAAAATATTGGCGAAGTTAAATAATCCTAAATAATTGGTCTGCGAAATAAATATTGCAGGTCAAAAGTAACAGAAAAAATGTGTACGAAAATAGTTTAGCTAATTTATAACTTTGCAAATTAAATAAAAAGCCAAATGAATGTTCGCAAAATAAAAATGGCGAGATGAACTATTATTTTATTGTGAACATGGCAAAGTAAGGATTTGGGAAATAGGTTTTGTCCAAATGCAACGCACGTAGTGTATGGTTCTATGGCGGTGGCAGGTACCTTGTTTAGCAAGTATCTTAGTTGTGCGGTGCTCTAGAAGCACTTCGATTAAGCCGTTTAGGCTGCAGGACAATTTGGACAAATATTATTTTCAAAATCCTTGCCGCCGTGTTCATAATTAATTTTGTTTATCTCCCCATTTTTATGTCGCGAGCTTTCATTTGCGTTTTTATTCAACTGGCAAAATAATATATCACTTTGCCAAACTATTTTCGCCCATATTTATTTCACTTATTTTTCGTCAGCAATTTTTTTATTAGCTAATAAATATTTCACAGACAGTTATTTGGCGTAATTTAACGTTGCTAATATTTTATCTGGAAAAATGACTCCTATTGTATTCATTTGTTTCGCAGACTTAAATGAAGAGAATTATTGGATAGTTCAAAAAAGTGTGTATAAAATTTAAACCTATATGAAACAATTTTAATTCATTTTTATTTAAATTAGCAAAAATTAAAAATGGGCAATCACGAAAAACAGCTATAACTACCTCACTAGTAAGTTTACTCTAAAGCATCAAGTCAGATTATTAGTTCAACTAATTGTTATCATATAAATTGAATGAAAAAAATAGAAAGAACCAGAATGAAGCAAGAACAATATGTGCATCCCATATAAAATGTTTTGTCAGTGAATTGATAAACACAATTGAGTTGATCATAATAAGCCGTGGTGGATTGCGTACTGCAAGTATATATTGGAGCCTTTACAGTACGAAACATTGGTTTAAGTTTCATAATCGCCAAAATGAAATAAATTGTTGTAATAATAGACCAGCACTTAGTGATGGCCGATGATCGGCTTAGATGCCGTGAAATAGCTTTAATTCATGTCCAAAAAAGTGTTCGTGTACACAGAATGTTGTTGGTGCATATGACCAATTATCAAAGATTTCATGCTGCTTTTAAAAGAGGACATCTCAATAGGATGTGCTGGATTGTTTCATCCTTATAGTATTGCCAATCGTTCAAAAAGTTATTGATCAGAAATATGTTTATCTTTGTGTAAAACAATTTAATAGTTATATTTATATCTATTGGCACATAAAATCTGCCTCTGGCTATATACGCGAACAGTATAAAAATTGCAATCGATTAGCAAGCCATTTTATAGTCTCGTGGTTACTGGTTTCATAATATTATCTATTAAAGAAGCATTGGAGCATTAAGAATTTAAGCTTGTTGTGCTCTTCTGAAATCTTCATTCACTACCCTGCGTCACAACAAGAGTAAAATCCTTTCCAACTTCTCAACCCCAATCTCATCCACAATTCAATGTTTTTTTTTTGCATTGGGTTAGTTATACTCAGCCTCACTTTTATTCATCTGTCAAAAACCGCAATTCCTATGAAGGGATTATGGATTGGATATTGTATTTTTGGTCTTCATTGGATAATCTGATGACAGGCCGATATTCTTGTTATAGGTTGACACGATTTTAAACCACGCGAAAAATCCTGATTGCGATGACCGGATCATGGCCTGGATTATGGATTGTTTGTCTTTATTCGACTATCTGATGACAAATGGATGTACGTGTCTTGGGAAATATGCTACGAATTCCTTCTTACAATCGAAAATTCTTACATAAAATCCTCGTTTAACTGCTGTTATGGTGTTCTCATACTCCAGGACATTTATTCATTAGGAGGTGCTTAGATTTGGTTGCCTAATCGTTAAGTGCTGGAAGGTATCCTCACAATCTCGTTTAAACCGTTATTTATCGGGCTGTCATTGAAAATATTTCAAAGCTCTTTTTAAAATGTTTGCATACCATGTGAAAACTTTCCGTTTCAAAACAGTTTAATTTGCTTTATGTAGGTATGTGGTATTATTTAGACCAAGACCATTCACTGTTCATACAAATTTGAGCGATTTTTTTCGGTAAGCAAAACTATACGTTTTTGTTAAAATAAATATTTTATATTACAACACCAAAGTGTAATTGCATGAGGTGACTAAGAATATTTTAGAGATTCAGACGACAAATCTAAATTTCGCTGTGTTTCAGCAACCACTGAAACGATTAACATTTTGTAACGTACAGTTCATTGTTGGATGGAGAAAATGTTAAACTAAGTTGTGGGAACTATATTTTTGATCAAATAACTGCAGTTTAGCTGGCAAACGACACTAAAATTGCATTTCCTTAACATGAAAAAACGTGTCTTTTAGTGCGATATTTTAGAAAATTGAATAAGCAGTGACAAGCACCAAAATGAACTTCGAAATTATTTTGCTTAACTGAGATCCGAAACAAAAAAAAAATATTTTCACCGAAAGCACAATTTCTAATTTCGAAAGAAGCGATGTCTTCGGAAAATGAGGTACGCCGAGAAATACACCGAAACGAGTTTCTAAACACTTTGCTTATGTACCGTTTATTTCAATAGGTAAAATTATCTTTTCACGAAAGGAAAACTTTTTACCATTTCATCATGACCATGATTATTGTGTTCTTTATATACTCTGGAAAGGAATACATATTGCGAAAAACAGTATTATTTTTCCAAGTTTTTGTTAAAAATTAAGTGAAAAAGTGTTTAGTTTGGTGGCCAGTTATATCTATCATATAAACTCATCACTCATCAATTTCCTTTTTCAGTTTTAAGGGAAATTATACAACAATGTTGTTTCTAATTAGTATTAAAATGAAGGTAATGAATTATAATTTTTTTTTTACAAAAAAAATAACTGATTTTAATTTTATTTATGGGAATCGATTTCAATGATTATTGAAATAATAAAACTGTTAATATTTCGTGAATTTTGCTCAAATTGCGTTGTTTTTTCTAATAGAAAAATTCTGTTATTCAGTAGTTTCATTTTAATACCAATCAACACCAACTTTGTTGGATAACTTGAATTTAAATTGAGAAAGAAAGTTTTTAATAATTAGTTTCAATGACAGCTATAACTAGCCCCTTAGGCCCAGTTTTTTATTTAGAGTTAGATTAACCTCGAATTAACACGTTTTTCACACAGTTTGAGATTTTCAGAATTGACTCAAGGTTAACTCACTTATTGAGCTGAATCGACTATGACTGACTAAACTGACTATAAGACGTGTTTCCAACAGCGTTAGGTTAGGTTAGCGGGTTGCTGTAGAAAAGCCAATAGCTCAACCAAAACTCACTTAGGACAATGTAGACCGATTGTGATGCCCATTTGAAGGTTTACCAATTCCTCATCTTACCATACTCTTGCGAATCTATATAGATTTGTTATTGGGCACTCTGATAGTTCTTTGATGCTTTCGAAGAAGTATTTCCCGAGATTTTTATTTCTTAGATGGCAGAGACTGGGGAAGTGACAGAGGTCACTTCTGGGGATGTTCTTCCTCGTCACTGCAACCTCTACCCAGATCGTTTTCAGTTACACGTAGTTTTTTGGCGTTAGCATGTTATGGCCAGTTAAAACACCTACCAACGTCGATACTGTTCTATTTTTATCGTACTGCGGCCACAGTTTTCTAGCTACCTCACAAGTGTTTATAGGTTTGCCCATTTTGAGTTGGCTTTTAACATGATTTCACTCATTATCTTAAGTTTGAGGTCGCATAACGGAGGTTTTACGGTCTTTTCTGAGAGTTCTAGGCTAAGTGCTGAGCCTTTTCTTGCTAATTCATCGACTTTTTTATTTCCCATTATACCCGCGTGACCGGGGACCCAGCAGAGTGTTATATTATGCTGTGTGGCAAGAACTTTAAGCTCTTCGCGACATCTTTTCACAAGCTTGGACTTTATTTCAACAGCAGAAATTGCTTTTATCGCTGCCTGGCTATCATTGATGCCACTCTGGCAGCTTTCGTTACTGCTAGAACCTCTGCTTGGAATACACTGCTGTTATTGGGTAGCCTGATCGAGCCTTCTATATTCACAGCTTCTGAGAAGAAATCAGCCCCAGTACCTATATCCATTTTTGAGCCATCTGTAAAGATGGATTTGGTTGTAGGTTGTAAAACTTCATTATTAATCCACTCCTCTCTACTTGGGAACAAGCATTGGAATGACCTTTCAAAATCTTCGAAGGGAACTATGTAGTCAGACTCTTCATTTGTTCATGTGTAGATGTTCAGAATTTCAGAGTGTCCAGTTAAACTGGATCCCCGTAGATTCGATTGGCTTATCCTGAGAGCGCTTTTTGCTGTAGTGTCCTGCATATAAAGGTCAAGTGGCAGAAGGTTAAGTATGGTTTCAAAGCCCGCCGTTGGTGTCGAGCGCAAGGCACTGGTTGATCCAATGCATGCAAGTCTTTGGATGTTAGTCAACGCCTTAAGGTTTGTAGCTTTATTAGCGGCTTTCCACCAAATTAAGCATCCATACGTCAGCATCGGTATCACTATCGCAATGTACATCTATAGCATTACCTCGGGTTTTGGGCCCCAATTTTTCCCAAAAATTCAGCTGCATGAGTATATCTTTCTTGGACGTTCTTTTTCCACAGTTCAATTTTCTATCAAGTATGATTCCGAGGTATTTCGCGCTTTCGGATAACTTGAGGGGTGTGTTTTCAATTGATGGCAGATGGAATTGTGGAATTGTTCGTTTGTTCGTGAATAGAACTAGTTCTGTTTTTTTGGGGATTAATGCCTAAGCCGCATTTTCGGGACCATTTGTTCAGTTTGTTGATAGCTCTTTGGAGGATATCACTGGTGGTGTCTATAGGAATTTCCCTGTAGCCATTGTGACTAGGTCATCTGCGTAAGCAATGACTTTTATCCCATTATTATTAAGCAGTTCCAACAGCGTTAACTCAAGGTTAATCTAACCCTAGAATAATTTCGCACTGAAGAACTGGACAAATAAAATGTTTTTGATTGATTTAATTTTAACAGTTTTCGATCTTAAATTTTCAAATTCCGTTTTAGGCATGATTTAATTTTTAGAAATTCCATCATTCTCATGATATACATTTGCCTATGTCGTACGTCGTACGGGGGTTCCTATAGTCATAATATTCGAGTACACTCTAAAAAGCTGTTGTTAAATCCTGCGATGTATGTACGTGCTATATTGGTTTAATATGGTTTTAATTTTAAATTGTAAGGATTTGCTGTTGTGAACTAAACAAAATATAGTGCACGACTGGGTCACTCGCTCAAGTACTTGTTCTCGTGCCAACTTGCGCGTGGGCTTTGAACATAAAGGTAATTTAATTAAGGAATAAAAATAAAATATAAACGATAAATACGAACAATATCGTATGATCTTTACGTGACTACGTTTCATAAAGATTCAAACCAAAACCAAATCATGCAGAATATTGGTTTGGATTAGTATGAACTAAACGAAACGAAGTTTTCGAAATCATTATCATTTCAAGTTGTTTTTAAACAAATCGATTTCTGTTTGAAGTACGCCAATTTTAAATGCTAAATAATTTGCATATAATGTATGGAATAAATAAAATTAGTTCCAGCCGTTTTCAAATATTGAATTAGCAAAAAAAAAACAAATACAAAAAATTATTGAAATTTGAACTGAGAACTTTTTTGAAATTTAATTTTTACAGACAGAATTTATGGACCCACTCTTTTTACTTCTCCACAGTAATGTCAAGTTTGATTGTTATCTATTTTTTTATTTATTTTTGTCCGAAAAAATAACTTGACTTATATGTATGTAGTAGGTACCTACACATAAATCAGAACTATAATCAAATGGTGTTTGAGAAAAAATTAATAGAGACTCTGAATTTGATACTGAAAAGTTAAGATGAGTTATTATTTAATTTGTCTTTTAGAAAAAAATATTGTTTTATTTTATTAAAAAGTAGATAGTAAAAAAACGTTAACGATAATCGTTTTCACCGGGTTTTCAGCTAGTATTCAACATAACTTACTTAAAATATGTAATACTTAATAATTATATAAAATACTTAGTTTTTATTACAACTAGCTGAAAATTTGTCGAAAATTTTCATAAAAGTTTTAAAGTTTTAAATAGAGAATCAGTTAACACAGTCCCAATATATTTGTTTATTTTTTCTAACACTATTTGTTTTTAATTGCTGAATAGAGCAAGTATTAATTTTAAGTTAAATTAAAATTTTGGGGATTTTAATCGAACCTGATAGAGAAGAATAAGAGACGAATAGAAGAAGTGCGTATGTGCAATTGTCTGAAATCACCTGCAGCTTAGCTCCTTTTTGTGATTCGTTATATTAGCAGTGCTGCTAAAATTCAAAATTTAGACTAAAGTGACATTTAAAGTTTTTAGTTAAACTATTGTTTAATGATAGCTAAGCTACCGTAAATTAAATAAATTATTTTTCTAAGTCCCATAGATTGCTGCAAGAACAAGTCCTAGCAACACAATCCTACATTTTACTTTATTTTACAACGGCAAACCGTAATAATTTACCCCTAAAACCATATCTTATGGCAGCCTATAGTACTTTTTCATCTAAAGGGAAATAAGCAATTACTTTGTAAACTGATCATGAATATGACGGATACAGCTTCACCATAATACGCAATTATTAAACAGTCAAATGTGTGTTATGAGAGTAGGTAGTTTAAATTACTTTAAAACTAAATTGGAAGCTGTTCTAACGAAAACTGTCAATGCGAAATTATTTTTCTCAATGTATAAGACCTTATTTTTATTTCTAAAATTAACACCTTTTTATACAATTTTCAACAGTAACTTTGAATAAATAATATTATTTCTACGCCCCTTTACTTTCAAGATAATAAAAAGTAAGCCTTAACAACCAAATGTGAAAAAGCTGAAGATTGTCCATTTGTAATAAGCTATAATTTTTCCAATTGGTATTATCGGTAATCGAAAGTGTTTAGAAGCTCATATGTCATAGTTGCTCTTTGCTTATCCCATTTTTCGAAGACATATCTTTGATTCATCAAAACGGATTTGTCTGGCAGTTTTTGGTAAAAATTAATTTTTATGTTACATGTTACAAAAAATTATACAAATGGATTTTTTTTTAATTCTATGTTTTTTTGTTCGCTGAATTCGAATCTGAAGAAGTCAAAAAAAAAATAACTGGTGCGTTTTGAGATAAACGCTAAAAACCGCAGTTTCAGTTTTTTGGTAACATCTTTTTTTTTGGGAACATCTGTGAATTAACTGAAATGTTACCACAACAAAATTAAAGACCATTAAATTTCCTACAAAATTCATACAATTGTTTATTTCTCAGACGTACAGTTAGCCCGTTAGAGTGCGTTAAAATTTCAACATAATTTCCCATTTCTGTAAAAAAACAAACAAATCAAACCGTTAAAAATTCATATGTAAAAATAAATTGTTTTTTTACAGAAATGGGAAATTATGTTGAAATTTCGACGCGCTTCAACGGGATTACGGTACGCCTGAGAAATAAACAATATGCTTGAATTTTGTAGGAAATTTAATGGTCTTTCATTTTGTTGTGGGTAAATTTCAGATAAGACGCATAGGTTCTGAGATGTAAGCAAAAAACCGAAAAAAGTGAGAAAATATTTCAAAACGCACCAGGAAATTTTGTTGCATTTCTTCAGATTTGGATTCAGCAACCCAATAACCATAGAATTAAAAAAAAAAAAAAACATTTGTATATATTTTGTAACATGAAACTACCGTTTGACTAGACTAAGAAATTGTATAAATGCTTGTTTTTGTGCTAACTCAATTTTTATCTATAAATTATTGCGGTAAAGTGTTTTTCCGAAAATGCATTTTTGGTGTCGTTCGGCAGTCAAATCCTAGTCATAATTCGATATTTCACACGATCTATTTTGATATTTTCTTCATTCAACTTCAACAATTATTAGTCACGTAAGTGTTTCGAGTGATCATTGAAACACAAACGTACATATTAAGATTGATCGTCTGAAATGAAACTCTGAAAAATGTTTAGCTTCCAGAAAAAAATATTTATATATAAATTAAATTTATCCGGTTCGAACTCCCGGTAAGGTCAATTCCTTCTGTTTAGCATATTTTCATAAGATACAGCTTAATAGTATAACATTGTACTTACATCTCATGAACTAGTTTTTATTGTAGAGGTGGTGGTACTTATTTAAATATCCATTATATAATGCATAATAATTTAATTTGTATTAAAAATATGTTTAAAGTTGTTAGTTCTATTATTATATAAAAACAATTTTTTTATTATGTACCCACCGGCAAACAAAAAAGCACAACATGCGAAAAAGATGGCGAATAAGAGTTTGAGGTTAAATATCTACACCTAATAGAAAGTGTTTATTTTCTTAATGTCTTTATAAAACAACCTCTTTTGTTTTTAGGCAACTTTGCATTACTTCGCCAAATTGATTGGATATTTCCATGATTCGATTGCTTTTAGTTCGTTCATCGCAATTTCGCATACAAAAAATCTTTAAAGCCTTATTTTAAGCTTTTACTGTTGCGGTGCGTGATTTAGTTTTCAAAAACTATTACCAGCTTTATTCTAGGACCCACTACAACATTATGGTCGGGCATTTGATGAATAATCGTTATTTTTAACGCTAAACAGTAAGCCCCGTCTTTAAATGAAGCTTAAAAGGGGCACAGATTATTTGTCTCTTTGCTTTAATTAAGTTTATAACGTCCATAACTTTTCGTAATTCATATTATCGAAAGCTTCTTTTATGTCAAAAGTCTTGAAATAAATCTCCTAATCGACACCATTCATTTTGTTCTCTAAAACCATTCACATTTAATTGAAATCGCCAGTTCCTCCCTTTAAAATATTACGCCGTTATACCCGCTCAGTCATGAGTGCTCATCAGTTTACCCTTGAGTCTAATTTCAAACGTACTGTTAAATACAGAGATTCTTCTTTAGCCGAACAACACGTTTGTGGAATGCCTTGCCTTACACGATTTTTCCCTCTTCTTGTGATGTTTTAATATTCAAGACCAATGTGCACCGGCATCACATTTTAAATCCTCTCCATATTTACTAAACGCTAGCGCTGTGTATTACCAACATTATTAGGGTAGTCAAAACATAATTTGCGCCTCTAGACCCAATCTTGAAATCTGTTTACCAAGATTACCATCTAAACTTTCAATTATGAATGTTTAATATTATTAGGGCTATAGTTTGATCCCGGTTACATACCTTTAAGATACCATTGTTTTATCTTTTCAAAGTAGCTATTTCTAAAGAATTTCTTTCTTCGTAAATGAAAATCGGTATTCAATTTATTTTCTTTTCGAAATTTCATCACTTTGTCGCCAATGGTAATGGTACTATCAACAGGTCACTTTTTCTCAGCACTAATCTTTTCTTTCTTCTTTTTTGATTGCATCTATATACCTTATTTTCTTATTAAGGTCTTGGTCATATCTGTTTGATGTTGGAATTGCTTATTCTTTTCCTTTTAGGTATGTCTCGATTTTGAAGTTTAATATCTTTATTTTACTACGACTAATAGGGTATTGTTTTATACAGTTTTATGTTCAACATTTCGCAAGCATTTCTTAATTCTTTACTAAAAAAATGTCTTCCGTTGTCTGCAGTTATTGTTTGAGGATATCCGAGTCTAGTAAACATTTTCTTTAAGAAATTTAAAATAGATGTTATAGTTATGTTTTTAAAAATATTAACTTCCTTGTAAAGACTATTAAAGTCAACAACAACAAAATATGTTCCTCACTTTGGGAACCCCAAAGTGAGGAACATCTTTTAAATGTATTGCAACGTATATCCAAGCAGCTGTTGGTATTATTCGACGTTTCATTGGTTTAAAAAGAGGCTACTAGATTGCAGTTCTTTAAGAAATTTTCGGCATATTGATCAATTTTGGCCACCAAACTTCTGCTAGAAACTTTATGAGCTTTCTAATTCCTCAATGGCCCTGGGTTCTCGAAATTTTTCAGCAGCTTCAATTTTCATTTGTGAGGGCTTTACCTTCTTGCTTCTATATGAAGAATATGGCCTAACAATTTGATAACATTCTCTCAATAATCTTTTGATACATTTCTGTGGCACAGTTCATTCCGAACATTATGTGTGTCAGTCTCTTCATCTGAATAATCCATTTAGTTATAAATGTACTGGTGCATCGTGTTCGTGATTTTGGACAAATTTCTATTTGATGGAATGCTTTTTTTATATCCAATTTAGGAAATACTGAAGAATTCCGAAGCATAGGCAAAAATAAGATTCATTGTTGGAAGCGCCGTAGCAGATATAATATTTTCTCCTAAATATTTCCGTGTTGGCTCTCCTCATATCTAATGCATAATCGAAGATCTCTGTCTTTCTTCAAAATCGGCACTATTGGAGATTGTGTCTAATTTTAAGAGTTTCTTTGGATTAATTTAAATTTATTCCTACGAAAGTATTGGTAATTTTCAACAAGGTTGTATAAGAGGTACTATAAATTAACCAATCTGAATTTCAACCGCACAACATCTTTTATTTGGGAAACTGATTGATTTTAATAGCTCCAGAGCCAAATCCAGTTTAAGAACTTCAATTTGTTGAGCCGTTTCTTTTCCCAATAAGCATTTTTGACCTTTTTTCACAAAATAAAAAATAGCAGAATGATTTTTGTTCTTTCCCACCTGGATATCAACATCAAGAGATCCTATAAAGTCAAGAGGTTTGTTAGAACAGTATAAGTCAGAAATGTTTTATTTGGTTTCTTGCAATGATTTTCAATTTTTTTCAACCGCACAACATCTTTTATTTGGGAAACTGATTGATTTTAATAGCTCCAGAGCCAAATCCAGTTTAAGAACTTCAATTTGTTGAGCCGTTTCTTTTCCCAATAAGCATTTTTGACCTTTTTTCACAAAATAAAAAAGAGCAGTATGATTTTTGTTCTTTCCCACCTGGATATCAGCATCAAGAGATCCTATAAAGTCAAGAGGTTTGTTAGAACAGTATAAGTCAGAAATGTTTTATTTGGTTTCTTGCAATGATTTTCAATTTTTTTCAGAAATAATATTTGACGCAATACCAGACTAGATTGCTATTTTCCCTCATATTCCGCCGACCAAAGAAACTATTTCGTCTTCTCGTTAATGTGGCAAATGGATTATTTTTTTTAGCTTTGTGTGCTATCATATGAAGGGTTCTACTTCAACGTAGTTCCTTATTTGGACTGAAAATAATCTCTTAATCCCCATTTGTTACAATTTTTACTCTTTGGGAAATTTACATATGTCTTGTGCTGAATGTTCTTTTGAAGCATATCGGAAACATTAAAATTTTCGAATGTTATTCTGAGGAAATTCGACTCAGTTGATCTCTATAGTATAATACTATTATTAACAACGTCACTGAAACTCTTAGAGATTGTAATATTTTCTGAAAAATATTTTTCAACCACTTGGTTCAAATTTACATCTTGATGCTTGACGTCCTAAACAAATGATAAAAGCTTCAAATTTTCTGTCTTCTCTTTGACACATTCCTCATTCTGTCGGGGAATAAAATGGTCCTCCAGTTTACACAACCATCGCAAATGTCGATTCTCAAACATCGCAATTTCGTGAGAATTACACAAACATTGCAAATCGAAACCTTTGTACAGCTAATGTGGGTAAGATTTGCTAATGAATTTTATTCAAACAATACGAATTTAATCGTTATGAATTCAATTAAAATGAATCTAATCAGAACGAATTTAATCGGTATGAATTTAATCAATATTCAATATGAATTCAGTCATTATGAATTTAATCATTCATACATGTTTTCCTTCATTTAAGTTTCTTTATTTTTTTTCAACTCACTGTTTTTCTCAAAAATTCTGTGTTTTCTTTCCTTTTCAAAAGTTATTTTCTTTCTTTTTTTTTAAAATAGTTTTGCTTTTTCCTAGAAAGTTGTTTTTTGAACTTTCTTCTTCTTGAGAGTTATTTTTTATTTTTTAAGGTATGCTCTCGAATGGGATCACACTTTTCCCACTTCTCCACTTCAACTGTTGATCTGCTTGTGCCCTTCTGGGGTTCGTCGGGTTGACCTCTGAAAATGTCGGCAAGCTTCCTGGTTATGGATATGGATTATTCCATATCTGGGGTCAACTGAATGCTGGTTTTGGTGTCGCTGCATTTTTTTTCAGGAATTCTTAAGCCTGACAGTACATGACAGTACCAGCTAAGATTGTCGTGCTGTATTGTATCAACGATGCTTTTTTGACGTTGCTTAGCAATTGTTACCTTGATGAAATAATTATATTATTATTTCAGTGACATAATATGCTACAGTGACACTATTTAATTTTCCAAACGTAGGTTAGGTTTTGTGGGCTGGCGGTTGATCTTATGTCCGCCACACTTAGATCAATTTAATCCATTATGATGCCCTAAGGTGTATAACTCCCATACTGTGTACCTGTCGTGAAAAATCAATTATTAGTTTAGTCATCAAGAGGCATTCATAAATTTCAGTAGGTGTGTTCCTGAAATGCTTGAGACTTCTTCTAGTTCTTGAAAAAAGTAATTTTCCAGGTGTTCTTTTCTTGGACGACAGAGAGCTGGGCAGTGACAGAGAAAGTGTGGAGTCGGAGTGTCTTCGTGTACCTCTTCGTCACCACATCCTCGGTACAGGTCATCTGTGCTTAGCTTAGTTTTTAATTTATGGTATCCAAGCAAGTTATGCTCGGTTATAATACCGATGAGAGAAGACAGAGATTTCTTGTTTGATTGTAAGATTTTTGTTAAATTCTGGGCATATTTTCCTCGTTATGACACAGCACAAAGGAGTAGAGTGATTTCCATCTCTTGTTCATTATTTGGAGCACTTTGTTCCCTATGGTCAGTTTTAGATGACAGGGTGGGGTTTTGACCGTTGTGTCTGCTTGGCATAGATCAAGTGATGATCCTATTCTTGCCAGTTTGTCAGCCTTTTTATAACCTGATATGCCGCTGTGTCCAGGGATCCAACATAGCCTTGAGCCATATGCTGTGAGGCAATAACCTTTAGCTCTTCGCGACAGAAAGTTACAAGCTTCGGTTTTATTTCGATGACAGAAATTGCTTTTAATGCCGCTTGGCTGTCAATGAAAAAGGTGTAATCAACTTGCGGTATTGCCAACATTGCAACCTGTTTAGCAGCTGCTTTCACTGCCAGAACCATGGCTTGGAAGACGCTGCTGTAATCAGGAAGTCTAATTGAGTTTGATAGTCTCAAGATTTCTGAGTAGAATCCCGCACCAACACCAATGTCCATTTTTGATACATCAGAAAAGATGGTAATTGTTGATTCAGAGTATGCTGGGGAAAGAAGTTTCAAATGGTCAATGAAAGTCTAAGGGGTCTTGTGTAGTCTGTGCATACATTGTTGGCCGTATACTTCTGGAGAATCTGGGCATGGCCTGTCGAGTTGTGTGTTCAACTGTTAGTTTGACTAAGTCGAGTTTCACTGTTTGCTGCTGACTCTTGTACAAATAAATCAAGGGGTTTAAGATTGAGGAAAGCTTCCATTCCCGCTGTGAGGGTGGATCTCATTACCCCGAAATTACCAATGCAGGTCGTTCCTTGAATCCTGGTATTAAGGTTGGTATTTTCGTCAAGCGCATTCCACCAAACCAAATTACCATATGTCAGAATATGTCTAACTATCGCTGATAATTTTAGGGATCGGACCCCAAGTTTTACCGAATATTCTGTTGCAAGCATAAAAAGCTACCATTGCTTTCTTAGCTCTATCCTTTGTGTTGAGGCTAAAATTGAGTTTTCAGTCTAAGATCACCCAAAGGTATTTGGCTAAGAGACTTTCCGTGGAGTTCCTTCAATTGATGGTATTCTAAGTGCTGGTATTTTTCTTTTAATAATGAAGAGTACCAGCTCTGTCTTTTGCGGGATCTGTCAAGGATGCATTAAAGTCTATACTTATTACCGCTATTACGTTTGTTGAAGATAACCCCTTCATAAGTTCCACTAGAATTTTGATTGCTCTCCAAAATGTTTTCATGGTTTTTTGTCTTTAGAAATGTTTGGGTTATATTGTATGTGTAATGTCCTCATTTTCCGTTTTGTATTTCGTTTCTATTTTCTATTCATAAATTTTTTTTTTAGTCATTAGTACAGAATTAACCTTATAATATTTTATCATGTACTAAATTCTTCAGCAGCGTTCTTTATTTCGAATATTTGTTGGTATTCTATTGTATCTACTAAAACTCTCAGCTTTTATTTACATGCATGAAGTTTTTTTTTTTTGTGTAGATTATTTTCAGTGTAAACATATCGTGGAAGGCCGCAAAAAGTTTAATATAGAACACCATTTATCATAGTGTTGAGATACATCAATGTCGTCAATGTCCAATGCTAATTCTTTCTAAATTTGCTTAACAATATTTCAACTCTGGTGGCTTGGTTAAATTTGAAATTGGTATTGGAATCTCTTCTGCTTTTCCCATTCACAAGCAATACAAAATTTAAATAGCTAACAGAGTAATTTATCTCTTCTACTTATATTTGAATTATCTAATTTTTTTTTTAAACGATTTTGAGCTTTACAGTTTTCTATTCCAAAGTTTGAAATTTGAGTCTTCCGTTATTATGTAATTGTGTGTCAGAAGTAATTATTCCGAGAAAAAAATTTGTAATTATTTAAAAATCTTACATGTATGTTTCGTATGATCTAAAATCCAGGTTTCACTTAAGCATAACACATCAAAACAAAGAATTAAATTATTAAATTTGTTATTATCTTAATTATATACATATAGCTGTGGATAAAAGAATTAACAGTGATCGTTAAAAAAAAACCATTATTGACAAATATATAAAACAAAGGCATGGTATTATATAACTTTCAAAAAGCTATATTTTCTCATCATTATGTACACTTTTCCGTAGAAATAATAGAACTTCAATTAAATACTTTCGAAGAAATAGCAGTTTTGTTTCTTCAGCAGACTTATAACATTATTTTCGTAGAGGAAAAACTATTATTTTGTGGCATGACGTTTGTAGTTATAACATTTTTGTATCGACGCGACGTTTTGAAGTAATTTTAAGTAAGCTTTTGTGGCAGGTGGCTACACACACATATTATGTATTAGGTTTTAAAGATATAAAAGAGTTTATTATTAAATACATTATAAATACATTAAGGCAAGCGTAAAATATGGTAAAAAGGAATTGTAAAATTTATTAAAAGTATTAAATTTAAAATAAATAAAGAAATTTTTTAAAAATTTAAAAATTATCAAAAAATATATAAAATTTCATTCAACAATATTTGGAAAAATATTTATTTTTGTAAATATGAAGTACAATTTCAGTTAAATATGTACCAGTTTTTCATTCATTACATTCACACTAAACTTAAAAAAAAAAACACAAAATATAAAAAATCATAAAGTTTGGCTGAATATCGGAGTTTATATATTTTTGACCAGACTAAAGGCATACCTATGGGTTGTTAGATACGGTGCGGGGCAGATCAATATGTTTTGGGTTAGTTGGTTGCTTGATACTGGAGCTTTTTTGCTAAAGGATCAAACGTAAGCCTCCCCACCACGACAAGGTCTAACCCGTGGGGAGGGATTATGTACTTGCGCATTTGGGTGCTGCAGCAGTAAGTGTTGCGTTGCAGATGTTCTTGAGCTGTTTGCATCTAAAGCTATCCAGATATGGGTACATCATAATTCTTAAAAATGTTTCTTAGGCCCAGTTTTTCAGTGCGAGATGATGCTTCTTGTAGTATTATAATGTTAACACCACATATTAAAGTGAAATTTCATAACAGATTTCTACTACTTCATGAATACAATGATGAAGCGGTGTTTTAAACAAGTTAGGCGAAAAATCATGTCCAATTGCACAAGGAAGTCGAGTAATATTTGTTTGCCGTTGAATTCTTAGCACCTGAGTTTTTAGTAACTGCAATTTTTTTTAATTGACGCTCAAAAATAGAGAATTCAACTGTGCAGTACTGCAGTGCGTATATATGAAAAAAAAACTTTTTTATTCCATTATTAAAAGTGTTATGTAAAAATATATTGATATAAAAATAATTAAAAAAATACACATTTTTAATTTTGACCAAAATTATACTAATTTACTAGCGTTACAAATATTTTATTTATTTTTTCAGCTAAAGTGAGTAAAATATAATTTTGTGACATTCAAAATACTACGGCTCAAACGTAAAATAGTTGACCTATCTAGCTTGTGACAAAGAAAAAATGCTTTACATGCTGAAACTAATAAATTTTAATATAAAATGTACATTCCAGAACTGGGCGCGGATCATTTGGACGGAACTCGTTCCGCAAATCTCATTCCACAATTATTAAAATAAATTTGAATTGTATCGCAATTGTTATTTGCCAGAGAAAATGAGAATTATCGGTTTTTTCAAAAATTATTTTTTCTCGGAAATTTCTTGCAGTATTTTTTATGTTAAGTAGTTTTCGAAAATTAAATTTGGTCTGAATCGGTGCAGCCATGAGATAGTGTGAATAATTAAAAACGGTTCTATGGCAGGTACCGTTAATAAGCTGAATCTGAAAAAAAATATAGATGACGGAAACACCATTAGCATAAGATCACTCGACTGATCAACATCATCGACTGGTCATCATCGACTGATCAACATCAAACCAGCACAACAACCGTGTTGATTCATAAGCGGGATGAGGACCAAACGAAGTTCTTGCTCCACCAGTATGCAGCTTCGATGAGCTGGTGGGTCCAATAAAAAAGTTCAGAACCAAAAAGCTTTTGTGTGCATAGCTACACTGATTTGTGCGAAAATCGTTCTGCAATACAATTCAGGTCGAGACGCGGTATAAATTTTTCACTAAGCGCACCAAAAAGGGCTTCGATAACATTAACACCATGTGGGGAGGTTCGAAAGGTATCAGTGTATGATGACGGTATATTGTATATCCTCCAAATAGGACGATTCGATTTGTCCCCCGGATATATATTTTGAAAAACTGATGTGTTCGTTCCCAGCAAGAATTCAGACGAGCACACCCAAATGCGATCGTTCCGCGTCATCAGCATCAGCACGGGTTTCCTGTCTCAATTGACGACACATGCGTCCAAAATTGGGCTTTTGGCGACTTACGCTTATACCATGGAAATAGTTTGTCATAGGGAAAAAAAAGAAAAAAAAATCACTGAAAAATATTAAAATTTGTGACCACAGTACATAAAAATGTGGCCCTGGGTATTGATTTTGATAATTTTTCTAAATATTGCTATTATTACGTAACCCATCGAGATAAAGTTTTTTCTTACTATTTGCAGTACGTGTATAACCTACCCTATCACCCGGTACCCGCTTCACGTTGATTTGCGGAACACCCTGTATATACTACAGAAATGTGTATAGTGTATACAATGCTGTTGACTCAAATTTCTTTTAAATTTTTAGATTGAGATTTAAATAATTCGATAAATAATACACAATTGCTTAATTTCACATTTACTTCTTGAACACAATAGCGACGGTGCTGGAACTGGAGCTGCAGCTAGATAGCTGTCAAAATATTAAATACACACGAATCCAATATTACGAACACAATGCGACGCAAATTTACTAGGTGCTGCACAAGTTAACAAACTTTTAACTTTCGACGTTTTTAACGTTTGAAAATAAATTAAAAACAACACATGTCTGCTTGTTTTGTGAAAGAAATATTTTGATTTATGTGTTAAAAAGCAAATAAGGAAATTTAAGTGAATCTAATCGTTTTTCTGTTGGTAAATAATGTTTTAAAGATTACAAATTTTCACTTTTCTTTTTAATATTTTAAGCTAAGGTGTATAAAGAAACAACAATCAAAACAAGCGTGCGTGTGTTTTTAGCAATAATTAAATATTATATTAATTTTATTATGTATGTACATATGTAGATACGGAGACATAATACCGAAATCCAAAAGACCGAAAGGGCAAATGACCAAATTAAGATTGAATTTTTTTTTTTTTCAAAATTTTAATATTTTTTTAAATAGGTTATTTCATTGAACAAAAAACAAAATAATATTTTAAATCATTAACAAAATTCTCTATCACCTCAATTCAGAAAAAATGTTGTTATAAATACCAAAACAATAGCCCTACTTTAATTCCCGGTAGGGGGCATAAGTTGGCCACCTAGATACTGTTGAATTTGGAAATTTTGGAATCAAGCGCCCGCCAGACGACTGGACATACCCTAAGCGGAGCAACGAAGTTGCGTGAGCGGGACTGACTACAGAAAGGGAGTTAAAATACCTTGAACCCGCGAAGCGGGCCACCCAGGTGGTAATCCACCATCAAAAGGTATATTTATGAAAAGAAAGTAAAAAAAAACAAAAGCCCGAAAAAGTTCTCCCGAAATGCCAAAAAATAATTTAAAATGAAAAATTTGGGCAAATTTTTCATTTTAAATATTTATTCGGGATTTCGGGAAAACTTTTTCTTTTCGGTTTTCGGTTTTTTGGCTTTTAGGTCTTTTGACTTTTCGGTCTTTTGGCTTTTCATTCTTTTGACCCCAACACATGTAGATAGTATCGACGATTCAGAAGAACTTATTCAGGCTGTAAGCGAGCGAGATGTTCTCTGGAACCTTGCAACAAAAATTACAAAAATGTTAAATTAAAGGCCAAAGAATGGCCAAAGAAGTTGGATTGTCATGTATTGTTTGTTACTTTTCTTGTTATGTTGTCTTGGTACACACTTATCAAATTGTCACATTAATATTTTTTCTTTTTCTAGTTGACTGAGACTGTTAAAAAAAAGTGGAGGTGCCTATCCGAGACAACTACGCAAGGAACCTAGAAAAGAAAAGTTTCTGGTCAGGGGGCAGATGATGAAGTTGAGATAGGCGGGAATTATTCCACTCAACTAGAGTTCTTTCGGAACCATTTATAACCCTGGCAAACATAATATTCCTTTCATTTAATTTAGAAAAAAGTAACTTCTTTTTTCAGAACAACAGAAATTTTTGCTCAAGATCGTGAGGAAGAGAGTTAAGTGTTAGTTTCACCGATACAGGCGACACAGGCCGAAAATAACAATCCGGAGAACAAAGATGAAATAATATTTTCATGTCAACGGCCTTGGCTCTGATAAAGCATCGCTTCCCAAGCATCGCTTCTCAGTCGTTCAGCAACCGTGGAAGTGTGCACATCGTTGGCGACTTTCATAGTGGAAATTTTACATAGAGGCGCGAGTGCTAAAAGTAGTGATCTAGATCTACCAAAACCAAGTGGCAAGTTAGCCTAGGTGGTAGAGGAGCAGATTTCAGAGTGGAAGGTCGTGGGTTCGATTCTCACCCCGGGCAAGGCCTTTTTTTAAATTATTTCTGGCAAGAGGTTTCCAGAAGAAGAAAGCAGCAGCAACAACAAGAAGAGCAGATGGTCAAACCAACGGGGACATCGAAAGATGGTCCCCCAACAACAACAAAAGGTGCTAGAACATCAGGCGATGTAACAGCCGATAAACAGATAGCGGGGCCATCCAGAGGCCAAACAACAAATACGGCAGCATCTGCTGGACCTTCAAGGTCAAGAAAAATGACATTAACAGAGCCATCGGCACGTGTCGAGGCCAAAACCTTGAGCATGGCAACTACCAAAACAACAAGCCCTACCAAAGGCAAATCACCAGGGCCGGCATGTGCCGAAGCAACTGAGGCAAATAAGAGGAGGCGCTACATTAACTACAAGCCGAACCTTGTTGTGAAGAAGCGCATCGGTGATGCAGCTCAGCAAATTGAAGGGCGTGAACGATCAGCTAAGTCATCGGCTCAGGCCAAAATCCAGAGGCAGCTGGACAGCTCCTCCAATGACGACGAATACAACAACAACGACAACAAGGGAGAAGACGACGAGGCTGAGGCTGATGTCGTAATCGTCAAAGAGGCTGAAGAAGAAGTATCGAAGATACCAGAGCCAGCCCACGAGATCGCCGGCGTAACAGGCGAAGAAAACGTAGCTGACGTAGATGCCGAAGAAGCCATATCCTACATGTCAGTAGAAGGAGAAGGGCACTACGTCAGTGGCGAGATAGTGGATCTGTCGGAGGAAGAAGAGGACGAACAGATTGAAACACTGACGCAACAGATTTCCTCGCTCATAGAGATGGTTGAATCTCTGAGAAAGAAGCAGGAAGCGAGAAGGGAGAAGGAGCGCCAAGTGACTCTTGAGCAGCGCACCCGCCAACAAGCGCTCCAAGAGCAACTTGAAGCTACGCAACAACAGAAGCCTCCTCAGGAAAAACGACCACTCCCAGACCAGCAGCAGCCTCATAAGCAGCAATCAAAGAAGCAGCCACAACAACAGCTTCACAAACAGCAACAGCCTCAGCAGCCGCAGGCAAAACAACAACAACAACCACAACCACAACAACAACGACAACAGACACAGAAGCAGCAACAGCAGCATCAACCAACGCAACAGCAACAACCGCAGAAGTCAGAACAGCAGCAGACCCAACAGCAGCCGATGCAGCAGCAGCAGAGACAACAGCAGCAGACACAACAACAACAGCAACAACAGCAACAGCCACAAGCAAAGAAAGGTAAGGTGCCACCTATAAATACTTACAAAATGGAGATTAAAGAAACTATTGAAATATGTAGGTCGGTCGTAGGCAACAATTTTATAATTAAGCGGCTAAACGCAGACAGGCATTCTATTCAGTGCTCTTCTTTAGAGCACTACAGAAAAGTTAAAGACCTTCTGTCTCAAACTAAAACTGAGTATTATAGTTTCACCCCAAAGGAAGACAAGCTTCAAACAGTCCTCCTGAAGGGTATCGAATCCTCTACGGATCCGCAGGCGCTCTTAGCTGAGCTCCGTCAAGTGGCGAGCGACGATCTCGATTTTATCGGGGTAAGACCGTTTACCACAGTCAAAGCCAGACGGGAGAAACGGAAGTTACCATTCTTCCTAGTTCAACTCTCGCCCCAAAGCAAATTGAGTGGTCTAAGGAATATAACAGTCCTGGATTACCAAGTTGTACGATGGGAGAAATTAAACAAGCAGAAAGACATGCTTCAATGCATGAACTGCCAAGGGTTTGGACACATTGCAGTTAACTGTGGTATGGACCCAGTCTGCGTTAAATGTGGAGATACCCACAAAACAGGGGAGTGTAAACTCGGGCAAGATAGGGTCACAGATATGACCCAGTTAAAATGTGCGCTCTGCCGAGGCTCCGGGCACCCCGCAAACTATCGGGGATGTCCGAAGTTTCAGGAGATAAAGCAAAACAAAGCCCAAAAGAAAACAGTTGAGGTGAGACGCCCTGAAGTACGCCAGACAACAACTTCCGTCAATCCCGCAATTTCCTACGCCCAAATGGCGTCTGGAAAGGGAAAAACGGTACAGCCTCAACCACAGGTAGCCAAACAGGTCCAAGTGCCTACGGCTCCTGTGCCAGAGGCAGATCTGATGCAGGTGTTGCTGACCATTCATGGTCAGTTAACCGACGTGCAAAAACAGATCAGGGAGCAGGCGGCTAGGGTGGATTACCTCTACGCTATTCTGCCGGCAACGCGAAATGGTTAAAGGCGCGCTGCCTGAGCGACCCTTTAAGATCCTAGCTGTGAATGTAAATTCGCTGATTAGGACCGAACGTAGAGCAAACCTCTTTCATTTGCTGCAAGACCAAAGTCCTGATGTGTTTATGGCTAGCGAAACTAAGCTAAACCAGAAACACAAACTGACTAATAAAAATTACAATATCGTAAGAAGGGATCGGCCCAACTCCTCACAAGGGGGTGGGGTCGCAATCTTCATACGAAAGGGTATTAATCATAAAATTATATATAACAGTGAAGTGCGAAACCAATGTATCTAATTAATGTTTTTTGCCAAGTTTTTATTTCATTTATCTTTTTCTTTTAAATTAACAAAGAAAGAGAAACAAAAATAACGATCCCGGACGTACCTAAACACAAAGAACTTAAACATACAAAAAAAAAATTAACATAGTAAACAAAAACAAAAACAAAGAATTCAAACTAAAACTGAAATTAAAACAACTCAAATCGACAACACTTTATATCCCCTAATTCATTTCCACATTTCATCGCATCAAATATTGAACATTCGGAATATAACCGAAATCCAGGCTGGGATACCGTTGATAACGAACTCCAATACTCTCATGAGGAGTATTTGGAATGGTGCAGGGAAATAACTTCACTGAGAAATAAACTTCACAATTAGTGGGAATTAACTTTTTTGAGGTGAAGTTATTTCCCACTTTGAGTGAGCAATAACATAACCTTCAATTAGGTGAAGTTATCACCTAAGTATTTTATGATAAAAACAGTAAACCAGTTGAAAATATGAGGCGACTTCAGTTCCCGGTTTCCCCAACAGTTGAGATTGCTAAGGGGGGGGGGAAGCATGCTGCCCCCTTCAACCTCTCTGCCTACTATAGGATTTGCGATGGGTGCGAATTTGAGTGGGTTCGAGTTTGTGTTGGCGCAAGTTTTGTTATGCAATATTGTGTTCATTTTATATGAAAAGTGTAACTTCAATCAAAAGAGCGAAATAATGTCCTACCAAAAAGGTAAGTTATTTAACACTTAAAGTCAGAAGTAACTTCACATCATTAAAGTGAAGCTATTTCACACTAGTGGTGAATTTATTTCCAATGTTAAGTTTCTCAGTGAATTCGAACGCATGCTCGAAGAAGTAATTCTGCGGATGATAGCTCAGAGTCTAGTTTCAAATAATAAATAGAATAAAACTAGAACTAAATGAAACCATGTTTTGAACAACAACAACAACTTAAAAGTGCTGCCACCAATTTTTATTTCATAAATTTTATTTATTCGTTTTTACGAATTTTATTTTAATAAAACAGACATTTTAGTACGAAATCATTGTTATTTCAGCTTTATCATTATACATGCCAAATAGATATTATCCTAATCCAAACTAAGGATATCAGGCTAATCATCCACAGGCACAACGACAAATGCACTGTCAGTGACAAAGTCCTCAATAATGCCACCCGAAGCTCTCCAGCATCAGCAGCAATACCAACAACAGCAGCAATAACAGTATCAAATCAACAGTAGACTTCACCTGAATAATTCGACTTAAAAAAAAGTCGCAGTTAATTTTGAAGTATTTACTAAAATAATTCTTTAGAGCAGTCAAAGGACTTGAAGTAAAGATATGCAGTACTTTAAACTGCTTGAACTCTTTGAATTCTCTTAATAGTTCTCTTTTACATATACATTCTTTTGACTGCTTGAAGTCTTTTGACTGCGTGAAGTCTTTTGAATGGTTGAAGTCTTAAAAGAATTCAACCAGTTAAAAGTACTGCATTCTTTTTACTTCAAGGCTTTTGACTGCTCTAAAAAATTATTTTAGTAAAGACTTCAAAATTAACTGCGACTTATTTTGTAAGTTAAAGTAGGTATACTGGTGTAAAGAATGGTAATGCGTTCCGAAAAATAAGACTGGGAATTCACGTCATGCAATACGAAAATACTTCATTATTTTACAGCTCTGATCAACAGAACCAGTATAGGACCAACAGCCCCACAAATACAACAGCCACCACATACACCAATCAACTTCCTCCTCAACAACAACAGCAACAGCTTCCCGTACAACAGGCTGTGCCTGATGCTCCTAAACAAGCTTTTCCCGCACAACAAATTATTAAAGTTAAACAAACTGTCAGGAAGTAAGATCGTGTAAATATTCTTCAATAAAATTAACAAGACTAATATTTCTTGTTTCTAGACTCATCTACCGGCTTTATCCGCTTATTTATTGTCTACTTAAAATACTGTAAATTCGGTAAAAGACAAATCGTTAGCAGCGTCTCTTCTCCTAGTTATTAATGGAAAATGGCTTGTAAATGAAATGAAATTTGTACCTTCAATTAAAAGTCTTTCAATAAAAAATTAATTCGATTTATAATTATAAGTGAAACCATACAGGCAGATGAAATGTGGTGTCTTTTGATGTTGTGCCTCTTTCCCTAATATTCTGGTCGACATTGCCCTGAGTGAATTTGAAAACTATTTGAATATTATTGAGTATTGACATAAATAGTGAGAAGAAAGTTTGCTTTTTCAATGTTGCTAAGCTTTGCATGTAACAAAATTATTTCCAATTCAGAAATAAATTTTATAAAGTGGAGAAGGTCACAAACATTGGAAACCCATTGAGTTCCCTATAGTGTCGTAGTTATTTATGTCGGCTTTTGAAGTACGGCTTAAGACCGAAAACATACTACTGCGTTTTTGGTGTCGATATGTTGACGTCGTGTTTGCGACTATAAGTGTCATATGTTTTCTGGGACTGGGACGTTTTTGTGATATTGTTGTCCATAGAAATAATTCATAAATGTGTCATCCAAGACCCAAGTAGAAAAACAAATCCTATTTGGGAAAATTCCCATTTGGGATTTGTCAATCAAATCCAAAAACTTTCCTTCGACTACTATATGTCATTCAAAAATTCCATCGGTCGCAGTGTTCAAAATGCGTGCAAAAAAAAAAAAAAAAAACACTGTTCGCAAATAGGAAGAATTCACTTATTTGCATAACACTTTTGTCGTTTTCGGTTGGTCGTCCAGGAGAGTCCGGGAGAGTCCAGTAGGCTTCCATTCACTTGGCACTCAGAATGAAAAAAAACATATAGGTTAGGTTTTTTCTCTTTTGCCAAAGAGACAAAATATCAAAACGTCAAAATTGAAATGTCAAAGCCATCCATCTTCGGTTGAAATTTGACACTTAAAGGTTTAGCAGAACTACTTTTTAAAGCCTATTATCATTGGCGCAAAATTATAGTCAGGCTATGTTTAACGAATTAACGTGACACTTCTTAACTTAATTTTAACTTTACACCAAATCTCTAACTATTACGCAATTATAAACACTTTCTAAAGAACTGATAACTTATGCCACACTTACACCAGTTCTTTAAGAATTTTTTGCTTAACACACCTTAAAAAGTGACAGATCGTCCAGAAAACAAAATGTCATCAACGGGAATGTCAATAAATGAAAACAAAGTTATATTTAATTTTGAAAAAAAGTCGAGCAATAATAAATATCGCAACAAATAATTAACATATTCGATTAAAACGATTAAATCAATCTAAATATAATTAACATCTTAACCAAATAAATGTGTGTGCCAACTGCCGGGTAAACATAAAAATAAATACAAAAATTTTAGCTACAAATCAGTGCCAAGCAAATGTGTCTGTTTGCTGTTAGTGTTGAAAAACAGAATCATTTCACAAATTATAATAAGGGATCAGTTCGATCAGTTTTATTTAGATAATTTTCTTTTAAACAAAATTTCGGAATCATCAGACAAAATTTTGTTCACTTGGGCAATTTTTTGCCGGTTCTGCTACTTCAACGTTTCCCATCAAGAAAAGAACTGTACACTTTCCAAATCATCTTATATAAAATTCATCGTCGCTTCGTTCAGACTTAGATTTATATTATTTGGGCTTCCCAAAAAGCTCAAAATCATCAAGCAAATCCTCCTCCGAAAACATTTTGTAAAATAATTTTTATAGAATATGACAGATTGACAGAATTCATAAAGCAAGTGTGACACTAACAAAATTAAAATAGGGTTTTCATGATTTTAATTTTGAAGCAAGTTTTTAAAGATAAAGTATAGTTTAACTTGTCTATAATTGCCAAAAATTAAATTTCAGCCTAGTGTCAAATTAAATTTGCTTTAGTTTCGAGTTAACTTGACTATAATTTTGCGCCATTAAGCTTGTTTTAATTTAACTCTTGTAGCAATTATTGTTGAGTTAAAAGGCAAGAGACAAAAAGAAAAACAAATACAACTGTAAAATGTATATGCAGAAGAATTTTGTTCGGTTCGACAAAAGTATTTTTCGTTACAGAGAACTAGGAAAATAATAATTACTCTATATGCTCATTTAGCGACATCTACTTCAGTGAGTATCAACCCATCTTGATTCCTCTATGTTTATAAACTCAATGCTAGTATACAGCTGAAGTGAAACGAAAAATCCCATACAAAAATGACACAGTGAAATCATAAACGAAATGTTCTGTCCTTCTTTCAGTTTTTTGAAACGGTAGGTAACTGGTTCAAGTCTCCACTACTCTCTTTTCGTGTTTTTTGTGGTTATTATTATTATAAAATGGAGTTCTGTTCATTTTCCTTGTTTTTTGTATGTTTTGAAAAATATTTTTTGTTACAAATGGTGGAACTCTACATGAAAACTTGTCTAGTACCGTTTCGTTAACATTTCCTCTATGTTTTTGTAGCCGACGGAAAATTTCGTTTCGCTTCACCTGCATTCTAGCATTGAGTTTATACACATAGAGAAATCATGTAAAAGTTTCAAATTTTGCTCGTAGGATGTCGTTACTATCGATTTGCTTTTTTGTTTACTCTTGTGCAATTAAATTAGTAGGTAAAAGGCAAGAGAAATAAAGAAAAACAAATACAAATGTATGCAGCAGATTTTGAGGTTTTAAGCGTACCATATTCTGACCATATGCCAATAATAGTGCAGTTTGGTTTTAATCACCTAGTGCAAGAAGAAATGGCAGTCTCAAGATTCCCGCCAAAACTTAGGTGGAAAGAAAACAAAGCGGAAGAGTATAGACGGAATCTGGATCAAAACTTACAGTTAGAAGGATAAATTACTATAGGCGACATCGAAGTCATAATCAAATCATCTTTTCCTATGACTATTAACGCTGGAAAAGTATTTAGGCAAAAATAGAAATGGTTTGATGTTGACTGTGAAAAAGCACGTCAAAAATCTTTTGGCTGGCTTAAGGCTTTTAGAAAACATAGCTGCAATTACTTCAAAAGGATGTATATTGAAGCGAATTCCATGTTCAAACGACTATGCAAAAAGAAAAAAGCAATGTTTTGGGAAAACGAAGCTCTCAAATTAACGACTTGTAAGGATGCAAAAGCATTTTGGAAAACCATCAACCAATTAAATGGTAAAAAGTTGCAAATAAGCACAAGACTCAATATTGATTTATTGCATGACCATTTTAAAATACTTTTAAATCCTGATGCACTCGCGCCACCTATTCATTTTGCTAAACCGGAATATTCAAACGAAATTTTGGACTCTGCTATAAGTCAAGAGGAGCTGCGTAATGTGTTGGATAAGATGAAGGATGGGAAAGCTGCTGGAGCTGATAAAATACCAACAGAATTTATCAAATATGGGACAGAAACGTTGATTGAAAAATTAACTTTTGTGTATAATACAATTTTAGAAACTGGAGAAATACCAAATAATTTCAAAGAATCCCTTATATTTAATATCCATAAAAAGGGTAGTATATCCGATCCAGCCAATTATAGAGGAATATCCTTTCTTAGTGCATTTTACAAGATATTCACAACACTTTTAAATTGTCGTTTAACAATGTGGATACAGGAAAACAATTTGTTGGGAGAATTTTAAGCTGGATTTAGGAGTGGTTATTCGACTATCGACAACATTTTTGTTCTGCACACCATAGCGAACAACTGCATCGAACAAAATAGGAAGCTGTACGTCTTTTTTGTGGACTTTAAAGCAGCCTTCGATACCGTGGATCGCGCTGCTTTATTCTTTAAACTCTACAACGTTGGTATGACAGCTAAATTTGGGAGAGTTCTGGAAAATATTTACAATGGTAGTCTATCAGCGGTTTGGGAAGGGTCAGAAATCTCACAGTGGTTCGACACAAAAATGGGGGTGAAACAAGGGTGCGCTTTAAGTCCAAGTATTTTTGCTCTATTTATTAATGACTAAATAGACTTTTTGCCTGGTGGAATAGAAGTCTCAAGGATAAGGATTAAAGCACTTTTATTTGCCGACGACGTGGTTCTGTTTGCGTATTCCCCCCAAACTCTGCAGCTGATGATAAACAAACTTGAAGCGTACTGCGGATTGTGGAATTTGAGGGTCAATTTGAACAAATCGAAGGTTATGAAATTTCGAAAAGGATCCGGTAGAACTGCTAGAGGCGAGAATTGGTACTTCAACAGGGAACCAATTGAAGTTGTAAAAACTTACAAGTATTTGGGAATAACCATAGCCAACAATCTTAGTATGGAACACCACCTCAAAGAAAAACTAGTTGCAGCAAAAAGTGCAATCAATGCCACTTGGAAGAAATGTTTTAATAATAATTCTATCTCACAAGCTGTTAAATATAAAGTATTTGTAGCAGTTGCTGAATCTGTAATGCTATATGCAGCGCAAATATGGGGATGTGAAAAATATGAAACAGTTGAAAAACTGCTAAGGTATTTTGTAAAAAGATGTTTTCACTTGCCTAAAACCACCCCCAATTACATGGTCACAATAGAGACAGGTTTATCACCCCTCTTCATCAAGACTCTAAAGTTCCATGCAGACTACATCATAAAAGTGCTTGGTATGCCGGATGGAAGGCTACCCAAAATTTTAGCTTTGGAGACGATTGCTAAAAAGAATTCATGGTATAAGAAACTCGATGAACTTGGGAGTTACTGCGGAACCAATTTCAGATTGCTGGGAGAAAATGTAAACCTTTCTAAGGACAACCTTTTCGAACTTGTTGCGAAGGTGGACGAACAGTATAGATCTGACTGCATAAACGAGGCTGCATCTTCAACCCACAGATCAATTTACAGCCGGCTTAACCACAATTTATGCGAACTTAACTACTTTCACAGTGAAAACAGCCAGCCACTTATATCAGCAATATTTAAAATGAGAGGGGAGCTTATAAGTCTGTTCTATATACCGCATCGGGAGGATCTTCCTATTCACTGCAGCTTATGTAACCTGAGAGAACGAGAGGATGTCGTCCATTTTATTGGGAAATGCCCCGTGTTAAGCGAAATACGAAGATGCTTTTTGAACAGCAATATTATATCAGAAGAAGAAGTAATGGCATTGCTCAATTGCCAAAGTAACATTAACAACCTCTACAGATTTTACCAAACCGCTATGTCATATCGAATCCAAATTTTAAACGAAGTTTTCTAAAATAAAAGCAAAACAAATATCTATTTGTATATTATATTATATTATATCGTCAAAATTTATTAAATTATTTAAAGATAACTTTAGTACAATTTACTATTTTTAAAACAATGTCAATCGGGCAGACGGCAAAGCCATGCCTAAACGATTTGTGTAAATGCATTATGTAAAATATTGTAAACTTTTAAATGTAAAAATAAATCGAACCAGGCTTACTAGGCTTTAAGATGAAAACGTCTATTTCGGAGTTTGACAGGTTGTAAAGATCTTTAAAGATGGTTTTCGAAATCTTAAACGACACTTATTCGAGTCTGTGCTTTTGAATGAAATGGGGTTTATGATGCAAGTAGATATTGGAGAAAATTTATGAATATAAGAACTAGAATAACATAGACAAATGTCTGAGACTATAGGTTAAAGGTGATAAAACACTGATTGTTGGGTAGAGCTGAGTTAAATGTTAAGCTTGGTAAAGTGAAAAAAAGTCAATGTGTGAAAATAACCGCAAAAAAGTGGGGCCATCCCCATCAGGGTAAAGTAAAATAAGACCAAAGCTACTTTCCTAGACTGGCCGTTTGCATCAGATAAAGAGACACTGATGATAGTGGCGGAGATGGTGTTATTATAGTGTGAGAAATGGTATTGTAACGTGTTCTATAAGAAGATTCTATTTTTTTTTGTTTTACGATGCGTAATTCCAACTTAAAGTGACAGCCACAACGAAGTTAACAAAAACCCCATTTTTTTAACGAAAGACCTTAGACTAGAAAGCTCTAGAAGGCTCTGACTGGCATTGTACTAGAAGATTCTAAAGCGGAGTGCTGAATGGTGCAGCCACTATAAATACGAGCGCACCATGCGACAAGAAGTCAGTTTTGAATTTGAAATCAGTCGTGTACAAGTTGGTAATTTGAGAGTGATAAATTTAGAATTTAAAATAAATAAAGTAAAAAGGAAAACAACAAAGAACCAATGAACAAAAAGATCTTCTCGAAAAACAGAAGAACCCTCTCGAAACTAAGCTTACTGTATTAGAGGACAAGTTTCTTGCTGTTGACCAACGTGTTGAAGAAGTAGAAAAACAACTTCTAAGTGTTGACACAACATTTGAGAGGTCCAAAGAACAAATTACGAACGTAGAAGGAAAATTCGAGCAAACATTTGCCAAAGAATTGGACAAGGTAAGAAAACTGAAGGTACAAGACAATTCTAGTGACTATTTAAAGAGAAAAGAAATGCACCCGCCAACTTTTGATGGACAAACTTTTTGGTCAATCTATAAGAGACAATTCGAAACAGCATCAATGACAAACGGCTGGGATGATGAAGACAAGTTTGTTGCACTTACACTTGCTCTCAGAGGACCTGCTGTTGAGTTACTGCAAACAATACTAGCAGAGATGTATGGCAACTTTAGTGCACTTTCACAAGCCATTAAAAAATGCCTTGGAGATGGCCATATGCAAGAAGTCTTTAGAGTTCAACTAAACACCAGACTTCAGAAACGGGGTGAAACCCTTCAGCAGCTTCAAGCAGACTTCGAACGACTAGCTCACTTGGAATATCCAACTGCGGGCGAAGAAATCATAAACCAATTCGCGGCGGAAGCCTTTATTCGTGCCTTGTCTGACATTCATCTCCAGAGAGCAGTACGAACAGCTGGAAAACGAACACTTCCAGAAGCATTAGCTTTCGCTTTGACTATGGAAGGAGCTGAACATGCTTCACTAGGAGTACATCGGGTAAGAGACGTTGCTATAGAAGAATGCTCGTGCCAAAGAATGGCATTCCAGAACAACTGTCGAGATGGACATATCCGATGCTGGAATTGCAACAAGACTGGACATTTCCAGCGCCAGTGCCGAATGCCACCAAGAAGAAGCGCATGTCAACATTGCGGAATGTATATGTAAATATAGCAGAAAAACAAGACCAACACCCCACCTCTTCAAGTTTCACCAGCAAGGAAATGAGTAAGAACCAATTTCGAGGGGCAGAAGCTGGTTTCTGGTATCTATGGCCCCAGAAACATCATCCAAGTCTCGCAGACTAAACGAAACAATAAAAGTCTAACTGTGGAAGCAGCTATTTACAACAACCAATACGTGGTTACCATCGACACCGGTGCCACCGCTTCCATTGTACGAAGAGACTTGGTCAAGATGGCATGGCTAAACAACACCAACAGCTGTTGTCTGAAGACTGCAACAGGAGAAGCAGCAAGAGTGAACGGAGAAGTCTGTCTGCTTGGCAGAACTAGAGTTTGAACATCTATTTCTAGTAGCAGATATATGCGATGAGTGCATTATTGGAATCGACTTTATGAAAAAGCATGAAATAATTCTCGACATTGGTAACCAAGTTCTAAAATACCGAAATATAGAGATTCCAATGGTTTATGGCAATCAAAACTCATCATTAATGCTCGTATCTGTACTGTTTTTTGCAGTATTGTACTGTTTTTTGCTCTCAAAAACTGCGTAAAACTGCGTACTGTTTTTTTTTTTCAAAAATACTGCTTTTATTTTGTGATATACAGAACTTCAAATCAGCAGTTTTTTGAGCTTGTAAGCAAACGTGATTGACAGTGGGATATTTCCATCTTTACATTGTTAATCTCCGAGTAGGAAATTTGCTCCTCAATGAAAAATTTCTTGGTTTAATTTATACCACTTTTATATATGAGATGAAGTTCTCTGATTTCACTCATTAAAAGTAATGCAAACAGTCAGCGGTTCATCATTGGTATCTAAAACTCAAAGGAATTCAATAATGAACGCAATAAATGTTTCTTGCACTTTGTCAGCGGTATTTGGAATTCTTTTTCTAGTCTTGACTCACAAAACAACCCTTTCCTTACTTCGGCAAAACAGTGCTTATATCGCTTATGAAAAGCAATGTACCTTTTCCAGCACTCCGTTTGCTTGGCAAAATTTATATTTGACCTGAATAAAAATTTTCTGATGCAAAAGTAGATGAACACTTTTTGTTTGGGGTCTTTAGGTCCTTTTTTGTCGCGAGTCATTTCTTTTCTGCCCAACAAAATTTAGCAAAAAAAATTTACCTCCATGGTGGAATGAAGATCTTTCAAATCTTAGAAGATTGAAGAGAGATGTCTTCAATATATGTTATAAGCATAAGTATTTCAAACCGTATAAAGACTGTCTTAAATTATACAAGCGTACTCTAGCATCAGCCAAGCAACAAGCATGGAGAGAGTATTGTCATTCAATAGAAAATATCAGAGACTCAGCAAGATTGGGGAAGATTTTGTCCAAAGAACACTCAAACCCCTCCTTTCTTAATAGGAGGATGGTACGGGGACTGAGTCACCTGTTGAGTCTCTGGAGCTAATGATGGCAACACACTTTCCAGGATGCACAGACAGTTATCCAATATCACATCGATCCCCTGAAGTACAGTCAGTACATTTAGAGGAAATTACGTCCGTCATAACTAAAGAAAATATAGTTTGGGCTATAAAAAGTTTTTCTCCGTATAAATCTCCTGGCCTGGACGGCATACTCCCTATAATGCTACAAAAGCTACAAGACGTAGTAGTTCCATGGCTGGAGTATATCTTTAAAGGGTGTCTCTTGCTTAATCATGTTCCAGAGTCTTGGAAACAGATTAGAGTTGTTTTTATCCCAAAGGTGGGAAGGCGGGGCCATGAATCGGCAAAAGATTTTCGCCCGATTAGTCTGACCTCTTTTGTGTTAAAGACCTTAGAACGCATCCTAGCTAATCGCATTAGGGAAATTCTAACTATTTCCCCTCTATCAAAATCACAACATGCATACCTCAAAGGCAAGTCTACTGAGACAGCTCTTCACGAGGTTGTGCGTACAGTTGAAAATACATTACATTATAAAGAATATACTTTGGCAACTTTCTTAGACGTAGAAGGAGCCTTTAATAACGTCCTAACTGAATCTATTCTACAATCCCTCATCGACTTTGGAGTTGATGCTTCTCTAAGAGAATGGATAGTATCCATGCTTAGTGACAGAGTAATTCAAGCTAAGTTAGGTAATACACAGTCGAGCAAATACGTAAACAGAGGAACACCACAGGGAGGAGTTCTTTCTCTTCTACTATGGCTTCTTGTAATGAACAAAATCCTAGTGGAACTTGAGGAAGGGGGGGTGAAGGTTGTGGCGTATGCCGACGATTTAGTTTTGCTGGCATCTGGTAAGTTCCTATCTGTGATTAGTGAAATCACTGATAGGTCCCTGCGTAAAGTAAACAGCTGGGCCATAAGCTGCGGTTTGGGGATTAATCAAAGCAAGACAGAACTGTTGCTATTTACAAACAAATATAAGATACTTACCTTCACTCTCCCTAGCCTCAACGGTCACACTCTCACACTCTCAACCCGTGCTAAATATCTGGGTGTAATTCTTGACCCTAAACTAAACTGGAAATTGAATATTGAAGAAAGGGTTAAAAAAGCCAGCATAACTTTTTATGACTGCAGTAAAACATTCGGTAAAAATTGGGGCCTCCAGTCTATGATTCTATGGACGTACACCGCAGTAGTACGACCAATACTAACATATGGATCGATTGTCTGGTGGCCTGCCTTAAGCAAAGCCTACAATACCGATAAGCTCAAAAAGAAACAAAGAACAGCTAGCGTAGGGACCACAGGAGCGCTGCGATCCTGCCCTTCCGATGCCCTGAGCGTTATTTTACATCTTCTTCCTCTCGACCTACATATAAAATATTTAGTATCTTGCACTGCTCTCAGACTTAAGGAAATTGGTTGTTGGACCGACAGACCCTTCGGTCACTGCAATATTACCAAATTGCTACCCCCCGGGCTTCGTTTCGACTAAAACCGATTACCGCGCTCCCTCTCTGAATCTCTGTAAAGGTTTCAACGTCGCATTGTGATGCTCCAGGTATACCCGAAAGGAGTGGGAGGATGGAGATATAACGAAAAATTACGACACACTCATTTTTACGAATGGTTCAAAGATGGAGTGCGGTGTTGGAGCAGGGGTCTTCTCTGAAACACTTAACGTATCTAAGTCAATTCGACTGCCAGACCACGCTAGCGTTTTCCAAGCGGAATTGTTTGCAATCAAAGAAGCATGCAAGATACTAAAGCAAGATCCAAATCAAAACCGTAATACTGCTATATTTATAGATAGTCAGGCTGCCATCAAAGCCATTAATGCTGCCTCAATATCCTCTTAACTCGTTCAACAATGTCTAGATGAGATCGCAGACTTTAATGATAGCCTGAAGGTCACTTTGATCTAGGTCCCAGGTCACAGTGGTTTTCAGGGAAATGAAAGGGCTGATGAGCTTGCCAGGCAAGGATCGGCCCTTCACAGCTCACTTGCCGAAGCAGTTGGTATTCCGCTGGGGGCTGTGAAGGGCATTTTATTTTCTCATTATCTATCTGTATCCAATTGTAGATGGAATGGTCTAACTAACTGTGCCACCTCAAGAAAGATGTGGCCCAGCTATGACAAGTCCCGCACAAATGAACTCTTATGTAGAACTCGGTCAGACATAGCCAGGATCATTGCAGTTAGCACGGGTCACTGGCCAATAGGATAGCATACAGCAAAAATGGGCATTCCGCACAATACTCATTGCCGTAGCTGTGGAAATGAAACGAAAAAAGGAAACAGTGACCCACTATCTCTGCTGCTGCCCTGCCTTGGCAAATCCAAGATGCCAATTCTTTGGTCAGTACTTTATTGACAACCTTAACGAACTTACTGTTGTGAGCATAAGTAACCTCATTGGCTTTTTGAATGCAACCAAATGGCTATAAACGTAACAAACTATATCAATACCTCACCTCTTCTATGTGTAGATAAGATGGATCAAGAGAAGCACATGATTTTTGCGGGAACCTTTTCTCTAGCCGTGTAGGCGGGCTAAGCCTACTGCGGGCATCATGTTTTTCCCTAAATCGAACTGATCTCAACGGAAATTTGGTCCTACCCTAAGCCATCCAGCACCCTGCCTGTTTAGGTTTGTAGCGAAGACAGACATATCGGAGCTAACAGCCTGGCATAAAGCCTGGTGGGGGGAATGGGCCACTTCCCTTGAGTGAGGTATCCGAGGATCTCCTTGTCTTCCTATACGGAAGTTGGTAACTAAGGGGATATACTCCCAACCAAAACAATTTTCAAACCTTATATCATAAATCAATGTACAAATATCTCACCTTTTCCAGGGCCAAAAAACGGATCAAGAGAGCTACATGATTCCCGCAGGAACCACTTCTTTAGCCGTGTAGGCGGGTTGTGTCTACGGCGGACATCATGTCTTTCCCTAAACCGAATCGATCTCACGAGGAAACTGGTTCTACCCTAAGCCACCCAGCAATCTGCCTGTTTAGATTTTTGGCGAAGACAGACATATCGGAGCTAACAGCCTGGCATAAAGCCTGGGGGGGGGTATGGGCCAGTTCCCTTGGCTGAGGTACCCGAGGATCTCTTTTTTCTCTATGGTAAATGGTAATAAAGGGATCTCCTCCCAACACAATTCCAAACCTCAATACAATATCCCAACCTCCACATAATGATAGGTCTCATGAGTTCATGGTATCAAAACGGCGCACCAAGCGCTAATTGGGTTTTATTCTAGTTGAATAGCCGCCATTCCTACCTACCTACCTTCTTTTGTTCTAGTAGATTTACTTTTTATTTTGTGGCCAAATAGGGCATCGAAAAGTAGGTTGAATAAGTGCAAGCTATAAAAATAAAATAAATAAAAATTTAAAAAAATGTACATATGAGATCAAGCTCAGAAAAGGAGAAGTTGTCGGTAAATGTGACCCTGTAGCGGCAATAACAAAGATAACCGAAGAACATCCCGAATAATCAGTGAATCCAGATAAAGTCATTGTTTTGAAGAGAAAAAATGTTTAACTGCTGTAATCTCGATCAATAACAGCTAAGAGTTGCTTGAAAGCTTTTACAAGAGTTCGCTGACGTTTTCGCTTTACAGTACGGGCAATATGGGCGAACACAATTTGTACAGCATCGAATCGATACTGGTGATGCAAGGCCGATCCGTCAACCAGCAAGGCGCCTGCCTTTAGGCAAACAAGACGAAGTTACTAAAATGATATCGACAATGCAGAAAGATGGTTTAATCGAGAATTCAAAAAGTCTTTGGGCATCACCAGTCGTATTAGTCAAAAAGAAGGACGGAAGTACTCGATTCTGTGTGGATTACCGGAGGCTGAACGATGTCACCAAGAAGGACAGTTATCCTCTGCCTATGATTAGCGATACTCTAGATGCGATGGCTGCATTGTGAAAACTTAAAAGGGGTATTCCAGAGATTGCAAAATGCTCATCTGAAGCTTAATCCAGAAAAATGTACGCTGTTCAAGTCTGAAGTGAAGTATTTGGGGCATATGATCTCGTCTCAAGGGGTAAGAACTGATCCCGAGAAAGTGGAAGCTGTGAAGAACTGGCCAAATCCACAAGACAAGCATCAACTTAGAAGTTTTCTTGGGCTAGCTACATATTACCGACGATTTGTGAAGGATTTTGCCGGAATAGCCAAAAGCTTGCACCAACTCACAGAAAAAGGAAAACAATTCAAGTGGTCAAATGAGAGCGAGAAAAGCTTTAAGGAACTTAAAAGACGCTTGTGTGATGCTCCAGTGTTAACCTATCGAACTATTGGAAAACAGTTTATAATCGATGCAGATGCAAGAAATTACAGAATAGGAGCCGTTCCCTCCCAGGTTCATGACGGTCAAGAAAAAGGTGTGCATACTTCAGCAAGGTGCTCTCAAAGACAGAGGGAAATTACTGCGTAACCAGAAGAGAACTTCTTGCTTTGGTTTTGGCCAAAAAAAACACTTTCATAAATACATCTATGGACAGAGGTTCCTTTTACGGACGGACCATGGAGCGCTAAGATGGCTTTTGAATTTTAAAAATCCAGAAGGTCAAGTAGCCAGGTGGATCGAGAGACTTCAGACATATGACTATGGAATCCAACATCGAAAAGGAAAACTACACTCGAATGCAGATGGCCTATCTCGTCGGCCATGTAACCAAGACTGCAAGCATTGCACTCGCCAGGAAGAAAAGGAATCTATTGCCGTACAGCGAACAAGAGTTGAACCCATCGGCGGCTGGATTAACGAGGAAATCAGGACTGCGCAGCAAGAAGATTTGGACATCGAACCCATTCTTGCATGGAAAGAACATGAAGAGAAACCAGAATGGGGAGACATTTCTAATAGAAGTCCGACCCTCAAAGCCTATTGGGCACAGTGGAATTCCCTTCATGTGCAGGAAGGTTTGCTCAAACGAAGACGGGAATCCTCAGATGGCAAAACCTATGTGATGCAGCTTGTTGTGCCTCGGACAAAGGTTAATGACATTCTACGTGAGATGCATGATGGATCTTCTGGAGGCCATTTGGGTATCAACAAAACTCTGGAGAAAATTCGAGAACGTTTCTACTGGCTGCATGCAAAAGACGATGTGGAAAAATGTTGAAGAAAATGCTTCACTTGTGCAGCCACCAAGGAACAAGGCAGAAAACTGCAGAGTAAAATGAACAGTACAACGTTGGAGCACCTTTTGAAAGAATTGCCATCGATATTGCAGGCCTATTTCCTGAGTCTAACAGTGGAAATCGATTCATTCTTGTTGTCATGGATTACTTCAGCAAGTGGCCTGAGGCGTTTGTCATTCCAAACCAAGAAGCGAAGACATTTGTAGATCAGATTGTGTTCAATTGGGTCAGCAGGTTCGGTGTTGCTATGGAGCTCCATTCTGAAAAAGGAAGGATCTTCGAATTCAAAATCTTTCAAGAGGTCTGTTCGCTCCTTGGCATCGAGAAGAACACCACTTCATCCGCAGTCTGACGGAATGGTTGAACATCTCAACAGGACTCTCAAAGAACACCTTTCCAAAGTAGTAGGTGATTTCCAACGAGACTGGGACCAACACATTCCTCTATTTTTAATGGCATACCATACCGAAATGCGGTGCACAGCACAACTGGTCACACTCCATCAGAAATTGTATTCGGTACAAATATCCGGTTGCCTAGCGAAATTAAATTCGGATGTCCAACGGGCGAAAAACGAAATGAAAAGGAATACGTGGATTGCCTAAAGGAAAAACTCACTGACATCCATGACAGGACAATGACTAAAATAAAGCTAGCTAGTGACCGAATGAAAACACGCTATGATGCAAACGCCACAACGAAACCTTTCCATGAGAGAGATCTAGTGTGGCTGTATAATCCTCATCGACAAAAGGGACTGTCACCAAAACTTGAACAAAACTGGGAAGGACCTTACCGTGTTGTTACAAGGATCAATGATGTGGTTTATCGAATTCAGCGAAGTCTAAGAGGCAAGGCAAAAGTTGTTCACATTGACCGTCTATACCGCTACAGTGGAGAAGATGGTGAAGAAATTGTTAGGGGCGAACAATCTTAGGAGGAGGGCAAGGTAACGTTTTCTATTTATTTTATTTGGCTTAATTCAAGCAGATAAAATAACAATATTTAAATAATTACCTATATAAACAAAAACAATAATGATAATAATAATAAAATAATAATAATAGTAGTTGAAGATATTTCTATAAGATGTTCTCCGTTCTATTTTTTTTTTAACGATGCGTAATTCCAACTCAAAGTGACAGCCACAACGAAGTTAACGAAACCCCATTTTTTTAACGAAAGGCCATAGACTAGAAAGCTCCAGAAGGCTCTGACTGGCACTGTACTAGAAGATTCTAAAGCGGAGTGCTGAATGGTGCAGCCACTATAAATACGAGCGCACCATGCGGCAAGAAGTCAGTTTTGAATTTAATATCAGTCGTTTACAAGTCGGTAATTTGAAAGTGATAAAGTTTGAATTTAAAATAAATAAAGTAAAAAGGAAATAAAGAGTGTTTTGAAATATTAAGTGGAATTAAAAGTGAAAAGACGCTTTCGGGCATTGTTGCCCCTTGCAGTAGAGAATTAGTTTACTTCAACTTATCTTGAGATTCTTATCTATATTAGAGCATCGGAATATCGACACGGTACATTCTGTTTGGAATTCATATCTACACACATCTAGCACAACAATTTTTGGCACTGAAAGCACTGAATTGGCTCTTTTCTTTCTATAGTATCCCACGAGGTACAGTGCTGAAAAATAACTTATATTTTCTTTAATTTCGAAATACATAGCTTCATAACTATCTACAGTGCAAATGAAAACTTTTTTTATCACGCGATAATTTGGTGGGCAATCTTTTGACTTGAGTTGTAATAAGTTCAGTGAACTGTCCAATTGTATCAATTACTTTTTGTCTCCGATTTCCTTAGGAGAAAAGTTTCTCGTTAGACTCTTGTGGACCTGATCAGATTCCCTCAGTTAATTGTTAAATTTGTGATTTTATTGGGAAATGTATCTTTTATAAAATCTAAAATAAGCTTGGACTTAAGTTTCTTAATAAAGTGAGGCCATTTTAATACTACATCAGGAATAATATGTTTGAATTGGTACCTTATTATCCAGCAAGTTGGCGTCTTCCGTATCTATGTCGTTGTTTTTATCCTTAACTCGAAAAGGACAAAACTGATGTTAATAACTGTTTACCACGTTATTCTGCATCGTTATAGGGGTACATCAGACCGTCTTTCGTCTATCCATCACTTTTATAAAGCAGTTGAGTTCTCGTGAAAGCATTGTTTTAAATTTGTTATCAATTTTGTTATGAAATGGATTTCTGTTCTTTAATTTGTTTATTTGTGTTTTCAAAAATATTTTTTTCATAAATGGTTAAAAATTTGTCGGGTACCGTTCCGTTTACATTTCGTATGTGTTTTCGGAAACGACGGAAAATTTCGTTCGGCTTAACAGCGAACCATAGTAATTGATCCTTAGGTGGAGGTGTAAAATGGCAAAGTTGCAATCCCATTCATGAAAATTGACAAAGAAATCAAACAAGTACAGCGTTCTGTTAATGTCACTCGGCAAAATATAAGTTGAGTAGTGTTTTGAGTGCCGTATGATTCAGATCGTCTCACTATTAATTCATTCAAGCTTTATTACTACTGATGCTGTCCTGAAGCTCTCAGCTTCCGTCAGGTTATACTCTGATATCTACTCTTTATACGTTGACCAACACTGTAAACGCTGGACGAACAAAAAGAACTGCAGTAGGTATAGAGTTTTCATTTCAGCTTAGGTGGAATTTTTCTCTCACAGTAGATGGCAAAGTTCTCACACCAATTCATCGACCCTACGCCTACGCTTACGCGATAGTTGATGTCATCACAGGAGGCTTAATTGTTGATCATATTTCCATGATATTTACATTTTTCGCACTTGTGAAACACTGTTCGGTTCAAATAAATGTCCGGAATAGACCTGGATGAATCACAAAATGTGGAGCATAGAAATTCCGTTTTATAAACTACATATGTATAGGTAGTATAACTTTCAAGGTTATTTAGTTTTGAATGATTTAACCTACCCATAGTTAAACAAAAAAAAAATGCATCACTAGCCTTCCTTTTCCCCAATCGTAAAAACCAAAACTTTTTTTTTTTATTGAAAAAATCATACTAGCCTAAATGCTCCAAATTTGCATTCGAAAATATTAAAAAATGTAGAATATAGACCAACAAAAAAATTTGTTTAAGTTATAAGTTTAAAGTTTTTAATTTATGTATGTAGGCAGGTATTACATAAAAAAAATCTCTAATACCAACCCAATTTTCAAATCAAATTTTAAAATATTCAAATAGAGAACAGTGTATGCTTCATTCTTTTAAGATTTTAATAAAATTTATGAATTATTACAGACTTCAAGAGCCTTATTTATAAGACTTCAATAATACCCGGTCTTAACGCCACGTTAAACAAATCCATATTTATAGAAAATTTGCAATCCATATAAGTTAAAACGTCTCATCTAAGACTCTGGTTATGATAAACGTCAATGTATCCATGTGATGTTCACTGTGTTAGAAAGAGATGGAGTCCATAAGCGGTTACAGGGTTATGCCCGAAACAGACTAAAACCAGCACCAGCACCAGCAACGTCAAAAATAATTGAATAAATAAAACTAATCAACACGAATCTGTTTTGCGCACTGCACTACAGGACTTTGGTCTAACGACGCTGTTAGCGAAATTCAACCGAAGTTCATTTCTTGCAGCGTTTAGTGATGATTTTTTTTATCTTCTTGAATATCAAGTGTGGAACTGTGAAGCATCTAAAAAAGCTCGACGAACCATGGAATTGCTAGTACTTAACCCCACGCTTATTATCTGATTTTCATCGTGGTGTGGTGAATTTGATGCAATTCTTATTGTTTTTTGATTCTAATGCTGTGTTAGGGGTGTTTTTGTCCTTCCTTTGTTATTTTTTCCGTAAGTAGCAGGATTTGATAAACAAATTTGGAACTGCTCTAGCACTTCGTCCTATTTTACTTGCAATCCTCCGCATGAAAAACCCTTCGGAGTGGTAGGCCTCAATTTGTGCTGGAGCAAGGCGGGCTCAACCTTTTCGATAAAAAAATATTTTGTATAAAAAAACAACTGCCTTACTTAAAATGACAATATTATTTCTGCAATTTGCGATTGGCTAGTATGAAATGTTGGTTATTTATATATTTTTTTTCATAGAAAATTAGTGTTGAATTTTTAATTTGATGTATGTATATAGGTATTGGTCTAATAATGTGTACAGGTTAGATAGATACTGTTTCATCTGAAGGGACCAATTTCTAGCCATCAAAAACTATACTGCCCCATTTAACGAGGTGGTTGTAAAAAAAACATAAAAACATAACAGAAAAATGTTTGAACACCATTTTATTTTTAATTTGAACAAAATAAAAAAATGTAATATAAGCTCATGAAAAGTCATGACGATGACGACAAAACCAACTTTTTAAAATAAATAAAAAAAAAAACTAATAAATCATGAAATGAAAACCAACTTTTAAAAATTAAAAAAACTTCTAGCCGATGTCTGAAGCCTTTATTTGAATAGGATTTCTTATTCTAGATTTTCTTAGTGCAATTTTCGATAAAACATTCCGATTTTAATAATTTTCGTTATACTGGACAACCACTGTACCTACTATGATTTTAAATGTTTTTTATTTCGTTTTTAAGTATTTTTTTTACTTACCTAAATATACCTACCTTCCGAACCGGGGGTTGACTGAACCTACCCCATTCCATAGTCAATAAAATAACCAACTGGATCTTGTTGGAAGTTACTAAGGATTTAACACAAAACACAAAATAAAATTAAATTTCGAACTGGGCCTCATGAACTTACTCATTGGCTTAGTTTTTCAGTGCGAGATGATCCCAGGGTTAGAGTCAACCTTGATTTAACTTTGATGAAAAATTTGCAGTTTGAGATCCAAAGTTAGCACGAGGTTATCTCAAACCCTGTTATGATCTTGCACTGAAAAACCAAGTCTTAATGAGATAAATATTTAAAGAAAAAAAAATAGCGTGAAAGAAAAACAAACATTTACATATATGAAACTTTATTAAAAGTGTCAAATTCAAAGTATATGTATGCATAAAATTTTATAAGTTCAACAAACAAAAATTTTCAAAATCGTTAAAATGTTTTTTTTTTTCTTAATTAGGTGATTTTTATTTAATAATTTAGAAGATGTTTTCGAATTTTGAAGTAGGTATGCCAATTTCATGTGTTAAGTGGTCTGCAGATAATGTACTGTTACAACTACCTGTACGGTACGTAGCCGGATACTTGTACCAGCCTTGGGTGTGGATTTCAATAGTCCTTTCGTCTATAGTTTGGAGTTTCGATTATACTTTTCCTGAGTATTTGAACACTTCCATTCACGTCCATAGAAATCGAGCTGAATTAAATATTGAAACAAAAAGAACCAAATAATTAGTGTTAAACATTATTGGTTATAATTTCTCTTTTTCAGTTTTTTTTATTTTTTCCTCCTGTTTACATAATGGCCCTTGCCAATAACAAATCCCTAACCTCGTTTTAAAGTTGAATACGTCTTTTACTAACCGCCGCTCTATTACAAAATTCTATTACATTCACTGTCGAAATTGGTGGCTGTAATGTTCAATAGTGTAAACGACGCCTTAACCAACCGAGAAAACAAACAGATCGATAGACAGACGCTGGTAACTAATAAACTATTTATCTTTAAGTCTGAGTGTTTTATTAAAGTTAAAACATATAACTTTACAATTGGCGTTTAAAATGCCTACCGATGAAAGAAAGTGATTTCACAGCAGCAGCACGACTACGTAAGGTCCTAGAAAAGTGATATGGGCATATTAGTGTCGACGTCGAGTCACCGAGGATCCCCGACCCAAAACGATGAGCTCCCCTCCCATGAACCATGACATGCATGACGGGCTGCATAGAGAAGTTTTTTTCTTTCTTGCTTCCGTCATCAGCTTCCTAAATTTTGTTGTCTCTACTTGGGTCTTCCTTCTGTTCTTTTCTCTCGCTCCTTGTTCCATAAATTTCCTCCTAATTCCGGAACAACGAAAGAAAATAAAAACAAGAAAGTTTATTACTCTTTTACAAATATTGAAATAAAAAAAAAAGTAATACATTCAATAAGTACTAATTTTAGTAAGGAACAAAGATATTTCTAAGGAAAAAAATGGATTAAAATATAACAATTCTTTTACGATAAAGTTCAAGCAAAAAATCAGCCCTCCCTATCATAGGCGTGGCCACGCCGGTCGCGCCGTCGGAATAATTTTGGACTATGAATGGCAAAAAGAAAGCATCGTAGATGATTAGTGACAGCATTTATCCTTTATGTCACTGCAATAGGTTCACTACTATACTTTATATAGAAAATGGTAGATTATTTTTCAAAATCGTAGTACGCAATCGTTCCGACGGGAACTCTGATAAGGCTGAATAATTATGTTGCCTTTAGGAGACCGTTGCGTGTCGTCATAAAACAAAATTAAAATTATTTCTTACAACTTAATTTTATTCTGCAAAAAAGAATCAATGTATAAATAACAAAAATGTTTTGAATGATTTCAAATTTTTTTTTTAACTTTTTTCCCTGGTGAGGTTAACAATATACTTGGGAATATCAACAATTTGCATCGTATTGTCCTTGGCCGATGTAATTAGCTGGAAATAAAATACACGTTTGCATTAATTGGTCAATAATTATTTCAATAAACAAATAAAAATAAATTACTTTATCGCCTGCGATCTCTAGTGCTAGAATCATTTTTCCTGATCCTGGGAACCTTCCTATTTGACATCCTGTAACTTTATTTAAAATATAAACAAATCCATCATAGCATCCGACAAAAATGTATTTATCCTTATACAGCTTCATTGAGACTGCACCATTGCCACAATTAAATATTGCCAATCTTACGCCAGTCTATAAGATTAAATAAATATTAAAAAAAGAAATTAACGATTAAATTCATTTAAATCAATATAAACTTACTGTAAAATTATATTGATAAATTTCGTTGCGTTGAGTTCCACAATAGACAGATCCATCATCCATTAGAATGCTGTATATATGCAGGTTTTCCGGGATATCTAAGGATCTAAGCAAAAGCCCAGTCATTGCATCTCGGAAATTGATTTGGTTTCCCTTGGAGGACACGATGAGAATTTTACGAGGACCTTCTTTAGTAGCTTTGATGGCAATAATTGAACTTTTAGACGAACAAAGCAAAGATTCATTTAGACTGTTTTTCTGAAAAAAAAAAGATATGTCGATATGTGTTTTTTATTAATATGTATCTCAAAAATCGTTTGGTTATAAAAAAGTGGTTTCATAAACTTTTGGCGTAATCAATTTTCTAATCATTTTTTAAAATAGAATGGGGCATATTCATAGACACTGTTTAAGCTGTTTTTAAGAAAAACTCGAGTTTTTCCTATTAAAAGAACATTGTTAAACCCATGCTAAGCAAAACTGTAGTTTAAAAACAACTATAAATACGCCCCAATATATTTTTATTTATGTTTTCAATAGAATTTGTATTACAATAAAACTCTTCATTGTAATCAATTTCTTACAACATACCTACTGTATTTTAGGAATTACGGTTACCAATATTACGCTGTTGAAGTGAAACGAAATTGTTCGCTGTCTCCAAAAACACAGACGAAATTTTAAAGAACCGGTATGGGACAGATTTTTATGTAGAGCAAACAAATTAAATACACAAAAAAAAGAACAGAAATCCAGTTTATATTTAAGCCTAGTATGCAGTTGAAGAGAAACGAAAAATCCCATACAAAAATGACACATGTAAATCATAAACGAAATTTTCCATCCTTTTTTCCGTTTTGTAGCCTAATAGTGTGCAGCTGAAATGAAAAATCCCATACAAAAATGACACAGTGAAATCGTAAACGAAATTTTCCGTTTCTTTTTTCGTTTTTTGGTATGCAGCTCCACGGTAAAACGGTAGATAACCGGCTCAAGTCTCCACTACTCTCTAAACTCTTTTCGCACACAATTTAATTGACCGGGACATTAATGGTGAAACTCTACATAAAAAATTGTCCGGTACCGTTTCGTTTACATTTCGTCTGTGTTTTTGGAGACGACGAAAAATTTCTATTCATAGAAATACTAGGCTTTAATTGTGTGCGAAAAGTGAGTGGAGACAGAGAGTAGTGGATACTTGAACCGGTTATCTACCGTTTATTATTCCATCATAGAGCTGCGTACCACAAAACGGAAAGTAGTAAGGAAAATTTCGTATATGATTTTACTGGCTTATTTGTTTTTCGTTTCCCCTAAGATGCATAATAGGTTTGAAGTGAAACGAAAAATCATTTACAAAAATGACACAGTGAATTCATAAACGTAATTTTTCGTCCAACTTTCCGTTTTTTGGTACGCAGTTGTTACACGGTGAAACGGTAGATAACCGATTCAAGTCTCCACTACTCTCTTTTTTCGCACACAATTTAGTTTACCAAGGCATTAATTGCTCGCGGAATTTTGACGTTTCTTTTTTGTTCGTGTTTTTTGTGGTTAATATTATTATAAAATGGATTTCTGTTCTTTTTATTTGTTTTTTTTTTTTTTGTGGTGTTGGGTGAAAAATAGTTTCGGTGAAAAATATTTCTTTACAAATAGTGAAACTCTACAAACAAATTTGTTTGGTAACGCTTCGTTTAGATTTCGTCAAGAACAAAAAAGAACCGTCAAAATTTTGCGAGCAATTGATGTACTAGTCAATTAAATTGTGTGCGAAATAAGAGTGGACAGTAACAGTGGCGACTTGAACAGTTAATTTAACGTTTCACCATTATTCGGTCGCCGTCCTGGAGCTGCGTAGTGTGTACCACAAAACGGAAAGAAGAACCGAAAATTTCGGTTATGATTTCACTTTGTCATAATATTGTTTGTGATTTTTCGCTTGAGTTGCGTACCTATAGTGTTTTCGTTGCTTTTTAATAGTTTTTACTTACGATTATAGGTACTACTTTTGTATGGTAGCATCATCGAACGCGCGTGTGCATGACTCGATTTATTTTGAGTATAGGTAGTGTTACTGTATAATGCAATTGTGGTACTGCGGCTTCAAAAAAATAAGGGGCACCACCTGTGCTCACAAACTTGCTCTTGTGGCAAGTTACTTTCGTGTTGACGAATGGAAAATTCATATTTTTTTTTTTTAATCTTTTGAAAACAAATGAAATAAAAAAGATTTAGGTATGTATATGAAAGACATCGCCGGCACGGCGGCAACAATTTAATTATGTACTACATGCAATTTTATCAAAATTTATGGTAAAACAAACTTTTTTAAAAATTGCATTTAAGTATGCAGTATTATTCAAGTTTAGCAGTTATTTTAGACTATTAAATTTCGTCAAAATCGATGAGAAGATAGTCGGAGTAATAAAAAAAGGTTCTATAAGTGCCGTTAATAAAAACTGATTATGAAAAAAAAAAATAAATGAAGGACATTACGACTGGCAACAAATTACCCATATAAAATTTTATCGAAATTGATTTAATTTTTTTTGAGAAAATTAGAGTTATCGGTTCTTGGAAAACTTTTTCAAAAAAAATCTACTATTCAGGTTTAGCAGTAGTCTAAGAATATTAAATTTCGTCAAAATCGATGCAGCCGTTGAGATAGTCGGAGTACCTTTAAAAGCTGAAATTTAATTTAAATTGATTGTACGTTTTTCGAGAAAAATTGAATTATCGGTTACGTTTATATGGTAAGTACCGTTATTTGTATATACCAATACATACAAAAATATTCTGGGGATATTCCTTTCAAAAGAGTTTTTATCAAATTTAAAGAAAATTAGTTCAACCTTTAAGACTGCAGCCTGCAGGTGTCGAAACATCCAGGCAGACAGACAGACAAAATTGGCTGACCTACTTTTTTCGTCTTCTCTATCATCGTAATGTCATGTTCGATTGTTATTTCAAAAAAAAAAAAATTTTGCAAACGCAAAACTTGCCTTATAATATTTATAATATATAACACTCATGCACCGGGGATACAAATGCAGCCTAATTTTTCATCCCATCAGAGTATCAGACAGGAGTCAGTACATCTATTTGAACACAACAACGTTGCCCAAGTAATAAAAGCTTAAATACCTTCGATCTATGATCAAAATCGAAACATTTTGTAATGAAGACATAATAACTGCAATTGTTTGTCCTTCGCTTATATAAAGAAGTTCACAATATTGGACAATGTACAAAAAGTTTGTGAATAAAATAATGATGGTAGCTGAATTAAAGAACTTCACATGACAGCTAGGATTGACACATTTTATTCGAACTTGATTAACGAAAATCCAAGAAAACCTTCACGTTAATATCCCGTGAACAGAACGCATTATCATCATTATATGAATGTACGAAGTAACTTTAACTTACAAACGCGAAGAACGGGATAGGCAGGCCTAGTTTTTATTTAATAATTTAATAATTTACCTATTTAAAAAAATTAATCACTTGTATGTCTTGTGTTCGAATATATGTCACGTGACGTCATGGAAAAATAATATGAACAGCAACTTCCAAGTCCTCCCTCTTTTTAATAAACGTTTGCATAGCTGCTATGGTTTCCTAACAAATTTTACATTATGTATGTATATGTGAGTGCATCCGTACATTTAAACAAAATGTTTCTTATATACATTAAAGTATTGTGTACTTATTTTCCAAAATAAAACAAAAAAAGAAAACCCGAAATTCCAACTGTGTCTATTCACACTGATAGGGTATAGGTACCTAGGAAAAACAATCATTTCGAGGACTTGGCATGGGCGTTTGAGTAACTATGGCTGTCTCATACTAACAGAATATCTAATTTCAGATATTGTTTGCAAGACCTTCCCACTTTTCCGTTTTTGTTTCTCACTGTTTTATTTTCTTTTATGTAAAACATAAACATTCCTACGGTTCTACCCAGAAGCAGCCATTTTGAATTAGGTACATGTAAACAATATTTATTAGTGTTGCACATCTGTAGTGCATTGTTTTGTTTTTCCATAAAATTTCGTTTCAACTGCGCTTTTCTATCTATTCGTTGTTTTCCATGCACCAATGAAAATTGTATATAACGAATGCCTGATGTACATTGTACAATGTACATAGCACAGCACTAAATATAAACATAAGCATCAGTTTTGTTTCCGTTGCACTACTACAACAAATAGGTACATATTTTTAGATAGATACAGTAAAAATAGTTATAGTTTGTCTTGCGTTGTAAATATTGCTTGACAATAATACGATACATAATGTTTTATATACAAACATGCCCATGATAGCCGATTTGGTTCGTTTCGTTTAGTTTCACTCACTTTTGCTCACATTCGTGAACAGAACTGAAGTGAGAACGATCGCTGTCGCATATTACGTATACGTAAATAAAAATAACAAATATAATGATGTCACAAATAGATGATTACGATTCTTTGTTGGAATTAATAGCCAACGTTCGCCAAAATAAATGCATCTTTGACAGAAAAGATCGATTTTATTTTAACCGGAATAAAAAAGAAAAGGTCTGGAGTGAAATATCGACAAAAATGAACAAATCAAGTAAGCATACATGATATTTTTTCTGTTTCATTTGATTTATTTAAAACCTATGTACATATTTTTTCAAGTCCATGAATGCAAATCGAAATGGAAGCTTTTAAGGGAAATTTATAGACGGGAGCTGGAAAAATTAAACGCCTCATCAGGCAGTGGTGCATTTAACAACATTGAGTGGGTTTTATTCAATGATATGTCCTTTTTAAAGGATTCGATGGCACCACGGAGGTAAGATAAACTGTGTTATATTTTTGAAAGCTATAATGATAATATTTCTTTTTTTTTCAGAGCCCGTTACAATGCAAACGCATATCAGAAGATTGAAATAAACGAAGAGAGAGACTTCAACAATAATGTGATTTCTCAAGAATATGTAACATGCCAAAAAGTGGAGGATGGAATTTTTAATGAAGGACGTGCCGGTTCGAAAGAAGGACATGTTTGCCAAAATAATGGAAATTAGGAAAGATATACACCGCCATAACGATGTTTACCAATTTATTTGTTTTATTATTGCAATTATGTACTTACCTACATATGTACAATGCATACAAAATTTAATTTTATAGATACTGTATTATAATAAGTTTTAATAATTGAAGTCATTAAATTTAATTTATGAAAAAAACAATTTTGTTTTCTCTCAACAAACTACAAAAGGTACCTATTTCGTATATTAGTAGAAAAGCGATCTCCATAGTGATGTGCATTTGGAGACTGGCCGATCGAAGGAATATTGTTTGCAACTTCATTACGCCACAAAACAAAACGAAGAAGAAGCATTTTCAGGTGCCTTGAAGTAACGCCAAGCGAAATAACGCCGAATTTCGAAGTTCGGCCTTACTGCACTTTTCAAAGGGAAACACCGGCGGAATTTCAACGTTCGGCTTTACTTCGTTTTGAATAAGTGAAATAATACCGAATCGGGTTTATTACACATTATAGCGTATATGGAAACAGTGAGCTAGGTATTGGGGGCATGCTGTCCCCTTGCAACCGCCTTAGGTGGTGTGGTGACAAAAGTTCAAGTAAGTGTTATATGAGCAAATTGTAAAATTTCGTCTTATGGCACTTTCAGAAAACAAAATAAAGGCAAATTGTATCAATTGGCCTTATGTCGCTTACGATATGTGACACAAGGCCAATTTGATCTAATGTAACTTTCTACACAACTATGGAATGTCAAAAAGATCGTAACTTATTCATAGTTGTGACTCCCAATCACGTACCTTATCTTTGTTATTCCGATTTTTTTATAAGGTTGTACAACTTACTAGTACATTTTCTTGTTTCACTGACTTTATGTTTCCCTCTGGAATCGGTAATTTCCCTTTAAAGCAAAAAGTTCATTTGTGGTCAGGTGCAAGGACAACAATAGCGAAAAAAAATGTCTGATGGGCGGATAAATTTGAGCTGTGAAAATTAAACATTCGCGCGAATTTTTAATTTTCACACCCTAAATTGATTCGCCTATTAGCAAATTTTTTTCGCCACGCTTCTTGTCTTTGCACTTGGCCACCAATACGCTTCCCATATATCGCTCTGTAAAAGCGTCACAAGCACAAGTCGGTTAATTTGGCCTTATGTTTCTTTTTAATAGTGACATAAGACCGAGTTCCTAAATTTGCTTTATGTTTTCACGGTGCCGCTTTGGGTCAATGTTGGATTTGAGGTATAAGAGTGATGTTAGGTGCCAATATGCAAAAACGAAATTCGGCCTTAATATTCAATTGACGTTCGGCGTTATATTTCACTTTTTCAAATCGAAGTAAAGCCGTCGAATCCGAACGTTGAAACTCGGCGTTATTTCACTTCGGAAAGTGTAAAAAAGCCAAATTTTTCAAAATTCTGCTATTTTTGTCTTGATTTACAGGACAAATAAACCACAGTCGCTTATTAAGTTTTGTTTTTTGTTTGTCTTTAAAATCTTTTATATACTTAAAAGTATTTATTGATGGCAATGTACAATGCATTTGTGAAAATTAAAAACAATAAACGTTTGACAACTGCTATAGTTTTTAGAAGGCTGAGTTGAAGATGCTTCGCATGACAACAGGAATGAAAAAGCATGGTCCAAGTGCAATAAGAAGTAAGAAGGTATGAGAAAACTTTATCAATAAAAAGTCATCTACAAAGAAGAAACGCTAAATACCCCGTCCAAAATCACCCTCGTCCAAGCTTGAAAGCTACTTCTTATACCATCAGCATTTAACTTAACTTAGCCATGAAACAATCACCAGTACCAGGAGGCTTGACGAAGTTTTCTGGGGATAACCTAATATAAGAAGCAGATTCTAAGGTGAAGGAGTGAAGCATTGAAGTAGAAGAGTTTTTTGACATGGTTGGAAAGGAAGAAGAACTGCAATTTAATTTTTAATTAATTAAACCTGGTTACATCTACAAAAACTCATTGATTAAAAAAATGCAATTAGGTACTATACCCAACATTGTGTGTAACTTTTAAACTATAGTTTAAGTAATAAAATCAAAATGTTACTATAAAAACATCAACTCCTCCCATTTACTAAAAACTTGCATTGCTGGTTATATTTATAACAAATTCTACATTATATGTTACAACGCCCGTATACATTTAATGGGAGTATTTTTCACAAATTCAATAAATGTTTTGTATTTTGCAAGAGAAAAAAAAAATGAAGTAAAACCAAATTCCCTACCTATACGTGTGAAGGAAAAACACGGATTTTGTGCATATGGCCAAGAAGGTTCGAGTCGACAATGGGTTGGGTGTTTCAAATAACAGACTATAGGTACCTAATCCAGATTTTGTATGCAAGAACCTATACTACCCACTTTTTTTTGTTTTTGTTTTTCAATGTTTTATTTTCTTTTATGTAAAATATAACTATTTCTACGGTCCTACCCCAAAGCAGCCATTTTGAATTAGTACTCTAAACAACATAGGTATACTATTAGTGTTGCACGCCTGTAGTTCATTGTTTTGTTGCGCTCTATAAAATTTCACTACAACTGCACTATACTAGCAAGAAATTCTATTCGTCCTTTTCACCAATGAAATTTGTACATAACAGAAAGCTTGTACATAACATCAACACCAACCAAACATCAACTTTACTTCCAGTTCCAGTTGCACAACAAGGAAAAAAGCTCCTTTCATTCTCACCCACATAAAAAATATAGAGTCGAAGGGAAACTTGAAGAACAACAAGAAGCAGCATAACACAATATAAATGCATAAAATTGGAGCTGACATGCCCATAGAGTTGAAAATGAAAACCTTCCTTCTTTAAGGGAAAGTCCTATTTATCCTTTGTGCATTGCATCGATATATTGTGTACATGCGATTTTCTTTTCGTGCAACAACTTCTTTAGAAAATAACATCAAACGCATGCGCTTGTTGTGGGGTAAACTAACTTCGCAAGCTGAAGGCAAGCTTTGCGTTGCATTCTATGTCATCGGAGAAAGCATTCCTCCTGCTCCTATAGTTGTATTGTTTATTTATTTTTCTTCAAGAGACAAAAACGACTATAGGTATGCTGATGATTGTAAACTAAAGGATTGGCATATCCTTTTTGGAACGCCCTTTAGGTTGGATAATATAGAATGCATCTGGCGCAGGGATTCTAAATAGTAAATACAATATTTAGTTACAACCGAACTAGATGATGTTTGTACATATTTATTATATATTCTTTCATGTTGCAGGAGGATGAAATATTGAAGGCGTGATGGTATGAGTTTTTCATGGAGAAAACCTACAAAGTAGGTACCGTAAATTACTATCACGTCTGTGCAATAAATTGAAAATCGATTGCTATGTCTACAAAGCTTGACGATGATGTTACTTGGAGGTTTTTTTTTGTGGCGTTTATAGCATTTCTCTTAGGAAATGAGTTTTAAATTGCTTGCGGGAAGAGGTAAGATTACACTTTTATTTTATAATTAAAATGGAATTTATTAGTTATTTTAAATGTATCTTTGTGTTGCACCTCTGGCAATTGCGAAAAGTTCTTTGTTTGTATAATTTCTTCGTCAGTCGTATCTTATTAGACATTTTTAAAATATTAGTCAAGATATTTAAATAAAGCATTAATATCTGTAATTTGACAACATCTTTAGACTTTTACTCCTACAAAATCCGATAAAGTTGGATTTTGGAATCTTACAAAGTAAATGAAAGTCGGATTAGGTTTAAAATATTTAAGGGGGAAGCAAATTTCTCCCACCCACAGACAGTTTTCTTTTGAAATCGCACCTGGGTGGCCTGTTTCAAATGTTCAAGAGACATGAATTTCCTTTCTGTAGTCAGTCTCGTTCAAGAAACTTCGTTGCTCTTACACTATAGATTCACACCGCATACCTACATCAAAACTTATAGAAACACACTATTTTTTCACTCATTGAAACACACGTTTAATTGGGAGCCTGAGTATTGAATCCAAATAATGTAATAATTTTAATTAAAAATCAACTATGTTTTTGGAAAGAAATATGACCAAATATTAATTGGTTAGATTAATTGGTCAGTGATAAAAATGTTTAACTTTTTCTACAGAAAAGAATGTTACGCATACGCCACAATGACTTATTTGTACATCATAATTTATAAGGTAGTTAAAAGTCTTCTTCGATATTAAGAACTGAGACAGAATTATTATTATTAAATATGGAAGCTAAATTTTGTGTTCTATTTTTATTAGCGAAGTCGAGAAAAAAGGGTCTGGAAATTCAGTCTGTGTCTGTTTTGCAGTCTGTCTGTGAGTATAAGCACCTGCAGCGTAAACAGTTGGACCGATTCCTTTCAATCTTGTCTTGGTATCTGAGGCCTGTAGGGTAACCTATAGAGGGACTTTTGGAATTGGAATTATTTTTCTAAAAATAACGGTACCTGCCAGTTATGAAAGTCATGAAAAATCTTGTTTTCTCGAAAACGGCTTTAACGATTATGATTAAATTTGACATGAGTAACAAGACATTCAATACGCTATTTCCGTTTTCCCTGGAAAATGGTTTTAACGGTACCTGCTATATAACGATTTTTTAAATTTGACTTTAATGTTAGCGACTTGTTTTTTTTTAAATCGATATTTTGAAAGCTACAATTTTTTATAGTGTGGTTTTTGGTTCTAGGCTTATTCACTGTGCAGTGTGCACAATTCACTGTATGGACAATTCATTGTGCACAATTCACTGTGGAACACAATTCACTGAGGCGACTATAATTCACTGTACACAATTCACTGTGGGGCAATTCACTGTGATGGACAATGCACATAAACTTTGTGCATTTCACTGTGGTGCACTATTCGCGCGCGCGAACTGGTCCCATGCCTTTCTTTTGGATAGTTCAATTGGCTATTATTCTATATTAAAGAGAGGATTGTTTTTTAAATCATTACCTTCATAGAAGAAAAGAAAAAAGATTTCGGTTCCGAAAAGATATTAATGTTGATTAAATTTTTTATTAGTTTTCTCAAAGCGCATCGGTTCATAAAGAAGAATATTCTAAAGAAAGCTACCCCTGCACCATCTAAGGGATTAATTTAGTATCATAAGTCAGAATGGGCCAGTGAAAGTCCCGTCAAAATCGGTCCAGCTGTTCTCGAGATTAACCATGACAAACAGACAGACAGACAAACATTTTAAATATCTATGTTTTGATATAAGTGCCGCTTATACGCTTTCAAATGCATCTTGTGAAAAGCTGTTATTTTGCCATTACAAACAGACACTTAATTTTGTTATGTGTATTGTGTAAAGATAATAAAGTTCCTAAAAATGTAATACCCAAATTACTTTTTGATTTTATTTTTAAGTTGTTTGAAAAAAAAAAATCATTTTTTTTTAAACGATTTTAGTGAAAAAAATGTAAAATACATTGCAATATTTAAAAACTAATGGCGTACCACTGTATATATATCTATTGTATAATTTAGTAATGAATTTTCTTGTTAAACTCAAAGGTAACTTCACCCCCTATGAGTTGACCTTGTCGTGGTGGGGGTGCTTAATTGTGGGGTTTTCTAGCAATCCAGCTACAGAGCCTCACAAACGAACATAACTCAAAAACAAAACAAGTATGAAGACTTGAAACTAAATATGGAAAAAGTTAACAAAAAGAACAAAAATCGAACTGGGATATCAGTTCAAAAGTCGGTAGGAGTCACGACTGCCGGCGATGGCTTGGCCTCGAAAGAGGATAAGTCGCCAGTGACAAATAACAACAAGGACACTAACAAAAAACAAACTTTGGCCATTTCAACTGACATAGCTTTAAAGAGCGGTAGGACTAGTGTGATGACCACAATTCCCGGAAAGGTTAACAAGCCACCCCGGGGTTGTGGAGCGTCCCACAGTCTAGACGCTAATACCTGCGGAGGAAATAGCAATCTGCCCGCTGGTAACACACCAATTCCGAACTCGGTAGGACTCAAAAAAGCTGACAAGGGTCTTGCCAACCTCTCTTCTGCTGTGAAAAACACAGCCCTTAGTGGAACTTCCACACAAACCGCCAGTACAAAACCTCTCGTGCATTCGGGGGTTACTACTCTGGCTCAAGGTTCGACCACGACTGTTGGTCCCACCACAAGACAAGGTAGATCTCTTCCGAATACAACGGAGGCTCCCCTCCTCGCTGGCAGTGGTAATACGTCATGTAGACCCACTCCCAACGAGAAGAGGAAGAAATTGACAATGAGAAAAGATTTTAGGAACGCTACGAGGATAGTGAAGGTGATCGGTGACTTGCCAGCATCTGAACTAGACTCAAAGCAATCCGAAAAACTTGCCTGGGCCAAAAACACACTTGCCAAATTTCAGACCTGCAACGACTTAACGTCTAAGCGACTAAGGTCTTCCGAGGGAACCACTCCGGAACCCAAAAGGCCAAAGGCGAACACCGCTGGCGCTCCATCCTTCACCAGGAAAGATCTGTCCTTTAGTGCCGTGCTAAAAGACAAAACAATTCTAGCTGTCATCGACGGCAGTAATGCAGATGGCGCGATCTCTCCCGATCATTGGCAAATGGTCTTGAACAAACTCCAAGCCTCATACTGGACCCTCATGCTGGAAAATCCAGGGGAACCTGCAACTTTTGAGGATGCGGGATGGTATCAAGGTCGAGTCAAGCTAGTTGCCTTTGATGGTGAGAGGTCGTGTGACCTGTATAAACTCGCTGTCAGCAGGTTAGAGGGCCTATGGCCAAATGCAAAACTCGAGGTTGTGGCAAAGGAGAATATCCCGTGCAGACCGAGAGCCCGCACTAATGTCCCGGCCGATCTCTCCAATAAAGAAATCATCCTCAAGATGCTTCAGTATGGAAATCCATCCTTGCCTACTCACGACTGGAAGGTTGCAAAGCTTGAAGATCCACGGGGTTCTTATAGATCAGCCGTCGTGGTGATAAATAAGGACTCATTGGCTCCATTGGCTGAAACCCAAGGTGTGGTTAGGTTTGGATGGTCTACCATAACTCTAAAGGTATATAAAAAAGACGAGGAAAACACATCGAACACGATGCCATCAAAATCACAGGATGTATTTACAGAGAAGGAACATGCATCGGGTATCGACCTTCAGACGATGGAGGTAGATACTCCATGCACCTCCTCCACTGTGTCGCCCTCCATTTACATAAAACCGCCATCTGTTGAAGAGGCTCCTAACGTCGACAAACACTCCGACATGGATTTTGTTGACTCCGCAAATGAGGACGACCTTCTTAAATCGGATTTCGACTCCGATGCAGATCTCGACCAAACTGTGGTGGGGGTTGATCCACCTAGCTGCAACCAAGATGGTGCAGTTAGTACAGATTAACACCCATCACTCCAAAATGGCTTCGGCCTCCCTTCTTCTCCGTCTACAAAATAAAGGGGAAGACATCGTCCTGATCCAAGAACCTTGGATTGTAAATTCCACTGTTCAAGGACTCAGGACTCCCGGATACTACCTGCTGTATGCATCTAATAAAGGTGACCCTAGATCTTGCATATTAGTAAAAAGTAGTATTAATGTATATTTACTCCCTGATTATAGCGATCGCGATGTAACCGTAGTTAGACTACAAACAAATAACGGGGCGTACTGGTTAGCATCAGCGTATCTCGGCCATGACCACCTTGGCCCTCTTCCTGGCGACAAGCTAGAGGAACTAATCAGGGAAGCAGAACGACAGAAAGTCTGCCTTATAATTGGGTGTGACGCTAATGCCCATCATACCGTCTGGGGAAGTACAGACATAAATGACAGAGGTGAGTCACTTTTTGATTTTATTCTAAGTACTAACCTTATAGTAAGTAACATTGGCAATGAACCAACATTCATTACCAAAAACCGACAAGAGGTTCTAGATATCACTCTTGTCTCCGATACGATTCATCACAAGATCATAAACTGGAGAGTTTCTAAGGAACATTCGTTCTCTGATCACAGATACATCCAATTTTGTCTTGATGAAGAATCTAAAAAACAGCCAGCCTTCCGAAATTATCGGAAAACCAACTGGCAACTATATAGAGAAACTTTAGTAAGATTAGTTAAACCATCACTCTTAAGTATCCCTTCTAGTAAAAATGATCTTGATGATAAAGTCAAAGATCTCACCCTAGCTCTCAATAAATCAATGGCCATTTCTTGTCCCCTTACTCAAATAAGAGGAAAAAAGAAACCACGTTGGTGGAACTCGGGTCTAGAACTGCTCAGGAAAAAGTGCAGACAACTTTTTAACCGAGCTAAACATTCTAGAGATAGTCTGGACTGGGAATTTTATAAAGAATCCCTAAAAATTTATAAAAAAGAATTAAGGAATAATAAAAGAACCTCCTGGAGGAACTTCTGTGGAAAGATAGAAGAAACTTCAGAAGCTTCACGATTAAGAAAAATTCTATCAAAAAATCCTACAATGCCTAGCTCCTTAAAGACAGTTAACGGCTCTTGGACCAATTCTTGCGAAGAATCGCTCACCCTGCTACTAGACACCCATTTTCCAGGTAGCTCACAAAATATAAATAGCATTGATTCATTATTATCAAGCAACACACATACAAATATTGTTGGTCTGATTTCTAAGGATAAACTGAAATGGGCTATAAACAGCTTTGATCCTTACAAATCTCCCGGACCCGACGGCATAATACCTGCCGAGCTTCAATTTGCCTCGGATATCATAACACCCATCCTAGAGATCATCCTAATTGGTTGCGTAAAATTTACTTACATTCCCTCTTTATGGAGAGAGGTAAAAGTTGTCTTTATACCCAAAGCCGGTAAATGCTCCCAGGTTAACCCTAAAGATCTCAGACCAATCAGCCTATCATCGTTCCTTCTCAAAACCCTAGAGAGATTGATCGATATCCATCTGCGCAATGCTATAGATCCTAATCTGGTATCTACTGCACAACACGCTTATTGTAAAGGAAAATCGGTAGAGACGGCTTTACATACACTGGTACGAACCATCGAATACTCACTACATCATAAAGAGTACACTCTAGTTGCATTTCTCGATATTGAAGGCGCCTTCAATAATGTCAGCTATCAAGCAATCACAGCGTCACTGAAGAAACTAGATATACATGGTTCACTGAATGACCTAATTAATCTTATGTTAGAAAGTAGAATTATTAATTCATCTTTAGGTGGCACTCATGAAAGAAGATCTGTCAGCAGAGGTACACCTCAAGGCGGAGTCCTTTCCCCACTTCTATGGAACATAGTCGTAAATGAGGTGTTAAAAAGCCTAGAAAAAGAAGGTTTCAAAGTGATCGCGTATGCCGACGATGTTGCCATTGCAATATCGGGAAAACATGCTCAAATTCTCGTTGAATTAATGCAAAATGCTCTAAATATTATGCTCAAATGGGCAGAAAAATGCGGACTGGGTATAAACCCAAACAAAACTGAACTTGTCCTCTTCACAAGAAAATATAAAATTCCCCAAATAAGTCCCCCATCAATTATGGGAACTCCACTAAGATTTTCAGATGAAGCTAAATATCTAGGTCTTATCCTGGACAAAAAACTACATTGGAAAGCAAATATACAGGAAAGAGTTAGGAAAGCCACAGTAGCACTCTTCTCTTGCAAAAAAGCTATCGGAAATAAATGGGGCTTATCCCCATACATAACAAACTGGCTCTACACAGCGGTCATCAGACCGATACTAACTTACGGGGTAGCAGTATGGTGGACTGCTCTTGACAAAGTTACATATCGTGACAAGTTAAGTAAAGTCCAACGGTCAGCCTGTATGTGTATTAGCGGAGCTCTCCGTTCGACACCTTCAGCTGCTCTTGACATTCTACTTTATCTCATACCCCTTGATATTTTTAGCAAACAAACGGCCGCAAGCACAGCCGTTCGTCTCAAAGCCATCTCTCAATGGACCGATAACTCAATTGGTCACTCCATTATTCTGAAAACATTCGGACCAAAATTAAGTCACTCCGACTACTCTATACCCCAGCTAGTTTTTGACAAGAATTTTCAAGTCACCATCCCACCAAGATCCACTTGGGAAAATGGGAGTTTCTTGAAAGATGAATCAGTTCATTTTTACACTGATGGCTCAAAAACTAAAGATGGGGTTGGTGGTGGCGTGTACTCAGACAGACTAAATTTAAATCTCTCATTCCGTCTACCTGACCATTGTAGTGTGTTCCAAGCGGAAATTCTGGCGATCAAAGAGGTATTATCCTGGTTAAGGGAAAACGTGATATCTGTATCGGATATCCGTATATTTTCAGACAGTCAGGCAGCCCTTAAATCAATCAGTGCTGTTTCCACAAACTCAATAACTGCCCGCGACTGTCGATCATCTCTCATGGAGATGGCAGAACAGTTCAATATTCACCTTTTCTGGGTGCCGGGACACAGAGACATTGAGGGAAACTGCAAAGCCGATGAACTCGCCAGAAATGGAACCCTATTGCCGATTTTACCTAACAAGGTGAATATTGGTATACCTATCGCTACAAGCAAACTCATGCTAAAACTAAATGCCATAGAGAAAGCAAATTTAAGATGGACAAACACTACTACCTGCGTAGCGACAAAGCAAATCTGGCCAAAATTAGATCAGAAACGTACTAAATGTCTGCTATCTATGAGCAGATTACATCTTAGCTCCGTGATTGGTGTCATAACCGGACACTGCCTCATAGGAAGACACGCCATAAGACTTGGCGTATTCTCTAATGATTTTTGCAGAAGCTGCATGGACGAGGAGGAGGAGGAGACTATCACCCATCTTCTCTGTTCATGCCCAGCTCTCTCCCAAAGACGTAAATTACACCTGGGTAATCTCTTTTTCGACGATCCAAGCGATATGTCGAACGTAGATATTCTATCTTTATACCGCTTCATAAGAAGCTCCAACTGGTTTAATTAAAGAAATACTCCCTCGCTCATTCGTGGTATCACAACGGACCTCCCAAGGAGCATTTCAGAGCTACAGAACATTTACTGAACGTTAACATCGTAGCTGTAATGTTTCAGGCGTATATGAAATGTTTACTCACTGTACCCAAAATGTAAACGGTTTTGGGGAATGAAATGTCGTGTTGACAGTATATGAACAAATTCTATTTGATGTACCTGATTTGTACATTTACAAATGTGAACGTTCAAAAACTCTTCAAAACACATACAAGACAAACTACTTTTTAGTAACAAATCGTTTACAGATACTATTCCTGGACTAGGTATATAAACGTTTACAAATGTAAACGTTCAAAAACACTTCGAAATAAATAACATAAAAACAAACTTAGGTACAAATCGTTTACAGAAAAATATTAACTGTATAGGTAAATACGTAATGCCATTTGAGATCATATTACTATATGTATACAAACCAAAACTTAAACAATTTCCATCTTGTTCTTGGCATTATTATTATAATATGGGAGGTATACAAATATTCAATAATTATATTTTTCGTGCAAGTAAAGGCAAAATATCGAACGCGAGAAATATTTTCTACCAGTTTTGTAAAACAGGTCGATAAAAATAAGGGGCCTGTAAAAACTTTCTTATTTTAGAAATGATTTCTAATAAAAATATTTGAGACAATTTTTTTTCCCACAAAAACCATATTTTTTAATATTTTGTAAGATAAAATACAAAGTCTTATTTCAATCAAAACCCAAACATGCTTTGTTTTTACTAAATATCAACAAAAATAGATTTTCAATGTTTTGGGTTTTCTAATTTGATAAAAAATGGAAACATTATAATGGCCGATACGTGTTACATTATCTGTAAATGAAATGTTTTACAGTATGCTTACGTTTGAAGGTGTGATGTGACTGTTCACTGTAAACGTTTTGTAAGAGTAAAGTTTTGATAATGGCTTTACAAAACTGCACAAATGTAAACGTTTCGTGATATTGATTTTACATTTACGATATTTGATTTACAGTACGTTTACGTTTGAAGATGTACTGTGACTATTTACTGTCAACGTTTTGTAACAGTTAAGTTTTGATAATAGCTTTACAAAAATGCTACAAATGTAAATGTTTTGTGATATTGGTTTTACATTCACGAAATTTGGTTTACAGTACGTTTACGTTTGAACTGTAAATGTTTTGTAAGAGTAAAATTTTGATAATGGCTTTACAAAACTGCTACAAATGTAAACGTATCGTGATATTGATTTTACATTAACGATATTTGATTTAAAGTACGTTTACGTTTGAAGATGTACTGTGACTATTTACTGTAAACGTTTTGTTACAGTTAAGTTTTGATAATAGCTTTACAAAAGTGCTACAAATGTAAATGTTTTGTGATATTGGTTTTACATTTACGAAATTTGGTTTACCGTACGTTCACGTTTGAAGACGTGTTGTTTCAACAACATTTTGTCTGTTACAATTTGTTTACCAATCATCCAATTAGTTACTGTAAGCATACAAAACATTTTTTCAGCAACTGTATATGAATTGTAAACGACATACAATAAATTTGTAACTTAATAGGTACAAAATGCTACTTGGGCTATCTGTGGTCTAAGTGTGTCAGTAGTCTTCCTGACAGCCACATAAACCTAAACCTAAACCAAAGGTAACTTGCACGTTTGTGCGACCCTAATGCATTTTATTTGTTTACGAAGTTAAAATTAGTGACAGTTGCAGTTACAAGTAAGAGGGGCACTCTGTATATTAAAAGGGTAGCTCATGCTTTTTTTTACCAAAAGCATGAAGAAAAACCACTGTCATTAAGCTTTTTATACATTTTTCTGTTGAAGTCATAAAGTTATTATACATAGTTGATTTCATATGCCGGCAGCAATTATAGTTTCATTGACCACTTGACATTGAATACCTTTATTATAACTTTATAAAATCAAACATGTTATAATACCTACAATGATAGGCTTATGACACATCGGAATTGTCAATGAAGATACTTTTTTAGTTTTTAAAAAAGTTACTGCTATCAATGCGCAGACAGTAATCAATGAAAGTAATCAGATATTATGATTGTGAAATTGGAAAAGACAGGTGCATAACATTTAATGATCATGCAGCAAATTGTTAACTGTATTTTCAACATAAGAGGAAAAGTATACGTCATCCTCGTCATTTTAAGTTTATAAAGCATAAAATGTATTCATTAAATATATTACCTATATGATGAGTCTATGACCTATAGTAAATTGGTTATATTATTTGGACTTTTATGTATGTAAATGTAAGATACTTTAAAGAAAATGGATTTTAATTTGGTTTTGCACCAACACAATCAGTATACTCTTCGAGTAGCATATAATCCGTAATTTCATATTTCCATTTTCTTCGCATTTCCTTGGACTTTTTTCTTTTGTACCATCACCTTGTGGCTTGTGCTACTGCTCTTTTTTTTCTATTATCGAATACTATTATAAGCATTGACTTTTGCACCAGTTACACTTCCATATACCCACAATCACTTTCACATCCATATATGTATATGTATACATATTTGGATCGCTCTCAAATATTTTAGAGGTCATTTTAGAGAAGAAAGTGAAATTCTAATCCCAACCCCAACCTACGTATCTTCTGTTATGACTGATGACTTCAATGTTATTTTATGGCAACGAATTTCGTGGATTTTTCCGCCGTCTTATCCAACGTTTTAATTGAATAGGGTGACCGAGCGAATGCAATTGTTATTTAATATCTTTGTTTCTTAGAATCTTTAACACGTTTAGCAATTATTGCATTAATAACTTAAATTTTTCTAAGATAGCTTGCTACAAGAGTAAGTTCGGGCTAGATGGTTCAGGGCATCGACACACAATTATCGACTTAATGAACATTGTAACAAATCACCTTTATCAAACTACCGAACTTACTGTTATAAAACGACTGTCTTGTCAGTTAGGTCAAACGCCAATTCGAGCTAATTTCAAAGCACTATCTTTTTTGTATGATGTGTGTGAACGAGAAAAGGTTTTTTGATGCTTGTGATTTTTTTTGTCACAATGAAAAATTGTCAAGGTTACCACACCAGACAAAAATCGAAATGATGTGAACGTAATTGTTGAAGTGGATCGAGAACAGCATAAATTTATTGAAAAGGAGTTTTAGTTTTTTTAGTGTAAATGTTATTCCACAGCGCTTTCGCGTTAATCAATAATTTAAAGTGATGTGATTTGTGTTGTGGGTTCAAAATTTTAGATTAAAAGTGACAACGAATAAGTAAATTTCAAAGAGAAATCAGCAGGAATACAGGAGGATAGAAACTGGCGTTAGCTGGAATAAAAATATCACCGAAATATATCTAAGTTTCAAACCGAAAAAAAAAACGGTAAAACCAAAGTCCATATATTTTGACTGAGAAAAAAGATACAGGATGTTAATCGGGGTACATCAACTTTGCACACATCAGCTTTATGATTTAATCCGCGATTTCGAAATGCATTTTCGAGGTGGAATTTTGTCTGATTTTGGATATGTTATTCAGAAATTAATTCTGCTTAAAAATCAATTTAAAAAGTTTCTGCTGCAATTTTGCCCTTGTTTATGGTATATTTAATTTAGTTTGCCTGGACTATTTTGGGTGAAGAATTTTGGGTTTAGGGCTGTTGATGTATTACTACATAAAATTTCAACGCGATATAGCGTAGCGGGAACAAGGTATGTCAAAAATATGTGATTAATGAATTCAGTTTGTTGAGAATTTAATAAAGTTGTATAGGAATCCAAGTTTGTTTCTATGACAATCATAGTTTTTGAGTAACAAGCGAAAAAAAAACAATAAAACGGTGTTTTTCGCAAATGAGTATATTTTCGTGTTTTTTCAGCACGCTCTAGCGGCCACATTGTTTAACCATTGTTGACTGACTATTAGTAATCTTCCATAGAAAGAACAACACAAAAAATAAAATAAAAACAATAAATCATTATATGAAAAAGTGCAGCGCTGGTTTGCAAATTCAGGTATCGATATGATGTAAGTACGTCTGTCGCCTATCCAACTAAATGAACCCTTTCGTACCCTTATTTCAGCATTCAAATCTAGTGCACTATTTTGCACTCTGCTAAACAAAAAGTAGCTGCCAGAGTTGTCATTTTTATCATTTTCTGATTGTGTTTATTTGCATCCAGTTGAATTTCCGTTTAAATCTTATTCATTTTACTAATTCTACACTTTTCGAATTCAGTCTCTAAATTTATTTATTTTTTTATTAAATTGAATTTTTCTACTGTTTTTTGTTTTTGTTTTGTTACATTTTTAGATAATGGAAAAACTAAACATTTTTCATTCTAAAGGCTTTTTGGGATTTGTATCTGAGTTCTGATACAATGATTCAAGGCACTTAAATTAAAAGAATGGTATTGAAAATTGCTTAATTCGAAGTTAACAGAGAATGGAAAAACTTGATGTCTGCAGTCACTTATTGAATTCAGTGAATTTAATTCATTGATTTTAAATTGAATTCATATTTCTCGTGAATGCATTTGCAAATTTTTTAATTCATTTAGCTACATCGTTTATGATTTTGTTATGTAATTTATGTTTTGGCTTTTTTGTTTGGCATCACATGATATGATGATGGGTAATGATGATGGTATATTTTAGTGACACAACTATAATAAAAGATTCACGATAATATTTGCATTGTAATAGCAGCATGTATAATGAAGAATCAATCAAAGCTTAATTAAGGATACCATCATAAACATAATTTAATAAATTACAAATTTCATTGACACTTGACAATGAATATTATTTTTTACCACGTTTTGTATGACAAGACAAAGACAAAGAAAATTTATCTTCAACGATGTCATAAGGGAATAATTAAACTTTCTAATGTGTTTAAGTTATTATTCATTATTTTTATAAAATCAATGAAAGAAAATGAAATTTGCAAGGGCAGTAGGTATAAAATCAAAAGTCAATGCTTACATCATCTTCAGTGTAAGTTTTGTTTTTGCGATGCAATCTTTGATGCTGCATTATGTTGTAAGCGTAAGTACCTACACCTCACTCTTAAACCACATAACTCTATTTCTCCACAGGTGTTATATTTTGGATTTTCAGGAATACTTTGGCAGCAAGTGAATGGATTTGGCTTCGGGCCACCATCAGTTCCATTGTCGGTAGCTGCTTCATCGCCTTTTCCATTTCCTTCGCCATTTCCATTTGGACCATTTGCGCCTTCCCCTTTTGGCCCTTCGCCATTTTGTCCATCACCATTTCTTGTACTCACACCATCATTCGCACCAGTTTTCGCACCTTATCCACCTCCTCCGCCACAATTTGGATTATTTGACACAATATTACAAGCAATTTTAGCAAAGAAGGTCAAATTTTTTCCACAACCTTATTCTTACCCTCCCCCACCTCCACCTCCGCCACCGCCACCACCACCATCATATTATCCTCCTCAAGTATATGATAATTTATTAAAAATTAAACATATGCATAAATACATATTTTTTTTGCAGTATCCGAAAACACAAGAACATCATCTGAAGATACATATAACAAATGATTCCGGGGATGATAAGGGACATCATCATCACCATGATGATTGGCACGAGGAGAAGCAAGATTGGGATTAGAACTCTTTTTGGAGCGAAAAAAAGGTGTCTTTGAACTAACTTGCTGTAATTTATTTTTATATGAATATCGATAATAACATTTTTCTATGATTTTCAAACTAACAAAAGGAGACCCTTAAGTAATTAAAATGGATCAAAAACTAAAGGAACAATAAATCTAAAAAAAATGCAAAACCTTCCTTGACAAAGGATGGACTTAAAAATTGTTTAATTGTCTTCTAGCGTAATGGTTTATCACACGAAGGTATTTTTGTACATAAGTCCATTGATGCAATATAGATTTTGGATTTTGCAGAGATATCTATTGCAGAATATTTGTATTTGTAACCATATTTGGTAACAATTTTGTGTTTATTTTGTTCAGTTTGTTTTATTTTGTCTTTGAAAATGGAGTGTGTGAAGTTATCCCCTATTTCTCTTTTAATCCAACTTTTGAAAGTTGTGCTAGGTTTGTGTGATAATTTTTGTTTAAAATATTTAAAAAACTATTTAATTATTATTGAAAACATTAACCCACTATTTTTAAAAAATCAACGTTTTCTGAAACTCTAAAATTATACTTGATACTACTATGCTTGTGCCGGGTTTCGTGTATAAATAATTTAATATGAGGGTTCATAGGCAAAAAACTCCAGTGGATAATGTAAAGTTAGCCCTCATTCCTCTTTGAATTTCTAACTTTTTTTTTACTAGAATGTTAAATGTGTTCTAATATCATTGTGCAAAATATTAAAACTTCATTTAGTCCAGTAAAATTAGCTTTATAAAACGTACAAAAAATACTGTAGTCAAGATTATACATATTTCAGCTTGAAAGACTATTTGGAGAATCTAAATCCACAAAGTTCACACAAAAAAAATTCTGCCCGCCATTTTGATAAAACCCGTTTATACGGTTTTTTCGACTATTTTGGGAAAATATGTACTTTTACGGGGAAAATATGTTCTACAACTTTGGCTCACAAATATTTTTGACAGATCTCTCCCATAAAAAGTTATTGGCAAAAAACTGTCAAAATTTTGGAGATGGAAATCATTCTTAACGATTTTCTCACCTCCCGTTAATCTAAACAAAGATTAATTTAACATACTTTTCTTAGAACTTTTAATTTTCGACACATCTGTATATTCAAAGTTTCTGTACATAAGGCACGACTGGGTCGCACAAACTTGCTCTTGGGTGACTTTCGTGTTAACAACTGGGAAATTCATTTGACCAGTATTTGGGAATACTATACGTCGTCTATACCTATAAAAATATTTCTTTTTTTTAATCTTTAAAAAAAAATTATGCGTTAAAAAAAGTATTTATGTGAAAGACGTTACCGTTGCCAACAACTCTATTACATACATGCAATTTTATCAAATTTTTAGAGTGTTAAAATTCGTCAAAATCAGTACAATCATTCAAAAGATAGTCGGTGCAATAAAACACATTAAAGACACGGCAACAAATCTTTTATCGAAATTAATATGTAATTGTACTTTTTTCGAGAAAAAGATAATTATTACAATGTTATCATATCACTTTTGAGGTCTAGGCTAATTCACTGTATGGACAAATCACTGTGGAACACAATTCACTGTGGGGACATTAATTCACTGTGCACAATTCACTGTGGAGCAATTCACTGTGTGCATTTTTGTGTGGTGCACTATTCGCGCGCGCGAATTGCGCACGAATTTATTACCATTTTGTTAGCAATCAACCAACATCAACTTTGTTGGATAATTTTCCTTAAAATTGAAAAAGATAATTTTCAATGATATTTATAACTGGCTCTTTATCGAGAATTCGGTGCACTTTCCCACTTTCCTTTAAGCAATATTAGTCTAAGAGATGGTTGTAGAAATTCCGGACAAACTCGATACAAGAAATTTTTTTCGGGAAATGGTTAGATTCGAGTTGGAAAAGCAAAAGCCAGACATTCAGAAATCAGAATGCAAGACATACACGGGTGTGGGAGTTTAAACATCTCATACAAGGCTGATTCTTACTATACGTAATGGAGATTGAACCAAAGACCAACACACAAAATGTCAGAAGTCCAAGTGGAAGACTTAAAAATTTTTTTTATACTTTTACTCAAAAGGAGAAACAACTGTGAAATTATAAAATTAAAACTATGTACATATATTAATTAAAAGCGGTGGTTTTCATACAATGCAACAAACAGCTAGAGTAAGTAGGTTAGGTCAATACAAGACAAAAATGATATCGGATAGGTGTCTATCTCTCCCCCTTCAAATTGGAGGGACCATTCTCTAAAAAATATGACTTACCACCATGGAAAAAAAATATTTACAAACAACATATATGCAATTCATATAACTCTTTTCAAAGCCAAAATTAAATTCTTCAATTAAGAAATTGATTTGTGATATTTTAGTAAATAGTTTTTGAGAAATTTAATTTAAAAGTAAAACTTGTACGAGATGGTTTTTTTTTGCGAAAAAAATGCACGTTTAAAGTTTTCCCGCCTACCTTCTGATTGTGTGGCTTTTGCGTTTCCGACTCCAATCGAACCATCCCCCGAAAAAAATTTCCTTTTGTCGAATGGGTCCGAAACCACCTTTCTCGTCTATTAGTCCAGTCACCTTAGTACTAAAAAAGGTTCAAGCCTGTCACAAACTAATTGCAAGTTGAAACCACGTTTAAACAATTTTTTTTGTGAATAAAAAAGGGCAACAAACCGTTTTTTTGCAAGCATAAAAAGTTATTAACAAAATACGACAAAATAGGATTTTTATCAAATGGTCTTTTTTAAAAACAGATTATTTTTTATTAAATAAAAAAAGTAAGCACGCCATCTTCTTCAACGGCTGATTTGCAACAAAAAACAATCCATGGCTTCGTACATTTGACTTACTGTTTAGAAGTAATAGACGTCTTTTTTTAAATAGCTAATAAACAAAATATTTTTTTTCGGCTATTTGCAGTGCAGCTTAAATTCTGTAAAAAACATTCAGGTATTCCCAGACTCTATAGAAAGATCAAATAGAAGAATCAGATTTTTAGAACCTAAATTGTTAAAACTATTAATTTTAAATCATTAAAATATTGATTTTTTGCCTCTTTCGGTATTTTGCAGTTCTATCTACCTAAACTTCCGTTCATAGTTTTTTTTTTCATATCAGCCTTAACTCAAAAATTATAGCCAATAAAGTTATTTTTATTATTTTTAATTTGGCAACGCTATATTGAAAAAAATATCTTTATAAATGCATTTTTTAAATGCAAACTTAATGCTTTTATTTATTTCCAATCTAGTACTGTAAACCAGATGGGCCTACAACTTTTACTTTTTAAAAAATGAAATAATAAAGAAACATACCTCTTCATAAAAACAAGATGAAACTCTCTTAACAGTAACTTAAGCTTAATTTTTTTGTTTTTTGTTTTTATGAGGCTGTAGGTTTCGTTCTGATTTTCAATAATTGATTGGAAATTAATATAAGCATTGTGATCGAAAAAAGGTACCTACTCACAATTTTTTTTTTTTTTCAATAAAGTGATGCCAAATTAAAATAATATTTAATGGGATTCTTGTGCAACAATTTTTTAGTTTAACTACAAAAAAAAAAAACAAACAAAAAATCAATATTTTAAATAATTAAAAATCATAGTACAATTAGGGTTATAAAAATCTGATTCTTCAATATAATCTTTATATAGATTCTAGGAATACATACAATTTTTTACAAAATTTTAGCTGCACTGCAAATAAAAAAAAAATTATTTATTTAACAATTTAAAAGTGGCAACCACGAAAACCAAATTGTTGCAAATTTACAGTTCTACAAGATGGCGTACAACTTACTTTTTTTTTATTAAACTTGTTTTCGTAATTTGTTAATTGCTGTGTATTGTTTTTTTGTTTTCTGTCAAAAAAAAGTTCCGAATAGCTTCATTCATACTAATAGATATACTTATAGATATTGTGAAACAAGCCCTTAGTCAAGATGAGGTAAAATTGCGCCCTGTCAAAAAATCTTAAACAAAAATTTAAGCATTAGAACTAAGGCAGCAGTTTGTTCACCCATAAAAAGAAATAAATCACCAATAAGATCCAGAAGAACTGATAATCCCTTTGATCTATTTTGAAATAATCACTTCAAAAAAACTTTAGTCACAAATAGAAAAGATGGTATTATAGCATAGAAGAGATTCCAAGTGCTAGGTAGGATGAAAACATTAGTGTTATCGCATTTTTCTTTTCTCCCTCTCTAATTACTGAGAGTCGTGACATTCAATATCACCCTCCTAAAATTATTCACAGCTAATAAAGAAAGCTAAAACGTAAGCCGATATGAAGATCAATATCTAAAATCTGCTTAAAATTGAGATTTCAATAGTATAGATGATTGATTACTCACCTTTATATCGTATGTAAAAATATTTCCCCATCGGCTTCCGATAAATGCTGTACTCCATTCGATATCGATAGATTGTAATGGTTCCTGGAGATTCAATGATTGAATTTCTAAGCCAAAGTTCTACAAAAATTAAACAAAATAAATTTGTATAGCAAATACTGCTTTTAAGTGAGTAAACGAAAAATAAAGTTTCCATTTATGAATATTTTTTTTAGAAAACACTTACGATAGTGTTGGTTCTTCTTGTATAACATCAATCGATAACTTTCGATTACTAGTTGATTGTTTGTTATATTCTCAAACAAACTTTCATTATGTTTTTTTATTCATATTAAGAAAATAGTTTAAAAAAAACTCACCTCAATCGAAGTTTTTTTTAAAAACCCATCAAGTGATGTCGTGTAAATAAAGCTCTCCTTCGGACAATTAAAAATCTGGGTTATGGCTTCGGTATGTTTGGAAAATTTCGATTCCAACACACGCGTTTTAATGTTAAATTTGTAAATGTTTCCATCTTCTGAGGCAGCAATTATTGCATCTCTAATAACAATAATTTGCGTAATCGGAAGCTTCCATCCATCTAGACTTCCATTCTTTACACCTGAATAATCGAATTGTGGCACTTCAATCCTGATAACTTCTTCTTGTTTTGGTTCAGACTTCGTCTTAGTTGCTGAAGTTGTCTCAGAACTCTTCTCCGATTCAGAACTGCTAACCTTTTTTGTTTCTGTATTAACTCTATCTTTTCCTTTTTTAGTTGATGTGGCGTTTTTTTCAGAACCCTCCTCACTTTTAGAACTAATAGCCCTTTGCTTAGCTTTCCTTGATTTGAGTACTTCTGCCATGACTGCTTTGGTTGTCTTCGTTCCATTGATTGCGTTGACTTTTAAAGGTATAATCCGCTTCTTCCGATTCTTCAGTTTCTCCGGCGTTGTCGGTAATATTTTTCTCTTTACAGCACTTGTTGTCTCTTGAGCTGGTGTCACTGAAGTTGGTGGTATTACTTGAGTTGGTATCACAACAGTTGGCATCATTGGAACTGAGCAGCTAGTTGATGTACTTGCCAGAGCTGAATTAAGAAGTATATACTTTTCATTTTGTAATTTCATTGACCACAAGTCCACCTCCATTTTGTCTTTTTGTAGTTTGAGAATCATCTCCTCAATGTACATCTTTCGTTTGTGCAGTTCTACGAGTTTAACATCAATTTCTCGAATACTACTAACAGCTTCATCTCCAATCGAATTCTGCTTCAAGGAATCAATATCAAAGGAGTAATTAGCAAGTGGAGGTTGCATCATTCCAAGACTACTAAATGGTGAAATGGTATCGACTTTTATGGGTGACGACATAGTAACAAGATTACTCAATGGCGGGGTGGATTCAATTTCAATGCACTTTTTTTCACCCGGAGACTTCCACAATCTCGAGGGTGGTTCCTCATTCACAATTTCTTCTGTATCTGATTCCGAATCAGATTCATCAGACGATACTCTTTGTGATGAATTCGCACTTTTGGTGGAAGATTTTGATGATGGTTTATCCAATTTGTTGGGACTTTGATGTTTTTGTGATTTTACTGAGCTAGAACTTTCCCTTCGTTTTCTCGAAGCATCAATGTCATCATCAGAATTTCCTTGATTACAACTAACAGAATTACGACTTCTCGTTGAATATATTGCAGCTTTATTCTTTCGCATAGTTTCTTTTTGTTTTTCAAAAAGATTAAGAATTGCCTTCATGAGGAATTCCAGGGCTTGAGCATTGTCAGCAGAGCTTAAATTACGCTTTATTTTAAGTTTTTCTTTTTGTTCGAAAAAACTGTGTTTAGCTTGCTTAGCACAAATTCCATATATGTACAACAGGGAGCTTTTCGTGGTTTTTGAGTATTTCTCTTTGTAGCGGGTACGTTGAGATAAAGTCAAATTTGGCAGAATGAGTTTTTCGAAATTTCCAACCACATTCGCTTCAAGTATTCGTTTCCTTCTTCGACGACGCTTGAATGAAGAAGAATTACTACAATGGCTTCCACTTGAAGTCGAACTTGTATCAGAATCACTGCTTGAGCTTGAGCATGAAGAACTCGATGATGATGAATCAATTATAAGAATAGGTTCTGTAGACTGGCTTCTTCTTCGTTTGTCTACTTTAGGTGGAGTTATTTTTCCCGATTGAGATGTACGTTCGTTCAACATCTGTAGCTTACTCTTAAGGTCCGGTGATTTCGGTGATGATTCATTTGAATGTTGAACAGTTTCTGTAGATGGAGTAGTAGGAGTTGGAGTTAGAGTTGGAGTTGGAGCTGGCATCCGAGTTGAAGATGGAGATGGAGTTAAAGCTTTAGTCGGAGCTGGTGTTATAGCTTTATTCGGAGCTGGAGTTATAGCTTTAGTTGGAGCTGGAGTTATAGCTTTAGTCGGAGCTGGAGTTAGAGCTTTAGTCTGAGCTGAAGTTGGAGATTGAACTGGTGCTGTTTCTGGTGCTGGAATTGCAGCTGAAGCTGTAGTTAGAGCTGAAGCTGAATTTGATGTTACATTTGAAGAAGTAGTACTATCAGACTTATTAGCCTGTTCAATTAGTTTTGTTTGTAAATCTTCAAGTAAAACTATACCGAAAGCTTTTCTAATTTCATCCAATACAACGGCAGGAATGTTCATCGAATCAACAATTTCATCTGGGATAATGACACTATTTTCATTACCTTCTTGAGGAGTGAAATTCATGGACTTTAGCTGCTTGCGGATTTCTTCTCTAAGCCTTTTACGTGCCTGAATTTTTAATGCAGCATCGTATTTAGTTCCGGAACTATTTATGACGTTTTTTATACCAACTTTGTCCATATTAGCAACGCGCTGAACAAGATTCTCACTCAGGCTTCCGTTTTTAGTAAGTCTTTTCTTGCGTTGCACCAAATTCGGTTTAAGGGATCGTTTTTTTTTATTCGGAGTAGTTGGCGCAATTATATCAGCTCTATTCAAATCTTGAAGTTCGCTCTTGATGAGTCGAGAAATCGGAATAACCGATATTGAAGGCGTACGATTGTCAGTGTTAATGCAGTTTTCTAAACTGAATTCTGGTTCTGGGAATTCAGTTTTTATATTCAATAATAGGTCGTCACTGCTATGATCTGTAGTGTCGGGTAGTATTACATTTGAAAAAGCATTAGGCTGACAGTATTCGTTTGTTTGTTCGTTTTCTCTAAATGCAATTTCTTGGTTTTGATTTGTTAATGATTCCTTCTCCGAGTATTCATTTGTTTGATCAGGTGCATTAAATGCTAATTCTTGATTTTGATTTGTGAATGGTTCGGGGTTATTAAATGCAACTTTTTCGTTTTGATTTGAAGATTCTGATCCTCTTAGTTCACAGTTGGGAATATTTGGATTTTCGAACGAAACATTTTGAAATTGCCCAAAATTTTGTTGTTGGAAGTTTCTAAATAAATCTATGGGTGGGACATTTTGGAAATGTGGATTTTCAAAATGTTTGTTGTTTGAATAATTTGGTTGTGGTCGTTGCCATACGCGATGGCCGTATCTATTACCAGAAGAATTCCATCCTCGATTTGGTCTTCTGTCAAAATGCCGATTAGGATATTCGTATCGACTTCTTCCACGCTATAAGGACACATTATAATATATAGCAATATATATTTTACCTATATTAGATCACTACAAAGCTTACGTTTTGGTTGTTGTGGGCTGAATAACGATTGTTGTGTTTGTTAGTTGATGGATATCGTTCTCTGGAATAAAAGAAAAAATAATATTTAATATTTATTTTTTTTTAATTGAAATGAATATTATTACATTTAATGAAATTGCAATTTTTGTAATAAGAAGTAAGTATAGTGTTGAAGTTTTGGAGATTCGAACAAAAAAGTCACTTGCTTGAAGAAAAAGTGCAACAAAAATATATACGAGTATCTTATATAACATGCTTTTGCAAAGTTATCTAGATAATAAAGTATTATTATTTTTATTTAATCTTATGCACACAAAGTCACCTGACTACGCAGTGCCGTGATATAAGGCCGTACGAAATAAGGCCATATTTGTAAATATGACCTTATTCCACTTTGCATTAGTGAAAGGAAGTCTGTAAGTTTGGCTTTATTTCGTTTTGCAAAAGTGAAATACGGTCCTATTGGCTTTATTGCGCTATGACCTATGCTAGAGCCTTAGTTCAATTGTTCGAAAATTAATAAGACCAGCTCAAATTTAAGTAATCATATTTCTTACCAGAAGAAAACAACGTTACAGTGAACTAGTAAAGTCAAGTTGATAAAATTATTATTTTTTTTTTTAACTTACCTAGTGATTGTAAATGAAAGTGATTTTTTTTTTTGGAAATACGAGCGTCGCGTTTAGCACTATAATATGGAAAACAAAAGATGCGATTTAATACTCCTTTTTCATTTTTAAGCGAGCAGCTTTTTGATGGTAAGAAAAAAAGGAACAAGCGCGTAGCGAAAATAAATTTAAGCCAAGAAAAAATCGACCTGGCGTGTGAAAATTAAAAATTTGCATGAATTTTTCTTATTTTACAAACTCGTTTGGGACTTATTTCACTTTTACAAAGCGTAATAGAGCCAAATAAAATATGGCTTAATTTCACTAATGTTAAGTGAAATAAGGTCATATTTACAAATATGGTCTAATTTCGTATGGCCTTATTTCACGACACCTCAATCGTATAGAAGCAACATTATTATTACACCACCATATAAATGTTTCTAACAGACAATTCTTTGTGTACTCCGCGCCGGCCGTTGGTCTGTGGACCTCCTTACCTGCCGAACTGAGAAGAATGAATAACTTTAAAAAAGATTTCGAAAATCATTTTAGGTGCTGAATCAATTTCAGTTTTCTCTTAATGTCTACATTTTTGATATTTATTATTATTTTTTTTAGTTTTTTTTTTTTTAATTTTGAGTTTGAAAATTAATTTTTTTAAAACTGTTCCCTTAAACAACTTATTTTAAAAATTAAATAAAAGAGTAGTTTTCTGGCTTTCTAAAAAATATAACAAGGCTTTGTATCATTCACCGTTGATTTTGAATAATTTCTTTTCTGATTTAAGTCAATGTTTTAGAAAATTGCCCCTCCCGCCTAAACGGGGGGAAATAGACCCCCCCTCCCTTACGATTTTTTTCCTGTCTTAACTCCACACGCTCAAGCTTTTTGGTGCATCTTATACCAATCACTCTGTATATAATATGTACCTACTTTAACACACACCTGAAGTTATTAGTGATAAAATGTTTGCATATCTCAAGTCTTAATGGAGACCCATTAAATTGCTAGCGCACATGCAACAATTAATGAAAAGTTAAACGTTTTCATATTTACGAGATAAGAATTAAATGGTGGTGATATCTTCGTCGCTTCTTTATTAAAGTACATATACGACGGGAGAACGACATACATACCTTCACAAATGAAAGAAACACGTCGCCGTATCATTTGTATATTTTTTGTCATTAAAGTGTTACCACCTTTATTATCTTTTCACATATCCAAGTAACTTGTTTTCTACAAACAGGAGAATGTAAATAAGTGGAGAAAAAGAACACTTCAAACTTAAGATGTTCCAGATGGAATATCGCAACATGGGATGGAGTCACGTTTTGTAATTTTGATTGACTTCTGTGACTTTTCACAGAGGATTTGAAAAATATATCAACCGATATAAATTTGTACAAATATCAATAGAGAGAAGAGAACTAAGTTCATATTTCGGCAAACATACTATTAGGTCAAGTTTAGTTGACATTATGTATGTATGTATTGTATGTATATGACGAGAAAAAAACTTTAAATAACAAATTCCGAAATAGTAGGTACCTATATATTTTTTTAAAAAGTCATCAACTCACCGATTTTTGAATAAATTATTTTCATTTATATACGAATTTCCAGACGGTTTTATCTGTAACTTAACATCTTAAAACATAAGGATGTACATTTCTGAGCTTTATTTGTTTTGGAACTGTGATTGTTTTTGGTAAAAAAAACAAATATATGCACCGATATCCTCATTTTCTTTTTTTTTAAAGAGGTAGTTACCACTATTTTGGAGATCAGTGCCTCAACAAACATGTGTCTCCAGCTAGTTTTGAATTGAACTAACCGCCACCACTTTTGAAAACCCTTTTTTCAGATGCATCTGAAAACTAATCCAAGTCAGGGATCATAAGAAAGAGGGCGTTGAGCAATAGCTCCCAAGGCAATATTGTCCAAAGCAATTTAGAAATTTCGCCCAAAAAAAATGCTAAACAAATTGTTTTTGTATTTTTTTTTTCTATTTTGGGCCCTATATCCGTGTTTAAATCTATTTTTCAAATAGTGGAAAAGGAAAAAAAGCCCGAATTAGGAAAAATTGCCCAAAACAACAAAATAAATAGAAAGATCACCCAAATAGAGGAAATATCAATCAATTTAGTGGAAATATTGGCTGGAAATAGAGAGCAAAAATTAGGAAATATCGCCCAAACAAAAACAGTTTCTATACGATTTTTTTTTATGATATTGCCTTTTATGATTTTGGCGATATGAAATTGTGGGCGTTAAATAAACTATTTGGGCCAAAATTCATTTTTATTTTTGGGTTTCGGGCGTTAATTTTAATTTTTGGGCGAAATTTTAAAATTTATTTGGGCGATATTGCCTTGGGCGCATTGCTCAACGCCTAAGAAAGACCATCAGACATCGTCCAGGTTAGGTTCCCAAGTCAGGCATCGTGCAGCTGTTTAAAAGAAAGTAAGTTGGTATAAAGAAAAGTACAGTTCGGGAAAAAAATCTAGAAAAAACAACAACAAATATAAAATTTTATCAAAATTAATTAATTTTTTTTTTCGAGAAAAATTAAATAAAAAAAAACTTTTTATAAAATACCTTTTCCAATTTTTTTATTGCAGTAGGCCTATTATTTAAACTTAACAAAACTTTAAGGATATAAAATTTCGTCAAAATCCATCGATTAAGCCATTTACCAAATCGGTGGATTGTGACGAAATTTTATATCCTTAAAGTTCTGTTAAGCTTAAATAATAAAACAATTAAACAATTGGTATACAAAAGTATCGTTCTATGGCAGATACCGTTAACTAGCTTCTCCGGAAAGAAACATTTAGATGAAACACATCACCATTGGCAACAAATCACTTTTATCACAATTTTACCAAAATCGGTTGTTTTTTTTTTTGAGAAAAATTTAATTCAAAAAAACAAATTTTTAGAAAATAGTTTTTGTCGTCAAAATCGGTGCAACCGTTTAAGACCTAATTTTTTCCGGAAAAAAAATTAATTTAAGAAATCACCGTTGGCAAATATGCTGTCATAATAAATCTTATCAGAATTGATTTTGCGAGAAAATTGGAAGTATCGGTAACGCTTATATGGTGTGTACAGTTATTTTAATTCCTAAAAATCAAATAAAAAAACGTCCAAGCGTATTACTTTAAGCATGTAAATATGGTGAAAACGAAAAGACGAACTGTGGTTAACTGAGTTTCAAAGCCACTGGTTAAGAAAAATCTCTGCCGAGGGTAAACAAATACGAAATTTACCCAGAGCTTGAACGGGCCAAAAGTATATCCAGAGTCGCTCATGTAAGGTCTTATGTTTTCGATAATGTATTCTCTCCTTCAAGACTGTTCTGTTATTGACACCTTTAATTCTGTGTTGGAATCATCAGACATACACTCACCCGCAACAATACCTCGCCATTAAAAAAGATCTATTGAAACCCACTGTCATTCTGATTGACTTTTTCTCAGTTCAAACATTTCTTTCATCCATATTCGAGCAACAATACAATGAATTCAGAATTTTAAAAACCTTCCAAAAGGAAAAAGAATCCTTTTTACGTACGTGTTTTGCATATTAAATTATTGCTGTCGCACCTATCGGTATAAGTAAATATACCCACCTAATCAGGACCCCAAAATAAAAACCACAACTACCCACCAACAGCCATACAACAATGTCAGTCAAAATCCTTGAAATGGAACCTAATTTGTAAATTTACCTCAATTTACTTGCTATTCAAAAACTTTTGCAAGTCAAAAACTTTTATGCTTGACAAAAATACCATGAAATATTTATCGTTGTGATTAATGAAAATATTTATTTGAAATGTTACAAGGAGGAAAGGACGAGTTTCTCCATTCCCATCTTGATGATAAAGGAAAACCTAAAGTCACGTCACGCCCTCAAGTCAGGTGCGGGAACCTTCTTATTATATTTTTCACTTCTTCATCCTCTTCTTCGTGTTGATGAAGAATAAAGTTGGAATTTTAAATCATTTATAAACAAAGGACATGCATTTTTAAACGAAGTAATTCAAAGGAACATTTTTTAATTAGTTTAAGGTGAAAAGATTTGTGGCGATGCTCCTCCTTTTGAGTTTTTTTTCTCTTTGAGAATTTATTAATATTTTTTGTAAGCGTCTTTTTGAAGCCCCAATCTTTGTGTTGGGTTATAAATTTTAAATCTGTTAAATTAATCCTGAGTTTTCTTCACATTTTTCGTCTTTATTTCGGAGGGGCGAGTTGGGAGTTTGGCGTTGATTGCATTAAGAATTCCATGTTTCTTTGTAAATTAACATCTTTTGGCCGAAGGGGATATTTTTTTTCTGTATTGATATTGAAGGTGGTCAATTTTAATATACAAGATACAACATTATTAAAGTAATAAATGGGAAATGTTCAACAATTTTTTATATTATTTATATAGTTTTTTTTTAAATGGAGTTTTTAAGCTTTCGTATATAAAATGTTTTTGACGAATCTGGACCCTAAAAGAAAATTGTATGTATGCATGTCAAAAAATCAAACTCCAGATAACAACCAAACATCACAAGGATATGCATCGTGTAGCCACTTCAATATATTACACTACTTAAGAAGGTGGTACTCAATACACATTTCAGCACATAATGGAAATAGAACTATTTTCTACAAATCGTATACATAATGATATGCTTATAATTTTAAATTGAAAGGAAGAAACAAGAGAGGAGTTACAATTGATAATTATTTAGTCGTCTATCAGGACAAAGATATTATCAGCGAAGAAATCAAAATTACATTAACTTTTACTAATTAATTACTGTTTCTTTGGGCTAACTAAATCCATTGTTTGTTGCAGAACCATGGTCGGGTATATAAAGAAGAAGTAGAAGATCTCAAATGACTTGGGTGTTAAAGATCTTCAAACTGAAAGCAGCAAGTTAGATATGGAGCCATCTGGAGGAGCTTTATAAGTAAGGACCACTAACTAGGAACACCAAGCACTGTATAGTTAAAACGAAAAAGAGTAAGTCATACTTAAAAGGTCGCTATAATTTTTAAAAATTACTTGATGAGTTTGGGTTATAGGTTGCAAAAATTACTCAATTGAGTTTTGCAAAAAAAAAAAAAAATCGAATTATCAAAAAAAAAAAACTTTCAAAAATAATTTTTTTAATTTTTTTTTTCATTATTATTTAGGTCTAGTAGTTGTTTAAGCATATTCAATTTCGTCAAAATCGGTGCAGCCGTTCAAAAGATAGTCGGAGTAATAAAAAACAGTTATGGCATGGTACCGTTAATAAGCTGATTCTGACAACAAAATTCAAACAAGCTTGTAATTAACTTGTTTAAAAACAAAGACCAATATTTTCTCATTGGCAATAGGACGAGTTCTTTCACGATAAAATATAACTATAAGCTTAAAAGTTTTATGAAAGACATTGAGAACATTCGAAAAATTATTTTTTAAGTCCAAATTTGAGCACAACCATGTGTATACAAAAATTCAATAAAAGAAGATTGCTACTCAGACATGATGTTAATTGGATTGCGTTTTTTTGTACCTATCCTATCCGGCAATAAAATGGTGACATTGAAAGGTCCTGCTTTAAAAAAAATTAGATTGAATATGATTAAAAATTTTATTCATTATAACTACATAACATTACATTATAATCATTGAAAACAAATTGAATAATATAAGGCATGACATTTGAGTCGTCTGCCTGAGTAACAACATATCGATAAGTTTAACAATAAAATAGTATGCCTATTTTGCCAGCAAATTGTTGAAACTTCTATTATAGAGTTTTGACTTGTGGTACCTATATGGCGCTGTGCCGTTCTTCCACACTGGAAAAATAACTGCGTATGCATTTGTCCTATTCTATTTATACATGCTTCACGAAATAGCGTTTTAAATTTGTTATTACATATTTCTGTAAAATGCAATAATTAATAAAAGCATTTATACTTACACAGTTGTATAAAAATATAATACAGTCATTCTTTCTTTTGCTGCAAAATAATTCTGGAGATGCGGGGCATCGATCCCCGTACCTCTCACATGCTAAGCGAGCGCTCTACCATCTGAGCTACATCCCCGTTAAAAAACAGGGTTTTAATATTACCAAAAGAAATAAGTAGCCAACGAATAATGTATTAATATCGTACCAATGCAGAAGGTGTGTTCAATGCATAACAATGAGCAATTTACCATGGTCAGCAGAACCAGTTCAAGACACTTTCGATTAAAGCCTAATGTATACCATGAAAAAGAAAAGGCACCAAATAAACTAGCTACATGGTAACAAATTGAAAATAAAAAAATGGCCAATTATTTCGTTCTCATTGATAAATTTGATTCGAAACTTTTTCTTAGCCATGACGTGACCTATTTAGATTGAGACTTCAATTGGTTAAGCAAAACCACAAAAATATGTATGTTATTGTTCGCATTGATATCATGCAAGCGCCAATTTAGTCGGCCTTCTTTTTATTTATCATATTTCTTGAGTTAATACAATTAATTATTTTTATAAAGGGGATGTAGCTCAGATGGTAGAGCGCTCGCTTAGCATGTGAGAGGTACGGGGATCGATGCCCCGCATCTCCAATTACATTTTACTCTTAGAATGTTAAGAAATCATTATATTTTGCATAATTTTACAACGATTAATATACATATAGGTTTGGTCGTTTCCTTGATTTTTATTAACAAAAAAATAATAACTAAAAACGAATTTTAGAAATATTAAACCAATCCGCTAAAAGGATGAAATTGAATACATAAAACAAGCTATTATGTATTTCTCAGTGTCAACTATATTCATTATCAAGTCAATAAAGCCATTCAAGTTCGACAAAATAAGCGGAAAGCTGAATACTGGTACATAGCTTCCTTTTCCTTATTGTATTCTAAGGAATTTTGATACAGTCCAGTCAATAAAGGTTTTCAATTGTAAATAAATCCGACAGTTTTGAAACTTTGCACACTTAATATGGGGTGTCTCTGGAGATACAAAAAAATTCCCCAAAAACCCGACTGGAGCGCTTGGGACAGTGAGGAGAAACATGTCATTTTTTCGGGCTTACGCCTTTATTTTAGAAACTGTTACTCAAATCAAAAATATATCTTCAACAAAAAAAAACATATTTTAAATAATCTTTTCAGCTCTGGTTAAATCTCTGGTTTGGTCACCATAGACTTTTCTTAACCAGGGGTGGAATCGGCTAAGGTGTTTTGTGATAAGTGACAGTCAAAATCTACACTTTCTGTCTGCGTAAGGTAATCATCACAGTGATAGCTAAAAACCAATCACCAAAATATTGTGATAGTCATCTTCTCATAAAATTGACGTTTCATTTTTATTTTTGTGGCAATGTGACTAGAGTTACCACACGCATACAAAACATTATAAATTTTTCAACTTTTTTTCAATTTTAGTCACCAAATCATCAAAAACAATAATTCTTTTACCATATGAGTATACAACAATCGAAAATAAATGGTTAAATTTAGAGTTATTGCATTTATTCACGAAAAAAATAACAATTTAAATGAATTTACTGGAAAATATGACTACGGCAACAATGTTTTTCACAAATGTCACTGACAAATTGAACAAAGTTGAATTGAGTTGAATTGGTGGATGTGATCACCTTACGCAGAAGGAAAAATTAATTTGATCACAAGTGATGATCAAAAATGTGACAATCAACTATCATATTACGCGATTCCACCCCAGTTGTTTTGAAACTCGGTTAACCAGTTTGTCTTTTCACCATTTTGTCTACTTAGGTTACCAAACCAAAGATAGTTCCAGTTTTCCAGTGGCCCAGTTGTAAAACGGAATTTCTGGTTAAGTTTGTTTATACTTTTTTGAATGCAAGAGAAAGAGATAGAAGATTTTGTCAATAATTGATAACAGTCTGTCTCGTTTCGATGCACATGGATAAACTGAAATGATTCATTTACGAACAATGGAAAACAAAAAAATATACATAAAATATAGGGGTGGAATTTATTAAGATGAAAGATCATCATTTTCTTTAAATTTATTAGTTGTGATAATCAATTATTATCCAATATATTATTTGTCATTTAACACAAATGTGAAAAAAATAATACGTAACTATAGAAATTCTTTGGTTAACCAAGCAAAATTGACTGGTTAATGAAATCTCTGTTTACCAAAGCTGAAAAGACTGGACCTAAAACATTTATTTATTTAAACATCGAATTCCTTTGATTTTGATAGGGTTGATCGGAAGATTTGACTTTTTTCATTGTATGAATCAACGAAGGAGCTTATCTTGTGATTATGTTGTAGGTAACTACAAAAATTATATACGAGGGTCTGATTTAAAAATTTACTATAACTTACTTTATTTAATTTAATTTTGCAAATCATTTAAAAAAGAACAACACGACACAATTATTATTTTGCGATTATAGAGAAGTGGAAAAAAGTGGGCCCGGAAATTCTGTCTGTCTGTATGTATCGATACCAACACTGCCGCTAACTTCGTAAAGGCCCTACCTAACAAATTTTCGATTTAGAGAATATTACACATTTATAGTGAGAGCATTGTATTTGATATTATGATATATTCATATTATTATTTTATATTATATACAAAAAATAAAGCACAACTTTACTTAGGCGACTAAGGCCCGTTTGCTCATACTCGACATAAGGCCTTAAGTATAACTTAAATTTTTAAGTTCCACTTATTGGTTTGCACGAACTTCAAAGTTAATCATAAATCTCAGTAAGTAGAACTTAAGTTAAGGGAAAGAAAAAGTGGATCATTAGATATTAAGTTCTACTTAACAGTTTTTTGATATAAACGGATTTTTTTCTCGTAAAAAAAATTATATTGCATAAAATTTGTGCTATATATCTATATAAACGTTATAAATTGGCATCAAATAAAGACAAACAAAAATATTCTGCAAATTACCGTATCCAAAAACGAATATTAAAACTTTTTGTAGGTGTCATTCACACATTAAAAACTTAACAGTCAGAAAATTACCCTTCCCACTCAAACGGGGGAACACAAGCCCCACTCCCATATGATTGTGTTTTACCTTGACCTTAACTACGCGTTTTAGCCTTTTTTTTCATCTAGTGCAAGTCACCCTGAATAATTGCAAGTAAAAAGCAAGTCTATTTTTTTACTCGTTTTTTCCTTATAGCTTCTAAGATACTAAATCTTAAAGTAACAATGTTATGTCACTTTGTAGATAATACAAATTTTAACAAAAAAAGTATTTTATAGTTTTTTCATAAAAACGCACACAAACGTAGAAAAATGGAAAAACACAAAAATAATCTTAAATTCAAGATGGCGGCTGCTGCACAAGACCTAATTTCCGGCAAACTCAGTTTTTTATTCAGTATCAATCCCTCTACAAAACTGTATTCAAACTTTTATTACTTTTTGACTGTTTTATTAAGTTCTTTTCATGGCCAGCTGACGTATTTTCCACCGGAATCTAGTCAGCTGACGAGTGGTTTCTAATAGTTAACGGTTGTATGAACCATATACACAGAGTTTTTTTTTGCCATGTTTAAGACATCACCCACGTCAAATCCCCTGCGTATATGCAGCAGCTGACGACCGGTTTTGTTATCAGCAAGGTCACAGCTAGGAAATATATAAAATTCAGCTTTGGAGAAATCACTCATTGAAAAATGAGGCGTTCAGAATATTAGTGGAATAAGTGTACAAATTTGAAGTTTAATGAAGATAGATCGACGATATCAAAAAGAAATGCTGTCATATCGACTGATAACAGTATGTTTTTTTTCGGTAATTACTTTTTTTTTGACAAGTACACATCAGAACTACATATGTGTTTAAGGGTTTAATCTCATTTTTTTCCAAAAGGCACTTAGAACATTTTTATTCTGAGCGCCTCAAATATCGCTGCCTCCCGGACTATAACACACACAATAGCAATCCGATTCACGAAAACAAAACAACAAAATGTCACTTTTTGCATGATTTTATAACTGAAATTTAGAAGGAAAAATTGATTTTATTACATCTAAATGGTAAATTTCACCGAGAATTTCACTAAACATTAAGTAAAACTTCAAATAAAAGAGCACGAAATGAAAAATTATAAAAATAAATTTGACTGTTCGGGCAAAGCTGACATTTCGACTGAGTTGTCTCAGCTAAGTAAAAGATACATTTTTTGTAACAACGTAGAATAATTTATGTCGAACATAAGAATTAAGTTTAACCTATTTATGATTTAGATTTATGAAGAGTATGAGCAAACGGGTCTTTTAAATAACCCAAATTTTTTTGGTACTTTGCAGGTTACCGATTATCTTCTACAAAGCTGCACTGATTTCGACAGAATCTTATAGCTTAACTAAGCTCAACTAAGCTTGAATAACTGCAATCAAATATTTTAGAAAAAAGTTTTCTATGAAAAGTTATATTTTTTAATTCCATATTTCTTGAAAAATATACGATCAATTTTATATGAGTGATTTGTTGATAATGATGATGTCTTTTATCTAATTTTTTTTCCGAAGAAGCTTATTAACGGTACCTGTCAAAGAATGTTCTTAATACCGATTATCTTTTAAACGGCTGCACCGATTTGGACGAAATCTATTCGAAAAGTTCTGCTGTTTAATAATGCAATAAAAACATTTTAAAAAAGGTATTTTCTTTAAAAATTTAAATTTTTAAATTCCATTTTTCTGGAAAACAATCTGATCAATGTTGGATTATATTTTATGTGAGTGCTTCATTGTCGACGCTGAAAAGTTTGCGAATTTCCCAGTCGTTAACACGAAGGTAACTTACCACAAGAGCAATTTTGTGCGACCCCATTATTTTTTTGTGAAGAAGTATAAATAGTACTGACTACACTGAGGGTGAAATGCGAAAAGCTTTATTTCAGTCTCAAATCTCATTTTTTGAGCTAATATACCACCTTTCGTATGGAAAATAAAATTAGTTTGCTAATGAAATTTAGCTGTAACTAAAAAATGAGATTTGAGACTGAGATAAAGCTTTCGTATACCAGCCTAACGTCCAATTCGTTCACATAGTTTTAAAACTAAATTTTCTAATTTTATTTTTTTTTTGTTTTTTACAACGGTTTCCTAGTAACAAATGAAGTTTTAAATTTGCAATTATATGTGATCGTTACAAACAGTTATTTTAAACATATAAAGCAGGTTACCCAGATATTTGAGATAGGTAAAATTGTAAAATGTAAAATATAGAAATACAAAATATAGGAAACGAAAACACGGAAAACTTATAAACAGAAAAATTATATAAAATGAAAAATTTGCGAAATTTTTTTTCGTGATTTTGGGTTTTCCGGATTTTGGTTTCCGAGATTTCCTTCTTGCAAGGCAGTACCACATAATTATACTCTTCAATGTATTTGCCTTTGTAAATTAGATTCGGCGGTCGATTGTAGGCTCTTGGATAACAATTTCGGATTTGAAATCAAACGAAGGATTGCTCTTGCTTATCGCTTTAAGAAAGCAATTTAGTAACAATTTAGTAGCAATTTAGTAACAATGTATAAGTTTATAAGAACATAGTCAATTCAATCCTTTTCTACAGAGAAGTGGAACATTGCCAAGATTGTATAAAAAAAGAGCTAGGTAAAAATTCTACGATGTATCGTCTATTCTTCGGAGAAGAAGGAGAAAAATGTAATCTTTTTTTTTAAATAAATAAACAAAGCTAAAATTGGTGGAGTACAGAGCTGTTTTTAAAACCAAAGTCTTACATGGGTTTCATTTGTTTTTGTCAGGGACACTCTGTATAGTTAATAATCGCCTACAATTCTATTTTCCGAAAACTTCAAAACAAATACATAGATCATAATAATGAGGAAAAGCAAATTCACTTTCACAGCAATCACTTTCTTTTTATGTATTCTGAACGCGATTTTTTACATTAGATTGGTGCATTTTCATATCAGGTATATAAATATATAAATAAAAAAGAACCTTACTTTAACGACAGACAAAATAGTACCAGGAGATGTGGGGGATCGATCCCCTTTTGTCTCACATGCTAAGTGAATACACTACCATCTGATCTACATCCCCGACGAAAAAATGCAAATATTTCGCGATCATGAACTGAAAATCATAGACAAATCGTTTTTGTCTTTTGTCTTATAATATGCATGGCACGTCTGTACCTCCAAACTTATCATCAATTTATTTTTAGTAAAACTAATACGCATATAGATACGTATAGACGGCATTCATGCCAACGAAATTTTTGTTTTCCTCAATTCAAATGAGAATGAGTTTCACAAAACAAAACAACATCGTAAAACACTTAAAACAATTAAAAACACTCAGGTAATAAATTTTCATTTGTCGGGAAAAACACTTTTCTTACACCACCGAAAATGTACACACAAATATCGCTGTACTCATCTTACATGCCAACTAAAATAAAATAGATGAGCCATAGAGATCTTTGGGGGGAGAGGAGGAAAAGTATAAATCACCAATGGAGCAATCACGAGGAAAAAACATTGTTAATGTAAATAAATATACGTACAAAAACAACCCTTCAACTACAATTTTCCCAAAATAGAGAAAAAAAAAGTATAAAACTTACTATCGTGTAATAATGAAGGAGATACCCCAGGACTCCCAACTCATTTCAAAGAACTGAAAGCGAAATTCCTCTTCGCATAGTATTGTTCGAAGAACTTTATGTGGGAGCAAAATTGACGACAATTGCCAAAGAATCACACAGAACAATACTGTAATTTTCATCCCTTGTTTGTTTTAAAATTCACTGTAGATTCAGTTAAATTAAAACAGAAGCTGTCATCGTAAATAGCACATCATGTATCATTATACGAGGCTCCAAGGAGCACAACACAATTCACCCAACCACCCACCTTCTCTGTACACATACACGTTTTTTAATTGCTTAACAGCCAACTTAGGAAAAACAAACAGGGCGAGACCACCTCATGGGACACTGCAAGGGTGGAAATCAAATTACGCGGGTTGATTTCATTTCTGGGTATCCGAGCACTGGGAGTTTTTTTTTTTAAATAAGTGGAAGGATGCATGCATATGTGATGCGGCAAACAAGGATATTGACAGAATATGTATATGCAAAGAATAAAACAAAAAGAAGGAAGAAGTGTCTTTTGTAGTCGTTAACTCAAGCTATATAGTATTGCTGTTTTCTCCGGTAAATGTGAATATTCATCATTTGCTCACAAGATATGCGACGAGTTTGGGATAAAGCGATTTATATCCATATTTTATATTCACCGTTAGCCAAGGACTTGAACTGTTTTCGTCTGCGGTAGAATAATATATTTGATATATGCATTCTAGAAGTGTTTATTTTAAATTTTTGTACATCAATTTTTGGGAAGGGATAAAAGAAATACAGAACTTTGGATTTTACTTCCATAAGCAGAATTGGCAGATGAAATTGAATAATTAATTAAAAGGCTTTCGTAAATTTCTTTAGAGCTTGAGTACATGTTATACTGATGACTAGTCCTCGATTTGAAGAACTTTTCAGGAATGTTGGGACCTCCTTACATAACAGTTGGTATTGGTTGAGTTACAAATTGTACCACTCAGGATTTTCTATAAAAGCGAAAAGGGATATCTCTAACGGTTAATGGTTTATTTAACAAGAAACATGATACGTGGTAATTCTGTGTTAGTCAAAAATCAAATCCAGTTTAATCTAATTTTTTTCAGGGGTGCTGCCTTTTCGAAAAAGTATAAGTTTTTAAAGAAAACTATTATTTGTCTCGTAGAAGTGCTTCTTATCTTAGCCGTTTGTGACGTCTGGGAGGTACGCCGGAGAATCTGGAGGGGTGTAAAGTTCCTTTTTTTAGAGCTTACGCTTATACACTCCGTGTCGCTTGATTAAGGACAGGCAGTTTTCTATTTTCATTTTGCGATATTTTGGGAAAAAACAAATGCAGAACGAATGAAGGATACATTAGGTTTATGTTGTAAAGAAAATTTAGGATTATGTTGATAATTGTAATATTTATGAAGCTTTATCCAAAAAAGTCATTAAATGTACCTGCTTTTTTGTTTCACTTGATTAAGGACAGTAGACAAATTTACCTGTTTCAAGCTTAAACAGTAAAATTTTTGTTTGCATAAATAAATGTTAGTTTAATCCTAAGAATTGCAACAGTTTTTAGTAATGTGTACTACCTATTGATCGCTGAATCACTTCAAGTAGCCTGCTGTGTAGAGATTCATAGAGTTTTGTCAAATAACCAAGCGAAATTTCGGACCAAGCTTGTTTTATGGCTTCAATTATCTCTTCCGTTTCATTATACTGTCTTCCTCCTTCGTAGACTTTTCTTGAAAGCCAACCCCACTCGTTTTCCATGATGTTCAGTTCGGGTGAATATGATGGCCATGCAAGAAGGTTTACATTTTGGTTCTGAAGCCAGGCTTTTGTTGTCCGGGCGGTATGTATTGGTGCATTGTCTTGTTGAAAAGTCCATCGATGTCCACCAAATATTTCAGAAAACTGCGGAAGAGCTCTCTCCAGTATTGATTTATAAGTGATTTCGGTCATTTTGGTGCGTGCTTAGGAAATCCAGCTCCACAGTTCCGTAAAACCTTATTGCTCCCCACACCATAACACCACCTCCTTTGCTGTGCCGCCTTTGGAGATGCATTTCTTCTTTTCTCAAATCATGAAAATAAAAGCTGTATCCATTAGGTCCGTCCAAATTTAAATTTTTTTTTCATCAGAAAAGACTACGGTATGCCACTCTCGATTCCACCTGATGTGACTTGTTGCAAATTCAAGCCATTGGCTTTTACGTGAAGCATTCAATGGTGGTTTCCTGTTCATTTTTTGATGGCGAATATGGTCGGCCTTCTGTATCGCCCGAAAAACAGTCGATTTACTAGCTTTAACTCCAGTTTCTGCCATGATTTTACTTACGGAGAGCCTTGAATTTGAAGCTGTTCTCAGGATCACCCGCCTTTCCTTACATGTTAGTGATCTTCTGATTCTTACTTTGCGGTTCTTTCTATACTTTTCCAGGTCCTTATGATAATTGTTGACAACACACTTGCTTCTTTCAATCTTCTTGACTATAAAACGGAAAAATTCTTTCAGACTATATTAAAGCCCATCGAATTTATTACAGCTTTTGTTATCTTTAAAGTTTTTTTTCTAATTCTCAACAGTTTTCGACTTACACGCATCGCAAAGGAGAAAAATTCCAAAAATAAGTTTTTTCCCATATTTTTCATTTAACATTTCGTCATATCGTACAAACTGTTAATCTGACATAAAGCATTCCTAGAATGACCAAAATCACTTCATTTGAAAAAATGGAAAGTCATAACTTTGCAAGTGAAAAATAAATTCACTTATGAGGTAATAATCAATAAAGAGATAGGGGATTTGTACAAAGTTCTTTTTTTTTTAATTAGGCTTGTATCTCGGAAAGGGTAAGTGTTTCGCAAAAATTGCCGTTGTTATATTGAACCCTATAAAATTCTTAAACTTTTGTTACTAATATGAACTTTCATTCAATTTCCCAACCGTTTCCGAGCTATATGCATCGCAAAAGAGAAAATTTTCAATAAAAAAAGTTTTAACCTCATATTTTTTTTTCTAAGTGTTAATCTGAAAATTGACCCATTAAAGGGGGTTAAGAGCATTAAATTCTCTTTAAGAAAACTAAGTTTTGAAATCATAACTCAAACTTCTGTAACTCAAATAATTTCTCTGTTTCTAATTTTTTGTTTGCGCTTTGTAGCAAAAAGTCTGAAGAATTCTGAGTGAAATTTTGATTAATTATCAAAACAACTGAAAAGGGGGAGAAAACTAGTTTTATTTAATAAAATACAAGTGAAATACATATGGTATATCTTAAGCATCAAATTAATTTCAGGGATTAGACCCGTTTGCTGAAACGTTACTTAAGAATGTATGTTCTACATTGCAAGATTTTTATACTCGGGGAGACGAAACGATTGACCGATTTTAAGTTTGTCGGAGTAAACACCCGCCCCAACTCCATCAACCATCTTTGAGCCGTCAGTGAAAATTATGGTTTATACATTATAATCGGTATTTACAAAAGAATCTATGGACATGGCAATTGCCGTCTGCAAGATAATGACATTTCTTATATAATATATTAAATTAAGTTTGGTTTGTATCCAAACTAGGTATAGGTAGGTTTATAATTTACCACAAATGATTACATTTCAATAAACAAAGTTTTTATATAACTTATAACATTCAGACAAAAACAAAACATGATAAAGCTTTTATTATCAATAATGGACTAAAAAGTTAAATTGAAATGTATGGCGGTCAAAACTAAAAAAATTACCTTTTTGCAGCATGGTCACAAAACTTATAAAAATTTGTTCACCATACGGATCCGGTTCAGAATGTCTATCAATCGTGACCCCGAATCTATTACAGAAATAACACAATAAATAATAAATAAACAATGAGAATTTCCACTCTTGCTCTTAATTAAGTGCTTATATATATATCTAGCAGAAAACTCAGTGTTAAAATAATTTGCAGATTGGAGGTGGTGATTCAAATCCTTGTATAAAATACTTGTTGTCGATGTCGACACCCGACTTGAATGTTGAAGATAAATCTGATAAACTACTTTGATATGATATGAATTCCAGCTATGTCCGAGGCTTTATTATTTTTAATTTTTCTTAGTAGAGCCACATCAAGTTCATCAAAAACATTTGATACGTCAAAACCGATAATTCTTGAAAAAATACTATAAGTTTTGATAAAATTTCATGTTATTGAATTTTTACTAAAAATTATGTCTTTCATTTAAATTTTATTTATTCTAAATATTTGTTTTTAAAAGATTTAAAAAAAAAAATATTTTGAAATATAAAATACTGAAAATCTTTTTTTTTTACACAAAAGATTGGTCAAATAAATTTTCCAGTCATGAACACGGTAGTAACTTGCCGAAGAGCTAGTTTGTGCGACCGAGTCGTGCCCTTTAATTTGAATGTCAAAATAGAATTATAAAAATTATAGAATTTGCCAGTAGAGTTATATTTTACTTCGAAAATGAGTTGTTAACTTCACAAATGTCAAAGTAAAATTGACATTTGGGGCCAGTTATAAAAATTATACCACCTTACCATATGGTGATGAATTTAACACCACTTTGTATTTGTTGCATTGCAATCAATGAATGTTAGACTTCAGAGGAACAAAATTATGGCGAGCTGTCATAGCGCTTGGGCTTGCGACATCATCCCCATATTTTGAAAAGAATCGCTCTTGCTAATCGCAATTTCTTTGACATATAAGAAATTTTGGGTTTGTAGAATATTTACCCTACCGTTTCTGTGAACGGGATTCAAGATATACTTACAATGGTTTTGTAACCTCTTACGTAGAAGGAACATAACTTATTAACAAGAGCCGAACCCGATTCGACTATACTGCTGGTACTTTAAGACTTTCTTGGTCTCCGCGGTTTTTTTATTCCAAAACAAAAGTCATTTTTTATTTAAGGTCATCTCAGACTAACATGACCAATTAAAAAAGTTTTTGATTGAAATCATTATTTGAACTGTTTGTATTTTCGTTTTAATAAAAAAATAAAAAAAATAAAGTTTTTGAGACAATCCATTGAGACACTTTCAAAAATATCCAGGCACCGTGTTGTTGGAGCATCTGGTACTTCAAGGATTTTTTTTAATTAAACAGCAAACACTTGAAAAAAGTTTATTTGCCTCACTTTGCCATCAAAAATCCATTTTATTATGATTAAATGTATTTCAAAATGCCACCAAAGATTATGGGGGGGAAATCATTCTGACAATCAGATTAAAATACCCCTCCTTCTACTCGCACATTTTCGAAGCGTAATGAACTTCGAGCAATGGTGTAGTGTGCTGTCATATTTTTTAATATAATCACAGGAGCAATAGGTATAGATACGTAACAATCGAAGAAGAACGAAGTGAGCAATTCAAAGTCCAGGAATACTAGAGAACTTATCTTCACCCCTAATTGAGATGATCACAATATTTTCATCAGGGGAAACAATGAAAATACAAAATAAAAACACTGGTGGTATGGTGGCAGAAAGGGGATGGCATTTTTAGGCAGCAAACAGCAAATCATCAATCCAGAATGCCACCACGTCTGAGCCTTCTTCAATAAAGCGGATTAATGCCCGGAAAATATAGCAATTTTTTTTTTTTTTGTATGCATTATTTTAAAACTTTTGAACAAAAAATAAGCATTAGAGGGGGAAACAAGGTTAGGCTGATTTATAGAGAGAGAGGGAGAAAATGAAAAGACTTAAAAGTAATTTTACGTCTGACTAAACATTAATGTGCCAATATTTTATTGTTTGTTTGGAAATAAGAAAACGATTTTGCAAGGACTCATTGAGAATGAAAAGTTTGCCATTGAGTTGAGTCCTCCAGGATCATTGTCTCAATCCAAACGTTCTTATTACTCCAGCCAAAAAAAAAGATATTTAGTAAAAAGTTTGTTTTTCACAAGACTGGGGAGAAAAACTCTCTTCGTATTTCGAATGAAAAGTAAACAAGATTCACCAAAAAGGGTGTAAGTAAGATGTGAATAAAATAAAGGTGTTTGTTTCTTACTTTGTTGGTTAAGATTTATGAATTGAACTTTAGTCTTTGAAACTTAAAAATTCAAATTGAGCTTAAGAAGAAGCCAATTTAATAAATGTGTTCATGTTGTCCTGGTAAAATGAAACTTAGACACAATTATTCAAATAAAATGTATTTTACATCTTTTTGATTTGTGTCGAGCCCATTTCTGTCTTCTGATTTAAACCGATATAATTCTAAAGAGTGAGGAAAAAATTAAATTAAAAATCTATCTGGAGATGCGGGGCATCGATCCCCGTACCTCTCACATGCTAAGCGAGCGCTCTACCATCTGAGCTACATCCCCTGTTGGAAATTACCCGTTAACTTAAAAAAACCTAAGAAACAAAACTTCGATTCAATTAAACGACGCACTCATGTAAACCAATTGCCCATTGCAAAACGTCTTAAGCTGCACAATGCAGGCGACCGGTTTTAAAGCGAATTATAATATTATTATTTGGACCACGTCCAAATTGACGTCGGTGTGTTGGCGGGTAAAGAAATCAAGAACGGCTTTCTTTCATTTTATGATAGTTGCTGTGGACCTTTAAAGACAAGAAAAAGTTAGCTATTCTTATTTTATTGAAATTAAAAAAAACACTGAACGAGATTTATTTTCTGAACTCCGACTCTTTGATAAAAGAATTACATATCTATTTGTGTTATATTTTCAGCTGTAATTTCAAACATTTAAATTCCACCAAATTTCAGATGTTGAAAATTTTAAAAACTTAGTATCTTATATAAGATGGGATAGTTGTGATAAATGATAACAGATGAAGCAAAATTAGCTAAAATGGTTGCAGCGTGATTGTAAAGCGGTAACAATTTTACATGCGTCGATTCATGAAGAGCATTCATTGTATGTTTATGATTGTAAATCAGTAAGACCTGATGGACATATTGGCATGACATTCATTCATTAAAAACCAAAGATATGGCATGGACTTGTTTTTAGATGGTGTAAATTTCAAAACAATTTCTTATTTTAAACATTTAAATAATTAGAAAAAAAAAATAAAACAAAATAAAAATACTAATCTAACAAATAATTAATTTTAGTTTTGAGAAAAACGTCGATAGTTTGTCATTTGCATTATTTTTGGTTCGACAGAAATTTAGCACGTTTTGAAATCTTTGTCTATTTTTTTTTTTAAATTTGTGGTTTTTGAAAAAAAAAACAATACAATTTTCTGGATAATAAGATATTTTCTTAATATTCTTTATGCAATCAGATTTAAAAATAATCAAAAAGTCATGACAAAAGGACATATGGGTTCAGAGGACAAAAAAAAAATTGTTCTTGCAGATGCAATCATAAAGTCGATCAGTGTCTGAAATATCTGAGCTGTGAAATGCTCCAGGAAGATGGTATACAACGTTCTTAAACATTTCGAGCATGTAAGAGTAGTTAAAAACGTTAAAAAAGACTCAAACGCGATAGAAAACTAAAGATCATTTATCGATTCTCGACCAAGGATCCCTTTAAGAGCTATAGTGACATTCAAAGCGAACTAATGGCAAAGTACGTAGCCCATGTTTCTTCAAGAACTCTAAAGCACACCGATTGAATAAAAAAAATTGGAAGCGTTGCAAAAAGAGATTCAGTCTTTTTAAAAAGAAAACTAAGGGCCAGGATCGAGTTTGCTAAATCCTATCTAAGTTAACCAATCAAGTTTTGGAAAAAAAAGTTCTAACTTTGGGATTGGATGGTAAAAATGTGATTGCGGCATTCGCAGACCATGCAACACGATACTAGGTTCTCCATCAAAATGATGTGAACAGCAGAAACCGAAAATAAATTTTGAATTGTGGCAGGAAATTCGGGGATATTATTATGCAATTCGAAAGCAACGGTATGAGGCTTTAACTAAAAGTTCAGTAAGAAGAATCACTTCTGTTCTGAAAAAATTAAGAATTTCCTACAAAATATTTTAAAAATTACATTAACTAAGCATTTTATCGAAAAAAAAAAACTATAAAAGTGCTAAATTCTAATTTAATTTTTCTATATTTTGTGCTTTGTTTTATGTATTTAACAAATGTTAATAGAATATTATTAGTTTCTATGAAAACATAATGTTATGTATATGTTATGTAATTTAAATAACATAATACTAAAAAATTGGATATGAAAACAAATTAAAAATTAAATAGTTTTATATTTACTTCAACAAGTGTGCTACATTCTTGTCCACAACTGTATATGGGTGAATATTTCAAAACATTAATATTTTGGACCCAAAAACGGACATTTCCTAAAATAAACTGGATTCATATTGCACTAGGAAAAGTTTTTCAGCAATGGGCCGCCATTTTATAATTTTATAATAGCTTTAATTTCAATCGGAAATGACACTTTTGACACTTTCATCATTAAAAAAAAAAATTAAACATGATTGTTGTAGGCATACGAAAATAAAACAATTTTTTATACAAAATTATAGAAGAGCATAAAATTAGGTTATTTGTTTTTTTTTTTTAACCCATATCCGGGACTTTTTTGAAATCAAATTCGTCATCGGAGCTTGAAGAACGATCAAGGTGAGTTAATGCAACTTATTCCACGTCGTGATGCCCATATATTTCCTAATTTTGCCATGCAAGTAAAGATGACCATGGTAATAACCGGTTAGAAAAGGAGGCATGGCAATGATATGGAAAATTTTTTTACAAGAATAAAATAGAATTTAAATAAATAATGCAAATTTAAAGTAGTTTATAATATAGATGCGGTCAAAATACATGCATTGACAAAAAAATTAATTCCATACTTTTATATTTCATAAGATATCACTCATCATGGCATCGATGGAACCCTTTCAAGTACCATCGGGAGTTCCACAGGGTAGCCACATTTGACCATTGCTATTCCTCTTATTCATTAATGATATACCTAATATTTTTAATCACTCTCAATGCCTTCTGTACGCCGATGATTTGAAGATTTATAGAAAAATTGATTCAATTGAAGACTGCTTACTTCTCCAAAATGATCTCTTAAGGCTTTCTCATTGGTGTGAGCTTAACTATCTTCACTTAAATTATAACTTATCCGATATTAATTTGGAAAGAGTCACTGAAAAAAAGATCTTGGAGTTATTCTTGATCAAAAATTGACTTTTAAGACTCATATAGATTTTATTATGAATAAAGCTAATTCATTGTTGGGGAAATACTCGTGAGTTCTCTGACATTTTTACTTTTAAATCGCTTTACTTCTCGTTGGTAAGGCCTGTCTTGGAATATTGTTCTGTAATATGGAACCCTTACTATACTACATCATCTGATAGAATTGAAAGAAGGCAAAGAAGATTCTCAAGGTATGTTATCTATAAGCTTAATTGGGATTGTTAAGTTCCGTGTTACAATGCTAGGTGTTTATTAATTGGTATTCATACTTTTTCACTCAGAAGAAAATATTTTTCTATTATGCTAATCCGTGATGTTCTTACATTTCGTATTAAGTGTTCATTTTTATTACAAAAAATTGGCTTACATATTCCCATAAGAAATACCAGGGTAAACTTATTTGTCATGTAAATTTTGTATCAAGGAGGCAAACTCAGTATGTTTTTATATTGATATGTTCGATAATTCTTTAAGACTAACTTTTAAGCTTAAGTTGTTATCCGTTTTAACGAATCTTTTATAATTCATATTATTGTTTGTATACATTATAATATAATAAATGTGTTATTTTATTACTATATTTGTTTAGCAATTATTTTTGTAAAAAATAGAAGGACCAGCACATGGAAGTCGAAAAGGGCAAACGATTAGACAAAAACCCAATGCATGAAAACACAGCAGATCAATTTTAATGTATGGATGTTTAATGTCAAAAGAAGGTAATTAGCTGCTTGCAGGTCGAAATCCAAGTGACCGAGTAATTCAGCATGAAAGACGTTCATGTCTCAACTGTTATACATTGAGTGCAACATAACAAATTATTTTTAAAGAGAATTGAGTGAAAAAACAAATTGACAATAATATTAGCATAATTAGTACATAGTTTGGCAAATAGTAACAAAATTAATAATTAACATAATTTAAAATTTCTATAAACAAGTTTAAAGAACAAATTAACATATTTTCTTAAACAATATTGTTATCATAGTCTATAAGAGTTATTCTGATTGACAAATAAATAAATAAATAAATTATAAAATAAATAAATAAACGAAGACTGTAATCGCCTATTCGACTTAAAAAATATCACATTTCTGATTGTTTTTCGTAGTTATACAGCATCAATATTAAAAAATAAACAACAAATAGCGTTATTTATCAGGAAAAGGATGAATCTTTTTCGATCGTTAAATTGATTTTTTTTTAATTTTTTCTTTTAGATTTTTTTTTACTTCTGGTAGAGAATTTATCATTTTATGTAGGACACTCCTTAAACAGCTCTTATATTACTTAATAAATGTATTAAAAATAAACTAACTGCACGAAATTAGCTGTTTTCATATTTACCTCACAAAACTGTGTTGCTATAGATTATTCGAACGTTTTCTTATTTCGCTATAAATATTCTAGTGATATATCAAAGGTAGGGATTGGGACATTCCATGGTAATTATATTTTTGGTGTTCAGGTTGAAATTACGGTTATATTTTTTTAACAAAATATATTTTGTTGAGATGTTAGAAGTAGAAAACATTTTATTAAAGCTTCAAAAATTTTGAATATTTCTTAATTAAAAGTGATGGACTACAGAATATTCGTCGCAATCGTCACTAGCCATTGGCCAATAGGCCAACATGCAGCTAAACTACGCATACCTTTCAATAGCTACTGCCGTAGTTGTAGAAATCCGCTAGAGAAGGAAACTATTGAGCATTTCCTCTGCTACTGTCCGGCCCTGGCTACGTCTCACCTCCAGGCATTCGGTAGCCTGTTTCTGGACAACCTAAACGTGCTGTCGAACAAATGGATAAATGATTTTACCGCTTTTCTTAACAGCACCAGTTGGCTCTAACAAACCAAGCAATATCTCTATTTCAACTTTCAATTCAGAAAATTCTGGAACTTTCCTTTAGGACTGGCTTTTCGGACTAGCACTTACTCTATATTTGGCGATAGCATCAGAGCACTGACTTATACCTGGTAGGTATGCCTTGTTTTTGAAAGGGCTTAGCCTTATATAGATCTAGTGTCAAGTTATTTGGCTCTCAGTCCCAATGGAACCACCTAGCACACAGTGTGAGCCAATTTCTTCCTTTGAGACTGCGGGCACAGACCAAAAACTGTTCCCCTTAGCTTTTCAAAGCACTCACTCACTCTCCATTTCAACTTTCACCTTTGAAGTTTCTGGAACTTCTCTTTAAGACTGGCTTTTCGGACTACCACTTACTCTATTTTTTGGCGAAAGCACTGATTTATACCTAGTAAGTGTGCCTTGCTTTTGAACGGGCCTAGCCTCATATAGAGCTAATGTTAAGTTAATTGGTCGGCTCTCAGTACAAATGGAACCACCCAGCACACAGTGTGAGCTAAGTTCTTCCCTTGGGACTGCGGGTACAGACAAGACAAACCCCCCCCCCCCCCGAATTTTTTTAGAAATGCATCTGTAAATCAACCTTTTCCGCATAAGTATGAAATTTGTGCTCAAATAATTAGTCATTATGTTCAAAACTTTCTGATTTTAGTTTTAAGCCTACGTAGTTAGGTACCAACATAATTTTCGATGAATTTAGCAAGGTAGCTCTAACAGTTTTTGAATACAACCTCAAACAACACAGCCTCAGGATACCAGGTTACTTTTGCTTCGATTGCACATGATGAATAACTAAACGCCTCAAGGAAATTTAGTATACCTAGATAGGTATGTGTATGCATCTACATGAAACAATATGTATAGTAAAAACGTATACTCTTATTTCCCTACCAAATAAACTAATGGTGTCCTTGTGTGCATTAGTTTTCAACTTCGTTATTCCACTTATATAGTTGCAATTGTAACTTGCAACATTTTAGTCGGTTCATTCCATGCGTTTCTATTCTCTTGCCAGCAATAGGCAAAAAGGAATGAGCAATTGTGTCAAGGCAACAGCACAGACAAAACGTGAGCACAACGGATCCTGAAACCTATTTTAGGATAAGTATAATGATTCCTCTTTTAGATGACTTTTTAAGTCAGCTTAAAATAAGATTTGAAAATCATAAGTCCATACTTTCCTCTTTGTGCATTTTTATTCCATCGATCCTTGGCAAATATGAACAAAATTACAACGAAGAAAACTTCAAATTTTATAGATCTTTTTGGATTAGGACACTTTAGAAGCTGAGTTTACGTTATGGAAGATGCCATAGACAAAAAGATACAGAGCGTTCAAAGAGTGCAATAACAGCTCTTGGGGAATGCAATAAGGATTTGTTTCCTAACATCCACAAGCTTCTCAAAATTTTGGCGACACTACCGGTTTCAACGTGTACACCGGAAAGAACATTTTCGACAATGAAACGTCTAAAAACTTACCTTAGAAATTCTACCGGCGAAGAAAAACTAACAGGATTGGCATTAATGTCAATTCATCGACAAATTGAGATTGACACTGAGGAAGTTTTAGACATATTTGCAGCACAGAAGGCCAGAAGATTAAATTTAATTTTATAAAAATGATATACTTACATGTTATTTAATACTTTTTTTTATAATACAATCTTAAAGAGTGATGATAAATGTACCTACTTAATAAATAATAACTTAAAATTATTTTAAAAAAATATTGGAAAAATCTTTTAGTTTATCGAATTTGTTTGAGAGTTTTCTTGAAAAACTAAGTATGCAATTGTATTTTATTAGCAGTACTCTACCTAGGAAAAAATATTGAAAATCGTTAAAGCAGTTTTTTTAAACCGTTTTCTTTTTTAATTTTTGAAAAATATTTTGCAATTTTTTAGTATATTAATACATCGAAATTTGTAGTTCATCTGGAAAAAAATCTGAAAAAATTCGATATTCGCGTTTTCAACATATTCAAAAAATTTAAAAAGTTTCATATACATAACTTTTTAGATTTTTTGAATATGTTTGATCATAAAAACCTTCCTAAATTTTAAATTTAATTGAAATCGGTTTTGTTGTTAGCGAGAAATTCTGATTTTAAAAAATCGGTTCTATGGGAGGTACTGTTTTAAGATAAATCTCGACTGTTTTATCAAAATCGTTAAGGCCATTTTTAGCAAAATTAAGTTTTAACAAACTGTTATATGACATTTACCATTTTTCAGAGCTAAAATTCCAATTTCATTAACGCCTAGTGCGAGACTACTAAATAAACACTCTGAACCAAGTTTGCAAATCAGCCTATCCATTTAGGCTGCAGATCTGCAAACAGGCAGTAGGACGAACAGAATTTTCCAACACACTTTTGTCTACTTCCCTATCATCGCAATATCATGTTTATTTGTTATCTCAATTTTTTTTTTTTTTTTGACGAATCCATAACTTGCCTTATAAAGGGTTATCCAATAAGAGGTGTTATTTTATATCGGTAGCTGTATTTTTTGAAGATGTCATTTTTTGACATTTGACAAGTAGAAACTACGCATCAACAACGCATTGAAATTATTAAAATTCACTGGTGAAAATTTGGCAGAGACGGTTCGTAAAACTAAAACATTTTTGGGTCGTCGTGGCACCTTGTCGGACCGCAATACAGAAATTGGTGGACAAATTCGAGCTGTTGGGACAAGTTAGTGATGTGAAGAATAAAACCCGAGCACGTCGCCCAAGAACAACTGAGAATATTGCTGTTGTAGCCCAAAGTGTTGAAGAAAACCCAGGTTTGTCCATTCCTCGGCGTTCTTTGGAATTAGGCATTCCACAAACGTCATTACACCGTATTTTGCATAAAGACTTGGGTCTTAAGGCTTATAAAGTTCAGTTAACACAAGAACTCAAGCCGGCTGATCATCAACAACGTCGTGTCTTTGCTGATTGGGTCCTTGAATATCAAAATAACACCTCTTATTGAAAAACCCTTTACATAGAATAGTATCATTATCGCAATTAAAAGTCGTGTTTGGTGGATTTTGGGTTAATGGGCTGTTCTAATTTTATTTATTACATCTACAGAAAGGTACAGATTGATTGGTGTATGGAATAAGTATAAACCCCCCCCCCCCCCCCGAAATAATTGTCTGGATACGGCCTTGGGTACAGACCAAAAACTGATCCCCTTAGCTTAACAGTCACTACAAAAAATTAGGTCAAACGTGTTATGGTATCAAAACGGCGCTTTTTGGCGCTAATTGGGTTTCTTACCTACCTACCTACAGAATATTATTATTTTGAAATATTCATTCATATACCTTATGGTCTAAAAAAAAGGTCTTGTTACTTTTTATCGTACCAGAAATCAATCTCGAGAAAAAACGTGTTTAATTTCGTGAAAAAACAAAATTTGCTTTTTTTATTGGTTTTTATTTATTTATTTATTTATTTTGTACTTGCTCAATAGGGCAAGTATTGGTTTCGTGTAGAAAAAAAAATCGAGATTTTAATCAAACCTGACATTACGATGATAGAGAAAACCCAAAAAAGTAGGTTTCATCATGCCGTTCCATCGGTCTGTCTGTGCGGATGTGCGGTTGTCTGTTCACCGAGCTACAGCCTAAACGGTTAAACGGATTCTCTTCAAACTTGGTTAATAGCACTTTCTGATGATCTCTAATGGACATATTTGAATTTTTGTTTTAGCCCGGTTATAACGGGTACCTGCCATATAACGGTTTAAGTTTTTGTAAATTTCCTTGAAAACGGCTCTAACAATTTTGATAAAATTTTGTGTACGTTATATTTGGAGCACTGTTAGTATAACTGCATTTCAGGTTTTTGGTTGAAAATGCACATAACGGAGATTTGGTGTTAACGGTTTTTACAAATTCGGCCATAAATTGATAACGGTTTTACAGATTTTATTAAAATTAGGTATACCACTAAATTTAGAATTTAACACAAGATGGCATTTAATGTTCTTGGTTAAGTAACTGTTTTATGATAGCTTCCATACAACTTGATCTCATGTTTAGGCCATTTTTCGGTAGTTTTCGCTTTATACATAACTTTATACTTTTTTTTTTGTGCTCCCATATTTTGCTACAAGAGTAAGTTCGTGCGACCCAGTCGTGCATTTTATTTTTAGTCGTGTTAGTCCTAAAAGATTTATCTGTTTTGATTATTTTTTTTTTCGCTTTATGGTAAAACCGTATATTTTTTTAAATTGTTGACTTTTGCTATTGTAAAGCGTGCATCTGATTTCATTGTGTTTTTGATTTATTATTGTGTTAAAAGTGTTAAATTCGTGAATTATTTTTTTGTGAAGAAGTTGATAGTGAATAAATAATTCTATAAGAGTTGACATTTCCGAATACACTCCTAATTCATTAACAATTCCATAGTTAATAATTGCATACCAAAGGGCGTTTTATAGCCAACTCATTTTTAACAAAATTTTCAATTGCATACTTCAGTGCTCAAAAACTTGCATTATTTACGAGTATACAAATTCTTTTAGGGCGATTCCTTTAACATACATTTTAAAATTATTAGTTTAGGCATATATTAACAAACATATTTGGAAACACTAAGTGAAAAATAAATGTACGTTTCAGTTTCGATAATTTCTTTTAAATTTACCTAATTTAAACGCATTGCAGCCGCGATAATATGAGGGTGCACCCGCGATTGCTTAAAAGTGAATAAATCATTGTCTAATGTTTTTTCTAAAATTCTTCATTACTTAATGGTGGATTCGTTTAAAGTTTTTTTCAAAATATGAAGACAATATATAAAAAAATGTTTCAAAATTAACAAACATAGTGCCTTTTGTATTAGGATCTGAAAGTGCATGGGCCAAACAAAATTTAAACAACATGTTATAATGAATTTTAAACTTATCAAATTTAAATAAAATCTGTTTATCCGTTTAAAATTTATTGTCAAATATGTAAAAAAAACCGTTAACACCATATATCCAATGTGTTCATTTTTAAACATACCTCTCACTTCATTTCTTTGGGGTCAGCCAATCGTATCATATTAGAATTACGGAAAACTTTGATCTTATCTCAGATCATTCTTTCTTTATTCTCAAAACGAGGAAAAGTCTATAGTTACAAATTAAATACTACCCAGGTTAACAAACTGTAAAACTAGCTGCGAAGTACGCAGGGACTTAACTCATCGGGACATAAGTCCAAAATGCTTTTTTTTTTTTGAAGTGAGAAATAAGTTCAAAATTTTAATATCAAACTTGCACTTACCCAAACTTGCATCCGCCGTAAATCCTATAGTGGATTAATCAGGGGGCATGCAGGGAGGCAGTATGCCCCCCTTATCAATATCAACTGTTGAGAAATACAGGTGGGCCACCCAGGTACCCTTACTCCTCGGGAGTAAGAACTTATGTCCCGATGAGTTATGTCCCTGCGCCGCTGCGAAGATCTTAAGGAAGATGTCAACGACAACATTTAATTAAGGATTATATGCATTTTAAACGTTTCTTGATAACTTTGATAGACAACTTCATTCATATTTTACAAAAAGCCGCACGAAACAACAACCATTATCGAAAGAAAAGAAGAAAGAAGAGACATTTCACGCTATAAAGATTTTAGGTTTTTATCACCAGAAAATAAAAAATTAAGTAAAAGAAAATCGAAGAGCGCAAAAGAAGTGGCAGCAAACTCGTTCTTCACAGTACAAAGCAAATATAAATCGCTTGCATAATTTGTTAAAATAGAGGACATCAGATTTCAGGACCGTGAAGTTGGGAACTATTTTGAAAACAGAAATAGAATCTAATTGCTCACTTTGAAAAAGCAAGAAACCAAAAAACAAAACTTCTAGCACATCCGATTAAAAAAGACCAAAGAGCATGACAAAAACCGACAAAGAGAAGGTTAACGTTTTCGCATATTATCTGAACGAAGGACCCTTTAATGCACAACCATCACTTGGTAATAACATTAATATGAACATTACCTCAGATGAAAGCTATACATGATAAGAAAGTTATAATGATTTAAAAACCTGGCTTAAAATCACATAAAAATAAATCCTTCGGTGTGATATTGAAAGCATTTGAAAGAATATTTCTTCAATGTCTTCAGCCAAAAATATAAAAAAGGCCCAATTCCCAATACCTGAATGTTGAACACGACCTCGGATTTAGAAACAAGCACTAAACGAATAAAAGTCTTAGGTAATTTGGCATCACTTTTAAACATTGTCCAATAGTGGTTAGTTATGTTTTGAAAACTTTTGAAGTTAGTTTATTTTTTTTTTATGGCAGCCTAATTCAAATTCAGCGCAAAAAGTAAGTTTTGTGTGCGATCAGATTAGTTAATTATGTAGTTGTTTGTACCTGCGAGCTGCATGAGTTATATATATATATATATATATATATATATATATATACTTCATTAAACACCATCATAATTTTTTAACTAAAAAATTACCATGGTGGCTTTGTTTAACATCAACGACATAAATATCGGTCTGTCAACAGATAATGCAATGGAGACCAACCACCCGATGTTGGTTCACATACATCACAATCACATCTTTTTCATTCTTTAAATTAAATAAAATTAAGAGCAAAATCATTGGACTGGTTTTCAAAAAAATCGATTTTTTTCAAAATATTTTTCGAAAATTTTTTTCTAAAAAAAATTGAACTAGCAGGTCTTTTAAACTTAATTTTTTACACCTTAAATAAAATTTCATAAAAATCCGTCAACGGGTTTTTGAAATATTGAATTCACAAAAACTGTTTTTCAAAAATTAACAAATTCAAATTTGAAAAAAATGTGTATTCCATTCTATCTAGAATAGCTAGGACAAGTTCAGTATTTAATTTCATTCAAATCGCTTCAGCCGTATTCGAGATAACCGAAATTGAAAAATACCGTTATATGGCAGGTATCGTTAAACGAATTTTCATGAAGGTTTGGTTTCCGTTTTTTGCTAGACTTTCTACACTTTATTACACATGTGAAATTTCGTTGAAATCGTTAGAGCCTTTTTCGAGAAAAATGAGGTTTTCGATAACCGATATATGGCAGGTACCGTTATTTTTTGACCTACAGTGACCTACAAAAAAAGCTCTGGGCGTATTACCCTAAAAACACTACCTACCAAATTTGATATAAATCGGCCTACCCGTTTAGGCAGTAGGTGCCGAGACAGACCGACAGACAGACAGATATATCATCGTAATGTCAATTCTGATTGTTATCTCAAAACTTTTTTTTTGCACGAATCCAAGACTTGCCTTAAGTACCTATAATCGCAAGTAAAAAATGTGCATTACATAATAATGTCATGCGCATTTTTCATTTGCAATCATTTTTTCAACATACCGAAACGCCAATTTGACGGTCGATTAGAACTTTTTCCCATAGAATGAAATAAAGTACACGCCAAGAGCTTTCATATGACATAAGTTTCATCACTGTTGAACAAACAGCGAAGTCAAGTGGGTCCAGTGTTCATAGAAAAGTGTCCATGGTCCATTTGTGCGCCGTTTGTGAATAACTTAACCTTTCGATTAGGTGCGATGAAACGCTTGATAATCGCGGAATGACCCAGAACTTTTAACAGAAATTACCTGGAACATATAAAGTAACTAAGTGAAAGATGAATTGCAATATCAATCCAGTAACTTTAGAATTTGATTTAGCACAAAATAGTACGAAGTTAAAACCACTTGTAATTTTGTAAGTTTTGGGTGAGTAACAATAGGGGAAATCTACCGTTATTTTTTTGCAAGCATAAAAAGTTATGAACAACAAACAGTTTTTTAAATGATTTTTTTTTATCAACAAAAATATTTTTTTTAATTAAATAGATTTCGTGGTTGCCACTTAATGCCACTTTAATAAATTAAATATTTGTTTTCGCTTGTTTGTAGTGCAGTTTAAATTCTGTAAAAATTCACACGTATTCTTAAAACTAAAAGAATGATTGTGACAAAGAAGCAGATTTTTAAAACACTAATTTAATTTTTAGGTTTATACTTTTATGTTAAAAATTTTTGCTTCTAGTTTTTTTTTTTTTTTTTGGGTTTCATCCAACAACCCGGTGATACGGATGAAATTATATTTTTTGTATTAGATTTCATAAAAAAAATTAAATTACGATGATGGAAAAGACGAAAAAAATCTGTCCGTCTCTCCCTCTTTGTCTGTCTGTCTGTCAGTCTCTTTGTATAAGCAACTACAGCCTAAACGGCTGAACCGATTTGCTTCAAACTTGGTATTGTTTGACCATTCTTAATCTTAACGGTACTTTTCATAGAACAGTTATTTTTTCTTGAACTTTCTCATGAACAGGTTAATCGATTTCAAGCAAACATTTTCTTTTAGAAACATCTAGATGACTGATGAAAAATAAGCAAAAGTGCTTAATTTTAATTTTAAATAATTTTTTAATTTCTTTTTTTTTTTAATTTCAATATTTTATTTTTTATGCATACATTTCAAATCTATTTAGCACTTGAAATTCCTTTTATATAACTTTTTTATAAAAATAATTAAGTAAATATCGATTTATTTAAAAACCGATCTAACGATTTTAAAATAATTTTTTTAGGCAATAAAATTTCCTGCATACTTTGATTTTGACTTGAATTTTTGTAAAAAGTAATTTGAGCACTTTTAAGAACAATACATATAATTTTGATCGTATTTCTCATTTATATTAAAAAAAATATTATTAAATTTATTTTTATTATACCAAATTTTATTTTATTTTGAACTTGCTACAAGAGCAAGGTCGTGCGACCCAGTCGTGCTCTTTATTTATTTCGTATTCACAGATCAACGAGATGTAATAATTACTTTTAAATACAATAAAAAAAAAAACATTTGAAAAAAAAAATTATTAACTTGTTTATAATTTTTTATGCTTGCAAAATCATACAACTCTTTTTTTCTCACCAAAAGAACATTTTTAAAAAGTTCTGGTTACTACTTTGTGACAGGTTAGCATAAGACCTTTTTTTGTTAACTTAGATAACTGAACTAGATACTAATATTATTGAAAGAACTTAGTTGCAATCGAAAGAACGAGGTGATTTAAGTATATAGTAAGAACCTCAGACTTCCATGAGCACGCGTTTTACGTTCCTCAAAGAGTCTTTTGGCATTTTTAACACCACCTACGAACAAAAATGATTACGTAATTATTTTTTGCTGACAAAATTATACTGAAAACTCTTACACATTCAATATAACAGATTTTCTCATAGTTTATGTAAAAAAACGAGTCAAGGATTGTTAAGATTAAATTTTGTTTTCATTTATTCCATAGATGGAAATAGAAATTTGCAAAAGATAACAAAAATATATATTATGATTCTGATGTTGTCTGCGAACTAACGTTTCGTTGATTTGAAGACCAACAGAAATTTCGATCATTTAAATGAAACGAAATGAACACGAAAAAAATCTAGGTAACTATATTTTGTTTAAAAGATTATACCTGCACAATTTTTAAACTTAAAATCAAAAATAAGTAAAATTTGAAATCATTTCTACAAACCTTGAGAATCTTCAGATAAGTTTATTTTTCAAAGTTTTTTCTTGTAATTTTATTTTAAAAACTAAATTCGTTCCGTCTTACGACTTAACATACACATAATTCGTTCCGTTTACGTAAAAAAAACTTCACTTCACACTGAATTAAATTCGCAAACCTATTCTAAGTACTAAGTCTTTTCACAAAATCACAATTTCTTAAAATTTGCAACTAAGTTGCTTTACCACAGGATTTAATTCTTAATATAATTTTTAAAAAAGTTAAATCTCACATTCACTTCTCTTCTTATAAAAAAACTCACTCACGCACACATGTCTTTGTTACAAAAAAAAAAAAAAAACAACCGCAATAATCGCGCGTTTAAAAAATCACGTTAAGAATTACACATTAATTGTTTCTCCCACCATCCACCCCCCCGATATTTATATCACACGTCATTTAAAAGTTCGCGTACTTCAAAAGGAATCGTCCTTCCGTAGCGACATCAACAGTCAACACATCATTATCACTCAAAAAGAGGATACAGAAACAATAACGACATAAACAAAAATATCCTTTTCCCATCGGACGATTAAAAAATACCCACCAAACAACCGATTTGGGAGCCAGCAACTAAATGCCAGAATTTGGCTGGATAGCCAAGCCACTTAGCATTCTGCTAAGGAACAACCCTCTAAAAGTTTATACTAAATATATACACAACAAAGTCTATGCGAAAGGAACATCCCTCCCTTGCTATATTGCAATATAGCGTCACAACAAAAACATGACAACACCCAAACAAAACCAAAACAATTACTGTGTTAGGGAGGGGCTGGTGAGATTCTCATAGAGTTCGCACCACGTGCTGAACTGGCCAACATCTCTGTACTCTTGATTGAGGCTAGAAATAAAAAAAAACTGTGGAATACATTATGTGGATCCTGTTGGGGATTCCCGCCAAAAAAATTCATGAATGACATAGATTCAGGACGCATGCGACGGATTCTCCTCCCAGAATAAGGTACATCCAAATAAATAAACAGATACAGCACTAGAACTAAACAAGGAGTCGTGTGGCAATCGTCGGCAGGAGAAGTGTCATAAAGAAGTTTGCCTCCATTTGGAAGAAAAACACCCAAATGTGTTTTCTTCGTCGGTTTCGGAGAGGAAAAGTTTCGGGAATAAACAAAACACGTGAAGACAAAACTTATGGTTGGGGATGTTTCTAGATAAACACGACAAGTGCATCCATTTTACTTTTCGAATTTTGTTTGTTTTTCTTTCGTCCTTTTATTCAATAGTTGTACATATATAAATATAAATAACCAAAAAAAAAGGTCTTGTGTTATTTTTTTAACCATCTCACGTCGAAATAAGAAATGCATATTAAGTGGAGTGTTAATAATCTTGTCCCGGAGATTGGGGTTGAAGGTGTGTTGGGTATCCCTTATTTTTTTTTTCACTCTTGGGATACATAGATAGATTGAGTAGTCCTTTTGTCTTTGAAGGAACTGCACAGGAGGGATAAATAAGAAAGAATCCAACTTACTGTGAAAGGTGAAAGTTTGAGATGATAATTTTGTTATTCAAATTCATTTCTTCTATTTTTTTTTGTCGTTGTTTTGTATTCTTGGGTGGGGCTAAGCAATATCTTAAGACGACCGTCTGTATTTTATGTGCAAAAGTCGAGACGTTTATTCATTTCCTCATATTTTCTTATATTGTCCTTAGGATTAATTTTTTTTTTTCAGTTTCTTGGGAATATGTGATGAGAGATGGTGGCAAAATCAGGGTTTTGAATATTTTAATTTAGACCATAATTAAACAAAAAGGATAACCGTGATTTCTTGAAATGGAATAATGATGGACTGAGGTATACGGATTATTTGCAGAAGATGCAGTGGGAATTAATGGAGTTGAATAACAAAAAATAACAAAGCGATTTCATTGAGTTCATAATAAACAAAAATAAATGATTGAGAAAGAGACAAGTCTGCTAACTATGCCCTTTGTGTGTGCGAAACGCATTTTCAATCTCCCAATTTCACATTGTTGAACGTTTTTTTTGTAAGCTAGCCAAATTTGGCGAATTTGCATGACTCAATAATTTGCAACTCGATATAACATGCATTTCATTGTCAATTTTTTCTTGGTGAACATTTAGGTCCTCAAATTCATAAAGATATATAATTTTTTGACTTCATAAGATTTTTATGTTGTGAACTCTAATTTAGAAGATTTGTTTTCCTCCGAATAAAAATGCCCAACTTTTCCCACCTATGATCCACAATTTGTTAAAAAACGTTTACCGATAAAATAGATTAAAATGAAATAAGTGCAAACTGGGGTGTATAACAAAACAATAGAACTGATTTTGGTGAAGATAAATGCTGAAAACATAATAAGGCATTAGAAAAGATTTAGAATTCAATTCTTCTAAAACACTAAGATGCTTAAGACACTATTTGCCACCTCGCATTAAATCCTCACTATTTTTTCTGCAACGAATTTTCGTCAAATTCTTATCTTAAATTAATAAATTTTGCTACATTAACTACTACATAATTTAAATTCATTTTGAAAACGTTGAATGTACTCGTCCACTGAGGCGTATACGCATTATTATTATTATTATTATTATTATTATTATTATTATTATTATTATTATTATTATTATTATTATTATTATTATTATTTTTTTTTTTTTTTCATATTGTTCGATATTCTTTCTTTTAGAAATGTAGAACAATAGTTTTATAGGAACATGATATTGACCAAAAGGTGTCTGCTAACAAGTAGTAAGGGTAGGTGTTATTGTTTGGGTATACCTACATATTTTATTAATAGTTTTGTTTACAAAAACACTAAACGATAATAATAATAGTAATAATAGATATTGTGATAGTTCATATAAATGAAATCATTTCCACATATTTATTTTTAAACGCAGAAATATCAAGGCAGTCTTTTTACTTATGAAGATATTGTTGAAAAAAAATCGTTGGAGATGCGGGGCATCGATCCCCGTACCTCTCACATGCTAAGCGAGCGCTCTACCATCTGAGCTACATCCCCGTTGAAAGTTGCTGACCATCGCCCACTTCAAACCCAAACGCACATTTAAATGCAATTAATTTTTTTACATCCACAAATTGATCAATTTAAACTAATACATTTAAATATTAATACCGTTCACAATTGATTATAATTAAATACAAGTTAATGCAGAACAGGGCCCAGTGGCAAAAAAAAAGACTTGGGCAAAAGTAGACATTTTCTATTAAATTCAATTTGGGTATTTAAAGACATAATCTTATATGCGTATTAAATAATTAAATTAAAACAAATTACGTTTGGTTGAGATAGTAAAAAATCGAATAAGAGATTGGATCTATTTTTTCCTGTTCATCTGAATCTTCTTTTTATTTTCGAGTTTTAACATACAAATTTACTTCGTTAATCTATGTGATTAAAAATTAATCTCTTTAAAATTGATTTGCAAACTTTATGAAAGCTTTCATTTAAAATAGCATTGTTAATTGTAACTTGATTTATTTCCAAATAGTGTTAGTTAATGTTTGTGATATAGAAAATAATAAATAAATACTGGGAGACGGACATAATACCGAAATCCAAAAGACCGAAAACCCAAAAGACCGCAAATCCAAAAGACCGAAAACCCAAAAAACCGAACGGCCAAATGAACGAAATTAAGATTGATTTTTTTTTTCAAAATTTGAATTTTTTTTAAATAGGTAATTTCATTAACAAAAACAAAATAATTTTTTGAAATCATTAAAAGATTCTCTCTCACCTCAATTTGGAAAAAATAATGTTATAAATACCAAAACAATAGCCCTTCTTTAATTCCCGGTAGGATTACCAATTTTAACTGTTGGGGGCATAAGTTGGCCACCCAGGTACTGTTGAATTTGAAAACTTTGGACTCAGGCGCCAGACTATTGGACATACCCTAAGCGGAGCAACGAAGTTGCGTTAGCGGGACTGACTACAGAAAGAGGGTTAAAATCCCTTGAACCCTCGAAGGGGGTCACCAAGGTACTGTTAAAGTAAGTAAATTACCCTCAAAAGGTATATGCAGGGTGTCCCGCAACTCAACGTCAAGCGGGTACCGGGTGATAGGGTAGGTTATACCCATACTGGGCTACATTTTTTTGTACTGTGGTCACAAATTATGATATTTTTCAGTGATTTTTTTCTACGTGTTCCTTAATAACCATGCTACTGAATGCAAGATGCTGTAGTTTAGAGTAAACGATATGATAGAATGCTTGATGAAAAATATAAAGAAAACACTTGTTTTTGTATTTTTTCCCCCTTGCGATGCGTGTATCTCGGAAACAGTTGATATTTGGAAAAAAGTGACCGTAACAAAATTTGTACAAAATTTGATGGGCTTTTGTTTATTCTTAAAAAAAATTCGCTACGACGCACTATTTCCGTGGTATAGATTAGATTAGATTAGATTAGATATATCTTTATTTTGACTTACAAAAATAATAAACTTACATACAATTTTATAAAGAGAATTAAAGCATGGCATATTAGCCGTCTGCCGATTATCTTAATTAATTACTGTGAGAGAATACAAAAAATAGATGCAAATTTAAATAAATACAATTTAAATAATTATGGCTTTATACAAATGTAATAACAATGTAATAAGTATTTGAAATGTAAAACATTCGTGTACAAAAAATTATATATTATATTGAATTAATTTTAGATTAATTAAATTAAATAATAATAGAAACAAAAACAATTGAAACAATATAGGCTTTTAGTTTAGCTAAAACGGAAATTCAATATTTTTGACTTAGAAGTTTAAAATAAGAGCTTTTAGTTTAGCTAAAACAAAAAAAATAAATAGATAAAAAAGGATGTGGGCTTTTAGTTTAGCTAAAACAAAATATTGAATTAATGAAATTAAATAATAATAGAACAAAAATTATTGAAACAATATAGGCTTTTAGTTTGGCTAAAACGGAAATTAAATATATTTGAGCTTGGGAGTTTAAAGAGAACTGCAATATTTTAAATACGAGCTTTTAGTGGGCAAAAAGAATATCAGAAAGGATAGAAGAACAAAAATGGTATTGGCTTTTAGTTTAGCTAAAACAAAATTGTACAATATGTGCGTATTACTCAGGACAGGTCCAAATATGTCTTTCTATAGTTGTTTGCAAGAGAAATATAACGAACCAGCAACTTCCATCCACTATCTCCGTTCAGAACACTGACACATTCCTCAAAAGTAAGAAAACTTTTGTTGAAAACAAGTCTACGTATTTCCTGCAGAATAGGGCAAATAGCGATAAAATGCAGGACGTCTTCATTTTCGTTTAAATTGCACAGAGAACAAATAGGGTTTATGTCGGTTCGATAAGGTCTGGAATTAAGTTCTAGAATTTCTGTTCTGACTTTAAAGATAAGACTCATGTCGAAGACAGAAAGGTCTCTCCTAAAATAATTGTTCTCACCAAGATTCAAATTTAGGCTTCTGTAAGTAATCCTAGAAGTTGACTCTCTAGCCCTAATAAGATGTTTTTGATACATGCGTTCATCAACTGCTGAAATGCAGTCATAAAACATATTTTGAAATTCTGTGATGTTAATTGAACTCAAATTCATTGGATGACATGATGTATCAGAGCAAGTTCTTGCCAATTTTTAAAAGGAGAATACCCGCAACGAAGAGAAACAAGCATTATTCTTTTATGAAAGCTGTTATCCGACCTTTTTATAACTTTATGAAATCTGCATTGGTCTTCAAATTCTTTATATAAATTTGTGGTAACCCTGACTCAACATAAATAGCATAATTTGAAGTATTGAAAGGTAATCTAAATATTCTTTTAAAAAAGTATCTTTGAATTTATTCAATTTCTTCAAACCATTTATATCCGTACACTTCGCTTCCATAGCAGAAGCAACTGTTTATTGTGGCGTTAAATACTTTGAACTTTGAAGTTGGGTCCACAAAGTTTTTTGAAAAAAATTGGGACCACATTGTATTAATTGCTATTTTCGCTGCGGACAATTTGTCTTTTATATGCGCCCTGATATTTAGGTTATGTGAAATAACAAACCCAAGATATTTGAACTCAGTCACAACTTCTAAATTGATCCCACCCAAAGTCCAATTCCCTGCGGATCTGTTAGAACGATTATGAGATCTAAATATCATGATCTTAGATTTAGTTGTGTTAATTTTAAGATCCCATGCGTTGCAATAAGCTTTAAGTTTGTTTATTTGGAGCTGAAGTGTCGTTGGGTTATCAGCAAAAATTACGAGATCATCTGCGTACAAAAGGAGTTTTACAAAAATATCCCCAAAGGAAACACCTCCTGGAAGATAATTCTCAATGTCGTTTATATATAAAGCAAACATAAGCGGGCTCAAAACACATTCTTGTGGAACACCAGAATCTGATCTAAAAGAACTTGATTGATTTTTACCATTACATACCATAGCAGACATATTTAATAGGAGTTGTTCATAAACACGAATGAATTTAGTTGAAACCCCAATTGCTGCAAGTTTATAAAACAACTTCTATTAACAGCATCAAATGCTGCTTTAATATCTACAAACAATGCATATAAGGGCTTTTTTTATCTATAAATCGTCTTGCTATGGTAGTTAGTGCAAAAATTTGAACAATTGTTGAAAGATTAGCCTGAAACCCAGCTTGAAAACAGCTGATTAGGTAATTACTTAGCACCCATCCCGACAATCTTTGGTATAGAATTTGAGTGAATAGTTTTCTCAAAGAACTTAGCACTTAGATGCCTCTATAATTTTCAGGTTGATTTGGATTTCCTTTTTTAAATATTGCAGTTATATTTGCTAAGCGAAAACAGTTCGGAAAGGTCTCCTCATCAAGCATTTTGTTTAAAAGTACTAAAATATATTCTAAGAATACAGGGGGCGCGTTCTTGAAGAATTCTATGGGAATGCCATCTGACCCTGAAGCCTTGTTGTTTTTCATTTTATTTATTGAAGCTAATAACTCAAACATTGTGAATGCGGAGTCTAAATCTGAAACCAAGACGTTCGGGAGAGCGAAACTCATTAAATTTTGGTTTGGGTCTGGCATCAACAGATTTTCAAAGTACCTAGCAGGTTCATTAACGTCGATGGCCAGTGACACTGATTTGCTGCGTCCTCCCAAGATCCGCACATTGCACCAAAATGATTTAGAATCATTACACTGAATAAGATTTTCAGCCACTTTCTTTAGATATTGTTGTTTTTTATAACAGCAAAGATCTTTATAAATTTTATTTTGTTGCAGATATAGTTGTTTAAAAGATTTGTTATTTGAATCTCTAAATAGTTTTAAAAATTTAAAAGACTTTTTCCTGTTTAGTCTGCATTCCTCATCATACCAATTCGAATTTGATCTCGATGAGTTAAAACGAGAGCTACAAGCTGTTGCAGATTGCCGTATCAACTGAAATGCGGAATGCGACGCATCTTCTACTGAGTCTGATAAATCAAAGTTGACAGATATCATATGCTGACTTAAATTTTGCTTATAAACCATGGCCTTTCTTTCGACCCACCTTAGCGTGTTATTATTTGGAATTTCAAGAGTATTGTTTTGGGTACTTTTCCGTGGTATAAGCGTAAGTCCCCAAAAGCCCCCTTTTGGGGGCTTTATACTCCTCGCCCTCCTCCAGATAACCTCCCAGGGATCAAAAATTTTAGTATGTTAATTACTTAAGCAGCCTAAACAACATTTTAAAGGAATGGTTTACTGGAGTCCTACATCAATAAGGTATAATACGTACCTATTTAAAAAAAAAATTAAATTTTACTTGCTTGAAATTGGTTTAAATGTTGGTAACATGATTATGGAAGCATCAAGTGGCAAACGTGAACTATTTTGAAAACTTGATAAAATGGGCCAATTTTTTAATGGCCGTGGGTAGTGTGCTACATTTTTTTAAAAATATGATGTGTTAAAGTTTGCTTACAAAATTTGTTTGAATAAGGACTCAGTCAAACTTCATTTTTCTTGCAAAACTTACAAAAAAAAAAACTGAAAAATATCAAAATTTGTGACTAGAGTACATAACAATGTAGCAACGGGTATCGATTTTCATAATTTTTCTAAATATTGCTATTATTACGTAATCCAGTGAGATAATTTTTGTTTCTTACTATTTGCAGTACGGGAATAACCTACCCTATCACTTGGTACCCACTTGACGTTGAGTTGCGGGACACCCTGTTTATGAAAAAGAAAATAAAGAAAACCCAAAATCCTGAAAAAGTTCTTCCGAAATACCGAAAAATTATTTAAAATGAAAAATTTGAGCAAATGTAAGTATTAACATAATTAAAGTTAAATGTGCATGTAATTAACTGGAATTTTTCGTTTGCACACTAAAATTGGTATTCCTGATGCTCAGCGAACCAATTACCGCTGCCGGCGAAAAAGCAACAAAAAATATCCCCGATTATAGAACCGTTTCTTACGCAAGTCAAAAACTAGACAATATACAAATTAATGTCAGTAAACGTACGTAAACTGTGGCGTCTACGCATTATTTTGTTGGAAATAAAATCCGGTTGTCTTTTCTTTCATTTGTATAGATAGCTATTTTAAGATCTTTATGTTGCCAATATGTTGCCGAATATTAAAATCTATTAATTATTTATCTATAGGTTTTAAGTTATATTATTGTAACGTTCGTAAGAAAAAAATATTTCAACTTTATGGTGTGAGAGCAATTTTTGGGTGTGACATGATAACCCAAAATAGTTAATATTATGCGATATAACCTACTATAGTCCACATTTTTGCAAGACAGCTCCTCCCAGTTCAATATGTAGGAGTTATATTAGATTAACTGCAAAGCACTTAAGATTAATTTAAAAACTAAGAGATGTGTGTCCTGATAGCAAAAATGGTGTTGAATGACATTTTTAAGTGGATGTTTTCCCTGCCAGACACAGAAGCCCACTGAAGAACATCTTGCAAATAAATTATATCGCCTAACGTATATAAAAGACATAAGTTTCATAGATATTACTCAATGTAGTCTTTTACCAATGCAGCATCAATTGTCTTTCAAGGAGATCGTTTTAAAAAATATCAAAAATAGTAGTTGGAGATGCGGGGCATCGATCCCCGTACCTCTCACATGCTAAGCGAGCGCTCTACCATCTGAGCTACATCCCCATTAAAAATTTTTGACCATCCGCTTTTTCAAAAATTCAATTTCATTTGCATTGAAAACTATTCAAACCACCGATCGGTTCATTATTATTATAATTAACATTTCAAACACGTTTTTGCAGAAGTGAATTTGTCACTGCTGCAGTAAACCCAATTGAATAGTAATCAATATCCCCTTACGATTAATGAATATTAAAACCTTTTATTTGTACAGTATTTAAGCAAAAGTCGTTGCCGTCGGCAAAACATTTTAAATTGAAATCGCAGTTTGAACTAGTGGCATGAAAATATATAAGATTGATTAATTAGGTACTTTGAAACTATATATTTTTGAAAATCGATGATTTAACTGAAGTTATGGATTATTTTGTTGAAACGAAAATTCAACATTAAGGTCGAACCTAATCGCTAAGGGGTAAGTGACAGTTAATGCAGAGAAAAAAGTGCCACGTTAGGATTGAAATTGAAATAAATATTTAAGTTTTGTCTCAACAAATAACCATCGAGAATAAAACTAAATCAAAAACCCAAAATTAATTGTTTTGTATCTAACTCTTAATAAGTTACGAAAGGGAATACGCACGCAATACGCATGAATGAAGCAAAAAGCGCCAAATACTAGTGAAAAAGTGAAATGTTGTCTTAAAACAGACTTTGATGATACGATCAAAAGTGTTAAGGCCTTTTTTGTAGATAATCATAAGCTACAATTTTTACCTTAACATTTTTTTGCAAAAGGTTTATAGTTTTAAATTAAATTTCGACCCAAAAAAAAAATTAGCTCCGGGCCAAATCATGGGTACTTTTGAGAATTTGCTCAAGACATAAAAACGAAAGTCTCCAGCAAAATCCAGCTTTGTCCGAATTTTTTTGAAGTAAAATTTTAATTTTACTGGGCTATGCCGCAGTAAAAAAACTTGTTTGTAGACCTATGTGTTATATTTAGTTTATCCATAGAAAAATATGTATAAAGTATTTATGGGTTGGGGTCAAAATCCCGAAATCCATAAGACCGAAAAGCCAAAATCCCGAAAAAGTTTTTGAAAACGCGCAACGGGTAGTCAAAATTAGCACTAAGTTATATTTGCTCTCTAGTAAAAACTTGACTACTGCAGCGCCACTCGTATAGCTTCCAATCCCTTTATTATATTAAGGATTGGTAAAGTTGAAATGCGCAACGGGTAGTCAAAATGAACACTAAGTTATCTTTGCTCTTGACTACTTCAGCGCTAATCGTATACCCTCCAATAACCTATAGGATGGTAATGATTCTTTAAATTACTTAGTTACGTGGTTTCACTGCTAGTAGTTATATTGACATACGTGCTACTAGCAGAACATAGAGTGGCCGAAATAAGTATAAACACACATTTATGTTTCAATGTTCTATTACATTCAACAACAAATGTAATAGAACATGCAAAAATGCAGTTCAAAAGTCAAATTGCTTTGTTAGTAATCTGCTTTTCTGGGGAAACGGTATACCTTGTTTTTTTACTTGTAATTATTTTTATTTTATAGAGAACACATATAGGGTGTGTTCATAAACGTCAAAAATCTGCGTAAAAACAACCGCATTCCTTTTCTAATGCGTTTTTGAAGGCACACACAAAGCAGAATATGTATGCAGTCGACACAAAGGCCAGACCTTGTACAATCACTATTTTAGAGTCGTTCATAAACATCAACAAGAATTTGAATTGACTGTTCTTAGAACATTTTCAGTCGTCTTGTCTTAAACAGCACCAAGTAACATTATTGTGTGCACAAGCATTAATAAAATTCGTTTTACAAAATTTTACAAAAACAAAACATTTTGTGCATGCGCGATTCTCTTGCAGCCAAAAAATTGTGGCTGCACAATCTGCCTGATGCTGACGGTATGATGATGTTTATGAATGCATGATACTGCAGTTTGACTAGGTAAGTTAGATCGAAGATCTGACTTTATGAACGTGGATTTTGCAGTTCTTAGTTAGTTTGACGTTTATGAACTCACCCAAACCTTTGCACAATCTGCCTGATGCTGACGGTATGATGATGTTTATGAATGCATGATACTGCAGTTTGACTAGGTAAGTTCGATCGAAGATCTGACTTTATGAACGTGGATTTTGCAGTTCTTAGTTAGTTTGACGTTTATGAACTCACCCATACCTTTGGTTTTAGTGAACATTATGATAAGATAACAAGTTTATAGGCGTTAAGTCCTCTTATTTATAAATTATTTAAATGCTTACATATTTTTGCTATTATTTCTATCTACATATTATTTCTATCAAATGTTTTTTTTTAAATTGTGGTCCCTAGATCTCTTGTTGTGAACGATTTTTTTTTTGCATTTTATTAACATTTTTTTCTCATTACTTTGTTTTGAAAGCAGATGTTACAAAATAAAATGAAAATAAAACATATTTTGTAGAAGGAATAGGCTTGGCTTTCACATGCGTTATGATGAGGAAAACGTGTTGATAATCGAATAGAGTTTGGGATTTTCAATAAAAGAATATAACACACTTTTATTTTATTTTCTTATGTTCATCGTCGAGGTATTTATTACCAATAAATGAAATAACATCAGTATGGGTAACACACTTCTGTTGAATGTTGATCCCTAATTCGAAATAAATGCCAATGTATTAAATTCAATGATTCCCTTTTTTATAATTTTTTTTTTTTGATTCGATTTTAAATTCGAAGAATAGTGGAACCAAGGGTGTGAACGTGTAGTATGACTATTTAATTGGGTACAAGACAATACAAAAATCGTATGGGATATCTCTCTCGTTTAGGCGGTATGGCCAATTTTCTAAAAAAATTGACTTTAAACAGAAAAAAAATTAAAACAACGGTAAAACAAACAATGCTATGTTATATTTTTATTGAAAAAACAAATAAATTGCTTTAGTGAACAGTATTTGAAAAATATATTTTCAAACTCAAAATTTCGAGAAAAAATTAAAAACAAAATGTTCAAATAATTTTTTTTTATTTTATGTACCTAACTGTTCAAAAAAATACAACAAACATACACATCAAATTTTTCAATTTTTGAAATAATATGATTTTTGTCTTATGCACTTAATAACTTGATTTCAAAAGTTAATTTTCCTTTAGGGAATATAATGCAATTTTAATTTTTTAGATAAAAACTATTTTTTAAACATGTTTTTCTTTGCGATGCATAGCTCGGAAACCGTTTGGAATTGAAATGAAAGATATAGAATGATATGGTCTTTAATATTACCATTTAGAGTTTTTCTTAAAACTTACGCTTTCCGAGATATAAGTGTAAATCTTAAAAAAGGGAGCAACGTACCCCTACCTCTCCGGCTCTCCAGAGTGAGAATCGGGTGATAGGGTAGGCGTAAGTCTTTAAAAGACACTTTTTGGCGGCTTTATACTTCTTTCCCTCCTCCGGCTCACATCGCAGGGATCATTACTTTAAGTATGTTAACTACTAAAGTATTAGCCTTAACAATATTTTGAAGGAATGGTCCAGTTAATAAAGCGAAAAATCAGTTAAACTTAGACAAAATTCAGGGAAAGTTGAATTTTGGTACATAGCTTCCTAAGGAAGCTGTGAAAAGTCCCCATCCCCATGGATATGAGTGCCGCTAACGATTTTACGGGGGGTCAAAGGCCCCCAAAACTGTTTTTCCTCAATATCTCCCTAACTATCGGCATCCGGTTAACAGATAACCTAAAAAATTTGACTAAAAATTAATAGAAGCATTTAACTTTGAAAACAAAAATATTCCTTACAACGTAAAATTTGGAAAAAAATTATTTTAAATTTTTTTTTATTTTTTTTGAAAATTAAATTTTTAAAAACTATTTACTAAAACAACTTTATTTAAAAAGAACATAAGAAAATAGATTTTTGGGTTTTCAAAAGGGTATAGCATGTTATTTTAGATTTTATGGTTGTTTTTTAATAATAGTTTTTTTTTTTGTTTTAAGTCAATTTTTTTTAGAAAATTGCCTTCCTGCCCAAACGGGATTTCAAAACAGCTGGACCGATGCTGATAAAATTTGCAAACAGTCTTCAGATAGACCCAGCGAGTAATCCTGTGAGGTTTGGTAGCGATAGGATAAGAGAGGAAGAGCAACGCCAGGCCAGAGGGGGAGAGAGTTTCCCATAAAAACAGTTAAGGTCGTATCTAGAGATCGATTTATTTTGAAAACGCTTAATTTTAGGAAAAAAAATATTAATACATTTTTTGTAGGAAATTGTCTAAGCTATAAGATTATTTTTTAACTTTTTTATCTAGCACTGATGGTTAGGGAGATATTGAGAGAAAACGGTTTTAGGGGGCTTTTGACCCCCCGTAAAATCGCTAACGGCGCTCATATAGATGTAGGCTTTTCACAGTTTCCTTTGAACACCATTAGGAAGCTATGTACCAAAATTCAACTTTTCCGGAATTTTGTCCAAATTGAATGCTTTATTGACTTTTTTAAGTGTTAAAGTTAGCTTACAAAATTTGTTTGAACAATGGGCCTTGTGAATAAAAACGTTCACTTTCGGGACACCCTGTATGTGATTTTTTTTTTTTTTCACTTGTAAAATTATGAATTCCCATTTTTTCAAATTCCTTGATTTTGGTCTTATGAATTCAACAACCCAATTTCAAGAGGTAACTGTTTTAAGGAAATTTGATTCTTTATAACTTACTCTAAGAAATTCTTTTTGTCAGATTACCAGATTAGATGATATGACCGAATGTTTGATGAACAATATGGGAAAAAACACATATTTTTGATAACTTTAATTTTATTTCATCAATTTTATTATATTTCAATAATGTGTGTTTTAAATTTGGGTTTTTCGATCATTGGTTTTTAAAACAATTAAAAGACCAATTGATTAATTTTCCCGACGTTTCGTTTGGTTATTTGCTAACATCTTCAGGGTTAATTTATTTAGACCTTTAATACAAATTACAATTTTTTATTTTTTTGTAATTCTTCCTTTTTGCGATGCGTTTAACTCCGAAACCACTGAGAATTCGAAAACCCTGATTATGACAGAAATTGTAGGAAATTTGATAGGCTTTAATTAAGTTTCAGATAATGTTTCCCTACAAAGGGTAATTTCTGTTATATAAGCGTAAACCTCAAAAAGGGGAACTTAATAACCCTCCCCCTTTTCCCGCTCACCTCCCAGACGTCAGGCCTTTTGGTATGTTGACTACTTAAGCAGCCTGAACAATATTCCGAAGGAAAAGATAAGGTCCCTGCTCACACACATTACAACCCCTTTATTGACTGGACTAATACTATAAACAGTTTTATTGTGATCAAAAAGTAAAAAAGTGTTTGCTGGTACCCGGGTATCTGTTTATTTTACTTTTACTACGGGTAATAAGATTTTTACTCAGATACCTACCTAGGTGCCTGTGCAATTTACTACCCGGGTACAAGGAACCCGGGTAACCGAGTACGCGAGTAGCTGAACACCCTGGTGAAATAACTAGCCATAGTTAATAGACTTTCGATTTTTTTAGGTTAACAAAAGACAATTAGATAAAAAGCCATTTTTTTAAGAAAATCATTGGAGCCGTTTTCGAGGAAATAAAGCTTGTTTAAAACCGTTATATGGTATGTACCGTTATTATTTTAGGTAAAACAAAAATTTCAATATCTATACTCTAAGAAATGATCTACAAACCCTATATAGCGAATTTGAAGGATTTCGGTTCAGCCGTTTAAGTTGTAGTTGCTGACAGACTCACAGACAGACAGATAGACAGACATACAGACGGACGAGACACAATTTCCGGAAATACTATGTTCGTTTCCTTATTATCGTATTGCCATGTTTGATTGTTATCTCAAAACTTTTTTTTCCCACGAATGCATAAACTTAAGTTCGTATAATCGCAATGACGTAAAATAACGCCAAACGAACTAAGACCAAATTTAAATTGTAATTGGCTGTTGTAATCAGCTTGATTGAACGGTAACTATCGCAGTTTTGTATACAACCTTTTCCAGTTATGTATAGAACATACAAAATAAGCTCAATTGACTGAGTGATATTGTAGTATTTAGGTGACACACACACAAACATTCATTTTTAGACAACAATGACCAAAAACATTTGGAAATTCTTTCTTAATAAAAATAACAATCCACCTCCTTTTAAGCAAATCAAACTGAGTAAATAAATGTTTATGACCATGATGCTACCTCCTTAGAGTTGTCAATTTCAGACTCCATCTCCGCATTTTCAAGATTCACTTCAATATAACAAAACATATTGACAAAGTTTGACAAGACAATTCACTTGGAATGCTAAAAGCAGTAAAAACCTTCCAACCAAAAGAAACAAAGTGAACAAAAAATAAACTTTCTCCTGTTATTGGAGGAAATTTATGTGTTAATTTTCCTATTTTTCACTTTGAGTCCGTTTTTCGTCCTTATTGTTTGAAAGAAAAAAAAAACTTTATTTTGGGGCACCAAATCAAAAGGTGAAAAAAGTACCAACCCGAACATTGTAGACTGTACAGTGTATCCCTGAACAAAGAAAAAAAAACGACAACGATGTGTCGTCCGTCGTCGTCCGGTGTGAAAAGTAATTTTTCTTAAATACACAAAAGGTGACAAACAAACACAAACAGAAAAGTAAAAAAAAAAAACAAACTGCACAAGGGATATTAAAAAAGGACGAAAGAATGATTATTATAAATGAGTGAGGAATGGCGTTTATTTTTCTCTTACAAATTGAAAAAAAAAATTTTTAAAAATACATTTTTTCTCGCGAATGTTCGCCAAGTGTGAATGGCATTCCAAGAAGGGGAGTCGAGGGGACTCTGGCAGATAAGCCCAAATTTGTAGGTAGTCTTTTGTTCCAAGAATTTCAATAAATTACTCACACCAGTTACTTTTTTTCGAAAAACAACGTCCGCCACAACCTAACCAATCATCTGGATCACAAATAGCAATTATCCAAATCCCTTGTTGTTTTTTGTTAAAATTTCCCTATCCATGTACAGGGGAGGAAGAAGACGTGAGCTAGAATACAGAAGACGTGTAAATTGGACAACTGACCGAAAACCAGGCCCTTTCCATTGAAATACTTAAACTAACAACCCTGATCCTTATTTGCAGAAAACCATCTGTAGACAGACAGAAATTTACCACACACATTGGATGAGTGGCTGAGGCGCGGCAGAACTGGTGAGAAGGTTTGCCTCCTCAAGGAGTACGAGTGGAATCAGGATATATGGGTTTTCAATTTTGGTAGGACAATGGATATAATGTTTAAGACGAAGGAGGGAGAGATAATAAAAATAAAAATTCCAATCAATCGCCGAACAAAAATTTTTCTTGTTTTTACGAATTTCTCCAGACTCGACCCATTTGCTACTTCGCATCGGTTGCTATCCTTAGTCGTTATATAGTCTTAGTCCTAGTGGCTCAATATGGGCTCATTTATCCCTTAACATGCGGTATGAGTTTTGGCGAAAGGATTTCCAAGTTGGATCTTTCTATTATGTTGTGTTGTGTGGGTGATTGAGGGGAGGATGACGATGACGCCGGTGGCGCGAAACCAAAGTAATTTTTCGCAACGATGATGATGACAACCACCGATGACAACGACGACCACGACGACGGCGATGTGTCCAAAGTCGGAGAAAGTCCGGTCAGATTCCAGAGGACTCATCTGAATATTTTTCGTCGTTGAACAGGAAGATGCCGTAGATTGTTGTTTTTCCATCGTCGGTTATGTCGTTGGGAGTCGTTGGTTGTGTTCTTTTCTGCAAAAACTTTTTCAATGATAACATTCTCTTCTCTCACAGTGGGTTGTTTCCTTTTACATGCGACATGGTAATCTGTGCGACGGGTGAATGAGTATCTCATAACTTTTAACATAAACAAAACAAGTCAGCGGGATGTTTTCATTTATTAGTTTGTTTTTAATTTTCTTCGTTGACTCTGACTGGGAAGAGATATACGGGATTTAATCCTTATGAAGTATATCCTATGGAATCTGAATGCTTAGGTTTTTTTTATTATTCTAAAATGTTGGCGGTAGCAAATAAAATTAAAGAGTAATGTATTAAGTTATTTAGGTCCTCTTGTTATGATGGACTGATAATGTTGATATATACGTTGAATTTTAGAACCCTTAAAAGACCAGGTTTTGCTCAAAAATTATCAGAGGCCTTGAATTGTTTTGCAGTAGATTTTCTCGCGATCCAGGAAGTATGATTTGATGAAAAGCTGCAGTTTTAGTTTGTGAAGATTTGAGCAAAAATGCTATAACACAACTAGTATGTGTAGTCCTATGGTCAGTTCACAGAAGTATATTTTAGCTACTCCCAAGAAATCTATATAGAAATATATAGACTATACCAAAAACAATTCTTAACTTCAAGAAAATGTATAAGTTAGCACCATGATATTCAATAAAGGCTTAAAAATGCGCAAAAATTGAAGTTTTTTTGCATTTTAGGCTCATGTGCTTGATTGATTTCCTTAGACTTGCTTTGATCATTTTTGCTCCATAACTAAAGCTCAGTCGGACAAAAACACCGTATCACTCTAGCATGATCAATCCTGGCCAAAGATTTAATTTAAATTTATTAATGATGATATGAACCTAGCAAGTCCGTCTTATATAGTAAGTTTAGTAGCAAGTCCAGCCTAAGTGGACCTAATATTAGGATCTTTGGTCAGAATGCATAATTCTAGAAGCGCCCCCAGAACACAGAAAGAGTTTGAGACTGCGAGAAACAACCACATACTAGGCCACCTAACAGATATAAATGTGTTTAATAAATCACATAGCTTGAATTTTAGAAAACAAATATATACTTATTTAAAAATTTGTTTAGATCTGTGACCCTGTTGACAAGAAAAATTAATTATTATTCTTGAAAACATGTTCAATCTATTACACAGATCATTCAAAGCAAGTATTATTAAAATATTGTTAAAGTTATGCTTTTTGTATAAAATTATATACCTATCTAACACCTAACAGATACTATTGTTTCTAGAAATTTAGATGCCTAATATAACGCTCGTATCTTTTTTTGGACTTTTTCACATAGGTTTGCATTGAATGTGTTGTTTGCCTTTCGATTTTGGCATATTTGTCTTCTTTTTAATTAAAAATTAAATCAGAAAACAAAACAGAACTGACCCGGCTCAAAAACAGCTGATTTATTCTATGTGTGCATTTTATTCATAGAAAATTCCTCAGCAGAACACTCATACACAGTCAGTCACAATCTCCTTACCGTTCTCTTAAGTGTCAAGTCCATATAACGCGCGGATTGAACCTGTGTATTTGATATTGCATTCCGTTAAAAACGACAACTCAACGCATGCAACGCTTAATATTTGATTGGCTCTTTAAGGGACAAACTCAAATAACTTAGAATGTAATTTTGTTCTTAACATTCAAATTAAGTGCCATGTCAAGTTTGAACAAAATCGGTTAAGCCGTTATTTATGGCAAAATTTGTAAAAACTGTTAACACTAATTATCCAGTATATGTATTTTTAACTAAAACCTGAAATGCATTCACTTATATTAGCAGCAATCCGAATATAACGTTCAAAAAGTCTTATCAAAATCGAAAAACTAAAACTGGGAGGTATGGGAGTTACCCGTTATAGTCGCACAAAAACGAAAATTAAAATTTGTCCTCTAGGGAGTTACCTACCATAAAATGCTAAATACTAAGTTTGAAGCAAATCCGTCAAACCGTTGAAGCTGTAGCTCGGTGAACAGATGACAGCACATACGCACATCAGCACAGACAGACCGACGGAAGGTATGACAAAACCTACTTTTGTAGGCTCCTCTATCATCGTAATGTCAGGTTTATTATTATTATTATTATAGGGTGTCTGCATATCAATCTGGCTTAAGCAAAGAGTACCCATCTTTGCATTGCAACAGATTGCGCTCTATATATTTCCCTAACTATGGTTATTAAGAGATATATTAATAATAAAATTTTAGCTAAAAAACTTTAAAATTAACAACTACAAAAATCACAATTTTTATTAAGTTTGTATTATTGACTAGAAATTGATGTAAGTTTAATAAATACTACTACTTTTTAATTTACTTTTGATTACAACCTCGATTTTTTTTACACGAAACCAATACATACATATGTAGGTACATTTGTACATTATACATAGGTAAATAGTAACTTGCCCTATTGAGCAAGTAAAAATTAAAAGCAGTATTTTGAAAAAAAAATACAGTGAGTAAACCATTTTTAGAAAACAAAAAACAGCATATTACTGCGAAAAACAATATTAATACGAACGTTACTAATAAATATATTATAATACAAAAATTCTATACTTTGAAACAAATCGTTCCAACTGTGACATACCTAAGTCAAATTTCAATTTTGTTCAAGGATCCATAACTTACCTTTATAGTAGATATTAATATTAATGGGTACATAGTGCGTACGCGATTTGGTATTGTTTTATGTATTTGAACATCAAATTGCAAATTAAACAATTAAGCATTAAATAATTTATTTATAATTATGAAGTATATAATATTATTTACATACATAATAATGTTTTTGGAAAAAAATAATGTGGGCTCAACCGGGATTTGAACCCGGGACCTCTCGCACCCAAAGCGAGAATCATACCCCTAGACCATTGAGCCGCTTATGAAATGGTTTCATATAGACACATACTTTGTGTTCGTTCTGGCGGCTGCATGCAACATATTAATTAGGTACCTCCATACAAAAAAAAAAATAAGAAAAAATAAATAGAAAAATGTTCTCTTCAAATTTGCAGGCATCTTCGATCTTTTTCCTATTTTTCCTACAATGTTAATGATGTCGAATAAAACCAAAACTCTCCCACTGCACCGCTTCACGTAATACGTATCTAGGTATGTTTAAGTTTTCCCCGGGCGTATCCCAGAACATGTCAACTCAATGCTGATTCCACCATTGCAGCCATTTTCGACAAATCTATTTTAACTGTTTAAGTTCATGAAGTCAAAATAAGTGTCATATTGAAAACGACACTACAATAAACACAAAGAACAGGCGCAACCGATTCTCTGTCACCAAGAAAAATCCTATGACTCGATGAGTGAGACAAGGTGTACCTACCAGTATTTTAGTGCATACAAGAACTTTTCAAAACTCAGGAAAGTTTTTAGTTATTATAAACAAGATGAAATGTATTGGTTGAGCCCTGGGGTCGCCCTGAAGTCGCCCTAAAGTAGAACTAGGTATTTTGCTGGGGCGAGTTGAGGTAAACAATTTGACATGTGTGTTGTCAAACATATGTTTACAATTGAATATTTCATTTTGCTTTTGTAATGCCAAGAAAAGAAATTATAGATTTATTTTAATAAAAATAAATATAAAACATACAAATAAAACAAAATGTAACTGTTTTATGTTTTGGAATGTACCAAAATCAACAAATTTCAAGTTTCTTTCTTTTTGTCAACAACACAAAACCTACCCTTATGCGTTTTTTGACAGCTCTTGGGGCTGTCAAGAAAACCTGGGTCGACCCTGGGTAAAATTGGTAAAATTCAACGAACACAACTATTAACGCTATCTAAAATACTAACGCTATCTAGTAAATGATAGAATAATTTGTTGTGATTTTTTTTGACATTTTTGTGTGTACTGACTAACAAATCTCCTTCCTCTGTCTCTTTGCACATAGTGAATAGGAGCACTTGTTAATATAAGGATGTTTTGGAAAAATGGGCCATATAATGATATAAGAGCAAAAAGACAATATGTAATATGCATATTTTCTGATCCACAAGGCATATTACGTACAAAAAGTTTATTTACCTTGGATGTTTGATCAATTGCTAAAAATTTCTATTCTCGTATAAACGCAGAGTAGATCAGATCTGGGAAGACGTCTGACATCTTCTGTGATATGTGACCGAAAAATACTCCATTGCTGAAACGAAGTCAGTACACAGTCAGTGGTGTTTATGGAGGGTTCACATACCATACGAAAGGTCGGTCAATGTACCAAAAGTATTACAGTAAATTAACGGCAGCTTCGCATGACAGCCGGTTTAACAAAACTTGCAAAGGTTAGAAGTAGAATATTCGTTGTCGTGAATGATCTCTTTATAAACTAACGGCATATTGGTGTGAGATCACTTTCAAATGCAAATTAACGCCATAACCAAATTATGGTTGAAATTCATTTAAATTATATGGTTCGGGTTCGTTAGATCTGTTGATTGAACTCACTATTGGTATTTGGGACAGGTGTGAGTTTGGGTAGTGGTAAATATGCAAAGTTTCATTTATGGCATTAGTTCAGATTCAAATGTGAATAAACACCATATGGTGCTAGTTCACATTTCATTGATAGCTTGTGGAAGTTTTAGTTTAAAGTAAATTTAAACCATAATATTCGACAAAGTAAAAGTAAATGCAGCACGAATCACTGATCTGGTCCTATCATGTTTAAAGGATAAAAAATCTCTCTCTAAAAAATCTACATTCGTAACAGTATTAATTCAAGATAAACGACTTTGCTAACGTTGGATTAGTGATGTTTTGGTTCACCGGATTTATATTCTATTACTTCAAATAAGTTTGATCTGACAATGCATTTCATGAAGATATTCGAGTCGACAGTCGACCATGTAACGCATAACCACAAACATTATGAAATGACATGACACACTTGTTGAAACAAAATTAATGAAAGAGAATTGTAACAGCTAAGACGGTACTTTAGTTTGGAATAGTATCAGTTTTGAATTAAAAAAAAAAAACACATTTTAATGGATTTGTTCATTAAGTTGATTAATCAAAATTATAGTTTCTGGATAAAATAAATAAAAAAAACAGGACTTACCTTCTCTCGTTCTGACTCTGACTGCCATGGTCTGAAAGTCGACTAGCTCTTCCCGATTGTTTAGAATTGGAGGCACTTTTGTTGGATGATTTTTTACTGACTGATTTTGGACTTTTTTTATTTTTATTTTTTGTTGCCGTTGATGAAGATGGCTTTTGGGTTGGGATTTTACTTGTATTTGGAATATTATCAGATTCCATTTTGTTTTATTTTTATATTTTCTACTTCAATAATGACATAATATTCAAAGATAAACTATTAACGAATTTCCATTTCACTTTAGAGCGACACATTTGTCACTAACTAATGTGGATTCCACATAACTTTATTTACATTTCACCAATTAATAAATTAAATTATGCGATATTGAGAAAAAGATTAAAATTGTGGATTTGTTCACTCATTGAATAGTTGCATATTTATTTATTTCAATAAAATAAACAGAACTATTTTTGTTGATTTATAAGAAAAAATATATTTGCAATTTGCATTTATGAAATTCCACATGAGAAAATGACAGCAGCTGACATTTCGAACATCAGCCCGGCAATAATAGAAGTGAAGTTGGTTAGAGTTTATGATATGAGAATGCGCAGTTAGTTTTTAGTTCAGTGGCTCTCAAACAGTTTATTATAGTTCGGATTTGTTTACATTTAAAAATTATGGTGAATTTACTTGATGTTCTTGTAACAAAAACAAAAAAAAAGGTAGAAAGGAAAAATCCACAGATCCTTATAACTTAATTATGGGTAAAGATTAAATTAAAAATTATCGGAATCAGCATACAGATTATATTAAATACACTTTCGTCATTATTATAGGAACTTCACATGCATTATACATTTTCTAAAGCTTATGTTTTGTTGTACAAAGCCATTTTGTATAGGTATTTCATTTTTGGAAGTTCTAAAGTAATTGTATTTTTTCTATCAAATGTCTAATGTGTAATAGACGCCTTTTTTTGCATTTTTTGCTAAATCATATAATAGTCATATAAAGTTGACTAACCCCCCATTAGCCCACACCATTACCGACGAAATTTGACGTTTTCATATAACATACAAGTAATTGTGCAGGCAATAGACTTTTAAACGGAACTTAATAATTAAAGTCCCGATATTTATTTGAAGGTAGTTAAGTCCATATGAATTATGTTCTTTTTAAAACTTAGGTGTAAACTGGATGCCGTTTTTCACACAAGTCTATTTTTTCAATAAAACACGCGTAGAGGTGGAAGACAAAAGTGCAGACATATTATTCATAAATAAATTATGGATTAAATGAATATTTTAATCCTTGTTATGGGAATTTTGTCTATAACATTTCAAATATTTGTTTAATGGTGTTTGCGGTGTATTAAGACATTTTAGGCAGAAGAGGAAGGGCAAATGGCGGCCCATCAAGCAAAAATACTAATAAAATAAAAACGATTAGCGGTAGTATTATTTTATTTTTAAAAACTAGAAACATAAACATTCTCTTTTATGAGACAATTAAAAAACATTGCTTTGACATTGAAAACCTAACCCAGTTTTTTTTAAACATTACAAAAATAAATGAGTTTCAATTAAGAATTTCCGGAACAGCCATAGCCGTGGTTTTTTGTAAGTCCATATAGACTTGTGTGAAAAATACGACACTGGGAATTAGCCCACAACATTACCGACAATCCTAATATTAACATGTAATTTTTTCGGTAACGCAGTATGTACTTCAGTCCCGATAATTATTGTGAGTTAGCTAAGTCTATATGAACTTATGTTGTTTTTGTATTTACAAATTCACAAATGTCTATACGTGCTGGGAGATGATAACAAGACTAATTATTTTCGTTATCAAATGACGTAAGTATTTTTGTAGCTAGCTCTTAGAATATAACTCTAGAAAAAGTTTAAGGTACTGACTGTTTCACTTGCAGATTAACGACTAATCTTCGCTGGTCGTAGATTTTTGATGCGTTGGGACTTTTAGCTTTTTTTTGATGTTTATAAAATTGATTTTACCCAAAATTGATTGGGACACTCAAATCCAAGAACGTGAATTTGAGAAGTGGCTGAAATGGGTACGCATCTTACCAGGCGTAGAAAACTTAAAAGTACCCAGATGTTACGTTTCCAACGCAAGTAAAAATACAACGGAACGGCAGCTTCATATCTTTAAGGATGTCAGCGAAAATGGTTTTGCTGCCGTCGCGTATCTGAAAACTGCCAACGCTGATCAAATTGTTTTAATTTATTATTCTATATTTACTAATTTTTCAATGTAGGTATATAGAATTTGTATTATAACAAAAACATTTTATACATTCTTGTTTTGGCCCAAGTTTGAAGTTTTTCCTACATCCATTTTCGTTTATTGTCAAAAATTCAATATTAAGCACGACAAAATTTTTATACTAACTTTTAGTTTCAATAATTGTTGAAGAAAATTATTTTGATCATTTAAAAAAAAATTAAGTTAAGAAATAACAAAGATGTGGACGTGTTTATCTTCTTCTTCTTCTTAATCTTCAATCCTTCCCAGAATGAATCTAAAAAACAGATATTCAAAACTTAATTGATGCGAAAAGGCATTAGAGATCCAGAGTTCAAACGAAGATTTCGGCTTCCGAAATTCATTATATGGACGAGTTACTGTTGCGGCGCTTTCGCTTAGCTTGGTGTACGGAAGTGATTTTGTGTAGCTCTGCATTAAGTTCGTTTTTGCCTGAGTTTTAAAATGAGCATAAGCTTAAGAATTGTTGACATAACGAATTTTGCATAGCTTGCCAACTATAATTTAACAAAAACAAGAAAAGCTTTATTAAAATAAGAATTAAAATAATTTATTTGCGGTGTGGTGCATCAAAGTTTGACTAATTCTTCGTGGTGAAAATCAGCTATATCTGTCTCAGTCATCACAAAACAGAACACAAAATATTACTGTGAGTATTTACCAAATAATACAAAAGACAAGCAAGACAGAAAAAAAAGAAGCTATTCTCCTACCTCCATACGGATTATCATACCCTCTTTGCCCCACTTCCCTTCAGAAGACAAAAACACTGTTTTAAGTTTGTTTAAGGAAAAGCTCTCTCAATTTTGGTAGATTTAAAAATTCACCTCAAGTTATTCAAAACACAAACCAACTTATCATTACTGTAGTTGAAACACAAACCAATTTGCGGACTAAACAGTGACTCGCAACTTCGTCCATGAATCGTGAATTAAAAAATAAAAGATCTTTAATAGAAACTTCACCCGAACCTGAAAACAAAATTTTTTTGAAAAGAAACTGCACTCCTTACGAAATGACCGAAACATTCCAATTAGCTACCCTTATTGATGAAATTGATAAACTCTTGGACCAAAAACTAGATAAAATAGCTACAAAGGAAGATATTAATAGTATAAAAATAGAAGTTGCTGCCTTACAAGAAGAAAACAGAATACTTAAGGAGGAAATTGTAAAACTAAAAGATGGTGAACGTGTGTGCTTCATAAAAGAATGGAAGATGCCGAGAAGCTTAGCAAGAGGTTGAACGTGATAGTTAGCGGATTAAACGCAGAGAATATTGAAGAAGCGAAACAACAATTTCAACAGGTTTGTAGTACAAAGCTTCGAGTTATACTGCAACAGCTAGTAGTGCCCGGAAAATAACTTCATCCAAAAACGTCAGACCTGCCTATGTATTTGAGCTTGCTAATACCGATGAAGTTCACTCCGTTATGTCTGCAACCAAAAACCTCTCAAGCACTCAGATTTCCATTAATAAAGATTTGACGTCAAGTGAAAGAACTGAGCAGTATCACCTCCGCCAGATAAAAAGATACATTCTTAAAGTTGATAGCAATCAACGCATTGAAATCAAACGCTGGACCCATTTGGTAGATGGACGTCGTCGCTTAAAATGCAACAAAGATGGAGTTGTAAGAGCCTTTAACGCAAACGACAGAGAATTTTTAAGTCAGTTTTTGGGAGTGAACTCAAATTACACCGTCATTCTGGATACTCCTACAAACATACAACACTTAATCGAAAACAACCCAAACAATAATAGCCATTAGCATACGAAAGTCTGTCAGGTTCTATCTTATAATGTAGCTGGTCTTGTCAATAAAAATATTTTATGTAACTTTTTTAAATACGTTTGTAAATTTGATATTTTCTTTTTGTACGAAACTTTTGTTTTATCAGAGCATATGCGGCATTACGAAATTTATTTTAAAGAATTGAAACTATACTGGACAGCGGCAACAAAAACCTTTAATTTCGGCAGAGCTAGTGGTGGATGTTTATATGGATTCCGTAAAACTATTGAATCCACAAATCAACTGAAATTCTTAAATGCGCACGATACTGTTTTCTTGAAATGCAACTGTTCGGGATCTATTATAAAGCTGGTACCAAACTATCTAAACTGTAATCACATAATGCGCGATTTGGTAAAATTAAAAACCTTCTTTGAAGAATTTCAATCTAACCAATTTATACTCATGGGAGATCTCAACGTCAGAACAGGAATGAAAGGAACAGTTGATTCACGTACATCACAGCTTATTACAGACATACGAAGTTCAAAAGATACTGTAAGTGACAACAACGGCAACATGTTTTGTGAGCTCTATTATACTTAACGGGAGAGGCTTTGGCGATAAATCTGGAGAGTATACTTTTGTATTTATGCAGCATACGCGAATCCTTGCAATTCTAATGTCAAATTTGAGCGTAAGAAACCCTGGTTTGATATGGAATGTCATAAAGCTAGAAAAGTTTCACTTAATTAAGCTACTTAACATTTACAGAAAATATAGTCTTGATGCAAGTAGAAAAAAACTATTGTGATGCTAACAAAAAGTATAAGGCTCTATGTAAAACAAAACAACGTTTGTACTACCAGCTCATTTCCAGTCAACTTGCAAGTATTACCACAGCAAAGGATTTGGTGGAAACTTGCCAAAGAAATACGCGGTAATACCACTAGTAGTGGAACACAAACCGAGTTTATGTCATACTTCGAAAATGCACTTAATTCGGATCGATTAACCAACGGAGAATATTTAAGAGAAACACCTTTAGTTCAAATACCAGAACTTGATCAACCAATAGATCTGAATGAAGTAAGGATTGCGATTACATCTTCAAAAGAAAACAAGGCCCCGGGTATAGATGGCATCCCATATGAATTTTATAAAAATGCGAGTAATTCTTTTATTGGAGAAGTTCACACTTTGCTGAAAAGAATCTATGAAACAGGAACTATACCAACATCCTTCAACAAGTCAATCATCTTCCCGCTCTTCAAAAAAGGTGACGCTAGCCTTTTATCTAATTATCGTGGGCTTTCATTTTTAGATACCCTCTACAAACTATTCACCATAATTCTATTAAACTGCCTTACTTCTTGGATTGAAAAAAAAAACAACATATTAAATGAATACCAAGCTGCTTATCGAAATGATTATAGTACTTTAGATCAGATCTTCAATCTTTCATGCCTTATTCAGCTGCAACTAAGCCAGAAAAAGAAACTATATACTTGGTTCGTTGACTTAAAAGCTGCGTTCGACAATATCAACAGAGAAGCTCTTGGCCATAAACTTGTTACATTGGGCATCTCGACGAAAATGGTTGAAATGATCAAACTACTATACCAAGATACAGTTGCAGCGGTCTGGGATGGGAGCAGTACATCTAATTTCTTCCGAACGAGCAAAGGCGTTAAACAAGGTTGCGTTCTGAGCTCTCTGCTTTTTGTCTTGTTTTTAAATGACCTCCACGCTGAACTCCACATCGGAATACTTGTGGAAGGAATAGGGATAAATGTCCTCTTGTATGCCGATGACATTGTAATTTTGGCTGAGAGTCCTGCTTTACTTCAAACTATTATTAACAAGTTCAGTAGCTACTGCAATAAATGGAAACTTGAAGTTAATCTTGAGAAGTCTGAAATTGTTATTTTTAGGAATGGAGGACGAAGAGCAGCGAGTGAAAAATGGAATTTTAATGGTGCGGAAATAAAAATAACAAATCAGTATAAGTATCTTGGCGTCGTCTTTACATATAATATGTCCTGGTCTGAACATCTGACAAAGAGGCTAGCAACATCAAAAAATCAACGCAACTTGGTCCAAATTTGTAAAAAATAAATTTTTATCTCACTCAGCAAAGTTTAAAGTCCATGATTCCAGCCGCTAGATCAATAATGTATTACTGTGCACAAGTGTGGGGGTACAAAGAGTAAATACAATGTGAAAAACTCCAAAGATTTTTCGTCAAGAGTTGCTTTAATTTACCTGATAATACACCAAACTACGTAGTACATATCGAAACAGGTCTTCCCAAAGCATTTCTTACTACACTCGAAGTACATTTGACATATTTGCGCAAAGTTTTCAGTCTACCCAGCTCTAGATTACCACGCGTACTTTCAACTGCAGTTCTTCGCAAAAATATTTATTGGGCCCAGGAATGGCCAGGCCTTTTCCTTGAGACTGGCATCGTTGTTAACTATGAAACAAACAATTTTGAATGGAAAGATACTCACAACAAGCTTCTAATTAAGCTAAGGAACAACAGTGGAAAGCCTCTACTGAACGCGCTTTACAATCGCAATTTCATGACGAATACTGCAATCTATCCTTCACAGAGGTACCCAACTATTTTAATGACTCAAATTCACGAGAAATACCTACCACTTTGTTAGCATTTGTCCTATTTTCAAATCATACCGGAGAGTATTTCTAGGAGCTGAAACACTTGATCGCACCGAGTTTCTTCAAATAAAGAATGGTAAATGTTATTTAAATCTATATAAATTCTTAAAATATGCTCTTAATTATCGAAACTTAATTGAAAATGAATATAACTAAAGTAAATTCAAGCTAAGACGAAATTTAAATAGTAAAACTATTACCTGACAGACAACTTTAATAAGTTATTGTCCTAACTAATTTTGAAAACCAGCATAATATAAATAATATTACTTTTTTAAGAAAATAAAATTTATTTATCTATCTATCTATCTATCTATCTGTTGCGGATTCAACATAGATTAGCATTTTTAAATAATAAAAACGATCCTGTTCTTCCACGTGAGAAGCTTTTAGGTTTTATGCTACCGGCTGTTGGCAAATCAATGGAGCGGACCTATTTGGAATATAACACACAACCAACTGTTTCCAGTAGTATTGTTCGCGTGTCATTCATTGCTTTTTATGATCAAACATATTCAAAAAAATCTAAAAAGTTATGTACCTATATGAAACTTTTTAGATTTTTTGAATATGTTGGAAACGCGAATATCGAATATTTTCAGATTTTTTTCCAGATGAACTACAGATTTCGATGTATTGAAATACTCAAAAAATTGCAAAATATTTTTCAAAAATTAAAAAAGAAAACGGTTTAAAAAAAAACTGCTTTAACAATTTTCAATATTTTTTCCTAGGTAGAGTACTGCTAATAAAATTTAAAATATAAAAAAATTAGTTTTTCAAGAAAACTCTCAAACAAATTTGAAAAACTAAAAGATTTTTCCAATATTTTTATAAAATAATTTTAAGTTATTATTTATTAGGTAGGTGCATTTATCATCACTCTTTAAGATTTTATTATAAAAAAAATATTAAATAACATGTAAGTTTATCATTTTTATAAAATTAAATTTAATCTTCTGGCCTTCTGTTCTGCAAATATGTCTAAAACTTCCTCAGTGTCAATCTCCATTTGTCGATGAATTGACATTAATGCCAATCCTGTTGGTCTTTCTTCGCCGGTAGAATTTCTAAGGTAAGTTTTTAGACGTTTCATTGTCGAAAATATTCTTTCCGGTGTACACGTTGAAACCGCTAGTGTCGCCAAAATTTTGAGAAGCTTGTGGATGTTAGGTTAAGATTATTGCACTCTTTGAACGCTCTATATATTTTTGTCTATGGCATTTTGTCTTCCATAACGTAAACTCATCTTCTAAAGTGTCCCAATCAAAAAAAGATCTATAAAATTTGAAGTTTTCTTCGTTGTAATTTTGTTCTTATTTGCCAAGGATCGATGGAATTAAAATGCACAAAGAGGAATGTATGGACTTATGATTTTCAAATCTTATTTTAAGCTGACTTAAAAAGTCATCTAAAAGAGGAATCATTATTCTAATCCTAAAATAGGTTTCAGGATCCGTTGTGCTCACGTTTTGTCTGTGCTGTTGCCTTGACACAATTGCTCATTCCTTTTGCCTATTGCTGGCAAGAGAATAGAAACGCATGGAATGAACCGACTAAAATGTTGCAAGTTACAATTGCAACTATATAAGTGGAATAACGTAGTTGAAAACTAATGCACACAAGGACAACATTAGTTTATTTGGAAGGGAAATAAGAATATACGTTTTTACTATACATATTGTTTCATGTAGATGCATACACATACCTATCTAGGTATACTAAATTTCCTTGAGGCGTTCAGTTATTCATCATATGCAATCGAAGCAAAAGTAACCTGGCATCCTGAGGCTGTGTTGTTTGAGGTTGTATTCAAAAACTGTTACAGCTACCTTACTAAATTCATCGAAAATTATGTTGGTACCTAACTACGTATGCTTAAAACTAAAATCAGAAAGTTTTGAACATAATCACTAATTATTTGAGCACAAATTTCATACTTATGCGGAAAAGGTTGATTTACAGATGCATTTCTAAAAAAATTCGGGGGGGGGGGGGGGGGTTTGAACCCCTGTGAACTTGGCTATGGCCTTGAGAAGGAGCCATAGACTTGTTCTTTTTTGCCTTTTCCCACGATGCTGTGATCTCGAATGGGATCACACTTCTACCACTTCTCCATTTCACCTACTGAACTATGTACATGTGGAGTTCTTCAAGCCATAGACGGAAAATATTATGTAGGACAGTTATATACGTATTTATATTTTTCGTAAAATAGAGATTTGAGAAGTTTTCTTATATAAAAAAATAAATGATCTGATTAAATATTTAAAATCTCAACATTTTAGGTACCTACACGCCGCTATACTCATTACTCATAACCAATAGAGTGTACTGGTAGAGCCTTAGCTGAGCAGTACCTATTGGTGTCGGAAAGCCTGCAGGATATGACTGTAAGTACTATTTGATTACTTTTTTGGGATCACCAACAACACCCTTACAAAGAAGGTACAAGCCATTGGTGTGTGGAAAAGAAGGTTCCCGGTTATTGGAACAAGTAGGTACATTAGTACATAATTCAAAATAAATAAATATGCAGATAAAAATAAATGATTGTTCTTTAAGAATTAAAAACAAGAAAAAACTATAAGCCCCGTCGAAAGATGTAGGTATAATTGTTCTAAGAAGTAGATTTCGCTGTTTCTCCATAGGAACAGTTTTATAGTACGCTCCTGGCAAATCAGGAGTTAGATATTATTAAAGCGTGTATTGTTTTGCACATGTTGATAAGAGCGAGAATTGCTTAGCCCGCAGACGTCGCAACTGAAAATTCAAGCAGCCAGAAATAGCTGTATGCAAGTGGAATTTTGAATTGTCCAATGTTTTAGTTCAGGCACAAAATGTTCGACAGAAAATTGTAACAAATAATTTCTTTATTCATTTTTCGATTGTAATATGTAAATTAATTAACAACATATAAATTAAAGAATAATGTTGGAATTTTTTCTAAGGCCACGAAATTACTCTCTTGCAATTTCAACCGTTTTTATTTATTCTGAAGGATTAATTGTCGTTCTGTTGGCAGTTTTTTTTTTTTTGAGTTGGTCTAACGTCTTCAGTTGGATTGGAGTTGGTTCTTTCTGGCGGAAGGCTGCCTATGTCGATGGCCCTACAATATTATCGATGTATTTTTATGTTTATTTTTTAAAATAAAAACGATTTTATTTTTATTTTTTAAAAATTAACAATTTATTTTAACTTTATGTTGCAAACAAATTTTTTTTTTTTTTTATATAAATATAAACAACTAGCGACGCGTTTCAGAACTCATGTTCTATCTTCGGGCTACTGTTTACTAAACTTTTGTTGTTTTTCTATTGTTCATCTTTCTGTTGTGTTGTTGTTGTCAGATTGCTATTGTTTTGAGTGTGGAAGCAGCTTTTTTGGAAAGCTTTCTTTCTCTTATTTCTTTTTGTTGTTTTTTGTGAATTTCAAAGCTGTGTCAAATAATATATTCTGTTTTATTGTTAATTTGTCGTTTAGTATTCTGTCTTGTTCTATCTTGTTGGCTTTATATATTTCGAATTCTTCTAAGGTGTCTAGTGTTTTCCCTTTTTTGCATGTCTGTAATATTTTTAGGTTATGCTCAAAGTTTGTATAGTTATGATTATTTTCAATTAAGTGTATTCCATATGTTGATCTGGTGTTTGGTTTTGGTTTATGTTCCAAGAATCTTTCGCGAAAAGCTCTTCCTGTTTGTCCTATATAATATTTGTTGCAATCGTCGCAAGTTATTTTGTAAACGCCAGTTGATGTTTTTTTTGTTGTTGTTGTTATTTTTTGTTGGAGAAATTTGAATATATTGTTGTTTGTTCTGTATGAAATTGTGAAGTTTTGCTTTTTGAATTCGATGTGGATGGTGTGTGGAAGCCAATTGGTGTATGTTACTGATGTGTAGTTAGTTTTTTCAATTTGGTTACTTGTATCATTAGGTTTGTTTATTTTCTTCCGTCTTTTGTTGATCAATTGGTCGATCATATCTGTGGTGTATCCATTTCTTAGGGCTCATCAATTATAAGACCGCACCATGTTACAAAATTGCAAAAGAACTGCAAAAAATCATAACAGCAAACATAACCTTAAAAAATAACCAAAGCATAAAAAATAGCCTAGAACTAATCGAAAAAACAAAAACAATAAACATTCTACCACAACACAAACTGATTTCCTTCGATGTAACTAATATGTACACTAATATCCCAGTAACAGAAACAATAAATATAATAAAAGAAAACCTTATCAACACAGCCAAAATAACGATACAACAAATAAATGAAATAATCAAATTATTACAAATTATACACAAGCAAAATTACTTCACATTCAACAACCAGACATATATACGAAAAGAAGGGCTCGCAATGGGATCACCATTAAGTGGACTTCTAGCTGATATATATTTAAACCATTTTGAGAACAAATACATCTTATCTAACCTCAACCCATTACAAAAACAAATAACTTTCTACAGCAGATACGTCGATGACACTTTCATAATTTTTAATGGTACAAATAGACAAATAGACATACTTAATAAATATATAAACAACATTAACAAACAAATAAAATTCACTGTCGAAAATGAGCAAAATAAATCAATACATTTCCTAGACATCAACATAAAAAAGCACAACAACAAACTGGAATACAGCATCTACAGGAAACCAACAACAACAGACACCACCATCCACAATGACTCCCACCATCCAAGATCACAAAAGCTCGCAGCATACAACGCCTTTATAAATAGAGTTCTCAGCATCCCAATGAACAAACAAAGTTATGACGATGAAATAAACATAATAAAACACATAGCCCTAAGAAATGGATACACCACAGATATGATCGACCAATTGATCAACAAAGAAATATATAAAGCCAACAAGATAGAACAAGACAGAATACTAAACGACAAATTAACAATAAAACAGAATATATTATTTGACACAGCTTTGAAATTCACAAAAAACAACAAAAAGAAATAAGAGAAAGAAAGCTTTCCAAAAAAGCTGCTCCCACACTTAAAACAATAGCAATCTGACAACAACAACACAACAGAAATATGAACAATAGAAAAACAACAAAAGTTTAGTAAACAGTAGCCCGAAGATAGAACATGAGTTCTGAAACGCGTCGCTAGTTATTTATATTTATATAAAAAAAAAAAAATTGTTTGCAACATAAAGTTAAAATAAATTGTTAATTTTTAAAAAATAAAAATACAATCGTTTTTATTTTAAAAAATAAACATAAAAATACATAATAAAGCAAACATGGAGACAAGCAACACATCATCAATATTATCGAGTTCTGCTTCAAACAAACAAACCCTCTAGCGTGGATCTATCCTACAATTTAAAGATAAAATTAACATACATTAGGTAGGTATTTATGAAAAGTATGAAGGGAATATTTTGATGCAATTTACAACGTCGGCGATTTTAGCACCGAGATCTGCAACAGATTTATCACCCTCGACGTTCCACTCCATGATGTCATGATGTGATGTTGACCGCCCTTTACTCCTGATCACTGAGCTGCAGTCCGGTTCTTGCTGTTCCATCAAAAAATAGAACATGCATAAATGTAAATATAACTACATATTTTGTGTTTGTTTAATGTTTCTGGTACTAAATTTTAATCACCCCAAAGCTTTCTGGACTATTCCGCCGTTTTGTGGGTTCCTCCCTACGCGTTTAAATCATACGCTAGGCTAGTCTTCTCCAAGTGATTTCTCTTTTATGAATAACACCTCTTCTATTTCCACTCCCGCGAGTTCGTATTTCTGGACAACGTGTTAGTTATTAATTCGTAAGACATAAAGCAAGTTTGGGGAGAGTACGATAACTTTGGCGCCAAGAATTGATAACGGTTTTTTGTAGAACAGATCAATACAAGCATTTTTTACTATGGGTGGGGGGGTCTATCTCCCTCCGTTTGGGCGGGAGGGGCAGTTTTATAAAAACAGTGCTAAAAATTTAAAACAAATATTAAAAAATAACGGTAATACTTACAACTAAGTTTTGTATCTTTTTTTAAAGCCAATACTTTTTTCTATTAGATGTTTTTTAAATCAAGTGAAACTTATGCATAGTCTTTGAAAAAACGGACTTTAAACTCAAAAATTGCAAAAAAAAAGGTAAAAAAAAACTTTGAAGTGTGATTTTTCAAAACTGTAAAATAAAATACTACTTTTTTTTTTATAAAATTCGTTGCTCATATTAATTTTAAATCATAAACTGAAAACAAAATGATTTTATATTTTCTAGTTTTTGAGAAAGTGGAAAACTACTAAAACTACTTTCTTTTTTTTTTTTGGTATACGGTGAATGTTGTACGTAGGTTCGTTTTTGTAATGATGCTTGGGCATCTTTAAATGCAACAGAAACTTTGCATACACCCAACCTCGCACCCACCCCAAATCCTATAGTGTGTCCAAGCAGGGGGGTTGCATACCTCACTGTTTATACGCTTTAGTAATTTTCCATTTTCTCAAAAAACAGAAAACATAAAATCATTTTGTTTTCAGTTTATGATTTAAAATTAATATGAGCAACGAATTTTATAAAAAAAAGTAGTATTTTGTTTTACAGTTTTGAAAAATCACACTTCAAATTTTTTTTTAACCTTTTTTTCCGCAATTTTTGAGTTTAAAGTCCGTTTTTTCAAAGACTATGCATAGGTTTCACTTGATTTAAAAATCATCTAATAGAAAAAAGTATTTGTTTTAAAAAAAGATATAAAACTTAGTTGTAAGTATTACCGTTATTTTTTAATATTTGTTTTAAATTTTTAGCACTGTTTTTATAAAATTGCCCCTCCTGCCCAAACGGAGGGAGAGCGATTGAACGGTGAAATAACCTAACATCAGCCCAAAAGTCATCTCTACAGTTAGTCGAGTTATCTCTACGAGCAAGTATGTAGTTAAAAACTTCCTCAGCAGTTGTCAGTAGACTATTTCTTTCAAAGTCCCATATGATTTGAAAATCATTTGCTATTTCAAACCGCTCTCTGTTAGAAAATAAATGAACAAAAAGTATATGTAAGTTCATTTTTGCATATCTACAGCAATTTTTATGTTGTGTTATATATGTACATTATGTCCCTTTAAATGCGCGAAACATGTCCGTTTTGTGGGCTCCTCCTAACGCGTTTAAATCATATGCTTGACTTCTCAGAGCGATATTTCTCTGACAGGCTCCGTCTACTGAAACAAATCTACGAAAACCATACAAAAATTTAAATAAATAATTGAATTTATTTGACTTATCATGTGCTATTTCTGGATTAGCTTCTAGGAAGGTAATAATAAAGTCCTTGGTGTCCTTGACACTCTTCCCTTGCTTTTCTTCAAAAACATTTCTTCCTCATCCATTGCCAAGTTTTCACAATCGATTGAGACGGTGAAAGGAAAATATTCATATGAATGTTTTTGATGTTTGCTTTTATTTTTTTCATAGAACGAGAATCAGACTTATGTATGTATGTGAAGGAGTGAAAATATTAATTTTCACTTTCACTTTTCACAGAACCAGAATTAGACCTCAGGTTTATCGAAAATTAAAAAAAATAATAATAAATACAACAAAATGTAAACTTTTTCACATGTATAGTTTTTAATTTGTTTATTATCGTTTTAATTTTGCTGAATTAAGTGCCTCGCACATGAGCTGTGACCAGCAAATGCAAATAAATGTTTTAAGGCATTCACACCATTGTCAAGTCAAGTTAGAAATCAAAGAGCAAGTTTTCTGCCGCCCACAAAATATACATTGAGTTTATACACATGGAGAAATCAAGTACAAACTTTGCTCGTAGGATGTCGTTACTATCGACTTGTTTTTGTTTGCTTTTGAATCAATTATTCTTGAGTTAAACGGCAAGAGAAATAAAGAAAAACAAATATAAATGTATGCAGAAGAATTCAGTTCAGTTCGGTTTGATTGTTTTTTGGTTACAGGGAATTAGGGCAATAATAATTACTTAATATGTTCATTAAGCGACATCTAATTCGGTGAGTTAAAAACCATCTTGATTCCCCTATGTATATAAACTCAATGATACAAGTAAAACAATATATAGTTTCGAAACAAAATAAGAGTAATCATCTAATGACGTAAATGTAAAAAAGTATCTTTCCCTCACACGCTTTCATGAACGCCCCATAAAAGCTGTTGACGTAATTGGCATACATCGTATTAAGCCTAGTATGAAGCTGAAATAAAACTAAAAATCCCATAAAAAATGACACAGTGAAATCATAAACGAAATTTTCCGTCCTTCTTGCCGTTTTGTGGTACGCAGCTCCACGGTAAAATGGTATATAACCGGTTCAAGTCTCCATGACTCTCTACACTCTTTTCGCACACAATTTAATTGACCGGGACATTAATTGCTCGCGAAATTTTGACGTTTTTATTTTGTTTGTGTTTATTTGTGGTAATTATTATTATAAAATGGAGTTCTGTTCTTTTTGCGTGTTTTAAAAAATATTTTTTTTACAAATGGTATAACTCTACATGAAAATTTGTCTGGTACCGTTTCGTTAACATTTCGTCTGTGTTTTTGGAGACAATGGAAAGTTGCGTTTCACTTCAGCTGTATACTAGGTCTTACATCTTCGCTTTCCGCATCGAGTTCGTGATGAAAGTTTACAGGTTCCAAGGGAAAATTTCCCCATAGAAATTTTGACAGCTCGATACATCGTTTACGTCGTTTTACGTCGTTAGATGAATACCTTTTATATAAATACACAACAAATAATAAAATAAAGAAGAAGCGTGGTAGCTACTTTATAAGAAGAATTTTATTTTGGAAATAGACAAAATTGTGATGTCTTCTTATTCAGAAGACAGATTTCTTTTAGCGAAATTCGGGAGCAGGAGATAACGAATCAACATCCTCCTTGTCGTCTCAAAAAAGAAGCATTTTGGTGACTACATTCGATGGTTGAGAAAGAAGTAATTGGTGATAGACGACGGAAGGTAACTAGTAATCTGTATTCTGGAGTTTCTGGAGACCAAATTGTTCAATAAACCTCTTTTTTGTGCACACCTTTCGCACGTCATTAAAACTTTGTTGAGGTCATTGCTGCAGAGCGAGTATATCAATTTTGACGACACGTTATTATGTTTTGAAACCACGTTTTATAATTCTAGCAAAAGGAATCCTACTACTATATAAAAGAGTAGTTTTGTTAGTTTATTTGTTATATTGTTACTGTGGTAAAACACATATAACAACAAACTATTCTTTTCTAAAATTTATTGTAAAAATTACTTTTAACTGTTCGTCAGGTTTTAGGATATTAAAAATAACAAAATACACTTTAAAACTGGGTTAATTTAAAAAAAAACTTTTGCCCGGCGAACAATTAAAGTAATTTTTCTTACCATTTCGACGTTTCACGTTTCCAATTTTTTATAACAACTGTCATCAGTGAATATTAAAGAGAGCTCACAAAATATTTCACTGGCATTTCGCCCAACTGTCATACCTACCATTGTTAAACTTATTGAGGATTGGTAAAGTTGATATGCGCAGCAAGTAGTTAAAATTAGTAATACGTTATCGTTGGTCTTTAGTACAAACTTGACTACTACTGCGCTACACGTATACGATGAAGTGAAAAAGCACTACTACGTAGTCACCATAAGTATCGAATTGAGGAGATGCGAAATTCGGTCATAAATTCTTAATATTTTCTGTTTTGAAGCGATCATGTTGGATAAGTACAAACTTGACTACTGCTGCGCTACACGTATATGATAAAGTTGAAATGCGCAACAAGTAGTCAAAATAAGAACTAAGTTATCTTTGCTCTTTATTACAAACCTGATTACTTCAGCGCCAAAACATGAATTTGACGTTTGACGTAATATGATTTGACAAATTACTTTTTACTGTCAGATACAACAGCGATGGCATTTGAATCCGTCACCCCTATAGTCAAAGCTGTCAAATTATTGCATTCATTTTTTGCGCCAAACCTATACCAGACAATTTCCAATGCCTCCAAACAGTTCGCCAACAAACGTCAAATGCATCACTTTGACTTTTCACGTAAAAAAAGCGATGACATTTGAATCTGTCACCTTTAAGGTGAAAGGTGTCAAGCTATTGAAGTCATTTTTTATTTGACAAATAACTTTCACAAATGTCTATTTGAATCTGTCACCTTTAGACGATGTTCACATTGGACGTACTCATCCGACGTACTCATCCGACGTAAAAATAAATCAGTCAAAGTGAAGCATTTGACGTTTGTTGGCGAACTATTTGGAGGCATTGGGAATTGTCTGGTATAGGTTTGGCGCAAACAATGAATTCAATAATTTGACAGCTTTGACTATAGGGGTGACCAAGTATATGTACCAAGAACGAAGCCGAAACAAAGTTGCTCTGCAAGAACACCGAATATTCCTGAATTTCTTCAAAGACATTGTTCGTGAATCAACTGATTGCACTTATAGCGGTAGGGATTTTGATAGTTTTTTTTCAATTCAAAATGAAAAACCGCCACCAGCCACATCCATACTAAACAGATCAACGACTGCCCATCAAAATATGTGAACGCAACCGTGGGAGACTACCTTTCTTTAGACCACTCCTCCAGGCCCCATTTAAGCGGGTTTGAAACACATTCCAGGACACTTAGGACTTCCTCCATGTACATCAGAGTAAACAAAATTAAACTCCTAAATCCCTTTTAAAAATTAGCTTCATTCGTTTCTATGGATAATGTTAGTATGAAAAACCGTACACATAGACATAACATATACCACAGTCATAACCTCATGGAGGACATAAAGGGATACAGGGACCAATGTAAAATTATTTTTGTAAGGGTGATTAAAACTTTTTATCCAGTTTTCTACTGAGGAAGACTTATTAAAAGCCAAACACACTTTATTCGGTAATTAATACCATTTGCGGTCCCTTTTTAAAGTAGCAGTTTATGCAATAATTATAAATAATAAAAAAAGAACCTGTTAAAAAGATAACATTGGAAAAACTACACATATATATAACATTTACATAAATTGTACACAATTGACATCATCAGTCCTAGAGTTATAAAGGACACTCTAAAGTTCTTAGATGAACTTTAACGTGGTTTTTATGCAAATATCAGCTTCCCTAACACGAAAGACATCATTATTTTCTTTGGATGCAATGGCCCTCAGAAGATGTACATAGAAGCATAGGATCATATTCAATAAGCCATTTCAGAAGACAAAGCTCCATGAGTGCTTATTGTTTGATTTATGTGTCTGCAAGGACTTCGTTTATTGAACTAAGGCTCTATTCATAAAGTTAAGTGTTTGAGTTCAAAAGCAGTTATTATAATGTTGATGAAAAATTCAGATCCTTTCTAAGTCAACAACTATGCGCCGAGCCGTCGAATTGTTTTTCTTTTTCTTTAACAAATATTATTTAATGTGCATAACTTATAAATTTCAATTTAGGCAATTTCATGCCTTGATGCCAGAACGGGTGTACCCGCAAACTGCCTCTAATTAATTAACAAATTTTTGGCGCGCACACACATTTTTTGATGAGCTCGTTATAAATTTGCTTACGAGATATCCTTATTGTTGGAGCACACACATGTGGTAAGATTGTGGCCGCGAAAAGACACATACGAGCTCCTTTCGTTGCGACTTGCGAGGATAAGGAATCTGCCACATTGTGTTGTAATACAGTTTATGTATGTATAGTTCAACAAGAAGTTTGAAGGAGATTTTCTTCCTGGCTGCTTATTTCTTGTCCCGCCATAAATTTTGTTTGCACAAAAGTTTGAGGATATATTTGAACAATGGGATACATGAATGTAATGTTTCTCTTTGGATGCACAAAATATAACATGAAATTTCGAGTTAACGTAAGTGAAAAGGAAATGTTGAGAAAACAACATGACAAGTTGACAAGTCAGCTATAAACGAATAATGGTTTCAATCTTGTTTTTGTTGAGAAACATTTTATTAATAACTTTCTTGCGAAGAAAGCCAAAGAAATCTTTAAATGTCTTCCATCCCCACAAACATATTTTTCCAGAAGCAGTTAAAAAGCCCATCATCTATCAGTCACTTTAATGATAGTCCAAGTTTTTATACGAACAAACCACCATCATGAATAATTAATTTTGTTCATCCAAAAGGGCGATGGGTCAGGTGATTTTGAAATGAAAACAAAAACGTCAAGTAACTTGCGGGCATTGTTTGTTTTATAGAAAATGTTTCTCAACTTTTTAATGGCTCCTAAAAGCACTTAAAAAAGGTTATATTTTTTTGTATGATTTCGAGAGAAGTACCTCTCGAACCCTCGCTTAAACCCAATTATATTAATTTGATAACCGATGAACTTTAATCCGATCCGTTAAATAAAGGCCATCTGGTCTATAGGGAATGATTAAAAGTTGTTTTTCTATTGTTGTTTTGGGGTTGGTGATGCTTGCTCCAATGACATAATCCTAAAAAGAAAATCTCCAAGGAGAAAATCCCCAAGAGAAAATCCTCAAAGGGAAGAAGTACCCAAAATCAAAAAATAAGCAGTAAAATTAGTGAAGGTCAAGTTATGTAACACATATTCCTGGTACTACCATTTTTTAATATTTCTTTCTTTCTTTTATTAAACAAAAAGTATGAAACAAAAAAATATGAAAAAAACTTGTAAAAAAAACACTTTTCTTAACAAAACAAAAACAAAAAAAATAATTAAGTGACATTTCATAAAAAAAAATAATATTTAATAAATATATGTACATAATTATCTAACAATTTGAAGGTAAGGATAAAGTGTAAGACATTTGTTTTAAAAACGTTAATTTAGATGTAAATTTTCGGCCACTTAACAATCGTTTCAGTTTGTGTTATACTTAACTAGTTTAAGTAACTAGTTTTTTTTTATGTGTGTGGTTCCCCTGAGTTAATTAAAGTTTTGACCATAATAATTTCCTTTCCCAAATCTTTTATAAGGACTTGATTTTTTTCCCACGGGGACCCTCATTCGTCTGTGCCAGGCCTCAACAAAAGTCTGCTTCCTCGAATAGCTCACTATAATGGAATCATTTACCCACCAAAACTCAGGGCTGTATTTATTTTTTCAGCAACAGGGAGTCTTGATGGATGTACATTTTTTTAACCATATCAACAGTTCCTTAGTCTTATCTGCTTCTAATGCGTTAAAATAAGAAAAAACTTCTTTTGGGGACAGAAAACAGGGCAGCCTGACCAGGCGTCCTCTTTAAAGAGGACAAGTCCTCTATTCGAGCAAAAAAAGTTTGTCCGGTATCTTTTCTCAAAAATAAGCCTTTTGTCCTCTTTTTTGTGATTTCTCAATTTCTTACTTTTTTTTTTCTTGGAGTAAACTGTAAATTTAAAACTATAAGCTATAACCAATAAACGATATCTCTATTCCTAAATTTGCTTTAGTTACAACACAAAATATAAATTAATTAATGCCGTGTGTGAATGAAATGGGTTAAAATTTAGAGAGTTGTGCAGCGGGCTAAATGGGTTAAAATTTGACGTTTCAATATATGTAGTTAGAGAAGATTGTCCCTGTTTTGTTTTTTATTTTCTTTTGTTGTAATCACAGCGGTAAAAGATGATTAACGTAAATGCAAAAAAATGTAAGTTTGAACTTATTCAATTGGAAAATAAAATTGTTTTAATATTCTTCCCAAGTAACATTTTAAGCTTGTTTTAAGTTCTAACAGCGCCTATAAAGCTGTTTAAACTATTAGCTACTATAGTTTAAAAATTAGCTCTAGATGTACTTCTAGATCTACTGCATAGCTTATTTAAAGTCAATTTCGTGAGTTTGAGAGCACTTTCTGGCTCTTTATCAGCTCTTATACAATAGTCTCATTGTCTGTTTGCTACAATGTCAGCTCGAAAAGGGCTTCTGGAGCTAGTAACTTGCTTATATACAGTTGCAGTGTGTTTATCCTTTTAGCTCTGCTAAAGTGGTGTCGGTTATTTATAAAGAGCAATTAATTTGACAGATTGTTTTGGTTCTTGTATACATTCGTTGTAGTTCAAATACGAGCTCTGTGTTTTAAAATAGAAGTGCACAGAATGGAATTATTTGTAAAATAACACAAATATATAAATTTAAACAAAAGTATAAATGAATCACCATGGCTACATAATAAATGTTATATGTGTTTTGTTTGTGCTTTTATTTGTTCTATCTGTTTTTATTTATTTTTCAAGATTCAAGAACTGAGCCACCACACCATGAAGATGAGCGTCAATTTATAAAACATAATGGCAAACAGCAGAAATACGAAAGGTTGCCAGACCAATTATTGTTGTGTATAGTACCTACATATTATTCATCATGCAGGATGTAATCTGCAGTCTGGCAGCACCGAAGCCAATTCCAGAAAGCGATCCGCCACGCTTTTAGTAACGAATATTCCGATGCAATGACATCATCAACTACCTAACCAGGTTGTGGGTTTTGTACATTCACAAAAAGACAAATTGACTTGAATTAGATACGCAGTTTTATATATAGTTTGGTCCTCTGAGTGTGAGTTTTCCTGATCAGTGGTTTCCTTATCAATGCTGACGATGCAGTCACCTGTAATTATTTTGCAGTCGTTCCTTTGTTACATATATATTTAATTTGTTGTTACTAAAACCTTTGAAAAGTTTCTTGCATGTCTGAAGTAAATAACAGCAGCAGCACCGAACCGACGCGACGCAGAACTCGTGTCAACTTCAAATCAAATAAATATTTTTACTTGCTTTTGTTTTTAAATACGTAAAACGATACTCGAGTCGTTGTAAACACAATGAAGAATTTTAAATTTTAAACAATTTGTTCGAGTTTCTAAGAATTGACATTTTTTTTTTCAAATATATACATAAATATAAATAGCTAGAGACACTGGAGTTGTTGTGAATGCAATGAAAAGGAAAACGCGATGGCTTTGAAATCTTCAATACATGGTTTTTTTGAATTTTGAAGCAATGGGTATAGTGATTATGGGAAGTGCGAATGAATTTAACAAAAAGAATTTGAAAATCAAAAGACGGGTGAGGTGGAGGTCGAGGTGAGTTTCAGCACTGTTCATCTTGCGATGCTTGTTCAAAAGAGAATAGTGAAGAATCGAGCAGTCGTTGTTGTTGCAATTTGGGGTAAAGAGTTCTGGTAGCAAAACATCAGTACACATGGGTACATAGGTATTTTCTTAAGATTTTGTAACTTTCGAAATAAATCATTGTTATTGTCGGTGCATGTACAAAGAAAATAAAGTTTTAAAATGAAAAACTAGTGGTTGTTTTATTAACTTTCTCATTGAGTTATTTAATGTTTGGTGCAACTGAAAAAAACAGATTTGTTCGAGTACCTATCTTCGTTAATGATTTAGTTTTTTTTTTTTTTTTTTTTTTTTAAATCTTAAATCTAAAGAATTCACATTTAATTTATAAGCTATGGATCAGTGGTAAAAACACAATTCCATCGTTTTTGTAGGGAACAGCTTACATTTTACACTTAATTATATTGGTCTCATAGGAGCATGGTTAATTTTTTTTTCACATTTTGAAAAGTAAACATTTAAGTATATGATGATTTTATTGGAGTGTTAAAAAAATCATTCGTTTCCTTTAAGGTCCATCCATTTATAATAATTTTACTACTTTTATAAACTGTGTTTTTAAAACATATTATTTGCTTGTCTTTATTCAAAAACCATTGGTTTTGCATTTCATTAGAAATAGTAAAACTCTCAAAACAAATAGAACTTCCATCGTAATTTTTGTTTTTAAGGAAAGGAAATTTAATTTTATCAATTTGTGAAAGTTCGATGATTTTTTTTGCTGCTTGAGCCAAAGGATTCGAACTGTTCGGAGTAAATTTTTCAAAGAAAATAATTGGTTCTCAAAAGGGTATGCACTGAATGTTTGCAAAATTCCGAACTTTTCAACCTCATCAACTAGGTGACAAAGGTTGTGCACATTACTTGTGATGGAATGTTTTTTATATAATTCTATATATTTTTCTATATAGAACTCTAATAATTTTTTAGCTAAAGTAAGAAAATGCTTATATATCTGTGTGGAAAAAATTGTTATAGCACAAAAGGATAAAAAATGCTCATAGACATCATAGCGTATAAGTCTTTTAAAAAAACTATACCCAAGTAAAGAAGAAAGGTTCGATATTCCGTACCCTTCCAAAATGCCAAACAATCGAGACCCCTCGTAGCTCTACGAATTTCTTATAGAACTTTGAATATTGTTAAATTGAAAGTTATGTCCTCGATGTCTTTTGCACTGAACTTGATACCAAGGCCGTAACCAGGGGGGGGGGGGTTCACAGGGGTTCAAAACCCCCCCCCCCTCCGAATTTTTTTAGAAATGCATCTGTAAATCAACCTTTTCCGCATAAGTATGAAATTTGTGCTCAAATAATTAGTGTTTATGTTCAAAACATTCCGATTTTAGTTTAAAGCCTACGTAGTTAGGTACCAACATAATTTTCGATGAATTTAGTAAGGTAGCTCTAACAGTTTTTAAATACAACCTCAAACAACACAGCCTCAGGATGCCAGGTTACTTTTGCTTCGATTGCACATGATGAATAACTAAACGCCTCAAGGAAATTTAGTATACCTAGATAGGTATGTGTATGCATCTACATGAAACAATATGTATAGTATAAACGTATATTCTTATTTCCCTTCCAAATAAACTAATGGTGTCCTTGTGCGCATTAGTTTTCAACTTCGTTATTCCACTTATATAGTTGCAATTGTAACTTGCAACGTTTTAGCCGGTTCATTCCATGCGTTTCTATTCTCTTGCCAGCAATAGGAAAAAGGAATGAGCAACAACGTAATATGTGTTGTGGATGAAAAACTCCAAATTCCACGAATTGTGTCAAAGCAACAGCACAGACAAAACTTGAGCACAACGGATCCTGAAACCTATTTTAGGATAAGTATAATGATTCCTCTTTTAGATGATTTTTTAAGTCAGCTTAAAATAAGATTTGAAAATCATAAGTCCATACTTTCCTCTTTGTGCATTTTAATTCCATCGATCTTTGGCGGCAAATATGAACAAAATTACAACGAAGAAAACTTCAAATTTTATAGATATTTTTTTGGATTGGGACACTTTAGAAGCTGAGTTTACGTTATGGAAGACAAAATGCCATAGACAAAAAGATACAGAGCGTTCAAAGAGTGCAATAACAGCTCTTGGGGAATGCAATAAGAATCTGTTTCCTAACATCCACAAGCTTCTCAAAATTTTGGCGATACTACCGGTTTCAACGTGTACACCGGAAAGATCATTTTCGACAATGAAACGTCTAAAAACTTACCTTAGAAATTCTACCGGCGAAGAAAGACTAACAGGATTGGCATTAATGTCAATTCATCGACAAATTGAGATTGACACTGAGGAAGTTTTAGACATATTTGCAGCACAGAAGGCCAGAAGATTAAATTTAATTTTATAAAAATGATATACTTACATGTTATTTAATACTTTTTTTTATAATACAATCTTAAAGAGTGATGATAAATGTACCTACTTAATAAATAATAACTTAAAATTATTTTAAAAAAATATTGGAAAAATCTTTTAGTTTATCGAATTTGTTTGAGAGTTTTCTTGAAAAACTAAGTATGCAATTGTATTTTATTAGCAGTACTCTACCTAGGAAAAAATATTGAAAATCGTTAAAGCAGTTTTTTTTCAAACCGGTTTCTTTTTTAATTTTTGAAAAATATTTTGCAATTTTTTGAGTATTTCAATACATCGAAATCTGTAGTTCATCGGGTAAAAAATCTGAAAAAATTCGATATTCGCGTTTCCAACATATTCAAAAAATCTAAAAAGTTATGTATATGAATTTGATGATAAAAACCTTCCTAAATTTTAAATTTAATTGAAATCGGTTTTGTTGTTAGCGAGAAATTCTGATTTAAAAAAATCGGTTCTATGAGACTTACTGTTTTAAGATAAATCTCGACTGTTTTATCAAAATCGTAAAGGCCATTTTTAGAAAAATTAAGTTTTTACAAACTGTTATATGACATTTACTATTGTTTTAGAGCTAAAATTCCAATTTCAACAACGCCTAGTGCGAGACTACTAAATAAACACTCTGAACCAAGTTTGCAAATCAGCCTATCCATTTAGGCTGCAGATCTGCAAACAGGCAATCGGACGAACAGAATTTTCCAACACACTTTTGTCTACTTCCCTATCATCGCAATATCATGTTTATTTGTTATCTCAATTTTTTTTTTTTGACGAATCCATAACTAGCCTTATACATAGAATAGTATCATTATCGCAACTAAAAGCCGTGTTTGGTGGATTTTGGGTGAATGGGCTGTACTAATTTTATTTATTACATCTACAGAAAGGTACAGATTGATTGGTGTATGGAATAAGTATAAACCCCCCCCCCCGAAATAATTGTCTGGCTACGGCCTTGCTTGATACATGTTCCTTTAAAGCTTCCATGTGTGCAACCGGTCAGGCATTTTTTTACAATACCTATAGAACATAATTTTATATAAATTAAAATAATTTAAAGTTGTCAAAACTCTTCTTACCTTAGTCTATAAGATGCAGTGCATCTCCTATAGACAAATCTTCAACCATGTCAATTGGTAATTCTTCGAGTCTGGAAGTGTATTTGTGGTGAAGACCATATGATCTACTGCGAAACTGTGCATCTGTTCTCCTCACACAATTCGTTCTTAAAAAAAAAACAGTTCAGTGATTTAGGTAGTCTCCCACTACAGTGCATTTGAGACAACCATGTTTTCCGTTAAAGTACGTAACACCTTAAATATAGCTTACTAAATTGATTGTTATTGTGAAATATTGAAATTATTACCTTTTATATAAGCTCTTGCTGGTGAATCGCAGATAAAGCTCCTTATGCGAACATTGATTGAATAGTTTCCAATACCAATTCCATTTTTTCGAATGTCTTGACATTCGTCGACAAACTATCTCAGGTAACTGTTTAAATCAGATGGTTTTCCTTTGCCACAATATATCCCAATAACCATTGGTTTGAATTCTTTTATTTCATATATGTTGAGCAGAATTAGCCAGAATTGATATTGCACATTAAAGTTTAAGGAAATGTTTAAATTTTCTGTCAAAGACTCGAAGTATTGTTTTAAGCAAAATGTTAAGCCTTAATGCCAGTAAAAGACATTGCCAATGGGGTGTAATTGAACATTTTGTGGTGTGCTTAACAATGTTCTAGGATCTTTGGGAAGTTGTGCTTGTGGAACAAAAGGTTGTAAAGTGCTCAACAAATCTTTGAGTGCAATTTGCCTAATATTGGGCTTTAATGACAAGTTACATAATTCTGTGTTTAAGTCCAGACTGTGTTTCGATTGTTGGTCATTAATTCCATTATTGAGAACTTCATTTTCACATTCCAGTTCAATGATCCAATTGTCCTCTATAAAGTTTATTTCGTCATCGGTGATAATGGAGACAATTTCTGTGGCATCAACAGAATTATGAAAAGCAGGAGCTTGCTTATACTCAAGGACTCTTTTTGTATTTTTAAGTTGTTTTTTATGTTGTCTAACTTTTTTCCAAAATGTTTTGCTATTTTTAAACTTTTTTAGTAAGACTAGAGACATTTTACTTAAAAAAAAAACTATTGTGTAATGACAGTTGGCCGAATCAGTTAAACTTTGTTAGTGCATGGTCTAAAAAAATATTACTGAAGTATGTAGCTTATTAAGAGATGAAAATAAATAACAAAGCTCTATATCAACTTATTATGACTCTTAAAATTAAACAGCTTTAATTCAAATGTTTTCGAACATGTCTGGTTTTATTAAAGCAACCATATGCGTGTATTTTAGAGCTGTTGGTACCTCAAGTCAACTAGCTCCTTTGAGCCTCTCAATGAACTCTAGTTGATATTCAGAAACTTTTCTGGAGCACACAGACGTTGAGTGGCTTTTGCTTTTATAGGGCTATTTCAAACACTGATAAGGAGTTAATTTATAGAGCTAAATGCTTTTGAAGGTATTAGAGCTTCAAGTTGTTTTGAAACTTCTATATAGAGGCATACTTTTTCACGAAAACTCCAAAAGCTGCAAAGATCTTCAAAATAGAGCATAAGCCTGGAGGTAAACCTTTTTAGAGCTGCTTAAGAACTTTTTAATTACTTGCAGCTCCAACAATGTTACTTGGGTTGTTTGTGTAGGGTCTTACGACGAAAAAACAAAACTTATAAACATAAGAATTGAGTTTGATTATATCCACATCAAAAAAGGCAAAGATGAATAACGTAAAGTCTTCTCCGTCTTGTTGAATTCCTTGCAATAATGCGTTGATATGAAAAAACGATTCAGGGAAATTTCTTAAATCTTGAGGGAATTTAAGCCAAAGTAGTGTTTTTTTAAAATCCCTTTCAACCCAAGTCACACCACGAACCAAACGTCAAAATCTAGTCGTGGTAGAAAATTTAACTCAAAAATTTAACCCAATTCACACACGGCCGCGCTTCTAGCAGAAAGCCTGCACGTCTGTTACAGGCATTAGTATAGGTGTATCGTATTGTAGCCATACTAGGTTAAATCATATTAGTGAAGTCAGATAGCAAGAGCAAATTTATAACAAAGAGACCTACAATTAACGAAAGAGCGTTTATATTCCCGTCAGCGAACACAGCGATTTAATCCAGCGTTTTATTCAGCATTATATATTCAGTCAGCAGGCACATGCCAGTGCCCAGTAAGAATAAATTTATTCAATCAGTGTTAGATAGAAAGCTAAACAATAAAGTTGGGTTTTTCACCGTCAAGGTTTTCCGAAATAAAATATTCGGTATTTCATTTCTATTGTATATTTTTCTTATAAGATTTTACAGGGAATCGAACGGGTCGATACAATAGGTTTACACCAAGCTTAACTCACCATAAAATGAAAAATTCATCACTTAATTTTTCAAAAATTATTTTCAGTGGCCGTATTGTGCGTCAATCTTTTTTTCCAAAAAAATTGTTGATTGCCAGAAAAGAAAGTTGTAAATAAATACAAATTTATTACCTATTTCGTGTTTGATAATATTGATAAAGTCTCAAATTATTTGGAGGGTCATTGACGTAACAGGGTTGTCAGATGTGGCGATTTATCGCCAAACTGGCGATTTGAATTTTCATTTGGTGACACGAAAATTGGTTTAGCGACGTGATCCAAAATCGGCGATATTTTTAAGTTTATGGCGATATTAATTTTTTGAATCGAAATAGTAATATTTTTTTTTCTTTTTTCTAATTTTAACTTAATTCTTACAAATTAACCTAAATGACAATAGAAGACTAAACAAACAATTATTTTTTTTCTTCAATATTAATAATGTTTGGCAAGACAGCTTCATGACAAAAGCTATTTTCAGGAAAACCTTTGCGTGTCTTGTTTGTTCTATTGTATCGGAGTGGACCTATCGCCGAATTTAAGCGGCTAAGACTAAATTCAAGTGGACATTAAAATTACGTTACTTTTTATGAATTTTTAAGAGTTGACTAGCCATCAGCTACACGGCTAAGATTAGATTAACATCACAGAAAATTAATACTCATCGAGTACTCCAGTCAAATTAGCAGAAAAATGAGCTACTGTATTCATCCGAGATTATATTTTTGGTTGAAAAAGTACCAAATGGAGAGTCTAAAGAAGGTACCACTTCTAGAGTCTTAAATCCAGAAAGTTCACAAAAAAAAAAATCAGCGTTGTCCTCCATTTCAAAAAGGCGTTAATGCGATTTTCACGAATTCTTTCGGTCGTATATTAATTTACTTGTTTTTAGTTTTATAAGGAAAAATATTTTCTGCAACTTTGTCTCACAATTATTTTTGACAGTCTTTCTCAAAAAAAAGTTATTGGCTAAAGACTGTCAACATTTTAGAAATGGAAACCAATTTTAAAGATTATCTTGCCTCCCGAGCTAGATCCGGTTTAACTTGAATAACAATATCAGCTAAAGTTCGTCATGTAATTTTTTTTTATTATTATTTTTAGTTTTTGTGATGATATTAAAAGTATTTTTATTTTTCTCGAATTTTATTAAAAAAAATTGAATTTGGCGATTTTTTGGCGGTTTTATTTTAGAGTTGGCGATTCCTTCTTTTAAAACCTGACAACCCTAATTGATGAAAAACCCTTCCTATTTGTATACGCCCTTATCTGCGTTTTGGAAGTTTTCATTGGAACATACATACGTTCCATCTAAAAGTCCAATAGCATTGCGGAGATTCAGAACATCAGAACTTAATTAGCTCCGCATCAGATGGCTATTTTATATGCCTAGGTGAAATTTTATTAAGAGCATTAATAACTCTAACAAAAGACCGCGACAAATGTCTTTTTGTCAATTCGAATTGTTCACTCACTGATCTGCAAAATACACTAAAGTTTAAATAGAATGCATTAATGGACTAAAGTACAATACAACAAAGAGTTGTCGATATATTGCTATTTGTTTTAGAGCACAAACTTCTTCCTTCCCTCGGTAAATTTCCGCAGTACCAATTCGTTCACACCTTTAAAACAAAACAGAGATTGTATAAAGTTCTTTGAAATTATTTGTCAACAAAAAAAATAACAGTTAATTTCTAATTTAATAATTTCCAAAATCAATATTTTATTTTACATTCTGAAACAAGTTCCTATTGTCGTTCTTTCTTTTAAATCTGTAATGACTGAATACCCCAAACCACCATTTCCTTTTTCTTGATCCAGAGATAAAATGTTTTGGTAAGATTCGAACGCTTATTTTTCAATATACATATGTAAATTCCGAGGAGTAACTTCTCCCAAGTCCCATGTTGAAACGTTTTCTTTAATGTAAACAAGATGATGAGGGCCATTTCTCTTTGAAGACGGTTATTCCCCCTATTTGCCATTTATACATATCGAAATCGAACGAAAACAACAATATTTCTACGCATTAATGGAAGGAATTGATCTATTTTAAGTACGATAAAAGAAAGAATTTCTTCCATTCGAATAAATACCATCGCTTCGTTAAGTAGTTTCATAAAATTCATGTGAAGTTGCTCCAAAAAGAATTGGCCAATGGTCCAAATCGTAAATGGCAACCGAAAATGCTAATTTCATTTTCGTCCAAGTGTATAAACCGATTACAACAATGACCGTCTATTAACTGGCAAAAGGAACCATCATCCCTCATGGCTCATTCCCGTGTCCACTGCCCAACACATTCATAAAGAACACCCGCAGGACTCCTAGTTTTTGCAGACGATATACCTTACTCTCGCATGGATTATTATGATTGTGGCAAAGATGATGCTGATGATGATACTAATCCTGATGGTTGTATCTGCTGTCACTTACATTGGTCCCTCGGGTACTATCGCAGCCAATTAGGAGAACATTTTCGGACTAAATCGGTGCTTAACTATGCAAATGGTGTCTTTTGGGGTGTGTTAGGGGTTATCTATATGAACTTAACCAGACGCGCTTGCTAGAATGTGGATTATAAAATTATTTTGTTGGCCGAAGGATATATTGCTGCGGGATATTCTCGTACGTGTGTTTTTTTGGGTTTCGGGTGTTGTCTTATGATACCGCAATTTCCGTTTCTTTTTGTACGACGATATGTAGTTTTTTAATTGAATTTCGAATAGTTAAGCAAAAGTTTCATCGCAGACAAAAGGACAAAACTTATCTCTATATTGATTTCTAAACAGGCGATAGACTTCTTGAAATGTTCTTAATTAAATATTAGTCGAGTGGAAGGATAATAATTATATGTTCTTTTCAAGTTTACATATTGAATATTTTTGGGTTGAGAGTGAGAGATAAGAAAAAAGGCCTGCATAACATTTCTTCGATGAAAGATGGGATTATATATTTCAGGAATTTGGGAGCAATATATTACTAAATAAGGAGAACGACTGGGTTGCACGAACTTGCTCTTGTTGCAAGTTGCCTTCTTGCTAAAGACTTGAAAATTCATTTGACCAATTTTAAATATTTATATATATATATCGTTATATATCGTTAAAACTGAATCCTTCGTTTTGGTTGCTATATATGTATAGTATGCGATTGAAAATAAGAGCGTATAAGGGATAATTTTAATAGCATATTACGAAATAATATGTCGGTCTCCACTTGCGATAATAAAAGCATATGCTTCTAACTTGCTTTCGATTTATCGCTTGTGGAGACCGCATATCAAAGCAATACGAAAACGACGTTCGAAGTTTGATAGATCCATCAAACATGGGTATTCAAATAAATAAAATGAAAATCATGCAAAATGGGGCAGCTTTGCTTATATGTACATTGTACAGGCGTTAAGGTCACTAAGGAATCAATAAAAAAAAAATAGAAACTAAAATTGAAACAAAAATGCAAGACTGTTATGACATTGACGTAAGTACAAAAAAAGCCAATAATTCTTATTGTGGGAATGAAAGAGTAATAAAATTAACTGAGTGTAAATGAAACGAAATGTGTTCGTGTATATAAATCTCTAAAAACTAATTTGTATAATACGATAATTAAAGTGGACAGAGTTGCCTATACTAAAAAAATTAGAAATCAGGTAACAAAATTAATGCCTAGTATGGGATTATTGTAAAATGTACCTATCCAAAATATAAAGTTCTACTATAATTTAAATGTTATAAATACAATCATTTAGTAAAAGATTGGGCAAAAGAAAAGGTTTGTGTTAAAGTGCGGAGTGCGGGAAACCATAATGTTAAAAACTGTGTTAGTTAAACAGTAAAATGTGTTAGTTGCTGTTCAGCAAAGCTAAATCTATTTTTCTTAATTTTTTTTAATGAAAAATGATTATAAATAATTAACTACCGGCCTTCATCTAGCAATTTCTTAACGGCGTTCAAAAATTGCAGCATCTCCAATTTGGTATTGTTTTTCACACTGGTTTGATTTTTTGAAGAAATGAACGGCTAAAAAGTTCGTCCTCATCAGGATCAGCGGGTGGGGCAGCATCCCGACGTTTCTGGATGAAGTCTCGAACTGTCTCGATGGTCGCCAGTAAGGTGTTTTCCACAGTTATTTTCCTCTTTTTGGAAAGAGCACGATCAGCGCTGTTCGAGGAGCCAGCTCCATGAACATTTTGCTCCGGTGAAACCATTAAATCGGTGAAGTCAGAAGTCCGGAGATGATGGAGTTTCGAAATTGAAGATGTCATGATGCTCATTAGTAGCAATCTTGTTTGCACTTGAACCTGAGAATGTTATGATATAAATACAATTTTACTTTTATCTGAACATATATATATCAAGGCCGTAGCCAAGGGGGGGGGGGTCATAGGGGTTCAAACACCCCCCCCCCCCCCCGAATTTTTTTAGAAATGCATCTGTAAATCAACCTTTTCCGCATAAGTATGAAATTTGTGCTCAAATAATTAGTGATTATGTTCAAAACTTTCTGATTTTAGTTTTAAGCCTACGTAGTTAGGTACCAACATAATTTTCGATGAATTTAGTAGGGTAGCTGTAACAGTTTTTGAATACAACCTCAAACAACACAGTCTCAGGATGCCAGGTTACTTTTGCTTCGATTGCATATGATGAATAACTGAACGCCTCAAGGAAATTTAGTATACCTAGATAGGTATGTGTATGCATCTACATGAAACAATATGTATAGTAAAAACGTATATTCTTATTTCCCTTCCAAATAAACTAATATTGTCCTTGTGTGCATTAGTTTTCAACTTCATTATTGCACTTATATAGTTGCAATTGTAACTTGCAACATTTTAGTCGGTTCATTCCATGCGTTTCTATTCTCTTGCCAGCAATAGGCAAAAAGGAATGAGCAATTGTGTCAAGGCAACAGCACAGACAAAACGTGAGCACAACGGATCCTAAAACCTATTTTAGGATTAGAATAATGCTTCCTCTTTTAGATGACTTTTTAAGTCAGCTTAAAATAAGATTTGAAAATCATAAGTCCATACTTTCCTCTTTGTGCATTTGAATTCCATCGATCCTTGGCAAATATGAACAAAATTACAACGAAGAAAACTTCAAATTTTATAGATCTTTTTGGATTAGGACACTTTAGAAGCTGAGTTTACGTTATGGAAGATGCCATAGACAAAAAGATACAGAGCGTTCAAAGAGTGCAATAACAGCTCTTGGGGAATGCAATAAGGATCTGTTTCCTTACATCCACAAGCTTCTCAAAATTTTGGCGACACTACCGGTTTCAACGTGTACACCGGAAAGAACATTTTCGACAATGAAACGTCTAATAACTTACCTTAGAAATTTTACAGGCGAAGAAAGACCAACAGAATTGGCATTAATGTCAAATTATTGACAAATTGAGATTGACACTGAGGAAGTTTTAGACATATTTGCAGTACAGAAGGCCAGAAGATTAAATTTAATTTTATAAAAATGATATGCTAACATGTTATTTAATACTTTTTTTTATAATAAAATCTTAAAGAGTGATGATAAATGTACCTACCTAATAAATAATAACTTAAAATTATTTTAAAAAAATATTGGAAAAATCTTTTAGTTTTTCGAATTTGTTTGAGAGTTTTCTTGAAAAACTAAGTATGCAATTGTATTTTATTAGCAGTACTCTACCTAGGAAAAAATATTGAAAATCGTTAAAGCAGTTTTTTTTAAACCGTTTTCTTTTTTTAATTTTTGAAAAATATTTTGCAATTTTTTGAGTATTTCAATACATCGAAATCTGTAGTTCATCTGGAAAAAAATCTGAAAAAAATCGATATTCGCGTTTCCAACATATTCAAAAAATCTAAAAAGTTTCATATACATAACTTTGATCATAGAAACCTTCCTAAATTTTAAATTTAATTGAAATCGGTCTTGTTGTTAGCGAGAAATTCTGATTTCAAAAAATCGGTTCTGTGGGAGGTACTGTTTTAAGGTAAATCTCGACTGTTTTATCAAAACCGTTAAGGCCATTTTTAGCAAAATTAAGTTTTAACAAACTGTTATATGACATTTACCATTTTCCAGAGCTAAAATTCCAATTTCATTGACGCCTAGTGCGAGACTACTAAATAAACACTCTGAACCAAGTTTGCAAATCAGCCTATCCATTTAGGCTGCAGATCTGCAAACAGGCAGTAGGACGAACAGAATTTCCCAACACACTTTTGTCTACTTCCCTATCATCGAAATATCATGTTTATTTGTTATCTCAATTTTTTTTTTTGACGAATCCATAACTTGCCTTATAAAGGGTTATCCAATAAGAGGTGTTATTTTATATCGGTAGCTGTAAGTTTTGAAGATGTCATTTTTTGACATTTGACAAGTAGAAACTACGCCATTAATAAAAATGGAACGATACACGCTTCAACAACGCATTGAAATTATTAAAATTCACTGGTGAAAATTTGGCAGTGACGGTTCGTAAAACTAAAACATTTTTGGGTCGTCGTGAAGCACCTTGTCGGACCGCAATACAGAAATTGGTGGACAAATTCGAGCTGTTGGAACAAGTTAGTGATGTGAAGAATAAAACCCGTGCACGTCGCTCAAGAACAACTGAGAATATTGCTGTTGTACCCCAAAGTGTTGAAGAAAACCCAGGTTTGTCCATTCCTCGTCGTTCTTTGGAATTAGGCATTCCACAAACGTCATTACACCGTATTTTGCATAAAGACTTGGGTCTTAAGGCTTATAAAGTTCAGTTAACACAAGAACTCAAGCCGGCTGATCATCAACAACGTCGTGTCTTTGCTGATTGGATATCAAAATAACACCTCTTATTGAAAAACCCTTTACATAGAATAGTATCATTATCGCAATTAAAAGTCGTGTTTGGTGGATTTTGGGTTAATGGGCCGTACTAATTTTATTTATTACATCTACAGAAAGGTACAGATTGATTGGTGTATGGAATAAGTATAACCCCCCCCCCCCCGGAAATAATTGTCTGGCTACATCCTTGATATATATACTAAGAATGAACAAATAAAAACAATAAAAAGACTAAAAATAGTCGAATTAAAATTTATTTAGTGGAGCATTTATGAATGAAATTCAATTAATATATATACTCACATCTTAGGTTTCATGTGTTCATTACGAACATCATTTGCTCTTTGTGTTTCCAAGCGGGCTCCTGCTCGTCTTCAGCGCCCTGTCAAAAGGCATAAGCAACTTTCGCGTAAGCCATCGTGGAGCTATGGAATTTGGCATTATTGATAGAATTGAAATGGGTGTAGGAGGGCAGGGTGGTTCAGAATCGGTTTTGTAGGTTTTATATCCGAAGTCACAGTAATTGGCGAAATGGTGAAGCACTTTTAGCACAATTGCTATCAATGAAGATAATCGGCCCTAGCGAGGTAACCGTCGGGGCGGACAATTCTCCGTTTTCATACAAATCGGACTTCGAGGTATTCTTCGGAATATCTACGACAAAATCTAAAGCACACCGATCCTATGCGTTGCAGCGCGATGAAGTGCTTTTTTACTTGCGTTCATAGGTACTATTAGGCAAGTTATGCATTCAATGCAAACAATAATTTTGAGATAGCAATCAAACATAACATTACGATGATAGCGAAGACGAAAAAAGTGGGTCTGGAAATTCTGTCTGTCTGTCTGTCTGTATGTCAGTCTGTAGGTATGTATCAGCACCTACAGCCTAAACCGCTTATCCGATTTACTTCAAATTTGGTATGTGGAGAAATTCAAAGGAGAAATTGAATTTTTTTTTTAGCTAAAAAAAAACCGGTACTTTTTTGGAAAAGCTTATTTTTCTCGAAAACGGCTCAACGATTTTTTGAAAAAAAAAAAATACTGATGGTTTTTGTCTTCCCTGCAAGCCTATTAACGGTACCTTCCATAGAACCGTTATTTTTTCTTGAGCTATCTCATTAACGGGTTAATCGATTTCAAACCAACATTTAAGAAAGGTCTGGATGACTTGAACAAATTTCAGTACCAACATTTTGCAAAAAAGCTTAATTTTAGTTTTAATTAATTTTCTAATTTATTTTTTTGTAAATTCAATATTTGGAAAACCGCTTGACAAAAAAAAAAAAAAAATATTTTTTGTGCATAAAATGCAAACAATTAAGCACTCAAAAATGGCGTTCCTCAAATTTGTAAAAAAAACTTTTTTATAAAAAATATTGAGTAAAACTCGATTTATTTAAAAACCGCTCTAACGATTTTGGAATAGTTTTTTCGGTAAACTTATATTTAGGCAACAAAATTACATAAAAAAAAGGTAGCAGCAAATAAGAAAGAAATTTCGGGTACAGGTGTCGGTCCATTTAAACACAAATCGTTTACCACTCTAGAGGATGCAGTGATAGCTCTAACTTATGTTGGCAGTTCTGTAAGTGGCATTGGAGAAAAATCATTTAGAACGGGTAATAAACAAATACCACCGATCGATAACACCAGAACACCCACTCGAAGGGCTTTATCATCCATCCAACTTCTGAGTAAGCAAGTAGAAAACCAAGAGGTAGATAGTTGACGGATGTACTTATCCTGTTAAAAGTATGCTTTGTAGTTTTTGTCAGATTTTTTTGTAAGGAGACTAACAACAACTATAATTACGACTTTTTTCTGACAATTGTGGAAAGTCAAAACAGTATACTGCAACTGCAGCATGCATTACCAACCAAATTTGTTTGTTTTAAAGTCATGATAAACTAACGTAATAGTAACATCATATTTATATAACTGGATTCTGTTCAGACTGTGGCAGTGTAATTAATGCAGGCGGGTGTTAAAGGTGATGTCAGTAGTTACAAAATAAACAAAAATAGTAACATTTATTCGGTAACATGCACCTCACATTCCTTACGTTGTGAGGGGCATAATTCACAACCTCTTATGACTGTAATTCCTTGTGACTCGATAACATACAAGTTAAGATTTTATACGCGTTATTATTTAAAAAAAAAATATTTTTATTGGTTCGAAAAACTGGCAGCGATTCTGCCTTCTGAATTACAATTAACATCTTATTCTTAAAATCTAAGCCTTAAATACCTATTCACCCGCATTGTTGTTCCTTTCAAACGCTGACTAGTTGCACCTGATGGGTGTTGGATGTTGGATGATGGCTTTGTCGATCTAATTCCATGGAAATGCCATGCAAGTCGTTGGGACTTGGGATGATGGCTTCGTCGATCTAATTCCATGGAAATGCCATTCAAGTCGTTGGTTCGACGTCAACAGTAGGTGGGAACGTTGAATATTACTTTTACCCAGTCGTTGGTCCGACGTCAGCAGATTTGATGAACACGTGTTGTTTGCGGTTATTTTAAAGATAACTTGTTTGTGGTTAACTCTTCCGCCTTTAAAAAATCGTACGTCCTCGTTCGATTGAATATTATTAAAACAGCGGAATTTGGTTTATACTGGATACTTTTGGTGATGATGATTTTATTGTGTTACTAAGGCAAGTTTCAGATGTGGATTCCAAAATAACAGGATTTGTTTCGAGAACTGTTTTGATTTCAATGGGTTGTTGTTTTTTCCAAGAATATGATTTCAGGAAGATAAAGAGGATAAGTAAGACTACTAACGTTGATAGGCCAATATTGCTCGATAAATTTAATTTATTTTTGAATTTTAGTACTTCTATGTTATTTATGTTTTTTGTATGTAGTTCTTTTATCATCTCAAGTGATAGGAGTTCTTCAAATGTTCCATTTTGGGAAAACGGTTGCATTATTGCTGGTAGAGGTCTGGTAATCGAAACTTCGTTTGAAACATAAGTTTGGTTGTTTATTGTTATGGTTTTATTGTGGTATTTCTTTATTTCTTCGTTATCAATTAGGATGCTGTTGTTGTATTGGTTTAAAAGTAATATTCCGGGAGAAATTTCCTCAACTGTTGGTATGTGCTGATTGTTAATTCTCGTGCAAACAGGCGGTTGACTTTCTAGTTAGTTTTTTATGCATGTTGAATTACTTATGTCTATAAGGTTCTTATAACTACAAATAGAGAGTTTATAATATTTTTTACAGTTTGATTTTATGCCAAATAATTTTTGTTTACATTTCATTACATGTTCAAATGGAATTTTGTTTATAAAATTGTCTTTTTTCACGGATTTTAAAAGAATTGTTTCACATATTTCGATATCTGTTGTAGGTAAGCTCAAGATATAAATAATCGTGGAAAGCTTTGATGCGATTTTAACGTTACTAAATTCTAATGCTTCTTCAAGATTTGTATGAGGCATATTTTCTTTTTCCAGAATTTCTTTCGTAATATTGATTTCTGTGTTTGTTAAAATGTAGGAATTTACAATCCCGGCCTTGGCCCAATGGATAGCATAATTGATATTTATAATTTCTTCTTTAATGATCTCAATTTTATATTTAATATTAGTTATTAATTCATTTTTTACAATTTCACTTGTTCTTAATTTCTTCAAAATTTCATTAGTCACATTGTTTATTTGATTAATTTTTTCGAAAGATAACTTATTTATTACGACCTGTTCGTTATTGTTTTCTAAGACGTTATTTATTTTATTGTTAATTATCTGAAAGTCTTCATGGTCAGGATTGCCAGCAATCCATTTCCATGCGCTTCCAATGAAATTTGGCTTTAATCGGGTAAGGTGATTTTGGATCAGGGAAATTTCATGGGAAAGGTAGGGATAGAGTGCTTCACTAGTGCTAATATTTTGTTTGATTATTAATTGTATGTCGTCAATAAGTTTTTGGTATAGGTTAAGATCAATAGTATGAATTATTCGAAAAGTCCCCGTTTGCAATTTTGCTGTTCCCGTTTTTAGTGTTATCATTTGTGAGTTCGTATAGTCCAAAATTTGAATTTCACCATTACTCAGCGTAAGGACTGATCTGAAATAAAAAGATAAAGAATTAGTTGCGAATATGGCCCTTGTAGACAACTTTCCCTGATTCTGTAACGATTGTTGTATTTCTGTTTTCTTTTACAATTTCTTCTTTATATTTTTTGGAAAGTTTAGTCCCTAGTCGTTTGTTTTGTCTTACGTAAACTACTTGTCCAGGCAGATAATTTTTAATTTTGTGCCTCGTTTTGTTATGTTGCTTAAGGTCTGCTTGTTGCTTATTTAAAAGTTTTTGCAGATTGTTATGTCGTGTCTTTTCATAATCATCGGGCCCAAATTCAACATTGCGTCCAAAGAATAAATCAACTGGTTTTTTAACCGTGGTAGAATGAATACTATGATTATACTCATTGACGGATTTTTCTAAAAGCTCCTCGAAGTCTCTATGTGTTTCGTTATTCTTAATACATCTCATTATCTCTACGAGGGTTGAGTGGAATCTTTCGATTTGGCCATTTGTTTCACTTCTATATGGTGGTGTTGTATAAACTTGAATACTTAGCTCGTCCCTCAACATGAATAATATTGATGCAGAGTTTAATGATCGTTCATTGTCGATTACAATGGATTTAGGAACGCCAAAGAAGAATATTAGGTCTCTAAGTGGCCGTCTTACATCTTCTATGGACTTGCTTTTGATTATTTTTGTTTGTGCATATTTTGTAAACTTATCTAATGCGGTCAAAACTAACTTTTTCTCCGTAGAGAAAATGTCGATGTGGACAGTATGTCCAGGATAACTTGGCTTAGGTGTTTTATTAAATTCAGGATTATTTGGGTGCCTCTCATATTTATTTTCCTTACATATTGCGCAGATTTTTATAATTCTTTTAATTTTACCTGCCATGCCGGGAAAATAGTATTTCTCAAGAATTTGCATTCGATTCTCTTGGGGGTTTCTATGAGCCCTATTGTGTGTTTCAATGATTATGTTTTCTTGATCTTGCTCGTTGTTGACGTTTTGAACTTGGTTTTGTGTGAATCTTATTTTAATATTATTGAAGTGTAATGAAAAAACTTCTTGAATGAGTCCCATGATTCTTTCTTCCGTTTTGATGCCGTTAATTACTGAAGGGTTAAGGTATTTTTTTAAAATAGCTGTTAGATTTTCTTTATTGAACTCGGGCTCGTTTATAATATGTTGGTGGTATCCAGGAAAAACTATTTTAAACTGGTAATTTGGGGTTTCAGATAAATTAAGAAATATTTGACTTTTAAAAACATTGATGGGAGCTTCTACTATAGAAATTAGATTTTGGGACGAACTTTCATCACTATGTTCCGTAGGGGTTAAAGAAAATATGTGGGAGTTTGGTGGGCGCGATAAAGAATCCGCAACTACATTTGAAGTGCCAGGTTTATAAATCAATTCATAATTATATTCCTCCAGAATCGCCTTCCAGCGTTTCATTTTGGAATTAGAATTTTTGTTACTGAGCGCGTGCGTCAGTGGCTGATGATCTGTAGTTATTTTGACCTTTCTTGATCCGTAGAGGAACATTCTTAGGGAAGTGAGTGCCCAAATAATTGCGAGCATCTCCTTCTCATTGGTCGCGTATGCTTCCTCGGTTTTATTGAGGCTTCGTGATAAAAATGCGATTGGTTTGTTGTCCTGAGATAGGACTGCACCTAGTGCCGAATTGGAAGCATCTGTTGCTAATTCGAAGCTCTTTGTAAAATCTGGATATGAAAGTAACACTTCTTCGGATACTAGAGCATTTTTTATTTCACTCCAAGCGTCTTTTGCTTCGTTATTAAAATTAATAAGTTTATTTTTTGACAATTGTTTGGACAAGCGTCCATTTTCCCCTCTCAGAATAGATGTAAGGGGTTTAGCTTTCTTTGCATAGTCCCTAATAAATCTTCGATAGTATCCCGACATACCAAGAAAGGATCTTAAATCCTTTAAGGTTTTTGGAGGTGGAAGATCTAAAATAGCTTTTACTTTTTTTGGGTTAGTTTTTAGGCCTTCTTGAGAAACAACAAATCCTAGGAACTCAACTTCTGTTCGCAGGAATTCGCATTTATTAAGTTGTACTTTTAGGTTTGCGTTTTCAAGTGTTCTAAAAATAATATGGAGGTTTTGGAAATGTTCTTCTTCAGTTTTTCCGAAAATAATAATGTCATCGATGTAAACATAACATCGATGACCAATGTGTTGACGCAAGATGTCATCAAGTGTGCGCTGAAATATTGAGGGCGCATTTTTGAGCCCAAAGGGTAGACGAGTAAACTCGTACTTTCCATTATTAATGGAGAACGCCGTTTTTTCCCTATCGGATTCCTTTAACGGAATCTGATGAAATCCACTATTTAAATCAAGAGTGGTGAAGTATTTGTTTTTCCCTAAATTATACAATACTTCGTTGATATCGGGAATGGGGTAACGATCTGAAATTGTTACCGTGTTTAATTTTCGGTAATCTATTACCATTCTGTATTTTTTAATTCCCGTAGCGTCTTCTTTCTTGCTGACAATCCATACTGGTGAGTTGTATGGTGACCTAGACGGTCGTATAATCCCGTCACGCAAGAGTTCTTCGACTTGTTTGTCAATTTTGGTTTTTAACGCCATGGGATATGGGTACGATTTGGTATAGACTGGATTATCAGTTGATGTTCTGATCTCTCCTTTCACGTTTGTAGTGAAGGTGAGTTTCTTGTCAGGATCGGCAAACAAATTGGGATATGATCTTTATATTTGCCTTAGGTGGGAACTTTGGGTTGTTGACAGGTGGGAGCATCTGATGTCAAGATTATGTACTGATTCTACTTCTAATTGTTGTAGGGGAAATGTATATTTGTTTTTTAGAGTGAAGTAATTTTTTTCCGTGTAGATAATTGCGCTGAGTTCTTTTAGACTGTCGTTTTCGACAATGCCATCGAATGTTTCGAGTCCAGGGAGAATGAAAAAATTTAATTTTCCAATTTCTGAGCCAAAAATGTCGATTTTTGCGTGGTGGGTAATTTTAACTTTCCCACCTACTGAGTGGGCAAAAATTTTTTTATTGTTTTTAATAGGGTTACGAATATAGCAGGGTTTTACATAATTTTTGTTGGAACCTGTTTTTAAATGTTTTTCCGCCCTTCGATTTATATAGGAAATATGGGATCGAAGAGCTGTTTAATCTAAAAAAATTATATTGTCTAACTCGTCCCCGTATTCAATCTCTTTCCCTTCTGTTGGTGCAATATAATCGATGAGTTCTTCTTTAACAACGTCATCATCTTTAAAATATTGATTAGGGTCATGCTCTTCAGTAAAAGAGCTATTAATTTCTTTTGGAATGGGATTTGTTTCGGTGTAAAAAGTTCGTTGGAATTTATCTGGCGAGTTGATTTGTTGGGATGCTTAACGTTTTTGGGCGTAATGTGGTTGTCGATAGTTTTGGTTATAATTTTGGTGATAGTTTGTTTGGAACCTTGGTCTATTTTGATAATTGATATTACGTGATTGCGTAGATGATCCCAGTTGCATCGGTTCTGGTTTTGGTTGCTGTAGTGGCTTTGGGGGAAGCGGAATATGATTTAAGTAAGGTGGTTGATATTGCTGAAATCGTTGGGGTTGTCTGTTCTGATAATAATAGTGACCTTGTGAAGGGTTTCGTCGTTGAACGTGAGGTATGTGTGCTAATTCGGGATAAAATTTAGTATTGTCTTGTAGCGGGGGTAGACGAGGTGGTAATGTAGTTTCAAAGCGTTTCAAAGTTGTTTGGCTATTGTGTGCGTAATGCATCCTATAGGTCATTTTGTCAAGTTTAAGGCACATATGAAGGGCTTGGGGTAAGGAGGTAGGTTCACGAATGCTTAGTAACCGCGGTAAATCTCCGTGTAGTCCTCGAATGAATGTGTCTAGGGCTTTATCACGATAAGAATTCGTCATTGCCCCTAACGAATCCTCTCCTAGATCTAAACACGCAATTTTATCTAGAATCAACGACAGATGTTGATAGACTTGCTGGTAAAAGTCCGTTATGGACTGATTACGTTGTGCGAGGCTAGTCAATTGGTATTCGAGTGTACCAATATCTCGCTTATCTGAGTAATGCATCATTAAACATTTTTTGATTTTACCCCAGTCTAACGGAGTTCTATAGGATTCTAACGCTGTGTCTGCGTCTCCTATTATTTTATGGCGTACCGTATGGAGAATTGAATAATATTTAGAGGTACCTCTTAAACTATCGTACATCGTGAAAATTCGATCAACAGTTTTTCTCCAGGAATTAAATTCCCCTGGCTTACCAGAGAATTCCCGTAAGCACTTCACAATATCTGGTACTTTGTCGATATCGTTTATGTTGCTTGAAAAGTCTATAGGTTGTTCAACGACTTCTGAATCAATAAAAGGATTATTTATTTGTCTTACTGTGTTAATAATTAACTCGTTTATTTGCCGTAAAAGGTCGGGGGATAATTGATCTTGTGGAAAAGAGGAAGGACTTTCCTTTGAGTTAATGGACATATTTTGTAAACGTTTTTGGACGTCTGACAAATCGTCTTGTGGCATGGTTAAAATAATATGAAAAACTAAATAGCTATAAAGCAATAACGTTTTATAAAACTTAATAGTCTACAATTTCTATAAGTGTTTTTATAATTTGGTTCACCTTTAATTAGAATTAAAATTTAATTTATTTTGATTTTTTTTCAATTTATACTTTTATTCTTAAAAATTTTTTGTTTAATATTTCTTTTGTTTCGATTTTTTTTTATTGGAATTTCAAACTTTATTTATTTTAATTCTTTGCAACTTATAAATTTATAAAAAAAAATTTCAATATTTCTTTAACTTACAAAATTATTATAAAGATATCCATTGAAGAGATTATTTGTAGGAACTTGGTGGAGCGGCTAGCTTAGTTGCTTCCTTTTCTTCCGCCGTTGAGTTTTTAGCTAACGATGGCTACTTAGGGGCCCTTATTTTTCTCCACACACTTTGAACAGTTTGAGAACAGCACTATTCTTGTTTTTATTTTTGTTTCTAAGTCTCATATGGTTTTAATCACAATTTCACTTTCCTTGTTATGCGTTTTGTCCTTTGTGCCACTTGGGGACGTTATAAAAGGAATACATAAATCACTCAGATACAATTTTCTGTCACACAATTTTTTTTTTTTTTTTTAGATAACGCGAGTTTTTGTATTTTTTTTTTTTATTATTTTTTTAGGGATCACTCAGATTTTCGTTTCAATAATTTTCTCATATGGTTTTAATCACAATTTCACTTTCCTTGTTATGCGTTTTGTCCTTTGTGCCACTTGGGGACGTTATAAAAGGAATACATAAATCACTCAGATACAATTTTCTGTCACACAGTTTTTTTTTTTTTTTTTTTTAGATAACGCGAGTTTTTTTTATTTTTTTAGGGATCACCCAGATTTTTGTTTCAATAATTTTTTTTCGGAGCACGGGAGCTTCTTTAGATCACTGGCTACTTTTTTTTTTCAACGAATTCTGGGTCCCTGCTCGGGCGCCAGTTAAGATTTTATACGCGTTATTATTTAAAAAAAAATATTTTTATTGGTTCGAAAAACTGGCAGCGATTCTGCCTTCTGAATAACAATTAACATCTTATTCTTAAAATCTAAGCCTTAAATACCTATTCACCCGCATTGTTGTTTGTTCCTTTCCCACGCTGACTAGTTGCACCTGATGGGTGTTGGATGTTGGATGATGGCTTCGTCGATCTAATTCCATGGAAATGCCATTCAAGTCGTTGGTTCGACGTCAACAGTAGGTGGGAACGTTGAATATTACTTTTACCCAGTCGTTGGTCCGACGTCAGCAGATTTGATGAACACGTGTTGTTTGCGGTTATTTTAAAGATAACTTGTTTGTGGTTACCTTACATATTTGGAATTCTGCGCCAACCCTCACAAGAAAACTCACAAGGAATTTCACCACAGCATGTTGAAGTTTGTACTGTCATTATTGAAACAGCTGATCAAAACAAAAGAAAATATTTTGAGTTTCAATTTGGAATATAAAAATTTGAAAGCATTGAGAGGTAAAGTGTATTTTTTTAAAGTTATAAATTAAATAAACAATTAAAGTTTATAAAATTTTAGATGAAAATAAAAATGATAACAAAAGGACGATCAGGAGCAGTCGGAATATTTTGTTGGTTTCTTAAATAACTTTCGTGTAGATAATTTTCTGTCCTCAGCAGAACAGGATTGTATTTTATTATAAGAAGATCTTCAGAAGTTATTAGATTGGTGTCTGATTAACTCATTAAATCTTAATATTGCGAAATGTCAAAGTTTGACATTTTGTCGAAACCGCTCATCAATTAACTTCTTTTATAAAATAAACAATTTATTTCTTTCGACTGTAGCTTTTAAAAAAGACCTTGGTGTAATTTTGATTTCCTAAAACATATATAAAATTTTCAGTAGCCAAAGGTAATTCAATGTTGGGATTTATCTTGCGCAATTCCAAGGAGTTCAGTGATCCTTTTACCTTGAAATGTCTGTTTTTTACGTTTGTTAGATCTGTCCTAGAATGTTGTAGTACTATTTGGAACCCTTTGTATTAAGTTCATTATTATTCAAAATTAAAGCGTTTCGCGGCCTATAGTCCAAGAAAATATTGCGTTTTGCCCGGTGCTAGCTTTGTGGGCTCGTCAGATTACGTCAAAAAAAAAAAAACACCTTGTCATTACGCAATTTAAAGATTTTTCTAGCTCAGCTTACATATTTTTTTTGATAAAAAGCTAATGTGAACTATACCAGCAAGATCACGGTTTCCATCATGAAGTTCATTAGAATCTAGAAAATTCAAAAACGTTTTACAAGAGTATTAGTAAACAGACTTCACTGGGACATAGTTATGCCTCCCTATACATCAAGGAGCAAATTGTTTGGTATCTTGACGCTTAATATTCGAAGAAAGTTTTCTGAAGTTATGTTCATCCGTGACGTATTGGAAAATCATATTGATTGTTCAGATATTTTTCCCTTGATCAATTTTAATGTTCCTGCGAGGACGCTCAGAAACTACCTGTTTTTTAGGATTCTTTTACACAAAACAAATTATGGTGCCAATGAGTCATTGGCTAGGTGCTCCGTTTGTGATATATTCGATTTTAGTCTTGGTAGATTATCATTTAAAAATAATTTGTTATTAATTTTAAGTAGGTATAGGTACTAATCTTAATTATGAAAATGTTTAAATGTTGTTGTTTTTTTTTACCAATGTTTATTAATAATCAATTATTTGTATATTTAATTATTATCAAGTAATCACTTAAGTCTTGTAACTTCATTTGATGAAATAAACTAAACTAAAACTAAAAGACCACCCGGAACTGATAACCAACAATAACGATCCGACAGACCCAGAAAGGGTAAAAAAACTTGCTTGTGGTCGGAATTAAGAGGATGTTTAAATGCACTTAATGGCCCGACTAGGTCAGCCACAATGAGGAAGGAAGTAAGTTTTGTTGATTAAAACCGAAGCATTTATAATTTCTATTTCATTTTGCAGACACTGTCCCACTGGAAAAACCAATTAAGATAACGGACAAGAAAGGCCAAGGTTCACCGTTTAGCGACTGGTGTCGGGCGCCGGCCCTCCTTCAGGTATTAAATTTAAAGATTTTGACGAAAGAGCTCTGGAAGCCTTTGGAGTGATCACAGTAGATGGTCTGCCTGGTCTTCCGACGTTTACGTTGGGGACACAAAATAGTGTTGGCTTGGCTTGGCTTAAAGGGACGACGACGATGCAATCTTAAAACAATCTTTAAGTTTATGTAATGTATTATCTTACTTTCCATTAGCGGAAGAAAGTTCTGAAGCAAGGTTAACCATAATAAAATGAATATCCATGTTTTATTGTTTTGCTTTACAAGTTTGCAATTTTTTTTTTACAAAAATATGTGGAATGCCAAAAACAAATATCAAAATTCTTCCAATTTGTCTGTTGTTACCTGCTCTGCAGGAGATCACAAATTCTATTTTTTTTATGATTCTCACAAGTTGTGAATGTGCGGCAGAATACGAAAAAGTCACACAATCAATTTCATCTCTTATTGTGACTTGTGAGGTATCAGTGATGTGGGTTGGTTACGGAATCTCGCAAACCAAAATCTCACTTTCGAAATCTCGCATTACGAAATCTCACAAATACAAAAAGCCGTTTTTCATAGTCTCGCAATTACAAAATCCTGTTTTTTTTTTCAAAAATCCGCAAACTAAAATCTCGAAAACTAAAATCTCGCATTTAAAAAAGTATTGTCAGTTTAAGACTTAAAAAACAGGGAGATTGGTATGGGGGCATGCTGCCCAATGATTCCAACTTGCTGGTTGTCCTTTGAAGCAGTTGTTATATGCATTTAAAGAAATCGGACAATCGGACCCAAGATAAATGCGATCATGCAAGAGACATTTTTAACTTGCCGAATGAACTTATAAATCAAGCCGGGTATTTAAAATTTCTTGATTATATTTTAACATTATACTGATCATTTAAACTTTGCTTTTCAATGTAAATCAAAAAAATTTAAATATGCTAGTAGCAAAATATTATTATTCTTTCTAATGGTAGACGCTTGCGATTTTTTTAAAATGAAGAATATATAATTCTTAGGGCCAGTCTTTTCAGCTGTTGTTATTTGTAATCATTGGTTATTTCAGTTTTTAACCATAGATTTTGTAAGTGTTTCTATGGTTACCAGCTTAAATAACAAACGGTTAAATTTAACCAGAGCTGAAAAGACTGGCCCTTAATTTAACTAACAACATTTTCAATTTTCTAAAAAATCAAAATCTTAGAATTACCACAGTGTAGTGCATTAGCTGAACGCGTTTTTTCACCTTTGAGTAATATTAAAACCCATAGTAAAAATTGGCCTTCCTAAAAAGTAATGAAATCGCTTTTGTCCTTAAACGAAATTATAAATACTGAAACTTGCCAATATTTCATACCACCTTAAGATTGATATTGGCAATTGACGATTTATTACTTACTCGATTTTTAAAAAATGTATATTTAATCCGTCTGCTTCGCATACATTAATGGAATATAATACTTTCTTTGTGTAAGCTAAAGGTAGTGTTGAATACCTAACCGTTGAAATCGTTGAACATATATTATTTACTTACTTATAATGGGTACCATCACGAGATCTCAACAATCTGCCAGTCTTGTAATTAAAATCCTGGCTGTAATTGTTAAACTTTCTCGATTACCTTACCGTACAAATCTTTTTTTTTCTCGCCTCGAAGGCATTAATTGCTTGCCATGTCCTTCTTAACATTTCACACTTCAACCCTGTTTTCTTAAAAAATGAAATTGTTTCTTGTCTAAAAGCTATTTGGCTCAATAAGGCTACTTCATTAGCAAAACAAAAAAGTCCATTAATTGCCTGCGGTTTAAAGAAATAATACGAAAAAAAAATTGAACAAAAGAATCACTGAAAGCCATTGAATCATTTATTTCCACTTTTTTTTCGTTAAGATAACAAATCTGTCTGAATGCCAGCAATTTAAATGAATGGAAGCAAAATCATTAACGCCATTCGAAACAGGAATGTTAACCCCCTCACATCCAACCAACTTTATACCAACATACACGATGCCATAGCCATTACCCCACAAAATTGTTTAACCAACCCTGAAACCTCTGAAACCACTCAGAGTGTTAACTTGTTTGAGGTTTGGGGAAACCCAAAAACTCAAAATTAAACACCACGACACACTTCGACGAAGTATAGGTATTGTGAATATGATAGTTGGGAAAACATCGCCAGAAGGTTGATTACGTTTGTAGGGGTTGAGAAATCTTTAAGAAATGTTCGGAGTGTACATTTTCTTTCTTTGGCGACGAGAAAACTTTCTTCTTACAGTTTTGACTTGGCTTGAGCTGAATTTAATTATTCATAACTCCTTCGGGTTTGGTAATAACGAAATCGTTAAACATGTTTTCTGAATGTTTTATAAAGAAGTTAGGGATTTTCTACCTATGCAAGTTGTATACCTTTTGTTTTGTGATATTGAGACGACAATGTAAATACTCGAAGGGAAATATTGTTAATTGGTTTGAGAAATCAGTATCAGCAGTCATATACGAGTATAAGGGTAATTTTGGAAAACATATTGTTATTCAATGGAACATACGTTTTTTGGCTTTCCTGAATCAGATTGGTATAGGGTGGAACAACTTATGACTGGAGGACATAGATGTTAATTTCATTTTAATGTTTCGCAAAAGAATGCTGGATTGCTATTTGATGGTTCAATGAAGAACTTTAGTTTGGTACAGTGCTGCAAGTATATGGTTTTTGTAGTACCTACTTATTTGTTTTCCAAATAACTCATATTCTGGAAGTGCAATAAAGTGGACATAAGACGAATGAAATCGTTTGACACTGTTATGGCAGATATTGGAAGGAGCATGAACCACTGCTTTTCGAGTGTGTTCTTAATAAGGGAATGACTTAGCACAGATGCTATGCAAATTCAGACTAAAACGTTCTACCGAAGGACTGAAAATAAACCTGTCGAGATCGAAAGATCGATTATCTCACACAGAAGTACTGAGGCAGTGTTAAGGATCTGGAAAGAACTTTTTTTTATTTTTATATTTCAATAAAAGAAATATGTAGCTACCATTTCACTGCAAGGCATAGAACATCATTCAGCTGGTCAATATTCTTATTTACACCTATATGCACTTTGACAAATTTTGGAAGGATCCCAGAATTTCCAAATCAATACACACACCACATACTTATCTGTTTTAAAGTCGTATATGGTATCTGATAGTTTGAACAATGACGAGAAGTTCAACGACGAGTTTTTCGGGCGGTAAAAAATCCTACCTTTACATTGTATATACATTTCTATAGTATTTTCATGCTGAATAATCACCGCCTGGCCATCTTAAGAAACTTGTGAATAACACATTTTTAGGTTCGTGCATTTACTAGTTGTCTATTCTGTAACCCCGATAACAGTCGTAAACATATATGATTTTTGTTTTGCTTACGACTCTTGTCAAGGAAATATGGATTTTAGAGCCAATAAAATACAATATATATTATAAATTTGTTTTGTTGACGACTTTTGTTAGGGTAACAGAATAGACACTTAGTAAATGTAAGAACCTCCAAATGGGCGGTTCACAACTTTCTTTAGATGGCGCTGCTCGATGGTTGTACTATAGAAATTTATATACAACTAGCTGACCCGGTGAACTTCGTATCACCTAGTTCGTTACTTACAACTTTTAATTTGTGATTACTGGTTGCACTATGTACGTTTAAGATGTTTCGTTATTTACTCAAATTTATTCATAACTAAAAAAAAATTGGAAAACAGTCGACTTGACGGGCCATCCCTGCAACTTCCCACTATTTTTGGACATTAAGTGCATACAATTTTGTGAATTTTAGTGCTTCTGACTTCGCAAAGCTTTTAATTAAAAAAAAAACATTGTTTTTTGAAATTTTAAGTTAAAATAAGCTGACTCGGCAAACATTGTTTCGTCATTTATATTATTCCTAGGAAACATTTTTTTAGTTCAATAAAAATAACTATCTACTATAAGTGTGTAAGGATGTACTTATAATCGAAAGCGTTAAAAGCAATAAAAGTATGCTTTATTTAGGTTAATGAATTAATATTTACTAAAATAACTACTATATTTTGAATTATAATTTATGATAGCTATCTAAACATCAAAAATAATTATTTACATTGTTACTATCAATTATTGCAGTTGAAAAAAAAATTAACCTCTCAGTGCAATAGAGTGTACAATATTCTTGGCTAGTCCGTCTTTAGCCAACACAAACAAACTGGAAGGTTTCCCCACGCGAGAACATGCCACATATAGTTGTCCGTGGGAAAAGCATGGTGTTCCCAAATCTAAGCCACATACAGAGGACAAACTTTTTTCATAAACGCACAAAAAATTAAGAGCGAATACCTAATTTTAATGAAAACACTTGTAGTTCTTTTTACATTATTTTCATAGTAAGTTAACATAGTACCTACTGATTTAAGGCAAAATAAGGAGTCACCCTGGAAACTCGTATACAGCTTCATATTGGAGTACTAAAAGTTGTGTGCAAAGGATAATGGCACTGAAAGCTCCGAAGAACCACGGCCTAGTGACATACACCCAATCCTTTTGTGTGCGTTGTTAGTTCTACAAAGATTGAAGGGGAAGAACAATATTTCGTCGAAACGAACGACTTAGATGAGATGCACTTTTCATGACAATTATAGTTTTGGAAAATTTGTCACTTCCCCGCAAGAGGCCGGAGCAGGACCCCTGAAAAAACATTAGATGTACTCAGGGCTCGGACCCAGAACTACGAAAAGTTAGTTATTCAATGTCAAAAGTAACAATAACCGCGTGTTTCGCGATTATCTCGGTTTCTCTGAAATAAGTGATGCTGACATCTATTATCAAAATTGTAGAGCATACAATTTGCGACAAATTTCGTAAAAAATATTTTTTTTGCATGCCCTCAACTGTTTTGAGATAGAGGGCGGAAACCGTATTGCGCCACTCAGCTATACATACTGTAATGAAAGGTCGTGGGTTAGAAAAAAGTTGTTCACGTGAGATTTGCTTATGAACCACTAGATGGCATTTATAAACACTTCCGTTTTATCGTCCATTAAACACATTCAAATTTCCCTAAAAATTTCCCTCTCAACCCACAGGGAACTCATTTCCTGTTTTACTAACTTTAACTCGTTCTCTTTTTATACAACCCTTCATAGAGGTAAGATCTAAGTATCCAATAAATTGTTATAATCCAAAATCTACTCGTTTTTATTGAACTTGATTTTTTCTTACCGAACCACGCCCCAACATTTGGTCCCACTCGCCGGATAATTTCTACTCAGAGAAATAAATCGAAAAAATCAAGTTAATTTGGATTACATTTCATAATTGGAAACCCCAGTACACCAGAATCTATAAATCTGGACTGCATCATAGTATACAAAAATCCCATCGATCATACAAAATCGATACTCACTTTGGATTTTATCTCAACACCGAAATCTATAAATTTGGATTGCAACCCGTATCTAAAATCTCGTCAAACACACAAATTACAAAGTTTAAACTCTCTTTGGAATTGATCTCAACCCCGACATATACATACACACAATTGCATCCGATCGTAAAATAAAAAAAAAAAAAAGACTTCATCAAAAAATACCCATATAAAAAAGCATCACATCATCAAACAACAAGTAAAAACTTGGATCAAACTCTCTTATCTACAGCATCCCAAAAGAAGAGAAAGTTCACATTAAAAAACAACACATTCATCCATCATCTTATTCATCGCCCTCAAAATCATTTTTTGCCAAGAATTACCCCAGCCAAGAGAAACTGCACCTGAAACGTTTTTTTATCATCCATACCTACATCATCATTATCAGCTACCGATCATCATAATCTCAGCTTAAAAGGAACAAAAGCTCTTATAATTTACAGGTGCGTACATTTATGTAGACCAGTGCATTACAAATAAATTTGGTAAATCTCTGCTATCAAATATTTTCTCATTAGTATTCTTATCTTAGTCGTGTGCGGTAGTTCTGTAGTAGGCACCATAAAATCGAAAGCCAACTTGTAAAAAAAAAAAAACGCGTGCAAATTGTATATTTAATTCGTCATTGTGGGTGTTAATTTAGTATAAATACGTTAATATTGATTATATTTTAATCGGAAAAAGCATCCCTTAAGACAAATTAAGTATAGTTGTTCAACATTTTCCGCCCGAAAACTAGGTATATATTAGGCCTACACGTGTATTTTCAATTCGTTAAAGTGCAGTAAATATTAATTATATTGAAAATTAATCTCGATTAAAAGGTTTGAAAACCAAAAGTTACAAAAAATATATCTCTAATTGGGTTTCTACAAGTGCAAGTGATTTTCCATATAAATTATAACCTAACGGTTAGTTCAATACCCTTGCCCATTAGTATTTTAAAAGTGCTACAACACAAAAGTGAATACATTAGAAAATACTACCTAATTATTAAATAGCTATAATTAATACTGCAGTGTCTGATAAAAATAAAGAAAACTAATGTGAAACTACCCCTTACCTAGTCAAAAGATATTTTATTCAAATTGTATCTCAGGTGAGTTTTTTAACAAGCCGTTATACAAAATCATAAAAAGTGAATTTAATACAAACCTAGTAAAATCAGCTTAGGTTTCTTATTTTTTACAAATACTTACGCAGATACATTCTTCTGTAAATTGATTTAATTTCGAATCGTTAGATTCATTTCCAATTCGCATCAACATGATAGCAATAGATGACTTTATTTTAGCTTCCGACCAGCTGGTCGAGTTTAATTGCGCCTTTAAAGAAAAACTCTCTACTGACTTCACAACAAGTTCGTTAGAAGCTTACAAAACCGAATTAAACAGTCTGTGGACTGAAGTAAAAAAAAGTTATGCATTTTGCATTCGTTCCAGCGAATGTACAGATGATGAAGACAGAACAAAATCAGTCAAAGCAAAATATATGTTTTCTTCAGAAACCTACGTTAGCTGCTTAAGTGCTATTATCGATCTTACTGAAAATAATCAACTTTTATCAATTGGTTCTGCATCAAAATCTCAAGCTACATATCTAGCTACAGATTTAAATAAATCTCAAGATTTAAATAAATCTCGGAACGATTCTACTGAAGATGTGTTATGTTTAAAAGTCCCTCCATGTGATACCGACATTTTTTATGGGTCTTATCTAACATGGCCTTTATTCAGAGATATGTTCACTGCAGTATACGTGAATCATCCCAAATTATCTGCAGTGCAAAAGCTATTTCATCTACGATCCAAGACGCGCAGTGAAGCTAGCAACATTGTTTGCAAATTTCCTCTCACCGATGAAAGTTTCAGCCTCGCTTGGGAAGCTCTCAAGGATAGGTATGAAAACACTAGAATCCTAGTAAACAGTCAACTAAAGAGTTTGTTTAGCTTACCACAAGTCTCTGTTGAATCAAGTGTAGGTATAAAAAATATTCAAAGAGAAATTAACGACTCCATTTCAGCCCTCAAAGCTCACAAAATAGACACTTCTAATTGGGATTGTATACTTGTTTTTTTGTGTTCTAGTCGCTTACCCGATATAACTCTGCAGCTTTGGGAGCAAACAATTAACAACCCCCGTAAGATTCCAACTTGGTGCGAAATGAACAATTTCCTGACAAACCGTTATCAAGTTTTAGAAACGGTTTCTGACATTCGTCTCAAACCTAAGCCTAAGGCTACATGTAGTAAAATTTTTACTCCACGTCCTGTTCCTGAACGATTCCACCAATCGTATCATACCAATCAAAGTAATTATAATTGTAAGCTGTGCAATCAAAACCATAGCTTACGCTTTTGCAAAAGGTTTTTGAAAATGACAACTGAAGATCGACTAAAAGCAGTTAACTCGCTGAAATACTGTTCTAATTGCCTTGCCACATCCCATGTTGAAAAAGATTGCAAGAGCCTATATACATGCATCCAGTGTAAAGGCCGTCATCACTCGCTTCTACACATTTTGCCTGTCAATCGCTCCCATTTTACAAGCTGTGATCAGATTTATCAATCTGAACCGAATTTCACCCTTGAAGGCCCATCTATACAGTCCACTCATCTCCAAACAGCAGATCCTCATCTCTTAAACTCGTTTTACAGCAGCAATCACAATCGCGTTTTATTGGCTACAGCTGTAGTTAATATCGAATATCACGGCATACTATTTAGTCTACGTGCACTTTTAGACCCGGGATCTGAAGTGACCTTTGTATCCGAAGAAGCACAAGCGCGGCTAAAACTGCCAGTTAAAAATATTCAAGCTCAAATAGCCGATATAAATGCAGTTATAACTGCTAATGCTTCAAAGCTATGTCCAATTATCATTAGATCAAATAAAATTCCAGACTTAACACTAACCGTAAACGCTATCGTTCTGAAACGCCTGACTGGAAGCTTGCCGTCTTGCTTTATAAATTCATCTGACATATCACAACCTATTGATTTTCCATTGGCAGATCCAAACTTTCACTTAAGTTCAAAAGTGAATTTAGTTCTTGGTGCTGATATCTATCCCTCTCTCATTCGCAATGGCTTGAAAACGAATGTTTTTGGTTCTCTGGTGGCTCAAGATACAGTTTTTGGCTGGGTGTTATCTGGACCTTTGTCACAACGTCCCGCAAACTGTTTTTCGACCTGTTTAACTTATTATAATGAAGTATCTCTGGATAAAGAAATTTCCAGGTTTTGGGAAGTCGAAGAAGTTTTAGACCCGAAATCTGTTTCTCCTGAAGACGAAGTCTGTGAAAAGCTTTTTTCGGACACAACTAGCCGTAGTATTGATGGCCGATACACGGTAAGGCTTCCATTTAGGGATCAGTTTCTTACACTAGGTACATCGAGAGAAAAGGTTTTTAAACAATATCTTCGAACTGAAAACTCATTATCCAGAAATTCAAGTTTCCACACTGAATATAATAATGTTTTAGAAGAATACAAAACACTAAACCATATGAAAAAAGTTTCCCCGATAGAAATCAAGAGAGGTGATGAGGTGAGGTCTTACTACTTGCCACATCACGCTGTGGTTAAACCAGAAAGTACCACCACAAAGACTCGTGTCGTTTTCAACGCATCCAACCCAACGGAAAACGGCAATAGTTTAAACGACATGCTTTACATTGGCCCTAGCTTGCAATCAGATCTTATCTCATTGATTCTTAATTGACGGTTCTATAGATACGTATTTAATGCTGACATAACAAAAATGTACCGCCAGATAAATGTTCACCCCGAAGACACCCCATTCCAAAGAATTTTCTTTAGAAATTCCGCAACAAATCTGATTGAAGATTACGAACTTCAAACCGTCACATTTGGAATGAATTGCGCCCCATACCTGGCAATACGAACTCTAAAACAGTTGGCTGATGACGTTCAAAACCAGTTCCCCTTAGCATCAGATATAATTCGAAACGAATTTTATGTGGATGATGCCCTCTCTGGTGCGCACGAAATTGAAACAGCTAAGGTCTGCCAGCAAGAGTTAGTGGCAGCTTTGAACTCAGCTGGTTTTACACTACGCAAGTGGACCTCGAACTGTCCCGATCTTTTAGAATCGTTTCGCTCCGAAGAACTGTTTAACGAAGAATTTCTTAAGCTGGAAGAAAAGTCTTCCACAAAAATGTTAGGTATTAAATGGAACGCCACCAATGATTGTTTTGAGTTTTCACTCACTTCTCAACCCCAAAATATAGAATCTAACCCAATAACTAAAAAAAGATCTCTTTCGACAATAGCAAAATTATTCGATCCAGCTGGCTGGCTTGCGCCAGTTATAATTACAGCCAAAATACTCATGCAACAGATATGGAGCGATGGCACGTCTTGGGACTCACCTTTAAAGCCCCTAACGTGTCAGAATTGGAAGAAGTTTTTAGCTAACCTCCCTGATATTCGGAACATTCAGGTCCCTCGATGGGTAGGATTTGAACCCTCAGTATCCGTTCAACTGCACGGATTCAGTGATTCTTCCGAGCGCGCCTAGCTATTCTGCTGCATTATATCTCCGTGTCAAATATACAGAAAATTCATTCTCTGTTCATCTTCTCTGCGCTAAGACGAAAGTCGCCCCTGTAAAACAAATTACTCTGCCAAGATTAGAACTTTGTGCATCCGTTTTGCTCTCAAGGCTCGTAAAGAAAATCGGTCCTCAGATCAAATATCCAATGAAAGACATTTATCTTTGGACAGATAGCTCTATTGTCCTCGCTTGGTTGAAAAAACCACCCCACATGATGAAAACTTTCGTGGGAAATAGAGTATCAGAGATATCTCAAAATGTTAAAAATATTGTTTGGCAACACGTTTCATCTAAAAGCAACCCAGCAGACCTTGCTACTAGAGGTTTAACACCACTTGAACTTCATAGCAATCAACTATGGTGGCATGGTCCTCCATGGTTATCTCAATCTCAAGACACATGGCCTAGGTCGCTTCCCGATTTGCCGAATGAAAATGATTTAGAATTTCGGCCCATTCAAAGCAACGCGACTATTCATCTTCCAGATGTTGACTCAATATTAAAAAGATTTTCAACCTGGCCGAGAATGATACGTGTGATGTGTTTTGTGTATCGATTTATTCATAACACAAGGCGACATTCACCCAAAATTTTCCAATTTCCAGACCAATCGATACTTAGAGAATAAATTTTATTAACAAAAACAAAATTAATCCAACTAACCCAAAAACTCTATTTTCCCTTCGAATACTCAGCCCTATCTCAAAATCAACCTGTTTCTAAGAAAAGCCTCATTTTGACTCTTAACCCATCTTTAGATTCAGAAAAGGTAATGCGTTTGAACGGAAGACTTGCTTCCTCTTCTCTTTCATTCAACGAAAAATTCCCAATCATTATGCCTTACCACGCTACTTATACATTTCTTTATATGACATTTGTTCACAAAGTTTCACTACACGGAGGAAATCAACTCGTCGTTCGCTTGATACGATCAGAGTTTTGGATACCAAAACTCAATAAGTTAGTGAAAAAATGCATTCATTCCTGTAAAGTGTGTACAATTTATAAACATAAAATGGCTAGTCAAATAATGGCAGCACTTCCCAAAGAAAGAACTTCGCTGTCACTTCCTTTTACGAACACCGGCATTGATTTTGCTGGTCCCTTTACTATAAAAAGCTTCTCTGCACGAAATTGTCGAGTATCAAAAGGTTATGTTTGCCTTTTTGTATGTTTTGCTACCAAGGCAATTCATCTGGAACCTACTAGTGACCTCTCAACAGCTTCGTTTTTAGCTGCCTTTGCTCGATTTGTTGCTCGCCGTGGGCTCCCTAGCACGATATTTTCTGACAACGGAACTAATTTTGTCGGTGCTAGCAAGGTCCTGGTGAGTGACTTCAAGTTATTTATCGCTTCATTCGCCCAGAATGTATCTGCAAAATACCAACTTCAGGGAGTAAATTGGAAATTTATACCACCTGGTGCCCCGCACATGGGCGGCTTGTGGGAAGCTGGAGTTAAAAGCTTTAAAACTCACTTCCGCAAAGTTGCCGGGGACAACAAATTTACGTTTGAAGAATTTTCAACTCTGTTAGCTAGAATTGAGGCATGCCTTAATTCTAGACCTCTTATACCATTGTCAGACAATTACGAAGACATTCTACCGTTGACTCCGGGCCATTTCTTACGCGGAGCCCCTCTGTTGGCTCCACCGGAGCCAGATATGTCTTCAAGTAATTTAACTATTAGCGATAGGTGGAAAAAGGTGAAAATTCTTCACCACAACTTTTGCCTTCGATGGAAAGAAGAGTACCTGAAGGAACTCCAAAAGAGATATAAGTGGAAGTACGCGAAACGTGATATAGCACTCAACGATCTCGTCGTTATCCGTGAAGAACATGTATCTCCTAATGAATGGCGCCTCGGTCGCGTAGTGAAGTTACACACAGTGTCTGATGCTAGAGTTCGAGTGGCAGATGTGAGAACCCAAGGCGGTATTTTAAAACGCCCTATTGTCAAACTTTGCATCCTACCACAAGATGAATTGAAAGATACACTTTGAATAAATTTACGATTATATTTACTTAATTATTTTTAATTCTAATACCAAATTTATTCAAAATGCACTGTTCTCCAAAATATGTACGTACATTTATTTATTTAATTTGAAAGTATACTTAGGTTTGAAAATTTAATTTATTTATTTAGTATCCATTTAAAAAAATTATAAATATTGATAATCACTCCTCTACTAACAGATCCTTTTCCATGGAAAGGAGTGAGTAGAACCCCTCCTACAAATGGTTCTCATATTTATTTCATTTAAAAAAAAATACTTAAAATACAGTAATGAAGAGCGGTTTTGCAGGAATACTGCAAGGCGGCCGGCAATGTTCACGTGAGATTTGCTTATGAACCACTAGATGGCATTTATAAACACTTCCGTTTTATCGTCCATTAAACACATTCAAATTTCCCTAAAAATTTCCCTCTCAACCCACAGGGAACTCATTTCCTGGTTTACTAACTTTAACTCGTTCTCTTTTTATACAACCCTTCATAGAGGTAAGATCTAAGTATCCAATAAATTGTTATAATCCAAAATCTACTCGTTTTTATTGAACTTGATTTTTTCTTCCCGAACCACGCCCCAACAAAGTTGTTCCTTCGAAATATTGTCCAGGCTGCTGAAGGAGTTAACATACTAAAAGTCCCGACGTCTAGAAGGTGAGCCGTGAAAAGGGAAGGGTCATAAGGGCCCTTTTTTTATCTTTCGCTTATAGCTTATATTAAATTACAGCTCATAAAATTTACTACAACATTTTGTTATTTGATTTTTTTTTTTTTTAAAGTCTCAACCGTTTGCGAACTATGCATCGCTTAAGAGAAAATTCTTACTCAGTGTTTATTTACATGAGATCAATTAATTAACTGACAGTTAAAACTATTTTTCGTCAGATTAATAAATTGTAGATAAATAATTATTGCACGGGAAATTAATGATAAATTTACGATGATAGTAAAATTAACATCAGAGTTGCACAGGAGATACACAAATAAAACCAAAAGAAATGGCTGAAAAATGTATAGTGAGTGAGAGAGTAGACCGACTTCGTCCGCATCCCTACTCCGTGATGTTTGCTGAATGAGTGGTGACACCTGACGGGGATAACTGATCGATTGATAATTGATCAGTTGTCGACCGGTGAGGGTGGGAGATCAAATTAAATTGGGTTGATCAGAGTAATATGAATTTTTTCATTCTAAGTCATGACAAAATAAAAAAAAAATCCTTGCAAAATAAATTAAAGTTTTTAATTGACAAATAAAAAATAGGGGTTGATCGAAGAGGGGTGAAAATTAAGGGTTGTATGTATTTTTGTATGCTGTATCATAAAAAAATTAAAAAAAAAAAAAAATCCAAAAAAATAAAAAAAAATTTAGGGGTGGACCACCCTTAACATTTAGGGGGATGAAAAATAGATGTTGTCCGACTCTCCACCCTGGCCGATATCGGTCGAGCCGTTTCGGAGGAGATAGATTACAAACACCGTGACAGGAGAACTTTATATATAAGATGTAGGCGGTTAGGATAAGGTAAGATTAAATAAATGCGCTGCTGGTCAATCTCGTTCCCGTCATACTGAAATCAATGTAAATCTATTATGATACCCTTGTGATGAAAAACGTTAGGATATTTAAAACATTAGGATGCATTTATAAATGTCATCAGCAGGGTTCGGATTTTGAGGCATTTAAAAACCTAATAAAGGCAAATCAGAACATGGAAAAAGGCAAATCATCGAAAAGTCGGAAAAGGCATTTTAAAATTATAATTATAAAAATATAAATTTTTTTTTCTATAAATAATGTACCAAAATGGTTAAACGTTTTTTCCATATGTGCTAAAAACAGGAGCGCCCCAGTTTAAAGTTGCAATATTGATAACTTTTTCTTTTCCAAGAACTTAAGTGTTCAAATCATCATTTATTACTTCGTTTATTTTTCTGAATCAGTATGATTTTTGTTGCCGCATGATAATTCGCGCTAGAAAGTGAATAGTAAGATTGGCTGCTTTTGATAAAGGAAGAGCTTCTTGTCATCTTATTCATCTTTTGCATCTTTTCTGACGATGTTATGATATCAAACTGGGCCGCACCTCTCCCAGCTCACTGATTCACCAAAGCCTCTGCTTGTGGTTGTGGGGCCTGCCGGGTTGACTAAAAAAAACATGCGGATTGTTCCATGTTTAAAAACAAATTAATATAAGTGTCATTTTGTTTATTTGATCCATCAATTTTTCATTTAATACAAATAAAATAGAAAAAATGAAAATGGGATAAAAGGCAAAAAAAATCATTTAAGATACCTAAAAAGCCCTATTGAGAAATTAATTAAAACTGTCACTTGGAGTGTAAAGAAAACATTCCTCCTTCCATTGGAAACTGGAAACTATAATTATCATGCAGGCATGTTTTCGCATCATGTTATTTATAGACACAGTTTATTTTCCAAGAAAGAGAAACGTAGGAATATTGTGTTCCACCTTTAATCGAATGAAAAACTTTTCGACATGTTACAGAACATGGGTCCGGGTTGCAATTTTTTATAAAAATGTCTAGTGAACTCCATCTTTCGTCAGTCGGTCCGTTTGAGATTGCAGAAACTGCGCTAAGTCTGTTTGGTGGAGATTAACTGGCTGAACAGACTGATGTAGTCTGCAGCATGTAGCGCTGTCAAAGCTATTGTAATCGAAAGTAAAAACTGTAAATAGAGAAAACAAAAGAAACAAAACAACGATAGAACAACCAAAACCGAAGTCTATGTTAATTCAATGTCATTATCTATCTATACCAAACAAACATCGTCACTTAAGTCCGTTCAGTCGTTAAGTGTGAAAACGGAACAAAACTATATACAAACTTTCAAAAAACAAACCTTTCCCACTGAAACCTTTAATTTTTAAGACATAAAAAGAAACCTCTGCGTTGATCCAGTGTATAATCCATCAAATTGCCAAATTTAACCCAAGTCCCTTAGGCCTTTGGTTCGTGATTGCGTTAAAAGTAATACAAATATACTAACATTTACATATATAATATTAGGATATATTTTCAAATTTGCCATCATCAAACTTAAACTTTAAATAAAAACGAAGGAATAAATACATACATATGTATATGATTTGTTTGTCATGTCTTTAGCAAAAATTAAACTTTTAACAGTTTCCACCATAGTTTGTTTGTTTTTGTTTTCATTCATTATGGAAAATATGCTATTCTGCTGCAGCACTGCTATGTGGTAAGGCAACTAAATTGCACATATTCCTGCTTAAATTAAAATACATTCTTTATGTGTATACATTAATTTCACTGCCTATAATCATTGTTTATAAATTCCTGTAATACAATCATGGATCAGCGCCATCTAAAGAAACTTGTGAACATTTGGAGCTTCTTACATTTACTAAGTGTCTATTCTGTTTCCCTAACAATAGTCGTCAACATACATTTTTGTTTTGTGTACGACTCTTGTCAAGGAAATATGGATTTTAGAGCCAATATAATACATTTAATATTGTTAATTTGTTTTGTTGAAGACTATTGTTAGGGTAACAGAATAGACACTTAGTAAATGTAAGAACCTCCAAATGTGCGGTTCACAACTTTCTTTAGATGGCGCTGCTCCATGATTGTACTATAGAAATTTATATACAATCGTCGTCAACAAAACAAATTAACAATATTCAATGTATTTTATTGGCTTTAAAATTCATATTTCCTTGACAAGAGTCGTAAACAAAACAAAAATGATATATATGTGTACGACTGTTGTCATGGTAACAGAATAGACAACTAGTTAATGCACGAACCTAAAACGTGATTATTCAGCATGAAAATACTATAGAAATGAATACATATACAATGCTAAATAAATAATAAATAGTTCATTAATTTGTATGCATTAAATAGCAAGAGCGATCTCCACTCATTATTAAGTACCTACTTCTTTTGGAACATCGTTAAAAGAAATATGCTTTATTGAGTGGTAAGATTGTTTGTTGTTTATTTTATTTAATCTTTTGATCTTAAAAATTGAAGATGATCACTTAAAGAATTGAATCTTTTTTTAAGTTCGTCACAAGGTTTAATATAATATGTAAGAAGGTTATCTTTAATTTTGTTTATTTTAATTTCATGATTATAAACGCGACTTTAGATATACATATTTATATAAGAAAACTAAGAAATGTTTATAATATAATGCAATTTAGTCAAACGCTGCATTGCTACAACTACCGCGCTAACTCGACTGGATCCCGTGCCGGTCAGAAATGGAATGCGATGCTAACACAATCCATATGTCAGTCCCTGATTGGTGGTTAACATGATTAAACTTTGTAATATGTTCATCAAATTTTAACCCGAAGAACATTTCTGAATAGGACAAAAAATGTAAGTTTTTATCTTTATATTCAGTGTTTAAATCTATGTTTTTGATTTAAATAAAATTTTGCAGCAATTTCTTAAAAAAATGTGTAATATGAGGATAAAATAAGTGAATAAAAGTTTTTTCTGTCTGAAAATTACGTAACGGACTGTCATAACAAGGATTTTTTATGTTATATCAGTGCCTTCTTCAGTTATTATCAAAGAAAAATTTTACGCTCTCAAAATTGCGACTGTTATTTCTTTCAAAAGGACCCAATATTTCAAGAGTCATTGATGTTGCCTTTGTTTTGCCAAATTTAATAGACACATTTGTGGAACACAAGCCTTGGAAGAAATTTGGCAAGTTGTGTTTAATGCAGTACATAACCAATGAGATATCTGTTTTAATTTTGCTATAGCGGGGAATATCTTTGGTATTTTTTAGGTATTCGGCTAAACATTGGGTTTTCTTAATTTTCTTTTAATTTTCTTACATGGCTTCGTACTTTGTCCATGTCTATCTAAATGACTGATATCGCTTGTTAAACTTTGCTTGCATAAGTTGCAATAAGCTTCGCATTCGATTTAACTAACCAACGCTTAGTCTGTGCCCATTCAATTTTGTATTTTTGTGAACATATTCTCTTCTTTTATGAAATTGAAATTCGTTTTAAAACTATCCCAAGCATTTGCGAAGTAGGTCTATTTAGATTTTGCAGGTCTATTTAGGTTTTGCACCAAAATCGACATTTGCTGGTTTTCCACATGATGTATTGAAGTATTTTATTGATTCCAAAACCATACACAGAACATCAATTTTCATTTTGACATACGCGAAAAATGGTGTTGAGATAACTTGTCTTACAGCTAAGCTACAACCAAGCGTTGTCTTTGCTTTGACAGTGCTATAATAATTTACATGCTGCAGCTACAGCATCCTTTTCTTGCAATTTTTTTTTTTTTTTTTTTTCATTTTCTGCATCTAAAGATCATTTAGTTTTTTTTTTATCATTTAGTTAGGTACATTGAAAACCATAACGAAAAACGAACAAATTTAACTTTGCTGGAGATGACTCTGTTTACTGCAATAAAATCTAATGAGAAAAAAGCACTCATGCAAATAAGTAAACATAACTAAGAAAGGATGAGGAAGTACGGATAAATCGCCACAGTAAGTGTGGGAAATGTGTTGGGGAAACGGTTGTACAATATGACCTACAGGTCATAAATCTAGACAGAATGATTCAGCCTAAAACATTTTTGCAGGACTAGTAGGTTATTTGCAGGAAAGGAAAGCATCTTAAAGCAGAAAAAGATCTCAGAAATCCCGGTGTACGTTTTAAGAGACACGTTGGCTGCCCACAGGGACAGGACTATCCCGGCCCGGATTGTGACCAAACAAAGAAAATCTCCGGCACTTTAACTTATGTTTTGGCCTGGAACGTAAAACGAAACGCATTAAAATTTTCAATTCAATTCATTGTACCTTTTATCATCAAAAATATAGTAACAACAAGAAAACTATTAGGTTTGCTTCTTACATGAAGCTTTATTACATCAAACCAGCATACAAATGTCTCAACTTACCTCATACGATTCTAATAGGGCATACAAAATGTGCCACTCTAAAATAACGTCAGCCAAACAGTCACAAAGAACTATAGCCCGGATATACTTTATATATGCACAAAACTGCAAACAAAAAATCACCTCGAAGCGATAAAAAACATCCACCCCTATGACATTATCCCTTATTAGGTGCTTATTCGTTCAAGGATGACCAGACGGCCGTTGTATGAGTGTATAGTGAACAAATTGCCTCTCACTGATGGTCATTGTTCCATCCCAGTTACCACCCAATACCACATAAATTATGTTAATGTTCTAATGTCCTCCCTCAGAAATATCACGCTGAAAAAATGTGAAGGTAAAAGTCCTTTTTTTATCTTTTTTCGAAAAAAAAATAATGTTGGTCCCCAAACAGTGAAAATGCTGACATATCCTGCGGGGTTTTTCTTATACTTTTTCGCATATTTTCTTTTCTTTTTTATTTTTATAATATCCAGTCTTTCGGGCCATATTGCGTTTAATGCTGTCATATTTTTCCCAATACGTACAACAATAATTTGAATATGACCATCATTTGAGATTTATATAGCCTATGGATTGTCTGAAAGTAATAAACAACTTATATCCTGCGTTAGCAATAAATGTGAATATACATATGTAGTAATACAGCTTTTGCCCATCAGTGGAATCAGTAAAATCAGCAAAAATCAAAATGTCTTCAGTTCTTCTCCTTTTTATTAGGGGATACACAAATGGCCAACTTCTAAATCCAGTGCTGCTAAATGGACAAATGATTTTCTGGCAACTAACACGAATCCGACTAACCATAACAGGATAACCCGCAGACAAATCTCCCATCGAAATAACCCTCATTACAGGATTCCCGTTCCTTCAACTGGCTGGGATGAAGTGTTGAAGGCTAAATCCAACTAAATATCCCAACCTACATAAATGCTGACCAGACCACCGCACCAACCCGAAAGATGTCCATTAGGTGAGGCTAAAGCCTGAACAGAAGTACTTCTTTGTTTTTTCGACATTTTATTTACGCATTTTTTTGCGTCCTTTTTTTCATCGGAAGGACATGGTAATGGAAAACAAGTTGTTTTGTTTTGTTTCGGTAACAGAAATCAATCGATAAGATATGGGTGGTTGGGTGGTACTACCTTATCTCGAAGGATAATCTTTGCCGTTCCTTTGCGATATTATGGTGGCACGGAGTGGCGGCAAAGTGGTAGGGTATAAATTATGTCCGTTTGATACTTTTTAGCGAGTTTTTCTTTCTTTAAGGGTGGAGGAGTCTTTTTCTTTTCAAATCGATCTGCGGGCTCTCTGTGTTTGCAATCGATGATTGTGCTTTTTTTGAATTTTTCGATTACAATTCATTCGACAGCTCTAAGATGCCAAGCTGTGGATATCTCTGTCGTTCGTTATAGGATTTGGGGAGAATCTTTGCATTTTTTTTTTGTTGGTACTTTTGTTTAGGTGTATGCATAAGATAAATCGATTGTTGTAATTGTGCGGTGTCGTTGTTACGAAAAAGATAAATGGATCACTTATAGAATCCTGAGGGGATTTTCTAATAGCTATATAGGTGTGCAAAAGTATTTTGTGCTTTTTTGATCTTTTGTGTAACCTGTTTCTAGAAAACAAGAGTTTTAATTCTATTTATAAAGAAGATATTTTATTTTGTATATACAATTTACAGTGTACCTATGTGTACCTATGAATATATATATATATGTATATACATATACATATACATAGGTGTACGGGTGATTTTACAAACGATGGAATTTTCGATGTCCGCGACAATAATTTGAAACCATTTCACTCCAATTTTTTTTGTACCTATAAATATAAATCTGCTCGAAATCTATATGCGAAATTAAAATCGCGCAGAACGTTTTTTGAAACGATTTCAGTTAAACCAAAATCGGTGTTACAATTTTTTTTGAATTCTTTGCATGTCATATTCATATTTTGTTTGATCAACAATTCCGCCTCTAAAACAGACATTGAACTTTATTGTTTTCTTTCCGCCAGGAATTTTTCGTTAAACTGAAAATTCTTTTAGAGCTGGCATTAGAAATCGGCAAAGAAAAAACAAAATCCCACAATTTTTCAAAATAATTTATTTTTCAATCAAGATCACATTTTCGTTTTTATATATACGGACTGCTAGTTCAATGCCAGTTTAATACAATAATTGTCAAAAAAATGTGCCAAAATTGGATATTGCGATGCTAGCCCTCCATACACCACTGTAGGCAAAACAAAAAACTACTAAATTCCCACGTAGAAGCTCGCGACATCTGTCTTAAAAAAATTAAAAAGTCGCACATTCCAGAACCAAATAAATGACTTTTTTGAATTTAATTCATAGAAATATGCGACATCTATGGGTACTTAGCTTTTTTTAGTTTTTGTTTTGACGTTTCAGTATCAGAATTCAGTATGATAGCGTGAGCATAAGTAACCTCATTGGCTTTTTGAATGCAACCAAATGGCTATAAACGGAACAAACCATATCAATACCTCACCTCTTATATGGGTAGATAAGATGGATCAAGAGAACTACATGATATTTGCCGGAACCTTTTTTCTAGCCGTGTAGGCGGGCTAAGCCTACTGCGGGCATCATGTTTTTCCCTAAATCGAACTGATCTCAACGGAAATTCGGTCCTACCCTAAGCCATCCAGCACCCTGCCTGTTTAGGTTTTTAACGAAGACAGACATATCGGAGCTAACAGCCTGGCATAAAGCCTGGTGGGGGGAATGGCCCACTTCCCTTGAGTGAGGTATCCGAGGATCTCCTTGCCTTCCTATATGGAAGTTGGTAACTAAGGGATTTATTCCCAACCAAAACAATTTTCAAACCTTATAACATAAATCACCGTACCAATATCTCACCTTTTCCATGGGCCGAAAAACGGATCAAGAGAGCTACATGATTCCCGCAGGAACCGCGTCTTTAGCCGTGTAGGCGGGTCGTGTCTACGGCGTACATCATGTCTTTTCTTAAACCAAATCGATCTCACGAGGAAACTGGTTCTACCCTAAGTCACCCAGCACTCTGCCTGTTTAGGTTTTTGGCGAAGACAGACATATCGGAGCTAACAGCCTGGCATAAAGCCTGGTGGGGGGTATGGGCCAGTTCCCTTGGCTGAGGTACCCGAGGATCTCTTTTTTCCCTATGGTAAATGGTAATAAAGGGATCACCGCCCAACACAATTCCAAACCTTAATACACCATAATCACCAAAATGATATCCCAACCTCCACATAATGATAAATCTCATGAGTTTATGGTATCAAAACGGCGCACCAAGCGCTAATTGGGTTTTTATTCTAGTTGAACAGCCATCATTCCTACCTACCTACCTATGATAGCGTTTACAAATTATTTTGTAGGGAAAAAAATTGTATCTCGTAGCAAAAATAGAAGAATCGATCAAAAAAATTACAAAATTACTATGAACACAATCAAGGTAAAATAATTATTAATATTATTTCAAATTAAAAAAAATTTGTATTGAATTTATATATGTACTTATTTCAGTTTCTGTTAAAGCGGTATGGACAGGAAAGCAAAACATTCATTGGAAGAGAAGAGGTATCATTATCGGGACATTATGAAAGAGTCTGTTCCAATAAAATTATAGTTTAGTATGTGTTCATCAATTTATTCCTCTTAAAAATGATAGGTTGTCATATAATGAACGAAATCATCGAAGTTTCGACCCAACTCTGAGTCGAATCTTTTATTATACGAATGCCCCACAGAAGTTCATTAAACACAATTGCAAATGTGTGTCGGAAGCCCTCGCAATAAAGATTTAAACTATTCGCTGATTTGGAAGCTACATATAACAGATTGGTGATGTAAAATATTATTTAGGACCCTATTTTGAGCCCTTGAGCAGAGTGAACAGAGTTGAAAAGAAAAATATTTATGCTATTTTTAATAACCAACATGAAATCACAATTTCGCTGCAACTTTGAAAGTTAGTACTGATGTCGGAAATTCTTATGCACATTTGCAATTTAAATCTGTTCACGATTAATATGAAACGAACGATTCGCAAGAAGTTTTTGAATTGATATGCAAGTATATAAGGGAAAGTATACTAAGCGCCAAGATTGATAATTATTCTTTGAGAACAAGGATCTTGTTAAATTAGTGTTAAGGAAGAAAAACTCGCGTGGTCGAATTCGTGATACCCCCAAAAGTTTAGTAAGAGTTTTGGCTGCTTTAAAAAATATGGTAGACAATCAACCGATATACATATTAAGTTAATATAATTTGTCATTGAGGCAGGACGATTACGGAGACGGTACAATCATGAATTGTACGCAATTTACCTTGAAGCAGATATCGTGACAAAAATTAGGCTCGGTAGACTCCGGTGGGCAGGGCACCTAGCTCACATGTGCGAAGAGGAACCTGCTCGGAAAGTTTTTTGTGGTACATTCTATGGCAGACGACAGCGTGGTAAACCGCATGCTTGCGCTGGAGAGATGGCGTAGACCAGGACGCCCGGAGCCTTGGGGTGCGCAACTGGATGGCGTCGTCGGCTCGAGACCGGGATAGGTGGAGAGACTTGTTGAAGGAGGCCAGGACCGGACCCCGATTGTCGAGACGATGATGATGATAATTTCTCATTATACCTTCAATATACTTTCAAACAAATAAGGAATTAATTTTGAATTGAACGAATAATTTGAAGCATTTTATTAATTTCTGGTTGAGGCGATGGCTGTGGCTTGCCATTGTCACATCCACTGAGTACGGAGATTACATCGAAGCTTGTTGATGATGTTGTGGAGAAGAATGTGATGCTTGATGGTGCTATTGTTGCAGTGTCTGCTGCGTTATTATTGAAAGGACCTTACCTTCTGCCGGATAGTTACATTGAACAAGCTGATCAAACTTGAAAGTCTTAACAAAGATTTTATCGATGATGTCTATAGAATCATATATTTTTAACTTGCTCACAATTTCAACAGTTTTGAAACATAGGTTTAATTTATGTATTGAACGTACCGTAATATAACATGAATGCAGCTGCCTCTTCCTCACGTCCAACTGTGATAACACTATTATCGTACTCGTACAAACGAATCTGGAAACCATGGAATTCACCAGCATTAAAGATTCCGGGCGAGATTTCCGGTGCTCAACTACGTCGGGCTTTATGCGGCTCTTACGGATCACTAATTTGCTATTGGACCAACCACCCAAAATAACCTTAAACATAGGATTAATTTCAAGGGGTCCATTGGTAAGGGACGAATGGGCATCACTTGCAGAACGAACCTGAAACATCCACTGTAAGCTGGACAAAATATATGTATGTATGTATATTCCAATTTGTCTGAAGTCAATAGTGTTGACTTCAGTTGGCATTTAGATTATTTTTCTTCTAATAAAAACACTTGTATTTAATTAATTAATTATTAGAAAATTAAATTCATGTTTTTTTTCAGCGATATTCCCTTCTTGAAATCTTTGCAGATACTGTTTTTGTGGTACAAACATTTATTATTATTTGCAAATTAATTTCTCCATTTACAAAAATGTTAAAATTGTTTGATGTTTGTCAACAAAAATTAGGTTTTATTCTTTTTTCCGCTAGTGTAGGTTCGAGGGCTATAGTGTCGTTAAAAAAAAAATGACAGAACCAAAATGGAACCAACATGAGGTATGGCACTAGCAGTCCATATATATTAGGTCCATGGCCATGAATATCAGAGTGTCCTGGGACCCAGAGTAACTGTATTTGTTCTGCTCAGTGTTCTCAGTTCTCTTCGATAAATAATTTGTTTTCTGTTTTAAGTCATTTTTTTAAGAAATTGCCCCTTCCGCCTAAATGGGGGGAGATAGACCCCCCTCCTGCACGATTTTTTTCTTGTCTGAACTGAACCTACTTGCTTGAATCACCCTGTACACTGCTGTATATACGAGCTTTTACAGCATGTCATTGAGGGCTAAAATGTCTGACAGTGGTATTTTCTTGTTAACACAGACCCAATTAACAAAATATTAAAAGATGAGCCTTGCTGAAATGAGGTGAATGAGGTCATTTTTTTACCACCTTGAAGACTAAAAATTAAGGACTCATTGAGGGCACAGGAGTGAAAGGAAGGCATTTTTGTGTTTGTCGGGCCTAAACCGGCCTTTCTATGAACAAAGTTTTAGCCTTGCTGAAATGAGGTAGGTTAATCGGTCTATTAATAAGCTTCAGCAATTTCATATTTTTCATATTCAATTTTTTTTTATAAACATACCTATATGATCAAATTTTATTTTTGGAAATAAAATAACTTTTTACTGAAGGGAAGTGCTTAAGAAGTCGATCAACAGCAGGAACTTAACACGGTGTCTCCACGATCTAGATTTCATAGAATGCAAGATAGCATTCTATTTAAATTGCCTATGGAGACCGCAAATAGTATTCTATGAAAAATTTCTTGCAATATATTGCTCAGCTCATATAAATAGTATTCTTTGCTAAATTAAAACTTGCGTTGTCAGCGGAATATGCAGTTATATTTTCTAAATCTAAATCTATAAAAAAAACTATGAACAAAATCGAAAAAGCAATTTCAATCAAACCTCTAAATAAATTTATTAAAATAATGACTGGAACAAAGTCCACCAGCTTCAGATTAACCGTTCAACTGTTCTAGCTTTACCTAATCGAGTCTATCATTTGTTTTTATAAATAAGAAGAAGAAAACGAAACAACATAAAATTAATAATAAAAATGCAAAAAGTAGGTAAAACAAAAATCTGGAGATGCGGGGCATCGATCCCCGTACCTCTCACATGCTAAGCGAGCGCTCTACCATCTGAGCTACATCCCCTACAAAAATTCGGTTGCAAAATTGAAAATTGATGACGCATAAAAAGTTCTTAAAATTTATTAAGAGAAAGAAACGCAAATAAAAATCCAAGTTTTATAAGGTGCGCATGTGGATAGCTCAACCTGTTTAGGTAAATAAGTGAAGGTCGAAAAATTATTTTTTATCCGTTACATTTATTTATATGACAAGACGACGTGGCGCACTTGTGAGGTGTGAGGCATTATAGAGTTATTCGTTCTGTATCGTCTGAAATCTTTTTCCAAGTGTCGTTGCTTTGGTGGTTATGTAATTTGTATATAGTTATCAAAGCCATTATATGCGCAGCTGGTCAAAAAATAGGTGAGAAATTTTTTGCTGGATGCTGTTGTTTATGTTGTTTTGTTGCTAAATAATGGTTGGTTTTCCTGCAAGTATTGCCTTAAAACATTTTTTTAGTGAAAAATTGGTTATCCACTTGCATTTTTGAAGTGTAGTGAAAAGCAATTGATTTAATTTTGATTCAATGCGACTGGACTGGTGGTGTTTTGTAGGTTAGTCATAAAAATAGGAGTGTTCAAAATAATATTGCAGTTCCTTTTAAGATTCTTTAAGCGTACCTACCTACTTACTTTTTTTTAATCATTTTTCATCTTCAACCAATAGTTTTGTCATTAATTACTTTTTAAATGTGGGTCAAAAGGTCCACTGCCCGCTGAAAGAAAAGATGTTGGTTTTGCGATAGAAATTAAGGCCAAACATACAAATTTATAGCGGAGACCCAAGAAAGATCCCTACATTTCGTAACAAATGCTCTACAGCTCAGATTAGTGCGCAAAAACAGAGAAAGGCCGAAAAAGACACAACTTACCATTGACCGCCACAGCTTAATACTTTTTACGAAATCAAACTCTTGCTTCTTCCAGAATTGTAGGCGCACAAGGTGGTAATGAAATAATTGTACCGAAATTCCGCAGAGAAATCTGAATCTTCCGGGAAGAGTCGCCAGAAAAATTCCATTGTTAGGGCCTAACAACTTAAAGCTCCGAAAAGAATTTGACATTAGTTATACAAGTTGGAACTGCCCTGAAAAGGCGTAATACCCTGTGGAGATCAGAGTAGCAAAATATTAGATATGCTTAGGACAAAACAAAGTTTGAAAAAAAAAACATTTTCGCCCGATTTCGTTGCAAATTTAAAACTTCATTTGTAACTAGGAAACCGTTGTAAAATAATAAAATAACAAGGGAAATTTTGTTTTATATCTCGTTTCATCCGAAAATTAGTTTTAATTAATTTAAAACTATGTGAACGAATTGGACGTTTGAGTGCAAATATTAAGTAAAATGCACGACTGGGTCGCACGAACTTGCTCTTGTAGCAAACCACGGGATTGAAAAAAAATTTAATTTAATAAATTATAATCAAAAAGGAGAAAAATATCAGAAAATGGCCTAAACGTGAGACCAAGTTGTGTGGTAGCTATTATAACACGTTTGTTTAACCTAAAACTTTAAATGCTTTTTTGTGTTAAATAATCAAATTAACTTCCATACTAAATTTAAATGAAATCGGCTAAGTCGTTATCAATTTATGGACAAATTTGTGAAAACCGTTAGCACCAAATCTCCGTTATATGCATTTTTAGCAAGAAACCTGATATGCAGTTATATTAACAGTAGTCTGAATAAAACGTACAAAGAGTTTTATCAAAATCGTTAGAACCGTTATTGAGAAAATTTTGAAAAACTAAAACCGTTATATGGTAGGTACCTGTTATAGCCAGGCTTAAATAAAAAAATCGAATTTTTCCTCTAGGGAATCACCAAAAAGTGCTATATACAAAGTTTGAAGAAAATCCGTTCAACCGTTTAGCCTGTAGGTCGGTGCACAGACAACCGCACATACGCACATCCGCACATCCGCACAGATAGACTGACGGACGGCATGACGAAACCTACTTTTTTAGTCTTCTCTATCATCGTTATGTCAGGTTTGATTAAAACCACGACATTTTTTTTACACGAAACCAGTACTTCCCCTATTGAGCAAGTAAAAATATTTTCCTAAAGAAAGAATACAAAAATTAACAATTATTTATTATTATTATTATTATTTATTAACATATTATGAATTACATATTAACATTAAAAATATAAATGGTTATAGCTCTAGCTACCAGGCTTTCGGCTAATAACAATTATTTAAAGTGATTTTCATATACAAACCCCATAATATCATTTGTACTAAGTCAATATTTATTCACCACAATTTATTTTCACCAATCGGCATTGTTCCAGTACCAGTCTGCTTTTGTTATGGAGTACCCCACGTTATTATTGCATGTGTTGGTTTTATTTTTAACCTGCTGATGCATATAATTATGGAAATTTAAAAATTTTCTTCCAACGCAATTTCTATTATAATTGAAGGTCCTGGAATAATATAATATTGGTTGGGGAGAAAAACAAATAAAAAGAAAAGAGAAAGATTTTTCATTTGGATATACAGTGATTTTTTTATATCTTTGGTTTTTTTTTTGCATTTGATATATTTATTTTTTTCTGCTGTCTATATTCATTTTTGCTTTAGTGCTCCTGATGGTGCCATTGGTGTTTTTGGTATGATGAATGTTTTGTCAGAAGTCCAGGTCCAGGAGGTGTGTTTTTAGGGGGTTTTGGAATTGGATTGGAATGAACAAGAAAAACAAGATAGAGAGTTGACATCTGCAATATGAAATTTTTTTCGTAAGATTTGTCTATTTCTTAATAAAAAAAGGCAGACTAAAATATTATTCAGCAAAGTTTTGAGCTGATTCAAAAAGTAACCGATTTCGGAAAAATGTCTTTGACTTACATCTGAAACTTAGATTATTCGTATGAGGTTCTAATAAATTCATATAATTTGGACCAAAGAATCAATGATTACCAAAATATTTAAATATCAGATAATAATGTAATTTTAAGGTTTATGATTGATTGGATGCCACAATAAAAAAAATTGTTCGGTTTTAGTTTCTCAAATTGCCAAAAGCTGGAATCCTATATTCTGAAAAGGACGGATTAGTTTTTCGTCCAGTTTAGCCCAAATCCTTGTTATGTGCAATGCTTATAAGAAATTGCGTTTTGTTTGTGGTGTCCCTTGTCCCATAAACGTTTAAAAGCCTCTCATTTTTCTTTATTATTCTGCTCTTTGGTGGATCTTCCCCACGTCGATTTTTTGTATTAGTTATTTTGGCAACAAATATTTCTTTCGATAAAACTGAAATAAGCTTATAGAGGGCAGTGTGCAATTAGCTGACTACAAATTTTAACCGTCGATGCCAAGCTTCAACACTATTTTGGGTCATGTCTGGGAAAGTGGCGCGCACTATAGCAGAGACTGCGGTCCAGAAGTCTGGGTTGTAGCGTGTTCTTGATGCTACACGAATACAATATACAATATAGTTCCGTTTGAACCAGTTAGACATACCTAATAAGCTCCAACATTTTGCATGGTTATGGCTAGTGCATTGAAATAATCCCCCACTTTCACTGGAGACATGAACGCAAGTGCTTTCAGCACTTTGAACTCCACCACAAATCCCTCATTGCGGCCGTATTTTCAGTTGTTGGCTGTGAGTACTTTTTATCTTAAAGCTATAATGGTTTTTGGTATTTGCTTTTGGAAAACTACAGAAACCAAATTAAAAAAACTATGCCATACATATTTATAATCTTATGATATAATCTGCACAAAAACGTATTGACATCGACGTTAAATTTGTTAAAATTATTGCTACTTGCTGTGTGCTGCATAACATCCTGGAAAGAAGAAGGAGTCCATATAGAGAAGGTTGAAATGCGAACAACGGCACCTCTGTCAGCATTACATGAATTATGCGAGAAATGATTATCTGTTTTAAAGAATGATTTTAAACAGAATTTATCTAACAACAGAAATGCCTCTGCATTCTTACCAAAACATAATGCACACATTTATTTATTTATTTCAATTATAACGCTGTACATAATTAAGAATAGACTCTTTTAGTCTTGTACAGGTAGAAGATAAGATAAGATAACATTTTAAAAATACTTAATATTAAGGTAGAAAAAAGGAAAGGAATAAAGAAAAGTAAGAAAAAGAAGATATAAACCCGTAAGAGGATTTGTAAAACTATACTAGAGTCAATGACATGTTAAAAGTTTCTTGCAAAGTATTCAAAAAGTGTCTTTTTATATGTTCTATCTATGTTTGTATCAATGTTTGTACTCCTCAGATTTCGGGGGAGATTATTCCAAAGGTGAACCGCATGGACAAAAAACTGTCTAGAGCTGACCAAAGAACCATGTCTTGGAGGAACTATTTTTAAGGTTCTTTGAGATGTGTTGAATCTAATTTTTGCACAGAGATAATTTGGCGTTTTAGTTGTAATTATCTTATGTAATGCAAGGACAGTTCGATATTTCAACAGAGCATTGAGGGAGCATCCATTTATTTGTTTGGCATATATTGAAACGTGATCGTATCGACTTAAATTATAAATATATCTAGCACAATTATTTAATGCAACATTCAACTTCCTGTACGAATCAGAGTCTAAATTTGAGAACATCTCACAGCCATACAAAATGATGGGCATAACATAGGACTTAATCAATTTAAGTTTCGCTTCCTTAGGTAGGTAGAATTTGGTAGGACTTAAGCCTCGTAGGATACAATATATCTTAGATACTACATGATTGACATGATTTTTCCAACTAAGGTGCTGATTAAAATATATACCAAGATTTTTTGCTTTGCTTACAAGTTCGATACAAGCGTTATTTATATTCAATTGGGAGGGGTTCATATTAGTTTGTTCTGACTTCCATAATTCCATGGCTTTAGTCTTGGAAGCATTTAGTGCAATTTTATTTCTTTGAGACCAAATGAAAATATTATCTAAGTCGCTATTCATGTGCTGAACAGCAAGCGATTGTTTTGACTTTTTAGATTTGATGAGTAGCTGTGCATCATTAGCAAAAAAGTGAAATTCACATTTTTTAATGCATTCCGTAAGGTCATTTAGATAGAGTGTGAATAAAATAGGGCCTAAGACTGAACCTTGCAGGCTTGAACGATCATTATTGTGGTAAACTGCCTGTGTTCGATTGGTAAGATACGATTCCAAAAGTTTGCATACGGAATCTTCGAAAACAAATTGACTTTTTAATTTATAGATTAGAATTGAATGGTTTACCGAATCAAATGCCTTCGAAAAATCCAAGAAAACCATTAATGACATCATATCTTCATCAAACCCTGCACGAATATCATCACTTACTTAATGGAGTGCTGTAATACAACTATGTTTGCATCTAAATCCTGATTGAAAATCTGTCAAGAGTTTATTCTCATCCAAATAGAATTTAATTTGAAGACTGACAATTTTTCAAAAACTTTACTAAAGAAAGGGAGAATAGCAATTGGCCTATAGTCAGTATTAGTAGGTGACAGTGATTTAGGAACTGGTAATACTTTTGCACTTTTCCAACAATCAGGGAATACACAAGTTGTTATTATAGTATTATAAATATGTGTAAATGTCTGCCTATTAAAGGAAGGAGTATTTTTATAATATTTGGGTGAACTCCATCAAATCAAACTGCCATAGACTTAAAAGAAAGTATGACCTCTCCCACATGAACTGGATCCACACATTGCAAAGAGTACCGCTGTGTATTGATTGCAATTGGGTCAAATTGTTCTTGAGTTATGGGAGCTGACCCAACAAACTTGTGGTTTAGCTCATCAAGATTCACATTTAAATTACTGGCGGGTTCATTTGGACAGATACCTACTTCACGAATTGTTCTCCAAAACTCCAAAACACATATGAACTTATGTAAAGATTTAATTGGTTCGAAACAAAAATCCCACTTAGTGAAGTCTCATTAAAATAACGTTCAACTATTAAATCCATTTCCTAACAACCGCAAAAGATTAAAATCAAATTTTTCTTTGCAGTACCTTTTTTTTATACAATAGGAATAATTAACACAACACCCATTACCGACACCATACTCTCCCTCTGTAAATAACTTCAAATTAGGCAATTGTCCGGCTAGGCAAAATTGTCGTACCCATACCCCACGTATTATAACCTTCCAAGGCAAGCATACGAAATGCTGTCGTCATTAACGTGCCGTTGCCTTCTTGGCTCCTAATTAAAGTAAAGCCTTGTAAAACGACCGCACAATTAAGAATAACAAGAAATTACCTCTGCCAAAGGATTACATCTTTTCTTCTTTAATATTCCTTATAGTCCTTTTCTCTCCCATACCACTTGGATTGGAATACTCCCCTCTATAAAAAGTCTCACAAAAGAAATATTAACTTTAACAAGATAAGGGGAATTATCGTTATGTTTGTCTTAATTTTAATTGTTTGGTATTTTTGCCTTATTTGTCGCATACAAAAAACACAGTCGATTTTCATCCTTTTTACAGAAACAAACAATGATATGCCGCATGTCTGACAATAAACCTTAATTTATCAATTTAATTTCAAATTATGTTTCTTATTAACTTATCCTTTCTCAAGGATACGCCAAAGACGTGTTGCAAGGCGTATATGTATGTGTATGTGTTATTATTCTTGAATTAGAAGACGTTCGAAATTCGGAAAAAATATGGTTTGCCAACACTGACAAAGGAGGACATGATGTTGCACCTAAATTATTCATAACGCACTTCTACTTGGTTTTCTGTTGCTTCTGGCTGTTGGCCTTCTTCATCCCTTTTTCTTCTTATAAATAAATGTCTTTATACCATATAGGAGTGGTTATCCGTCTCTGATTTTTGGTTCGGAATTTCGTATGACTGTCCATTAGTTTCGAAAGGGGTGGTTGAAACTAATTACGATCCTTGTCCATACATATATGCAAGATTTCGAAAGGACGACATCGAATCGCTGACACATGTTAAATGGAGTCAAGTGGCAATCGCTACTGTCGTATAGTGAATGTTATTAAATCATGACTATCAAGGACATTAGACTATTATTATTTCAGGATATCTAAATATTTATGTTTGCATATGCATGAGCATTAAACTGGGATCTCTTGTTCTTAGTAACTTTGTGGTTGTTACGAGGAGAATGTGAAAGTAAAAGATAGTTTGTGAAATAATTTATTTCGATAAGGGTGAGTATTTAGACCTAAAAGGGGTTGAGTTGTTTTTTGGTGATTGCTTAATTGTGTAGAACTGATTTGGGGTAAAGCGTATAAATTCTTAATGTATGCTGAGGAAGATAATGAAGATATTGTAAATAAATTGATTAGCTATGTATATTTGGGAATTTCACTTAACGGTGAAAAGTATGTACATATTTAATTTCAGTACATTGCTAGTAAGGAATACGTAACGCTCGCAACATTAGAAAATACCAATGGGATAAATATTAAATAGTAACTAACAATATCCTACAAGAATTTATTTAAAATCAGTTCCTCCTTCACAAATTTAACTTATTAAAAAAACCTGAAAAAACTCCTTTTTATAACATGTACAGTTATACGTACTTTAGAAAGGCCATGGACTTAAACGACTACACCATTGTTTCGGACGAGAAGGATGTGGTTTTTTCGGACAGTGACAATGTTTATCTGCAACACAAAATAATTAACTAGCTATTATGCAATTAAACATAACATCTTTTGTAACTACAAAATATGTAAATGTTTTTCAGATGGACAGGTTCTGAAAGTGCCTTTTTCCTCGATTGCTGACTTTATCAGTTACAAGAACTGGCTGAACAATAATGAGCTGATATTTTTCCAGAAACAGGTAGGCTCACAACCACTCAATTTAAAAAATTAATTTGTTCTGGACGAAATTGAAGAAAAGATTGCAATCGAGGAAGGTTTTGCAACGCAAACATCTTCATGTTCAAGCAAGGCCGTATCCAGAAAATCATTTCGGGGGGGGGGGGGGGTTATATACTCTTTCAAAAAAAAAATCATAGATTAGCGTGTAATCGATATAAATAAAGTGCTCGACTCAGTCGAACGAACTATAGTTCTTGTAGAAAACTATCAGAATGGACTACAATAAATAAATGTATCAAATTAAGTTGAGAGGCGAACATTTTAACAAAATGGCCTTGACATAATACATATTCTAATTAAACGGTTGCTTAGAAAAAAAACTAGGCGTTATCAGTTTATGGCCAAATTTGTTAACATGAAATCCCTTTTATGTGAACTCAAAAGCAAAAACGTGAAGTGCGGTTATAATAAAAACACTCCAAAAATATAACGTTGCCAAAGTTTTATCAAAATAGATAATCGTTTTGGAAGGCAATCATAAGTTGAGCTGTCAAATTACCTGTCATACATAAAAATAAAAGTAATAGGGCTTTCTAACAGCTGGCTATATTCTCATATTTCCGTATAATTGGCTCTTTCACACCACAGAAGTTCTTACGGGTAAAATTCAGTTTTCCTCCTATTGCCTCAAATTTTTTGGGGTGATTTTCTTGGTTTGATATATTCGTTAAAAGTTCTATGGATATTAATGGGTCACACCAACGTATTTTTCTGTCTTGTTGTTAACAAAAAAAAATGATATAAATAATAAAAATAAGTTTTATTGTTTTAGAAAAATATGATCATAAGATACAAGCACCAAAATAAATTGCTAAATATTAAATTTACCGGAAATCAGAACGGGAAAGGAATTGACATAAAAAAATGGTATTTACAAGCTTAAAGATCAGTATTTTCCGAATGCAAATAAAACTATTTCATTCTTTTCCCTACGTTTCGTTGGGGTTTTTACAACTTCTTCAGAGGAGACTAAGGTTAAGCTATTTTTAACAATCATAACCACCAATATTTGTCCGTCTGTTTCTCAGAAATCACTGAACTGATTTACACGGTTCGTATGTTGTTGGATAGAGAAAATTTTAAACTAGGTCGAGAAGACTATATTTTTTGACAGATATCCACGGTTTGGCTAAAAAACGACACCAAAGTTGCACTTCGGGAACTCTTAAAAATGGGAAATGGGAAAAAATAAAATCCTCATACTCTTTTTTAATATTATTTAATATCTCTTTTTTAATGAAATAAAACCAGTATGTTTTTCAATATTTTTTTTTCTTTTATTAAACAAAAAGTATGAAACAAAAAATATGAAAAGACTTCTACAAAAAATACAAAAAAAAAACACATATTTTTCAAAAAAAAAAAAAAAATAATGCTTTACAAAAAATACTTTTTTTTTCACTCAACACCACCTTAAATTGTCGATATGGTTCTTTGAATGAAAATGATAGCCGCTCTCCATCTAAAAAGTGTTTTTTACCGCATTTTTCGATTTAAATAATTCCTTCGGAACGGAAGGAAAAACTAAGACTAAATGAATCTGTAACACATACCTACTGAACTACAATGTGTCAAATAATAACTTTTATTTATTAACTGCATCACTTTAAGCTACACTAGTTAAAGGGCACGACTGCATCGAACAAACTTGCTCTTTTGGCAAGTCATTTGAGAAATGACATGTTTGATTATTATCTCAAATCTTTTTCTTTTTTACGAATGCATAACTTGCCTTATAGTACGCTTAAAACGCAAGTTAAAAATTGTTGGGGATTTTTTGAGATTTCGGAGATTGTGGAGATTTTGACTAAAAAAAATTGTATAGGGGATTTTGTTTATTGAGCTTCTCTCCCTATTGGGATTTCGTCCTTCAGGATCATATGTCTTTAGGGATTTCGTCCAATGGAGATTTTTTTTTTTGATATTATGGGTGATTCCCCGAAAAATAAACTATTTTAAATATTTGACAAAATACTTTAAAAAAAAGAAAACTGCACATTTGGAGAACTAGAGTGTTGATTCTTAGCTCAAATGTTAATTTGATAAGAATTCATCAACAGGTTTTCAAAATATTGCATTTACAAAAAAAAAGGTAATAACATACAGGAACTGTCATTATTTACTTCTGAGACTTTAAAACTTTGGTTCTGAAAATCGCGATGTTATTATTCAATTTATGAAAAGTCTTCTCGTCTGCTCGTCTGAAAACTTTACCGCCTTTTGATCATACAGAACACCGTTTTATCGCACTTTGCAGTATTTTCGTTCCGATATATTCAAAGCGATTAAATACTTAGTGAAGCGATAAAATGAGTTTCGTTCCAAATTTCATCATATTTCTCAATAAATTATATTGATGCGATAGTTACAGACATGGAAACAGGAAACAATTATTGTTCTCATTTTTTTCAACTATTCCTGAAATGGTTTTTCCTGATCGCTATAACCAGCTCCTTAGAAAAAATACATTTCATCAACAAAATAAAAAATCCATTTTTTACAACGAATATTTATTAAATTAAACATTTTTTTCGCACAAAAAATTCTTTGAAGCATTTGTGTTGGAAATCAAATAAAATCATATAATATTGATTTGAAAATCTTTCCGAATCGTTATAACCAGCCCATAAGCAAAGATATTTATGCTTGCGTTTCGGAACTATTTGCTTGGAATATTTTGTGCAGATATTTGAGTACAAATATCATTTGGAGCCAAAAGTATGATTTACAAAAAAAATTCGGGTTTGGCCTAGGATGTACATATAGGTATGTCTAACGATTCGTAATTCAATTCCTTGAATAATGTTCTATGAGTTTTGAAATCAACAGAGTATTTTACAAAATTATTTTGAAGTACAACATTAAGCTAATTTTATAACACTTAAATTTTACTTGAGGACTTTAAATTTTTGTATAGCTTTTTTTATATGCTAATCTATAGCAAAAAAGATCAAAAAAAGGAAACGAACAGGCAACAACGATTTCGCAAGGTTTGTCTTGAAACATTTAACTGGTGTAATTTTGTTGATGAAAAACCTTTTTGCATGCATTGCAACAAAAATTTGACAAAGAACTTCATAAATTTAAAACGGCACGAACGCTCCGAGCTGATTCTTAAAAATGAGAAAAAGGTAGTATAATGCTTTCAAATGTTAACTATAATATTATGCTAGGTATAACATACAAAATATATATGTTTCACAGTCACTCTATACCGTCGTTGACCGGGGTCTAATTCCGCAAGCATGAGTTTCACCTGTGTACACGCAAATCTGTATACACAACCATTTTGCTATTTCGCCAGAGTGAAGGTGAATTTTGTTGACAGATGTGGTGTACACGATGCGCATTATTTATTTAGTTTGTGCTAATAATGATTTATTAAGAAACCCATTTTTTTACTATATCACCTATACAAATTATTAGCAGAAACAACACTCATCTTGTTCGAAAAAAAAACATGAGAGCTTGTGAGTTAAATATTTTTCAATTCAAAAGCCAAAAAGAGTTTGTGTATTAAATATTTTCAAATCATAATTGAATAAAAGGCACGACTGGGTCGCACAAACTTGCTCTTGTGGCAGGTAAGCTAGGAGTTAACAGAAAAAAGGCATAAATGGGTATCGCGTACCTATACTTCTCTTGCATGGTGTAGTATTTCAACTTTTTTATATGAAATAATTTTTTAAATACTCTCAAATGATTTAAAACGCAATAATTAAAATAAAAAATAAATAACTTTGAAAAGTAACTTATAACAAAACAGAGTTTTCCGAGAAAATCGTTTTATGCCAGTAATTAATATGACAATATATTTTTGTTTTTTTTCTACGAAAATCGTACGAAAAATTTTTGAAAAAATCGATTTTTTTCAAATTTAAAAAAAATAATAAATTCCATGCGACATTTTCGAGTAAAACACGAGAAAAAATATGCTTTATTAATACCATTATATGGCCGGTACCGTTATTTTCAAGCCTAAAAAAAATCCAAAAGCCTACCTGACGGTCACCATTAAATTCCTACATATACAAAGTTTAAAGGATATCGACCCAACCGGTTAGGCTGCAGTTGCGAATGACCGACAGACAGACTGACAGACTGACCGACAGAGAGACACACAGACAGAATTTCCAGACCCACTATTCTCGACTTCGCTATCATCGTAATGTCATGTTTGATTGTTATCTCAAAACTTTTTTTTTTGTCACAAATTTATATCTTGCCTTATAATCGCAAGTGAAAAAGTGTTTTTTTTTTTGTTTGTATCTAAGTATTTTGGGCACAGCTACAAAAAAAAGAAACAAAATGTTTACCTATAGAAAATAAGGGTTTTTCATCAATTTTGTGATTGCAGATCTTAGTTAGTCTGACGTTTATGAAAATACCCAAACTTACAAGTTAAAGGTAGAACTATAATGCCCATATGAGCTAGCATGACCAATACCAAGACTGCCCTACCCCACAACTGCGAACCAATTCGTATTGTCCCGCGAGATTTATCTCAACCGTAACATTTTTCCTTTTTTGACGCACAAAGAAAATAACAATTGTCATCCACTTAATAAAAGTAACTAATATTTCTGTACCACCAAAAATTTCCCTAGAATTGTTAAATTTCAAAAATTTACGTTTTTGCTTAATTCAATCCCAGAAAAAAACTTAACTGTAGTAGCTTAGGAAAGTGATCTCGTCATCGTCACAATCCACGATAAAAAAAGGAATTCTTCTTGGTGGAAAGGAAAATTATTGTGGATTGGTTAAACATAATTAAGCCTATCCTCAAGTATCAGTATTGTTCTAAGCATAAAATCTTAGTCATATGTATATACATACACTTAAGTCTAAAAAATAGACAAACCCAAAAATAATTAAAAACACAATTTAAATAATATATGTTTAAACTATATATGTTAAAAATAAATTAATGAACCAGTTAACAATTTTATATATCAAAACCAATTTTTATAATTATTTAGCAATGATTTGTTAAATACAAATTGCTTCAATCAACTGTTAAAGTTGTTAAAGTTTGATTGTGCAATTGTTAAGTTCCATAATTACTTGTAGCTTTGTGGTATACAATGCAAACTTGTTTAATTTTGTCTCTTGTACAATACTTGTAGTTTCGTGGTTATCCTGTCAATATACATTTGGAACTCACTGCCCTAAAAAATCTCCACTAAAACAAAATTTTTAGAAAAAATTGCTTCAAACCACAAGCTTTTTCAAAAGGTTTTGGAGATTTCTGGAAATCTATGGGAAACGAAGAGTTTTCTGCCATAACTGATATGGCTCTGCAATTTGTATGCAGTTTTGGATCGACGTATGTATATTTGTGAAAAGTTTTTTTCGAATCTGAATTTTATAAAAAATAAGTACCTCACAATCAGGCTCCTGAGATATGTACACATGCAGATGAATTAATAAAATAAAAACAATGAAATCACATTGATGTACATATTACTAATATTTATCTTTTTTAATTAGCATTTACTACATACACAGTACATAATATGTAAATTTTGGTTTCTTTTTTTTTTGCAGACCATTTGTTTTTGGTTTCTTTTATTTGTATTGAAAATCCATAATTTAATCTTTTTTTTTAAGTGCCAAACTTGCATTTGTAAGGGCCATTCAGATAGCACAGAACCTGCGTAGCTCATATTTAATTTTAACGAAACTCAACTCATTATAGCCAACGCCGTTTGACTGTATTTAATCACTCATACATAGGATTTTGACCGTAGCTCATGCTGACTCATGCGCATAATAGTTGGGCCTTTACATCGATCGCCTGAATTTGAGTTTGACTTTTAATGTTTTTAAGGCAAACTTAATTTTTGCTTGGATGTGTGTCCGATTGCTCAATCGGTTCTGACCAGTTACGATACGATGTATTTATTTCGTATATACCTATATACTATATCGCAAAGACCGAAGAAATAAAGAAATCAAGTAAATAAAGTATTCCATTCCAATACGTAAACTTTTATTTATTCTGGATGCTGATTTTGAATTAAACAATATTTAGCCCTAGCGAGGTTAAGAAAATTTTGTCCGATTCGTACAAAGTCGGAGAATTTTTAATCGAGGTATCCGTTCCGATACACATATCGGAGAAACTTACGATAAAATTAAACGCAGTCTATTGATGTGCGATGCGAAGCGTTGATCAATTATTTTTTTGACAGCTACACTGCAAATATTTTTCGAAATCCGCGGACAACAAATAGCTGCAGAACATTGAATTAAACAAAATTTAAAAAGTTGTTGCTGATTAGATTTAAAATAAATGTATTTTGTTATTTAGTTGCTATGCTTATTTTTTTTAAAGCTGCAAAATAAAAATAAATAAATCTTTTTCGTTTGTTTTGATTTAATTGTTTGAAGGAATGTACCTACTTTATGTACATTACACAATTACATACACTGTGTGAATAAATCATCTGACGGAACATTTCAAATGAGTGCGTTTGTATGCTTCATTTATACTGTTCCGAAAGGCATACCTTTATCGCAATTTGAGTTCCGATCTGAAATCATTTCCGATCTTAACTTCTTCTTAACGGATACCTCGCTAGGGCTGATTAACTCTTAACTGGAGTATCGTGCTATAACTTCGTGAAAATAGTTTCAGCATATTAGTCAGCACTTTATACAGTAAAACAAAAATTGAAAAACAATTTACCAACAATCAACATGCATACATATTAACGGGCAACCTTTTCAACGGAACATGCTAAAAAAAAATCAATATTTGCAAAGGATTTTACATTCTCTGCGCAAACAATCCTTGATATTCATGTACCTTCACTTAAAACTCAAACCATTGCATATGGTTAAATGAAAAATTTGTAGAACGTGTCCCTTGTTTAACGAATCGTTCAAATGCGGGTATAGCGCACCCAGAAAAGAATATTTTATATTTTGTTTAAAACTGGAAAAAGGACTAATTTTTCCATATTTACTTTGTTTTCAGATATATGATTCAGTTACACAAAACAAATCGCCAAATTTTCTAAAAGAACGCCTGCTAGGGTCTTCGCCGCATGGATATTTCATGTAAACATGTGCAAATAATGAAGCATTTGTTTTGGCATTGGAAGTTTACCTTTTGTTTTGCAAAAAAAAAGGTTCACAAGCACCATGAACTGTGATTTTGGAAATATGATTCCAACAGCAAGAAGTGAGGGAGAGACATCAACATCATGTCCGTTTTGTTTATTCTTAAAAATGGAACGTTTATCGTTCTGTAAATCAAATAATGTACACGAATGGGTTGTATGTAGTTGATTTCTTCGTCATTGTGCCTTACTAATAATCAAATTAAGTAACAGCTTATATAAAAATCTCCACACTTTAAGAACATTTCGGTGCAAATTTTGTCTAAAGTGTGAAGATTTTATTTAAGCTGTTACTAAATTTGATTATTTGTAAGGCCCATTGTCTCATTGTCATTGAGGCTTACAAACAATATAAAAAACGAAGGAAATAACGTTTCGGGATTTTGTCGATCACCAATGGGAGTTTGGAGTTTTAGTAGCTTTTGGAAAGTATTTAGCCTGATAAACTCAATTTAAAAGCTTTAAAAAAATTCACTATAAAGTCGCAACCTATATAAAATTTCGTCAACATCGGCAAGAAGTTCCTTCTGTTAAACTTTGTAATAATAAAAAAAAAAATAGTTGCGTTTTCGTTCATTCTGGCACGAAACAATTCTTAACAGTTTGCATCATCAGCTGCCGATGCCGATATTTCTTCCAACGCCCGATACTTGTTCTCCGTACATATCATACTCCTATATGTTTGGTTAACTTCGTAACTTCTTTCTTGCAACAACTGAAAACCACTTCGGGACCTGCTTTTTCATATTATTAATTGTAACATGGACCAAGCTGTGAAAGCATCTCCTGTCAATCATTGCTTCGGATTCATCCCACCACTACCATGCATCTTTGTGCTGTTGGTAGTGCCCTTTTGCAGTTCTTTCTATAGTAGATAATTTCACTGAAAGCAATAAGCAAGTTTAAGAGTGTTTAGTAGAGAATTCCATATACTTTGTACACTCCTTATTCTGTTGCTGGTTTAACACAGAACATTTTTGATTTTTCATATTACAGATTACATATTTCTTTGTTCAGATAGTATCTGTTTATTTTCTTTAATTCCTCCTGTTAAAAAAAAAAAAAAAACAGGAGGTTTGGTGGAAGAAAATTCTTAATTTTTTATCAAATATGGTGCTCAAATAACAATTAAAAACACATTTGTGTATATTTTATTAAAAACACTATTCCATTTCCAAGTTTAAAGAAATTTCGTCCAGCCGTTCATCATGAAAAACTATAGACAGACAAAATTACCAAAACTGTCAATCTCAATCAGAATGATTCTGTTATGTTTGATTTTTTCTCGAATCCATAACTTGTTTTATAGTAGATACATTATATGTAATAACAAGTTAAAAGTTTATGAGTAAACACATGCAAACAATACAAAACACATAAAGGAAATTGTTAAAAGGATAAAAGGTCAAAAATGTACTCCTTATTGAATGTCTTAAGTTTTATGCGGTCGTTGAGTGTGTAAATGTTTTTTGTTCCAATATCAGCGGCGCGGCGGCAAGGACCATCATCTTCTATTGACATTTGGATCTTTATATTTTTTTTTTGTTGAGGAGGGATTTTCTTTAGATTTCCTTTGGCGCAGCATCAACTTAAGTGTGTTTGCGATTTGGCTTTTTATGTTTAACAATAAAAAATCAAACTTTTTTTATGAGGTCATCTATTATGGCTAAAGACTTTAGGTAAACAGAATTAGTTTTTTCTCTATCCAGTAAAATCTGAAAGGAAATAAAGGAATTCAAGTGCAGGAATAAGGGTGGTATTTGCGCGTATACTTTGAGATACAAGACGCCATCATGAACATTCAACATTATTGATGCTATTGATTTTGTTTTTGTTTGAATGTACATACATTAATAAAAAAGGATATTTATTCTATGTCTACAAGCGTCTTTGTCTGTATTGCAATAGTCCTTGAGTGATATTATGTATTTTGTATTAAATCGGTTGAACTTCAATTCAGATTTTAGAATACGAATCTTATTTGGCACATTTTTGCTGGCAGATTTTTATTTCGCCAAGATCAATTCAAAAAATTTTATTTTAATACCTATATATAAACATTACTTCCACAAAACATTATTTCGTATTTTTTATCTCAACGATTTTAACTTCGCATTTCATTATTCCGTTTTTCAGTGTGAGATTATTCCAGGATTAGATTAACCTTAAATCTCTTGGAAACGCCTTTTTTCATTAGTTTGAAATTCCAAGTGCCTCAACCAACAAGTCACTCTAGCCAGCTCTGTTCCTAGCTAGCCGCTTCCAATTTCGCACTGCAAGTTGGCTGAGGTTGTTTTCCACTTGTGTGCGCCATCTATTGGGGGTCTTCAAATCCTGCGTGTACACCATCCGGATTGGACTCGAAGACTCGTCTGGCTGGTACGTTGGTGTCCATATACGCTCCACGTGACCAACCCATCTCAGCCGTTGTATTGTCAGCTTCTTGACCAGGTTAATAACGCTGTATGACCCGTACAGTTCCTCATTGAATCTTCTTCTCCATAATCCTTCGATACATACAGGACCAAAAATCACTTGAAGAATCTTTCTCTCAAAGCACAAATAAAGTTTCTTTTGGACAAGTCGGCGATTTTGAAATTCCTTTCTCGTTGAATAAGAAATTCAAATAACTTTTTTTTAATAGATGTATTATTTTTTTTTATTGGATAGAAAGTTTAATTTTATTTTAAATAATTAATTGTTTTAAAGATAATAGACGCAAATGACCTCAACGTTCACCACGCATATGCGGCACCTGATCAAAAAAATTGTTCATTGCGGCCTGCAAGGTTGAAGTTGGAATCGCCTCAATTATGGTCTTAATGGACTGCTTCAATTCAGTCAAATTCCTAGGTTTCGCTTTGTATACCTCTTGTTTGACATAACCCCTTAAAACAAAATGTGGTGCAGTCAGGTGAGGTGACCTTGGGGGCCAGCGAAAAGTGGAGTTCCTAGAAATTAACTTGTTTCGAAATTTTTGTTGAATCTCCCATATAACTGGTCTGGCTATATGTGCAGTTGCACCATCTTCCTGGAACCAAACGTTGCTGAATGGGATACGCCTTTGGCGCAGTTTTGGGTAAAAAAGTCCTTCAACATCTTTAAATAACGGTCGCCATTGACAGTTACTGTTACACCGTTTTCTTCAAAGAAGTATGCCCCGACAAATCACCTATGATGAAACTGCGCACCACACAGTGACTCGTTCTGGGTGCAGTTCTGTCTCATGGAGCATTTCTGGATTATATTCATTCCATATACGGCAATTTCGCTTATTAACATTGCCGTTTAGATCAAAATGGGCCTCACAGACATGAACAAACATTTTAGTAATGTGTTTTCTTCTTCGGCCATTGCAATCATTTTTCGGCAAAATTCCAGGCGAACAGATAAGTCCTGAGGGTTTAACTTGCTTGTAATTTGGACTTTGTATGGAAACAAGTTTCGAGTCGAAACGCTCGGATTTGCCTTTATTGCCGGTGCTACAGCCGCAATTGTATCCTGAACCCGAACATTGGAATCTCGATGGTACGGCCTTCGTGCGATGCTTCCAGATTCAGCAAACTGGCAAATGGATTCAATACTGGCAAATGCACCAGCCACAGCTCTTTTGTTTCGGCCGATTATGTCAATGTCATCTGCATAAGCGAGTAGTTGAACAGACTTTTGGTAAATTGTAGCAGTGGTGTTGACTTGCTACTTTTCGTACAATTGCTTCAAGAACGGTGTTAAATAGGTTGCATGATAACGCGTGGCCTTACTTTAGACCTTTATCAACATCGGTTGGTGGTGATATTACCGACTTTGACAGAGCAGCAAAATATCTCCATCGTCATCCTGCATAAGCGAACGAGATTGGCAGGGATGCCGAGATTCTACATAGCTTTCTACAGTTATCGTCTCTAACCACTCAATCACACACGACATTAAAATTGATAAAGAGGTGGTGTGCATCGATTTTTATTTGATTTAAGTTTGGCAATCGCTAGCCGCACTTCATTAAGATCGGGTGGACGAAAATGTTGGCCATCATCGTCCAAGTTAGATGGAATTAATCGCCTTGCCTTGCGGAATGTTATCTATCTTTGCGGCTTAGCAGTCTAGAAAAATGCTCTTCAGATCGCCAGCACTGACTGTGTATCTACTACCATATTTCCCCTCTCTTTTCGTCAGGCTTCCGTTCTGGCTTTAAAGCCTTGGGTAAATCTTTTTTACCTTTGATAAATATTTTTAACATCCCTCCCGCGCGCCAGTACAACCCAACCCTCGATACACTCGACCGCTCGCTTCTCGTGTTCTCTCTTTTTTCTCGTGATAAGTCGGCGTTCCTCCATTCTTTTTTGCCTGTTGAGCTCCTGGGCTGCTCTCTCAGTAGCTCTGGTTCTAGCATTCCCTGGTTGGCCTCGTTCTTCGCTGCGTGCTCCGACCTGCATTCTTCATCAAACCAGGAGTTTCGTTGTGGACACCTAGCGAAATCCAGCACATCAGAGGCGGCACTTCTGATGGCTTGTTGACAATGGTCATCTGCACTTGCTACTGGTGGGGGACTCATCGTGCAGGCTATGTCCTTCCATAGTTGAACCAAAGGTGCCCTCCTTTCCGAATCTGGCATTGAAGTCACCCAGAATAATTTTGAAGTTGTACTTCGGGCACTTATCGTACGCGCTCTCGAGGAGGTCATAGAACTCGTCCTTGGTCGGTTCATACTTCTTTTCGTGAGGGGCGTGAATTTCGCTTTGATGCTGATTGTAACAAGGCGCTAGCTGAAACTGCGGGAGCCTAATGTGGTTTTTCATTGGAAACTTCAGATATTGCTCTGAGATTTCAGATTTTTGTTGCCGAATGAAACGCAAAAAGACTTTTTTGTTTGTTGTGTGTATTATATTATGATTGTTAATTTATAAATTCGCAAGAGAGAGACAAACTGAGTTCCCACTAACTTGACAAGTTGACAGTGTCATAATGGTAGTGTATGTGAAAGTAGATAAAAAAATCTCACTTCAAATCGAGATTTTGAGATTTTGATCTAGACGTTATCTAGATTTAATTTTTATGACCAATGAAACGCAAAATCTAAAAAAGATGGGAAAAAATATATCTTGATCAATAAAAAGAACTTTTTGAGACCAATGAAAAACCCCATAAGACTTCTTGCGTAAGTCTTCCTCGTATCACGAAACCTCGTATCACAAATAGATAGCTCCAAGAGCGGGGAGCTTCGAATATGTCGTATATAGTTACGGTAAACATTCGTCCTCTTTTTGAGAGGACAGTCCTTTCTTTCGGTACCATGTCCTATCTTGTTTTTGTTCTCCTTCCTGTGTCCTTCTTTTACTAAATTGTCCTTCCAATGTCCTCTTTTTCTCTTCCAAGCCACTTTTTAAGTTTAAGTATTATCTTCCCTTGTGACAATTTAATTGTGAGGATTGTTGTGAGTCGATAACATTTATCGAATTCTCCCCCAATCCTCACAAGAAAAGTCACAAGTAAACTCACCGCGTTATGATGAATGTTTTTCTTCGACTTGGAACAGCTGATTGTGACAGAACACGAAACAGTTTTAAATTTTTCTGTGCAAACATTTTGTGAAAAGTAAATAACTCAATAAAATTTACAAATTTTATAGAAATAAAGTTATAAATTATAATGTTTACAACATTTCCGAACTAATATCAGTGAAAAATATTTGTGGTGATGCAAAACTTGCTTTATTGGAAGAAAAACATGGATCGTCGAAGTAAATTTACCTACGTATAAAAAATGTGATCACCTAGAAATTAATATATAAAAGTTCAAAAATTCAAAAAATTTCTTTTTGATTCGATATTTTTTAATTAAACAGAAAGTAATAAACCAATGCATCCTCAAAATAAAAATAAATGGTAAAGTATTCCTTTGATTTTCTTTCAACTCACATAAAACGCAAAAAAAAAATTGAAATTTGATTGTTGTGCTGTAACAAATCACAATTTCGATTGTTTTTTTATGATTCTCACAAGTTGTGACTATGGAGGAGAATCCGAAAAAGTCACAAAATCAATTTCACCTCTTGTTATGACTTGTGAGGTATCAGTGATGTTGGGGAGAATCGGGCTGTAATTATCGGTATAAAAACCGAGATAGCCGTGAAAAACGCAAATTTTATGAACTTATTACCTTGAATAACTTACGTTGCAGACACCAGATCTTATGAGACTTTGCAGAGAAGGTTTATAATATGATTGTCTACGAGTTTCGAGTTTGCCTAAAATGACTGTACTATATGACCTGAATTTGAAGTGTAAAAAGGATAACAAGACTTTTAATTAAAAGTAATTCGTTGTTAAATTTTTGTGGGTTTTTTTTTTAGATTGTGTCCTATTTTTTGCTTCTGAAAAAATGGTCACCTTATTTATAGTAGCCCATATATGTTGTTCACTAAGTAGTTCAACCTGACTGGAACTGTAGACGCCACCGTTTATTCCATTTGGGGAATTCCTCCGCTGACATCTTAAAGAAAGAAGAAAGTACCTTAGTGGAAACACTCCTCAGAAATAACTCAGCTAAATAAGTACCTAAGCTTAATTTAATTCGGGATCTCAAATTGACTAAAAACACCTATTTCTAAGTTAATTTAAGGTTAATCAAACCCTGGAATAATCTCGCACTGTACAACAGGGCCTTGATTTTATTTAGCTTTAAAAAACAAATTTAAAAACTAAAATGATGTGAAAATTATGTTTATTTTTTACACATTTCTTGTTTTGTATAAGTAATAAATAAATATTTTACAAAAAAGTTGTTTGCATGAAAAAGGTAGAGAATTTAATTATCTATAAATTTAATTATGACCATTTGTAGCGAAAATGAACATTGAAAATGAACACTCATGCTACAATATTTACCTAAAGGTACTCAAAACTCGTTCCCTCAGAACCCAACACCAACACAAAACAACTGTAAGTATGTAAGTCCACTTAAACCAAAGTTAAATACTTTTTATTGTAAAAACAATTTAACATTAACGTGAAAAAGTTTTAACTGCTCAGCTGCCTAACTTTAGAGCCATTAAAACAATTTAATCTCTTGAATATAATGCAAAACTTTCTTTTTAACTTTTAGCATTTCAGATAAATCGTTTACTTCCTCGGTGGTTCGTGGTTTCCCGACAGTTGGTTGGGTGATATTATTCCCCAAGGGCCGAATCATCTAACCCTAAAAAAAAAAACAGAAAACAATCCACGAGACAATACCCATTCTCCACACTTTTAGTGGCGTTTTAATTTGGTTAAAACAAAAATTACATCAGTGTCTGATGGTTGTTTCTTTGATAATGATTGCCAAGAAAAATAACTTCTGTGAAGTTTTGAAGTTTCCTTAGAGCCCCACCTACGAATTAGTTAGCCTCCCTTATTTGTGTGTCATGCTATGGGGTTATAAAAACACCAACAGAAATTTGTTTTTAGGTTGAAATTGCGTATAAGTATTTCATGTTTAGCGGGTATTAAAAGTTTAACGATTGATAGTAATTTGATCGTATTTTGTGATTTTATTTTGGTGTGATTTTTATTGAAAAGCAATTTGCTGGATGAAAATCAAAAATTATTAAGCAATTGTACGGTTTTGTGATGTCTGGTTTGAAATAACATTGTGAAAAACAATCATTAGGTTGCATTATAAAAATGTACCTAACTATGTTTACCACCTTTTTATACCCTTTGTTAATAAAGTAACTTTCATTTGACTTGTTACATAATGACGATTTTCTAGTAGAATTCTTGGATTTTTCCTTCATACACTGGCTGCAGTACTGCTTTTCGCGTTCAGTCAGAATACTCATAAGAAATTTTTCGGCGTCATTTGTAAATCCATCCCCGGTCTGTTCGTTGAGGGAATCGGTGGACGAATGTGGAGATGAGTCTTGACTTTTTCGCTCTTCGAAAACAACTTTTGTTTTCTTCTGAGTGAGATGAAGACGAGCAAAAAAAAATAGAAAAAAAATCATAAACAGGAGAAGATAAAGCAAAACACTACTTTATTTTATTTACTATTCTCAAGGCATCAATATTTTCAGCCATATCGATTAATAAATATCGTACTCCGTTTGCAGCAACAACTTGTTTTTTTTTTTCAACCGTCATATTACTTATATTTTACTTTATTTAAGTTTATATTTTTTTGAAATGAAAAACAAACTCACCGCTGCACATTTACTATTGAAATGCGCCAAATTTAAAACGTCAACAAAATAAATTATTATTCTATCATTAATGTTTTTTTTTCTTTTTACTGTATTTCAATTAGAAAGTCCAAAGGGTGGCAAACATAACTGAAAAGTTTTCAAATCCTAGGTAATCCATACACATACATATCAATACGTAGCCAAAATGACAGTAATTTGTTTTCATAATTTGAACCTAAACTTGGTTTACATGCATCTTATATTTATTTGATTTGATCACCAGTATTTTTGAACTTGCTTGTAACAGTCCTTTTTGTCCCGAAGGGGCACAGCTCTACTGAACCGCAGACGCTCTGCTCCGTTCCCAGAGCCGACGTCTCGACCATACAGGATTCGCCGATCCACAGTTCTACGGCCGACGTGGTAGATTAACGGAACCGCCAATCTATCCTGTATCAGCCCCCGACTGTCTAAATAGAGGAATGTCTCGGGCGGGATGAAACCGTTAAGACAAACGCTCTCACTATATTCTTCATTGGGGTAATAAGCCCCGAAAATAAGTCCATTGGCTGAGGTCATCGCTCTTGCAATGTGACCCCGAATCAGCTTAATTAAAAAGTTATCTATCCTGTTTATATTGGCCCCGTTGTATAAGACCTCGTTGGCATAATAATGTTTGTACTCCGACTCTGGTGTTCTGTGTAATCCAAGACAGGTCCTAAGACACTGCCTCTCAAACACCCGAATCTTTTCCATTTGAGATGGGGCAACGTTAAACCACACAGGGCACCCATAGGCAATCATCGGCCGTATGAGGGCCATGTAACAAATCACCTTCACTCTGTTTTCAAGGCGGCTGCTATAAAACAACCGTCTTGTCAGAGCAAACGCTCCCCTAGCTCTGGCCAGAGCAGCATCTATATGTCGATTGAAATATAGATACTGATCTAGCCAGATACCAAGGTACTTTACTACATCTTTACTCGCCAGTGGATGTCCACTTGGTCCAACGATCACTAGATTTCTCCAGTTCTTTCTTGTATCCCTAGAAGCCTTAGACAAAGGGGTTCTAAACAGGATAGTTTCTGATTTCTGAAAGTTAATTTTTAACTTCCAGTCATCACAATATCGCTGAATCTTGTCGAAGTCACGCTGCAAGAGAATTCTGATGACTTCAACTTTTGGACCCGTCCTGTACGCTACAAGGTCATCGGCATACGCAATCGCATGAGTGAGACTACCTATCAGATCGCTGGTGTAAACACTAAAAAGAATCGGCGAGTTCACAGCTCCTTGCTGTAGACCGTTTTTAATATCAAAAGTTGTGGTGGAAGTTACATTGCCACTTTTGACAACAAACTTTCTACCATTGAGCATGTCATGAAGCATATACAACAGTGGTTTACTTATGCCAAATCTGGTTAATTTCAGATAAAGACCCTCTAACCATACGGTGTCGAAAGCCTTCTCTAAATCAACAAGAACGGCACCCGTGCATTGATTTTTCGCTTTGTTCCATTGAACATCAGAAACTAACTTAGACGCGGCATGAATAGTGTCATGTCCCGCCTTAAAGCCAAACTGATTGTCTGGAATAATATTCTTGTCCTCAGCCCACTTGAACAGAGCTCTATTGAGAATCTTTTCGAATACCTTACTGATACTTGGAAGAAGACTTATCGACCGAAGATTTGCCGGATTGGAGCTGTCCTTTCCCTTTTTGGGGAGAGGATGGACCACAGCTGTCTTCCAACTCACTGGATAATATGCATTATTCAATGCGTTGTTAAACAGTGTGGTATAAATGTCTATGGCTTCCTCAGGGAGATGTCGTAACACAATGTTGGGTATACCATCGACCCCCGCAGATTTCTTTTTCTTTAATGTTTGAAAAATTAAATGAAGTTCTACCTTCGAAATTAACAATGAACTGGGTCCATTTTGCTCGGCGATGGTGGCGTTTGCCAAATTTTCGTCATTGAACACAGTGAAACCAGTATTCTCAGATCGCCATTGCGTTATGTTATTTCCAAGATAGAAATTGTGCAGCAAGGCTCTGTTCTCCAGGTCATGATTCGGACGAATGCTAGCATTCACCTTATACACTTGCTGGAAAGCAGCCCCTACAGCTTCTACCTTTTCCTGAGGATCTTCTATCATATAAAAATTGTCATCGAAAACGGCACCCTCCGGATCAATTCCCGCAATCGTTAGTACGTCTTCGTTATCTGTTGTCCTCTGGAGTTTAAGACATGGAAGATCGTTTTGATCATTTCTTCTAAATATCTTATTTATTTGGGGAAACATACTAGGGTCGCTAGAATTAACAGCCCGAATTCTGTTATCCCAATATAAATTAATAGATAATCTATAGTTTTGTCTAATCAGAACGTTAATGTTTTTGATCGACGACTTCAATGTCCTAATCTCCAGATCACGTGTGTCCGTGAAACGTCTATAAAGAAGTTTCAACCTAGTCAGCAGTCCACTTTTTTGTCGGTGTAGTGCGTCGATTGTCGCGTTCTTGTATAAACCGTTTGGGTCTTGTTCCTTATATTTTGGGATTGTTTTGTCCATTGTTCGTTTTATAGTCGTATCCATTTGAGTCAGAAACCCGTCGATCTCGAGGTTCGTCAGGTTTCTGTCATTTGGTGGAGAAATGTCCTCGGAACGTATTTCTCTTGCCAAGGCGTTGGAGAAGCGTGGCCAGCGCGTCTTACTGAAATTGTAAGAGTGCACAGGCACATACTCATCCAATTCCACAAGTTCGCTCGGAAGCTGTATTACGGTGGCAAGTCCGCAGTGATCGCTGTCGTATTCGATTGTTCGTAAACAGTTTCTTGTATGTTGATTTGTTGCGTCAGTTATAACAAGTCGTGAGTCAAGCAGTAAAAGATCCAGAAAGCCACCGCTCCTAGGAAACGAAGGTCTATCTGTCGCAAAAAGATCGATCCTACACTCAACACTGTGACGACCCATCCAATTAAATAAATGGTACCCTCTCGGATTTTGAATTTGATTTCCCCAATCTTCATGTTTGGCGTTTAAATCTCCTGCCATTAGATAATAATTTTCATCCAAGTGCAGTCTTAAGCATTCGAAAAGTTTTTCGAGTTCTGCGATAAAATTAGCAGGCTGAGGTGCTTCGGGTGCGTACGCCGAGATCACGTACATTCTTTTCCTCTGCAGGAGCGGAATGCAAATGATGCAGGCTTCTAGCTGCCCAAATCTTCGCACTTCACTATTATATACAACCTTAAATTTAATGCCCTTTCGTATGAAGATTGCGACCCCACCCCCTTGAGAGGAGTTAGGCCGATCCCTTCGCACGATATTGTAATTATTATTAGTCAATTTGTGTTTCTGGTTTAGCTTAGTTTCGCTAGCCATAAATACATCAGGACTTTGGTCTTGCAGCAAATGAAAGAGGTTTGCTCTACGTTCGGTCCTAATCAGCGAATTTACATTCACAGCTAGAATCTTAAAGGGTCGCTCAGGCAGCGCGCCTTTAACCATTTCGCGTTGCCGGCAGAATAGAGTAGAGGTAATCCACCCTAGCCGCCTGCTCCCTGATCTGTTTTTGCACGTCGGTTAACTGACCATGAATGGTCAGCAACACCTGCATCAGATCTGCCTCTGGCACAGGAGCCGTAGGCACTTGGACCTGTTTGGCTACCTGTGGTTGAGGCTGTACCGTGTTTCCCCTTCCAGACGCGATTTGGGCGTAAGAAATTGCGGGATTGACGGAAGTTGTTTTCTGGCGTACTTCAGGGCGTCTCACCTCTACTGTTTTCTTTTGGGCTTTGTTTTGCCTTATCTCCTGAAACTTCGGACATCCCCGATAGTTTGCGGGGTGCCCGGAGCCTCGGCAGAGCGCACATTTTAACTGGGTCATATCTGTGACCCTATCTTGCCCGAGTTTACACTCCACTGTTTTGTGGGTATCTCCACATTTAACACAGACTGGGTCCATACCACAGTTAACTGCAACGTGTCCGAACCCTTGGCAGTTCATGCATTGAAGCATGTCTTTCTGCTTATTTAGTTTTTCCCATCGTACAACTTGGTAATCCAGGACTGTTATATTCCTTAGACCACTCAATTTGCTTTGGGGCGAGAGTTGAACTAGGAAAAATGGTAAATTCCGTTTCTCCCGTCTGGCTTTGACTGTGGTGAACGGTCTGACCCCGATAAACTCGAGATCGTCGCTCGCCACTTGACGGAGCTCAGCTAAGAGCGCCTGCGGATCCGTAGAGGATTCGATACCCTTCAGGAGGACTGTTTGAAGCTTGAAGGAGGACTGTTTGAAGCTGTTCGTGGTTTCCCGACAGTTGGTTGGGTGATATTATTCCCCAAGGGCCGAATCATCTAACCCTAAAAAAAAAAACAGAAAACAATCCACGAGACAATACCCATTCTCCACACTTTTAGTGGCGTTTTAATTTGGTTAAAACAAAAATTACATCAGTGTCTGATGGTTGTTTCTTTGATAATGATTGCCAAGAAAAATAACTTCTGTGAAGTTTTGAAGTTTCCTTAGAGCCCCACCTACGAATTAGTTAGCCTCCCTTATTTGTGTGTCATGCTATGGGGTTATAAAAACACCAACAGAAATTTGTTTTTAGGTTGAAATTGCGTATAAGTATTTCATGTTTAGCGGGTATTAAAAGTTTAACGATTGATAGTAATTTGATCGTATTTTGTGATTTTATTTTGGTGTGATTTTTATTGAAAAGCAATTTGCTGGATGAAAATCAAAAATTATTAAGCAATTGTACGGTTTTGTGATGTCTGGTTTGAAATAACATTGTGAAAAACAATCATTAGGTTGCATTATAAAAATGTACCTAACTATGTTTACCACCTTTTTATACCCTTTGTTAATAAAGTAACTTTCATTTGACTTGTTACATAATGACGATTTTCTAGTAGAATTCTTGGATTTTTCCTTCATACACTGGCTGCAGTACTGCTTTTCGCGTTCAGTCAGAATACTCATAAGAAATTTTTCGGCGTCATTTGTAAATCCATCCCCGGTCTGTTCGTTGAGGGAATCGGTGGACGAATGTGGAGATGAGTCTTGACTTTTTCGCTCTTCGAAAACAACTTTTGTTTTCTTCTGAGTGAGATGAAGACGAGCAAAAAAAAATAGAAAAAAAATCATAAACAGGAGAAGATAAAGCAAAACACTACTTTATTTTATTTACTATTCTCAAGGCATCAATATTTTCAGCCATATCGATTAATAAATATCGTACTCCGTTTGCAGCAACAACTTGTTTTTTTTTTTCAACCGTCATATTACTTATATTTTACTTTATTTAAGTTTATATTTTTTTGAAATGAAAAACAAACTCACCGCTGCACATTTACTATTGAAATGCGCCAAATTTAAAACGTCAACAAAATAAATTATTATTCTATCATTAATGTTTTTTTTTCTTTTTACTGTATTTCAATTAGAAAGTCCAAAGGGTGGCAAACATAACTGAAAAGTTTTCAAATCCTAGGTAATCCATACACATACATATCAATACGTAGCCAAAATGACAGTAATTTGTTTTCATAATTTGAACCTAAACTTGGTTTACATGCATCTTATATTTATTTTTTACTTTTTTTGTGAAATGCCACTAAGAAAGAATAATCTTTTGGCCAACTTTGCAATCAATTATAATTAATGGTATACATATGTATATAAAGCTGATGAAAAACTAATTGAATGTACGAGGTGTCAAGAAACAGAAGTACGACAAGGTAAAGGATGAATTTCAATTACTTGTTCGCTGAATATCTAAGATTTTCAATTAAAAAAAAAAGTGGCTTAAACAAGCGGCTCAATGGTCTAGGGGTATGATTCTCGCTTAAAAAACAAATGATATAGAAAATGAGTTTTTTTTTAATAATTTTCTCGTTAGTTTTAAGTTATCATGAATTCTAATTATAAGTTATTTTCCGTCAAAAGACATTTTTTAAGTATAGTCATAGTTTAGAGCGCCCGCATGGGGCCAGTAAGTTAGTTAAGTTAATATGTAAGCTAGTTGTTTAAGATTTTTTGTCTAGCATTAAGATAGATATAAGGAAATGAAAAAATAAAAAATGAATTAAAAATGAAAAATGAAAAATGATTCTCGCTTTGGGTGCGAGAGGTCCCGGGTTCAAATCCCGGTTGAGCCCAGATAGCTTTTTGGCCAATTGCTACCAGGTCTCTGATCGCATCAGTCTTATTTCACGTGATCAGAGCCCTGGTAGCAATTGGCCAAAAAGCTATCTGGGCTCAACCGGGATTTGAACCCGGGACCTCTCGCACCCAAAGCGAGAATCATACCCCTAGACCATTGAGCCGCTTATTTAAGCCATGATTTCTTTTTCATTTTAGCGACTAACCGATGAAATTTGCACTTCTCTTTGGTGTTTTTTGGTTTCTTGGCTTCTGTATGTTACACAAAGCACGCTTTTTTTATACAGCGAATGAAGTGCGTGGTATGTATATCCCATTTAGCCAATTTTAGTATACTATACTTCGGTGGTGTTTCCATAAGCAAAAGTAAAAAAAGAAAAATCACGTATACGCCACAGTGAATGAGATTAAACAAAATTTCATTTGCTTGCACTTTATAACTTTTATAATAAGAAAATGGTAGTGATATACATATTATTTGACTCTACAGTTCTTCGTATGGAAAAATTTACATCTTAGTAGAGTGTGTGTATTGGAGAAGTTCTTTATAGATTCAAATTTGTATGGCCTTCATGGAGAAGTAGGGCTCCATCTGGATTAGATTCCTCAGACTAATCAGTACACTATATAATGGACTTATCATCTTATGAATAAGCAAATTGTAGTTTGTTCTAGCTCAACTTACATAGATTTTCTTAACAAAAAGTATATATGAACTGTATTCAACCAGAACATTCATTCTTTAAGCTGGAAGTTTCTAATAAGACTCCTCACTGTTCTTAATACATTCAAAATACAGGCAGAACCCTATTAAGCTTAATTTTGCTATGAAAGAAAACTAATATACGTACATATTTATAAATAGCAAATATATTCACCGAAAAATCGAAAGTGAATTCGATTGTCAACAAATTATAGTCATAGAGTTATATAACAGGTATCTTTCTAATCTCGTTTCTAATGCAAGCATTCCAATCATCACTATCCTATGAGTGCGAATATTTATATCACGGTTATTTTAGATTTAGAAAAACCGTAACAGATAACGCCAGTGATGTGGTATTTTTTTCATTTTTAGAATTTTAGACGATGATTTATTATTCGATGTCAATCGAGAAGCTGGAGATTCAATATTTTTAGCAATCTTTAGATATCAAAATATGCAAAATAATCCGGGCTCAACCGGGATTTGAACCCGGGACCTCTCGCACCCAAAGCGAAAATCATACCCCTAGACCATTGAGCCGCTTATTGAAGTAAGCTTTTTCAACATTTTAGTCTCTGCAAACAATTAAAATTACTCTTAAGAAAGTTACGTACACGCCACAGTGAATGACTTATATTTTAGAGAGTTGAATTTTATTTTGTGTTTTGATATAAGTTTAGAGTCGCTTCATATTGTTAACGAATATATTTTAAAACGATTCAAGAAGGTTAATCTAGTAATCTATTTTTGGTTTTATATGATCATTTTGACTCATGGTCGTGTTTTGGTGGAAATTGCATGAAGTCAGTGATTTCTGGATCTGTGACATCTATTTTCGAATTTGGATGTCTTTATCAGTATCTCTACGCAATGATTTTTTCAACAAAATTATTTCTTCACTTGTTGATGCTAATGAGGCTTCCCTTATTGAGGTAGTTAACAATTAATCTGCTTCTTCCATTTTATCCATTGGATCTCAAGTCTGCCGTCTCTATAGTTATATCCGTAGTCGTTTGAGATCTCTTTCTGTTCTTGATTACTGAACCAAAGAAGAGGACTGCTTTGTTATCTGCTTTCGTCTTCTTTCCTTTTAAAACTGACAGTGCCATAACACGTTCCTAAGACTTTTTTTTCTAGTACAGAAAAAGTCTACGGACTTTGCGGGATGAAAAATATTTTGTAATTCTTCTCCTTCATTATGAACGAATGAATTGATAGTGGGGTTAGATGCCCTGCGTGACCTTAGGATCTATTGTGATCCCATCTAGAGCTGGATGAGAATGCTCGTACTAAAGTTCTTCTTCCAGGCCTACGGCCTTGATGAATTTCAGTACTTGGAGTACTATCAGAGAAGGTGATTCATACTCTATTATATCTGGTAACGTCAAGTCCCAAATGTGTGAGTTTTCCTTGCAAGGCAACAATAAATGGAAACATTCTTCTCTTCCATCACGTCAATGACGCCAGTATATCAAAAGTTTTGCGTGCATTTGTTGAAGGTATTTACTTATAATTTTTGTCAATTTGATAGACCAGCGACCATTCACTAACGTCATTCTGATAAATCATATGATCCGATATACATAATTTTTCTCTATTTGCGTTTTTCTTTTTTCGTTCAGATCTTAGCTCTGAACAGAGTTCGAACGTTCAAAGCATGCTATGATCGTGCTCTGAGCGTTCAGATTTATTTTTGAAACACACTTGAGAAGCGTCATTAAATGACTTTTGTTCTTACTCGCTCCACACAACGTCAAATAATAAATACATTTATTTGCGTGAATGTTTTTTTTTATTAATTTTTTAAAAATATTTAGGGCTATTTTGACAAATCTGTTATTCTTTTATGAATGATAAAAGATTGTTACCATAAAAGATCTTTTATAATTGGTATTCAGAAGTTCGATATTTTATAACATTATTTTATGGAGCTTCGAAAACGAACATTTTTTATTAACAAAGCCAACAGACCTAAAATCTGTTATGAATTCAGCTGTCATCAATAAAATATTTTCCGAGTTGTCAGAGGGGCTGTCGTTTAATTTCTCAATTTAGCAGTACCTCACAAGAAAAAAAGCCAATACATAGCAGAACGCCAGTAAAATAAATTTTTCGTTACAGAAAGTGTTAAATGTGAGCGATTCGGAAGGGTTCGTTTTTTTCGAAACTGATTGATGGTATGATGAAACATTTCAAGACACTTTATGTAGAAAGTTATATAAATAACAACTCTTACCTTAACAGTTTTCCCAAAAAGTTCACAATTTCTAAGAAATTTGCAAAAAACTGAGTTTCGGCACCTTCCCGTCCCTCCCTTAACAAATAATGGGTACTTTTTAGGATTTGCTCAAGACATGAAAACAAAGCAAGTCTCCAACAAAATCGAGCTTTGTCGGCGAAATTTTAAGCTACAAGGCTACAACGACGTTAGGAAATAAAGAGCTTTTTTTGGGTATATTTATTATTTTGTCCTTAAAATCAAATCTTTTCACTGCCCGGAAAGAATATTGAAACAACAAATGTAATGTAAATAACATGCCTTTGTCAATATTTAGGATTAGGGGTAAATGAAAATGTTTTCAATACTTTAACTCAAGACGGTCACCATTTAAGTCAGTGTTGTTATGAGTTGAATCTCAATCAAAGTTGTTTATAGACCTTAAGTTCTCATCCTATTAAAAACATTGAACATGTGTTTTAGCCAGTATATCGTCATATCAGCAAATTTCTTGTATTGATGAAAAGGTAATTTAAAAGACCTCAAGAAGAACCGTTCGTTGCCCGTTCAGGAACTATGCTTCATCGACAAGGAAATAGATTGATTCATAAATATTACTCTTTAACTGGATGGGAATTTTTTTTTCGGAATGTACGCATAATAAAAATTATAAAAATAGAAGAAAAAATCATCAGACGCAAGACTAACAAGGTTTGTTTTCTTTTAAACAGGCTCACAAGTTAAGAGAATTAAGTTTACAACATTGCAAGGCCAACTTCACTGATAAAATCGAGAATAAGTAAACAAAATAAAAAGACAAGACTGAACTGCAAAGTCAAAAAGACAAATTGTAAATCACTTATAGAATTAAAATCAAAATTCAACTTCGTTTTGGGTTGCGATACTTGTCTCTAGCAAAACTCCTCAGTTTGAAGCTGATTCCCTTGCAACTTGCGACGAGTATTCCGAGAACCCGAAATTCACAAATCCTTCAGTCCTGAATTATTGTTGCGAATATATGTCTATCCCTAACCAATTATACGAAAGTTTGTTCTCTCCAAGGTTAGGGACACTCTGGTAAACTATCCTCTTAAAAAATATCTTGAATAGTACTACTTTCGTATCGTTTTTCGATGGCTCATAATTTCGAAACCTGGTGGAACCAATATTAAATCTTTTAGAATTTGTATATATTTAATTCTTTTTTACAATAAAGCAGTACACTGGCTGTGTTAGCAGTACGGCAGTACGGAGTCTCAAAAAGCAGTACAAATACTGCAATTGCTGTACTTCGACAGCCCTGGTTGGCAGCGATTTTCGCAAAGATTTTGGAAACAATTTAAAAAAGACAAAGGTTTGTGGTAAGATAATTTTATTTTTCGGAACAAATTTGTATATTAATATATTTAATTCTTTTTTAGTAAAACAGCTTTGTACTAAAACGATGGTGTATTTCCTTATACAGAGTTCATCCATGATGATTTCTTCACAATTTGAGCCAACAGTTTTCCTATTGGACCCCAAGGAGTGTCTTCTACAAAACTTTAAGGGAGTAAGTCAAAAAGAAATTTTCTGCATATAGTAAGAAAAATGCAAATTCCATCCGAATATTTTTAAGGTTAGAAGACTCCTTTATCATCTACAAGAAAACAACTTTTCTTTGACTTCGAATCTGTTAGCACGGGTCCTTCTAGAGAAACTTCGAAACGTACTCTTTTTCAAAGTCCAGCCAAACAACGAAAAATGCAAGCTGTCGCATCAAAACCATATCTTAAACCGAAAATATCAAATCGTCTAAAAAAATCCAAGCGAGCTTTGTTTTCACCTGACAAATCTTCGATAAAGTCAAATTATGGGCAGTCTCACAAAGCATTGCAGGCAAAACAAATCAACGTTATTCATAGTAATTTTAAACAATTTGCGTCGGTATTGGCGAGAGTCGTTAAGACTTTTTCTAGAAAATCTCATCAAGTATACCACCACAAGTGATGTAATGCTGAGGTAATATAAAAATGTCTTAACATTTAACTTTTTAGGTTGGCAAAGAAACATGTTTGTGATGTGATAGCCGGAAAGAGTGCTGATGATATATATATAAACGAAAAGTCAAAAATAGAAGACGAAAAGCTGAATAGTTCCTAACGATTGTCATGATATATTGCAACTAATGAACTGCAGCTTCGTAAGGCAGTATCCACAAGTCAAATCAGTCAGTGAAGTTTTGAAAACTCGACTTTGATTAAGCCAATCGACTCAAAACTTAGCGAATCCCGATGACTACCCAAAATAAAAGAGTGCAATTAAGTTAACTATACTGCTCATCTTCTAGTGGTTGTAATAATTGTTGGACTAGGCACATTTGGATTCTGTTTGGATTCTGTTAAAGGTAAAATTATATAGTTTTGTCAACCAATTGTTAAAAAATTGTTTATTTATACTAGTGCTGGAAAACTGCTCTTGGACAAGAAAACTTTCGCTTAATCATCTCTGACTTCTGCATTAGTATTCATTAGCCTTGGATTGGTATTCAATCAAACTCTACTATAGATCGGTCTACTATTGTCACCTACAGATTGTCACCACTTAAAGTTGAGAGATAATGACTAGGCGTGGGGAGCACTGATGACACTCATTCGTCCAGCTGTAGTTGGCTTAATTGTAATTCTATGCCTTTGAATATATCAGTTGAAAAGGACACATAGTTTTTTTCTTTTAATATTATTTTTAAAACATTCATTAGTATTTATTTGCAGTTATATGTACCTACTTATTTCCCAATTTTGTTAGAATTTGACAAATAAAATTATAAACATTAGCTTTATATTTATGATTTTTTTTTTCAATTTAATTATGGTCAGAAGCAAAGGGATTACAACGAATGACTAAGTTGAGATGCACATGACAATGATACTCTTGCGTTAAAAATCCTCATAAGAGGCAGTGTCCCTGATCATACAACCACATGTGCTTCGTGGTGGATTTAATGCAATGTCAGCTTCTGCAACTACGATAGTCTCAGGTGTAAACTAAAAGAAATATTTTTAAATTAACAATTATTTTTACTATAGATATAAAGTACTCTCAATATGCCGTGTCTTTCAAGTTTAAAATTAAAAAAAAAAAAAGAAGTATCCTTTGAAGTATCATTCGAGTTGATATAACTGCAAGCAGAAGCAAAATGGATATATATCAAGAAAAAAGTATGTATTTACATGCATTTTATTTTATATACTATGAAATACAATTTTACAACCTTAATACTATCTCTCTTATACGAATTTTGTCAATTTTTAAGGGCGAAGACAGAAAAAGTTCTCAACAGAAGAGAAAGAAATCTATTGCTCCTTTTTAGAAGCTAACAGGGAGATGGTTGAAAAAAATTCATCCTTAAAATCATTGTGGGAGTCATTATTGGCTGCACTCCTCAACAGTACCAACGGTGCTCACAACACGGTGAAGGGATGGAAAAAAAAGAGTAACTTTGAAAAATTGTTCACAAATTATGTACATACATAATTTATTTTAAATGATTGTTTATTTAGACTTTTGACAATTGGCGATATGCAGTTACGCATAAATTGCGTCTGCAAAGAGAGGAATTTAAAAGTGGATCCCCAAAGAAAAAGAACTTTAATGAATTGGAGGAGAGAGCAATGGCCTGCTGGGGCCGTATTGTGGTCGGTGGCCACACAAATGTTTCTGTGGCAGGTTGTTCTAAATTTGAACAAAGTTTCAATTTGGAAGAACAATCTGTCACAGAAAATCAAGTTGACGCTAGTGACGGTGATGGTTTGGTGTTGGGTGTGAAGGATGTGGAGGATGTAGTCATTGTCAAACCAAAACATCGAGGAAAAACAACCACGAAAACTCAAGGTAAGTTTAAGCAATTTCAAGTAAATATTAACGTGAAATAAAAAAATAGTTTCTACGAACAGATGATGGCTTTATTCAGCTCATGCAGCATTCCGAGGAAAAGAAGGATGTTCAATTAGAGATAATGTGTGGCGAGCTAGAAAAGGTTGTGTCTAGCATTGAACAGCTAACTGAGGTACAATTAGGCACTACAACGGCTATTGAACAAACTAACTGCAGCACAAAGGGCCATTTTAAGAAATTTGTTAAAAAACTTCTTTTGGCTAGTATATTTGATTTTGTTTTTTCAGGTCAAATTTACGACTTATGGTTCTCGAACTCGAAACCCAATGCTGTGCCATTCACTGCGATCTCTGGTGTTATTAACATCGTCATTTTCATTTTCAGATGTTTCAATTATTTCATCTGCATCCTCAACAAATTGTTCATCGCCCATGGTGAACATGTTGTAAATACAAAATATCGCATATACTATTTTTGCTGCTATTTTAGACAATATAAAACTCTTTGGCGTGATAAGCATCTAAATCGGCTTTTATTAACTCCAAAAGTGCGTTCCACAGAGTTTCTTGTTGACAAAAAATGTTTGTTAAACGCAGCTTCAAGTGAACCTTGTGGGGGATTATTCATTGGGGTGAATGACCATGGTTCTAGTGGAAAGCTAAAATCACCCTGTGAAGCAACAAAAAAATAAATAAATAAAATATATTACTACTAAGGTATTTACGTACCAATGATATGTGATAGTTGATTTTCTGCAGACGTTAATGCAGCTTTTAGCAATCGTCTTACAGGTGAAACCATCCATAATGCAGAGTCGTGAACAGATCCTGGCAATCGAGCATCGGTAAACAATATTTTTAAATTAGCATCTGTTATTACCAATACATGTGCTACCCTTTTATATTGACATACAAATGCCCTGGCGCGTCAATATTATGTTGAGGCAGAGCGACAATTGGTATGTGGGTACCATCAATTACGCCTATAGTGCTTGGCATATTGAATTTTATTGAAAACCTGTAGATAAATATAAATTATAACACAGATAATTTTATAGTTTAATCAATAAAAAACTGTATGCCTTTTTATCCCTGCTTTTTCAAGTGTACCAACAGGAAATTTTATAGAGTCGTTCAGCAGGTGGGTGTTTATGAGGTCGGTTACGACGTAAATGGACCGAGATGTACTTGGCTGTGAAAGTCCAAAAATTTTTGTACTTCCAATTGAAGATTGGTACAAACCGTATCCATAAAAATGTAGTGTTGAAAGAAACTAAAAAAAGATAAATATAAATGTATATTATAGATATGTATGTGAGTACTATGTAATGTATTTTATTAATTATTTTACCTGTATTCTTGGTTCTTCTGCAGTATCTGGATGAATTTGAAAATTTCGTCAGTATAAAATCACTTGAAAAACTCTGAAAGTATGTATAAGTATGCACGTATGACCATTATGCAAGAGGAATTTCTTACGTCAATTGCTTATTCATCGATTTGGTTTCAATTTTTAAGGTCACTTAAAATACCTCTGAAATTCAGATTTGACAACTATTGAATAACATTTGTTAAATCTGAAAAACAAATTAGTCGTAAACCATCTAGAAATTCTTTAATTGTTTAAGTTTTGATTAGAAAACCAAGGTTCTGACGATAGTAGTGATCGTATAGCGAGATTTTTATTAGATACTGGAGACTCTCGCTGGAACTTTAAAAGCGGTTCAGTAGAGCAGTTCTTTTAGTATATTCAAAAGGCGAATTTTAATTTAGAGAATTTTCCTTAAGAATTGAAAGTCCTCAGAACCGATGTCTAATTTGGTTTGTCTTAAAATTTTTTTTTAATGGCATTAATAGATCTTTTGTTTCAAAATTATATTATACTCTGTGTACAATGTGTGCATCATTTTATTTTAAATTTTTTGACCGCAGATGTATATTGATGCGTATACGAATCCATATAAATCCAGCACATCTTATACAAAGTCTACTACTTTAAACCATTTCCACACGACTTACCTTAGTTGGAAACGATTCTTCTTCAATAAACAAAAGATCTTAACTTCCACCCTTATACATACAAACGATGGACATTTTTCGTTTCCATCTGTCTACAAATAGATAATCATCCAATAAATCTTGACAGGATTATCTAGTTGATTTATTAAGACGAAAAATAACCCAAAAGGCAACACGATGAAGGTGAACGAAATATATAGAGATCCTTGTTTCCACACGTAGGAAAAGTGTTGAGTGCGTGTTAGTATCTCAATTTACCTTTCTATATTATTTCAAAGAAAAACATATAAAATGTTTCAAATTTTCATATCGTTCATTGCCAGGATACTTGTAAAAATTTAACAATATCTTTATATGAAGGATTTTGCAATCCTTTAAGCGGATTAAAACAAATGAATTGAAATAAATTATTATTTTGTATTTTTTGACAATTTTAATCCTTAAAACCTTAAGTCAAAGACAACTCTGTTAAAACTTCATAAAAACTCAATTTCAGTCTACTTTTTTGTCCTTTCGAATGATACGCCCATTCGGTATTGGAACTTTAAATTGAAATACTGAAGGGACACTCTATATGAAGATAAATTTCGAATTTCGAGTTTCCTCTTCAAATTGAAGGGTAGAAGTTACTTTATGCAAATGCTAAAGTGGGTGGGTACACCGGAAATGAGCTGGAATTTTTAATAAATACTACATATATATTATATTCTTAAGCCTTGATTAATGCGTCTGATGTGTTTATAAATTCTTTGAAAACTTTAGCCAGCATACATAGTTGTTTACAAATCCTTGACCGCGAATATTTTATGCATAAATCAACAGTGATGCCACTTACATTTTTTTCTTGTTTTAAGTTAGAGTGCAGACCACTGGAGTGTGTTGTTTTTTTACCCTTGAGAGTAGGTATAGGGAACCTAAACAAACATACCGCTCAGACAAGAATACGATTTGATTTTAATTGAAAAAGGACCTTGAAATGAAGAAGAATCTTTTTAATGGTGCCCACCACAACACCATGCAGGGGATTCCTTTTTTTTGTGAGTTGCTCTTCTGTTACTCCTGATGGTAGATTGTGTATGTTTATTTTACTCATATCTGGTTTTGGGCAGAGATGAATGCCTGGAGGAAGATATATATATCCATATCCATCCATCCTTCTGTCTGTATATATGTATTAAGAATTCTTATTATGATAGTTATATAGAGAGGAGTATATGAATCCCCTTGATTGTGTCCAAATATTTGGTGATGTGAGCAGAGGAGTGAAAAAAAAGTATTTGAAGAATGTAACACGTCGAAGGATGTTGTGTAAAATTGGTTTAAAGAAAAGTTAAGGAAGGTAAGAAGGCATGGATAAAGATAGAGAGCTTTTTTGAGTGATTTGCAGAAATGAAAGAAAAACAATTGTGAAAAACAGTAATGTACTGAAGCGGAATAAAACAACATGGTTGAAAATAGAACAATCAAACGTTCTCCATTTTTTTGCTTCAAAGATGTTTAGTATAGCACAATTGAATCAGCTTGTACTGTTATGTAAAAAGAAGATTCCCTGAGAACTTCATTAACCATTTGAATTCAATCTACATTTAGATACCTAGATACAGGGGAACCACTTCGAAGAGAAGAGATAGGGGAGACTCCGACTGTTAAGATATACCTACTTTGGGACGGCCGAGCCAAGAGAAGAAGTCTTAGAAAAGAGGAAACGTTGGGGCCCAAAGATCCAAATAGGCTGATTTAATAATTGAAAAACTGATACTAGATATTCGGACATGACAAGTAACGCAAGAAAATTGCCACTGGGGTTACGTGAGGGAAGTTTCAGTAATGATCCGCATTAAGCCTAAAATTTCTAACATCATTCTGGATTGTCATCGTGCTGTCTGTCCTAGTTATAATGTAAAAACAATCCATGAGACATCACGAAAAATTGTCATTAGCAGGTTTTGCATCGTAAAGTTCTTTTACTTCCATAATAGAACTCGTACAGTTTGCGTATGTGTGCTTCGACCCTCAAAACAGCTATATTAGGTGAAGAAAAAGAATCATCGAGGATGGGGATGGGTTGATCAGACACGTCATGAATCAGCATGTTTTAGAGAAACGGTCCACATTTTGACCCTCGGGCTACTCCAGCTTTGATGCTCTTCAATATGGACGTGCGCAGTTCTTCAGTTGAACGAAGAAGCTTCTGAAAGACAGAAAAGAAAAAAAATATCTTAATTAATTCGTGCGGAAACCATAGTAAGTGCAGGTAATGTACCAGATATTCAATCCATACTGATAGTCTTCTTGACATCAGAAAGCATTCGACGACGACTCCGTGCTGGTTGTGATCAGCAAACGTTTCAACTTTCCTGCGCTATTAGACCACTCCGCACTGTTATTGATAAGTGCTTCGGGTACTGGAGATTTGCGTCCAATGAGTCGTTTTCGATTGATGTTCTAAAAGATATAGAGTTCACATTTAATTGTCTTTAGTTTCTTCAGAAATCATTCGTTGTTGTGGTGGTCGACGACACTCTGCAACATAGAATTGACGCACTGCAGCTCACTCCATACCTACACTCTGATAATTGCTGTTCGATATATTCTTCTCTTTTTGGTGGATCCTTTACAGTAGTTTTTTTAGTCTGGAAGGTGCTGGTTACTTGTCAGGGCTACTTTTGTCTACCCAGTGCGTTGGAAATGGCGTTTTCCATATCATTGATAACTGAGTCAATTTCGAAGTTCATCAGTTTATGTTGGTATGTTAAGTTGGCTTCAACCTCTCTGTGGAGGCTGTGAACTTTTTTCCAGGTAAAGTTGATAATTTCTGGAAGAAGATAAACAAAGTTAGATGTTGATAGAAACAAGTCCCAACATATTGTTCAAGTTTTGGGGAATGTAGGTTTTGGCTGAGATATAACCACTAATGAATGCTATAGTCGCCATTGCTTGTCAGCCAGTTGGCTATCGCTTTACTGTCGTTGTTGATTATTTTATTCTGACACAGGAACTGTTTTGCCTTGAAACTGCCACCAATGAGTCCATATGTCCTTCTCGCAAGGGTGCAGCTGATAGTTTGAAGGTCTTTTGGATGCCTCTTGTGGGAGATTGGCATTCAAAGTAGACGCTGAATATAGTGAAAGTTTTGTCACGCAGAATTTGAATATGCGGTCAATGCCACGGAATTAGGATTTTCGTTTAGTTGGCATTAGTTTGGTGGGACGGCACCACAGGCTTTCTCCATGACGGACAGGAGTTCCGATCCAAAAATTCATTGGTCTTCATTGTTGGATGCAGAGGAAGTCGATGTTGGTCTTGCTTGTTTGACTATGGGACGATTTTCACAGAAATATATTAAAAAAATATTTAAAAGCTAATTTAACTGCACAGTCTCGGGCCTAAAAAACACTTCAAGTTGCAAAAGCCTTACAATACCTGTAACCGCAAGTACGTTGTATGATTACTTGTGTTTTCTGCCTAATGGTTATTCATATTTAGGCCTCCCATTGTTTTTGACCTTATTTCCTCTTGTTCCCTCTTAAACATCAGATTCAATTTTAGCTTAAAATAGTTTACCACGACATAAATACATATCTCACCATGGCGACACCCAACTTTTTCCATTCAAATGAGATATTAACACCCCATAAATCTTTCGAGGACTTCGTATGTGATTTATGCCAAAGGGGAGCACAAGTCGTTTATTTATTTTTATTTTTTTCACAAGAAAAACAAAGGAATTTTCCATACGCCGCAAGGACCATACCAAAACAGGCAACAGTAAATTGATTTTTATCTCATTGGTGTTTTGCGTCGAGTTAAACCCATTCTGCAGCAATTTAACAAGAGATTCATATATTTTATTAATTTCAAAAACCAACAGAAAAATACAAAATAAACAAACTTACTAAAAATGAAAACGCAGAACACAACCATTTTCAGACCCAGACCCAGACCAATTATATAAATCTCAGCTAATTTTTCCCACCCGAAGTCAAACCTTGCCATCAGTAAACAGGGATCGTCCTGTTTAACGGCGAGAAAGACCAACCCTTTTTTCTGTTGATAAGCGAAACAAAAAGTTATAATATTTTTTGTTTCTTTTGAGTAAGCACATTTGACCCCTACAGCTAGATAATGGCACCCCCACCCAGACCTTCCCTGTTGAAAAGCAGCGGCCATGCTGCTTAATTTTTCCATTAAAAATGATTGTTCTTCGCAAAAGATAATTTCCTTGATGTTAGGGTTAAAAATTAGAATTGGCGCCAGCAAAAGGATATTATTATCCCATTTCATCTGTTTTCGGTTATTGTTTGGCATTTAGCCGAGTCGGCGAAAGTTTTCAAATTAAATTAACGGAAAAAAATAGAAGAAAATAAATTCCCATGACTTTGCCATTTCTGATTAAAAGTCAATAAATCATAAAAAAAGGATAATATACAAAAATGTTTTGTATTTCTAGTGGCGTGGGATCCCTTATTTTCTCGTTTTAATGTCCTTTTGCATATGTGTCAACTTTTTATATTATTTATGAGTGAAAGGGAAAACGTGATTTTCAATTATTAAGTCAAAGTTTTCGTCATTGAAAAATGTATGCAAATTCTTTGGGGTTGTAACAGATGTTCAAACACGATATTCAACCGTGATTGGATTTGATTCGATGGCAGGTGTGATATTATGCATGAACATTTAGTTATGGATGTTATACCTCTATCTTGAGCATACATCACAAATGCATTTTTGACAATATTTGAAGTGAAGTGGAATTTTTTTCGATCGATGCAATTAGCAAAGATTTTGATCATACATCCCTCGCTTTGAAACCATTTTATGGAGATGAATTTATTCTTATCATAGAAAGACGTTATTACAGTGTTGATTTTAGAACTTCCTTCTCTGTTCTCTAGCTCTTTTTTTCCACATCCGTACCGTAGTTCCCCAATCCTTACACTTATAAGGACGATATCAAATTTTTAGGAACGGTCTACTACTCTAACTAAACTAAATCTCGATAACTTTTCAATCTGGTGCTTTAAAAACTGCTTGAAATAAATGCCTTAATTATTTGAAGAGCGAAGAAAAGTGCAATAATTTCTTTCATAAATAGTCTCTTTTCAGACTCCGTTGGCTGCATTGTATTTTACAACTCTATCTTTTGATAAGAACCCCCCTTTTATGCTTTAATGGCGTAAATGTGTGTTTCCTTTAACTTCTTACGCGATTTCCTAGCACTTAAAAATCAGAGAAGCAAGTTAGATTTAGATGTCCGTGTTTGCCCCAGTATTTTTAAAAATATGGTGAAAATGTGAACAGAACAGGGGTAAATGTAAACACTATCCTATAGCACATCTGAGTATCATTATTATAATTTTTTGTATTTTTTAATACAAATTACGTTTTCAAAAGTTAAAATTTATTTTTTTTTATTTTGCTGGTAAAAAGATGTATTTATGAAAATGCAAAAAACGGTCCCCTTTAACCCCAACTGACCCTAAGTAAATTGTTGACAAGAGTAATGTTTTTCATAGAATTAAAAAAAAAAAACTTATTAACGTTACTTGTCGTAGAACCGTTTTCTTTAACATCGACTATCTTTTGAACTGCTGCGCTGCACCGATTTTGATAAATTAAATATTCAGAAAACACTGATAACCAGACGCATACACAATGGTACCAGCTTTGCTACAAGCAATTAGCCTTTATTTGAGCAAAGAAAAAGATCTATTTGCCTATCATTAACTACATTTCGTTTGTGTAATTTTGTGCCCTAATGAACTCTGTAAAGGTATAATAGGTCATATCTCAATATCTCATATGGTAAAGCTAAATAGGGGTTTCGCCGTTTTTGGTTTGTATAGCCATTTTCTCGCGAACCGTTACATTCACAGGTGTATCTATGGAAGCTAATGAAATTGGCTATACAAGCTGATATCACTGTTCAAAACATTTTTTCTTTGAATACTATAGGTTGCAAACATGGTTGAAGCATACAAAAATATTTTTGTAAAGAATTGCAAGGCTTTGAACGGTTGTATCATGGTGTCTGAAATTACTTATGTCTCAAATTATTACAATTTTAATGTTATTAAAGAATGTTGAAGTAGTTATACCATTCCGCAGCAAAGATTGAAAGTTATGAGCTGAATTCAAAAAAAAACCAACAAAAAATATTGAATTTTATCCCCCCTTGCTGTCAGTATCGGCTCAGCTTACATAACTTTTTTGACAAAAAGTATTAACAATGAAATATTAACAATGATCATTGAAATCATTTTTTTTAATAGAAAAATTATACACCTTCATGTTAATACCAATTAACACCAACACCTGTTGGACAATTTGCCTTAAAATTGATTTTAATGATACGTTTTACTGATAGCTATATATTTATAATATCGTCGTCTTTCTTTCAAAAGCTCGTAAGTAAATTTTTCAGGAGACACAAAAAACCGATTTTAAAAATAACCAAAACAACTTTTGATGTTTTTATCGTTCAAATATATTTAATATATTATATAGAATACATTCTGAAACAAATCTTAGTAATACATTTTATGATAGTCAAACCATTTTATATACATTTCTATAGTATTTTCATGCTGAATAATCACCGCCTGGCCATCTTAAGAAACTTGTGAATAACACATTTTTAGGTTCGTGCATTTACTAGTTGTCTATTCTGTAACCCTGATAACAGTCGTAAACATATATGATTTTTGCTTTGCTTACGACTCTTGTCAAGGAAATATGGATTTTAGAGCCAATAAAATACATTATACATTATTAATTTGTTTTGTTGACGACTTTTGTTAGGGTAACAGAATAGACACTTAGTAAATGTAAGAACCTCCAAATGTGCGGTTCACAACTTTCTTTAGATGGCGCTGCTCCATGGTTGTACTATAGAAATTTATATACAATGGTCAAACTAAATCAAATTTTAAGACTTACGAGTTCTTAAAAAAAACAAAATCTATCTTTTATTGGAACATACGAGGTTATTCTTTGTTCACCAGGAACAATTTCAATAAAATAATAAATTTGTTGAGTAAAGATATTCGAAGTTTAAATAAACGATATAATATCTAAATCAAATTAGTTCAGTTAAATGATATAGAATCATAATTTTCGTGGTAGTCTTTGTGTAAAACAACCTTAAGTTGTTGCAAATGCAGCCATTTTTCTATTTTAATTTTCAGCTTTTGATTGTACAGTTTTAGTATACTATCGTTCGAAATACCTGTAAGCTGCTTACTTCTTCTCTGTGGAAGATCCTTCCAGTCATGCTCGTGGCTAAGTTTGTACTTTATATTTCCATTATTTTGATCCTGCAAAGCTCTCAAATCGGTTACTTGTGGATCACCTGTCTTTGCTCCCGGACGTATTGATCTATGAAAGTTACATGCCACATTGTAATAAAAAAAAAGATGTAATCAAGGTATTCATAACAGAATAAGGTTATGTTGTAACGGAAAAAAAAAATATTTCTTCCATTACCTTGCAACACATTGTGAAAGATTGAAATTCTTTTTATCAAACGAAAGAAAACTTTGATTAAGAATTTTTTTATATTTTTTTCTATAGGAGAAGAAATATTGTTATTAAATTGTTAATCTTTCAATCAAATGATATGATGATGATGATGATGATGATGATGAAGATGTTGCGTTGCTTTAGTAATGGAAAAAATATATCCGCTAATAAAAGGGCCGTTTAAATAGTCTCCACTAGAATCAACTTCCTGGTTTGACTTCCATAGATACCCAACACTGCCAACACTCTCATTATCTACAACCAGAGAAAACGAAACGTAGGTATCACCAGTATTGAAAAAGCTAGTGGGGATTTTATTCGGCTACCATTAGCGGGTAGGATCGTACAAAAAATTTTTGGTGAAGTTCATCGACGGAAGAGAAAGATGATCCGAATTTCAAGTCTCAATATCATCCACATATTGTTGTATAGACTGGAGATTCTTAAATCTCCTCTTCATCCGATGAAATCACCGACATATGTAGATGAAATATATGCGATTTCTCAGACACCAGAAACCTTGACCTTACGTCTGATCAGGATTCCTTTTTACCAACCGAAAATGTTCTATTCGTTCAACAGACAACTTTGAACTATTAAATCTATTATCGGTGGATTGAGACGAAAAGATTATCATAAGAAAAGTATTCTATTAAGGATGCTGACGACCTGACGTAATTCTTGAACATTGTTAGAAAAAGTTTTGAGAAGGGTTCGCATCCCCTCTGGATTTCATAAAAGAACTCCATGGTATCATTCAATAATTATTCAGGTTGGTTCAACCTCCTACTGAAGGATCCTACACCTGATTTCCTAAAGACATATAGTACCCTTGCCTCTACTTAGACTTAGGCACGTCCATGCCCCGGAATTCAGGGTGGTCGTCATTCTACCATTGCACCAGGTCTGCTCGTTGCCATTGCTTAGCTCGCCGAGTTGTGGGGTAGGATCTTGCAATTCGAATGCGACCGGTGTCACATGTTTCAGACCTGAAGTATAGATGGAAGGAACTTATTAGATTAAAATTTGCTTTTTGGACCCGATGGTAACATTGAACAGAGAGAAAAACCTGAAAGAGAGACCCCGGACAAGTCATACGACAGTAGCTTTGGTGTAGATACTACTATAGGCTGACCTTACTCAACCTATCTAACTTCTCTTCGCCATCTGTAAGGTTCTGCGAACTATTTGGGGAAATTCAGGTGTTGTTGAATCCCCTCTATGCTTATCTTCCCTACCTAGGATAATCATAAAAATCACCGAAATGACCTCTATAATTATCACCCATACGGTTCCAGGTTGCATTTAACTTTGGTTCTGGAACTCCCTCTGTGAAGACGGAAGGCCTAAACCTTCCGCTTAATGATTGACGATGATGATGGATCACATATGGAAGACGACGGCTCCAGCCGCGACCCTTCTACCTATTAATCTAGCATTTCATCTTGCTAATTAATGTCCGAGCCTGAACCTGAATGAAAGAAAAGAAAATCTTCCCATAGAAATTACTGCTTCTTCAAATCAACACTAAATTATTCAAAGACTCAATTTATCTTCAGCCTTAACCACAATATTTATTCAAATAAACTTAATACTAACATTTCTTAAAAAAATAAATAATCTTCTTATTAACTTAATCTAAGCTTGACCAAACTTTACTAATCTTCATAAAATTATCTTTTATTACATTTATCTTCTCAAAAAAAATTAAATAGCTAACTGAATTATTATCTAGGTATTGATTTCAACTTTTCGAATTTCAATTACTAAGCTTTAAATCAAAATTATATTCAAAGTTACTTTAATTCAATCGGAAAATAACGTCTACGAGATTTCGAAAGACTAAGTGGACTATAAATGATTATGAAGATAATTTACTTCAACTTCCAATTCATTAACGTAAATTCAATTCAAATGAATGAACCGAATGGGTAGGTAGTGATACGTCTCACCCCTCTTTCGCGATGTTAGATTACTTCGACTAGTAATCTAAAAGTTATACTAAACGATTCGCGATTCTATATACTAATCGGACAACTGAACAGATGATTTATCACTACGTAGAATGACGAGTTACCCCAGTAATGGATAATGACGAACGATCTAGGCGTCACGAAGTGATAAATACTCGTTCTGACTCGCGGACACAAACAAAACAAAGCGACACGGCAAGTGATCAGCTACCAAAAATATGTTGACTTACTTTCATAAAAGAAAAGTCTCCATAAAAATTTCCCGAAAATTTCCCTTTCCCAAAAGTGAAAGACACACAGAATTTAAAGTGTAAAATACACTCCCACAATTTTCCCAGAAGACAACCAAAAATCAAAAAAAATTCGAGATTGATCAAAAACAGAGGATCAACTCGACGCGAAATTAAAAATAGGTATTTAAATTACGATGACCTGTGAAATAAGGTTTATTTAAATCATTTAAAAAAAAATATAATATGTTAAAATTTATAAAAATATGTTTTAAAAAGTTTCTACAATACCTACAGAAAAGGTGCACCCTGTCAGTGGTAATAAAAAAAAATCATGGACAAAAAAAAATTCGGGGTTGTTTTCAAAGACAGAATGGGTTCTTAAAAAGGTAAGATTGGTAAGGTGTTGAGGTTTTTATTTCAGGTGTAGGTACTTCTGTTTGTTTTTGTTTAGTTAGAAGTACTCAAAGTTTTGGAACAAAGTTCAGTAACTTCGTTTACAAAGTTTCCATACACTCAAATATGGATCCACAGCTTCATACGATATGCTGTAGTAAGTTCGTAGTAGTGATCAAATATTAACAAAAAAAAATTAAATAAGACAAAAAAAAATTGTCAACCGACGTGAGTAATTAGTAGTGAGTAACAAAAAAAAATCCGTGAAATAACCGAAATAAAAAAAAAGTTTTGGATCGTATAGATCAGTGACGTGATAAAAAAAATCTCCAAGTGAGTATGTATTCAGCGAGTTATTGGATATATCAATATTATAAACCAACTTTATTTTATTTTTCGTTTCAGCTTTATCTTTTTCTTTACAGGTACTTTATTAAATAAAATCTCCAACCGGATTGATCGAAAACGAAATTAAATTTCAATTCGACCGTATGCAACTAAGTACAACCGTAGGTAGGTACCCTAAGACGTAGGTACTCGACTACTACTGCTGCGAGTATCGGATAATATAAATCTTCAAAGGTATTTAAAAAATTAACTAATAGTTTATCACTTAAATCTTCTGTACTTTCTTTTCTATTTTGTAGACAAATTCACACATAAGTGTAAAGAAGAAAAAAAAAAATCTCAATGTCAAAACCAATGTTGTAATGACCAGCTTATTGCCGTAAGTATTTTCGAATTGTAACTAGTAATTTGCTTTTCGAACTTTTGAAATTAATTCCTTTACACTTGATAATATTCGTTTGAATGTACTTTAAATTAAGACACTAGTAGTGTATACATGGAGTATTCATTTTCAAATAATCTTTATTTCGAGAAAAAAAAATCTCTCGTAGGTAAGTCAGTTGACTATTTCAAATACGAAGACAAAATTGATATGTATAAATTTTTATGTACCTAGGTACAAAAGAAACAATAATTCGTAACTAATCGTTACTAAAATTCAAAATAAACAAAAATAAATAACGTGAAGTGAATGTTATAGTGTCTTAGTAGTTATCATTTAATGAAACTAAAGTTTTATTTTATTTTGACTAAGCACTTAATGTTTTCAACAATGTTCAAAAAAAATTAACTATGGACGAACAGAATGTCCTGACCAAAACAAAATTTGTGATTTATCTCAAATGTAGGTAATCGTTTACTAAAACGTTTAATAGTGATTGAGTTTAGTGATTTTAATTACTGAATTCTCACTATGTATTTTCTTATTTCATTAATATTCAAATTATATTCTCTTTTTCATTCTAGGCAAATTCAAATTCACCCGTAAGTATAACAGTTTATAACTTTCTTTTTCTTTTTAGGTTTTTTTCTTTTTCTCAGAGCAATTAACACTTGGTAAGTATAATATTCTAATTTTTCAATCAACTTTATAATATAGGTCAAAATAAAGATGTAAATATAACACTTTCTTTTTCGTAGATAGTTGCAGCACAGGATAAGGTATATGGATCATATAGATAAATAAAATAAATCACTTACAGTACATTTCATGTTTCATTACATAGATTTGTTGTAGGTATTAAAGATGAGATGATGAAGACTTCTCTACGGATCTTGATATACCGCAATTCGTGGAGAGCCTGCGATTTTTCCAACGGTGATTGAACAAAAATATCCCAAATTGTACAGCTTCAATAACGCAATTTGAAGTGATGAGTTTTGTTGTCGAAGATAAAACTTTCACTCCGTCTTATCCATTTGATGACGAGTGTATAAGCGTATTTTCGCTTATACAAAATTGATGTATTTATATATCAATCATAAATATATGAATGAATCGTAGATTTGTATATGATGTGATTGATATATATTTAATTTTAGTAAAAAGTAGCATCTGGTGCGATTCTGTGCGCTGGCAAAACCGGTACGCAGGGCGCTCAGGTAAATTGTACGTGGTCGAGTCCGCTCTCGAGTGGATTCCTGCGTACACGTTTGCCTGGGATTGCTTCTTGCACACAAAGATTGCTACCTGAGGAGAGAGAATGGACTTTAGTATATGTTTTCTACAGGTAATTATTTTATAGGGAAATTTATTTATCTGTTCAGCAATAATGCGGTTTTTTGGATCTCTTTTTTTTTTTTTATATTTTTGCAAAATTAACCTTCATGTTCTCTAGGTTTTCTTATTGGATTTGTTGGTAGGTAATCTTTTCTAGATTCTCTTTTTTTTTTGTAACCAATTTTTAGATTCGGTTAAAAATTTTCCAATAAGTCTACCTATGAGACATGTGCAAAAATGAACGAAAAACTCTTACCTGGTGAATTATTTTTAGGGTTTCTTTACTGCTTTTCTTCCAGAAGATCCTCATCCGAGAATCCAGCTGGCTTTAGGTGTATATTACTGGCTTTCCTTGAAATTACAAAGCTGCTGCCGTTCGTGAAAATCTTGCGTACAGCTTTCGGTGACTCGGGGGCGTTTTCCGTGTACATGAAGTGCTGGTCTTCACCCCCGTTTATGTCCCTGACGCAAATGATTTTCGGGTTAAACGGATTGTCTTGCTTATCCGCCATCAATATAGATGAATCACTAAGTGATAGAATATTTTTTTAGGCTTTTGCAATTTCATTTCTAACTACTGTTTGATTTTTCTTAAATTTTGCTTGAAATTTTCATTTCTACTTACAATTGGTGTTTAATAATGATGCTGCTATATTTCTTTATTTCAGGTTATACTTTTCTGCTGTATTTCCTAAATTTTCTTTACTTTTTCAACTAAAAATGTTCTACGATTTTTATAATGAAGTTATCTTCTTGGCTCGTGAAATGAAAGAGAATCGACTCGAGTTACTATTTTTCTGCTTTACGTCGCGTTGTCGTTTCATTTCACCCGTATCGAATTTAAATGTTCGAGTAGGGGTAAAACTGCCAACGTGTATTTTTCTGATTGGTCGATTGGGGCTTGAGGAAGCCAACTTAGTATTCCTTTTTCGATTCATTTCATCTTCTTATGTTACGCGACGTCGCGTCATAAATGAAGTATGTTCAGATCGAGATTGATTTGAGTTGTACGTCTTTTGTTTGAGTTACCAAAATTCTAACTTAGGATATGTGACGGTAATTATTTTTAGTAAACTACTGACAGATTTTATATTCCTCTTCGAGGTAAGTAGAGTATATTTATATGGTGAGTATTTTAGGGTAAGTATTCTTAATCAGGTTTACTTTTAGGTGAGGTAAATATTTTGAGGTAAGTATTTTAAACTGGATTAATTTTCAGTTCGGTAAGTATGTGTATGTCTAGTAATGTTTATTGTTTGTTAGGTTGACTTCTTTTCATTGTTGTTCAGTCAGTATGGGTAAGTATAGTTCTTGTAGCTATCCGTGTAGGATTATTATTTAATATTTTTGATGTCAATTTTTCATTGTATGTGTTCAAGTTTTATTTGAACCTACAGATGAAAAGGTAAGTATTCGTAATGGTCTTGTCGTTTAATAAATTGGTGAGTATAGAGGTAAGTGTGTGTTTTGAGATTAAAAGTTTGCTGTCAATCTGTTCAAAATATTTTGACAATTGAAAAGTTTATGAAAAGTCGTCTGGTTGTTTGTATGAAAGTCGCGTTGTAAGAATGTATAGCGTTCGTGAATTTAATCCAATACTTAATATTGTTTACTACCCTTTTCAAATCTTTAATCACTAACTGTTGCCCTAAATATTTCTCGTGTAAACTACTTCTCGTTAAGAGAACTTTTGACATCTGTCAGTGACAACTTAACGTGACTAACTCATTAACCTTATTGTGAATGAAAATTTTGTTAATGCGATTCTGAATACATTATTGAACATTGGTTTATTTTTCTTTTTGTATAACATTTCTTATTTATCTATCTATTTCATTAGGTTGATAAATTATCTTGAATTTGTTTCTGCAGTCATGACTCTAGTTGTGGAATTTTCTACTTCTTCACTTTTAACTTCGGAGTGGTCCATTTGCTTTCTATATCGTTTCTAAGTACTCTGCGTTGTGACGTCGTCATAGGTTACTCTTCCTATTGGCTCAGACTTAACCTCAACTTTCAACATACATTCGCGCTCATTTGGTGGAGGTTGATTTTATGGCGGCAAAAGCTTCTTTCCCCATCTGTTTCATTTTCATGAATAGCTTTCAGATGTGACAAAATACTTCTCTATTTCTTACTAGAGGGCGTTGATTTTGCTTGTAAGCTCATTTCTTGAATGAATTTAGTTTATGTATCCAACAAAGTGGATTCAAAATAATTTGTATCTTGCTACAAAAATGTTGTGAATGGTTTTGAAAGTTGGGTTTGTGTTTGGATGTTGCTTATGGGATCTTGATACATACTGAAAAGAAGATGTAATTTGTTTAGTGGATGGAAATTTGCAAATTTGGTAGGTATTTGAGACTAGGGGTGTGAAGTGGTATAAAATACGTATGTATTTATGTTAAAGTGGTTAACATATTTTCTGTATGTTAATTGCTTAACCGACAGGTAAAAGAAATGGTCTCCCTACAATGTATGAATAAGGTTATGTCTTTCAATGTTAGAGTGCATTGAGTCACACTCCATTTGTGTATGACCATTTTCCAGGTATTTTTGTGTGATAGTGATGCAAAAAATATGCGCAAGGTTCACTAACGCATTTGATAGAGTCATGTTGCGGTTCTGGTAACCACACCCATCACTAAAAATGATTATTTCATCACCGTTTTCAAATGGAACTTCTTTAGTTATAAAGCTGCAAATAATTGAAGTGAATTTGTTTGCTGTTAGTGCTCCTTGTGATTGTAAGGTTATGAACAGCCAACTTTGTTTTATAAAAAAATAGCAGAAGCTTTCAAAGATGGGGCGAGGAGAACAACTTGAAGATCCATGGTGTAGACGTCTTTCGCATTCATCTCCTTTTCTTGTCTTGCAGCCTCTTTGGTGACGAGCGTAATCTTCTTCTAAGGCATCGTCTTCCTTACGTGCGATACAAAGATCACATTGATCATTTTTGGGTTTGAACAAGCTAATATTCATCATCGAACACCTTGAACATCACTAGATTTCTGTTGTCCTTTGGAGCATACACTTGTCAATAAATTAACTGTTATCTGTCCACGATAAGTCCCAAAAATTCTTGAATATAGTTTCACTATCATGGTTTGAAAACTCTCTGCATTTAATTTTGGAATTAATTTGACTTAAAAGGTAATTGCATCCTGGTCTTAACTGGAGTTGAGGCTTTTGAGTCGCGTAATTCCATTTCATTTCTCCATTTAAACTCTCATTTTTAATAAGACCCTTATAAGCTAATCCTTTTTGCTTATGAATCTGTTTTTTTTTCTGCAACCATTTTTTCGGGTGTGCCTTGGTTTTTTTTTCCTTTTGTGCACAAAGGTTATCGTTTGAAGAGTGTATCAAATAAGAATTAGTTATTTCATGTTCATCCTCACGAAGTTCTACAGGTCCAGAGCAGTTTAATCCGTCATTTGCATCACTATGTAAGACAAGTGGTGCTTCAATTTCTGGTACTAAAATATTGTTTTCATCTCCTTCAATGGGAGAAACATCCTGCTCAACATCGTTAAATAAAATCATGTTTAATTGATCTTGCAGTTCGACTTCATTAACTAAGAAAAACTATCTACCAAAATCTAAATTAATTAATTTGTACACATACCATCAACTGATTCCAATAAGACTTGATTCAAATCATATTTTCTGCAACTTTTCTCAATATCTTCTTTAAAATTGGTAGTATTTTCTAAATTGTTTAATTATTTTATCTTTTATTTTGAATAAAACATTGACCTTGATATTATCACCTGAAATCATATGAAGTCACTAAACTGGCTAGTGACAAACCCTTCAGCTTAGACATAATTTTTTTTTTTTATAAACACTAAAGGTTTGATAAACACACAATTGCTGAAAAAACAGGCGAACACGTTTTTCAATTAGATACATAAAACAGTAAGCATAAACCGTTACAAATGCAAAATTGTTTTTGTTTTACTGGCAAACATTTGCTGTTTATTTAGTTTTTATGACAGACATACGAGGTTTTGAACATAAAGCAAGCTATACAGGGTGATTGGTATTAGGTGCACCAAAAAGCTTGAGCGTGTAGGTGGAGTTAAGACAAGAAAAAAATCGTGTAGAAGGGGGGGTCTATTTCCTCCCGTTTAGGCGGGAGGGGCAATTTTCTAAAAACTTGACTTAAATCAGAAAAAAAATATTTAAAAACAACGGTGAATGATAGGTTAGGTTAGGTTTATGTGGCTGTCAGGAAGACTACTGACACACTTAGACCACAGATAGGTCCGTTGTGATACCACGAATGAGCGAGGGAGTATTTCTTTAATTAAACCAGTTGGAGCTTCTTATGAAGCGGTATAAAGATAGAATATCTACGTTCGACATATCGCTTGGATCGTCGAAAAAGAGATTACCCAGGTGTAATTTACGTCTTTGGGAGAGAGCTGGGCATGAACAGAGAAGATGGGTGATAGTCTCCTCCTCCTCCTCGTCCATGCAGCTTCTGCAAAAATCATTAGAGAATACGCCAAGTCTTATGGCGTGTCTTCCTATGAGGCAGTGTCCGGTTATGACACCAATCACGGAGCTAAGATGTAATCTGCTCATAGATAGCAGACATTTAGTACGTTTCTGATCTAATTTTGGCCAGATTTGCTTTGTCGCTACGCAGGTAGTAGTGTTTGTCCATCTTAAATTTGCTTTCTCTATGGCATTTAGTTTTAGCATGAGTTTGCTTGTAGCGATAGGTATACCAATATTCACCTTGTTAGGTAAAATCGGCAATAGGGTTCCATTTCTGGCGAGTTCATCGGCTTTGCAGTTTCCCTCAATGTCTCTGTGTCCCGGCACCCAGAAAAGGTGAATATTGAACTGTTCTGCCATCTCCATGAGAGATGATCGACAGTCGCGGGCAGTTATTGAGTTTGTGGAAACAGCACTGATTGATTTAAGGGCTGCCTGACTGTCTGAAAATATACGGATATCCGATACAGATATCACGTTTTCCCTTAACCAGGATAATACCTCTTTGATCGCCAGAATTTCCGCTTGGAACACACTACAATGGTCAGGTAGACGGAATGAGAGATTTAAATTTAGTCTGTCTGAGTACACGCCACCACCAACCCCATCTTTAGTTTTTGAGCCATCAGTGTAAAAATGAACTGATTCATCTTTCAAGAAACTCCCATTTTCCCAAGTGGATCTTGGTGGGATGGTGACTTGAAAATTCTTGTCAAAAACTAGCTGGGGTATAGAGTAGTCGGAGTGACTTAATTTTGGTCCGAATGTTTTCAGAATAATGGAGTGACCAATTGAGTTATCGGTCCATTGAGAGATGGCTTTGAGACGAACGGCTGTGCTTGCGGCCGTTTGTTTGCTAAAAATATCAAGGGGTATGAGATAAAGTAGAATGTCAAGAGCAGCTGAAGGTGTCGAACGGAGAGCTCCGCTAATACACATACAGGCTGACCGTTGGACTTTACTTAACTTGTCACGATATGTAACTTTGTCAAGAGCAGTCCACCATACTGCTACCCCGTAAGTTAGTATCGGTCTGATGACCGCTGTGTAGAGCCAGTTTGTTATGTATGGGGATAAGCCCCATTTATTTCCGATAGCTTTTTTGCAAGAGAAGAGTGCTACTGTGGCTTTCCTAACTCTTTCCTGTATATTTGCTTTCCAATGTAGTTTTTTGTCCAGGATAAGACCTAGATATTTAGCTTCATCTGAAAATCTTAGTGGAGTTCCCATAATTGATGGGGGACTTATTTGGGGAATTTTATATTTTCTTGTGAAGAGGACAAGTTCAGTTTTGTTTGGGTTTATACCCAGTCCGCATTTTTCTGCCCATTTGAGCATAATATTTAGAGCATTTTGCATTAATTCAACGAGAATTTGAGCATGTTTTCCCGATATTGCAATGGCAACATCGTCGGCATACGCGATCACTTTGAAACCTTCTTTTTCTAGGCTTTTTAACACCTCATTTACGACTATGTTCCATAGAAGTGGGGAAAGGACTCCGCCTTGAGGTGTACCTCTGCTGACAGATCTTCTTTCATGAGTGCCACCTAAAGATGAATTAATAATTCTACTTTCTAACATAAGATTAATTAGGTCATTCAGTGAACCATGTATATCTAGTTTCTTCAGTGACGCTGTGATTGCTTGATAGCTGACATTATTGAAGGCGCCTTCAATATCGAGAAATGCAACTAGAGTGTACTCTTTATGATGTAGTGAGTATTCGATGGTTCGTACCAGTGTATGTAAAGCCGTCTCTACCGATTTTCCTTTACAATAAGCGTGTTGTGCAGTAGATACCAGATTAGGATCTATAGCATTGCGCAGATGGATATCGATCAATCTCTCTAGGGTTTTGAGAAGGAACGATGATAGGCTGATTGGTCTGAGATCTTTAGGGTTAACCTGGGAGCATTTACCGGCTTTGGGTATAAAGACAACTTTTACCTCTCTCCATAAAGAGGGAATGTAAGTAAATTTTACGCAACCAATTAGGATGATCTCTAGGATGGGTGTTATGATATCCGAGGCAAATTGAAGCTCGGCAGGTATTATGCCGTCGGGTCCGGGAGATTTGTAAGGATCAAAGCTGTTTATAGCCCATTTCAGTTTATCCTTAGAAATCAGACCAACAATATTTGTATGTGTGTTGCTTGATAATAATGAATCAATGCTATTTATATTTTGTGAGCTACCTGGAAAATGGGTGTCTAGTAGCAGGGTGAGCGATTCTTCGCAAGAATTGGTCCAAGAGCCGTTAACTGTCTTTAAGGAGCTAGGCATTGTAGGATTTTTTGATAGAATTTTTCTTAATCGTGAAGCTTCTGAAGTTTCTTCTATCTTTCCACAGAAGTTCCTCCAGGAGGTTCTTTTATTATTCCTTAATTCTTTTTTATAAATTTTTAGGGATTCTTTATAAAATTCCCAGTCCAGACTATCTCTAGAATGTTTAGCTCGGTTAAAAAGTTGTCTGCACTTTTTCCTGAGCAGTTCTAGACCCGAGTTCCACCAACGTGGTTTCTTTTTTCCTCTTATTTGAGTAAGGGGACAAGAAATGGCCATTGATTTATTGAGAGCTAGGGTGAGATCTTTGACTTTATCATCAAGATCATTTTTACTAGAAGGGATACTTAAGAGTGATGGTTTAACTAATCTTACTAAAGTTTCTCTATATAGTTGCCAGTTGGTTTTCCGATAATTTCGGAAGGCTGGCTGTTTTTTAGATTCTTCATCAAGACAAAATTGGATGTATCTGTGATCAGAGAACGAATGTTCCTTAGAAACTCTCCAGTTTATGATCTTGTGGTGAATCGTATCGGAGACAAGAGTGATATCTAGAACCTCTTGTCGGTTTTTGGTAATGAATGTTGGTTCATTGCCAATGTTACTTACTATAAGGTTAGTACTTAGAATAAAATCAAAAAGTGACTCACCTCTGTCATTTATGTCTGTACTTCCCCAGACGGTATGATGGGCATTAGCGTCACACCCAATTATAAGGCAGACTTTCTGTCGTTCTGCTTCCCTGATTAGTTCCTCTAGCTTGTCGCCAGGAAGAGGGCCAAGGTGGTCATGGCCGAGATACGCTGATGCTAACCAGTACGCCCCGTTATTTGTTTGTAGTCTAACTACGGTTACATCGCGATCGCTATAATCAGGGAGTAAATATACATTAATACTACTTTTTACTAATATGCAAGATCTAGGGTCACCTTTATTAGATGCATACAGCAGGTAGTATCCGGGAGTCCTGAGTCCTTGAACAGTGGAATTTACAATCCAAGGTTCTTGGATCAGGACGATGTCTTCCCCTTTATTTTGTAGACGGAGAAGAAGGGAGGCCGAAGCCATTTTGGAGTGATGGGTGTTAATCTGTACTAACTGCACCATCTTGGTTGCAGCTAGGTGGATCAACCCCCACCACAGTTTGGTCGAGATCTGCATCGGAGTCGAAATCCGATTTAAGAAGGTCGTCCTCATTTGCGGAGTCAACAAAATCCATGTCGGAGTGTTTGTCGACGTTAGGAGCCTCTTCAACAGATGGCGGTTTTATGTAAATGGAGGGCGACACAGTGGAGGAGGTGCATGGAGTATCTACCTCCATCGTCTGAAGGTCGATACCCGATGCATGTTCCTTCTCTGTAAATACATCCTGTGATTTTGATGGCATCGTGTTCGATGTGTTTTCCTCGTCTTTTTTATATACCTTTAGAGTTATGGTAGACCATCCAAACCTAACCACACCTTGGGTTTCAGCCAATGGAGCCAATGAGTCCTTATTTATCACCACGACGGCTGATCTATAAGAACCCCGTGGATCTTCAAGCTTTGCAACCTTCCAGTCGTGAGTAGGCAAGGATGGATTTCCATACTGAAGCATCTTGAGGATGATTTCTTTATTGGAGAGATCGGCCGGGACATTAGTGCGGGCTCTCGGTCTGCACGGGATATTCTCCTTTGCCACAACCTCGAGTTTTGCATTTGGCCATAGGCCCTCTAACCTGCTGACAGCGAGTTTATACAGGTCACACGATCTCTCACCATCAAAGGCAACTAGCTTGACTCGACCTTGATACCATCCCGCATCCTCAAAAGTTGCAGGTTCCCCTGGATTTTCCAGCATGAGGGTCCAGTATGAGGCTTGGAGTTTGTTCAAGACCATTTGCCAATGATCGGGAGAGATCGCGCCATCTGCATTACTGCCGTCGATGACAGCTAGAATTGTTTTGTCTTTTAGCACGGCACTAAAGGACAGATCTTTCCTGGTGAAGGATGGAGCGCCAGCGGTGTTCGCCTTTGGCCTTTTGGGTTCCGGAGTGGTTCCCTCGGAAGACCTTAGTCGCTTAGACGTTAAGTCGTTGCAGGTCTGAAATTTGGCAAGTGTGTTTTTGGCCCAGGCAAGTTTTTCGGATTGCTTTGAGTCTAGTTCAGATGCTGGCAAGTCACCGATCACCTTCACTATCCTCGTAGCGTTCCTAAAATCTTTTCTCATTGTCAATTTCTTCCTCTTCTCGTTGGGAGTGGGTCTACATGACGTATTACCACTGCCAGCGAGGAGGGGAGCCTCCGTTGTATTCGGAAGAGATCTACCTTGTCTTGTGGTGGGACCAACAGTCGTGGTCGAACCTTGAGCCAGAGTAGTAACCCCCGAATGCACGAGAGGTTTTGTACTGGCGGTTTGTGTGGAAGTTCCACTAAGGGCTGTGTTTTTCACAGCAGAAGAGAGGTTGGCAAGACCCTTGTCAGCTTTTTTGAGTCCTACCGAGTTCGGAATTGGTATGTTACCAGCGGGCAGATTGCTATTTCCTCCGCAGGTATTAGCGTCTAGACTGTGGGACGCTCCACAACCCCGGGGTGGCTTGTTAACCTTTCCGGGAATTGTGGTCATCACACTAGTCCTACCGCTATTTAAAGCTATGTCAGTTGAAATGGCCAAAGTTTGTTTTTTGTTAGTGTCCTTGTTGTTATTTGTCACTGGCGACTTATCCTCTTTCGAGGCCAAGCCATCGCCGGCAGTCGTGACTCCTACCGACTTTTGAACTGATATCCCAGTTCGATTTTTGTTCTTTTTGTTAACTTTTTCCATATTTAGTTTCAAGTCTTCATACTTGTTTTGTTTTTGAGTTATGTTCGTTTGTGAGGCTCTGTAGCTGGATTGCTAGAAAACCCCACAATTAAGCACCCCCACCACGACAAGGTCAACTCATAGGGGGTGAACGGTGAATGATACAAAGCGTTGTTATATTTTTTTAGAAAGCCAGAAAACTACTCTTTCATTTAATTTTTAAATTAAGTTGTTGAAGTGAACAGTTTTAAAAAAGTTAATTTTCAAACTCAAAATTTTGAAAAAAAAAAAACTAAAAAAAAAAATTTTAAACTATTTTTTTTCAAAATTTAATGTAATTAACTATTATTTTTATTTTTAAAATTCAATGTTCTTATTAATTTTTAGTCAAAAACAGAAAACCGGATGAAAAAATGTATCTTAGTTTTTGAGAAATTAAGAAAAACTAGAAGTATTTTTTTTTTCCAAGAAAAACACTTTTTTTTTGGTTTTCCCAAATTTGACCTGCTCAGGCCAATTATTAATTAGGGGATTACCCTTTTTTTATTTTTTATTACATACCATCCGATTATATAAAAAAAAAGAATTAACTTTTTACTTTACTTACTAGTTTTACTTTTATTTTTTTTTAATTTCTCAAAATCTAAGAAACATTTTGGCATCCGGTTTTCTGTTTTTGGCTAAAAATTATTAAGAGCATTGAATTTTGAAAATAAAAATAATAGTTAAATACATAAAATTTTGAAAAAAAAATTAGTTTAAATTTTTTTTTTCCAAATTTTGAGTTTGAAAAATAATTTTTTTAAAACTGTTCACTTAAACAACTTTAAAGAGTAGTTTTTTGGCTTTCCAAAAAATATAACAACGCTTTGTATCATTCACCGTTGTTTTTAAATAATTTTTTTTCTGATTTAAGTCAACTTTTTAGAAAATTGCCTCCTCGCCTAAACGGGGGGAAATAGACCCCCCCTCCCATACGATTTTTTTCTTGTCTTAACTCCACCTACACGCTCAAACTTTTTGGTGCACCTTATACCAATCACCCTGTATAAACAAATATCGAAACCTCGTAAGTCGGACCTACGAGTTTTTAAAGTGACATTTAAAGACATTTAGACTTAGACGGTTTAAAAACTGATGGATAGTGAAAAATGGAAACAAAATAGAGTTACGAGGATTCGATATTTGAATTCAGTGATTTTTTTTTTCTGAAATGCATATAAATGTTATTTTTCATATAAATAATTTGGACTTACGGGGTTTTGAAAGAAAGCCGACGATATGTTATGTATCTACATCATTTATAGTTTTATATATGTAGGTATAGCCCACATTAAATAATTTTAATTACAAAAAATTCACCAAAATCCACATATTTTTACCTAAGGTCTGTACCTACTAATGTTGTATAAAAAGAAAATAGAGCAAATTAAAAGAAAACATAAAAAATATCCAATTGGAGATGCGGGGCATCGATCCCCGTACCTCTCACATGCTAAGCGAGCGCTCTACCATCTGAGCTACATCCCCGTTATTTTAATGACGTATCATTTTATTTTTTGTCATTTATTAACATATACCTATAGCTGTTTACTATTCAACACAAATAAAATTAACTAAATACATCTACACTAAATAATACAGATACTACTAACTAATGAATCTCATACACCAAAAAGTATAAAAAAAAGTGAAAGTATCTTTTGAATTGCGATAATGATATAAATAGGTTTTTGGTTTGTATTTTTGGGTATTTGGTTTGTATTTTTATCTGTAAATATTGTATCTTCTTGAATGTGTATGATGTTGAAAATTTAAACTGATTTTCATATTAAAGTTTAAAAAAGAGCTTTTTTCTTTCATTAAATTAGCTCAAAAAATAACGACACCTGACATATGTACATATAATGCTTAGAATTTATTTCTCGAAAACGGCACCAACGATTTTGGAAATGGCGAAATGGATAATGCGGAATGATTATTTGTCTTATCATTTAAATATCGAAACTTAAATTGCAAAACGTCAAACAACAAACAACAAAATGCTAAATAGGTACAGAAATTGTAAAAATAACGGCGAAATGAAAATTTGAAAAATGTTAATATGCAGAAAATTTTGGCAAAATATATCATATCAAAATATATCATTAGCAGATACGAAACTCATTTTGTGCTGGTGAATTAAATGTTTTTTTAATTCAAAGCCCATAACTGAATTGGGAATTAAAAGATGGCTTAAGCTAACATCCCTGCATCTGCATGGGTCACCATTGTTTGGCAAAATTAATTTGGCATTCCTCTGTTTCTCCATAGTCGTTAAATATGTATTTCAATTTACGTTTTTTTTTTATTCATAATATATTTTAATGATTTCGCAATTAACATTCGGTAATCTTATATTTCGCTTTACATTCATTTCATTTGGGAATTTGTTAATAAGGTTTCGTCATTTAGTTGTTTCGGCAAACAGCGAAAAACGGCAAAACAAACCACCGCCAAACGTTAATTTGACGAACATTGTTTTTGGCGAAACATACCAGACCCGCATACCATACATACTCATCTTAAGTCTAGGGGATTTTCACTAGCCAGTGTAGTGGTTCAATGATTGCAATTTTTCAAATGACTTCATATGATTTCAGGTAATTTCAAGCAGTATTTAAATCGATTTAAAAATTTTGTGATTGCATTGATTTCAAATAAATTTACTGATTTTAAATGATTGCAAGTATAAGTGGACACGTGATTTCATTCGTGACATACCCCTCGTCTTAAGCCAACAAAATAAATGTGCTCAAATAAAGTCAAATTGTGAACCAAGCAGGGAAAATTTGCAGGGGGACAGTCACAGTCACAGTATCAAACTACCGAACGATGTCACGGGTCTTTTTTTTTTTATATAAATACCTATCTGCATTAAAAAAAAGTTGGTTGAGGAAAAAGTGGAGTCATCCGGATTCCGGTTATTACACTGGGTGCTCCAATTTGAAAATGAAATTTTTTGACATGTACCTTGGTTCTCATTCATTTATTAACACACTAACCAGATTGTTTTACTAGGTCGGAGATTCAATATTACGACCAAGATCAATGCAATACTTATACACTTTAAGACACAAAAAATGCATTCAGAAAACACTTTTGTTTGCAAGTTTAACAGTCTACATAGTGCTGTAAGCTGATAGAGTGATGGTGGCCCCCATCATGAGTGAAAAAAAAAATATCCACATAAATCCTCTTAAAATTAAAAACATTCTATGCGGTGAACTCATGACTTGCATTTTTATTACCAAATTATTTACTTATAACGTAAATTATCCCTACAATGATGATAGAACGAAATGCTTTTGCATCGTCATCATTCACCTTAACTGAACCATTGTATACCTACGTTGTATCTATTTTGAAGTTGAAAAAAAATTATAAGTTCCTATAGGAAAAAAAAAATGTATTTATGAAATAACCAAGACGAAGCCAATTTTTATGTAAAGCAATTTATTTTGAATTATTTTTATGGCACTTATCGTCTCGTTGAGTAAGCATAACAATGAAGCTAAGAATATATTTATTTTTTTTGTAGATTTTGTGTTTTCTATGCATTCTCGTTTGCCAAAAAGATTCTTTTTGCAAAATGTATACGTATAAATATATTTTGTAGACATTGCATGATGGTAAATATATTATTGGGATTATGAGGCCAACAATATTCGCTGTCATATTTTATTTGGGAAGGTTAAATTATCGCTTACCTTTTATGGGTACAAATAATTTTAAGTTAACAATAATTACATAATCATATGTTTCCAAAAATAACTTTGATTGTGGTGTTTCTGCCAATTACATAATATTATTACAAAACACTTTCAGGTGCAAGTTCTACAGCATTTTGAATAAAAGTCTATGGGTTCAGAAAGCGAACACTATTAAAAAATAAAAAACTATACAGGTGTATCTACATACATGCCATTTTGAATGGGAAAAATCCGGGTTTTAATCCGTAATCGGATGCTGTGTCCACTCCAAGGAAGTTTTTTTTGTATCTTCATGTTGCAGAGTTGAATTCAGGAAGGCAAATACAAAAATCCGAGTCCCATGAACCTATACAACTTCATAGAATATGAAAACAGCCAACTTCATCTCAAAAAAAAATACCAACGAACTTGTGATGACAAGATATCCTGATAAGAGGATATCTTTTACATGCATGCGTTGCTAGATGCGGAAAGCTTGAAAGTGAAAGGACAACAACAAAAAAAAATAGCATAGAAACATAAATGATCAAAAGTTTACCCCATGCACTCAGTTAAGAGAGTTCCGCATGCTTCAGAACTGACCATCATGATATGTCCAAATGTCCATTGTACCACAAGAGGACATCTGTTGACATAAGGCATAAAAAAGAAACCTGCGGGTGTACTAGACTAGGTATCCTGTTTCAGTTTGAATTCTTTTGTTTAGTGAGTGAAAAATTTATGGATGGGTTTGAATAAACAATTTTTTTTTTGTATTTGCATTGTTTAAATTGCTGCTAATTATATGATATGTTCTTCATCGAACAATAGAATGATGTCAATTTAAAAAAGAGCTGAGTTGAAGTATGATGCATTTTAGACGACACATTTGTCGGTTAATTTTGTTGTCATTTTAATTAAACCTAAACGAAACTTAGGTAAGGTTGATGAGTTGGTGAAGAAGACCTATACGTGGCAGTATAACTACGTGAATGGAAGAGTAAATGAATTGTGACGTATATTCATCTTCGAGCTTCGACGTTGTTTTATTTATTTTGATTTAAGTGCAGTTATTTCGAACTAACATTATAGCATCATGGTGTGTCAAACACATCTGCTTCGATACTGATTTGCGGTTATTGGAAAATTGCACTTGAATGGATTAAAAATAAACATCGAAATAACTAATATCATGAACACAACTCAAAATCTTCTTGATCGTTCACACTTAGGTTACTTAACCTTCTTTTTTTAATTTCATTCAATTGATGCTCCACTAAAAACAAAACAAAAATTAACTTTAATTTCTTTTCTTGTTTGTTGATATAATTTCATTTCAAACATCCCCCTTATTATTATCAAAGTGGTAAGCAAAATGATTTTAACAATAATATTGTGAATTATGAATGTTTATTCTTCTTTGTTCACATTTAGCCTGAAGGACTCGTTGCCTTACTTTCCTGAAATGAACTTCCATCTGTGGATAAATAATAAAAATAATGATGAGTTTATTTTATTTTCTTGTGGTAATATATGTATTATTAACGGTGTATGATTTTCATTATATCTTCTCCGAATTAAAACCAAACAATCATTCCACCTTTTAATGTGCTTTGAAATGTTTTTTGCCTTTATGATTGTGGGCATCTTTATATGGCGATGATGTGAGAATTATTTAATATTATTTTTGTGGAAAATTCATAACTAGATGTTTCAAAAATGTTTACACAAGTGGAGCTAGAGCTAGTAGATAGAAACGATTTATGTATACAGTGGTGGAAATTCCCATTAAAATACATATTTTGTCGGTTTTTATTTTCTTCGTTGTATATGAAATGTATTATTAATTTGTTTGAACGTAGTGAAAATATTTAGGCCCAATATGTCAGTGCGAGATCATATCAAAGTAACCTTAAGTTAAATCTGAACACATGTTTTTCAGTCCGTTTGATATCCGGAGTTAACTCAAAAGATAACTAATCAATTTGGATGAGTTAACTCTGTATTAAATAAAATTAATTTTTTTGACAAAATGTTGAAAATATGAATGAACTATTTTGAGGAAACATTTGATTAAATATGTACTTAGGGGAAATTGGGGCATAATGGGCCTCTTAAGGTAAAAACAAATCCAAAAACATTTTGACCATGTTCAAAACAGTTAATTACATAAATTAAAGAGATAAAACAAAAATAACTTTAAAAATTGTTCAATTTGTATTGAAAAAAAAAAAAAATGCTTGATTAGCCCATTCTGCTCCGTTGCTGGGGCATAATGGATGCAGGTAAGGAACGGTGGCCATTGAGTAAATGCTGAGTACAAAGTGTGCGATTCATCATTTCCATCGCCTCCTCAACGGTACAAGAGCAATGGGACCACTTTCCGCAGGCTCTGCATGACACCCATCCTTCAGCCTTAAGTTGAGCCTTGTACGACAACCATGCCCATTATGACTCGCCCATTATGTCCCATATCTTATTCAAAATGATCTCACACGATGCAAAAATATCACACAAAAATGAATAACAGCTGATTCTGACATTTCCACTCTATATGCGATCTACCTGCACTTCCTCAAAAGCAAGTGCAGAAAATCCTATTCTTACTTACTCTGCTCTACTCTTAAAAAGCTGAATGAACAACAAATCAAGCAAATCTAGATACATCTAGAGCATAAAATGTCTCAATGAACAGTAAAATCCTGCTCTTTTCTACTAAGAGTAGGTTAGAGAAGCTCACTGAACAGGACTATAAAACAAGATCACACTTTAAAAGCCACTACAACTTTACAAACAATTTGGGAGCGTTCAACGACACCTTTTGACTGTCAAAAATCGGCCTTCTGATTGACATGCGAACCACTTGAGGAGGTGTATGAAAAAGTGGTAAATGGTAAAAGTTTTTTGTTGGTTATAGTTTACGAAGGATTAAATTTTTTTTCATTTTTTTATGTTAGATCCAGAATACCGCAAGCTGTATATGAAAAGATTAATGAAAATGGACTGTGGTAATAAATTGTAAAAAAAATCTTCACCAAAAAAAATTTTATCGTTTTCTATTCAACATACACATTACTTCATCCTCAGAACCACTTATATTAATATTAAATTTTAATTTCCGAAAAAACAAAAGTTCTTTTTAGATTTTGATTTAAGTAAAATCACAAAGTAAAGACATGAATTTGACACAGCGAAACAATTGACATTTAGCTGACATTTCAGAATTTTCAGATCTGTCAAAAATTTTGCTGATGAACATTCGTACCAAAAATAACAAACATTTTGATCGATACTCATGAAAGTCAAAAATCTATATCTGCAGTGAGATTTTACTTCTCAGATTCGCAGTCAGATTTTTGTATGGAAAATCCTACTTCACTACGGATATCTTTAAAAAAAAAAACCGTTATGTATATCAGATAGCGAGAATTCTAAAAATGCTAAGAGTTTTCATATTTTCTAAAAAAAAACGTTTTTTCAAAGCTTAACTTTCAAAACTTAGCTTTCATAACGTTTTGCATGTATCGTAAAAATATTTTGTTGTTTCCTTTAACTCTGCTTATTATGGGCAGAGAGCACAAAATTATATAAATCTAGGTTAATTGTCCCTTACGAGTCCAAAATTACACTTACGAGCTATAAAGCCAAAAAAAAAACTCCTGAACTTAATAATAAAAATAAATAAAATCACCGTAAAATTTCCCATAAAAAGTAATAAAAGTACACATACGCCATCGCATCGCATGTAACCTCGCGCAAAACGAGAATAAAAAATCAATTCCCACAACTGGCGACATTGAAAAAGGGGGATTCTTGGTCATATATTAAGAGAATCCTTTGTCGCTGTTTTGTATCATCCCTTCAAATTCATAGGAAGAAACAAAAAATAAACATCGAATCGAATGATGTGGGAATTGTTTTTATTCAAAAATCGGAGACATTTATGAACGAACATAAAGAAAAATATTCACTTTGCATTTGCATATAGCAATAAAGGATTTCTTTTTTTTTCGTTCTGATGGGTGTTTCGCAGTCACTCCCATCAACTGGTCATAATTTTGTCAAATAAAATTGATAAATCATAACTTTTTATGATAATGCCAAATCGGCTCGTAAAGCCAACACAAATAAAATTGCTCTACCAATCGAATCGATTAACATAAAAATGAAGCTACAAATTCTGTCGCAGGATTTCATTTTTTTAAATTGTGAAAAGAAAACAACAGCACAGCAGTTAAAAAGTTTAATCCTTTTTTGTGTAGTTAAGGAACCGCAAATACCCAAACTAATTTTCAACATTGTTAGGACGAGTTGAAAATATATTTAACTGTCTAAGCAGGGACAAAACCACAAAATGTTCTTCCGCAATTAAAAATTAAATAAAACTTTTTCGTAAAAAGTGATTTGCTGAGTTAAGAGATATTCAGAATTTCATGATATAGGTTGTATCCTGTTTGGTTCTTTGCAAGGAATTTTTCCAATTTGGTTTGATTTATATCTGTTTCTATATTAACAGAAAAACAAAAGGAGGGTGGAGGTCCTGCGTTCTGCCAAACAGAAAAGAAAATGAAATTGACCATTTTCCTGTCCGGAAAATTCCAATAAAATGAAAGTAAATTGAATGCGACAATGAGTAAATTTTGGTGTGGAAGTGAAGGTACTTACTTATAGCGACAGTCAGATAATAATAAGGACAATGGAAATGAATAGAAAAGCCGTCGAAAACGGTTCGGATAAACTGTCTTTCTCTGTCAGGCTGATTTCGATTTCGACAAAAGGACCCAGCATTGAAAAAAAAAAAACAAAATGAATATTAAAACCCAGGAGGACAGCATCAGTTGAGTTTTTCTTTATTAAATTGAAAACCCTAAATCTTCCTTACCCATCCTATTGGTAAAAATATATATTGAAACTAGTACGGAGACCAAAAATGGCTGGAATATTTAAATCAACTTGGTTTATAAATATTCAGGTTCATTGAGAGTTGGCGCGTATTCAGTATTTGCATGTTGAAGTTATTTGTATTGGAATGAGAGATTGACTGAATTTATTTGCACCATATTGAACTGAGTGTTTTCAATGAAATGGTTTTTTTTTTTCAAATCAAAATAATAAGTGAAACTTTTAGATAAGCATTCATTCTTTCTATTTATAGATGTAAGAAAACAGAAATCTAAATCAATACTGATTGGTTGAACAATTTGAAACAGGATGGTTTGGGTAAGGCCGCCTTAGCATTTATGTACTTTTGGCATATAATAATGCAATTTTAAACGATGGAAAGATCGCTGATGAACTCAAGTTGTTATAACAACAACATCGTCAAAGAATATTTCAAACACCGAGTACCGAGAACTTGCAAGAAGTGGAAATGGACGTCATTGCTTCGCCTACCACGAGCCTGGGCATGATTCTAATTGAAAACATGATCTTTCAGAGATATATTCGTTCTTTCGGGGAGGGAATACTTACTAACTACTGGAGAAACGAAGATTTATTAAAAATAACTTACACGACTTGCTCTTGTTGCAAAGTTACCTTAGGCCTTCACGGAAGAAAGGCATTACTAAATTATACAAAAAAAAAAAAAAAAAAAAAAAAAACAAATAACTTTTTAAATACAATTCTATCAACTCAGAGTTTCGGTTGCTAGCTAGCAACGAAATGATCGTTTTAATCTTGTGTGTGGCATCTGGTGGAGGGTCTTTCAGTGCTCCGTACACCATAAGGATTGGACTCGAATGCACGTCGGGCTGGTGCGTTGGTGTCCATTATCTCCACGTGACCCAGCCGTCTAAGCTGCTGTATTTTCAGCTCTTGACCAAGTCAATATCATACTGTATAGCCAGATAAGCTCGTCATTGAATCTTCTTCTCATTCATACGCGGCTTTAAAATCAATAAAGAGAATGCCATAGAATGTACCACAAAGAACTTTCCGAGCAGGTTCCTCTTCGCTTTTTTTTTTTTTTTTTTTTGTATATTAAGTTTTTATATTTCAATTTTCTTATAACTACTTGCTTGCTAGACAAAAACCTTAACAACTAGCTTACATATTAACTTAACTAACTTACTGGCCCTATGCGAGCGCTCTAAATTATACCATAACCAACATACCTAGCTTAAATATTATAGAAATTCATTTATTACTTAAAAATAAGAAAATTAGGAAAAAAACTTATTATATGTATCATTTTTTAATTTTTTATAAAACTTAAAACTACACTTAAAACTACTTAAAATAACTTAAGACTAGAACAGCCACAGCAACGGTTTTTTTTCTTTTTAGTGCCACCATAATTGTTTTGAACTAAGGTTATTTAGTTAGTTAGTTAGCCTATTTTTAAAGCCAAGGACACGCCTAAACCTGCGTAAGTTAAACCAAGGCAATAAACTCAACTAGTCAACTTTTATTATTATTTATTTTTTAAATTTTACTAGTTATTTTACCCATCATTCAACCACCAGAACTGGCGATTTTGGTCCAATCTATCTATCAGGTCCCTTTCGGACACAGCCCTACTGAACAGAAGGCGCTCTGCTCCGCTTTCTGCGACGACGTCACGACCATAAAGGAGTCGCCTATCCACAGTTTTTCGGCCGACGTGGTAGATCAGCGGTACCGCCGAACTATCCTGTATCAGCCCTCGACTGTCTAAAAAGAGGAAAGCGTCGGGTGGGATAAATCCGGTTCCTCTTCGCTCATGCGAGCTAGGTGCCCTGCCCACCGGAGTCTACCGAGCCTAATTTTTGTCACGATATCTGCTTCAAGGTAGATTGCGTACAATATTCATGATTGTACCGTCTCCGGAGTCGTCCTTCCTCACATATGGGGCCAACATTTCTCCTTAAGACTTTTCTCTCGAACGCGGCTAAGAGGTCGGAGTGCCTTTTGCTAAGCACCCAAGTCTCGGATCCATGTGTGAGTACTGGCAGGACCATGATCCTGTACCGCAGCAGTTTTGAAGTTATGGGAAGATTTCTGGATTTGAAGAGCTTTGACAGACTTCAGTAGGCTCTGTTGGATTTGAGAAGCCGCCCGCGTATTTCTTCTTCGATATTGTTATCGGCTGCTACTATTGACCCAAGGTATTTAAAGGATTGCACCACTTCAAATTCGTGCTCCGCTACCTTGATTGTTTGACCAACTGTTCCTCTCGCATTCGACGCCACCATGTACTTTGTTTTACCTTCACTAATGTGCAGTCCCAGATTTTGTGCCGCCTGCTCGATCTGGATGAAGGAATCGTGTACAGCTTGCTCGGTTCTTCCGATGATGTCGATGTCGTCTGCGTAAGCCAGTATCTGGCAGGACCTGTTGACGATGGTCCTATTGTTGCCATGCCAGAGTCACGGATTGCTTTCTCCAACGCCAGGTTAAAAAGGAGGCAGAGGCAAAGCCATCCCCTTGTCGGAGTCCATTAAAGATGTTGATTGGTCTGGATAGCAATCCGGCTATTTTTACTTGGCTTGTTACGTTGGTCATGGTCAACCTACATAGTCGTGTCAATTTATTTGGGATGCCGAATTCTCTCATGGCTTTGTAAAGTTCTACCCTGGCTATGCTATCATACGCGGCCTTAAAGTCTATAAACAGGTGGTATGTTGGGATGTTAAATTCTATACATTTTTCCATCGCCTGCCTAAGGGTAAAGATCTGATCAGTTGTTGATTTGCCTGGAATGAAACCACACTGATATTGTCCGATGATGGTTTTAGCGTATGGGGTTATCTGGTCTTGTAGGATAGAGGAAAGTATCTTATAGACGGTACTCAACAACGTGATACCTCTATAGTTGCTGCATGTTGTGACATCTCCTTTCTTATGTATGGGGCATATTATACCTTTTCTTCATGCTCCCACACGTGCACTATAAATATCATGAATTGCCTGACGAAGAGCTGGCCCACCGTGTTTAAATAATGCGGCTGGTATACCATCAACTCCCGGGGATCGAGTAGTGGCGACGGTCTATCAACACGTGGTCTATTTGGTTACGAGTGAATTCATCAGGTGATACCCAGGTGGCTTTGTAGATATCTTTTCGCGGGAACCTGGTACTCGCAACGACCATGTTTTTTGATGCTGCCAATTCTAATACTCGGAGTCCATTGTCATAAGTGTTCTCATGCAAACTATGGTTGCCTGCGTAATGCCTGAATACCGGCTCCCGACTTATTTTTGCGTTCAAATCCCCAACTATGATTTTAACGTTTGAGGGTCCTCTCGACTTGTTCGAAGTAAGTCTCTTTTTCTTCGTCTGAGGACACCTCCGTAGGTCCGTGAACGTTAATGAGGTTCGTAAATTTGCCTCGCACGCGAAGGGTGCATAGCCTTTCGATTATAGCGTTTAAGCCGATGATGGTAGGATTCATTTTTTCGCTGACCCGAGCACATAGTGTTTTGTATGACAGCTGTAGTATACGTCAAATTCTTTCTTCTGTAAAACACCATTCCCTGTCCATCTGATTTCTTGAAGTGCTGTTATGTCAGCTCTATATTTTGACAGGGCATCGGCTAGCTGCTGAGCAGCTCGAGCTCTATAGAGCGATCGTACGTTCCATGAGAAAATTCGTAAATAGTTTTGCCGTTTTCGTTGCGTGGGTTGTCGTCGTGAGATCAGTCCGTTTCCGAGGCTTGTTGTCGGGTTCGTAATTCTAAATTTTACGGAACAGGGAATTAACCTGTTGCCAACCTGAGGAACCAGCCTGATCATTAGTAGCCAAACCTTTTTTAAAAGGCTTGTTAGGTACTAGCGGCCGCCGCAAAGAGGCTATGATCACACTTCCACCAGTCTTGAATAGTTACGGCACGTGCATGTTTTCGTATGCTACATGTTATTCCCCCTATTCGTCTGATGGCTGACCGCCATGGGTCATAATACTTTATCTCAAAATACTGTATTTCAAAAAACTGTATGATCAAAATACTGTAAGTCGAAATTCTGTGTTTCAAAATACTGGTTTATGAAAATTCTGTATTTCAAAATGCCTGCTTACAGCACAAAACAAAAAAAAAAAAAAAACAAAAACAAAATCAATCCTTTCCTGTTCTTATTTCTCTCATTTTCTACTTTTTAATTGTTTTTATCTCTCTCTCTCTCTCTTGTTTTGATCATAATTCAGAATTGTAGAAATAATTGCACCAAACTAATTGATCTGTCAAAACTTCTCGTGTTCAAGCATTTCGTTGGTGTTTAAAAAATTGTGTAAATTTAAGTAATTAAAATGCTATTTTATTTTAAAATTAATATATCGATTGTGAAGTCAAATAAAAAAAAATAATTTTTGAGATACAGTATTTTGCTCATACAGCATTTTGAGATGAAGAATTTCGAGATACAGTATTATGAGATACATAATATTAACCATACAGTATTATGACCATACAATATCATACAGTATCATACAGAATTTTGACCATACAGTATTTTAAAATACAGCATTTCGACCCGTTCCCGTTCTCACGAATTAAAATGTATCGTGTGAATCCCCCTTGTTTATTCGGTATTAAACAACCTAGACTTACCTTCCAATAAAATATCCTAATGAAGTCTTCTTTCTTTGATAACTCAAACATTTAATGCGTCTTTTTTTGTATCTATATCCAGCGGACTGTTGCTTTCAAATCTAACAAACCACAGGGTTTTTTTTTCTTGTTATCTCTTACACTCAAGAAAGAAAAAGTATCCTTTAATTCCCATAAAATTACCATAACAGCGACAATCTTACATGAAATGTTTTGTATTTTATCAATAGCCTTAGCCGCCTACAAACGATTATGACCGTCATAACAAGGCGTAACTCTGCGATTATCTGTTTAAGATATTTTGTCCTTACTGTCATATTATTATCATGTAAATTAACATACCAAATTGATGCGATAACACTCAGAATATTTCTTCTTTACATTTTTCGAGATGAGGATAATGTGCTTGTAAAAAATCCTCCGTTGAGAAGTGTAACAAGGAAGGGCAGGAATCCTTGACAACGGAAATTTGTTTGGTATTTTTAACGAATTTTTCCCAACAATGTATTTGACTATTTCATTGAATTTGATTGTGTATATAAGAACATTTGGAGTAACATGAGCTTACAAAATTTCTATTTACCTTGTTCGTTGGACATAAATGTTTACAAAGCTTACTTTAGTTTGGATAATCAAAAATGTAAGCCTTTGAAAACAAAGCTACAAGAGTCCGATATCATCCCTACACAACCAAGCACCTTACGATTACTAGCCTTGGATAAGATTGTTGACAATTGGATTGGTATACTATATTAAAAATCAGAAATCTAAGGAGTATTAATGATTCATGAACTACTTTTAGAAATGCCAATATTTCAAGAAATTACAAAACAAGTTGACAGGAATTATATTGTGGACAACTTAGCTTTGAATATTCCAATCAAAATATCCAGTGCTCATATCAAAGATGACTTCTTTTGGCGGAAATCTTACCATTATCGATGGAAAACATTACCGATTGACGTAGAAAGTCGACATTGGATAAACGTATACATGGAAAAACATTTGCAAGAATATCTTGAGAATGCAGATATTTGTGATTACGACCAAGAGAGTGTTCAAACTGTTTTGGATATTTGTGCTCCTTATATTAATAGACTCCAAATAGATTTTCTCCAGCCGTCAATGAGTGAAAAGAATGGTAAGAATCTTAATAGATATTTGTAAGATTTTCTCCTAACAAGAGTTTTATACATTTTTAGATCATATTCCACTTGATTATATTTTGAGCAGCCTCCCAGAAATGAAATCCCTTAGAGTTACTTACTGCACAAAGACTATCGAAACTAATTTCTATTTAGGGTGTTCATCATTTTCAAGAAACGATATAACTAACTTTGCGATTGGCTTAAGTAGTTGCTATGAATTGAAAGAGTTTTGGTAAGATTTATTCGTAAAACATGTAAAATGTATGTAAATGTAAAACATAATTTTTAATAGGCTTCATAGCGTTAAACTTGAGCCGTATCAACTTGCTTTTATTTCAAAATCTCTTGATAAAGGCTGCCAGCATTTGACAAAATTGGCAATAACTAATTGTGCTATGCATGATGATGGTTTGCAGCAGTTTTTGGATGGATGCACTGTCGAGTCTTTTCCAAACCTGAGAACTCTTGACTTGACCAATAATATGATATGTAAGTACTGTAAAGCAATAGTGCCTTAGCTTGACGATTATGTACACAGAGGGTGGAATGCGACAAGCTTTTTCTTAGTCTCAAATCTTATTTTTCTGCGATCTCATCTCATCTCTCTCATTTTCAGAATCAATTAATGAAAAATAAAATTATTTTCCATACGAAATCTAGAATTAGCTCAGAAACATGAGATTTGAGACTGAGATTAAGCTTTCGCATACCACCCAGAGTTGTTTGTAGTGTGTTGTCTTGTCAGTCTTGTCACGTTTATAATTGAATAATGAAGAGGTAGTAAGTTATGCAGTCTAACGAGGCGTATTTTCCAATACAAGCTACTGCAATTGGAATGCTTTTTTTTCTTATGTTAATTGACATGAATAAAAAATTGGAATTTTCTAAAGCTAGCGAAAACACTGCACGTGAATAGCAGTCTCGTAGGATCAATATTGCCTTCTTTGCATTCAAATGTAAGTTCTAGTTTGCAATTGCTAAGGCCAATTGGGAGACGAGGAGCTGCGTTAGAGCAGGACCCGATAAATTCCCGTTTTAGTACATAAGATCAAGTCATCGTTTGGGAAGTTAATCTTGTCATCTTGTGCCATCTTCATATTAATGTGTGATGTATTGACCGTTAAGTTAATTGCAACATTACTATCTTTATTTCCTTAAGTTAAATTGAGAACTGGAGATAGATATTGCCACTGTAACTTCAAAATGTGTGTCTCGACTCCCTTTTAGAGATGCTTAAGCTAAGCTCTGAAAGAGTCCAGTATTAATGTGGCCGATTTTAGCTGTATTGGAAATAGCATCATCGCAACTAATTCCTTAAAAAGTGAATACTTATTGGGATGTGTATTAAGCCCATCAGCGGTTTACAGGAGTTGCAGGATAGCTAATTGGTTTTAGACGGTAACAGCATACGAGGTCTTCGGATTGCTCAGTATATCTAGAAAATAGTTTTTGTATTGGGTTGCATAAATTTTACGCTTCAAATGCTTTATTGAAAACTCTTAACGCCAGGTAAGTAGGTACATTGTAACAATCTTAAATCCTGAAATGCAGTTATATTAAGAGCACTTTCAGCATTATTTTTCCAAATTTTATCAAAATTGTTTTAGTTAAATTTTTCACAATTTTCTGGAAAACTGATTCACTTCGTGAATCTAATATGTACTTTCAACGTTTTTTAATACAACTGCATTTCAGGACTTTGGCTAAAATGTTTAGCTAAGCCAAGTAAAAACTAAAATACGATGACACAAAATTTAATGAATTAGATTTTTTTTGGTCCTATAGTTTGCAACAAGAGACCCAGAGAGAGACCCAATCCTGCATTTAATTTTTTCAGTGGACTAGGTCTAATGGAAAAGCCAGACAAAAAAAATAAAAGCGCCAAATACTAGTGAAAAAGAGGACAGTTGTGAAATTGATTGATGGTACGATAGAGAGCGAAGTGGCAAGCCTTATTATATAAGTAACAATTTATACCCCAACATTTTTCCAAAACAGTTCATAGTTTACGAGAAATAAGCAAAAATTTTATTTTCAAACCCACATCCTCCTCAAATAAATTAAGCCTTAGTCCGAACCGAATTTCGGGTGCTTTGTATGATTTGCTCCATATACATCAAAATGAAGGTCTCCACCAAAATCCAGGCTTAACCGATTTGCTTCAAATTTGATACGAAGGGTTGTAGACAATGCCTTAGAGGTGGAGTTAGAATTTTTTTTATGGATATTATAATTATTATGTTATAAAACCAGGTTATGTACGCATTTGTTCCTCATATGGAATGCCAGAGTGTTTCTAATATGGAATATGATTTCACATTAGAACCTAAGATAGTATTCAATATTGGGAACAAGGAAATTCTCTAAACTATGTCGAAGTCAAATAAAGGGCACTACTGGGTCGCACAAAATAGCTCTTGGAGCAAGTTACTTTCGTGTTTACGACTGGAAAATGCATTTGACTAGTATTTTTTTTTATAAAACTTATTTTGGCTTGAATCTTAATTAAAAGTAATTTTAGCACTTTTATTTAAAAATCATATAGATACGATTTTGTTTTTAATTAAACTTAATTTTTGTGTTACACCTGCCGGCAACTTGCCACATAAGCAAATTTTTGCAACCCAATCGTGGTCTTTATTTTTTTCTAATTTTCGTTGACTTATTTGATAAAAAACCAAAATGATGGAAAGGCCGGCTTTAGAGAAACTAATAAGATTGTATTGCATGTATTGACAAATTTTTAAAATAATTTTGTTTCAACATAGTCGCCACACATAATATGAACATCGATCCGTTCCTATTTTGAAACATTTTATATTAATAGTCAAAGTTCATTGCACCAATAATGATACACAAATATGTTTTCAAATTATTTTCTTAGCTCCTGAAGGAGCATTTATTCTTAGTCAAGCCCTTCAAGGTAGACAATTGGAAACATTAGTTCTACGATTAAATCCAATTGAAACTGATGGAGCAGCAGCCATATTTGGAGTTGTTCAGCACTTACCGCTCAAAGATTTGGATGTAAGTGGATGTTCTATGACGAATACAATAACAAAACTTATAATGCAATTAATTGTACAAAATGAAACGATTATGAACTTGAATGTATCAAATAATGTTTTAGAAGAGGTAATTAAAAAATGTTCGAAACGAATTCCTACTTATGTATGTAATTTGTGTTATTTCTTACAGAGCTTCGGTGAGAAAGTCTGCAAAATTGTGGGATTCAATAAAGTGTTATGTCAATTAGACCTCCGAAATACTGGTGTTAAGATAGATACTAAGAATACAATTATAGAAGTATTAAAGCTAAATAAATATTCTCCTTAAATACAAAGAATGATGTTTCATCCTGAAAATCATCATCATCATCATCCATCCTTAACCATAATAAAAATTACCACACCACCGTCAAAATAGATTCCGTCAAAGTCATGTCGGCCAACAATAATCCCACCATAATCCGTAGTAAATTTACCTCTTAATACCTAGATATTTATTTATCTTTGAGATACACACACCTTTTTTGTGGGATGTTGTTTTTTTTTTCTACGAGCCATTCGAGGATATTGGTTTTTTGCTTATATAAAAGCTATTCAAGTAAAGGTGATGAAAGGTGCAAAAAGCAAAAGTTGGGTGCCTTTGTTAAGCCTGTGGGATGCCACTTAACTTTGAAGAGGCACAAATGATGAGGGAGGATTTGCTAATGCTATTCAAGAAATGGCAAAATATTATTTTATTGAGTCATTCAAGGATTCTTGGGAGGATATTTTCATTGATTTTATGGCATTTGAGGTGGCAAGTTGATTGCGATAAAAAAAACTGTTTATAAGTTGAGAGACTAAAGTTCTTTTACATTGGGTTGGGGTGGGGAGGAGCACAATAATAAAAACAATTGGATTTTTTTTAAATTTTTACATTGAAAAGTAAAAATGACGTTCTTTAAAAAAAACAAGAATATATGAGATATCAGTACAAAGATTAGAAAGACATGTGACATGTTACCGTAATTAATATTTGGTTGCTTTATTTGGAACACTATAGCAGCACAGCAACGTTGCATCTATATTTAACCAGGTGTCAAATAGATCTTTCTGCTTCCTGCATGATCTAGACATAAAGGTGTGAAATGTGGTGTTGTGCTATTTTTTATTTTTTATTCGAGAAGCACGATTCTCGAAAGGGGATCTTTCCTTTTTTTCGTGTCTGTTTTTAGTGTGTGTTTTAATAAAAGTCGTTTATTTTGTTAGTTTGTTTCTTTTATTAATTAACTTAAATGTTCTTATACACTTTTATACACTAACTAGCTGACCCGGTGAACTTCGTATCACCTAGTTCGTTACTTACAACTTTTAATTTGTGATTACTGGTTGCACTATGTACGTTTAAGATGTTTCGTTATTTACTCAAATTTATTCATAACTAAAAAAAAAAATTGAAAAACAGTCGCCTTGACGGGCCATTCCTCCAACTTCCCACTATTTTTGGACATTAAGTGCATTGTATTTTGTGAATCTTAGTGCTTCTGACTTTGCAAAGCTTTTAATGAAAAAAAAAACATTATTTTTTGAAATTTTAAATTAAAATAAGCTGACTCGGCAAAAATTGTTTTGTCATTTATATTATTCCTAGAAAACATTTTTTTAGTTCAATAAAAATAAGTATCTACTATAAGTATGTGAGGATGTACTTATAATCGAAAGCGTTATAAGCAATAAAAGTATGCTTTATTTAGGTTAATGAATTAATATTTATTAAAATAACTACTATATTTTGAATTATAATTTCTGATAGCTATCTAATCATTAATTACTATCAATTATGGCAGTTGAAAAAAAAAATTAATCTCTCAGTGCAACAGAGTGTACAATATTCTTTGTTAGTCCGTCTTTAGCCAACACAAACAAACTGGATGGTTTCCCCACGCGAGAACATGCCACATATAGTTGTCCGTGGGAAAAGCATGGTGTTCCCAAATCTAAGCCACATACAGACAATGTCTGGCCTTGTGACTTGTTGATTGTCATAGCAAATCCCAATCTAATTGGGAATTGAGTGCACATTTTCGTCTTGAAACTTGCCATTCAAGATGATCGCTTCAATAACGTTTTTCATTAATTTTTTAATGACAAATCGTGTGCCATTACACAGCCGTGGTGGGTTTAAGTTACGAAGCAGAATAATCGGAGATCCAACCTTCAATTGTAAATGAATTTAAAAACTCAATTGGATAGTTCACAGTCTCGTTGGTATCACAAACTGCATCGAAAGATTTGTATGACACCAAGTACCCAGGCAACAATTGTTGTATCTTTAAATTTAGCCCATTAACGTCCACATTTTTAGCAGCCAAAATTGCTCTTTCTGCCAGCCACTTAGGATTTGCATATTGTGTGTGTACGTCGGGAAATACGTGATCGATAAGAATATTTTGCGAGTCGATGATTGTGCAGAAGTCGGTCTGTAATTTTATGCATCCAGTATTTTCATGTACAGCAACTTTCCCATTTCCAATATCTAACAGTTGTTTAGAGAAAGTTTCGGTGGATGGATCCAGAAGCAATTGAACGCGCATGTTCACCCTCAGTTGTACTTTTTCAACGTTACGCCATAGTCGCGATGATTTTAAGCAAGCGTTGATTTCATCAGCGTACGTTGAACGTGGAATAACGGGAAGTGTTTGTCTGAAATCACCTGAAAGGAGTAATAAAGTGCCGCCAAATAGTTTATCGTTGTTTTTTATATCCCTTAATGTCCTATCTAATGCCTCAAGCGAATGTTTGTGTGCCATCGTGCATTCATCCCAGATAATTATTTTACATTGTTTCAGCACTGTGGCCATAGACGATTGTTTTATTTATGTTGCACACTGCATCTGGATTACTTTGAATGTTCAACGGCAGCTTAAATGCTGAATGAGCTGTTCTGCCTCCATCTAATAAAGTTGCTGCAATGCCAGAAGATGCAACGGCCAATGCGATGCCATTTTTTGATCGTATCTCGGCAAGAAGTAGCGAAATAAGGAATGTTTTTCCAGTTCCACCTGGTGCATCCAAAAAAAAAGAATCCTCCTTGTCCTGACGAAACTGCCAGCATGATGCGGTCGTAAATAATTTTTTGTTCATCATTTAGTAGTGGAACATTGCGACTAACAATGCCTGCCATTTTTACAGTATCGTACTGTAGTTCACGATTTATATCTGTGTTGAGTAAATCAGATGGACTTCGATTCGGTGAACTCATACCGAAATGACTGATTGGTAAATTCGCAATAGCGATGCAAAGATCCTCGATAGCAATCAATGCTTCATTGTACATTGCATCACTGAATAACATCGTTTAATCGTTGTACCTTGTACGATGTCGATACAATATATCATCAGTCATTGAATCTTTGTGATTATCCCACAACATTTGTGCTCGGGCCGGGAAACATGTAGTCAGTACTATAGCAAATAGTAAACGAATTTGTGTTCCTGTGCAGTCTAATGCTGCTTCAGCAAGCATAATGTCCCAATGATTGTCGTCTTCTAGCAAACCTAAAGCAAGGCATGCATCTTTATACGTAGGATACTGTTGTCCATTTACCTTACGTATATCTTGAAATGACAATGGTCCGGTGACATTAACCAACAACAGCCGCAGATAAAAGCACTCAGTCTGTCTTGGATTGACTGTATATACACGACCCAAACTATTTGATTTGAATATACCGGGGCACGCATCAACTGGTGTCCCTTGCCTGCGGGGCATCCATTTTTTCGATTGAGCCCATGAAAAATACTTTGGAACTTCAGAATAGAGCAGTGTTTGTGTGAAGGCACCAAAAGAATCCGCACGATTGCACAGTTCAAAAAATTTGGTGAGCGTAGTTTTTGGTGGATTTATAGCACAATCAAGCGCTGTTTCGTTCGTAAAATATACGCGCTGGCCGTTTTTAAGATGGACAGCTAAATGGATAACTGCTGGATCCCGTTCATGAATTGGGAAACCGAAAATACGCCAGACAGCTTCATTGGAACTGATATACCGGCCAATTTGGTAATTCGTAATTTCATCATTTTGATTCAACGGAGGAGCATGTACATTAGTATTTTCAATTCTAAATACAGCCATATCACTTCCCTTATTCACATACTTGCAAATATATTTGATACTCTTCACCGAACTGCATGACTCAACATTAATATGGGCATTGAATGTTTTGCTCAGCAGAGGTGAATATGGTACCACCCAACGATTATCAATGTCGATGTCTGCATTACTGATAGTTTTAATGAAAGATTGTCCGCCATTTTCGGTACTTCTTCGACGATATATTGGATATCCTTAAACATGTGTGATCGTATCGTTAGTGAAATCTTTAGGAAAACGCTTTGTACATTTTCCGTCTACCATGCAAGGTGATGAACGATTCAGATCTCCACACGGACCATGAATCATGTTTGTAGTAACAATATCAAACAGTAATTGATCAGTAGACGGATCTGGAATCTCTGCAGAAATTAAACTATCGATGTCTTCAGAACGTATTTTGTCGACGAACCAAATTAAAATGTGAGCATGAGGTAATCCACGCTTTTGCCACTCAACTGAATACATCCAACAACGTGTGGGGCCAAATACATGCAATTTTGTAATAAAGCTGATTAAAGACTTTAATTTTTGTTTGAACACACGTGCTGTAATGTCATGACGATGTATTACATTTTGTCCTGGTAATAGCAACGATGTAATTTCCTGCCATTTTGGATTACATGTAAAAGTGATGAAAAGACACGGTCGTCCATATTCACGTACGAAAGTCATAGCATCCTGTATGAATTCTTGCATGTGACGTGGACTTCCTACGTACGATGATGGTAAGATAACAGAGTTACCAATTTCGGCAGTGTCAGCGTTGTTCGCAATAGCATCTCGCAAGTGAATATATTCTTCCGCACGCAGCTTCTGTTGATTATATCGCAAGTATCGTAGTCGTTCACTCTCTATCTTCACATACATGTCGACCATAAATTGTTGGCAAAGCTCACGACATCGTAAAATGATGTTGTCTCGGCCGCGTCTAATCATCAAACGATATGAATAAAAATCCTTCGAGCTAACGTTCTTATTTGTTTCGGTTCCTTATTTAAATTAATTGAAGATTTATTCTTTAATAATAAAATAATTATGTTCTTAACAATGAATGAATTACCTGTTACGGGATCTCGTTGTTTAATGTTTACGCAATATCCATCTTGACCGTTCCAGAAAATTAGTGGATATTGGAGAGCGTCATATGAACGATGGGTATCACTGATGAACTGAAGATGATTATTTCTTTTTCGAATCACAATTTGTCGAGTAGCTGTACGGTCGCCAACCATGATTCCAGCAACGTCGTCAACAACAGGTGCGTTGAATCTACGTACATGCTCTCCAGCTGGTGTTCTATCAGGATTGATGACAATAGCGTGATTGTCACTTTGTAGCTTGTGCATGTGTGATTTGAAAAAAATTAATAATTCATTGTGCTCATTTAACAGAGCGTCCAGCTCGCTGACGACACGCCTGGCAAAAGGTGAATTAAGATTATGGTAGTCGCAACGTGCGTCCACGCGATTGGCGAGTGCACGTTTGGAGTCCTCGCCACCTATAAAGTATATTTGTAAAAATTTATGAGATTCGTTTGGCATTGGCAGCAATGAGCCCACTTTGTGATAAACTTGGCCTTTGATTTTAAACGTGGAATTAAATTGTTGACCGTTTGCAGCAACATTGTTAACTATTTCTGTTGCTCCAAACGATGTCATTTGAAAACATGAATTGAATGTGCGAATTGACTTCAGGAACAGACTGGAATCAGGATCTGTACCGATAAGTAAACCGTGCAATGGTTCAGGTGGTGTTTCAATTTCGGTTAGTTGTACTTTTCCTGATGAGCAACACATCCCAACTGGCTCATTTTTAAATTTAAGTGCATGACAATATTCAACATCAGGCTCGTACTGGAACGCTATTCGAAGAAATAAATCTGATGAAAATGCTCGATAAACTTGTTGGCGTTGTTGGTCGATTCCTCTACATCTGTCGACTATGAATCTACGCCTTCTTCTTCGTTCTAGCTGCCTTTGTTGATTTCGTTCATCTCGTGCCTCTTGCGATTGTTATTCACGTAACTGCATCATTCTTACATTCACATCTGCATTGTTTTTTTGGATTTGTTCACTTGATCTTCGTGCTCTTATATCTCGTGCGGCTCTGGAACTGATCGTTCGACGACTCAAATTGGCCCCTTTGCGTTTTGGTGTTGGCATTAGTAAAATTAAAATGAGAGAAAAATTAAAATAATACGTATGACAGTAACTGCTACGATAAAGTAAAAAATTAAAAAAAAAAAAAAAAAAAATTAAAAAAAAAAAAAAAAATGTAGGGGTGGACTACCCTTAACATTTAGGGGGATGAAAAATAGATGTTGTCCGATTCTCCACCCTGGCCGATATGTATGCTTCGGATGACGCAGGAGATAGCCGTTTCGGAGGAGATAGATTACAAACACCGTGACAGGAGAATTTTATATATAAGATATAAATATTCAATTATTCAAAAGAGTTCGATCTTAGTATAGTAGGAAATAGCAAAGAAATAGTAGAGAACCATTGATTTTATTAATTAACTTAAATTTTCTTATACACTTTAAACACTAATATAAATATTCAATTATTCAAAAGATTTCGATCTTAGTATAGTAAGAAATAGCAAGGAAATAGTAGCGAACCGTCCGACGTCAGAAACCAGAGTGTCTCATGTCTTCTCCTCGTCAACCGACTCGAAAAAACGAAAAGGAAAATCTTGCTACATCAGCAAAAGTGTACCAGTGTGTAGATAATTGGGATCAATGCACGTTTAATGGATTTGGTAAAGGTAGTGCATTGATTGGAAAAATGAAAATGAGGATTCGGGAATTTGGGTTTTATTTCAATGGGCAATGTAATTGAAAAAGTTTAATTTAAATGGAGCGATCGTTGATCGCAAGGTTGGTGACTTTGGAGTCGAATGGAATTTGTATTGGAAAAATGAAAATGATGATTTGGGAATTTGGGTTTTATTTCAATGGGCAATGAAATTGAAGAAGTTTAATTTAAATGGAGCGATCGTTGATCGCAAGGTTGGTGACTTTGGAGTTGAATGGATTTGTATAGGTAATTAAAAGGAAATGATGATGTGGGAATATTAAATGGTTTTGGGTTGAATGAAAGGAAATTAGGTGATAGGGTAATGGATGCAGGAGGTTGTAGAGTGCGTACTTTACAACAGTGGATCCATGGCCCATTTTATACAATAAATTGGACTTGCTATATTCCATAGCGAGAAAAACTTGCCTAAACCTTATGTCGAGTTGTTTGTCTGCTGTTTCTTTTTGTTATTGAACATATTAATAAAAATGCGTTCATAAAAATGTTCAGTGCAATAAATGGTCGAACTAATTGTGTTTAATGGGATTATCAAGGAAAATATCGCCTAAATTTATCTAATTCAGTGGTGAGGAAAATTGTACTGAATTTCATGAAAGTGTACTTGTGTACTTGAGCACATTCAATTGTGTCGAAAAAAGTACAATTGTATCGACTTTTCCAACCTTGATAGGTAGTCTAAGCAATTTACTTTTCTCCACGCTTTCGTAGGCAGTCCATCGACATCCAATATCCGGCCAAATCCGTCCAAAGTTTATTTAGTTCGTTCCTTCCTTGAGTACTGTTTGGTATATGTATCCTTTTGCCACATCTGGACGCTCATGCATAAACTCTAATAAGATTTGCATTTGCGATGGTAACGCATACCTAAAATATTAGTTTATCATCACAATATTGTTTTATTTTATTTACATATATATATATATATTATACATATGTACTTACATTTTCGAAATCAATCAAAAAATATTATCCACTCTTTATCACAATGACAACAAAACTGAAATTTTAATATTTGATCGATCTGATATTTTTTTCAGAGCCTCTCAAACTTAAACAAATGAAAACGATAGACGACACGATAGCGGTAGTTTTACGTGAAGTAGTTTATTGACGATATCGGTCACAGCTATCGCCTAGATGATATAAGTGTCTGGAAAATTGTGTGATGAGAACGAGACTCCAAGTTTCAAGGAGCAAATTAAGCCCTGTTCTGTGGCCTCCATGGGCCTATGACACAAAAAGACAAGTTGACAAGTCTAAATTCTTTTGTTCAACTATGCTTGCCTAAAAAGAACAAAAATGTATTTTGTATGTTCACAGACTTATTTATATGTATTTTGGTTATAGAATTTTTTATAAGTTGAAGGATTTTCTGTAATTTTATGTTATAAAGGCAGAACCATAATAGAAGAATTAGTACGTACGGTGCCGAACGAAATTAACGACAACAAGGAATTTGTATAGTGCGCATATAATGTCGGATTGCTCAGTTTCGGCAAGTTTTCGTTCACTTTTGCCTCCGTACGTAAAGAGCGCTCCAGAGAGCAGTTTACGTACGTAATTCTGACAGCCAGATAAATACATGTGAAATTGGCTTGCGTGTGCGTTCGACCATTATGGTCGACTGAAGTTTCGTTTGCTTACGACTATTATGGTTGGCCCTTAAGCCTTAGATATTTGGGATTGTGCGTTTGAAGAAACATACACCATCAACTGTTTCTAATGGGGAAAATAATGTATATTTACGTGTTTCAAATTGTGAAAAAATTGTAAAAAAAAAAACATAAACAAAATAGTTTCAAATGTAATTTTTCTTTAAAAAAACAAAACAAAAGCAGAATTAACATCTAAGCAGAATAAGAAAATTGTTCAATAAAGCGATCCAGTATAATATCCCCGATGAATTTTTCATTTTCAAAAATTGGCAGTACTGCTGACAGCCAGTATGAAAAAGTTTATGAATAACAAAACGTTGAAAATCAAAATCGTTTCTACGTACTATAAAATGGACATTTTTTTAATGGTAAAGTATAGAACAGTATTAAATGTATTTTATGATTAAAAACATTCTTTGCACTTTTAATGTGAACTTATGGACTCGAGTGAAAACGAAGAGATGTAGGAAATGCTTTATAATTTTGATGATAACAGCAGTTCAGAATCTGACGAGGTACAACAACAAATGCATGCGATAATCAATATTTTTTTAGAAACTATAGATGCATATTCTGAAGATGTTTAACAATGGAGTATATTATAATAAGAAATAAGTAAATATAAAACAATGTATGGAGATGTCCTTAAACATTTGTAATCCGTAAGATAAAAGACGCTGAACGTCTATATTCAACAAAATATTTTCTTTCAGGCTCGATACTACAAAAACAAGTCTAGGTGCAATAATGCACCTAGACCATAGAATAATAAATAAATAGAACATCAACTCAGGAGGCTCCACCCACTCTTGCCTACAAAAAATTTCAAGACTAAAAACTTAGTAGGCGGGAATTTTTAGAAAATTATTTATAAAATTAATAATATGTGTTCTAATATTGTAACAAAATTCATACTAAACAAATTAACAAGTTTTCGACTCAGCGGAGATGTCTATTGAGCAGTTGGTCACAGATAATATAGTGGGCCGGAGGGATACACATTGCGGAAAGGAGAAATAATTAACTGTTATTTTTATATTATTTCGCAATCTTGAACTTGAACGTCTGCTTTCAGTTTCAGTGGTGTTAGTTAAATTATTTTTTTTTTTATAATATGCGCGCACTCAAGGGGTATTCATAACCCTTGTGATGATTTAACACAGTGCGCGACTTAAGTAGAAATAAAGATATGAAAGTTAAAAAAAAAACTTTATTCATAATAATTGAATCTTAAGACAGAACGTTACATTTCGCGGTTATATTTTAGACTAAATTAATAATATTAATTATTGGTGGAGGCCGCCTCAGGTAGCTGAACACTAATCATGTCGTCAGCGTATTTCGTAGTTCCTGGAATTGTTATTGCGACCAATCGATTGCAAAATTGGTGGCTCGTGTTGCTGACGATGGAATATTCGCATTTGTCAATAATATGACATCCGTTCCGTCTGGGGTTGCTAACCTGGACGTAACCTCTCCCTCCTTTAGTTTGAAACTCTCCTGAGTTACATATAATGTTTGCTTTAGCTTTTTAAACTTAATGTATACATAAATTATTATAGCCATGATTGAAATTAATACAAATATACCGATACATACATTTAATAAAACGTGATTTTTTTGTTTAAATTTGAGTTCGTTAATATGCTCTATATTTTCAATTTGTTTCATAATAATATCATTAAAACTAAGTTTTTCCTTTGTCATATTAAGGTTAATTTCGTAAGGAATAATGAACCTTTCTTCAAATATATCTTTCTTGTTTACAAATGTTTTGTTTTTGAATTTGATTTCACAATTGTTAAAGTTTAATAGAAAATTTCCGTTTAATTTTATAATTCTTTCGTCACAAGAACTTGACAAATTTATATTTTGAACATTCTTTAATAAAATCAATCCATTTTCTATTTCAAATGTTTTCATTTGGGAATTCTTTGTTTTCATGCAAATGCCATTATATAAACATAAATTAGATTTTTTCAAATTTTTAAAGTCAACATTTTTTTCATATTTGTATACAGTTTCATTTAGTTTTATATTATTAAATTGATATAAAATTTTGAATCTATCTTTTTCAATAGTTTCTTTTAAAGTTAAAAAGGTTTGGTTAAAACTATTATTAATGAAAACTTGTTTGTTATTTTGAGTTATAAGTTTGTGATTATTGTCGTCAGTAACTTTTAGATGTTCTTCAATGTTTCGTCTGTCGTCATCGTCCATCGTTCCGTATAACCATTTCAAACCTGTCCCTACTATATTAATAAGACCTCTTGTATGTCTGTGTGGAATAATAGTGTGTATTTTGTATTTAAGTGAATCTAATTCGTGAATCAAAATTTCTTTTCCGTTTCCTACTTGAATATTAGAAAGATTTTCTTCTAGGTCTGAAATTACCTTCAAAATTTCTGTTGGGTTAATAATATGTAGAACAAGATCATATGTTTTTACTATTTCAACGTTTCCAAGTTTTATTTCCGCAAATCCGCTGTCCGTATCAATTTTTTCTATAGTCAAGGTTGCCTCTGTTGTCATCAGTTTAAGTAGTAACACTAGTATGATCCATTTGGCCTGACAATTTAGTTGGTCTTTTTATATTAGAAGGATGTATGTTTTCTAGCTTAAGTTTTCTATACCTAGGTTCGTGTTTGTGCCTGAGTGCTTTATAATTTCTAACTAAACCTTCGTCTCTTTCTTCATTATATTCTTCTCTATCTTTATTTAGTTTGTTGATTACTCTATCTTTTATGTTTTTCATATTTGTCAGGACCTTTTCTTTATCTATTCTACCTTCTAAGACGTCTATTGGTTTACATTTAATTGATGAATGCACTGATTTATTGTACCACTCTACACACTTATATATTCTATCTTTTGTTGTTAGCTCTGATTTTTCTGCGGTGAGTACTCGCATTTTTTCGCAAATAGTATTATGAAACCTTTCGATGTCGGAGTTGCCAGTATGGCTGTTTGGTTTCGTAAAGTGTACTTCGATATTTTCTTGTCTTAAAAAATCTTTTACATTTGTGTTTTGAAATTCGTTATCTAAAACAATTTTATTAGGCTTGCCCTTAATTGAAAAGTATAATCTCAATTTTTCTTTGAGGGTAATGCTATTTTTGTCTTCTAAATAAAAGGCTATACAATGTTTTGAGAATTTATCTATAAAAGTCATAAAGTTGTTTTTGGAAATGGTGTAATTATCTGCGTGTACTATTTGATTGTTATCAGTTGGAGTTTCTGTGTGCTCGAATTTTGGCTTAATTGGTTTTCTATCGTACTTAGCCCGATTACACGTATCGCAGTTATTAATATATTTTTGAATCAATTCTTTAAGATTTTTGAAGTATATGAGTTTTCTTAGACCTGCGTAATTTTCGTTTATGCCTGCATGCCCTGTTTCATTTTTATGATATTTAGCTATCTGTTTAAAGGTATCGTCTTCATTTTTCATATTTTGTGCATGGTACATACATTTATAAAATTTTATTTGTTTTGTGGGGTCAAACAATTCGATCAGCTTTAATTGTACTAAATTGTACTCGTGTTCTGATAGTTCAGAAAAAATACCTATTCGTCCTTTTCTTTTTATAAATCTTCTAAATATGTCTATAAGTCTTTCTGCTTGAATATCTTCAGAATTAATATATATGATTCTTTTATTATTAAGTATTTCAATTTCTTTGCTTTTATTGTTCGTAAGCATAACTTGTGTATAAAATCTGTTTACTACTGTATCTAATATAGGGAAATGATCATTTTGTTCTTCTTCTTGTGAATGAATCGTGTTATCTATACTCATGTTATCAATTTCAAAGTTAAAATTTGGAGCTTTCTCTCCCTCCTCAGTTGTGAGCGTCTCGATCACATTTATTTCACCTGTTTCGCAATTAATTCGACTCATAAAATCTGCTGCTTTGTTTTCTTTCCCTTTTATATAATCTATACTAATGTTATATTCCCCGAGTTGTAGTAACCATCTCTGAAGTCTTTGATTTATATCTTTTCCCTTATGCTTTGTTTGCAACCATTTAAGTGGTTGATGATCTGTAAGTAAGTCAAAAGCTCTACCGTAAATGTAGGGTCTAAAATAGTTAACAGACCAAACTATTGCTAATAGTTCTTTTTCTGTGACGGAGTAATTCCGTTCATGATCATTTAATGTACGACTTGCGTAACATACTGGGTGTCCTTCCTGAGTAAAAACAGATCCGATAGCAAAATCACTTGCGTCGGTTGTGAGTTGAAATTTTTTGTTGAAGTCTGGGTACTTCAAAACCGGTGAATCTGTGAGGATTATTTTGAGTTTCTCGAAAGCGGCTATATAATTTGGATCATTCATATTAATTTTGGTATCCTTTTTGAGATACTTAGTCATTGGTTGCGCGATTTTCGCGTAGTCTTTAATAAATTTTCTAAAATAACCAGTTATGCCTAAAAATGACTTTATTTGTTTGGTATTTTGTGGTAACAGAAGCTTTTGAATGCTTTCAATTTTATTTTTATTTGGTTTTACCCCTTCCGTCGTTAAGACGTGTCCCAAATATTCTGTTTCTTTTGCAAAGAACTTGCACTTATCAACTTGAATTTTAAGGTTGTGTTGCCGTAGTTTATCCAGAACTTTTTGAACGCTAATAATGTGTTCTTTCAAAGATGAGCTAAATATTAGAATATCGTCTAAGTAGACGACGCATATTTGATTTATGCATTCTCTAAGAACTGAGTTAATCAATCTTTGAAAAGTCGCCGGGGCATTTTTAAGCCCGAAAGGCATTCTTGTGAACTCATAATGCCCGAGAGGAGTCGAAAAGGCTGTTTTTTTTCTATCCTCTTCTCTAACTAAAACTTGGTGGAAGCCTTTAGCTAGGTCTAAGGTTGTAAAGTATTGAGACCTTCCCAATTTATCTAGTATAGTGTCTATATTAGGAATTGGAAATTTGTCATCAATTGTGGCTTCGTTGAGCTTTCTATAGTCGACCACAATTCTCCATTTCTTTTGTAAGGAATTGTCTAACTTCTTAGGCACAATCCAAAGAGGACTATTGTATGGAGAATTACTTTCTTGAATTATACCTTGCGAAAGCATTTCTTTAATTTGTTTATTGATCTCTTGTTCATGGATTTGGGGGTACCGATAAATTTTTGCGTAAATTGGTCTATCTGTTGTAGTTACGATTTCATGATGAATATCATGTGCACAACTTAATTGTTGTCCTTCGCGAAAAAACAAATCTCTATTTTTCTTAAGGAGGTTCTCTAAGGTATTTCTTTCTTCTGTATTTAAATGATTACCAAGAAGACAATTTGGTACGTATTGGTCATTTTCTATATTGCTTTCTAAAATATGTATTTCTTCATACTTGTGAGGACATGCATTTAAAAATTTTATTTTATTCCCATGAATTTCTATGTATTCTTCCTCTAAATTAATTTTTGTATCTAAAGGTTTTAGTAAGTTCACTCCTAATATACCATCAAAATGTTTATCTTTAAAGGATGTAAGTTTCCAACACATTTGAGCTTTTTCATTGAATTCATTTGGTAGCTCTGTTATAATTTCGGTGTCTATTGTTGTATTCCCGTTAAGGGTATTAAATATTACTCTTTCTTTTAAAGGAATTCGTTTGTAATTTTGTAATTTGGTCTTGTCGAGTAATGTAGTAGTTGAACCTGTATCTATTAAACATTTTATTTTATTTTCTTCTATATTCAATTCTATTATCGGTAAGTCCGAATTGGAGGCTGTGAGTGAAAATTTACTTCTTCAACAGATTGTTGAACATGATCGCATTCCTTTGGTGTATGATTATTGTGTTGGCCTAATGCCCTCTGATTTAAATTATTATTGTTATTGAAATTGTTTCTATATTGACCCGAATTGTTACGATTTTGGTTAAAATTGTTTCTATATTGACCCGAATTGTTTCTATTTTGGTTAAAATTATTCCTATACTGACCCGAATTGTTTCTATTTTGGTGATAATATTGATCATTATTGTATCTATGATGTCTATACTGATCCTGTGGACTATTCTGAGCTCTGTTTGTATTGTTATTAGGGGTATTCGAATTTTTATGGGTTACTGGTATTTGTCTATTAAACTTCTGCCTACCTGCCTGGATCATACCCGTTTCTTCGAGCGTATAGTATGCGTCTCGTAAATTATCAATTTGTCTACTTATTACAATGCTAGCGTGATTAGGATCGAGTCCATTAATAAAAGTTTTAACTATCATGTTTTCATTAGCTACTGGTGAGAATTCATTTGGTTTTTCTATATCAAATTCGTATTTAGTATTTAATTTATCTAATATATCTCTAAGTCTTTCGAAATACTCACTAACATTATTGTTTCTGGTACTGATGGCTTGGTGGTGTAAGTTGTAGTAAGTTTCCCGAACTCCAAAGTTCCTGATCAATTCAGCTTTTATGTTTTCCCACGTTGGATTCGCTCCCAGCGTCCTTATTGCTTGTAATGCTGGTCCTTGAATTTTGTTTAACACATTCCTTTGAAGAATGTAAAACTCCAATGGTGTTCCCACAAAAAATGGCAAGAAAATCTCCACTTCCCTGATGAATGAAGTCAGGGCGTACTCTGATGTACCCCAGTATTCTCTGATCCTTGAGGATTCCTTCATCAACTCCGTTACTCCTATAGTAGCTGGTGCAGGACCTTGTGGTTGTGCTGGACCTTGTGGTGGAGCTTGAGCCTGTTGACCGTGATTGCCTTCGTCTGTTGTATTCTGCATCTTGATTTATTTTATGTTTTGTTTGATAATATAAGTTTATCACTTTGTTTGATAATATGAGTTTATCACTTTTAACTTTTCTCTTTATTTTATTCTTCTTTTTTTTTTATTATATTAATAGTTAATAGTCGAACTAAAATGATTTACAAACCGGCGACCCAATATTAATTTCAGTTTAACTTGGTATCACTTTGTTCACTCTTCACTGCCAATATTAATTTTAGTTTAATATGGTAGATATGTCACTTTGTTCACTATTTTGCACTATTTTTATTTTTGTTCTTTAATTTCAATCTTCGGATTGAAACCCTCTCGACTGCGCCACTTAAGTAGAAATAAAGATATGAAAGTTAAAAAAAAAACTTTATTCATAATAATTGAATCTTAAGACAGAACGTTACATTTCGCGGTTATATTTTAGACTAAATTAATAATATTAATTATTGGTGGAGGCCGCCTCAGGTAGCTGAACACTAATCATGTCGTCAGCGTATTTCGTAGTTCCTGGAATTGTTATTGCGACCAATCGATTGCAAAATTGGTGGCTCGTGTTGCTGACGATGGAATATTCGCATTTGTCAATAATATGACATCCGTTCCGTCTGGGGTTGCTAACCTGGACGTAACCCGCGCGGTTAGGACAATCGAAGGGTAGATGAAATAAGATAACGATGCACATTAGTTTTAAATGTCTAAGCCAGGGAAAAATTGAGCCGGGTAAAGCATTCCACATTCTTGTTGTGCGGTTTAGGAAATAATCTCTGTAAAAGGATGAGCATTCCTTGCAGCGCGAGTATTACGGTTGAATTGTTTCAGCGGAGGACACAAATCCTTTGCAAATTATTGAAGATTTCCAGTTGGAATCCGTTTGGAACAACTTTGGAGTTTTAAAGGAACAAACATATCCCGTTCCATTTTACACATCGTGTATTCAGGTAGAAAGACATTTTTCGTATTTTTTATTTACGTCGTCGTTGAAAACAATTAAACTAATTGGAGAAAATGTACCAGCACAATACCTATTAATGGAGGGAATATTTAAAAATTAAAATTGTCCATCAAGTGTGTTTTAAGCAGCTGTTACTGATGCGTTTCAATGTAAAAATCGCGCGATTTTAAATATGTAGAGAATATTATATATTTTTTATATCTTATATATAAAATTCTCCTGTCACGGTGTTTGTAATCTATCTCCTCCGAAACGGCTAGACCGATTTTCGTCATCCGAAGCATGCATATCGGCCAGGGTGGAGAATCGGACAACATCTATTTTTCATCCCCCTAAATGTTAAGGGTGGTCCACCCCTAAATTTTTTTTAATTTTTTTGGAATTTTTTTTTTTTTTTTAATTTTTTTATGATACAGCATACAAAAATACATACCCTTAGTTTTCACCCCTCTACGATCAACCCCTGTTTTTTATTTGTCAATTAAAAACTTTAATTTATTTTGCTAGGATTTTTTTTTTATTTTGTCATGAAAAAATTCATATTACTCTGATCAACCCAATTTAAATTGATCTCCCACCCTCAACGGTCGACAACTGATCAATTATCAATCGATCAGTTATCCCCGTCAGGTGTCACCACTCATTCAGCAAACATCACGGAGTAGGGATGAGGACGAAGTCGGTCTACTCTCTCACTCACTATACATTTTCAGCCATTTCTTTTGGTTTTATTTGTGTATCTATCGTAGCAGTGTAATTTTTCTGTGCAACTCTGATGTTAATTTTACTATCATTATAAATTAATCATTAATTTCCAGTGCAGTAATTATTTATCTACAATTTATTAATCTGACAAAAAATAGTTTTAACTCTCAGTTAATTAATTGATCTCATGTAAATAAACACTGAGTAAGAATTTTCTCTTAAGCGATAAATAGCTCGCAAACGGTTAAGACTTCAAAAAAAATCAAATAACAAATTGATTTTGTAGTAAATTTTATGAGCTATAATTTAATATAAGCTATAAGCGAAAGATAAAAAAGGGCCCTTATGACCCTCCCCTTTTCACGGCTCACCTTCTAGACGTCGGGACTTTTAGTATGTTAACTCCTTCAGCAGCCTGGACAATATTTCGAAGGAACAACTTATTTCTAACTCATGACCTTTCATTACAGTATGTATAGCTGAGTGGCGCGATACGGTTTTCGCCCTCTATCTCAAAACAGTTGAGGGCATGAAAAAAAATATTTCTTACGAAATTTGCCGCAAATTGTATGCTCTACAATTTTGATAATAGATGTCAGCATCACTTATTTGAGAAAAATCGAGATAATCGCGAAACACGCTGTTATTGTTACTTTTGACATTGAATAACTAACTTTTCGTAGTTCTGGGTCCGAGCCCTGAGTACATCTAATGTTTTTTCAGGGGTCCTGCTTCGGTCGAGGAAGTGACAAATTTTCCAAAACTATAATTGTCATGAAAAGTGCATCTCATCTTAGTCGTTCGTTTCGACGAAATATTGTACTTCCCCTTCAATCTTTGTAGAACTAACAACGCACACAAAAGGATTGGGTGTATGTCACTAGGCCGTGGTTCTTCGGAGTCGTCAGTGCCATTATCCTTTGTTCACAACTTTTAGTACGCCAATATGAAGCTGTATACGAGTTTCCAGGGTGACTCCTTATTTTGCCTTAAATCAGTAGGTACTATGTTAGCTTACTATGAAAATAATGTAAAAAGAACTACAAGTGTTTTAGTTAAAATCAGGTATTCGCACTTAATTTTCTGTGCGTTTATGAAAAAAGTTTGTCCTCTGTATGTGGCTTAGATTTGGGAAAAGCATCACGGACAACTATATGTGGCATGTTCTCGCGGGGGAAAACCATCCAGTTTGTTTGTGTTGGCTAAAGACGGACTAACCAAGAATATTGTACACTCTATTGCACTGAGAGATTAATTTTTTTTTCAACTGCCATAATTAACATAGTAACAATGTAAATAATTATTTTTGATGTTTAGATAGCTATCAGAAATTATAATTCAAAATATAGTCGTTATTTTAATAAATATTAATTCATTAACCTAAATAAAGCATACTTTCATTGCTTATAACGCTTTCGATTATAAGTACATCCTCACACACTTATAGTAGATAGTTATTTTTATTGAACTAAAAAAATGTTTCCTAGGAATAATATAAATGATGTTTGCCGAGTCAGCTTATTTTAATTTAAAATTTCAAAAAATAATGTTTTTTTTAATTAAAAGCTTTGCGAAGTCAGAAGCACTAAAATTCACAAAATTGTATGCACTGAATGTCCAAAAATAGTGGGAAGTTGCAGGGATGGCCCGTCAAGTCGACTGTTTTCCAATTTTTTTTAGTTATGAATAAATTTGAGTTAATAACGAAACATCTTAAACGTACATAGTGCAACCAGTAATCACAAATTAAAAGTTGTAAGTAACGAACTAGGTGATACGAAGTTCACCGGGTCAGCTAGTATATGTATATATATTAGATATATATTTACATAGAATATTTTGTAAGATAAATTTTTGTTTTTATTTTTAAATGTGAAGATTTAGTTGAAAACCATTCGTTAGTAACTGTTCGGCTGACTATGCATTAACCCACCTCCGCTTTTTTCCTTTTGTGAAGTCCGTGGCGCCTCGTATCGTTTCGCAAAGCAACCCCTGGCTAGGATCTTACATTTATCTTGTTGGAAAATAAAATACTTTTATCCTTGTAGATCTGATCTTCTGTTTTTACATTGTTAAGCAAAAATTACTGTAAATTATAAGGCAACATATTGTGTTGGTAGACGATCTGAAAGCGCTTGTTTAAAATTTTATAATGATGAAATATTTTTTATTCTGTCAAAAGGACAGTGCGAAAATACAGGGTAGGCCTGAGGTACAGGTTTGTTCGTTTACATTGGCATTTTGGTAGCTCATGTAAGAGTACTATCTATTAAAGAATTAGCTTGTCTTAAGCAACGCGTTAAGGGTTCATTGGTTCCATAATTAACCCTATGAAAAGGTACACAAAATAAACGAATACTTCGTAAACCACGACTTGGAACATGAAAACCAACCAACGAAAGTAAATGAGGGCAATTGATTTTATAATTAATTAAATCACTTATAAACATCACATCAAAATATTTACGGCGTGTTTCCAAGGATTGAATGCCCAATAGTAAACACCGTATTATATGATGGCATATCAACATTCCATTGTAGGATCCGAATTGCAGATCTAGTGAAACGTTTCTGAATTATTTCTATTCTCATTGAATGGACAGCATACATAGGATTCCAGATGGAAGAACAGTATTCTAATATTGACCGTACATAACAAAAATATAAAGATCTTAGATTAAAAGGATCTGAGAAGTCTTGTGAATTCCTAGAAATAAATCCAAGCATTGAACTGGCTTTGGAGACGACCGACGTAGTCAATGTGGTTGGAAAACGTGAATTTTAAATCAAAGATCACACCCAAATATTTTTTTTCGGTTACTTTGGATAGAGCAGATCTGTGTATATCATAAGAAAATAATATTGGTGACGTACCACGATGTATCATTTTTTCAACCATGGTAAAATCTATTATCATTATCTTTTGGCACTATGTACAGTACTTCAATACTGGTAACTCCTGAAAGACCAACATATTGTAATGGTAGAGAATGAGTCATTTGATATTTATAAACAACTTCGTTGAATGTTCCGCCTTGAGATTTATGAATTGTCATGGCACATCCTGATACTAAAGGAAAATGATTTCGTTTTGATTTAATTTTTTTGTTATTATTCATGGCAATGGTAGATGTTCTGCGTTCTATTGGGACGGCATGTTTATCAATATTATGTGCCGCAACGTAACCGGAAGCTTTTCGTCTAAGTTTTTCACCAACTTTTCGTGAATTCTCAAAAGTTAACCAAACTCGTGTAACTTCATTTTGTTCGTTTTGTTCAATATGTACTAATTTACCAACTGCACCGTTTGCCAATCCATCTGATACATCAACGTAATCAAGGCTGACGGCCGAGGAAGAGTTAGACGATTTTTCCGAGACGGTGTAGCACTGAACTTTCTTGGGGGTGGTGGATTGGCCAGCTCCAAAGGGCCAAACTACGGTGAGTGAAGTCACTACTTCAACTTTCACAATAAAATTCAATCCATCTGCTTCTGAAGGAACCAAAATGTTTTTTTATGAAAAGTTTATCGTATCTGGAAGTAAATTTTTGTTTTTTGCCTAAAAAAAATTATTAATAAACTAATTTATTTTTGTTTTAGTCAGTGGATTCATAAAGATGACATAGACATAGCATAAACGCTATGATTGTAAGTTTTCGGATTGCTGGGTTATTTTTTGACACTTCATTCTTTTTATTGTTCCAGATCTGTGACAAGAACACAAAAATTATGTCCATCAATGCAAAATATGGTGTAACTACTCATGACAGTTTTTTTTGGAGACAGTGTTCAAAGAGACAAATTAAATGTCGATTACTGTGCAGGAGGTACATCATCGTGGCTTCTCGATACAACTTTTCAACTAAGAAATCTAAAAGGTACCTGCATACTATAAGTATTTCTTAGTTTTATTTTTAAAGGTGACAGCGGCTATCCTCTGGAACCCATTTTTTCACACCCTACCGGAGTACATCAGAAAATTCCCCCGAAGCATTGTTTAATCATGTGCACTCTAAAGCTAGGAGCATTGTGAAACGATGCATTGGTGTGATAAAAGGTATTTAAACCTGTTATGTACAATATTTATAAAAAAATATTCTGGTTAGAGTTCGATGGTGTGCTAGAAGAAAGAAAATTAAGATACTCTCCAAGAAGATCAGCATAAATTGTTAATGTTTCAGCTGTTCTTCATAATATTTGCTGCGGGCAAAGGGTACCACTCCCAAAAGTTATAAAAGTTTCTTCATCTGAAAACAATTTAAACAACACCCTAGCAGAAAATTACAGCAATGAAGGAACAAGAATTAGAAACAGAATCAGAGACGACCTTTGGGCTTACCGTCCAAGGTATTAAATAAATGCAGAGAATGGAATACATAATTTAAAAGTATTATATCCTTTTTATACATTTGCAGGTATGTATATAAAAGTTTAATATATTTTCATAAAAAAAAACTAAAACTAAAACACCTTCAATAACAAAAAGTAAACAAAAGTAAACATAAACACAAATAAATACACAAAAATTAATTCAGTTCTTAATTCAAAATTTGCACACACTTTTCTTAAATACTAATAAAAAATAAATCATATATATTCGCTGAAAATCATGCAGTTTAATAAAAACTTCAGTTATAAAAGTTTTTACTTTTTATCAAGCTCTTTTGCCTATCATTGGACATTAATTTGACGCAGTCTTTTAATTCTGCTAGTGAAGCGTTTACTGTTTTCAGGGAGTTGTCAATACTAATAAGCGTTTTTTTCTTGGATGTTGATGAATTTTTCTTGGAATTCCACTTGTTTCTTTGCAAGCACAATATTTTCAACCGCATCCGTTATTTGTCTGTTGCGTTTGGGTGTTCTCGATGATAGTACCGAGGTTCATGATTGAGTAGACGTTATTGGTTGCACTGTCTGCATAGTCGATTGTGACGGTTCCCCAACTAATTCATTTAATTGGGTTTCTACGTCTAAAAAAAAAATTATTCATTAAACATATGTATGTATGTATGAAGGTATAAACAAAACATACACATTTACCGCACACCTGCACAATATAACCTCACCATCAGGGTCCAGAGGGTTTTCAGAGTATGGACCTCCTACTGTTTGTACAATAGATTTCATATTTGCAATTTATTTCGTTTTTGTGTTGTACTTCCGGATCATCCATGGAAAGCTATGGAAATAAAAAAAGGAGACTTTTTTAATTATAGACATTCTTACCCTCTTTCACTAAGCAATTGTCTTTGTCAGAGGCCTATTGGCATTTAGAGTTTCCGTCAAATATCCAAAGAATCCTATAAGCCTCACGACAATTTATGTTCTTTGCGGAAGAGGATTTGGCAAGATCCGGATTTTTCTCCATAAACTTCGTCATTATTTGTGCTTGAACTTTATTCGCTGGAATCCTATGAAAGAAAATAATATTAATTTTTTGTTGAACTCATGAAAAGTTAGCAGATATATTGTTTACTTACATTTTTATTAACAAAACAAATTTTAATGCAGCTGACAATAACACATTTAAGAAAAAAATTTCCGGTAAAATTGAAAGAAATTAATTTCTGACAGCTGAAAGTTCTTTTCTTTTAAAGTGATGCCAAGTATTAAACAAATTTTGGTGATCACCTTACATAGTTTAAAAATTTAAATTGATCACATTTGACTGTCACATATGTATGCGATAATCACAGATCATCTTAGGCGATTCATTCCACCCCTGAATTTTTAAATGACAAAAAGTATTTTCTCATGAGCGGATAATAACTGGACACAGTACACCATTAGATAAGCATTACACTCGCTCTAAATAAATCAGGTGTTTCCATTTTAAATAAATTAACTTTTCTACTCCACTAGACCGCTTTTGATAAAGTACCAAATAACCACTACCGCTGCTGCCGCCTACCTATCTTATTTCGTTAAAAATTTCATTATTCACCAGTTCACGTTCCTGCAATATTTCTTTATTAAAAAACATTCACTTGTTCTTTGCTCTACATATAGTGTTATATGAGGACTTTACGTCTTATTCCGCTTGGCACATAACACTCCACATCTAACAAGAATTATCGCTCTTTACCCAGTTTTAACCCGCCTCAGTATGAATTATGACAGACTACAGAGGATGGGTGGAGGTGATGTTGGAATCTCCCACAGGTGACACACAACATTTCTCTCCTCCTTTGTCCATATTATCCTTATCCAACTTTCAGCACAGGATGATGATTTAAAATTTCACTTCACGCGCCTTCAGGAAAACAAAACAAAGCACCACCGCCATCAAAGTGCTTTGTTTATTCTCACCAGGGTTAAAAATGGCTAAAGGGGATGAAGCTGCAGGGTCTATCCATCCAATGCAATGGTAAGTACCGTACGTGCCAATAAATTTTCGCACGTTTTTATTGTAATTTTGAAAACGTACGAAATCTGTCAAAATGATAATAATGAGGAGGACTATTAAACTTGAAGTCATAAGCAGCAAAGTTTGAAAAATTGTAAGTAATTTTAAAAGATTCGTAAAAGCTATCCGCTAAAAGTATGAGAAAGTAAAAAGCCGATTTCTCATATGTGTATGCGATGTCTGTCATAACTCATAGCATAGCCCCATTTCTGCAGATACACTGTAACATTATCCTTTTTTATTTGCTTATCAAATTTTAATTGATTGACTTCGTAGTGCAAAAATTCATTTGTAAAAAAGCCGACAAGCCGACAATATTTTCTGTCCAATGCCCATCAATTTCCGACTTCCGTTGAGGGTATCAACCACACTGAGAACGACATATAGAACTTTGTATTCGTTGGTCCATGCTCCTTATCGACGATGCAAAATGCAAACGTATGACTGAACCGGGCAGTGTTTGCATTGAGTCCAATGAATCGATGTCATGTTGTGTAAACATTGATTGTATTTTTGTGTGTGTCGATGTACATTGTACCGTACCTACTGAACAAGTGAGGATCAATAGGACTTAATGGGGGACACCTGTTGTTGCAACGAGGCAGTCGCTTCATCAGCCTATAAGTATAGTCTGAATTGAGAGAGTCATCAATGAAAAATGTATAATTCAATTATCTTATTTGCAGTATTGTTTACGATGACATACAGAAAAGAAGCCCTATGTATTTGGGAATGAGTCTTCAAATTAATAAAAAAAGTTTTTGGATGAAAATTTAAGATTTAAGAACAGACATGGATTTTCTCCCAGAAAGAAACGAGTTTCATCTAAATTTTCGTTTACTGATTGGATTAAATCTAAACGTACCTAGGCTATTGTGACTTATAAGAACACACCTCTGATGAAAATACTCTTCCCGTCAGACGATAATCTACCAAAAACCAACTATCAAAAATACTATATGCATTTAACTGAAACTATCAGACATCACAACATCCGCATGTAACCACATAAATTATGTTAACTTCCGCCTACAACAACACTCCCATATGTATTAACATTTATCTCTGGGCATGGGTGGACATATCCGTTTAGTTCCAAACGGTCACAGTACTTTTCTTTTCGATAAAAAGACATAAACCGTTCACAACTCTCAACACAACAACCACACTGACGACACCCAGAGAACAAAAATGCTGACAATTGTGGAAAAATCATGTCCTTTTCGCACAATGGTTTTGGTATGAACAAAGATTAGGATACGGGTCTACACTCGGACTCGGACATTGTACAACATTCAAGGAAATTAGAAAGGACATTTACCGTCTACTCACTCTCACCACATCATCATCAGCATTAAACAGCGCACCAAACTCAAACTACTATATTTTCCTTTTATGTGACCAACAACATTGATATCCCATGATGTCGGCACCAGGACATTGGAAATTAAATCCATAAAAGTAATACGTATAATAATAAAGCTTTTGTCCTTATTATGCTGTTTCCTTGTTGTTCGGTTGAGCATAAAAAATATAGATAACGAAATAAAATAAATCTGGAAATTGCTAGTTATAAAAACAGACACAGGAGTGAGTAGTTGGTTATTGGTAGGTGTTTGTCATCGGCTTCCTGAAGTCTGATGATGATGATAAGTTTAATGTTTTCATATATGAAAGTTGGTGTGTGTGACTTTTGTAAGAAGTTGAAAAATATATTGTTGGTGTTGCGATATGGTTTATAATTATTATAATATATCAACAAAAGTGATACCTGAACATCACGCACTTCTGGACAAAATGATTTTGATTACTAATTATAGTTTTCATTTGGGTAAACCTGAACTGAGAGTAAAGAACATAGAAGTTAAAATATTTCTAAATACGCTTTATTCGCTAGTTTTTTTCCAGGGACAAGATAGGTTATATGACCTTTGAAAAAAAGAACTGACTCACCCTCACGAACAAAGTCTCAGAAAGATGTTTCTTATACTAAAACAATCCAGTTGAGAACTGATAACGAATAGAATTGGTTGGGGTGAATCGTAAAGGATTTAAATCAAGTTTTACGCAAAAATGTTGACCTCCACATAGTACCAGAACGAGTACAGGCATGCTTGTTGTCAACGTTTTGATGGTTATTCCTACCCACGACATACTCTCGTTGATTCTTACTTACTTAAATATGTTGGCTCAACTAGAGCGTTATGCTCATAGGCCTTACTTAATATGCTGGAGCACTGATGTCCATTCGCTCTACATGGTCAAGCCATCTTAGTCGTTGAACTCGATTTTTTTCTGGGTGTCGTTGTATCTTCTTCACCAAATGTTGTTTTCTATGTTTACTCAGACAGGACCATAAATCGTACGAAGAACTTTTCTCTCGAAAACTTTAAGTGACTTTTCATCAGATTGGGAAAGGGTCCATGCTGCTGCACCATATAGCAGGACCGGGATGATGAGGGTTTTATACAATGTCTCCTTGGTTCTTCTCGATAAGGCTTCATTCATCAATTGATTGTTCAGCCCAAAGAAACAGCAATTAGCAAGAGTTTGTCTTCGTTTGATTTCGGCGCTAATGTTGTTCCCTGTGTTTACAGCTGTGCCCAGGTAGACAAAATCAATGACTACCTCGAAGTTATGCTCATCAATGGTCACTTTCTGACTAAGCCGGTGGTGGGAATGGGCTTTTATTGATGAAAGCATATACTTTGTCTTGTCCTCGTTTATTTTCAGTCCCATTTTGCTTGATACTGACTCCATAGTCGTGAAAGCACCGGTTACAAAGTCAAACTGATGAGGCGTATCAATTTAGCAGAAATTTAGGTGGACATGGCACGGTAAAATTAAAATCTATCAACGGTCTCGTAGGGTGCTTTAAAATTGACGAACAGGTATTGTGGGTATCGATGCTAAATTCTTGAATTTTCTCCATGATCTGGCGCAATGTGAAGATTTGGTCGGTCGTTGATTTTCCTGCTGCTTTGTTCATTTTTATTCGGGTGATAGTTACTTTGATTTCATTTTGATCGGGCGGATGCAGCTCATTGTCATCATCTAGATCAATTGGAAGAAGTCGATCTTGGGAGGTATCTTGGCTGTCATCGCCATTTAACAACTGGTTAAAATAGTCTCTCCACATGGCTTACATTGCCTTTCTCATCCTTCCTTCGCTCAACGTAGAGATTTCTTGTCGCTCTATTATATCTCTGGAGCCATGACATAGTATATCTTTGTTTGCCTCAGCACATTCGGAGTCAAACCAGGGGTTCCTAGGAGGAGGCTGTGAGAAGCCCAAAGCCTCGGACGCTGCATTTTAAATGACTTGTTGACATAGCTGCCATTGGTCTTCCGGGTTCATATCAACAGCCGAAGGGTTTCCCCGTTTCCTCGTTTCAAAATCGATGAGCCTTAGTCCGTTATCGGAGGTGGTTTGTTTGGGGCACTGCTCGTAGGTTTTGGTGAGAAGCTCGTAGGTTTTGGTGAGAAGCTCGTAGAAAATTTCTTGGGTATCGTCGTCTTTCTTTTGGGGCATGGTCGCTTATGAGGCTAAGATGGTGGAGTTTGGCGGCTTGTGAGGCCTGTGCATAACGTGTTATGATCTAGTTTTATACGTCAATTCTTTGATATATTATTATCTAATAATAAGTTGGAGTTATTCTTTGGTTTGGGTTTGAAGCAAGAGTTGATAGCTTCTGATAAACGCTGATCAGGTTGTTCATGCTTGGTTTAAAACACTCAAACAAAACTCTTGCTGTTCCGGAGAAATGACAACAAGTCATATTAAAAGCTTTTAGTCGACTCGTTACTTACGTTACCGATAAATGAAACTAACGTTGAATCGCTGATTTAAACGATCAGAAAGCTTCAAACTTCTGGGAATCTTTTAATCCAATATAATTTATATGATAATATTGTCAATATTTCTCCTTAAAACAAATACATATCTATTTTTTCTTGCAGGATAATTGTGATAACCCTTAAAACCTCTTAAATATCTGCTGTGTCGTTTTCAGTTTAAAAATTCAATAAATCATCCCTACTCTTTAAAAATAAACAAGAAATCATCCATCCACATTCTACCAGCAAGGACATCTTCAAATATTCATACATAAATAAAGTGAAAGGAAACAAAATAACTCAGTTCTGTTGACGTTTCCTTTTAAATATCTTTAAAACTTGACACTATTGTTCCAAAGTTTTGCAAATTTCTTCCAGAAACTTGAAACTTGAAAAAATGTTTTTTGTTCATGTGTTGAACAGTTTGGGGCACTTTATGGCCTAACCATAAGCGAAGGATACCTTAATAGATTTTTGTGAACCATTACAACAAATGGATAAAATTTTAGTAGAATGATGCACAACCTTTTTCACAAGTCCTAAATAAACATTGAACAGACAAGAAAACAATTCGGTTTTAATTGGAAAAAACGAATTCATCATCATCACCGTCCTCCTCATCACACAAATTTTCGCTGACCAAAGCCACCCATCAACGACCCTGGCTAACTTCACTCAATTGACGCTGAAACGTTATTGTGAATGGATGATGATGAGAATAAAGTGTTTAGGGGAAGTGGGTTTGGGATTGTTTTGATTTCATCATAACAAAGTGCTGGAAGAGATGGAATAGATAAACAATCATGTGAACCCTCAGGGGATAGTGAATAGAGTGGACATTGGACATGGGCGACAAAGAACATCTTTGTAAAACAAATCCAAAAGATGGGTGATTATGCTCCGGTTTCTTTGGTCTCCTTTGGAATAAAATGAACTGTACATTTAAGCAATAGAAACAAAAAATACGGTAAGGTCGCAAATAAATAAAGCGTTGTTGGTTTTTGAAAAAAAAAAAATTGATAGAAAACCAAACCGTCTTAAGGCAAGGCAACGATGGATTCTGAAAATTAACGTGAGGTTTGTAAGATGATCATGAATACTAAGATAAAGCCAAAGAGAAAAATGTAAGATGCCACGCAGGTTTACCAAAGAGTTCACAGTCAAAGTTGTCGTCCATATCAAGGCATCGAACGGTTGAAAGATGTTTGGTTTTAGCCTGGTCTTCTTCTTCTTCTTCATCGACTTTTTCGACGATGCTATGATCTCGAATAGCATCACACCTTTCCCCTTTCCCACTTCTTCACTTTACCAACCAATGTGCTTGTGAGGTTCGTTACGTTAATCTCAGAAAATGTCGACAAGCTTCCCGGTTATGGATTGTTCCTTTTCTTAGGCCAACTGAATTCTGGTGTCGCTGCATTTGTTTTTTTTTTCCAGGAACTCTTAGGTCTGCCTCTCTTCCGTGATTGTACCGGAACGTTGTATGAAATTGCTTTTTGGACGGGGTTCTTAGCGTCTCTCTTAAGTACATGACAATATACCAGCTGAGTTTCTCTTGCTGTATTTTATCAACGATGGTATTTTTGACGTGGATTCTTCTTCGGATCGTTTTACTTCTGATTCAATCTAGCTTTGTTACTACTGCGCCATGAAAAACACCTGAGTTGTCGTCAATTTGTTCTCATACTTCTTGCACATTGTTCAACATTGTTTACTTTATGTAAATGCTGGACGAACTACTGCTGTGTAGAGCTTTTCTTTCTGCTTAGGGGGAATTTTTCGGTCGCAGAAAATGGCAGAGCTCTCTTGCCACTTAATCCACCCTACGCTTACGCAATACGTAGCTTATAGTAGTTTTATGTAGTTTTATTTAGTTTAGTTTAGTATTAATTAGTTATAATTAGGTAAAGGGTAGCTTTAAATTTTAAATTTTTAAATTTTTCGTACTTGGGAAGCACTGTTCCGTTCAAATAAATGTCCAGAATACGCCTTTACTATAAACATATTGAAAACACTCAAATTGTTTTCATATTATTCATACTCTCAACATATTCGAAAAATCTCGTTAGCGCAGAAATACATTACAGAATACGAAATAATTTCCTACATTTAGCTATAACTTACTTTTTCCCCCAAAATTTCAAGCGGCTCAATGGTCTAGGGGTATGATTCTCGCTTTGGGTGCGAGAGGTCCCGGGTTCAAATCCCGGTTGAGCCCACTTATTTTTTCTTTTAGTGGTGTCTTTATTCATTCTGTAGATTCGGAATATTTGCAATACCCTTTTTGGATTTCTTTTTTCATATGAAAGTATTTCGGATAAACTATTTTTTTGTTTCTTTATTCATTCTGGAATATTTGCAACGCATTCTTTTCATTCCTTTTGAAGAGGTGTTTAAAATGGTATATTCTCTAGTTTGACAGATGCATTTTGACTGTCAGCTATTGTGTTAGAATTACATACGAGAAATTTTTTTAATAAAATGGAAATTGGTGAATATATTTATAATAATTTTTTTATTTTGTATGTTTATTTATTGTTGTCTTCTTTTTGCAGGTTTGTTTTTAAAATGGTCTTCGGGAGATGTTAAATGCCTCACAGGATTTTATGAGGTCCACCAAAATAATTTCGACAACACTCAAAAGTCAAAAGTGTGGCAAAACCTTTTTTAACATGAAAACAAAATTATACTTTATATTCTATTTCTGTCCAGCTCAGTCTAGCACTCAGTGTCAATGTAGCACTCAAGTTGTTCGTTTTTCCCAAAAATGACAGTTGTAGCTACACTAATACTAAATGTCATTCGCTACAATCAGTGTCATTTTGAGTAATTATGAACAGTGAATTTAAAGCAAGTGCAGAAATGAGTGCACAGTGAAAAAACTATTTTCACGCTACAAGTATTTGACATTTTTGCCCGCATTATTTACTTTGGCTTCTTATTCGCAAGTGTTTTTTTGTATTTTTGTTTAGAAAATAAATAATAAATGATAATAATAATAATAATAATGAATATATGAAACAAGAATCACAAGACCTCTTACGAAGTCGAAGAATCGAATTCCCTAACAGACATTTTAAAAAATAAATAAAAGAAAGTGGTGTCAAAATATAATTTTCTACTTTAAGACGGCGGAGTCTTATCTTTTGGATTCAAAATAAATGAACACTCGATTTGAATATTTAATAATTAGGTATATCTTTATTTATAACAACAGCGGAACACGTCTTTATACTATAGCGGGGTAGATGAATGACTGACTCTTTTTTCGGGTTATTCGATGAACACAGAGTGTCTTAGCAAATACATACATAATAAAATAAAGCAAAGATACTTATACATTTAAACCATAAATGAAAGAATACAAGATTACGGCACTTTGTCATTTTCACTTTGTTGTTTTTTCACTTGTGACGTAATTTTCACTTGTGGCGTAAGCACCTTGCACTCTTTTTCCTATTGGTTGGGGTAAATTCATAACAAGATTCCACCATTTAATTGTTTTACTGTTTGTGCTTACGTCACAAGTGAAAAAAACACAACAACAAAGAGCTAAAAAAAAAATCATAACATGGGTACAAATAATATAATAAAGGGACCTGATAATACCTGGCAGCCCGTGTTAGTTTGTGTACAATCATTTTTTTTCGCTTACACTACGAAGTACCCTCCAGCATAGGCTATATTAATGTATATGGTAAAATTGCTGATGCTTGCCAATCCAAAATCCTGCTGTCAAATTGCGGCATCATCAGTGAGTATGATGTGAGTAACTTTCATACTTTATCGAGCTAACGAATAAACACATTGGTATGAAGTCTTACGAAGCATCACGTATCGAATGCAGTATTTATAGTACTAGAATTATTGCAGCACATCCCTATTAAGAGTAATTTCCTGACTTGTCATTGGTCTATTTCCCACAGCTGTTTGTGTTGTTTTCATTTTAGTTCTTACATTTTGAAAAAAAAATTTTGCGTTTCTTTCAATTTTATGGATAAATGTTTTTCTTTTTATTATGTATTTTTAATGAAAAGAATTTAAAAAAATTTAAAATAAATTTATTACAGCTCTCCTGTATTTTTTATTTATCTTAATCTTGTGTTTTGGAGAACACAAGTTTAAATGTGTTACTAAAAAGTTGTGCTGGGGCTAAGGACATCATGAAATCATCCTGAAACACTTTTAAGTAATATTAAATAATATATTAGTGAACAAACCAAAACAAAGTTTGTAAATTAAAATGTATCATACGTCTGGTTCGCATCTATCGCATGAAAAAACAAACCTACGTTCAATAACGAAGGATATAGAACGCTATAAAATCAATCCGATACTTGGAATGTCTATTTCTCTGTTTTAATTCTATTTCAGGAAATAACTGTTATCGAGGTGAGGTTGGACAAAATCGGGCTGTAATTTTATAAATTAGATGGAGAAAGATATTTTAATATATAATGAAAATCTATAAACATTAGCTATTAGCATAACACCTACCACTTTAATAAAGTACCAATACATAATAGTAATGTAAGACACAAAATCATTCTACTTTTAAGCTTTAATACGATATTATAAAGGAAATTCACAGCCTATGTATTCAATTCCGCGTTTTCTTCTGTTCTGTATCACTTACAAGCATTTCTTGGCACTCGTTGCATTAATCTGATAACTGACCGTTGTGCTTTTTTTTCTTCTTTTTTTCGTAACATTTCATCTTTTCTTTTTGTATTGCATCAATCTTATCTTGCTTGACTTGTTCCTTGCGCTTATAAAATATCCCTCCAAGCCTTGTGCTAAAAATTGGTGAATTTGTTTATATTGATGGATAATTATAAAAGTTGTTTTAGCTCATGTAACCTAAGTTGGTAAGTCAAGAATGCAGGGGGAGCAGAAGTGGAAGCCAAAAGGATTTAAACCTCAATCCAATTCTGTTTCCAGTAGATGTAGAAAGAATGGGACTTGGAAGTTCTGGTGGCTTAGTACCTGTACAATCATTGGCTCGACAACACCGACACCGATCCGCACTCGTCGAATGACCTAATTCGAATGCCTTTCAAAGTGTCAAGTGCACGAGACAATGGCCAAGGTTGTTGCTTGTTACCTGTTTATGATCGGAGAGAGCAATCTGTCACCTGATATGCATCAGCCATTTTTCTCTCATTGGTACATACACTACAGTACAAAACTCGAAAATGTTTGTGGACTTAAATCCTTACCGTCAGAAACCTGCTATGTCTTATCTTGATCGTTCGGGTCAAAAAAATTACCAATTAGGTTAATGTTTTCTGTCTCTTCAGGTCGATCATTAAATGTTAAATATTTTAGAGATATAAATTCCTTCTTTAACTTCAAGAATTACATATGCATTTGAAAAATGGTCGTGTCCAGCTGATGGTTCTACAAATTCTAATACTTCAACTGAAGGCTGTGCAGAAAAGTTTTCCATCATGTCTTGGACACATTTTCCATGATCAATAGCATCTCAATTAGATGGAAAGTTTTCATATTAAAATTGGATTAAAGCTCAGCACTATTAATTAGGAGACTGGTGATTGGCACTCCTTGAAATAGCTATATCTCCAGCCAAAAATAAAAAAAAAAAAAAAACGAATAGTAAAATTCTTTAAAACGAATAAATAAAATTCGTTTAAAAATTGGTGGTAGCACCTTTGAGTTGTTGTTCTTGTTCAAACATCCAATGAAAAATTGACGGAATAAAGAATGGTCAAGTAATAAAACTGACATTCTAGCACGAATAGTACAATAAACAACGGAAATAATCCACATTTGCGAAATCGGTTCCCAATTAAAATTTTAGAGAAAGACTCTCTCTTAAAACGGACAAAAATCTTTTCGCATGAGAGCGGTACCAATATGCCAATTCTCTTACTATTACTATTTTTGCAAACTTCTTTAAGTGGTTAAGCACACTAACGTCTGCTGGGTGAAGAATATGAGCAGTGTTCGGTGGCAAGGCGTAGCAAATTATATTTTTGTCTTCACATAGTTGCTTAGACTATTAAGGCTGATTTCCAATGCCGCGTTGGGCGTTGCGTTAATATTATTTTTCTATCAACGCAAAAGAAGGAAATTTAAGGCGTTTTTCTTTTTTAACTCTGAGCAGAGCACAGAGCAGAGCCCGAGCGCACAGATCACGCTCAATGGTGCTCTAAGCATACTCTTCTCAGAGTATGCTCTGAGGGCTCAGAGTTAAAAAAAGAAACACATTTGAGCAATTTCTGTCATTTATTATTTTAAATCAAAATTAATAAATTAATTATTTAATCTTAACAAATTAATTACCTTTGCTTTTATTATTTTCTAAACATGTCAAACTCATTTTGCTCTGCGTGCTCTGCCGATTTGCTGAGAGCCCACAGAGCATGCTCTGATCAAGAGTAGAAATATTTCAACTTTTGCGCGCGTTGCGGGGTTTGTTGTACCTGAATCATTTTCGGTTTAAGTAAAAATCTACCTACATATATAAGTCCCTGATTTGTTGATAAATAAATACGTCAGACGATGCGAAATTTAACAATCTAAATATTAGTTTTACCGTGTTTAATTTAAATAGATTTTGTAGTTGTTCAAGTTTTAAATGCACTTAAATTAAGTTCCATTAGGTAACAAATTGAATATTGTTTCTTTATAATGAGAAAAAACACATGTTCTTAATATCAAATTGTTAAGATTGTTTTTGGAAAAATGATTTGAATACACTATTTCAGCCATAATTGTAAAAAAACATGAGTTTCTTTACAACACCAGATTAAAGGCATACATATATACAAATGTCATCAATAGAGCCAGCACCTGCGAGGTGATATTTAAAGAATTGGGTCGACCAGGTAGTTTACTAGTTTGAAATTAAATTGAATTTTAATAAATCTTTATTAATTATTCGAAATGTGTTACAGTAGATGAATGCAAAACGGGATGGAAAAGCCCACGAGAACGATTTGTTTGGGAGAAAAGGAAAATAGAACTCCCATCAGGCAGTGGTGCAGTTGACGACGAAAAATGGGAGTTTTGAGACACACTACAATTCCTTATTCCAAGTTTGTCGACTAGAAGGTAATAAAATTAATTTTAAATTTCTTTACATGAACTTAAAGAAAAAACATTGAAGTAGAACAACAAATAGTATTAATCTCTTTACCATTTTTTCTAATGCTTGCTTTGGAAAAACTGAAAATGCTGATGCACTTTGTCTATTGCAATTTAAAAACGTTTTGGCTTACAGATAAAATCGGCGAACTAACATGCGTTATTATATTTTGATTTTGTATAATATTTGGGAAAATTATATAATAAAAGTAATATCCTGAGTAATTACGGACTTTCTGTTGAAAAATAAAAATGGATGTATTAGTTTTGTCATATGATTTTTTTAAATACTATCCAAAATCAATGCAGTTAGCTTGGCCGAATTGTTAAGAGTTAGGAAATGTTAAAAACTTCTTATGTCATCAGTTCCGGACTACTTGCAACAACAAAACCTCCCTACTTTAGTTGTAGATGAAGTGTTTATGCTTACCATGGTTAGAAAAATGAATCTGTTACAACGTGAAAATTATTTTGCATGGTACAATTCATCAAACAATAAACGAAGAATTATTAAAACTCTATTTAAAAACTATATTTAACCTTAAAAAAAAATATGTATGTAGGTACATAACAATTTTTTTTTATTCAAATTTTATTAACATTTAAATATTTTTTTAATTCGTATCGCACGATTGAATGATGGCAAAAAATCCTTTCTAATCCTTTTTGATATTGAGGTATTTAACCATAACCCACATTGGATTTCAGCCTTTAGGTTTTATAACCATCAACGAATAGCAAAACTATTTTTTTAATTTTGTTCAATCCATTTGGTGACGCAGTTAATAGTACCTATTCTCATAAAAGGTTTCACTGTTTCTCCATCCAGATTTAGTTTTGCCTAGAAACCACATTTCCTGAACATTCATGATGATGTCTTGATTTGGCCGAACATAGGGAAAAACTGCTAAAGGTGGCAAAAACTCTCCAGCATCTGTCATCATATCAAGCACAATACCTAATATTGTCTTTTTCCTTCGCCATTTGCATCTAGAACAACCCTTTAGGATTAGAGCATTTACTTTTCCTGTTTTCGAGGACAAAGAAAAACTGGTTTCATCTCTATTCATGATTCTATTAGGATCATCATGCCCATTTTATTTAAGAAAACTCTCAAGAACGCGAAGCCACTTCGGTTGGACTGTGTCTAAATGGTTCTTTTTTTTAACGGAAACTCACACTTTGGAACACATGCACCAGTCTATTATTTGTTTCACTTCGTCTTCGTCAATATCTCATAAATTACACAATTATTTGTCAGCTTGCTGCTGACTAAGCTTTTATGTTGTTGAACATTAATTTTTTTCTCAATATAATGTAGAAGCACTTTTGAGGAAATCGAAATCACTTCCGTCTAAATTATCCTTACGTTCATATAATATATAAATCATAGTAACACGAATGAATATCTAGTTCTATGTATATCTGACTTAAATCTATTAACTTCCTTAAAGTACTACAAATTATATGATATTGTTGTAAAGTACGCACTCTACAACCTCCTGCGTCCATTACCCTATCACCTAATTTCCTTTCATTCAACCCAAAACCATTTAATATTCCCACATCATCATTTTCTTTTAATTACCTATACAACGATCAACGATCGCTCCATTTAAATTAAACTTCTTCAATTTCATTGCCCATTGAAATAAAACCCAAATTCCCAAATCATCATTTTCATTTTTCCAATCAATGCACTCCCTTTACCAAATCCATTAAACGTGCATTGATCCCAATTATCTACACACTGGCACACTTTTGCTGATGTAGCATAATTTCCTTTTTCTTTTTCGAGTCGGGCGACGAGAGTCAGTCAGTATCGGGAGGTCAACAACACAAATACTTCCTTAATTGAAGTAAGAATAATTATTTTTCAATACAAACCGACAACCAATCAATTATCCAAAAAACTAAGAAAATAACTTATGTAAAATTGTCTATTTATAAACAAATAAAAAAAACATAAATCATTTAAACAACGTTGACTTTAATTTCAAAAGATAGCACAAAAAAACATACACTAAAAAAAAGGTAAGATCCCAACATAAAAATTGGTGTCAGGTGTGGGGTCTGCCTGAAAAGTGAAAAGTGCAAGTGTTATCAAAAGAAAAAAAAATGCAACAGCAAAAATAACAAGTGCAAGTGTTATCAAAAGAAAAAAAAATACAACAGCAAAAATAACAAGTGCAAAACAAGTAAAAATATACACAAAAACTAAAAAAAAAAAAAAAAGGAAAAGGAAAACTGAAATTCAGTGAAAAATTATCATCTTTAAACCAACCAACTATCATCTTTAATCCAACCATCAACCATCAACAACTTTCATCTTTAGCCACCACCATAATTCCTACAGAGGCAAGAAATTTTTTTTAAAATACATATATTTAAAAAAAAAAAGAAAACAAAAATATTATTATGTGACTGAAAGGTGTTCTATTCATTTTTTAAATTTGTGTATTAAATACAGTCACATAGTTTTACTATTTAAAATACCTAGTTTGTTATTATTATTATCGTTACTTTTTTTTAATTTTTAAGTAAACTTTGTTTCCATATTATTATCAAATCATTTCATGTCCGATTTTTATAATTAATGAATGTATATACATACATATTATGTCTGAAAACGAAATTAATTTAATTGAGGAATCTAATTCAGATCTAAACCCGTCCGATACAGTCACTGACTCTTTTTCCAATAATTCTCCTTCCTCTCATTCCACTCCCAACAAATCATTAAATATGCCCCAAAACTAGATAGATCTTTTGCCCTCAAATTATTTCCAGAATTTGATGGGAACAGAGCAAATCTACACAAATTTCTAAATGCTTGTGATTTGATATCTGAAGACATATCCACTTCCGAAACTCCCGTCCTTCTTCTTATTATAAAAACTAAATTAACTGGCCCAGCTTACAATATAGTTAAACATACGGAATTCACCACTTGGGAATCCCTAAAGGAAAAACTAGTCCAACAATTTCTAGAAACAAAATCTCTTTCCCAACTCCAACTAGAACTTATACACATTAAGCAAAGGATAAACGAGACAGTGCGTTCTTTTTCGAACAGATTGGAACAAACATTAGCCAATCTGAATGACGCCTGCAGAGCTAGCGAAGGTTCCGAAAGTTCTAGTGTTATTATAAATTTCAACAGTAAAACTGCTTTAAAAGCATTTGAGAGAGGTCTTAATCCTAGAATAAGTCTCATTATTAAAGCCTCGAGATTCACTACTCTGACAGAAGCTATAGAAGCTGCCGTCTTAGAAGAGAAAAGTGGTTTCCCATATAATAACCAAACTTCTTATAACCAATCACAACCTAAATCCAGAAATCCTACCTCTTGCAATTTTTGTAAAAAAAACCGGACATAGTATCGAACAATGCTACTTAAAGAAAAATAAGGAACAGCTTCCTTCTTTTAAAAGTGAGGTTAAGAAAGCAACTATTACTTGTAGTTACTGTAAGAACCTCGGGCATCATATAAATGAATGTCGAAAAAGGGAGTATAATAATAATAAAAAAAATAATACCAATCCATTTTCATCCTCAACAGCGAACAGACATTCGGAAAAGCATTCAGAGGCCGAAACGAGTGGCAGGTTTCGGACCCAAATCTAACCTCTTCCCGCCACATCTTAAACATAAATTTAAAAAATAATATAAGTAGAGTAGATTCCAAAACTTAAACTTTCTTCTGAAACCTTGCTAAATCTTAAACCTTCAAAATTCTTAATCGATGGCGGTAGTGAAATTTGTCTGATTAAAATAGATAAAATAAAACCAGAACTACCCATCGATTCTGCTATAATTCATTCCCTATCTGGTATAACTGATTCTGTTATACATTCTGTTGTACCGATGGAATAATAGGTAACAATTTTCTGGATGACCATAAAGCTCAAATAAATTATGGCACCAAAATACTTACCTTCTCATGGGAAAATTATCTAATCGACTATGATCTAATTCCTTCTAACCTAGTTAATATTCCTCCTAGATCCGAAATCATTGTTCCAATCCAAGGCCGTAGCCAGACAATTATTTCGGGGGAGGGTTATACTTATTCCATACACCAATCAATCTGTACCTTTCTGTAGATGTAATAAATAAAATTAGTACAGCCCATTCACCCAAAATCCACCAAACACGACTTTTAGTTGCGATAATGATACTATTCTATGTATAAGGCAAGTTATGGATTCGTCAAAAAAAAAAATTGAGATAACAAATAAACATGATATTGCGATGACAGGGAAGTAGACAAAAGTGTGTTGGAAAATTCTGTTCGTCCGACTGCCTGTTTGCAGATCTGCAGCCTAAATGGATAGGCTGATTTGCAAACTTGGTTCAGTGTTTATTTAGTAGTCTCGGACTAGGCGTTGTTGAAATTATAATTTTAGCTCTAAAACAATGGTAAATGTCATATAACAGTTTGTTAAAACTTAATTTTTCTAAAAATGGCCTTTACGATTTTGATAAAACAGTCGAGATTTATCTTAAAACAGTACCTCCCATAGAACCGATTTTTTAAAATCGGAATTTCTCGCTAACAACAAAACCGATTTCAATTAAATTTAAAATTTAGGAAGGTTTTTATCATAAAATTCATATACATAACTTTTTAGATTTTTTGAATATGTTGGAAACGCGAATATCGAATTTTTTCAGATTTTTTTCCAGATGAACTACAGATTTCGATGTATTGAAGTACTCAAAAAATTGCAAAATATTTTTCAAAAATTAAAAAAGAAAACAGGTTTAAAAAAAAACTGCTTTAACGATGTTCAATATTTTTTCCTAGGTAGAGTACTGCTAATAAAATACAATTGCATACTTAGTTTTTCAAGAAAACTCTCAAACAAATTTGAAAAACTAAAAGATTTTTCCAATATTTTTTTAAAATAATTTTAAGTTATTATTTATTAGGTAGGTACATTTATCATCACTCTTTAAGATTTTATTATAAAAAAAAGTATTAAATAACATGTAAGTATATCATTTTTATAAAATTAAATTTAATCTTCTGGCCCTCTGTGCTGCAAATAAAACTTCCTCATTGTCAATCTCAATTTGTCAATTTGTTGAATTGACATTAATGCCAATCCTGTTAGTCTTTCTTCGCCGGTAGAATTTCTAAGGTAAGTTTTTAGACGTTTCATTGTCGAAAATGTTCTTTCCGGTGTACCCGTTGAAACCGGTAGTATCGCCAAAATTTTGAGAAGCTTGTGGATGTTAGGAAAGATATTCTTATTGCATTCCCCAAGAGCTGTTATTGCACTCTTTGAACGCTCTGTATCTTTTTGTCTATGGCATTTTGTCTTCCATAACGTAAACTCAGCTTCTAAAGTGTACCAATCCAAAAAAGATCTATAAAATTTGAAGTTTTCTTCGTTGTAATTTTGTTCATATTTGCCGCCAAAGATCGATGGAATTAAAATGCACAAAGAGGAAAGTATGGACTTATGATTTTCAAATCTTATTTTAAGCTGACTTAAAAAATCATCTAAAAGAGGAATCATTATACTTATCCTAAAATAGGTTTCAGGATCCGTTGTGCTTAAGTTTTGTCTGTGCTGTTGCTTTGACACAATTCGTGGAATTTGGAGTTTTTCATCCACAACACATATTACGTTGTTGCTCATTCCTTTTTCCTATTGCTGGCAAGAGAATAGAAACGCATGGAATGAACCGGCTAAAATGTTGCAAGTTAGAATTGCAACTATATAAGTGGAATAACGAAGTTGAAAACTAGTGCGCACAAGGACACCATTAGTTTGTTTGGAAGGGAAATAAGAATATACGTTTATACTATACATATTGTTTCATGTAGATGCATACTATCTAGGTATACTAAATTTCCTTGAGGCGTTTAGTAATTCATCATGTGCAATCGAAGCAAAAGTAACCTGGCATTTTGAGGCTGTGTTGTTTGAGGTTGTATTTAAAAACTGTTAGAGCTACCTTACTAAATTCATCGAAAATTATGTTGGTACCTAACTACGTAGGCTTTAAACTAAAATCGAAATGTTTTGAACATAATCACTAATTATTTGATCACAAATTTCATACTTATGCGGAAAAGGTTGATTTACAGATGCATTTCTAAAAAAATTCGGGGGGGGGGGGGGGGTTGAACCCCTGTGAACCCCCCCCTGGTTACGGCCTTGTTCCAATCCTCAAGGAAATTAATGTGGATAGCATATGCCTCTCACAACAATTTCCGAATGGATTATATATTGGTAATAGCATCTCTCCTGCCAATAGTTCTATCTCCTTCATATCAGTCGTTAATTCTTCCGAATCCTCTATTGAATTTAATACTGATGATATAGTATTTGACGAAGTCTCTAATTACAATATTTTACATATTCAACAGTATCCTGCTTCTTACGATAGAATTATAACCATACAAGAACTAGTCATGACTGACCACATGACCAAAAACGAAAAGGACTCTTTTTTGGATATATGCTGCTTGTACAGTGACTTATTTTTTTATAAAAGGAGATAAATTAACTCATACCCCTTCTGTACAACATCCAATCATAACTCAAGATGCAACACCTATATATATAAAACCTTACAGGTTGCCGGAAGAACAACGACAAGAAGTGAATAAACAAATCGATGAGATGATGGTCGATATTATTATCCAACCATCGAATAGTCCGTGGAATTTCCCACTTATTGTCGTTCCGAAAAAGCCTGATAAAGATGGTAACAAGAAATGGAGAATCGTTGTCGATTTTCGCAAACTCAACGACAAAACCGTCGGCGACGCATATCCGTTACCTAACATAACTGATATTCTGGATCAGTTAGGGAGTTCAAAATTCTTCTCAACCTTAGATCTAGCCAGTGGCTTCCATCAAATTGAAGTCCGCCCGGAAGATAGAGAAAAGACCGCTTTCTCTTCTCCTTTTGGTCATTATGAATTCATTAGAATGCCTTGTGGATTAAAAGGTGCTCCAGCCACCTTCCAAAGGTTAATGAATAATGTTTTGACTGGACTTCAAGGTATAAAAACTTTCGTTTATATGGATGACATTGTAGTTTATGGTAAGACTCTAGAATAACACAATTCAAAATAAAGAGAAATCTTCGAACGTCTTAAAATGAATAATCTTAAATTGCAACCCAATAAATGCCAATTTTTGCGAACTGAGCTCACCTATTTGGAACATGTCATAAACGAATCCGGCATTAAACCTGACCCACAAAAAATCGAATGTGTAAAAAAATTTGCCCAACCCAAAAACGCAAAAGACATCAAAAGCTTCCTGGGTCTTGCAGGTTATTATCGCTGCTTCATAGAAGATTTTGCAAAAATTTCTAAACCTCTTACCAATCTTTTACGTAAGGATGTTCGTTTCGACTGGACTCCTCTATGTTCAAATTCTTTTCATGGATTAAAAGAAAAACTAATTAATCCACCCCTCCTCCAATATCCCGATTTCACTAAAAACTTCATCCTTACAACGGATGCTAGCGACCTGGCTATTGGTAGTGTCCTTTCACAAGGTGAAATTGGTAATGATCTTCCTATCTCCTATGCATCACGAACTCTTAATAAAAGTGAAAAGAATTATTCTACTACTGATAAGGAACTTTTTAGCTATCGTTTGGTCAGTCAAACATTTCCGACCATATCTGTATGGAAGAAAATTTCAACTTTACACGGATCATAAACCTTTAATTTATATCCACAATTGTAAGGACATAAATTCTAGAATGATGAGATATCGCCTACAGCTCGAAGAGTTTGAATATGAAATCATTCACAAAAAAGGTGAACTAAATACAAATGCAGATTGCTTAAGCAGAATTGCAAAAATGACTCTTCGCTCAGATACAAAACCACCTTCTTATTCTTCTCAAAATTCGTCCTCTGGAACATCTCCTAACTCGTCTTCTATCCCATCTGCTATATCGACTCCTACAACGTCTGAAAATACTAATTCTTATTCTACATCTTCAAATTCCATTTCTTCACCAACAAATACAAGTTCATTTTCTACATCCTCAACTTCTAATTCTTGTTCAAAAACTGCAAATAAAAATTCTAATTCTTGTTCAAAATCTTCACATACAAATTCAAATTATTCTTCAAAATCTTGTTCCAAATCATTGAACTCTAATTCCAATCCCAGGTCCAAATCAGCAAATACCAATCTTTTTTTTAAAAAAAACACAAAAAATTCGAAAAAATTAATGAAATATTTATTTGAATCGATAGTTTGAACCTTGCAATTTAATGTTTAAAGATAATTTCATGCAAATGTTGACCGCGGCTGCGTCTCAGGTAGCCCATCCGCTGAGTCCAATTTTGGCATACTCTTTCACACATATCGGCCGGTATCTCACGAATGAATGCATGGATGTTGGCTTCCAGTGCGTCAATCGAAGCGGGCTTGTCCCTATAGACATTAGCCTTGACATACCCCCACAAAAAATAGTCTAATGGTGTCCAATCGCACGATCTAGGCGGCCAATTGACCGGCCCGAAACGTGAAATTAACTGTTCACCAAACTCGCCTCGCAATTGCGCCATTGTTTCGCGTGCTGTGTGGCATGTGGCACCGTCTTGTTGAAACCACATATCATGCAAGTCAAGAACTTCCATTTCGCGCAAAAAAAAGTTTGTTATCATCGCTCGGTAGCGTTCACCATTGACAGTAACGCTGCGATTCGCATCATCTTTGAAGAAATATGGCCCAATAATGCCGCCGGCCCATAAACCGCACCAAACAGTGGCTTTTTCGGGATGCATTGGTAGCTGTTGCAATGCTTCTGGCTGATCTTCACTTCAAATGCGGCAATTTTGCTTATTTACGTACCCATTCAACCAAAAATGAGCCTCATCGCTGAACACAATTTTTCGATAAAAAAGCATTTCGAACATTTCGAACCGAGCACGAATTTTGATAGTAAAATTCAATAATTTGCAAGCGTTGTTCATTTGTAAGACGATCCATGGTTAAATTGCAACAGTGACACAAGGTACTAAACACACGTCAGCTGTCAAAACCAGTGTTGCCAAAACCAAACCAGCTAAAAAATCACCCGTTACAAACTCTAATTCCTTAAAATCCAGTTCTAATTCTTGTTCAACGCCTTTAATCATAACTACTAACTCTTCGAACATTCCTTCATCAAAACCAGATTTGTCAGAAAATGAAATCAAAACTATTCTTAAAGAATTTCATCTAAATCCCATTGGAGGACACTGTGGTGTCAACAGAACCTTTAAACGTATAAAATTATATCATAGTTGGAAAAATTTGTTTCAAGACATAAAAAACTACATTAAAAATTCCGAACTCTGTCAGAAAAACAAAGCAACAAAATACACCATGGAACATATGGTTATAACTTCAACTTCCAAATACCCCTTCGAAAAAATTTCTATCGATATCGTTGGTCCCTATCCTATAACTAATAATAATAATAAATATCTTTTAACATTCATCGATGATCTTACTAAATACACTGATGCAATCCCTTTACCAAATCAAGAGGCTAATACAATCGCCGAAGCATTCGTCAAAGAAATAATATTTCGATATGGCACACCCAAATACGTGTTGTCAGATCAAGGCCAACATTTCCTAAGTGATATATTCAAAAATGTATGCAAACTTCTTAAAATTATTAAACTCCAAACTACTGCACACCGACCACAATCAAATGGCTCTTGCGAAAGAAGTCACAGAAACTTCGTGGAATATCTCCGTTGTTTTATCAATAAATCTCAAGATGATTGGAATAGCTGGATTAAATATGCCGTTTTCGTACATAATACGACTCCAAACACTTCAACATCGTACACTCCATTCGAACTTATGTACGGTAGGCAAATTGAACTTCCGTCTAGTGTAACAAAAAACCCTGAAATCTGTTACAATTACGATTTGTATGCCAATTAGCTTAAATCAGCATTGTCACCAAATCGCTAGAGACAAACTTCTTAAGAGTAAGGAATCATCAAAACTTCAGTATGATAAGAAACAAAACCCTGTAGACTTTCAAATAGGAACACTTGTTGTACTCAAAAATTAAAGCAATCCTAAAAATAGAAATAAAAAGCTACTTCCACTTTGGTCAGGACCATACGAAATACTTTCCAAATCAGGAGTAAACTCCAACATAAAAATTAAAAACAAAATAATAAAAGTCCACAACAATAGACTCAAAATATATTCACATCAAATCTAAAAACACTATCTTTAACTCATTATCTGAACATTATTTTTCATAAAAAATAACCTTCTAAACGCTATTTATTCAGCATCTCATGGCGAATTGCATCCATATTTAACAGATCCACCAAAACTTATGGAAGAAATGAGAAAAATTCAATCGTACCTACCAGATGGTAGCCAATTACGATTTCCATTAAGAGAACAATATCTAGATTTACTTTTCAATTCAATGGAAACACATGCTTATTATAGTAACAATGTGATACATTTTGTTTTAAATGTACCTTTGATTTCTTCAAGAAAATTTAAATTGTACAAGATGACTTCTATACCTAAACTCATGTATAATCAGATATATTCAATAATTATTCCCGAAAAAATGATACTTATCATAAATTCGGAAAAACAATTTTACTTCCTATACGATGAAACTGACATTCAAAAATGCTTCAATCTTTTTAAAAATAATTATATTTGTGAACAAAAATTACCTATTACATTCGCTCGTTTAAGCAATGCTTGCGAAATAAATATGTTTTCTCCTCTCCCTACTCCCACAAAACTATGTCAAACAAAATTAACTCTTATAGACCACCCAATATTCCTTCAATTAGCAGAACCGAATTCATGGATATATACGTCCCCAAAACCTGAAAACATTATCATAAAATGCAAAGATGCAAGTTCGCAAATAACAATAAATTCAACAGGAATACTAAAAGTAAATAATAATTGTACTGTCAATACCAAATATCAAATCCTATCTTCAAAAATTACTTACGAAACAGATATCCACGCAAATTTTATCTCTTTTGAATTAGATTTACCAATTGATTTCGATCATACTCGTCTAGAAAAAATCCCTAACTCAGAAATTAAAACATTTACTATTGATAATCAGATAAAAGATTTAAACGATATAAGCAAAAGCTTAGAAGAAATCAATTCTCATGAAACCTTATACCCCAATAATGGAAACACTTATAACAGAAATAATTTTGTAATCATTTACATTCTTTTAGCCGTCCTTTTTGTGATGATATCTACTGTAATTCAATTGCTTAGAAATGCCTCAATCAAAAATAACATTAGAAAAGAACACAATGTATCCAACCCATATCCTCTATCAGAAATAAAAGTTGATTCAACACCAGTAACATCGGTAGAAACCGAACCAATACCAAAACCTCGTCTAACCCAATCACTCCCACTTCCTTCTTCTCTTACAAAAACAAAAACCGAAACATCCACCACTCCAAGGTACAAGTTTCGTTCTTAAGGGGGGAGGTGTTGTAAAGTACGCACTCTACAACCTGCTGCGTTCATTACCCTATCACCTAATTTCCTTTCATTCAACCCAAAACCATTTAATATTCCCACATCATCATTTTCTTTTAATTACCTATACAACGATCAACGATCGCTCCATTTAAATTAAACTTCTTCAATTTCATTGCCCATTGAAATAAAACCCAAATTCCCAAATCATCATTTTCATTTTTCCAATCAATGCACTCCCTTTACCAAATCCATTAAACGTGCATTGATCCCAATTATCTACACACTGGCACACTTTTGCTGATGTAGCATAATTTCCTTTTTCTTTTTCGAGTCGGGCGACGAGAGTCAGTCAGTATCGGGCGGTCAACAACACAAATACTTCCTTAATTGAAGTAAGAATAATTATTTTTCAATACAAACCGACAACCAATCAATTATCCAAAAAACTAAGAAAATAACTTATGTAAAATTGTCTATTTATAAACAAATAAAAAAAACATAAATCATTTAAACAACGTTGACTTTAATTTCAAAAGATAGCACAAAAAAACATACACTAAAAAAAAGGTAAGATCCCAACAATATCATATATCTTTTTACATTTAATTTAGTTTTCTTTTTGCAGAATAGAAATAATTTTTTGCACTGCTTTGCAAATTGTTTTTATCCCTATGGGGATATCTAAGATATTTTTGAATTAATTTTAATTAATTCTTATTCTTCAGTAAAACAAGTTTGTAAAAAATTGAACAAACTTATTGCACCCATATTATTTAATTATTCTTGATTCCACAAACCTGCTAAACATAAACAAGAATCTCTGAAAAAATTGATTTCGTCAAATAATTATCCGGAATAGGTTCAAAAATAAAGATTTCATCGTCATAGTTATCACGGTCAGCCATTGACCCATGGATATATAAATGCAATCTAAGCAAACGCGCTTCACGCCTTTGCTCGTTATTTGATCCCAAGCACAACCGCGACCGACGGCAGTTTGCATGGGAAGTTCAAGGCTATTGCAATTCATGGGAACTGCAATTCAACAGTTCAATATTAAGCTAATTTTAGGTGAATAGGTATTAAGTATGAAAATGCAACGGCACTTGCGGTTGTACTCTAGTAACAGAAAGTCATATCGATTGTAATAATTAAATCCATATCAATTATAATAAATAAATCTTTTTATATTATAACGTAACTTGGTCTTCACATATAGAACCAGTGGGCGGTTCTCAAAATTATCTTTTTTTAATAACCGCGAGCAAAAGCTCGTAACTGGCGCTCGAGCAGGGACCTGACGATAAGGTCCTTGAGAAAAAAAAAAAAATAAAAAAGTGAATAGTTAAAACTTAAAAGAAAAATTGTGAGAAAATTAAAAGAAAGTGTAAAGGAAGGAAAAATAATGCCTTCAGAGAAAATTGGAAAAAAGAAGTGAATAAAGAAAAATAATACCTTCACCAAAAAACGAAATTATAAGTGTAAAGAAAAATAAGACCTTCAGAAAAAATGAGATTATAAGTGTGGGAATTATATTGAAATAAATCCCAACAAATTAAAAAAGATCCTGTGAACAAACAAAATTTAAGGACAAATACTTGAATTAAAAACTTTTAAAATTTGAGAAGGAAAACTGTGGTACTAAACCCTGAATTGTGAAATACCATAAGAAGATAAATCCAAGACGTCTCCAACATGAGCTGTATTGCTGTTTTGTAAGAATCATTTTAATAGTATTAATTAAAATTTAAGTTCTTTACTCGATAAAATTATGCATAAAGCAAAACGAAATCAAAAAAAATAAATTGAACCTCAGAAATTGAGAATTTTATTGTTTAAGGAAAAAATTATTTCCTTTAAGTTAAGAAACATATGAAGTGCAAAGAAAAAACAGAAAAAAGAAAAAATTCACTGTTCATTGAAAACCTAAAAAATAACGAAAAAGATAAAACATTTCCTTTTAATCAAGATAAATCTAAATTAAAGTTAATAAGTCGTCTCTCTCCTCTTAATAATTAAATTGGAAAACTTTGGGGCTCTTTTTAAAGTCTAATATAGATAAATTATTACTATGGACGAGATCCAAAGTTCGATAACGCAGCTCACAGGAGCAGTCAATAATGTTCTCGATCAGCTTAGGTCAATGGAAACTCGCATCGCCCAAGTTGAGCGAGTGAACCCTACACGGGCCATCGAAACCGTTATAACACGATTAAATTCCTTAGAGAGTCGAATAACTAATTTCGAGGGTTTGGGGTTGGCAGGCATTTCAACGCCACCGACTGAAAACCCTGAACCACTACGAGGACCAAGTACTGAGGCAGACCTGAGAGATATTTCCAAGCTCCCTGACCCCATCCATTATGTCTCATGGGTCCACAGTGTAGAAACAGTGTTGAAGGATTATGAGATTGTTCGGACCAAGCCCATTTACAGGGCAATCCTTCAACACATTCGACAAAAAATAAGGGGAAAGGCCGATTCTGCCCTCGTTTCGTATAATATATTCGATAACGAGTGGGCAGAGGTAAAGAAAATCCTGTCTCTGCACTATGCAGATAAAAGGGATCTGGCAACTCTCGAACATCAACTTAATCAGTTGAGTCAAGGGTCTTCACGGATGGACGATTTCTACGCCACTGTGAACCACCAATTCTCTCTAATTATCAGCAAGATAAGGGCAGAGACATATTCCACTGAGACTATGGACGCCTTGGTGGAAGGCTATCGTAATCGGGCTCTTGACGTTTTTGTGCGGGGCCTAAGCGGAGACCTCTCTAGGCTCCTTATTATTCAGAAGCCAAGGACGCTTCCAGAAGCCTATTCGGCATGCCTACAGATGCAGAACCTTACCTATAGAAACAGTTCGGTTCACATCCAAGCATCGAATACCATTTCTTCCCCAATACACTATGCCTTCAAAAATGAAAATAGATCCTCCTATACAAGAAATCCGAACAGATTCGAAAATAACCGTAGTAGAAAAAATCAACAACCTCACACCTCTTGGAGGTCAAACTTCCAAGGGAGACAATATTCGCCACCAAGGCCAACTGGTCCTAAGCCTCCAATTAAAATGGAAGTGGATAATTCCATTCAAACAAGGAACGTGAACTACATGAATAATCCCAACCCATTCAAACGAGAGGCTGGTAGTTCCGACAACTACCGCGGCAAACAACAACGCCTCTACCACATAAATGCAGATGTCCCGGAATCAACAGAAGAACCTGAGGTCAACCTCAACTTGGCGCATTCGGGAAGAGAGGAAAATTTTATGGAAGGTGCCTCGTTTCCAGCGTACCATACCTAGAGTACGCTACACGAGACGGGGAAATCTTGCATTTCCTTGTAGATACTGGTGCAAATAAAAACTTTATTAAACCTAGGCTAGCACCAGAGCCACAATCAGTCAGAACGCCATTTTTTATAAACAGTCCCGCTGGACGCATCTGCATAAAAAATAAAATATGCGGTAAGTTTTTCTCCTTTGTTGGTTGCGACTTAGAAGTTACCTTTTTCATCCTTCCAAGCCTTGAATCGTTCGATGGAATAATCGGCGATGACACGCTTAAGGAACTCAAGGCAATAATCGACAGGGAGAAAAATGAATTAATTATTAAACCAAATATAAAAATCCCTCTAAAAAATAAAACCTCTGACACAGTCAATAGCTTAATAATCCTCAACAAAAACACTTCCGAAAAATCCAAGATAAAATTAGAAGCCCTTTGCAACAAATTTATTGACTTATTTGGCCCAGTTAGAAATGAAATGGTAAAAACCAATGTAAGGGCCGAGATAAAGACGAACACAGATGAACCCATCTATACGAAGAGTTATCCTTACCCTGCTTGCATGCGTCAAGAAGTTGAAAGGCAGGTAAGTGAACTCCTAGATGAAAATATCATCCGCCCTTCGAAAAGCCCGTATAACTCACCTGTGTGGGTTGTGCCAAAGAAACCTAAGCCCGACGGCGAAAAGCAATACAGAATGGTCATAGACTATAAGCGATTAAACGCAGTGACCATTTCTGATACTTATCCGATTCCGGACATAAACAACACTCTAGCGAGCCTCGGAAATGCCAAGTTTTTTACTACCTTAGACCTTACCTCAGGATTCCACCAAATAGCCATGAACGAAAAGGACATTCCTAAGACTGCCTTTTCCACTATGAACGGCAAATTTGAATATGTCCGACTACCCTTCGGGCTCAAGAACGCCCCTGCCATCTTCCAGCGCATGATAGATGACGTTCTTAAAGAGCTAATCGGGAAGATTTGCTACGTTTATATAGATGATATTATCATTTATAGCAACTCTGAAGATGAGCATCTAAGAGACATAGAAGTTATCTTCTCCAAAATTCACGAAGCCGGATTGAAAATTAATTTGGAAAAAACACACTTCCTTGACACTAGTGTAGAATTTCTAGGATACCTGGTCACATCCGACGGTATCCTTCCCAATCCTGAAAAGGTAAAAGCTATTGAAGGTATTCTCCCTCCAAATACCTTGAAAGAATTGAAAAGCTTCCTAGGACTCACCTCCTACTATAGAAGGTTTATAAGAGATTATGCCAAAGTAGCGAAACCTCTGACGAATATGACACGCGGAGAGTTTTCTCAGGTAAGGGCCAATCAATCCAAAAAGGTTCAAATTCAACTCGATTCGGAAGGACTCAAAGCCTTCGAAACCCTTAAACAGCTCCTAACTTCAGCAGACGTATTGGCTTTTCCTGATTTTGAAAAGCCCTTCAATTTAACGACAGACGCTTCAAACTACGCCATCGGGGCTGTATTGTCTCAAGGCGAGCACGGAAAGGACAAACCAATTTCGTTCATCTCCCGTTCTCTGAATAAAACAGAGGAGGGATATGCAACAAACGAAAAGGAACTCAGAGCCATTGTTTGGGCTCTCGACAACCTTAGAAATTACCTTTACGGTGCAAAATTGATAAGGATCTACACTGATCACCAACCCTTGACTTTCACATTAAGTAATAGAAATTACAATGCGAAGCTTAAGCGTTGGAAATCAAGAATCGAAGAGTATAACTACGAGTTGATTTATACACCTGGTAAATCAAACTCTGTGGCTGACGCTCTCTCACGGCTCCGAACAGAGGTTAACCATCTCACAAGTTCAAGTTCCTTTTCATCACGGACAAATACTGCAAACGAACAACGAACGGACACATCGACTGACACTGCGAATGAAGGACAAAGCAACAGGACATACGAATTTGAAACTGCAACTGCTGAAGAAGGTTTGTGCGAAAGATCCTTCGATGAAGAGTCTGGCACGATGCACAGTGCTGAACAAGACAGCTCGGACCTGATACCACACGTGGAAGCTCCGATTAATGTCTTTAGGAGTCAACTTATTATTAAAATTGGCATTGATCTTACTTCTCATGAAGAACCACATGCTGGCTACCATCGCCATTATGTTTCCATGAAAAATTTGGACAAGAAAAATCTTTTTGAAGCTCTTAGGGAAAATCTGAACCCTAATGTAATAAATGGGTTAAAAATTCCAGAAGATTATATTGGGTTACTCCAGGATTTATATTTAGAGTCCTTTAGCAAATATAAAATAAGAATTACCCAGAGGGTGGTCGAAGACGTGGCTAACGAGGAGCGAAGATTCTCCATAATAGAAGATGAGCATAAAAGAGCTCATCGCGCTCCTAGGGAAAACAAGGATCAGATCCTTGAAAAATACTATTTTCCCCAAATGATGTCTCACATTAGAAGATTTGCTACTTCTTGCGACACATGTAAAATCAGCAAGTATGATAGACGTCCCCACAAACCCGAATTACAAGCTACACCTATTCCTAGATATCCGTGCGAAATTATTCACATGGATATTATGGAGATTCAAAATGAAAAATTCTTAACTGTTGTAGATAAATTTTCAAAATTTAGCAAATTCTTTCATATCAAAGATAAATCGGCAATTTACATTAGAGAAAAAATAATAAAAATCCTGCACTACTTTACAGTCCCTCTTATATTAGTTACAGATAACGAGAAAGGATTTCTGAGCCCAATTGTGTTAAATCTGATTAAAAACCTAGGAGTAAAATTGTATTTAACTCCATCATACAGAAGTGAGGTCAACGGTCAGATTGAAAGGGTCCACTCTACCGTCCTGGAGATTTATAGGTGTCTCAGGTTAGAATATTCAAGTATGAAAGTTAAAGAACTTGTTTACGTGGCGGTCGATAGATACAATAACACCATCCATTCAGTCACGGACAAAAAGCCATCAGATATCTTTTTCAATAGGTCACAACGAGTCAATTATCAAAACCTCTTGAATATCCGCTCTAAGATCAACAAAGACCTAAGGGGAGTAATAAGAAAGAACATGATGGCTAGAAATATTAGACAGAACTTGAAAAGAGTGCCCCCAAGGAAGTACAGTCAAGGTGACGCTGTATATGTTGCCATAAAAGGCATAAAAAGCAAAAATAAACCCTTGTTCAGGAAAGAAATTGTGGCCAAAGATAATCGCGTTACAATAACTACATTAAGCGGGAAAAGAATTCATAAGGCCCATTTAAAAAATACTAATTAAGACACAAATGTTTTTTCTTTTTCAAAAAGTTTAGGTCAAAAAACGTTTATATAAAAAAATATAGAATCGCACATACAAAAAAAAAAAAAAAAACACAAAATGATTATGACAAAGAACAAAAGTATACAAAAATCAATGCACTAAATATTGCTTGGAGTTTGCTCTCACGAAACAAGGGACTGGTTCACGTTTACAATTATTTAACCATAATTACGGTGGTGTTGATCTTCGTACCCTAGTAGGCTGTTTGCTAACCTTACAACCAAAGCGGAACAATACGAACCTTCCGATTAGGCGTGACTATCCCGAAAATTTAATAGAGAGCAACTCATCGAGCATTTACAATTTCAAAAAAAACAAAAAAAAAAAAAGAAGAATGTGATTTCATTCAAAAAACTATATGAAAGCCATGTTAATTTAATTAAGATACCAAGACAATAACATTGTAAATTTTATGCTTAATAAACCTTTACTGTATTACAGATTGTTAGCTCTTTTCACTCCCATGTAGACTCTACAGGTTTTTCGCTATGAATCCTCTATCGTTACAATTAAAGAAGGAAATGCTTGGGTGACGAATGGCGTTTTTAAATTGATTCATGTCATTGACTTGGAAAAATATGACGTACTTATCCGTGACACCGAACAGCTGATGTTTAAATTTATTAAAGATGAAGAGATGCGACTTGTTTTGAGCTTTCATTTAAACCAGATCAAGGATCGTCTTGCTGAATTGAAAGACTCAAGAACGAGGAAAGTTAGGTCAATTAATTGGTTGGGAACAGCTTGGAAATGGGTTGGTGGTTCTCCTGACGCAACTGACTGGGACAATCTTTTGGAAAAACAGACAGACATCGACGAAAATAACAACAGACAGTATACTATTAATGAAAAACTGTTCGACACAACACGAGAAATTACTGGGAAAATTAACAAAGTTATTGAACGTTACAACAATGCTATACAAAAAGGGGAGACGGACAAACTTAGAAACGATTTATTGAATAAGATCCTTATTTTAAAAGAAGGGGTAAATGAAATAGTAAGAGCTTGCCAAATGGCTAAAAATAGCATAGTAAATAGCAACCTTTTAGACTCAGAAGAGATCAACACTATTGTTAACGAGCTCGAAACATTGCCTTATCAAAACGTTGTGGAAGCTGTCGAATATAGCAAGCCTTCAGTTTACTGTAATGGGACATTGATGCTTTACGTGCTGTCTATACCTAAAATTGACCCTAAGGTTTACCACCTAATAACAGCTCGTGCAGCAATAAAAAATAATAGGCAACTTGACTTAGATTATTCAAAACTACTTATAAGCCATGACGAGACGTATGGACTAATCGGGAAATGTCTTAACATTGGTAACACATCTGTTTGTGAAGAGGACATCCTCAAAAAATTACCTGAAGACTCTTGTCTACCCCGAATTCTGAAGGGCGGAAACGCACTTTGCGACTATAAGACAATTGACGAAGAAATAGTAGAATTGATTGGGGAAAACACAATTTTCATGACAAACTTTAACGGAACAATTTTTAATAAAAATATTACTATTCCGTTAGAAGGTACCTACTTAATTCAGCTAAGCAACGACACAATCCGTGTCAAAGAGAAGACGTACCATAGCAGGATGGTTTTCAGCCCCCAGGCACTTCCCCCGGTCCTGGAAAATGTAACTAGTAACAGGATTAAGCCAAATCTGGAATACGTGCATGAACTAAGCACAAAAAACATCGAACTAACCAAAACTTTAAAAAGATATCTTAACTCTTCTGTACTTACAGAGATTTTCATCCTTCTTATTATTATAACTACTATATGTTTATTCTGGAAGAAGATTTATGGAAGGGTCAACATCCCAGAGATCCGCCAGTCCCTCCGTCGGAGACCGATTCCCCTACCAGTTCCACGACCTATCCAGGAAATACAAGTTCATTGCACGAATGGTAACCCGAGTTCTTCATCCTGTTCAACGAGCAATCAGCGGGACGCAGATATTTAAAGGGGCGGCAGTTATCACGGTCAGCCATTGACCCATGGATATATAAATGCAATCTAAGCAAACGCGCTTCACGCCTTTGCTCGTTATTTGATCCCAAGCACAACCGCGACCGACGGCAGTTTGCATGGGAAGTTCAAGGCTATTGCAATTCATGGGAACTGCAATTCAACAGTTCAATATTAAGCTAATTTTAGGTGAATAGGTATTAAGTATGAAAATGCAACGGCACTTGCGGTTGTACTCTAGTAACAGAAAGTCATATCGATTGTAATAATTAAATCCATATCAATTATAATAAATAAATCTTTTTATATTATAACGTAACTTGGTCTTCACATATAGAACCAGTGGGCGGTTCTCAAAATTATCTTTTTTTAATAACCGCGAGCAAAAGCTCGTAACTTCATTTTTAATGTTATATATTTCTTTTTGTTTTGACGAAGACGCCAGACAAATTGATGTTTCAACAAAACTTATGCAACTTGCTTCACTTGAGGTCTTGATGGTTTAACATTGTGTAAATTAATAACGTCTTATATGGTGAAGTTAAGCAATGACCAGCAGTTGGATTATTATTACAGCCACTCCTGTATCTAATGCTTGAAAAGAAAATAATTCAAGATAATCTTGAGAGATCTTGTAGCTTAAAATGTATTGCACATTTTTTTTTCTTTTTCAATATATAGTTTCCAACATTTTTTTTATTTTTTCATTGCAATGATGAAACCTATAAATCCAGTTTTGTTTTTGGAATTTATTATTTTAACATCTCCAAAATTTAAATCGGATGTATAGTGAATTTATTTTTCAAAAAAATCAAAAACATGTTTTTGATTTTCGGTGCACAATCCATTTTTAAAATTATAACCAAGTTTGGATTTCGTATATTTGAACAATCAAATGTGTTGTTTACAAATTTTATAAAAATTGATAGTGGCTCCAGAACACTTAAATTTGTCCACTCCACTTTTAAACAAATACAACAGAGCATTAGCAGTGCTTTCTAATGTTTCTTCCCCAAGCTTAACGTTCATGATCTTGGATTTCCATTTCATATGTTTTTCGCTTAGCTCTTTAGCAAAATGAAGACCTAACTTACTTAGGTACTGCACAATTTTTTCCAAATACTCCCATTTTATAAGTCCACCATTTTCATCGTAAATTATTTGCTTCGCCCTCCATGTATTTGTAATTAACTTTAATCAATGACAAGCGTCAAGAAAAATGTAAATTTCGTTTTTTTTTGTCCGGGTGTCATGGGTTTCAAAATTGTCTAATGTTGTCCCCATTTGATTTACTATCCCCATGTTTGATTGGTATTTTTCAAATGATAGGCTTCTTGGAGACTTCTTGGAGTTTCCATGCACCATTGAAATCTGTACCGAAATCAATTATTTCAATATAGCGTTTTTAAAAATTGTCCCAGTGTTTCCTAACTATCATTTCATCCCTAATTAAGTAGGCAAACACTTTTTTATTTGATCTTTCCATTGTTAAGGCTTTTAAAGTCAAAATAAGGCTTTTATTGGTAAATCCGCTGAAATTTGGTCGGTTTGAGAGAGGATCTCAGCCAGCGTATTGGGTGGTGGTAAACTTCTCGAATATAATCCCCCTAAGATAATTTGCTCAGGGGCTGTAAAAATGCAGCGTCAATGCAAAAGACCGAAGTTCCACCGGATATTTTCCTTCAACTTTTCCTGTTATTTTCCTAGGGTTAGGTAAACCAAAGACAATTAAGCATTGTATGTACAAACAATAAACAACTTACTTCAAGTGTTTAGACTGCATTTTCAGATACCATGATTTTGTATTTTAGCTCAAACAATAAAGCGCTTAAACTAAGAATTTTTTTTGTGTTTTCTCTGAACTTTCCACAGCGTTGATTGCAAATCTTTCGTGTTGTTTTTTAACCGACCTATTGAGCTGTTGTTCAGTTTTGTTGGTGTTTGAGGTGTTGCCTCCTGATAAATGAGGAGGCTCTGTCGATTTGTCGGGTGGAAGTCTTTGCAATCGAAGTTACTATGTCTCTTAGTTCGCGGGTGGCGGCATATTTTACGCTAAATTATATCTCAAATTAATGTTATATTTATAAAAAATTCATTAATTTACCTTTTAATTTCTCTTGCCTTCCAATTAGACGTTGAAGGCTGTTCGAAGTATTCAATTAGATACATTTCTTGCCCTTGCAATTGCAAAGCTACAATTAAATCATTTTATTGAAATGCTTTTGCAATGATTTGTAAAAAAAAATAACTTTTCAGCTTCAACAATGTCAATTGGTAAAACTTGGTTTCAATTATCACCTTCGTTGAGCTCATTGTAATTTAAGGATATTGTTGAAAAACAATTTTAATTTAAGAAATAAATTGAAGTCACTTTTCAGGAGATCCAAAGTTGTACATATTCATCTTGCTCTTTTTCGGTTGAGTATTCAATATTAATGTAATATTCAATTTCCATGTCGAATAAGCTAAAATTAAATTATATTAAGATAGTTTGAATTTTAATAAAATTAAATTTTAACTTACTTTGAAATATTTCACCCATGGTTAATGGAAAACAAATTTGGTGGAGATCATTATATATTATTTTTGCTGTTAAGCGTGCAGAAATTAGAAGAACCTCTAGAGTCTAGACTATCTACTAAAATGTCCATTATTTTGAAACACTTACATATCTTGTTGAATCGAATTTGAAAAAATCATTCCAACTGCATTTGGAAGCAATTAAATGCGTTTACCAACTTTTTCTTGAAAATCTTTTTCACCATATCTCTTGAAAGATTTTGGATTTCTTCTCTGTTTAAAGCACGCTTCACCTCAACCTATTGCTGCTTCGATAAATACTAAAATAAAATAAAAAATTGTTATTTAGTCAAAATTTATTAAAATTAATTTGCCAGTGAAAAGACACACCCTTCTCAAAAGCACGTTTTCACGAACCACATCTAGCCACAATGCAATGAACTTCATCTTCATTTTTCTCTTTTAAATTGATTAATTTATTAAGTTTTTATAAATCTTTTTCAAATGTCGTTGTGTAATTAAATTTTTTTTTACTATAAACCACGTTTTAGAATCAACTACTTCTCAAGTAAACGAAACAAACAGAAGTACCGTTTTGCCGAATGTTAAAATTGAGGCCTCATTTTTTTCGCATGGCCTACCTCTCCAGCAAACTCATTAGGGTGGATCCCATGGGCTAGAGCATTGTTGTCCATTTGTTCTACATTATCCAAAACGTCATTTATACCACACTGTTCAACAACGCAATGAATAATGCATATTATCCAGTGAGTTGGAAAACAGCTGTGGTCCATCCTCTCCCCAAAAAGGGAAAGGACAGCTCCAATCCGGCAAATCTTCGGTCGATAAGTCTTCTTCCAAGTATCAGTAAGGTATTCGAGAAGATTCTCAATAGAGCTCTGTTCAAGTGGGCTGAGGACAAAAATATTATCCCAGACAATCAGTTTGGCTTTAAGGCGGGACATGACACTATTCATGCCGCGTCTAAGTTAGTTTCTGATATTCAATGGAACAAAGCGAAAAATCAATGCACGGGTGCCGTTCTTGTTGATTTAGAGAAGGCTTTCTACACCGTATGGTTAGAGGGTCTTTATCTGAAATTAGCTAGATTTGGCATAAGTAAACCACTGTTATATATGCTTCATGACATGCTCAATGGTAGAAAGTTCGTTGTCAAAAATGGCAATGTAACTTCTACCACAACATTTGATATTAAAAACGGTCTACAGCAAGGAGCTGTGAACTCGCCGATTCTTTTTAGTATTTACACCAGCGATCTGATAGGTAGTCTCACTCATGCGATTGCGTATGCCGATGACCTTGTAGCGTACAGGACGGGTCCAAAAGTTGAAGTCATCAAAATTCTCTTGCAGCGTGACTTCGACCAGATTCAGCGATATTGTGATGACTGGAAGTTAAAAATTAATTTTCAGAAATCAGAAACTATCCTGTTTAGAACCCCTTTTTCTAAGGCTTCTAGGGATACAAGAAAGAACTGGAGAAATCTAGTGATCGTTGGACCAAGTGGACATCCACTGGCGAGTAAAGATGTGGTAAAGTACTTGGCATCTGGCTAGATCAGTATCTATATTTCAATCGACATATAGGTGCTGCTCTGGCCAGAGCTGGGGTAGCCTTTGGGTTGACAAGACGGTTGTTTTATAGCAGCCGCCTTGACAGCAGAGTAAAGGTGATTTGCTACATGGCCCTTATCCGGCCAATTATTACCTATGGGTGCCCTGTGTGGTTCAACGTTGCCCCATCTCAAATGGAAAAGATTCGGGTGTTTGAGAGGCAGTGTCTTAGACGCTGCCTTGGATTACACAGAACACCAGAGTCGGAGTACACAGTACACACATTACTAAGCCAACGAGGTTTTATACAACAGGGTCAATATAAACAGGATAGATAACTTTTTAATCAAGCTGATTCGGGGTCACATTGCAAGAGCGATGACCTCAGCCAATGGACTTATTTTCGGGGCCTACTACCCCAATAATGAATATAGTGAGAGCGTTCGTCTTAACGGTTTCATCCCGCCCGAGACATTCCTCTATTTAGACAGTCGAGGGCTGATACAGGACAGATTGGCGGTTCCGTTAATCTACCACGTCGGCCGTAGAACTGTGGATCGGCGACTCCTGCATGATCGAGACGTCGGCTCTGGGAACGGAGCAGAGCGTCTGCGGTTCAGTAGAGCTGTGCCCCTTCGGGACAGAAAGGACTTGATTAAGCAAGTAAAACAATTCTGGTGGTTGGGGGACCACTTTGATATTGATGGTTGACGAAAGTTGTTGCCTTGGCCGACCTACGTATTTTTAGGTATTAATAGGTAGACATTATATAGGACAGTGGTGGCACCAAAAAAAATTATAAAAACAAAAAAAAACTGCATTTGCTTGTGGATATGTACATTGGGCGCTAGTACATATGCATATATATTCATATATGCATATGTGTGAGTGTGTGTGCATTTGCATAAGCTGCTGCGAAAAAAAAAAAAACCTGCTGGTGTCTGTTCTAGTTTTAAGTTATTTTAAGTATTTTTAAGTAGTTTTAAGTTCTTTACGTATTACGTATATTTTAGTTTTATTTAGGTTAATTTAGTTTTATTTAGGTAAAGGGTAGTTTTAAGTTTTTATATTATATAAAATGTCATAGAAAAACGAGTTTTTAAAGTTTTCTCGTTTAGTTTTAAGAAATATTGAATTTTAATTTAAGTTAGTTTTTACGTCGAAAGGCATTTTTAATATATACACTGAGTTACAAAAAAAGTGGCGCACCTTGAAATTTTGCAACATTTTGAAGTAACTTAAACAAATAAACGTTTTTCTGGTACAGTTTTGTTTATTAACATAAAAGTAAGTCATTCATGTAATAAAAAAATAGGAAGAACTTAGAAATAAACCATAAATTAAGGAAAATGGGCATAAACTTTAATTTTACATTTTTTACATTTTTTTTTTTTTAAACTAGTCCTTGTTTCTTCAATAGTGGGTATTGCCTCCACGAACATCTAATAAAGCTTTAATTCGCCTGGGCATACCTTGGATAAGGTTGTCAAAATGATAACAACACAACAAAAAGTATGACTGCGCCACTTTTTTTGTAACTCAGAGTAGTTATAGTATAATTTAGAGCGCCCGCATTGGGCCAGTAAGTTAGTTAAGTTATTCGGTAAGCTTGTTTTTAAGGTTTTTGTCTAGCATTTAAGAAGATATAAGTTAAATTGAAAATAAAAAATTGAATTTAAAAAAAAAAAAAATCCAAAACGTCAAAATCTTTTTTATCTCAGAAATAAATCTACGATTCTTTGTTTAGCTCAGTTGATCAATAATGAACTCAGTTGGTCAAATCAATAGTTGAACAAAATAAATAAGTCAGTAATTAGAAGTGAAGTTGATATGAATGGTTTAACTGTCGATGTATAGTTCCGGAAGTGCATTTTTGATGTAATAGTGGACATTAACATTGCGCACGTTCGGGTGCATAACTATTGTGGTTCGCATACTTTACTGTTGTTGTAGTTTCATGTTAAAACACAGCTGATCAACCATATGTATGCGGTGGGGAAATAAAACTCAAGGTATACTAAAGATGTAGGTATACTTTAAAGCGAGACAAAATTCAACAAAGCTGTTTCTCATTTTTTTGACTTTTGCTACCTCGGTTTCGTGTATACAATTTTAAAAGAAATAAAAATATTGAAATTGCAGATCACGGTCGTATTTAAAGAAATTCAATATAATATTGAGGAGTAGGAAGAAATATAACAAAGAATCATGACTGGTAAGTAGTTTATAATTTTTATTTTGAAGAAATAAAGGAATGAGCATTTTATTCTTAGTTCTTTTTACAAATGCAGTTTTCGGAGAAAACTATTTAAATAACTGTGTATATATTTTTTACTTGCGAAAAAAGCGGGTCCGGCAATTCTGTCTGTCTGTAGCATTCAGTTGGCCTCAGGTCTCAGACATGGAACAATCCATAAGCGAGAAGCTTGGCTGACATTTTCTGAGGTCAAACCGACGAACCCCACAAGCAGATCATTAGGTGAAGTGGAGAAGAGGGTTAGTTGTAATCCCAGTCGAGATGATATAATATTGTCGGAAAAGACGAAGAAGAAGTTCGTATTGTTATTTTCTTAATAAAAATATTTCGTTTAACTTAAGATTACATACATAACTATGTATATTCCTTTTTGTTTAACATTTAAAAATGTTATTCCTACATTTGTGCGAATTCTCCGTTCCGTTACCATATATCTTCTTAGAACTTCCTATTCATCATTGGTTGCAACTGATTTGTAAAAAGTGCACTCCATACCTATATTATTTACCTAATGCAGAGCAAACATTTATAATTTGGCCGAATTCTTCGGGGTATAGTGCAGCTCTCAGTCATCAAGAAGACATCTGCATCTATTTTTCAGTACTCCATTAGTCCATTAGTGCGATCAATAGTGTTGCGAGAGCGTGTGAGGACATCATTAAATTTGCTTTCGTTTGACCCTATTGCAGATGTTTTATAAGGGGTCAAAAGCCATCGACATTCGGCCCCTTTTCAATTCAATAATCCGAACGTGCGTTCCGTCAAGTCGCCTAATAAAAGACTTTATCGTTGTCAACAAATCACTCATGTGAAATTTTATCAAAATCGTTTCGATTACGGTTGTTTGGCAGGTACCGTTGTTTTTTAAAATTTCAATTTCTCCTCTAGGGTTTATGAACTCTACATACCAAATTTGAAGTTAATCGGTTCAGCCGTTTAGGCTGTAGTTATACTTATATAACCAGACAGCCAGACTGACAGAGAGACAGAATATCCGGACCCACTTTTTTCGTCTCTCTATCATCGTAATTTTTTTGCACGAATGCATAACTTGCCTATTGCCTTATAGACGTACCTATGTATAATCGCAAGTAAAAATGGTAGTAAATTCAAATTCCCTGTAAAAGTGCAAAATATGTTTTCATATTTAAAGCAAAATACAAAAGTTCATTGAATTCAAATGACCTTTAGTATACTACATATTTAAAAACGTAAAAAAAGTAAACAATACATTATAATAAACTTCCCATACTGTGGTAGGTTTAGTTAACTTAAAATCTGGTTTGCTTTTTTTGCCTTTTCTACCTGTCAGTTGTCGCATATTATTATTAATTGAAATGAAGGCTGTTTGCACACGTTTTAAAATTAAGCAAACTGTTTACTTAAAAGACGGCAATGAAGTTAGGTTTCTGTTGACAATATGAACTTGATCTTTCAAACTCAAATTCATATTATTTGGATAATTAAGAGTTTCCTGTCAGTTTTATAGTTGTTCATACGTCTTTAAAAAAAACTGGAATGTAGCTGGTGTGGTAGGTACCTAGGTACCTACCTACATAATTATAGTTTCATGTTAACTATAAAAGAACCAAGTAATTTTTCACTCAGTGGCTTTCATTCATTTATTCTTTTTTCCCAATTGTTGTCTTCATCTTTAACATATTGATTCTTTCCGGGGGGAATTCCCCAATAACTTTAGTCATGCAATCGTGCATGATCATCTCATCACGATTCCACACACGAAGAGAAGATATTTTAATCCTATCTATATACGTATGAACGCCATTGGTTTTCTTATTTAAGTCCGTAGTCCAGTCCGTACCGTAACTATACAATACCCATACCTATACAATTCAAAAGGTTCACTCCAATATTCTGGATGTCCTTGAATTATTGAGTATTTTATATATAAGGTATATTTATGCTTTCACCATGTGATTTCGATATAGCAATGTAGCTGTAGCAGTCAATTAAATAGTGTGATGCAACAATTGACCATGAAAGCTAACCAGTTTTTCACTAAAATAAAGGGCTTGATTTAGCACCAACAAAAATATTACGTAAAAGATTCCGAAAAGACGTAAAACTCTCAAAAGTATCTTTCACTGTCCGCAGTCCCCTTTCTCACAATGCAAATGCAATGAATGAAGAATCATAATGATGCGTGACTCATTCGTATGTACCGAACGACGAGGTCCGATGCTATAATTTAAAACAACCTACTCTTTAAATGAAATCGAAAGCGGTCTGTGTCTCTGCGATGAAACCAGTGTGAAGCAATATTGATGTGACCTTGAATGTTGTTGGTTTGTTCCGATTCAATTCACATAAAGCGAACAAAGCGTAAATCATCAGATCGGACTAAACAAACATTTCAACATTGATGGCAATAAAGCTAAGTTTGTCCAGCCCAATTTGGTATTTACGTATATAAGTTGGTAATTTGATTGTTAGATGTCATATTACTTAACATTGTTGATGCAAAAGTATCTTTTTTTATTATTGTCTTAAATCCCAAATTTTAAACTGTCATGGCCACCGTGAGGTTTTAAACTCTATTTTCAGTTTAAACTACCGTTTTTCAATTTTTCGGTTTCACAGTTATCGTTTAACACAGAATGGAGTTTAACTTTTTGTTTAAGTTAAACGATTTCATTTATTCGTTTCAACGCCGGCCGTTTCGTTAAAAGTTTTAGAACACACAGATATCACCATTTTGATGTTAATTCTGGCACGTAATATTTTCATAATTTTTTTTTATCACCGTTCACTTACCTATGTATATTTTTTTTTATTTTTAAATTGGGATTTAATTTATTTGATAAAAAAATAACACAATAGCATCACAATTTCACAATAATTCACGATTTATTTTATTTTCACAATAATAATATGACATTTCAAAACAAATTTCGTAACTCAGAGCTTCGCCAACTGTTTTTAACTAACTGGAGTTTAAATTTTAGATGTTAAACCGAACGAATTAAACGAAAAGTTTAATTAAACTACAGTTTAAACTCTCACTGTGATACTGGGCATAAATAATAAATAAATTTGTCAAAAATGTTTGAAAGTTGCAATTTAAGATGGAAGAAATTTTACTCTGGTGGCAAAAGCAAACATTTTGTATTCATAAGTTTTCCCTTCGTTGCATACAAAAACCAGACACGTCCTTGAAATGCATCTGCTGATCAATACGTCCACCCATCATTATCTACATCAAACGCTCGTTACAAGGATGTACTATCTTATGATGGCTCAACTATCTTCATTAAAAAATAACAGATAATCTTTACTATAAGTTTGATTGTGTTTCTGTAGTTCCTAGCAATGATTTTGCTTACTATAATTATGTAGTTACTATACACTTTTACCAGCAGGAACTGCCTTTTGTTAAAAAAAATTCAGTAGAGTAGAACCGTGCCACTACTGGACCACCTCAACTCAGCTCGGTAGTGATGCAACTAGATCACTAATTGATTGAGTTTTAAAGGCCAAGCAGAGTAATAGAAAGCTCGTAAAATCTGGTTTTCAATTAAAGTCTCAAGTCTTTTCAAGAAGTCAACAGTAGTTGCACCAATGGCGATTGGAATAACACACTGAACCAAATATTAGAAGTAAAATCAGCTAAAAGTTTTCGTAACATTTTAACTAAAGAATATTACGGAATCGATGATTATTTGAAAATATTTTATTATTTTTCGTGAAGCCCAAATGCGTTATTTTTTTTTAATAGAGAAATTCTATAATTTCTAACCTCCATCTTAACATAAACATATTCCAAATAGATCGATGTTTACTTAATATGTTTTATAAAAATGTTTTTTTTTTACAAATTTGAAGAACTCCATTTTACATGCTTAATTGTTTGCATTTTATGCACAAAAAATTGAAAAAAATTGTTAAGCCGTTTTCCAAACATTGAATTTACAAAAAAAAATAAATTAAAAAATTAATTAAAACTAAAACTAAGCTTTTTTGCAAAATGTTGGTTTTGAAATTTTTTCAAGTTACCTAGACCCTTTAAAAAAATTTTGGTTTGAAATCGATTAATCCGTTCATGAGATAGCTCAAGAAAAAAATAACGGTTCTATGGGAGGTACTCTTAATAGGCTTGCCAACATTTTTTTTGCAATTTAACAAAAGGAAATCAAACAACAATCAGTAATTTTTTTTCAAGAAAATCGTTGGAGCCGTTTTCGAAAAAATAAGCTATTTCAAAACTGTTCTATGGCAAGTACCGTTAATTTTTGAGCTAGAAAAAAAATTTCGATTTCTCCTCTAAGGAATGATCTACAAACCTTACATACCAAATTTGAAGTAAATCGGTAAATAGGCTGTAGGTGCTGAAACATACAAACTTAAATACAGACAGACAGATAGTCGGACAAACAGACAGGCAGACATACAGAATTATTATTTTTATGAAAATTTTTTTTTTTATGACAAAATTTTTATTTTTTACTAATATACAGGGTGATTGGTATAAGATGCACCAAAAAGCTTGATCGTGTAGGTGGAGTTAAGACAAGAAAAAAATCGTATGGGAGGGGGGGTCTATTTCCCCACGTTTAGGCGGGAGGGGCAATTTTCTAAAACATTGACTTAAATCAGAAGAAAAAATATTTAAAAACAACGGTGAACGATACAAAGCCTTGTTATATTTTTTTTGGAAACCCAGGAAACTACTCTTTTATTTAATTTTTAAATTAAATTGTTTAAGTGAACAGTTTTAAAAAAATTAATTTTTAAACTCAAAATTTTGAAAAAAAAACTAAAAAAAAATGTTTAAACTAATTTTTTTCAAAATTTTATGTAATTAACTAATATTTTTATTTTCAAAATTCAATGCTCTTATTAATTTTTAGTCAAAAACAGAAAACCGGATGCCAAAATGTATCTTAGTTTTTGAGATTGGATTCGAAGATTGGATATACGGTGTACAGAGACAGTTTTAAAAAAATGTGAGCAATACAAAAAACCATTGGTATACAAGATCGTTAGTGAACTCGTTTTAATAGAAAACTCATTAAATCTTATACATACAGCGTGATTCACATAAAGTGTGCCAAAAATATAAAAAGCAAATAGGTTGGTTCGAGATAAGAAAATAAAGTGCACGACTGGATCGCACGAACTTGCTCTTGTGGTGCACGACTGGGTTGCATGTACTTGTTCTTGTGGCAAGTTGCCACGAAAATAAAATTTTAATATAAAATAATATGAATTTTTCACAAAGGTGCTAAAACTTCTTTTTACAAAGATTCAAGCCAAAATAAAAGTATGCAGAAAATTTTGTTGCCTGAATATAAGTTTAACAAAAAAATAATTCCAAAATTGTTTGAGCGGTTTTTAAATAAATCGATGAATACTTAATATGTTTTATATGTTTTTTTTTTTTTTCTTACACATTTGAAGAACTCCATTTTTACATGCTTAATTGTTTGCATAAAATTTTTATTTTTTTTATTTTATGAAATTTTTTATTTTAAGTTAAGTTTTCATTGTGCATATTCTGAGATATTTTTTTTTGCACGCTGATGGCTTTATTGCACTTAATACTATTTATAAAAAATATAAATATTTTAGCATATCATGGTATTGTCTGTTTAAAGCTGAATAATGCTAAGTTTCGGACTGTGAAAGCTACCTAACGGAGAGGATGAATACATATAGGTGCTTAAAAATAACTTAACCTAAAAACTAAAATAAATGTGTGTCTTTGAAAAATAAAACAATTGAAAACAAATTTTTCTGTTGTCGTTTTTGATATTGTCGCTAATACTTTCGTGGTCGATTCTTTGATTCTTTTTTTTTTTTAACCAGGTAGCCAGAGAACGTAACATGTTTCAATCGAGATTAACGAATTCAATATAAGATCCTAGCATCACCGATGTTTAAATCAAGAAATTGGAAACTAACCTTTCATTTTAATAATCTACATACAAAATATTTTTTTGCTCTTTAATTAAATTATTAAGTTCGTTTTTTTTTTCATTTTATTAAAATTTACTATATACAATATATCACAACGCTTGTTTCTTTACAAAAATATTAACCAAAGAATCCTCCTTGGCCGCCATAGCCACCTCCATAACCTCCACCATAACCTCCTCCATAAGAACTTCCAAACGATGTTCCATAATGACCGCTCACATGTCCATTGTAGCCTCCACCATAACCTCCACCAAAACCACTTCCATATCCTCCACCATATCCAGGATATCCACCGCCAAAGCCTCCATGAACTGATGGCCTATAGTATCCTCCGCCAATGCCTGGTCGCCCGAAGCCGTTACCACCGTATCCGCCACCATATCCACCACCATATCCACCACCATATCCACCACCGTATCCACCACCATATCCACCACCAAATCCACCACCATAACCTCCGCCGTATCCTCCGCCAAATGAACTTCCCAGTCCTAGTGTAGATTCCAAAGCCCCTTCAAGCAAACCGAACGTCCTTCCCTGAGGTTTATCATCTGACGCCCTAACAAGAGCTACACATATCACAACAAAGAAAACCTGCAAGTATATTAAAGACACAATTTTATCCCCCACAGTTAAACGATTTATTATTAAGTTGACTTACGATGATGGCACGCATCTTTCTTGATTCTTAAACTTATTGTAGACCGTGGAGTTGCTCAATCACGACTTGAGTAATACTAAGTTAATATAACTTCCGTGGCAATGCTTTATATACCTTTTAAGATAAACATCATCCACGGAAATGGTCAAGAGAATTTTTACGAGATTTCGTTTTTTCTCCCAAGAACTTGTATTGTTACACCGGCTACACTTGATTTAACTACTTTAAGTGCTATTCCTTCACATGTAGTGAGGTAAACGCAGACAGTCAATAACAATAATCAGTGATGATGACGACGTCATTCGAAGCCCATCCGTGCGTACCTCTAACCGATTCACATGTTGGTACATGAGTTGGTACTTTTTGGGGTTTTATCGAGGGTCAACAAAAAAAAAATTAAACAAATACTAATGTTCACTACACGCTACACGGTTTGATTATGATCACAAATTGACAATAATAATTAGCCGACTTATAAAGTGATAATATACGCTAAGGGTCATACTGTTGGCTTCAAATGAACGTAGACCATCTTAATTCTTAATGGAATGTAAAGTAATTTTTCGTCTGCCGAAGACCGACTTTGCATTTAATTCGGTCATATAATGAGTTTAATCGATGCATACCACCAAAAGGATATTTATACTGGATGTTGAAAATGGCTGTGAAATGAGCGAAACAAGGACGTTCAGTGTTGGAAGCGCGGCGCTTGCTAATGACGCTTGTTTTTTTTAGAAAGGTTAACGCTAATTAACTAGGCCACTGTCTACGCTACATGGAGCATGGCTTTCATAAGAACTAAGTCGAGCACGAATGTGATATAATTTTAAGTTATTCTTCACTTGCATGAAATTTTAAAGTGCAGGAATATGTCAATTATCAGTTATCACAAACTATAAAACTATACAGGGTGATTGGTATAAGATGCACCAAAAACCTTGAGCGTGTAGGTGGAGTTACTACAAGAAAAAAATCCTATGGGAGGGGGGTCTATTTCCCCCCCGTTTAGGCGGGAGGGGCAATTTTCTAAAACATTGACTTAAACCAGAAAAAAAAAATATTTAAAAACAACGGTGAACGATACAAAGCCTTGTTATATTTTTTTTGGAAACCCAGGAAACTACTCTTTTATTTAATTTTTAAATTAAATGGTTTTAAAAAAATTAATTTTTAAACTCAAAATTTTGAAAAAAAAAATGTTTAAACTAATTTTTTTCAAAATATACAAAATACTTATTTTGTAATTTTTATGTAATTAACTAATATTTTTATTTTCCAAATTCAATGCTCCTATTAATTTTTAGTCAAAAACAGAAAACCGGATGCCAAAATGTATCTCAGTTTTTGAGAAATTAAAACAAAAATAAAAGTAAAACTAGTAAGTAAAGTAAAAAGTTAATTCGTTTTTTTTATTATTTGATTAAAATCGGATGGTATGTAATAAAAAATAAAAAAGAGATAATTCCCTAATTAATAATTGACCTGAGCAGGTCAAATTTGGGAAAACCAAAAAGTGTTTTTCTTGGAAAAAAATGCTTCTAGTTTTATCTTAATTTCTCAAAAACTAAGATTCATTTTGGCATCCGGTTTTCTGTTTTTGACTAAAAATTAATAAGAGCATTGAATTTTGAAAATAAAAATAATAGTTAATTACATAAAATTTTGAAAAAATTAGTTTTAACATTTTTTTTTTAATTTTTTTTTTCAAAATTTTGAGTTTGAAAATTAATTTTTTTTAAAACTGTTCACTCAAACAACTTAATTTAAAAATAAAATAAAAGAGTGATTTTCTGGCTTTCCAAAAAAATATAACAAGGCTTTAAATCATTCACCGTTGTTTTTAAATAATTTTTTTTCTGGTTTAAGTCAATTTTTTAGATAATTGCCCCTCCCGTTAGATAATTGTCTTAACCCCACCTACACGCTCAAGCTTTTTGCTGCATCTTATACCAATCACCCTGTATATTCTACGACTTTCATGTCCTTTGTCGTTATTGAAAGTGTGTTAATTCACTATAATGAATTTGAAATACTGAACGACTTAAATCATTAAGAACATGGAAGGGATCCTACAAAATTACAAGATAAAACCCTAGGCGATGAACTTGTAGAATTCGGTTCCTAAAATGTTAAATTTTCTTATTTTGGCCTAATACAGTCCATGGTCGATCAATACCTCAGCTCAGCAAACATTTCGCTCCAGACAGTTTTTACTTGAGCTATAGTATTGCTGACTCCAGATTTCATACCAAGTTAAGTTTATTTTATTTTATTCTGCTTTGTCAGGCCACGCAACAGTAGAATTGTTATACTTTCCTGCGGCGAACTTCTTAGGTGGCTTCAAAAATCCTAAGTGCTGAAGCATTACAGTCCATTACGATCGGTGAGTCTCATTTCTGGATGAATAGCAAAATTGTTTAATTTGGGACGAACATAATCCCGACGAGATCCATCAAATTGCTATGCATCCAGAAAGAGTGACTTTTTGATGTGGAATTTGGGTTGGCTGAATTTATGAAATGAAATTTATCGGTCCATACTTCTTCGAGAATACGACATTGATCAGGCCATCACGATCAACGGTGAGCGTTATCGTTTTTAGACTTCTTTTGACTCGAATTCGATATGGACTCCGTTGAGATGTCGTTTTAAAAGAAAAACCGACGCTACGTGCCTCTCAAAACCCATGCCTAGGGATTCCAATCCCGGAATCCCGGGAACTCGTTCAATTTTACGGTCCCAAATATCGCGGGATTATTGTGTCCTAATCCTGAGACTTCCGGGATTGATAAGTATAATATTCGTATCAAAAAAGCTATTTCTTATGAGTTTTTCTCGGTCGCAACCACCGTTGGTTCGGATGGTGTAGGTATTGGCTTTCGTCGTCATCACTTTTACATTGATGTCCACCTTGCCGTTCCAAAAATATATTTTTTTGTTGCATTTACCGAAAAGTAGCTCTTGTCAATGTTCTGAATTATTTTGCTACTTCTCGGTTGCAATCATAACCACCGTTAGATGCCAGTTATATCGATTAGGTAAAACCATCAGGAAAAGTAGAACCAAATGAGTACAGGATTTTTTTCTTGATGTGCGTTTATAGCGATCAGGAAAAACTTGTCAGCGGATAGGTTGTTTTCCTGATTGAAATTGAAATACACACGAAAAACTTTTCCTGACAGAAATCTGTCAGTGGAATAATTAAAAATTGATACCAATTAATTGGACCGATTGTCTCATTTTTTTAAAAATGGGCTGATACGAAGAGTTAGATTAAATCAGGAACATAAATAAATGAATTTTTTACAACAAATATTTGTTAGATTGAAATTTTTTTTGGCACAAAAAATTCTCTGAGTTATTTGTAATCGATAAAGTGTAACATTTCTGTTTTAAATCAGATGAATTCATGGCTAATTATAGACTTGAAAAATTTTCCTGATTCAATTTCCTGATCGCTTAAACCGGCTCTTTACTCAGACGATCGAGTTTTTCATTGCTGCTGAGGAAAAAAAAGGTTTCTGGAGGTCTAAAGATTTTAAGGTGTAGAAGATCTATCAAATGGTGAAAAACAAATTTTATTTTCAAATAAACTTCGGCTACTGGTACCCGCTATAACGGTATTTTTAAATTTTGGTTATCTCGATAACGGTTGAAGCGATTTGAACGAAATTCAGTATTGAAATTCGTCTAGCTATTTTCAATAATATGACATACATTTTTTTTTTTAAGTATTTTTGTTCAGCCTTAAATAATTTTTAAAATACTGTTTTTCTGAATTTAATGTTTCAAAAACTTGTTGACGGATTTGTATGAAACTTAGTTTGAAGATATAATGAATTAAATTTAAAAAAAACTTGCATACTTACTTTTTTTTTGAAAACCGCTCCACGATTTTGAATTTTTTTTCGTAAACTCATATTTAGTAAAAAAAAAATAGTTTGCATACTTCGTTTTCGGTTTAAATCTTTGTAAGATATGGACTTATAACTTTTAAGAAAACTTCTTACGATTTTCCCAACCCTCAAGGAACTTGCCATTAAAGCAATGTTGCGTCCCGGTCCCTTTATTTTTGATGGCACTGCTAATTGTCGAGCCAGTACCTAATTGTACTCTAATCTTGCAATTTGCACGATATAGCGCCGCAGTTTTTCATATTCATTGCGATTTTTTTTTTTTTTCAAATATCGATTTTAAAAGGTTCTAGAGTGGAATCGCCTAAGGTGATTGTTGATAGTCGACAATCAAGATCATAATTTTGGCTTCTTGTAAGGTGATTATACCCAAACGTTAATCGCTTTGTTTGCAATAATTGTAAGGTTCCAACGATATTCTTAAAAAAATTAAACATGGTTTTTGTCTGATTATCGTGGAACTTAATGAATCATCAAATTTTTAGAAAAACTTTTTTCATAAAAATTATTAAGAGCAAGTTCGTGCAACCCAGTCGTGCGCTCTGTTATTTTTTCGCGAACGGCCATCCAATACCCGTTTAAATATCTAATTATTCACGGTGTGTGAAATTAGCTTGATTGCACGGTTACGAAATCTCGAGTATAACCTTCTCCCTTTAAAATTCGAGAAGGTAACTTTCCCCTGATTAGGCTTTTGGACACCACTGAGAAGTTTAGGACCATTAAAGAACGTTGTCTTTCATCTTTTTTCAGAACTCAGAGGAAATACGCACCAACTTCTTTGACTACGATATATTCCCAATTCGATCCATATATGTCACTACTGCTGATTATCAAACAGTGTTCAGCTTCCCTTTCGATCACAGAGTCATTTTGATGTTCCTTGGATGATGGAGTATGAATGTGAACTTGTTCTACTGTAAATCTGAATTAATCAAAAGATTAAAGAACCATGCTGGCTGCTCATCCCGTGGATTAATTTCAGCTAATAACATATTTCGCCCAGTTGTATATAATTTTTTTTTTTTTTTTTGTATATTAAGTTTTTATATTTCAATTTTCTTATAACTACTTACTTGCTAGACAAAAACCTTAACAACTAGCTTACATATTAACTTAACTAACTTACTGGCCCTATGCGAGCGCTCAAAATTATACCATAACCAACTTAAAATTATTGCCTTTCGGCGTACCTAGCTTAAATATTATAGAAATTCATTTATTAATTAAAAATAAGAAAATTAGGAAAAAAAACTTATTATATGTATCATTTTTTAATTTTTTATAAAACTTAAAACTACACTTAAAACTACTTAAAATAACTTAAGACTAGAACAGCCACAGCAACGGTTTTTTTTTCTTTTTAGTGCCACCATAATTGTTTTGAACTAAGGTTATTTAGTTAGTTAGTTAGCCTATTTTTAAAGCCAAGGACACGCCTAAACCTGCGTAAGTCAAACCAAGGCAATAAACTCAACTAGTCAACTTTTATTATTATTTATTTTTTAAATTTTACTAGTTATTTTACCCATCATTCAACCACCAGAACTGGCGATTTTGGTCCAATCTATCTATCAGGTCCCTTTCGGACACAGCCCTACTGAACAGAAGGCGCTCTGCTCCGCTTTCTGCGACGACGTCACGACCATAAAGGAGTCGCCTATCCACAGTTTTTCGGCCGACGTGGTAGATCAGCGGTACCGCCGAACTATCCTGTATCAGCCCTCGACTGTCTAAAAAGAGGAAAGCGTCGGGTGGTATTAATCCTCACTTTCGTAGTATTCATCTTTGGGGTAGTAAGCCCCGAAAATCAAGCCATTAGTTGAAGTCATCGCTCTTGCAATATGTCCCCGAATCAGCTTGATTAAAAAATTATCTATTCTGTTTATGTTAGCCCTGTTGTATAGAACCTCGTTGGAATAATATTTTATGTACTCCGACTCTGGTGTTCTGTGCAATCCAAGGCAGTGTCTAAGACACTGCCTCTCAAATACCCGAATCTTTTCCATTTGAGATGGTGCAACGTTGAACCACACAGGACATCTATAGGCAATCATCGGCCTGATTAAAGCCATGTAACAAATCACCTTCACCCTGCTATCAAGATGGCTGCTGTAAAACAGGCGTCTTGTCAGGGCAAAGGCTCCCCTAGCCCTGGTCAGAGCAGCATCTATATGTCTGTCGAAATACAGATATTGATCCAGCCAGTTGTATATCATGTTGTACCTTTAATGAACAATTAAGTTTAAACTATTTATAGGCAATTTAGGATAATAATGATCTCTATAACTGTTATATGACAAACTTTAACAAATTCCCATGTATACCAAATTTGGAGGAAATCTGTACAGTGGCTTAGGTTAGGCTAGAATTGTCGATACATCTATAGCTACAAAAATGATTGGAGGTTAAAAACCTGGGTTCAGTCCTATCCTAATAAAAAAAAAACGTGTAAAACGGATAACAACTATGCGAGTACCTATCTACGTAGGTACATATGTATATATACATGATCAAAATAAATGTTGAAGCAATTTAGATTTTACAAAACGTAATCACCTAACATTAATCAGACCACGAAGTTGATAATATGCAACGCCAACGACTATAACCTTTCTTCAATTCTTGCATGATTTTTTATTAACTATTAGTATTTTAACATTAACAAATCTCAAGGTTAGTCACTTGACAAAACAAAAACTGAACTTCCTGACAAACCCATCAAACAGTAATGTAGACATGGAAAGACTTTTCTCTAATTCACAGTGAGTCAAGACTTTATAATTTAGTTGGTAAACAGAAAATTTGGGAAATCTTTCGGCAAAACACCAAATGACTTCCCATCTTTTGTTTAAATGCAGCCAACCATTAATGGTCAAAGTGTTGTTGAACTCTTTTTGTGTGTTTTGGAATAATGGAATGCAATACATTTTTTTTACGTAAATTGTTGATGATGAAAAAAGATATTCGACAATTAAATGGATGAATAATTGTTACAAATAAATTATCGAACAATGTATTTTGTTGACAATATAAATGCATAAAAAGCTTCACTTGAACCTATAAATCTATCATAATAACAATAAGTATCGACTTAATAGAGTCGTCTTAAATTTTTGTATTTAACAATCATATCACTAAACTAACATGAAGTTCCTGGTAAGATACATAAATTTGACCAATCTGAAGACTAAAAAATGTTCTCATTTTTTTTCGATTTGAAGATCATTTTCATAGTGTGGGTGATAGCGATAGCGTGGATAATACCTACGAAAGAAGTTGAGGCTGAGCGCCGTACTTTTGATTTATTCAAAAAACATCATCATCATCATCATAAACACCGGAAAGACGATCACCACCATGGACAATATGTCGATGATCACGACTATGAGGGTTATCGTGGCTCAGAATTTAATTATCGAGGACATCATCCCATTGTCCATCTCCACCTATCAGGTATCCATGGATTTGATAAATCAGGATTCCATAAAGGAGCATTACATGCATCAGGAATTCATGACAGCGGTTTTCATGGGAACCCTATTCAGGAAGGATTCTTTGATGGAAGTCATTATAGTGAGGGGCTTTTTGATGATGGACTTCATAGTGATTTTCATGATGTGGGCGATGGAATTCATGAAGACTATGGCGGATTTCACGAGTTTGATGGTGGTCATGTTTCTCATTTTGGTTGAATTATTGAGACACTTATTTTTAAGTTTTACTTTTAAACAGCTTTCCAAAAGAATCCTTATTGATTTATTTAAATACTGTTTGGGGAAACTTATAACAATAATAGAGTATTTTGGGAATAAGAAGAGGCCCTGACCTGACGTGGAAATGATAAATTATAAAGGTTGTACTATGAACCTACATGTATGTATAGTAATCTAAATTGTATAATTAATTTTATATTAACTTTATAATAAAAAAAATACCTAACCCCTTTATTTTAATATTTTATGTCCTTTATCTTAGCGGACGAAAGTTAGCGGGATTGAGTAATTCATATCTAAAAATAATTATGGGAATTCGATGCAATGAAATGCGAAAAAATTAATTGTTTATTATTTTTATTTTTATTATTATGACTGTTTCCGCTAAAAAGTTAGCGGAAAAAATTTTAATTTTTTTAAAACTCTGGATGAGTTTTTTTTGCTGTGAATTAGACGCGCTTTGTGAATTTTCCGCTAAAATACTATAAATACTCAAATATTTATGTGCTACTTCTTCTTGTCAGGAAGGTAAAAGCCAAGTAATTTTTGAAGAATATAGGTGCTTTTCTTCACTTTTACTTTTCATTCAATCACTACTTGTGCGATAAAGGCTTCCACTTTAGAATGTAGGTGCGTAGGTATATTCTGCACATATTTGTGTGGCAATTGGCAAAATATAAAATAGAATTATGCGATATTTGGCATTTGGGTGGAGATGAAAAATTAGTTAGTAGAAATTGAGTTAGTATTTTATGACTATTCATAATGCCAACTAAACATTTTATGAAATGTGACAATTTACAAAAATCCGCTAGACCTCACCTCACACAAAACACAAATCATGCCATAAAATAAAAGATGTTACAACTCACCCCAACACCATACATGCACACACTCACACACACTCACCTCCACACTATGGGCACTACTGGTGTTGTTGCAGTGAGGCCTTTCCCCCACCCTTCCTGGAGTTGGTCGGCCAATTAACCCCAAACTCCCCTAATGCAGTCATCACCTTCCGCCATTAGATCATTTTCGCTCTGAAAGGGTTCACCAACCTTCACATCCCCCTGTAAAACTCCCTTCAAAATTCCATCTGAGCTTTGGAAAAGCTCACTAAAACGCAATGTTTGGCGCGATTTACAGTTATCGTCTTATTATTAATAAGACTAAATATTTATAGCTAAGCCAAACATAAAAAAATTTAAATAAAGTAGTTTTATCTAATAATTATTAATCCACGAAAATTAATCTTTTAACAATTTTTGCTCAAAAGATGAACATAGATAACAAAACCAAAAATCAAGGAAATAAAAAAAACATAATAAATTAAATCGTAAGTTTAATTTAACAAATAATGAACCAAACAAAAATAATAGTAAAAATAAATAAATTTAATAAAAAAAAATTATTGGCAAAACCAAATCCTGACCGAACACTTGCTGTCCTACCCTATTAATATAAATAATAGGCCACAAGAATACAAGATATTAGCCCGCCGCGAATTTAAGATAATGCGTACCTACCTATATAGAGCTCTGCATAGGACACGCTTTACTAAAGATGGCTTTTCGAACTGCTAGATCTGTCGTCGAAGGGGAGAACAAAAATATTCGGTTTCGCAGATCTTACTTGGGTATGCATATATTTCTTTTTTCTTTGCCGATAATTATTTGTACAGAAAAAAGGAAAACAAATTTAATTAAATTTTACCGAGATAAAAAAAAAACATCACGTCAAAAGGATGACAAAAATTATAGATATAATAAGATATATTTAATCTTTATAACATAGATAGTAGATCTAGATTGTAATTTCCGACAGTATATCACTAAGTACCAATTTTATTAATAATTTAAGTGAAACCGTAATTTGAAGTGCATGGATTACGTTACTCTTTATGTTAGGCAATATATGATTTTTATCCTTTTTCAATTCAAACTATACATTTCATAGGCACGCATGATTTTTTTGTTTAGGGGCTCCTGGATTCATCCGTGTTTTAACTACCAGCACCACTTATTACTAATACTAAGGAACCTAAACAATTCAGCGATCTTACATGTTCAGTTTTTTTTTATAAAAATTTCTTCACCCACCCCTTTTTACTTTGTAGAATTGAACTTATGTAGAATTCCTTCGATTTTTTCAGGTTTGATCTTAAGGCCGTGTGCGAATTGCGTTAAAAATGCTGGTTAATTTGATCCCAGTTAAATTTGATCCGTTTTTATGGAGGTGAATAAAATTTTAGCATTTTGCTGTGTGAATTGCTTTAAATGGGATTTTTTTAAGCATACATTTCCCATTGACATTCATTGCGTTCAAGAACCTATCTGGGACGGTATCAAACTATCTAAAAATGTTCAGATACCTTAAGTTGTTGCATCAGCAGTTTTTTTACAAGGGATTACAACTGCACGAAGCTACCTAGATTGCTTTGGATACACATTCGATAAAAAGGATCTAATAAAGAAAGTGGGTATAGTGTATTTATAAATAATAATAATAATACGTCAAACAAAAAATCCAAAATGAACAATCGACTGCTAAAGCTTAATTTTCAATTAATGTTAATCATTATTTTGCAATATCAAAGATATATAACAGGAAATTCAAATAATCAAAGAAGAAAAATTCAGGAGGTCCAAAAATTAAAATATGTAAAACTGTCTTTCTACTTATAAGAAAATCACAAGATAACAAGTACAGATTACAAGTAGTGACAATATTATTACACACACACTACAAAAATTCACACTACAAAAATTAAAAATTCCAAATGTAGTTACAAGTAGTGACAATACTATTACACACACACTACAAAAATTCACTCAATCTTTATAAAATTTAAGATTTTTTTCCCCGTACGTACGTCTCTTCAAGTTACCCCTCTCACCATCACTATAATTATAGAAAAATCATCGCTCCCTACACGTTGAAATATGGACTTTGACAAACAGCTTACAACGAACATCTATCTAGCTATCTTAGATTGCTATCTCGTGTGCAACCGAACGCACTCAGTTTTTAGTTTTTTTTTTAGTAAACAACCCTGTTTCGGATGACATGTGTCAAACGGAGGGAGCTAATTCATCTGATTTTCATTTTTTGATCAGAGAAATTGTGTTGATGAAGTTGAAATTGAAAGCAACTTTGAAAAAATATTATTAATATCATTAAAGGACCACTATTAACTGAACCTGATTAAGTAATAACGATATTGCCATCCTACCAGTAAAATCAAGAAAATGTTTTCAGATGTTTCAACAGGTAGAGGAAACAATGCATGTATGTATTTGAATTTTCACAAAAGATTGTAATTTCTTACGGAGTTTTTCTTTAAAGGGAACAAAACTATGGCGAATCTTTCCCAGTTGAAAACCAAACCCAAGTGGATAAGAGTGTTCTCCTTGGCCAATATGAACTAGGCACGCAGATAAGTAATAGACATCTGATACGAGGCCAGAGAATCCATCAATTAAGTAGTGACGATTTTTTAAATCTAGTTCGTTTTCGCGAAATATGTACCTATGTGCCATGCCTCTGTGCAGAATAAAGTGTATATGTTTTTTTTTTACAAAATAAAGGCAAGCTTTCCGGTTATGGATTGTTCCATAAGACCAACAGAATGCTGGTGTTGATACATTTGTTTTCTCCGAGTTATTGTGCATGTACATACATAATGTTTATTTTGCGACGGTGCCGTAGTGTTTTATGATAGTGCTTTTTATACGAGGTTTTCAGCGTCGCTCCTAGCACATGCAATTTGCTCTTAAACTTCTTGTACATTGTTCAACATTGGGAACCGTATCTAATTTTTTTAAAAAAATTAATTTTTTTACGCATGAAACAAGAACAAAATTTGCATTTGTTTGACAAATGTCAAAATTTAACCAATGCTAAAATTTTAACGAGCTCCTGAGCAGGTTAATTTTTGACTCCTGTATTCACCTCAGCAGTGTCAAAATTTATCCATGGGATCAAATTTAACAACCATTTTAACGCAATTCGCACACGGCCTAAAAGTCAATTTTTTTCTCCTTCCATGTATGTATGTTGTAAAAAATTTGACTTTTTTATGTGATTGTAGGTGTAACATTTTGTTTTGACATTTGACGTGAACATTTAATTGTTTTGATTTCAAATCAAAAGTGCTTTGTGTTGAGAATTTAAAAATAAAAGAGTTTTGGAATTATATAAAAAAACAACGAATAATGTGAGTTAATTCATTTGAATCTTTTTTATAAAATTTAAATAATATTTTGTCACTAGATTCATCGATAGAATCGAAAATCTGACCCCGGAAAAACATTAACTGTAAAAAATAGTGAGTGCCACTTCGGTTTTCTCTGCTTTTCTGACTTTTTCATGCCCGAAAAACTGTTAAATCTTTTCTATAATATTGTTGTTCTAGATCATGGACTTAAATGACTACATCATTGTTTCTGACTATAAGGATGTCATTTTGTCGGACAGAGACGATGTATATCTGAACACAAAAAAAGTAACTATATGCAATAAAACATAACATCTTTTGTAACTACTAACGTGTATATTTTTTTCAGAAGGACATGTTCTTAAAGTGCCGTTTTCCTCGCTTGCAGACTTTTATCAGTTCCAAGAAATGGATGAACAACTTCAATCTGATATTCTTCCATAAACAGGTAAGATCACAACCACTTTAAATAATATTCAATTTAAAAAATTAATTTGTTACAACTTAAGGGTCTTCGGAATCTGTTCTGGAGGAAATCGAAGAAAAGTTTGCAATCGAGGAAGATTTTGCAACGCCAACATCAACGTCAAGACCACCTCGAACACAACCATCAGGACCGGCACCACCAGCACCACCATTACCACATTTTGAAAATTATTTAAGAACAACGACAGCTCCGCCACCAACACCACAGAGAGTATTTTTTGAACCTGCTCCACCATCAGCAGAATGTTCAGAGCCGGAACCACCACGGTACTCTAACGTGACCATTTTTAAATGGGGTGAGCCAGAGACGAAATGTATGCTCCATTTATACTCGAGCTTAATGAACTGCGTGGGCCCACTTAAAAAGTTCCGGACAAAAAAACTTTTGTGGGCACATATAGCAACATTGCTACAAAAAGAATTCTGTGTAAATGTTAATGGGTCACAGGTGGAATCTAGATATAAGTGCGTCACGAAGCAGACGAAGAAAGTTGTGGACAACAACAACACCAGTGGGGCGGTTCGGCAGGAGACGGTTTATGATGACGACGTGTTTGATATCGTGCAGTAGGATGATTCCATCTGCATCGATACAGGACTGTCGCAGGGAAGATTTTTCGCGAAATCTGAATTGTTCCCTAGGAGGTCGGCAACAATTACCTCCCAGTCGAATCGTTCTGCTGCAGGGCCATCATCATCAACGTCATAAATTCTGCCAGCATAAATTCTCATCCGTCAACAACAGAGGATCCAGCGACATCGGGAAGACCACCACCAACACCATCACCAACCTTGTCGTCATCAGGGGATGAAATCCATAGCCAGTCGATACGTCAACGGTCACTGGCGATAGTGTCGATGTTTAGAGCGTGCATCGACCAACGCGACACGCTATTTGAAAATTATTTCAAAATAAAAGAGCGCCTATAGCAGAGCGCAAAACAGAAAGGCGAGCGGCTCTAGAGCACAAAAAGAAGTTTTTAAGAGACTTGTTCTCTGAGAAATAAAAAAAAAAAACATACGTTGAATTTAAAACCTTGCCTTTTCTTATTTCATGTTTGAAAATTATGTAGGCACCCAGAAAGTAAGTATGAGTATTATCAATATCACCATATTGTGGTACCTTTTTTTATTTTTTGTACGTTCATATTTTATAAAAAAAGTATTGCAAAAGTATATTCCTAAGTACTACTGTAGTACTCGTACTGAATATGAAATGAATGTAGTACGTAGGAATATACTTTTGTAATACTTTTTTTTTTTAATGTGAACGCAAATCAAAATGTAATGATGCATTTCGAAGCACAATACAATTTAGAGCCAGGAAATATTAACATGTTTTATGTCAAATTTTGTAAGAACTAGAACAAAAAGAATCAAAAATCTTACCTTTTTTTAAATTTTTCGAAAAAAGTTGAAAAGTCATGCACATACTTTGGGGTAATTTGAACATTTTTTTACTTACAACAAAAATTTTAATATTTCCTGGCTCTAAATTGTATTGTGCTTCTAAATGCATCATTACATTTTGATTTGCTTTCACATTTTAAAAAAAAAGGTATTACAAAAGTATATTTCTACGTACTACAGTACTACAGTATCTCGTACTGAATATGAAATGATTTTGGGGTACGTTTTTTTTTTTAATTTGACCTTAAATCGAAATCTAATGATGCAGTTAGTAGCACAGAACAATTTAGAGTTAGTACTAACATTTTTGGTGTAAGTCAAAAACTGTTCAAATGACCCCACAGTATGTGCATGACTTTTCAACTTTTTCATAAAATTTAAAAAAAGTCCATTAATTTAACTTTTTTTTTTTAATTGAGAAAACCTGGGCGACAGGAACGGTGTATGATTATCTCCACGTACGCATAATTGTACTTACCATTAACGCATTGTCTGGTTGCTTTATTAAACTACTTCATTTTTCATTATCTATTGTCTTTGTCAATATGAATAAATAAAACACTATTTATTTTGTATTTAAATATTTTTATTACAATGCTTCGGCTATAGCATTTCTTTTTAGCTGGCCCCAATGCAGCAAGATCGTTTCAACAAGACTTTCGTCTTCTGGGGCAAGGCTTTCTTCAGTTGCCTCTGTTTGTGTGTTGTCTGTTGGGGAATCATTTATTTCCTGCCATGGGTCTCCCTCTATAATGCACAAATTGTGCAACGCACACAGCACCCCAAAACAAGTTTCGACATGCGCATTACAGAAAAGTAGTCGAGTCGCATAAGCTGCCTAAAACATTGTTTCAGACAACCAAAACAGTTTTCTATTTTGACTCTTGTCTGACAAGCATAGCACAGTGAGTACCCATCCTCTTTCCCTCCTTGCACAAACAGTTGTATGGCTTATCATGTGCATTACATTGCAATGTGCTTTTTTTTTAGCTCACACAATGTATATACATGATTTGTCACCAACAACAGACGAATAGAGGATTATTGTTTTGAATTCCAGGGTCGGGTCGGTTCACGTCACTGTTAAGGCATAACACTAACAGGGGCGTTGAGTCGAAACGAAGTCTGTGATTTAATTCAATTATCTTCTTAGAGCTCGTCTGTTTTAGTTTTGAAATCTTAAATATTGCAATGACTGAGAATTTCAGGGTCGATTATAGTAATATTCGTGGGTTAAGAATAAATTTTCTGTCGACGTACCTCCACACTGTTTTAAACAGGCCAGCTGTTCTGGCACTAAGTGAAACCCAAGTAGGTGAGGCTACCGATCCTACTGAATTTTATATTCAAGGGTATAACCTAGTGCCTCTATTCCTTCCCCACCATGGCCTCGCCGTTTATATCAGAAGTGATGTTGCTTACCAATTTCAACCACAGTACAGCTCTTTTTTAAATCCCCTCTTTAATTTTATGTGGTTCAAATTTTCCGTTAATAAGCACATCATCCATTACTGTTTCATTTATAGAAGCCCAAATTTGGACAGGGTTTCAACTGCTAACGAATTTGACTCACTGTCCGACTCCATTCAAAGAATTGTTTCCTTGTATCCTCGCACTGAAATCGTTATTACGGGCGATTTCAATGTACACAATTCTTCCTGGCTTCTCCATTCGAGCAAGACAACACCCGAAGGAGTGTGTGCTGAGATTTTTGCTGAGTTTAACCACCTTGCTCAGTTGGTCAATGAGCCCACTCGAATACCGGACATTGACTGCCAAGCAGAAAACACTCTTGACTTGTTCCTTACCTCTGACCCTGATAAATATGCAATAAGTGTATTATCGCCTCTAGGCCGATCAGACCATTGTGTCATATCCGCAAATTTCTCGTGCCAAAAAATCCCAGTTAAAGAAAGAGCTCCTAAGAGAACCGTTTGGCAGTACGAGAAAGCCGACTGGGACGGCCTCAATAATTTTTTCAGGATCTTTAACTGGTCACTATGCTTCCTCGATAGTGACGTAGATTCCAGTGCGGATATGCTCACAAGTTTAATTCTTTTGGGAATGAGAACTTTTATCCCGAATAGGGTTAAAAGCATCAGACCTAAAGAGAACGCATGGTTTGATATGAGCTGTAAAGAGGTTATCAGGGTTAAAGAGGTAAGTTTCCGTTGTTACAAAGCCAACCCTACTGAGGAAAATCGGAATAAGTTTAAACAAGCCAGGAAGGCCTGCAATGTCCATATTCGACGGACCAAATTTTTACATGACCAAAAACTAAGGCAAAAAATACTGCAATGTCCCAAAGGCAGTAAAAATTTTTGGTCATTTGTGAAAAACATGAAGAATTCTTCCTCTTCCTCGGTCCCAACGCTCATCGATGATGATACTCCAGTGGTTAGCTCTCTTGCGAAAGCTAACCTTTTTGCTAGGCAGTTCGCCGCCAACTCTTCGCTGCCAGAGAGTGTCATGACTCCGCCAGTTCTTGAGCGCGTTAATGATTCCATGGGACAAATCTTCTTTCGCACTCGTGCTGTGGCGAGGGTCCTAAAGGATCTCAACATACACAAATCCGCTGGCCCGGATGGTATCCCCGCTATTGTTCTGAAGAGGTGTTCTTCAACGCTGGCAAAACCATTGCGTAAACTTTTCCATCTATCCTATTCTTCTGGGCTCGTTCCGAGTAGTTGGAAAACAGCATTTGTCCAGCCTATACCCAAAAAAGGCGAATCCTCCTCTCCCTCCAATTATCGTCCGATTGCACTTACGTCCCTTCTTTCTAAGGTCATGGAAACGCTGATAAATTATCAGCTTAAGAAATATCTTGAAGAACGAAAGCTTCTTAATGACCGGCAGTACGGCTTTCGCAGCAACAGGTCCACTGGTGATTTGATGGCATATCTCACCGAACAGTGGAACAAATCTTTACATCGTTTTGGAGAAAGTAAGATTGTTGCACTCGATATTTCAAAAGCATTTGATAGAGTTTGGCACCAGGCTCTCTTATCGAAAATGCGTGCCTTCGGTATTGATGAATTCCTCCTTCGTTGGATTAGAAACTTTCTTTCGAACCGTTCAATACAAGTTGTACTGGACGGGTTCAAGTCTGAAACCCACAAAATAAATGCTGGTGTGCCCCAGGGCTCCGTTTTGTCTCCGACCCTCTTTCTCATTTTTATAAATGATCTCTTGTCTGTAACTTCTAATCCAATTCATTGTTTCGCTGACGATAGTACCCTTAGCTTTTCATATTCGTTCCCAGACTCACAACCCTCCCTTTCGGGTGTGGAACTGCAACGGCAAAATATGATAAGCTCATTAAACTCTGACTTAAACAGCATTGTACAATGGGGAATAAAAAACCGCGTAGAGTTTAATGCTTTGAAAACTCAATGCTGTTTTGTATCGTTGAAGCGAGATATACCCCCCTTGCCACTGTCCATGTGTGGCACTTGCATCAGTGAAACCGAACATCTCCAGATTCTTGGTATGTGTATCACCGACCACCTCTTGTGGAATGATCACATATGCGATGTCGCCAAAAATGCCGCAAGATGTTTAGGTTTTTTAAGACGATGCAAGAACTTCTTTTCCCCTTCTGATCTGGCTACCATCTACAAAACTTACATACGGCCAAAGCTTGAGTACAACTCCCACATTTGGGCTGGTGCTCCAGTAACGTACTTAAGTCTTTTGGACAGTATCCAGAGAAGAGCATTTAAGATGATTGGTGACCGTACCGTCGTTGAGACTTTTACGTCACTTGAACATCGACGTAATGTCTCATGCCTCACCCTCTTTTACCGTTACTTTAATGGTTTATGCTCTAGTGAAATAGCCAGTTGCATTCCTCCCCTTAAGATATTCAACCGTAATACCTCTCACATATTTGTGCAATATCTTTCGATATATACGACATTTTAAATATGCGAGAATCGTGTATCTTACTGGTTGCACCAACGAAAACATCCGTGAATTTTTTGTCCGCATCGCATATGCCTTGCAGGGTAATTGATAGCAATCCATGTCGATTTACATAAGGTGAGCGTATTTTGTGGGCAGGGCTTCGTATGTAGATGTAGCATCCGTCAATGCAACCAAAATCATTTTACAATCCTGCAAGCTATATTGAATATTTTAAATTTTTCTAAATTTTTTATGTAATACCTCTGCAAAGCCTCTACACTTTGCTTCTTTTTCGGCTCTCGTTGATCAAGAACAGAAAATCCAAAAATGCCATCTCCGTTCTGTATGCACTCGAAGGTGACATATTGAACAGGTTGGACTATTCGCGGTAAGTGCTTTTGTTCCCAGCACACCTTTAAACAGAAAAAGAAAATCAATATCTGAATTGAGTGGTTTTATAACACAAGTACTTACCATAAAAATGACAAACATTGAGCTTGAGGGCTTACGGCCTTTCTTCCAGAGGAACCAGCCTTTTTCTTATAATCCCTGGAGTTGGCAAACATCTCTGTAATGGTTTCTGCAGTTTTTCGCGACAATCTAAAATGCTTACGAAACTGTGCAAAAATGCATTAGAGATGTACCTATTCCTTACAAGCAATGATAGCATTTGCCTCTTCATCCGTATAATTTGAGACAACATCTTCAATAAAATTGGTCACCGAATGCCTTTCGTTTCTCGTGGTCATTAATAAATGTTCTAATAGCAAGAGTTTTTCGTCCTGAGCAAATAAAAAAAGAAATTCATCATCAGATGATGAGGAAGACGACGACGATAGCAAAAAATCTGCGGCCAATATCATTTTTTGACGTCGGTTCATTTTTTTACATAGTAATTGTTTATATTTTGTTTTTAAATATTTCAAAACCCACTTTAATTTAACAAAACGTTAAAACACAACAATATTTTTTTCTTTAAGCCACTGGCGAAATTTTAACAATATTTTTGAGGTTTGTCAAAAATCAAAATGTCAAACTTTTGATAGTATGTATACACAATACGTGTGACTCTTGCTAGCAAATCGAGATTCAAGAAAAGTTGATCTGAGGGGAAAAAAGTCAACTTTTTCTTGTCCATGGATCATGATTTTCGGAAAAAAAGCAACTTAAATCCGAAAAAAAGCGACTTTAGTCCGAAAAAAGTCAACTTTTTATTTCGAAGGAATTCGACATTAATAAATAATCACACACGTAAGTATAACGTGCTACATTGTTTGGATGCTGTACCCAACACTGCCTTGATGGATATTGCCAAGGTCTTTCTAAAAAAGGTAAATTGGTAATTTGTCTGTTAAACAAAAAAAAAACACTATACCATGACACTTCGTTTTTAAGTGTTTTTTTTTTTTTTTTGTTTGGTATTCCTTCTACGAATAGCTACTGTTTGGTTGTGGTCTACTCAGCGGTTGAAAAGAATATCATGATACGAATCATCTTATTCCACCCCTTAGATTATCCAAGCCATGTAGTAGTACAATTAACAAATGTCACTCTATTAGTAGTTTATTTACCTAGTAAAATAAGAATTCCTAGTGGCGTTTTATAATTTTTTTAAGTTTTATTTTAACATTAACATTAAAATAAACTCCTTAAATATTAAGAAAAAAAAAACAAGCAGATTCAATTCTGCCAAAGCCAATTGACAGTATGATGGTTCGCACCAACCATCATACTGTCAATCCCTTTCGACAAGTCACACCGGTTGACCTAAGAAAAGGACTATTGCAGCAAGCATCAGTGTTCCAACAATGTTGTTGGTGCATCCTTCGGTCACAAGCCATATGTTATATGAAGGCAAGTCATCAAAGGATGGCCAACTAAATTGGTCCAAAGACAAACGTGACTAAGTTTTCGCTTTGAGGTCACCGCAACAAAATGCCTCTTATTATTATAATTTTTATTTTATAGGTACGTGCCCCAACCCAATGGCCAATATTAGATTTTAAACCATATGAACGAATCTTATGAAATGTAATATTGTATAGCTAGGTAATATAAGGGTCATTTATAATCCGCTTTAGCAATAAGGTTGACTTAACGCTCTTTTTTTTTTTTGTTTAAGTAATAGCTACAGTGTTGCCAAAAATACTACTTTTTTGTATTCGTACTATTCTCGTCACATTCATACCTTACTACCAAACTCCTCCTTTAACATTCGCACTACTATTTTTTCCTTAATCATTTTTCTGTTTTGGTCTAACATCAAAAGTAGATTTGGCAGCATTTACCTTTGAAATTTTTCATATAAGAGGGAATTTCCCTTTTTCTTTTTGATTCTCTTTTTATTTTTGGTAATTTGGCTTCATTTAATTTGTATCTATCATTTTCATTCATGAATGAAAGAATACAAGATTACGACACTTTGGCATTTTCACTTTGTTGTTGTTTCAATTGTGACGTAATTTTCACTTGTGACGTAAGCACCTTACACTCTTTTTCCCCTTGGTTGGGGTCAATTCATAACAAGATTCCACCATTTAATTGTTTTTCTGTTTGTGCTTACGTCACAAGTAAAAAAACACAACAACAAAAAGCTGAACAAAACCAAGTGTCGTAATCTTGTATTCTTTCATTCATGATTTACATTAGTGTCATGTGAATGTCAGATTTCTACAACATTCTCTTCTCTTCTGGACTTTCCCTCTCAAGCAACAAAATAATACTTATGAGCTAAAGTAGTGTGACTATATATATTTTATATAATAACTTTTCGCCACGAGGCTTTCCATTACACATCTGAAAAAGAAGGCCATACATTACAGCCACTTTTGTACTCGCTAAAGCGAACAAGAATTAGAATAAGAATAAGACAAAAATTGTAACTCGAAACTAAAAGACTCAATAAAAATTCAATTCAATTCAATTCTCTTCTCTTCTGTTTTGTCATGGCTTATAAAATTTCAGAAAATGAAAAGGGTTGTAATAAATGTTTAAAACATTGAAATTTAAATTACAAACTAAACTTTTGTTACAGATATTTAATGAATTAGGACTCCGTTGAGGAAAAACAAAAGTTCCCGCAACGCATGTGCCTTTTGTCGCTGCTTCTGTTGATTTTGCTGGAGACGCGACTGCTGATACAAATAACTGCACTTAAAAAATCAACCTCAAATAAAACAGCAACTAGTAGGGCAAGGAGTATAATTCCCCCCAAAGGGGGCTTTTGGGGACTTACTCTTATACCACGGAAATAGTGCTTCGTAGCGATTTTTTTTAAGAATAAACAAAAGCCCATCGAATTTTGTACAATTTTTGTTATGATCACTTTTTTCCAAATATCAACTGTTTCCGAGATACACGCATCGCAAGGGAGAAAAATAACAAAAACAAGTGTTTTCTTTATATTTTTCATCAAGCATTCCATTATATCGTCTACTCTAAACTGTTAATCTGACAAAAAAAAGTCCTTGGATAAAGTTATAGAGAATTAAGTTTCTTTTGAAAAATTACCTCTTAAAAATAGATTCTTGAATGCAATAGACCAAATAAACCTAACTTAAAAAATGTAAAGTTATAATTTTATAAATGTAAAACAAAATAATAAAGGTGGATTTGGTCTTTTGCATTCAAGAATCCATTTTTAATAGGTAATTTTTCAAAAGAAACTTAATTCTCTATAACTTTATCCAAGGACTTTTTTTTTGTCAGATTAACAGTTTAGAGTAGACGATATAATGGAATGCTTGATGAAAAATATAAAGAAAACACTTGTTTTTTGTAATTTTTCTATCTTGCGATGCGTGTATCTCGGAAACAGTTGATATTTGGAAAAAAGAGACTATAACAAAAATTGTACAAAATTCGATGGGCTTTTGTTTATTCTTAAAAAAAATTCGCTACGACGCACTATTTCCGTGGTATAAGCGTAAGTCCCCAAAAGCCTCCTTTTGGGGGCTTTTTACTCCTCGCCCTCCTCCGGATAACATCCCAGGGATCAGGACTTTTAGTATGATAACTACTTAAGCAGCCTGAACAATATTTTGAAGGAATGGCTTACTTGGGTCCTGCATCAATAAAGTATAATACGTTCCTATTTAAAAGAAACTTAAATTTTACTTGCTCGAAAATGGTTTAAATGTTGGTAACATGATTATGGAAGCAGCAAGTGGCAAGTGTTGAACTATTTTGAAAACTTGATAAAATGGGCCAATTTTTTAAATAACTTGCCGTGGGTATGTATGATGAAAATTTGTGAAACGGAATTTTACTGGAATAATTTTCCTCAATTACATCGTTGTATGACAGTTATCAAACAACAATTCTGTGAAACAGAATCGATGTATCAAAAGTATAAAAATCATGCATTGTACGTGATATATGATCTGTGAAATAGGCCCCAGATCTCAAACACCTTCTCACCTAATCTGAATTCCGAAAATCATACAGACTGGCTTTGAATTCTATAACCTTTCACAAATCAACTTTAGGTTTGCAACAACATTTTCTCAAACAATCGTACAAAAACGATGTATTTGATGGATGTTAGTTCCTCTATATACTAATACTATACGCTTAATATTGTTTTTAAAACTTATTAACTCAACAGCTAGGTTGGTGTTCCAAAATATAAACATTTTCCAATTTGTTTAATATAAGTATAATTTTATTTTTTAAATTATTAACGTACTTTTCAACTGATCAAATCCATTTGTTTTATTTTATAATTCCTTTGAAGAACGATTTCTTCGATAATTTCAACACGGACAATTAGCCTCGAGGACTCCTAACAAACAGGTATCCAAGATAACAAACACCCTTAAAGGTTGAAACACCCAAGAGTGTAAACTGTGGATATCATCATGGAAAGAAAAATCAAGTAAAAGAAAAATTCCACCTTGCTTAATTGGATTATTGCAAACTCTGTTAGAAAAATAGAAGAGATGTGGGTAAACCAGAGAGTAAGGACCATACAGACCTACTTGTTACCTTAACGCTGATCTGGCGGAAAATTATTTTCCATGATTCGGACAAGAAGATAGACATATGAAAAAACCCTTCCGTTTTGGGATTTATCCGCAACTAAAAGCTATCATTTATGTTCACCTTCACATTCTAAACCATTTCTGACGGAAACAGAATACAAAAAAGCTACGAAGGAGCCAGAAGCAGAAGAAAAAAATGATTTTCAACTTGACTATTAGACTCAAGAGAAAGTACCAAAAACAAAATTTTAGAAAATCAAAACAACCAGTGCATCGGACCAAGCCAAGACAAATTATAGTGCGAAAAATGGCTGCTCTGGTTTACAGGGAGGAGCTGCTGCATATTACGCTGGATTTTCAGCAGCCAAAATTCTAAAAAAGCTCAATTGTAATGTGTAAGGCTTCGTAAAGTTTAGTATATTTGAACGACATTATGATTTATTTGATCGTTCCAGAGGACACTTTGCTGTAACTAATGCCAAGATTTTTGGTTTTATTAGTTTGTAAGCAAAAGCAAGTGAGAATAATATTCAATTAAATTTGGTTCAATGTTGAAAATAGCCTAAATCTTCGAACAGTTGAAAGACTTACTGACTATAAAACGTAGTACACCAGTACAAAAGAATTTTACTTAATAGAATAAGACCATTCAAAAATACATATATAATTTTACAGGAATGCTTGGACGGTAAATGATATATGAGGTTTCCACATTATACATACGTATGTATGTATCAAGAAGCAAGAAACAAGTGCAGAAAGTAAATCATAAATAAAAACATTAAGTTTAGTGGTACTGACCGAGGGGTTGGTCACGAATGAAATCAACTGACCAGTTGTATGCAATCATTTGAAATCACGTTGAAATCAGATGCAATCACTATTTCAAGTGAAGAAAACAAAAATGTTGGTTATCGATTTCAAATGATTTATTGCAATCATCAAAAATATTTGAAATCACATTTATTTTTTTTGCAATCAAAAATGCCATAATGAAATCACGAATTGAAATCATAATGAAATCACTTGAATTAATTTGCAATCATTTGAAATCAGTAAATTTATTTGATATCAATGCAATCACAATTTTTTTAAATCAATTTAAACACTGCTTGAAATCACGTGAAATCATATGAAGTCATTTGAAATATTGCAATCATCGAACCACTAAACTGAACTGACAAACCCCTCGGTACTGACAGCTCTGAAGAAACCACTGGTCCACGACATATAGTAACTTACACTCTTAACCAATCCTTTTGTGTGCGTTATTAGTTCTACAGGATTTGAAAAGACACTAACCACCACGGATTGGGGCACTACGAAAAAGTAAATCATCGTTATATTCAAAAACTTCGCAAAATAACACTATTTTTTTAAACTTATTTTATCACTCATTTATTTTTTAGATATAGGCAATAGGCATGTACACTAGGTATGGACATTATCACTATACTGCATTTATTTCAAACATGATAAGTGTTTGTGGCTATTATAATGTTTTTTATGATTATGGCTAAATGTTGATATTTTTAGTCGTGTTAGAAGATGCATTTGATACTTAAATTCACTTTAAAAAAAACTACTGTAAATCCTAAAATCATCTTCCTAAAAATCCTCCAGCTCCACCAAATCCACCGATGCCGCCAAATCCACCACCTCCGAAACCACCACCTCCATAACTACTGTAGCTATGATGTTCCTCGTGATGATGGCCAAATTTTCCACCAAAACCTTTAACACCGCCACCAAATCCTCCTAGTTTTCCTTTTTTGAAAAATAATCCTCTTGCTTGTCGATGTAAAACTTTTGTAGCTAACGCAAAGCTGACCAACATCAGGATAACCACAGCGTATTTCTAAAGACAATTAAAATTAAATTCATTATATCACAATCAATAAATTGGTCAGCACAGTGTTCACTCACGGTAAAATTCATAATCGATAAATTTGTATCTGCGTCTCGATAGTTTCACGTAAATTACTAAACTGGATACAAAATTCCAAATTAAGCTTATATCTTAAACTTTTGCAATCGACATCGAACACCCTGAGGTAATAATTACTATACATATTGACCTGGTCCATGAGAGGTATTTCATTTTGTCTTCTTTTTTAATTTTTTTTTTGGATTTTCCCTTTTTTCAATGTTAATCTTTTTTTTTTTTTTAATTAATGACTTAAGTTGTGACTTTAATTTCGATTTCAGTGATCTTGTATGCACACTATTGATGACTATGTGGTATGGATCCCACATAGTCAAAAAGGAATATATCACTTACAAGTTACAAGAGTAATGACCTTCTAATATTATGTCTGCCACAAAGACTCATACTGTGTTTATTAAACAGAAAGGTCAATCGTTTAACAACGTCACGTGCAGAGACTAGAGCACACACAATCTTGACGATGAATTGATTATTCAAATAAGTTGACTTCATTATCACTTGGAAAATAACACTGAATCACCTTTTTGTTTGGTTAAATCAGTTCGGTTTGAAAATGCAAATTAATCGATGAAGAAAACACCCAACAACTCATCACTATGTTGATAGTAACATGTCAATACGTCAGAGTCAGGTAAAATTAGGCAAAAAAAAAATCATTGACACACTAGGTCTGAGTGTCAGTACATCAGGGTGCCTCAGATTTATTGTTTCTACTTGTGATTTAGAAACGCCTTTGTTTATGAATTATTATATGTACTTGAACTTGAATTCAATCAAAATTATCTGTTAGTATTATTTACTATGTAGTACAGTAAATTTATACATCTGTGTATGCGTGAAATCCGATAGTTCCGATTTTTTGCAGACTCGTTTATGATTCTTAGGAGTCAGAACGTTTTTAAAGTAAACTAAATTTGCTACAATATACGTTTATAATTGTCTCTGTAGACCCAATAGTTACCGAAATAAATATCTTCAAAGATTGCAAAAAAATATAATTTTTTGAAATTCGCCTTTTTGGAAACTTTGAAGAGACAATTATAGTCTCATATCGTCGCCAATGTAGTCTACTTTAAAACCAAACTAAAAGATACTAACTTGTCCTTTAAGGTTATAATCGCTAAAATCTGAAAAAAAACTAAAATTTTCTGTTTTTTTTTTCGATTTTTGACAAAGTTGCCTTCAGAATCAGAAACAAAAGATTTCAAGCATATTACCCTATACTCTGGACAATTTTACTGGACTAATGTCATAGTAAGCAGTAGGGTAAGATAATACAAGTGTTGAATATAATTTGTAATAGTCTTATCGTAATCAATTATAAAATATTGGGTATATGTTTTATTGAGCACGTTACTTGGAAAATGTAAGATTTTTAACAAAACGATCCAGTATAACATCAACTATAAGCTTTTGTACCAAGGCCAAGATAAGAACTGATATGTACTATTACACAACTATTGTGGATGATTTATCGCCAAAAAGAATTACTATAGGGATAAAAAGAGAAGTATAGTTCGTGCAAATTTTACTCTACTTTATACATATAAAGTAAAATAGAGTGTTCTGTTCAGTAAAACACGCCTATTATTTTCTTCACTATCATAAAATCTGGTGAAAATCTTTACACCCATCAGAAATGTAACTGCAATATAATGGCAAAAGCAAAAGTCATTAAGAAACATGTCTTTCATTGGAGGACACTTCCAATTTTTCTATTCACTGACCAATTAAAAAAAAAAACTGGTACATACAACACATGAATGAAAGAATACAAGATTACTTTGACACTTTCACTTGTGACGTAGGCACAAACAGAAAAACAATTAAATGGTGGAAACTTGTTATGAATTAACCCTAACCAAAGGGAAAAAGATTGCAAGGTGCTTACGTCACAAGTGAAAATTACGTCACAAGTGAAACAACAACAAAGGGAAAATGCCAAAGTGTCGTAATCTTGTATTCTTTCATTCATGCATACAACATACGTCAACGTTTTTGTAGAACACGCTTACTCAAAACCTCAGGAAAATGAAAAAAAAAAAACATTTCATATATTGTTTCCGCCCGGGTTCGAACCGGGGACCTTGTGCGTGTGAAGCACACGTGATAACCACTACACTACAGAAACTGATGGTGAAAATGCAACCAAAAATGTTTGAAAATCTAAAATGTAATATTTTATATAAATAGATCAATCTTTTTGAGTAATCTTCTGACAAGCTGAACTTGAAACCTTTTACTAGAATTATGTTTGAAAATTAGTTTAACCCATTTAGATTTAGATTCTACGTGCTCGCAATCCTAAAGAGACACTTTAAGTTTAGTCTGGGAGTTGGGTGGTCTGACCTCTAAGGGTTTGCGATACGACCAAAGAACTTAACATTAGATTGGTCAATTGAAACTGAACCTGATTGGTAAAATAGCCGTTCTAAAAGCACGATTTTCTTTAAAAGCCTATTAACGTTCGCGTCGTTTTTGAAACCATAAAGGGTACTTTACACATTCAATCAAACCACATCAATTTATCATCATGTAAAATCAAATTTTTTTACAATGCAGCCTTGTTTTTACCAACACAATAAGTGATTTGACCGTAAAACATTCCCCTAATTTGTTTGGCCTTAGATGAAGTTTTATTTTACTACTAAAACTAAAAAGTCGTATGATTTTGTTGATTGTTCAAACCAGCTTTGGGACTATATTGTGGTTAATGCTCGCAGCGACTCAGCCTTGAGCCGAAACTGTGTTATGGGTGGCTACATGCGGCCAGGTCTTTACGCTAGCCCTTCTTCTTAAAAATTCGTATGAAAGAGATAAGAGGTTATCAAACCCACAGTTTAGGGTTCTTGATCTTCTTTGCTCTTAGAACACACGAAATTAAAAAATTAAAATTAGTGAGTAGATTGAGAGTATATGTATATTATACGCTCTTTAAGACATCGATTTTATTGGACGCAATCCAGAAAGTGTTATTCGGTATTCGGGTATTGAATACCAAAGTATTGAACTATACTCTTCCGAATGCAAAAGCGGATTGAAATTTTAACTGTCAAAATATTAATGAAACATGATGCTTTATGAAGCGAAACTAAATTCAACAGCCGAGTATTTTCAATACCTTGAGTTTGGATTTTGACAGATTATGTTTCGCTTGCCGGAATTTTTTTTTAACATGCGGATTACAATAACACTAAAGTATTGCATTTTAATTTAACACTTTCTCGAATGCGCCCATTGAGTATAGAGATAAAATAATTTATTTTCCTTATGCGAAAGCATGTTAATTGAGGAAACGGCCTTTGAACATTAAAAAGCGAGACCTAGACGCTAGACCTAGCTAGGATGGAGAAGTTATGCATGGTACGGCAGAAATCATTATAATGCGCAAAAACCATATTGGCATACATACTGGCATGTTGTACCTGCGGTAACAAACTGCTGCTGTTCAAGATTTCACTATCAACAGATATGTTTAGTATAAAGTGACATAAAAGTATAATAATATATTTATGATAGCTCTACATGCCTACTAACACCAACATACATCGAGGTTCTTAAATCGGTGACATGACATAAGGCCATGCGTCATATTATACCAATACGAAATGTGTCATATGGCCATTTGTCTCTTTGCCAAAGTGTCATATGGCGATTATGTCCTAAGCCTAATGTAACTTTTAAATGCGATATCTTTTTTTCCAGAAGGATACACACATTTTTTTTTAAATATATGTAGTTCCAATCGGTGAGAAATGAAAATCGTAGCTGCAAAAAATTTCGACGAAATAAAGGAGGATCAATTTAGGTCGGGCGTAAAAATTAAAAATTCTCGCGATTGTTTAATTTTCACACCCCAAATTTATTCTCCATCCACTTTTTGCCTTTGACCGATCTGAAAGAGTGTCATATGACATTGTATGGCTAAAAGTCGCAAAAAGATATGGCCATATGACACTTTGGTAAAGTGACAAATGGCCATAAGAAGTTTGAATAGGTCCATAAAACGCACATTGTAAAAATGTCCGTATGGCTTTGAAGCATGACTTAATGTCGAAAAACTCAGTATATTTCCAAAATAAGTGAAAACAAGGAAATAATCTAAGAAAAGTTGACCTGTTTCCTTGGAAAAAAACCAAAATTTTGTATAAAAAATGGTATTGTTTAAAGAAAATCAAAACAAAATCCTACCTTACTAACGTAAACCATTGAATAATTTAGCTTCAGATTCGGCATTCCCTCTATGTATCGGTATATGGTACGAATGTGACTTAATCAACTAGTATTTACATACCATTGTTTTGTGCAAACCTTCACTCAAGGGACATATTTTTATGCTGAGCTCGCTTCATTACATTTGTTTGTTTCAGGGACCAGAGGGCCCCTATTCCGGTTCTGTAAAAATTTATGAAAAAACTTATCAATGATAAGTTTCATTTTGCTATTCTGGTTTACTTTAACCGTGAAATCTTTGTCAAAACTCTATCATACGAATATTGTTTATCATCAGAAAATTTTGCATGTTAAAAAATAAAAGCGGGAAAGTTGAAAATAAAAAAAAAAAAAATACCTGAAGACAAAAACGAAGAAGAGAAGAGAGGAAAAAAATATTTAGTTGTTTTTTTTTTTTTAAATAAACAGATATTTTGATAATTCATCACAAAATCAGCTGATTTCATCAAAGCTAAAACGAGAATCAACTTGCTGAATAAAATGAAAAGATAAAATGAAAAAGTAGTGTAAAAATTGTAGTGATAAAAAAATTATCATTTTATTTTATCACAGAAATTTGAATAGGAACCCAGGAGTTCCAAGACCTACTTCTCCTTTCTAAGAAATTTTATTTTTTACATGTTTCCGACATTGGTTACTGTATTTCGTTCAATCAATTTTTTATTGTGATGATGTCATCTTTCATTTAACAGAGTTTAAAATAGTTGGGGTGACAGGATACACTCTTGTATAACTCGTTTTAGGCTTCAAATCTGAAAGCTTTCTTTACAATAAAACAAAAATTTTCAAACCAAAATTTTATAGAAAACAATCAATAGACAAAAAAAACAATCACTTAAAATAACCATAACCCGACCCAAAATTAGAATTATATCCTCCGTAACCTCCCGCACCGATATTAGGATATTGGTAAGGATACCCCTGATAATATTCCTGCCCAAAACCACCTCCATATCCTTGATCTAATCCTTTACCGAGTCCATGACCAAAACCTTTATTAAAACCAGGTTTTCCAACGTTCCCGTAACCTTGATAGCCATACACAGGAACTGCAACTGCGACAGGAACTGGATACGGATACGGTACATAATTAGTGTACGTTTCAACACGTCCTTTTCCTTTTTTAAGAAGTCCTAAAAATCTGCCTTCTTCAACATTCTCAAAGCTGCCACCGCCACCTTCTTCTATATCTTCAAAGTCTGCATAACACATTGCTGCACAAAACAACACTGCACCAATATGAAGGACCCACTTCTGAAATGTGAATTAATTTTTAAAATGTTCCATTATTTATAAATTTCCTCACCATGTTATTCATGTTTCGTAAATATGTACATATGTTGAAATTTATAAAATTACTGTTTGTTTTTAATCAGAAATTTTCATTTATATTGCAAATAATAAAACTTCCGTTGACCAAATAAGTCATCTATAATGGTCAAACTAACCATAAATGGAAGAAGATGCACAGAATGTTTCCGGTTTCTTTTGATATGAAGGTTGTGTTGCAAAAATCGGTCAAAGCCAAGTTCAGATCAATAAACTATAAAGAAACCAGTCTTTTTTGTTAATAGTTTTTCTGAGTAGGCGCCAACTTCCTCGAGACTATATAAAGCAAAGCAATCAACTGAAATCTTTAAAGTATAAATTTACACAGCAATAATAAAAGAATCTCTATAAAGAATGCAGTCTGTGGTGAGGAGTTACTTAAACCAACAAAATTTTAACCCAAAATTTTAACATATTTATTTTTTTAGAAAATTATATTCACTTGTGTGATACTTGTTATAGTCACTGTGACGGCAAGACCACAAGAGATGCCAGAAGCGAATAGCTCTGCTTCGGCATCTGATAGTTCCGAAAATCAACCCAGATTTTTCCCTGGACTATTGGGAGGTGGTCTTGGTAGTGGTCTTCTTGGTGGCGGTAGTAATGGTGGACTGGCAAGTGGACTTGGTGGACTTTTAGGTAGTGGAGGAGGTGGAGGAGGTGGACCACTTGGGCTATTTACTAACCTGTTAGGACTGGGAGGAAGACCTGGAATCGGTAGTGGTCTTGGAGGGCTAGGAAGTGGAATTCTCGGAGGAGGTGGAGGTGGTCCTTTAAGCGGCCAAGGTGGTGGAGGCGGACTCCTAAGTGGTCTGTTAGGAGGAGGTGGACCTCTAAACAGTCTAAGTGGCGGAGGTAGTCCTCTTGGTGGTTTCGGCGGTGGTCCTCTTGGAAGTTACGGCGGTGGTGCTCTTGGAGGTTACGGCGGTGGTCCTCTTGGAGGTTTTGGCGGTAATCCCCTTGGAGGTTTCGGCGGTGGACCCTTTGGAGGTCATGGAGGCGGATATCCGTTAGGAGCTTATAGCCCAGGATACGGGTATGGTGGATATGGAGCTGGCCAATCACCCTTTTACGGATAAAATCGTTTTGTTGTTATGTTTCTTATAAGTCGTTACAATATTATATTTATTTATTTAAATTAAAAAGATTACCCACAATAAATGTATGCACATATGTACATATATCAAACCAAAAAAAAATAATTTGTTTAATTATTTAATTATTAATTAATTATTTGACAAAATTATTTTTTCGGAAAACTAAGTTGCTTTAAACGAAGTACATATGTACATTGAAGTGAACAAACACATATTTTATTATACATAATAAAATATGCAAAAAGTTTGGGGGCTCAACGGGTATTTAAATGTTCTCTCACCCAAAGCGAGAATCATACCCCTAACTTGAGCCGATAAAAGTTAATGATGGTAAAACATTTACAGATTTTCAGCCGTTTAAATTTAAATTTGCTATTTAAATGCAGTCACATATAATCAAAAGCAAGAGTTTAACCTGGGAGTGAGGAATAATAAGTAAGCTGCAGTAAAGGAAATTGACATTAAAAAAATTATCTGCAGAGTCTAATGAAATCTCGTATCCCCCAAAATTTAATTTTTCTCGATTATCTCGGTTTCTATAGCTCCAATGATGTTAACATCAATTAAAAAATTGTGGATACAATAATACGAGTACAAGTACGAATAAACATAATACAACTTTCCAGCTTAATATATTCCCAGATAAAACCCGTAAAGGGCCAGTATCATTAAAACTCATCATTAAAATTTTCCTTTTTCAATTTTAAGGCGAATTATCCCACAATGGTGGTGTTAATAATTGATATTAAAATGAAGTTAATTAATTATAGAACTTTTCGATTAAAAATATTAGGGAATTCGGGCTAAAAATACGACCGATTTTGATAAAAAAAAATTATTAATGATTTGTTGCCGACGGTTATCCGTTATCTATTCTTTTTTTATTTCTGTCATTTTTACTTGCTCAATATGGCAAGTATTGCTTTGTAGAAAAAAAAAATCGAGCTTTTAATCAAACATGACATATTACGATGAAGCCCGAAAAAGAAGGTTTCGTCATGCCCTCCGTCGGCCTGTCTGTGCATATGTGCGGATGTGTGGATGTGCGGAAGTGCGGATTTGCGGATGTGCGTATGTGCGGATGTGCGGATTTGCGGTTTTCTTCAAACTTCGTGTGTATTACTTTTAAGTGATTCCCTAGAGGAGAAATTCAAATTTTTGTTTTAGCCCGGCTATAACGGTACCTGCCATATAACGGTTCCAATTTTTTTTTTAAACGGCTCTAACTATTTTGATAAAACTTGGTGACCGTTATATTTGCACATAACGGAGATTTGGTGTTAACGGTTTTTACAAACTTGGCCATAACTTGCTAACGGTTAAATTGATTCCTTTTAAATTCGGTACAGATCTTAAACTTGATATTTAGCACAAGATGGCATTCACAGTTTTTTGCTAAACAAACCTTTAATGATAGCTGCCATACAACTTTATCTCACGTTTAGGCCATTTTTTATATGTTATTCTAACTTTCTTCATCAGAATTTAGTAAATTTAAATTTTGTACTCCCATAGTTTGCTACAAGAGAACGCGACGCAGTCTTGCATTTTATTATTCTAGGTATTAAATATGTGTTTCCTCGGTCTCGGCCACACAATGAACGGCGAGCGTCAGAGCTGCTGAGCGGAGTGGTGTCGCGCAAAAAAAGATACGTATACGCCATACATTGAATTGAGCCAAAGAAAATTTAATAAAAGAAAAATCAAAGTTGGAGATGCGGGGCATTGATCCCCGTACCTCTCACATGCTAAGCGAGCGCTCTTTTTTTTTTTTTTTTTTTTTTTTTTTAATTCATTTTTATTTTCCATTTAACTTATAACTAACTTAAATGCTAGACAAAAACCTTAAAAACTAGCTTACAGAATAACTTAACTAACTTACTGGCCCCATACGGGCGCTCTAAATTATACTATAGCTATATATTAAAAATGCCTTTCGGCGTAAATTCAAGTATAAATTAAAATCTATATTACTTAAACCTAAACAAGAAAATTCCTTAAAAAAACTTGTTTTTCCATGACATTTTTTATTTAAAAACTTAAAACTACCCTGTACCTAAATAAAACTATATTAACCTAAATAAAACTAAAATATACGTAAATATACGTAAATACCTTAAAACTACTTAAAAATACTTAAAATAACTTAAAACTAGAACAGCCACCAGCAGCGTTTTTTTTTTTTTTTTTTTTTTTTTTTTTTTTTTTTTTTGTCATCAGCCTATGCACATGCACACACGCGCATACATATGCATATATTAACACATATACATATGTATGCGCTCAAGCACATATCCAATAAGCGAGCGCTCTACCATCTGAGCTACATCCCCATGTAAAATTTTTGTGTCAAAGTACACATTTCAAGAAATTGCCATTGGAATGCATCATTTTTTTTTTCATTTTTAATTCATTTTTTATTTTTTCATTTCCTTATATCTATCTTAATGCTAGACAAAAAATCTTAAACAACTAGCTTACATATTAACTTAACTAACTTACTGGCCCCATGCGGACGCTCTAAATTAAACTATGAATATATTTAAAAATGCCTATTGACGGAAAATAACTTATAATTAGAATTCATGATAACTTAAAACTAACGAGAAAATTATTAAAAAAAATTCATTTTCTATATCATTTGTTTTTTAATTTTTTGCCATTGGAATGCATAAATGGTGAGTATGCCCATACAAAGTCCATTGGACTATTTATGCATTCCACCGACGATAATATGAACGAAGTAAAAATATTGACTTGTTCAGGTAAATAAAACATTTCTTACGTGCTTTGGTTGAGAAATTCGGCAACACATTACGTTTACAAATTACAATAACGAATTAGGAATTAAAAGAGTTCAAAAACATAATAGTGGAAAGGTTTATGGAACTTCCGAAAAAGTGGTTTATTGAAACTGTATTTCTGAATTTATATTGGAAGATACAATTCAATCTATCTATTTTAGCCTATAATATAACAGGTCTTAAAAGCAAAACTTTGCAACCTGATTTTTTTAAACTAATTCTTAATTTTGATATTATAATTTTATTTGAAACTTTTTTAGAGGAACAATTTGAAAACGATTTTTTAAAATATTTTAAAGATTATAAAATAACGTTAGTTCCAGCATTAAGAACAAATGTATATGGGAGAGCAAGCGGAGGCATGTTATGTGGCATTATTCATATAACAAGCAATAGATCGAACTTTTATATCATACCGTTGTACCTCAACTACAATAACTGGCAAGATGACTTTGATATCTTATATAATTTAATGAGTAATTCTGCCTTGGAAAATGTCATGATAATGGGTGATTTCAATGCACGAATTGGTAACTATCAAAACAATTCTTTTCATATCTTACATGCTCAACCGAAATTTGAATTGAACAGAATATCTAAAGATGAAACGCTCAACAGAAATGGCAGACTACTAATTGAATTTCTCCAAGAATTTGGATTGTTTATGCTTAATGGCCTAGCACAGGGAGATAAATGTGGTGAATTCACCTTCATTAGTGGGCAGGGTCAATCAGTTATTGACTTCTGTGCAATATCTGGGGAATGGTACAACATAGTTGAAGATTTTCAAGTTCTTTTGGCCAATTTTTCTGTTCACTTGCCTATATTAGTAAAAGCACACTTTGTTGAGGAAGTGGAGCAGAGGAACTTAAATATTTTCCATAAACTTAAATGGATTGAGAACAACGCTCCTCGTTATAAAGCACTCCTAAATTATCACTGTAAACAACTTTCACTTCAGTCAACAAGCTCGGCAGATGAAATGGAAGACAATATAATACGTATAATAAACGCATCGGCACCACATAGTTACAACTCATTTACGCCGAAAAACAAATGGTTCGATAAAGATTGTCATAAACTGCGGAGTCTTTGTTTTAAGTATCTAAAACTTTTCAGATCGACTAATTCCACCATATTCAAAAATTTGTACCTAGGTGCCAACAAGGATTTCAGTTGTGAAAAAAATGCTTTACCTGAAAAATTTTGCAATGCAATTACAATACAGCAAAAATTCTAAGGAATTTTGGTCCAATGTACAGGAGCTTGGAGGTCGGCAGCAGGGTATGAAGTTTTCTCTTGAAGCTCAGACTCTAGCTGCTCATTTTAAAACTCTATTGTCGGCCGAAGAGAATCTTCATACCTTCAGTTTTGCATTGAACGACGTTTGTGTTTCTGAAATGGTTGCTGATATTTCATTGAGTGAATTGGAAACAACTCCAATGGGAATGAAAAACAACAAGACCCCAGGAAGCGATGGCATCCCTGCTGAATTTTTTAAGAATTGTAACGAGCAACTTAAATATTACATGCTTAACTTTTTTAATTTACTCTTCAATAATGGCTGCGTGCCCTCTAGCCTAACAAAAGCTATTATTTTTCCAATTTTTAAAAAAGGCGACCCGACGCAGGCTGCGAATTATAGGGGAATCTCTGTTCTCAATTTTCTAAGAAAAATATTAGCTGCGATCCTCTATAGAAGGCTTTCCAACTGGATTGAAGAAACTTGCCGTCTCAACATTTTTCAAGCTGGTTTCCGTCCTGGTTTTGCAACAGTAGACCATATACTCGCTTTGATTAGCGTGGCAAGAAAATACATCGAAAGCAAGAAGAAACTCTACGTGTGCTTTGTTGATTTTAAAGCTGCATTTGACACAGTGAACAGAATGGCTTTAATATATAAACTAGCGTCACTCGGAATATCTAGGAAGTTTCTGATGCTCTACTTCAAATTTCTTGCGTCATCAACTGCAGCAGTGTGGGATGGCTCCAAGCTATCTGAGTCTGTTCCGCAGGGATGCATCTTGAGTCCTATGTTATTCGCTTTATACATAGATGATATTTGTGATATCCTTCCTGGTGGTGTAAGCTTTGCGGGAACTCTCATCAATGTTCTTCCATACGCTGATGACCTGGTCCTATTGGCTGAAAATCCTTTCACACTTCAACTCCAAATAAATAAACTACGGACAAAGAAAAAGGTTAAGTAGCCTATACTCCGATGTGTTTCGCCTGAGTGTGAACGGTAGGCATCATCAGTTAGGCCGTCCACACTCTCCTAAGACACATATTTTATTTTTGTCGATGTAAGTGACTATATAAAATGCAAGGCAAAAAAGCACTGCGAATTTTATTATATTAAAGGAAAACTTTGGTTAAAGTTCAACCTTTATGAAAATTATACCCGTGGCTAGGTAGTTTACAAAAAGAAAAAAATAAATAACAACAACAACTATTGCTAGTTAAAAAAAATTAACAACTAGCAATAGTTGTTGTTGTTATTTAATTTTAAAATTGTAACGGATAAAAAAAATCTTACACAAACCCCGCGTCCATGGGACCGAAACACAAGGACTGTCTAACTAAGTCTATGAATTTCGAGATCGCGAAAATATCCGCACTTGCGAGAAGTCGTTATCCCATGTTGGGCGACATCTATGTAATGACTGGATGGGGTAATACACCTCCTTTGCATAAATAACAAAAAAAAGTGTGCTAGAGGATATGGATTGTGTAACGAGGTGTTGTAACGTACTGGTATAATCAAACGACAAGACAAATGAAACCAGAAATTGATAGTATCTAAACTGCCATATATTAACTTGCAAAGATTAGGCTCTAACTTCCCTTTAACACTCTTCTTATATCCAAGCAACGAGAGGCCCCATCTAGGATCCTGACATAAAATTGTGAGTCCCATCGATCCAGAAAGGTGAAAGAGAAGAAACATCCTTATGTGTCCAAGGTCACTAACCTTGCACAGGACTGTTCTTCCTTCCCCTCTCTGCATCGAGAGAACTCGACATATGTAGATGATATATATGCCGCTCATATCACACCTAGGATCATCAGTCTTATATCATTGGGTTACGACTAATGAAATCCTGACTTCGTGTAGGTATTTACGATGTTCGAACTATTGCACTAGAGTCTACGATGAAATTGGAAGAGGGCTGAATTCTTCTACCTATACGATTAAGTAGGTATCGCTATCTGTGCAACGATTTCTCATCGATAATACAAAAACAGAAAAGAAAAAAAAAGGATCCTACACCTGCTAACCTTCATGACTCTTAGTACTCATTGCTAAGCACGTCCGAGCCTGGACCAACAGGGTGACTATTGTTCGACTGCCGCTGCAGGTCTGCTAAACATCGCCTTGGCCAGCTCAACGGTTCAAGGAAGTGGGTCATGCTGCAGGAACAAGTAGTCGGTGCTACAAATTATTAGACCTGGAGTCTCGGTGACGGATGACTCGAGTTAAGTTTTCAGATGCTAGTGCTAAGAAGCAAAAAGGGCTGACGACGAAAAAAAAATTAGTGTGATGATGTAGTCAGAAAAAAATAAAAGATGAAGAAGATCAGTGATATGGATTGGATAAGATGAATGTAGTCCATTCGGATTATCTTAACCCAATAACCCTACCAAATGTTCCTTATCATCCGAAGGAATTTTACAGGAACCCTTCAAAAGTCGGAGGAAATAGATGTAATGATTTCCTCCTTACGCTTAACTTCCCGACCAAAAGTCGCTAAAGGATATTGAATTCCTTTTGCTACTTTTCCCTTGACGTACCTATTGGCGAAAATTGATGTAGGTACATCCCGCTAAAGTTAGTGAAATTCATGTGACCCGATGCTAATACATGATACAGAAAATTGTCGACTCCATGCAGAACGACGTTATTGTTGTTGTTGTGGTTGTTGCTGTTGCTTACCGAGAGGCTTCTCAGGATTTCGTTTACATGACGCCAGCCAAGACCCCTATCCTTAGGTTTTTAAACTGCCATATTACCTAAAACTTCAAGAAAACTTGGAAAAAGAAAATCAACTTCCCTATGACTGACTTAACAATCATACTAATTAACGATATTAGTGAAAATTAAAAGAAGTTAATTTCATCTGATATCCTATACAAATTTTATTCAAATAAATCTTAATATCTAACAATGTTACTTTTTTTTTTTTTTTTTGATTCTTAAAAAAAAATTTCCATATAAACTAACTAAATCCATACAACGTAAGTTGTTTTTACTAAAAGAAATTTCGAAAGAATTGACAAAAAAAAAATGAAATAACCTTCATATGACTAAGTGTCTATACAAAAAAAAACTGCTACACCAAGTAACTAAATTCTTCAAATCTAATGAAAATGTAAAATATTACCCTTTTATCTAAAGTTTACTATATCAAAATAAAGAAAATCGAAAAAAACAAACTTTCACTACCATCAAATATAGATGGAAGTAAATACCATTCAATTTCTTAACAAAATCGTAAGTTCAAAAATGTAGTCTTATTCAGACTTGAAATTATTTGAGGATTGAAGTTTTTAACTTCCCCTCTTTCGCGACAAGAAAAGATATTGCGATTAATATCTTTCAATATATCAAACTACAACGTAAAACAATCGAATTAAAATGAACTTGAACTCTGTCGAATTTGTATTTCGGCAGCTTAACTCTGCAATGAGATTACTCAAGGCCAGTCAAGGTAGAAGGTACGATAGCCTTAAATTCGAAAGAAGTAGTTCGTTACCGTCTGATTATGGTTAATCAGTTATTTAAATTTAACCGAACAAATGAAAAAAGGTTGTCAAACACAACTGTGAAATTTAAAATTCCCGAAGAAATCCCCTCAAATAGGTAATTTCATAAACGATAATACACAAATGAAAAGATTTTTACAAGACTATAAGTCTGCCCACAATATCCCTTTGCTAAAATCAAAGAAGAATATTCCTCAACGAAAATCACCAAAAGCTTGGGTTTCGGAGTTCAAAAATTAATATAAAAAGCAATTTTAAATAAAAATATCAATATAGTGTTGCAAAAATTTTAAATTTAGTAATAAGATACAATATAGTTATATATAATTAATTTGGACAAAATGCTAAAAAAAAACTAAAAAGGTTCGACGGGAGAGAAGGTGCACCCTATCACACGACGAATATTCAGATTTAATTTTTGTTGTAAAAAAAATATATCCTTGTTTGTTTCCAGATCTAGGTACATATGATTCAGAAAAGTAGTCGAAATCCCGAAAGTAGGTATCAATAATTGATATGTATCATGAACGAATGATACTATTCAACTTCTTGACCTTCAGTTTTTTTTGTTACGCAAATTTACTCTACTGTCCACCGCTACGACGAATATTCAATTGAACAGAAATAGGTATTTGAAAGTATTATTGTTTCCTTTCCTTTCCTTTTCTTGTTCTTTTTTTTTCTGTGACTGACAATGAGTCACTTTTATGCTAAACGAAATTATTTTGTTGGTGGCGGTTTCTCTTTACAAAAATATTTTTGAAGTATACTTTTAGGATTTGTACTTTCATACTTTTTCAACTTTGGTTTTTACTTTACAATGATAATCAAAGTTATCTTTTTCAAACTTTACTTTAAATTATTGTATATACCTCAGATAGGTATCAATTTATGTATATAAGTATATACGAATACAAGAAAAATTAAATTATATTAACAAATTAACGTTAAGTATTAACTGTCCCAAAGGGAGTATGAAATTTATGAAAATGTTATATATTATTCACTGTTATAAACACCAATAAAGGGATTTCATCTTAGATAGGATTTTTGTTACCTATTTGACCATATGGTATATTTTAAATGCTTAATAAAGTGCAGACCAGATAATTCAAGAAATATAACACTAATAAATTTGATAAAATAAATATATTGAGGTCACCATACCTTACATCCATGAAATGTTTTGTGATTTTGTTGAATAAAAATAGAAAATTTTCACGTGTTTTTTTTTTCTTTTTTTTCTAGAAATTGGCCACGCTGCCGTATGTCATATGTTATATATATATTTTTACTAATAAAAATTTCACATGTTTTTACCTGGCTTGTTTCTGCTTTTTCCTCGCTTTTTTGATGTAATTTGGCGCTTTTGTTGAGACACTGTTTTCTCGATTTTGTGTCATCAATTTGCTCCCTGCTCACTGCGCTTTTTTCCAATAAGTGCACCCTTACAGGAGTATTTTGTGCCGATGGAATTGCGATTTTTTTTTTACTTTTTCTTGCAGGTAATTTAATGGGGTGATTATTTCGATGGCCCTGATCAGATTTTTGATCTGTTCCTGCTTCAATTAACCTACTAGACAATTGTCACATCAGTTTTGCCGTAATAAAAAATAATAAAAAAAATGAGGACTACAGAATTTATTCTTGTAATGTTTCTACAAAATCAACTAAAATGTGATCTGTCTACCTAAATGATTTATTTGATCAAGAAAAAACTTTCTCACCTGGATTCGGTATTCCTTTGTTTTATAATAATCCGGTTTTTTCGGCTTAATCCTGTCTTTTTTCTCGCGTTTGATTTTATCACTTTTAACTTTACTTTATTACCTTTGTTAATGTATTTGACTAATGTCGACTTATTATCTCGGGGATGAAATTGAAAAGGTAATTTGATTGAAAACTTTTATCCACGATGGCTTGTCTGCTTCAAATTGGATTTGTTTCTTTACGAAACTCGGAGATCAATCGGAACCCTTGTAGGGTACACACGGTGGCGCTGCCTTTGCGCCACCGTCAAAGCAATAAAAAGTAACTTGTAATTTAGAAATAAGTGTCTTAATAAAGTAAAGTAAATAAATTTAGAAAAAAAAAAAAAAAAAATCATCAACTAAGTGGTAGCGACGGTGGTCTTTGGTCTTTGGACCTCCGTCAATTTTAAGATAAAAACGTAATTAAAGTGAGTAGTTTCAGGGTGGCTTGTCCCCCAGTAATTCGGACTGCTTATAAAAGCAGCAAATACGGAGCTAGGAAGCAACATTTGGGACTGGTGTTCAACAGCGCTCCAAGCAACCAGCAATGGCCAAGATGGAAGTAACATTTTGTTAGAGATTTACAGCGCTCCATATAACGACATCGATGGACGAAAACTTCCCGCCCAGCTAATATTTTACTGCTAGATACCCAACGGTACATCAGGCATCGACAACAACAGTAAAGTTTATAACGCGACAACAAGTTTATAACGTGACAATCCAGCGTGCAACAGTGTTTCTGTCTTCATACATATAGTGTTCAAATATTTAAGTATACTGTGATAGTTTCACTTTATCGTTTTGATATTTTAATGTAATATACTTTGTTTCAATCAAATTTTCATTGAAAACGTAATAATTAATTATTTACGTATAGTCCTAGGGCGGTCTCGCTCTATCAAGCTATCTAAACATACCATTTATAAGTGTTAATAATTTAAACATAATATATGCATTGCATATACAGTAAAAGTACTGAGCTCTCGCTCTAACTTCAAAAGAAATCTTAATCTCAATGTAAATTATTTTATTTTAGTGTTAGTTTTTAAGGTATTTGTAAATATATATGTGACTTTCCGTCTAAAGCAAAAAATTATACTTATGAGCAAAAGTAGTGTAACTATATATCTTTTATATAATAACTGTTCGCCACGAGGCTTTCCATTATACGCAACTGAAAAAGAAGGCCATACATTACAGCCACTTTTGTACTCGCTAAAGCGAACAAGAATTAGAATTAGAATAAGACAAAAATGTAACTCGAAACTAAAAGACTCAATAAAATTCAATTCAATTCAATTCTTTACGAAACTCTTCCTCCTTTTTTTAGTCATGTATTAACTTGGCTGTAGATAAGTTATTATTCTACTACTGATTCTAGTACTCTGTGAATTACTTTTTTGACTCATGGACTGTTCTCACTTGGACTCACGTGAAGTGATAATATAATTATGAATTACTTTTTGTGTCTTTTTCTACAAAATGACAAATGATTATATTAAAGTTTTCTAATTTCAGGTAAGTTAATTTTCTGGTAAGTAATATTTTGTGCGTAAATTAAAATTTTTGTTGGTAATATTTTTCTTCAATATTTTCTTTAGCAATGAGTCTCGTCGATGTTGATGACTGAACGCTGAGTAAGTATTACAAATGATTTTGTATACATTTTTTCAACAGAATTAGGTAAGTACAAATATAATTTTGTAAATGAAAATAAATGAATGAATCGTCATAAGTTTTGATTCGTCTTTGGACTTTTTGTTTTGGTAAAGATTGATAAAAAAAACGTTGGTTCTTTGTGACTGAATGGATTGATGAGTACTAGATTTTTGTGTGAGTATTTTATTTGAAAATTTTTCGGTTTGCTTGTATTCAATAGTTACGAAACTAAGTTTTCGTGGTCATTGACTACTGGGTAGTACTCTTGTGACTCAAACGAAGAAAATTTCGTTTTCTTATTTTTCGATATTTTTAGTTTACCAATCTGAATAATCGTTGATGAGCAACTATTTCTTCTTTTACGTTGTCTATTACTACTCAATTTCCACTCTTCACGCTACTTTTGTTTGTTTACTCTTTAGAGTAGTACTAAATCTATCTCATTCTATCTTTCTATTGGTCTAACCAAAATCTATATCTCTATGCATGACTTATTATTCTTAGTTTTTCTACTTCTTTCATTCTACTCAACTAGATGTTAAATACCATAAAAATATACTACTACATTTCTGCGAGTTGATTCTTCTTACTCCAAGACAAGATTTTTCTATCGCAACTACTTATTTCCTCAACTAATTCTTCTATTTCTCTGTTCTTTCTAAATTATTTGAGCGTTATCGCCATTTTATTAACATTTCCTAAGGCTTTGAAGTAGGTATAAATCTTACCATGCTCTGGGGTACGGCTCGATTCGTGCACATCATTGCGTATTACATTCTCCTCTTGGCACATCACTATATGTGTCCACCATTTCGTTCAGTATTGGTGTCTATGGTTGTTTCCATTTATTTATGTGATGCCGTCTACTTCTAAAAAGTATTTTGCCTCTTATGCCTCTTGAGATCAATCGGAACCCTTGTAGGGTACACACGGTGGCGCTGCCTTTGCGCCACCGTCAAAGTAATAAAAAGTAACTTGTAATTTAGAAAAAAAAAAAGAAAAGATCATCAACTAAGTGGTAGCGACGGTGGTCTTTGGACCTCAGTCAATTTTAAGATAAAAACGTGATTGGAGTTAGTAGTTTCAGGGTGGCTTGTCCCCCAGTAATTCGGCCTGCTAATAAAAGCAGCAAATACGGAGCTAGGAAGCAACATTTGGGACTGGTGTTCAACAGCGCTCCAAACAACCAGCAATGGCCAGGATGGTGACTCACCGCCCAGCCATTTTTTTTTTCTCACTGTTAACACATTAACGGAGCCAGGAAGTAAAATTTTGTGAGAGAAGTACAATAGCGCTCCATATAACGACATCTATGGACGAAAACTTCCCGCCCAGCTTATATTTTACTGCTAGATACCCAACGGTACATCAGGCATCGACAACAACAGTAAAGTTTATAACGTGACAACAACAAGTTCATAACGTGACAATCCAGCGTGCAACAGTAGTGTATCTGTCTTCATACATATAAAGTGTTCAAATATTTAAGTATACTGTGATAGTTTCACTTTATTGTTTTGATATTTTAATGTAATATACTTTGTTTCACTCAAATTTTCATTGAAAACTTAATAATTAATTATTTACGTATAGTCCTAGGGCGGTCTCGCTCTATCAAGCTATCTAAACATACCATTTATAAGTGTTAATAATTTAAACATAATGTATGCATTGCATATATAGTAAAAGTACTGAGCTCTCGCTCTAACTTCAAAAGAAATTTTATTCTCAATGTAAATAATTTTATTTTAGTGTTAGTTTTTAAGGTATTTGTAAATATATATGTGACTTTCCGTCTCAAGCAAAAAAATTATACTTATGAGCAAAAGTAGTGTAACTATATATCTTTTATATAATAACTGTTCGCCACGAGGCTTTCCATTATACACAACAGAAAAAGAAGGCCATACATTACAGCCACTTTTGTACTCGCTAAAGCGAACAAGAATTAGAATTAGAATAAGACAAAAATGTAACTCGAAACTAAAAGACTCAATAAAATTCAATTCAATTCAATTCTCTTATGCCTCCATTTCAATGTCTGTGTTTGACATTGCTATCATTTAATTGTGTGGCGCGTTGATTTGAATATGCCTGGGCATATTTTGTGTTTACTTTCGTGTGCCGGTAGGAGTAATGGTGCGTATAAATGATAGGTTGGTACCTTCGCTACTTCCTATAATTTTGTCTTTGCTTAGTAAAAGTTTATTTTGTTACCATTTGAGTCGGTAACGCAGATTTGAAGTTATTTGAAAGAGATGCAAAATTTTTAAATTGGTTGGGTTTTTAAATGTAAATGACGAATTGAAGCTATGAATTTTATTGCCTACTGTCGGGGTAGGTGAGGTAGATTTTCCTACAAAATACCAAGTTTTCAATGCAACTGTCAATACATGTTTGTGCTATGGAGTTCAGGCCTTAGGAGTCGCCATTTTTAATGAATTTGAAGCTGTCCAAAGGTTCATTTTTAAACGAATTTTTCGACTGCCAAACTCAACACCGACTTATGCCTTGCATGTTGAATCTGGATTACCACCTATTTACATTCGGAACCTTAAAGCACAGTCCGATTACTTGGTAAAAGAGATGAAAAGAAGTGACACCAATCTCCATAAAATAGTCTTAGCTAGACTTTTGCAATCTAATGCTTCTCCCTTTAGAGAATGGAATCAGCTCGCTCTATCGAACGACCTTACTTTTTCACTTAGTATAAGTAACTTGCATGAGTGGCAAGATATTTTCGCAACAATAATCGCTAAAATAGACGACAGAATATTTGACCAGCATTTAACTAAAGCATCATCGTCCGCCTCTAGATTATTGTACAGAAACATCAAATCACCAAATACCTACCGAAGAAAGCTATTTCAACGTCAAATACCCATCTGAATCCATAAGCATAATTTTCCGAGGAAGGGTGGAAGTTCTTAACCTGAATCTTATACCTCATAGAAATGACCTAGAGGAAATCTGTAATCTTTGCAACAGAAGAGAACGTTACCACTTCATTCATTGCAGTATACCCTATTTTACAAGAAATACGACGTTTGTACTTTCGAGAAAGTTTTCTGTCTGTACTGCAAACATGCTTTAGCTTATCATAATAGCTTTCCTTAGTTTGTCTTACCAGTTTATTGCTTTGAGGTTCAACTTTTGATGATTTATTTTTCCTCTTAACCTCTTTAACACTAAACAAATAACTTCAGTTTGTTTTTCCCATTTAAAGTTTCTTTTTTAGTTCTAATTATCTAAATCAATACTTTATATTAATTTTTTATTTTATTTTTACTAATTAAAAACTTTCATTTTATATTTTTTATATTAAAATTTGTACCAAATTTAATTAAAAAAAAATAAAGAATCTACCTATCTATCTATCTACAATTTAAAGTTATATGTATGGCATAAAGTATCAGTTATCAGTGTTTTTAAAAGACACTAGGAAAAAATAACGCCTTATCAAAATGAAATTTTTCTCGTATCATTAATCATTATCACATTTAGGAAATTTCATCAAATAAACAATAAAGCGTGCTAAATAAACATCAAAAATGTTGTGTTAATATTTTTAATATTTTATTGGTATTGAAAATGTTACGTTCATAAGGCTTGTTTTTATATTCAAATATCAATTTTCAATATCAAAATTAAAATGATATATTTCAGTATCAGAATAACACTCGCCCAGCGGTCGAAATTCGACCTAATATACACATGTGTTTTTCATCTCAAAGTGGTTAGAAGTTGAACTTTTACGGGCTAACGTTCATACCATGGAAATAATACGTTTTGGGGCAAAATTCTCCGAGACTAAATTAAAGCTTATCGAATTGTTTTTAACTTTTGTTATGTATGTAAATATGTACATTGTTTTCCAATTCTGAACTCTTTCAATGTTACACGCATCGCAAACAAATTCATTAAACATTCTGTTATATCGTCGATGCTGTTAATCTGACAAAAATTACCTTAGAAGAGTTATAGAGAGTTCGGCACGAGTACAATAACTTTGGCGTCAAGAATTGATAACTGTTTTTTGTAGAACAGACCAATACAAGCATTTTTTACTATGAGTGGGGGGGTCTATCTCCCTCCGTTTGGGCGGGAGGGGCTAAAAATTTAAAACAAATATTAAATAATAACGGTAATACTTACAACTAAGTTTAATATCTTTTTTTAAAGCCAATACTTTTTTCTATTAGATGTTTTTTAAATCAAGTGAAACCTATGCATAGTCTTTAAAAAAACGGTTTTTAAACTCAAACATTGCGAAAAAAAGGTAAAAAAAAACTTTGAAGTGTGATTTTTCAAAACTGTAAAATAAAATAGTACTTTTTTTATAAAATTCGTTGCTCATATTAATTTTAAATCATAAACTGAAAACAAAATGATTTTATGTTTTCTGGTTTTTGAGAAAATGGAAAATTACTAAAACAACTTTTTTATTGGATACTTGTTTTTTGCTTGCTTACATATTAAGACGTATAAACTGTGAGGTATGTAAGGGGGGGCATGCTGCCTACCTGCAACCCTCCTGCTTGGACACACTATAGGATTTGGGGTGGGTGCGAGGTTGGGTGTATGCAAAGTTTCTGTTGCATTTAAAGATGCCCAAGCATCATTACAAAAACGAACCTACGTACAACATTCACCGTATACCAAAAAAAAAAAAAAACTCTTATAAGAAAGTAGTTTTAATAATTTTCCATTTTCTCAAAAACCAGAAATCATTTTGTTTTCAGTTTATGATTTAAAATTAATATGAGCAACGAATTTTATAAAAAAAAGTAGTATTTTATTTTACAGTTTTGAAAAATCACACTTCAAAGTTTTTTTTACTTTTTTTTTTGGCAATTTTCGAGTTTAAAGTCCGTTTTTTCAAAGACTATGCATTGGTTTCACTTGATTTAAAAAATGCTTGTATTGAACTGTTCTACAAAAAACCGTTATTAATTCTTGGCGCCAAAGTTATCGTACTCTCCCCCTATTTCTAAATGCAGTGTTTGATGTTGCTGAACATAGGAAATTGAAATTTATTACGAGGAGGGTATAAATATAATGGCAAAAGTACCAAGGCGCGTGGATTTTATGTTATAAAATATTGTACTTAAACACAAAACATAATTATTATTTTTTTAAATCCTTTATAGAAATTCCGAAAACTATCCCTTCCTAAAACCTTCACAGATTTCATACACAAAAACTGATTCACCAAAACTAGCCATTTAACCGATGCGCATAACTCTTTATCAACTAATGAAATGATTCCACTTCAATTTACAACCAACAAACATTGATTACGGTAAATTTCACTTCTTTTTTTAACAAGTGCAGTTGCCTTTTAAATTTTTTTTGCTTTCTCTCTGAATTCGGCTTTATTTCACAAGCAATAGTCGGCTTTATTTCACTTTATGAAAGCGAAATAACGCCGAATTCCAAAATTCGGAATTCGGCGTTATTTCGCTCGGCGTTATTTCACGGCACCGTTCATACTGCATAAATACCCAAAAAACATATAAATACAAAAAAGAAATGTTCATTATTATTAAGTACATTTTTCAAGATGACATACTGCTGAAAAATCTTAAGAGCAGATACATAGGGAGCTGAAATTTCAATATTTTTAGTTGTTAAGCATAATTCCCCTTATTTAATAGATTGTATGGATCCACATAATATCATTTCGTTGGATTAATTTCAGTTTATGCTACAAAGTGTTTGTGGTAATTTTATGGGTACCTATACCTTAATAAAAATGTTGGTCAACATTATATACTAACCCCAAAATACTATCCCAATCATAACTTTCCAAATAAAATGTCTAAACAAAAATTTTTGATTGCTCAAATTAGACTTAATTGACTGAAGATAAAAAACTTGAATTCAAATGCTATTTTCCCTCAGAGTGATGGCGCTAATACTTCAGTAGGCGTGGATTACCTTTATTCCAGCAAAATCAAAACAAAAACCCACATGAAGATAACGTTAATAAACTCTTTTTTTGGAATTAAGGTTAAATATTATCTAACTTCAACTTCATATGTACATTATGTAACATTTGGGGATAGATTCCGTAAGATGAAGTAAAGATACATAGTTATTTTTTCGTTGATGTCTAATATTAAATGTTGGACTGAAATACAAAGGGCCAAATAAGTGATTTAACATTAACAAAAACATTTCTTCATTCTTCTTCTTCCAACATTGGCTGGCAATGAAATTGTTTGTTTTCTTACTCTCATAATGTTTCCTGTTGAGTGTTGAGATTAACGGTCTGGAACTAAGATTAATAAAACATTGAAGAAGCCTCAATATAGGAATGCAACTTTAACATAATATATCTATGCACAAACCTACTTCCCATAAAAGGGAATTCCTATAAATACAAGATTAAAGAAACGTGGGTGGGCTTCATTTGCAAAAAAATTGTATGTGAAACTAGCCAATACCATCAAGTGATGTGAACTTAGTATTTAGTTTCATTTCTTAAATTATACAAAAAGGTGATGAGCGCCCCTTAATCTTGAATCAAACGTTTAGTTATCGAAAACACGCAAACGAAAAGCGTTTAAACGAAAATTCGGTGAATTGATAAACTTTCTATTATAATCTACAAATTTATATTTTAAAAGTGTTGTCTTTTCTATATACAATGTTCACAGAAGTTTTTTCAAGTTCATGGTTTATAATTTTTATTATATTACTAGCTGAACTTGTTTTGAGTGCACCTCAGGAATACAATTACTATGCGAATCAACGCAGGAGTTACTATGCCCAAAGAGCGGCACAAGCTCAACGTGATCAAGCCCAACGATTGGCAGCACAAAATAAATACTACCAATTGTCGTACAGAACTACAACGAGAAGTCCTAACAGAGTTAACAGAGCTGATACTGAGAATGCGAAATTTCTTGGTTCACAAAATCAGGAACCTATCGAATCAGGGAAAACATTAAAAAAAAAGAAAGCGAAGAAGTACTTTGGAGCTGGTTATGGAGCTGGATACGGAGCGGGCTATGGGGCAGGAGTGGGAAACGGATGTTATAACCGAAAAAATGACATAGATAAAGCTGAAGGCAGAGTATTATGGGATCTTAATGTTTATAATGTTTACCCCGATGAAGGATGTGGTGGCTTTGGAGGAGGATATCCTGGAGGTTTTGGTGGAGGATATCCAGGTGCTTTCGATCAAGGATATCCAGGAGGATTAGCTGACCCTTTTTATGGTGGTCGACCTGTTCGTGGCTTTTTTCAAAATTGGCTTGGTCTCTTTCTACCAGGGGGTGCTTTAAGTGGAGTCAACAGGCCGCAGGGGGCCGGCACTCAATCTGACCCAAGCAATACTGGCAGTCTTGGCCAGGGAGTTGGTGGTAATTTTAATTTTGTCTCGGACACTGGTGAAATGGTAATGCTAAGATATATTTTTGTTAAAGTTTTTTTTTAAAGAAATCTCATTTTAGCCTCTTGTTACACCAGGGCAATTGGTAAGCGGTGCGGCGAGTACAATCAATAATGTTCTACAGCAACTCAATAACCCTTATGGCTAATTATTAATTATCGTTGTTGATTATTTTTAATGTGTAAATAATAAAGAAAATTAATATTTTGTTCATATACTATAACTCCTGTAGTCCCGTGGTAGTTTTCCCGAGGGATTGAAAAACACAAAATTTAAATAAATTGCACAATATTGACATAATTATATGGGACGAGAATGCCACTCCCTATAAAGTTCACCAGGTAAAAAATGCATGCACTAAAAATTACTGGTTAAAGCAAAATTTTGGCCAGCGGCGGTAATCATTGTCAATGGAGGACACTAAAGATCAATGATAATTAATTTTTCTTGAACAGAATTGAACGATATGGTTGTGGACGAAATGTGGTTCCACCATGAAGGCACTACGTGTCACACAGCGAGCACAAAAATGTACACTATTGACTCTGCACGAACGATTTGTGGGCATGAACTAGTTAAAATTATGCCGTAAACATAACCCAAACCATCATCATCAAATTCCATATTTTGCTAAAAACTTTATAAAAAAGGTCTAGGTCTTAAACTAACGGTTCCTATATATAAAGCGTTACCGATATACCCATTTTGCTCGAAAAAAATACATTCAATTTTGATCAAATTCTACAATGGGGATGTCTTTAATGTAATTTTTTTTGGTCGAAGAAGGTTGTTAACGGTAGGTACTTGTCAAAAAACGGTAATTTTTTTTTATACCGATTATCTTTACAACGGTTGCCCCGATTTGACTAAAAGTTCTGCCAGCTGTATGAAAAAAATTTTCAAAAAGTTATTTTCTAAAAAGTTTGTTTTTGGAATTCCATTTTACTCGAAAAAAATCTTATTAATTTTCATGTGTGAGTAATTGGCGTAGCGACATAACGCCCAAAGACATGTCAGCCAAATCGCAAAAAGACACAACACCCAAAATTTTAGGAAGAAATTGTTGTTGTAGGACTTTTTTTTTAATTTGAGCGTTATGTCATAATGTAATTTTTTTGAGCGTTATATTGTTTTTGGGCTTTGTGTTTAATACCATGTTCCCACCGACCTGATTTAGATAAATGATTAATAAATCACGGCTTTTCCACCGAACTATGTACATATTTCGAGTTTTAGTTTGACATCTATGTCAATCTTGCAAACTAAATATGTATGTATTCATATCGTTCTTTTTTATAACTGTTTTGTCTTATTAGATATTCCTGTTGAGATTAACATAGCTTTCAATTATAAATAAAAACGCAAGAAAACTCATTGAGAACAATATTTTTTCCTTTTTTAAACATTAAAATTAATTTGTTTTGACAGCTTCAAAGTTTTATTTTTGTTTTGTTGTTGCTGAATAAAGTGCTGAGTAAAAAGCAGATATGTTATAGTTTGTTTTTATAAAGTATTACGATGACAGATACGTAATTTAAAATAAAACGAGTCTAAATCACGTACATAAATGAAATCAAGTGGATTTAGCTAAATCAGGTCGTAGGAACATGGTAGAACTTGTGTCCCCAACAGTTGAGATTGGTAAAGTGGGGACATGCTGCCCCCTTCAACCCCCTGCTTGGCCCACTATGTGATTTGGGGTGAGTGCGAGTTTGGGTGGGTGCAAGTTTGGTATTGGAAAAATGATTTGGGCTTTATGTCATATTGTTGGGCGCTATGTCACACTTATTTGGGCTTTGTGTCACTATTACAAATTGTATCGATTTGCGATTTGGGCGATATGTCTTTGGGCGTTATGTCGCTACGCCGATTGATTTGTTGCCAACGTGATGATGTGCCTTTCATCTTAATTTTGTTTTTACTAAAAAAGGTATAGATACCTGTCATAAAACACTCTTTAGATACCAATTATCTTTTGAATGGCTCAACCGATTTTGACGATATTTTGTATTTTGAAAATTTTGAAAATTTTGTCTGAAAATTGTTTTTTTTAAATTAACTATTTTTGTCGAAAAAACAAATACTATATTTTTGTCGACGGTGAAAAGTTGACGGATTTCCCAGTATTTACGGTTTTTTTACATTAAATTCACGGGTCTTCAATATAAATATCACTTTTTTGCAATTCAAATTCGCTTTAGATTTTAGATTTTATTTTTATGCTAATAGAATTCAGGTTTTTGTTTCAAAACAGATTCAACATTTTTAAAATATTCATTAGCTGATTCATTCAATTCAATTATTTCAACAATAAGTACTTTATAAAGGCATTTATGGTTTTTTTTAAATATAATTAGCGTTTATAGCATTAAGTGGTGAATATTCTTGATTTTCATTTTAAATATTAATACCTAGGTACTTTTCTTTAATAGCGGGAATTTGATTTGCAAAAATTTTAATCTGTTCTGCAAAAACTTGAATTCTATTTGTTCTTGAAATGAGTGCATTTTAATTTTTTGCCACAAGAGCAAGTTTGAGCGACTCAGTCGTGCCAGTGCCCTTTATTTTGTAAGCAGTTTCCCGATAAGGGAATAAGAAACGAGTCGTTTCCAATCCGATATCTGCTTTTTGACCTAGAAATGTTTAATTATTTAAATAAAATCCTTTCAATCCTTCCAGCTGATCTCCACGAAAATACAAAACGAAAGATATAAATTCAAAAAAAAGTTTTTTCATACAAAACTCCATTTTCGCCTCTAAAAACGATAAACGACTCGCTTGGTATACGTATTCCTTTATAATATCCACTTTTGAGAAAAATAATTTTTTTTTAATCTAGAACCTAACGTCCTAACGACACCCTCCCTATTACTTCGGAACAAGGCATTAGCGCGAAATCCTCAAAAGAAAATTTTTAGTGCGTAAGAAGCATGAATATTTGAAATATTTAAAGCAGCGTTTTTAGTGAAATTGCAAGCAGGAATAGACCTCAAGTCGTATAATAAATGTACATACGAAATCAGATTCTAAAATGCATAAGTGACAGGATGTCAAAGCTAATCAAGGTTCTTCTTCTCTTCCGCACTTCGGACTTCTTAAACAAAAATTAAGTATGCACAAAACGAAGGGCGTTTGAGAAATTTCCATGTTATTTTTTAACAATACATCTTTTGACCAACATTTGAGGATATCTCCGTACCTAGCGGTCCAATTTTAAATTTGCAAAGCTTTTTGTACTAACTTTGTAAATGATATTTGTTTTCACTTCTACTTTTAAGGATGTTAAATAATTATTCATAAGTTTTTTCGTCTGTATGTTGCTGGTAGGTTAGGTGTTTCATACCCATGAGATTTAGTCAAAGCGACGAGGCGTAGTCAAGTCATGGCTTTTATTTGGATTTGGTTCGATGCCTTTACATATATCTCATTTGCTCTTCATAGGTAATTTAATTTGATCTGGTTGTACGGAAATTAAAGTTAAAATTTAAACTCGTTTCAAAACAAAAACTCTTGAAGATCTTAATTAGCTTGAAAAGGAAACTCTTCGTATAAGCACAACAACTTTCCGTTAGTTTATAAACTAACATAAGTTAGTAAAGCCAATACTATATTCCATTCCAACATACTTTTCATATAAGGGAATTAATTTTATCACCGCAAAACTTACTGAAAAGAAGCGTAGGAAGGCCACCTCTTCATTTGCAGAATTCGTATGCAAAATTCTGGAAAGTAGGCCAATTGGTTTTACACAACACTGAATCAAGTTCTATTTGAAAAAGTTCCATTTTAGGAAAATTTTACCAGACAACGGTAAGAAAAAAACACCCAATGCCACAATCAAAATGATATCTGTATAGTAGTTTCATATCATGGATTTAAGTTCCCACCATTAAAAGTGATAAGTGGATCTTTGAGTTGAATTAAACATTTAGTTATAATCAAAAACCCCTCGAAAGTGGATCTATCGTTAAACAAACGCAAATGTAACGTGATCAAAAGAAATGTTAGTACATAGTTTGATGATCTTTTATATTAAATAGGAAATGCGTATTAAATAGTGTTCTCTTTTTAGTTGAAAATGTTCAAAGAAGTGTTATCAAGTTCGTTGTTCATAGTGCTAATTATATTATTAGCTGAACTTGTTTTGAGTGCACCTCAAGGATATAATTATTACGCAAATCAACAAAGAAACTACTACGCCCAAAGAGCAGCACAAGCTGCACAAGCGCAACGTATTCAAGCTCAGCGTGTTGCAGCACAAAATCGGTATTACCAACAATATTACAGAAGCACCACCACTACAACCACACGAAGGCCTTTTAAAGTAAGCAGAGCTGACTCGGATAATGCAAAATTTCTTGGTTCACAGAATCAAGAATCTGTGGAGTCGGGAAAAACTTTCAAAAAGAAAGCAAAAAAGTTGTTCGGAGCAGGTTACGGAGCAGGATACGGCGCTGGCTACGGGGCAGGAAACGGTTGTTACTACCGCAATAACAACCAACCCAAATCGGAAGGTCGAGTTTTTTGGGACTTTAACGTTTACAATGTTTATTCCAATGGAGGATGCGGTGGAGGAGGAGGCTTTGGCGGGGGATATCCCGGAGGTTTCGGTGGAGGATATCCCGGAGGATTTGGTGGAGGTTTGGCTGACCCTATTTACGGTGGCCGACCTGTTCGTGGCTTTTTTCAAAACTGGCTTGGGCTCTTCCTTCCAGGTGGTGCTTTAAGCGGAGTTAATAATGGTAATAGACCATATCAACCTTCGTCTCAGTCCCAACAGAGTAGTTCTCAATCTAGTTCGCCTGACTATGACGCAAGCTTGGGAAGTACTGGTTCCGGTGCTGAAAGCTCCATTAGCGGTCTTGATTCTACTGATGGTGGTGCTGGTGGTTCTGTTGGAGTTGGGGGTGGTGGGAATGGGGATGGGAACAACAATTACGCGGCTAACAATGGCGGAATGGTAATATGACTTGAAGATTTAATAGTTTTTATCAAAATTTTAAATTTAGCATGAATCTCGTTTTAGGCGAACTTGACACCTGGCCAGATTGTAAGCGGTGTGGCAACAACAGTTAATAATGTCATTCAGACTTTATCTAATGCACCAGTCTATGGTTGATAAGGAAAACATTTTGTCTATAAAAATGAATATCGTTGTTAATTATTTATAATTTGTTTTAGAATATTGTTAGTAATAAAGATGGAATTTTTTTGTTATTATAAATTTTTGGTTAATTAAATGAAATTCATAAATCTAGACGTCTCAACTCGATGCCATATCGTTCCTCCTATGCCAGAAACATAAGTGTGTAATTTGAATTTTTTGGACAATGGTGTTTAATGCCCCTATTATGGAAGACAACTCAACTATGGTGTTTGGGAACGAATGAATGATCCGAAGGATCAGGAAGCTTATGAAGCGATTAAATAATAATTCTCTAAATTCAAATTTCTTTTAAAATAATATTTTAATAACAATAATGGATCAATACTAGTTGAATGTCAAAAGACAACCAGTTGTCACAAAGGTGACAACTAACAAAATGGTCGCTTTTTTAGTTGTCTTTTCGTATTATGGAAGACAGCTAGTTGAGTTGTATTTGAGTTGACTTAAACATCAAAATCTTACAACTGGTTATAAATGGTTGTCTACCTGCTGATGGGACTTTAATTTAGTTTATATCCGTTGGCTTTGGCAATAGAAATAATAAAATAGATTGTAATGTGTTAGTATTAGTATTTGTATTTTTATTTTAAAAAGTTTTAAAAGGCTTCTTGCTGTTTTTTTTTTACCACAAAACCCTTTTGCTGGCTTTTTGCTTGCAAAAAAAACAAAAGAACTTGTTTAAACAATTTCACAATCATTTTTGTATTCGTATTTATTAACACAATACAATGTTTTTTTTTTATTTTTCGTTCTTCTCTTGGTTTAATAAATTCACGTCAATGTTCGACAGCTGATGCTGATTTTGACAGAATGCGACTCCTAAAAGACAACAACATATTTCTCCTACACAACTGAAATTAGTTGTCTTGTGTAATACGAACAATTTGTTTGGCTGGCTAGTAGTTTAGCTGTGTTGATGACAACTTATTTAAGTTGAGTTGTGATACATAATAGGGGCATAAAATCAATCGCTGTCAAATGAATTGAAGCTTTAGAAGAAGTTTTCAGTCTCACCAGCATTATGAGAGCAAGTTGTTGAAAAAACGAAAAATGAAAGCAAAGTTTACGACTTTTCTAATACAAATTATAATTAAGGACAGACACAGAGGCACCAGTGACGAGTGAGTACTAACTTTTATTTGACAAAGTCATTGTCCTTTATGTGTTTCTTTTTGTTATTATATTTTTCTAAATTTAATTTTAAATTTAGTCGCGTTCCACGTAAACACAGGAGTAGATGTTATCAGCCAAAATAATTGAAATAAAAACGAAAGTAAATAAGAATACGGACTTTACTTCACTTTTGTTTTTTTCTTATTTTTATTTGTTTTTTCATAAAAATGACAACGATACAATATTCAATTGACAAACAGTTTCGAGTAGAATACATTTTTTTAAATATATAATAAATGTTACGACCTATTTCTACGACAATATAAAAAAATATATAACTTCTATTTTATAATAACTAATTTAATCTTAATTTTTAAAACAAATTTGATTAAATAAAATAATAGCGGTCATATAATATGATTATAAATAAAATTTTAATTAAGTAGATGCCGAAAGACACGTTTATCTTACAAATTATAGTACATATTTTAAAACAGTTTTATATTATGCTTTTTTCGTTGAGACTTACACAATTTCATATAAAATATCAACAACAGCCTATCTACAAAAGCACTATGATTACTTATGTGTATCATATTAAAATGAAATTCGAGAAACACAAATTATTAATCTTGTTAATTATTTATATACAAGACACTAGACAGATAGTTTGGGACGTAAGGCTTCCGCTCGACTGCGAATAGCCTTTATTCTTTGGTTACAATATACTCGGAGAAATATAGCTAAGAAAACTATCAGCACTCCAAAAACACCTAGTACAGATATGCTGTGGTTATAGATGATACACGAAAGCATTATAGCAGCGGCCTGAAAAACATTTAAAAAAAAAAATCAGCACACGTTTTTCTAAACTCTGACTAAAAGTAGAATGTTAATAGAATTTGAAATGAAATAAAATAAAAAACAATTATTTATAATTCATTAACCACTCGATATCGTTATTGTAAATAAAACTGTGGTTAATGATGTACAATTCTAAGTTGTTTGTAAATAAATACTGTCACGTGTTACACAAATAATTAAAGGGTGCTAAATGTTTTCATCTCTTGAGGTAAACGCCATCTACCTGTTCCGTACATCTACTAAATCTCTACACCTACTACATTGCCTACTCTGTATTGTACTACATTGCCTGCTGTTTCTAGCAAGTTCAAGAACCTTCCATAAGCCAAGCATTTCTGTATAAACGAGGAAGCGGATGCGGACCGACAGTCAGTTTAAATTTGAAATCAGTCGTGTACAAGTCGGTAATTTGAAAGTGATAAAGTTTGTATTCAAAATAAAGAAAGTAAAAAGGAAATAAAGAGTGTTTTGAAATATTAAGTGGAATTAAAAGTAAAAAGACGTAAAGTGAGTTGTATTAAAACGGAAATAAGTTTTATTTAATAAAAAGAACCTAGATAAAACTTAACATTGGTGTCAGAAGTATAATTAAATAAAACTTTAGTGAAAAGTAATTGTGTTGAAAGTAAAATATGGGTAAGCTTCTAAATGATTTAAACGCTGTTGAACTAAAAGCAGAACTAAACAAACGGGGTCTTCCTACTACTGGAACGAAAAATGACCTCATTATTCGTCTGCAAGAAGCCATGAGACGACACGGTGAAAATCCAGACACATCCGTCTTGGAAATAGAAATGGCAGAAGAACAAGTAAGTACAAACACAGATTTGCCTAATATGTTGGCTCTTCTTCTCGAACGTTTCGAAGATCAAAGAGAAGAACAAAGGAATGAACAAACGAAACTTCTAGAACGTTTCGAAGATCAAACAAATGAGCAAAATAATGTTTTCGAAGAACTTAGAAACAGCATTCTTGATGAACAAAAGAACCTCCTCGAAGATAAGCTCACTGCTTTGCAAAACAAGTTCGTTGCTGCTGACGAAAGATTTGAAGCCGTCGAAAAACAACTCATAACAGTTGAGACTAAGATTGACGGGAAGTTCGAGAATTTAGAAGGAAAATTCGAGCAAAAATTTGAAAATATTGACAAAGAATTGGACAAGGATACTGAAGGTACGAGAAACTTCTAGTGACTATTTAAAGAGAAAAGAAATGCATCCGCCAACTTTTGATGGACAAACTTCTTGGTCAATCTATAAAAGACAATTCGAAGCAGCAGCGATGACAAACGGCTGGGACGATGAAGACAAGTTCGTTGCACTTACACTGGCTCTTAGAGGACCTGCTGCTGAGTTACTGCAAACAATACCAGCAGAGATGCATGGCAACTTTAGTGCACTTTCACAAGCCATTGAAAAACGCTTTGGAGATGGCCATATGCAAGAAGTCTTTACAGTTCAACTAAACACCAGAGTTCAGAAACGGGGTGAAACTCTTCAGCAGCTTCAAGCAGACATCGAACGACTAGCTCACTTGGCATATTCAACTGCGGGCGAAGAAATCATAAACCAGTTCGCCGCAGAAGCCTTTGTTCGTGCCTTGTCTGACATTAATCTCCAGAGAGCAGTACGAACAGCTGGAAAACGAACACTTCCAGAAGCATTAGCTTTCGCCTTGACTATGAAAGCAGCTGAACAGGCTTCACTAGGAGTACATCGGGTAAGAGAAGTTGCTATAGAAGAATGCTCTTGCCAAAGAATGGCATTCCAGAACAACCGTCGAGATGGACAAATCCGATGCTGGAATTGCAACAAGACCGGACATTTCCAGCGCCAGTGCCGAATGCCACCAAGAAGAAGCGCATGTCAACATTGCGGAAGCAGAAATAATACATCAGATGAGAATGCAAACAAGAGCAACGCCCCACCTCGTCAAGTTTCACCAGCAGGGAAACGAGTAAGAACCAACTTCGAGGGGCAGAAGCTGCTTTCTGGTATCTATGGCCCCAGAAACGTCATCCAAGTCTCGCAGACTAAACGAAACAATAAAAGTCTAACTGTGGAAGCAGCTATTAACAACAAGCAATACGTGGTTACCATCGACACCGGTGCCACCGCTTCCATTGTACGAAAAGAATTGGACAAGATGGCATAGCTAAACAACACCAACAGCTATTGTCTGAAGACTGCAACAGGAGAAGCAGCAAGAGTGTACGGAGAAGTCCGTCTTCGGATCCGCTTGGCAGAACTAGAGTTTGAACATCCATTTCTAGTGGCAGATATATGCGATGAGTGCATTATTGGAATCGACTTTATGAAAAAGCATGAAATAATTCTCGACATTGGTAATCAAGTTCTTAAATACCGAAATATAGAGATTCCAATGGTTTATGGCAATCAAAACTCATCATCGATAAGAGCAATCATCAAAGAAGATATGTGCCTATACCTCTTTCGTCAGAAGTCTTTGTTTGGACAAACATCAAAGATGATTCTGGAAGCCATCGATACCTCATGGTGGAACCAGACTCTCTGCATTGCTCCCAAAATTACATCGTGGGAAAGACGCTGGTTGCACCTCAAAATAACATGGTGGCCATACGAATACTAAACATCAAACTATGAGATCAAGCTCAGAAAAGGAGAAGTTGTCGGTAAATGTGACCCTGTAGCGGCAATAACAAAGATAACCGAAGAACATCCCCAAAAACCAGTGAATCCAGATAAAGTCATTGCTTTGAAGAGAAAAATGTTTAACTGCTGTAATCTCGATTACAGCAGTTAAGAGTTGCTGGAAACCTTCTACAAGAGTTCGCTGATGTGTTCGCTTCACAGGACGGGCAATATGGACGAACACAACTTGTACAGCATCGAATCGATACTGGTGATGCAAGGCCGATCCGTCAACCAGCAAGGCGCCTACATTTAGCCAAGCAAGACGAAGTTACTAAAATGATATCAACATTGCAGACAGATGGTTTAATCGAGAATTCAAAAAGTCCTTGGGCATCACCAGTCGTATTAGTCAAAAAGAAGGACGGAAGTACTCGATTCTGTGTGGACTACCGAAGGTTGAACGATGTCACCAAGAAGAACAGTTATCATCTGCCTAGGATAAGCGATACTCTGGATGCGATGGCTGGAGCTCAATGGTTTTCAACATTGGACTTGAAGAGTGGTTACTGGCAGGTTGAAATTCACCCAGAAGATCGGGAGAAAACTGCATTCTTGACAGGTAACGGTTTATGGCAGTTCAAAGTAATGCCTTTTGGCCTGTGTAACGCTCCTGCAACATTTAATGGAATGCGTACTACAAGACCTTACTTGGAAAGCCTGTCTAGTCTATTTGGATGATGTCATCGTGTTTGGGAAAACATTTGACGAGCATTGTGAAAACTTAAAAGGGGTATTCCAGAGATTGCGAAATGCTCATCTCAATTTCAATCCAGAAAAATGTACGCAGTTCAAGTCTGAAGTGAAGTATTTGAGGCATATCATTTCGTCTCAAGGGGTCAGAACTGATCCCGAGAAAGTGGAAGCTGTTAAGAACTGGCCAAATCCACAAGACAAGCATCAACTTAGAAGTTTTCTTGGGATAGCTACATATTACCGACGATTTGTGAAGGATTTTGCCGGAATCGCCAAAAGCTTGCACCAACTCACAGAAAAAGGAAAACAATTCAAGTGGTCAAATGAGTGCGAGAAAAGTTTTAAGGAACTTAAAAGACGCTTGTGTGATGCTCCAGTGTTAACCTATCCAAATCCTGGAAAACAGTTATAATCGATGCAGATGCAAGCAATGTCGGAATAGGAGCCGTTCTCTCCCAGGCTCATGAAGTTGTAGCATACTTCAGCAAGGTGCTCTCAAAGACAGAGAGAAATTACTGCGTAACCAGAAGAGAACTTCTTGCTTTGGTTTTGGCCACAAAACACTTTCATAAATACATCTATGGACAGAGGTTCCTTTTACGGACGGACCATGGAGCGCTTAGATGGCTTTTGAATTTTAAAAATCCAGAAGGTCAAGTAGCCAGGTGGATCGAGAGACTTCAGACATATGACTATGAAATCCAACATCGAAGAGAAAAACTACACTCGAATGCAGATGCCCTGTCTCGTCGGCCATGTAACCAAGACTGCAAGCATTGCACTCGCCAGGAAGAAAAGGACTCTATTGCCATACAACGAACAAGAGTTGAACCCATCGGCATTCGGCGGCTGGAGTAACGAGGAAATCAGGAATGCGCAGTAAGAAGATTTGGACATCGAACCCATTCTTGCATGGAAAGAACATGAAGAGAAACCAGAATGGGGAGACATTTCTGATAGAAGTCCTAGCCTCAAAGCTTATTGGGCACAATGGAATTCCCTTCATGTGCAGGAAGGTTTGCTCAAACGAAGATGGGAATCCTCAGATGGCAAAACCTATGTGATGCAGCTTGTTGTACCCCGGACAAAGGTTAATGACATTCTACGTGAGATGCATGATGGATCTTCTGGAGGCCATTTGGGTTTCAACAAAACTCTGGAGAAAATTCGAGAACGTTTCTACTGGCTGCATGCAAAAGATGATGTAGAAAAATGGTGCAGAAAATGCGTCACTTGTGCAGTCACCAAGGGACCAGGCAGAAAACTACAGAGTAAGATGCAACAGTACAACGTGGAGCACCTTTCAAAAGAATTGCCATCGATATTGCAGGCCCATTTCCTGAGTCTAACAGAGAAAACAGATTCATTTTTGTTGTCATGGATTACTTCAGCAAGTGGCCTGAGGCGTTTGCCATTCCAAACCAAGAAGCGAATACAGTTGTGGATCAAATTGTGTACAATTGGGTCAGCAGGTTCGGTGTTCCTATGGAGCTCCATTCTGACCAAGGAAGAAACTTAGAATCCAAAAACTTTCAAGAGGTCTGTTCGCTCCTTGGCATCAAGAAGAAGAGAACAACACCACTTCATCCGCACTCTGAAGGAATGGTTAGACGTTTCAACAGGACTCTCAAAGAACACCTTTCCAAAGTAGTAGGTGACTTCCAACGAGACTGGGACCAACGCATTCCTCTATTTTTAATGGCATACCGAAATGCGGTGCACAGCACAACTGGTCACACTCCATCAGAAATTTATTGTATTCGGTACAAATATCCGGTTGCCTAGCGAAATTAAATTCGGATGTCCAACGGGCGAAAAACGAAATGAAAAGGAATACGTGGATTGCCTAAAGGAAAAACTGACTGACATCCATGACAGGACAAGGACTAAAATAAAGCTAGCTAGTGACCGAATGAAAACACGCTATGATGCAAACATCACAACGAAACCTTTCCATGAGGGAGATCTAGGGTGGCTGTATAATCCTCATTGACAAAAGGGACTGTCACCAAAACTTCAACAAAACTGGGAAGGACCTTACCGGATCAATGATGTGGTTTATCGAATTCAGCGAGGTCTAAGAGGCAAGCCAAAAGTTGTTCACATTGATCGGCTATACCGCTACAGTGGAGAAGATGGTGAAGAAATTGTTCGGGGCGAACAATCTTAGGAGGAGGGCAATGTAACGTGTTACACAAATAATTAAAGGGTGCTAAATGTTTTCATCTCTTGAGGTAAACGCCATCTACCTGTTCGGTACATCTACTAAATCTCTACACCTACTACATTGCCTACTCTATATTGTATATATTGTACTACATTGCCTACTGTTTCTAGCAAGTTTAAAAACCTTCCATAAGCCAAGCATTACTGTATAAAAGAGGAAGCGGATGCGGATGCGGACCGACAGTCAGTTTAAATTTGAAATCAGTCGTGTACAAGTCGGTAATTTGAAAGTGATAAAGTTTGTATTTAAAATAAAGAAAGTAAAAAGGAAATAAAGAGTGTTTTGAAATATTAAGTGGAATTAAAAGTAAAAAGACGTAAAGTGAACTGTATTTAAACAGAAATAAGTTTTATTTAATAAAACGAACCTAGATAAAACCTAACAATACCATCTTCCCGGTAGAATTCATGTTCAAATCTGATTCAAGTAGGACTCAATTTAAGGCTATGGGATTGTCTGTTGCTTCAGTTTTTGCAGTGAAAAAACAAAACTGTTCCGGATATTTATTTGTACGGAACAGTGTTTCCGCAGTATGAACATTTTATGTACATCTTGTAATGACGACATCAACATAAGTGTAAAGTTTAATTACGAGAGATCTCATATGTCACCGAAAAATGCCCCTTAAGCTGGATGTAAAGCTCAACACAGTAGTTGTACATCTAGATCTTACATACGGTTCACAAAGTTGGAGTGTATTGTAACGTGTTACATAAATAATTAAAGGGTGCTGAATGTTTTCATCTCTTGAGGTAAACGCCATCTACCTGTTCAGTACATCTACTAAATCTCTACATCTACTACATTGCCTACTCTATATTGTACTACATTGCCTACTGTTTCTAGCAAGTTCAAGAACCTTCCGTAAGCCAAGCATTTCTGTATAAAAGAGGAAGCGGATGCGGACCGACAGTTAGTTTTGAATTTGAATTCAGTCGTGTACAAGTCGGTAATTTGAAAGTGATAGTTTGAATTTAAAATAAAGAAAGTAAAAAGGAAATAAAGAGTGTTTTGAAATATTAAGTGGAATTAAAAGTAAAAAGACGTAAAGTGAGTTGTATTAAAACGGAAATAAGTTTTATTTAATAAAACGAACCTAGATAAAACTTAACATTGGTGTCAGAAGTATAATTAAATAAAACTTTAGCGGAAAGTGATTGTGTTGAAAGTAAAAATATGGGTAAGCTTCTGAAGGAATTAAACGCTGTTGAACTAAAAGCAGAACTAAACAAACTCGGTCTTCCTACTACTGGAACAAAAAATGACCTCATTATTCGTCTGCAAGAAGCCATGAGACGACACGGTGAAAATCCAGACACATCCGTCTTGGAAATAGAAATGGCAGAAGAACAAGTAAGTACCAACACAGACTTGTCCAATATGTTGGCTCTTCTTTTAAAACGTTTTGAAGATCAAAGAGAAGAACAAAAGAATGAACAAACGAAACTTCTCGAACGTTTCGAAGATCAAAGAGAAGAACAAAAGAATGAACAAACGTAACTTCTCGAACGTTTCGAAGATCAAAGAGAAGAACAAAAGAATGAACAAACGAAACTTCTCGAACGTTTTGATGATCAAAGAAACGAGCAAAAAGAACTCTTCGAAGAACAACGCAATGAACAAAAAGAACTTTTCGAAAAACAGAAGAACCTTCTCGAAACAAAGCTTACTGTATTAGAGGATAAGTTTCTTGCTGTTGACCAACGTGTTGAAGGAGTAGAAAAACAACTTCTAAGTGTTGATACAACATTTGAGAGGTTCAAAGAACAAATTACGAACGTAGAAGGAAAATTCGAGCAAAACTTTGAAAATATTGCCAAAGAATTGGACAAGGTAAGAAAACTGAAGGTACGAGAAAATTCTAGTGACTATTTAAAGAGAAAAGAAATGCATCCGCCAACTTTTGATGGACAAACTTCTTGGTCAATATATAAGAGACAATTCGAAGCAGCAGCAATGACAAACGGCTGGGACGATGAAGACAAGTTTGTTGCACTTACACTGGCTCTTAGAGGACCTGCTGCTGAGTTACTGCAAACAATACTAGCAGAGATGCATGGCAACTTTAGTGCACTTTCACAAGCCATTGAAAAACACTTTGGAGAGGGCCATATGCAAAAAGTCTTTAGAGTTCAACTAAACACGAGTTCAGAAACGGGGTGAAACTCTTCAGCAGCTTCAAGCAGACATCGAACGACTAGCTCACTTGGCATATCCAACTGCGGGCGAAGAAATCATAAACCAATTCGCCGCAGAAGCCTTTGTTCGTGCCTTGTCTGACATTAATCTCCAGAGAGCAGTATGAACAGCTGGAAAACGAACACTTCCAGAAGCATTAGCTTTCGCCTTGACTATGGAAGCAGCTGAACAGGCTTCACTAGGAGTACATCGGGTAAGAGAAGTTGCTATAGAAGAATGCTCTTGTCAAAGATTGGCATTCCAGAACAACCGTCGAGATGGACAAATCCGATGCTGGAATTGCAACAAGACCGGACATTTCCAGCGCCAGTGCCGAATGCCACCAAGAAGAAGCGCATGTCAACATTGCGGAAGCAGAAATAATACATCAGATGAGACTGCAAACAAGAGCAACGCCCCACCTCGTCAAGTTTCACCAGCAGGGAAACGAGTAAGAACCAACTTCGAGGGGCAGAAGCTGCTTTCTGGTATCTATGGCCCCAGAAACGTCATCCAAGTCTCGCAGACTAAACGAAACAATAAAAGTCTAACTGGGGAAGCAGCTATTAACAACAAGCAATACGTGGTTACCATCGACACCGGTGCCACCGCTTCCATTGTACAAAAAGACTTGGACAAGATGGCATGGCTAAACAACACCAACAGCTATTGTCTGAAGACTGCAACAGGAGAAGCAGCAAGAGTGTACGGAGAAGTCCGTCTTCGGATCCGCTTGGCAGAACTAGAGTTTGAACATCCATTTCTAGTGGCAGATATATGCGATGAGTGCATTATTGGAATCGACTTTATGAAAAAGCATGATATAATTCTCGACATTGGTAATCAAGTTCTTAAATACCGAAATATAGAGATTCCAATGGTTTATGGCAATCAAAACTCATCATCGATAAGAGCAATCATCAAAGAAGATATGTGCCTATACCTCTTTCGTCAGAAGTCTTTGTTTGGACAAACATCAAAGATGATTCTGGAAGCCATCGATACCTCATGGTGGAACCAGACTCTCTGCATTGCTCCCAAAATTACATCGTGGGAAAGACGCTGGTTGCACCTCAAAATAACATGGTGGCCATACGAATACTAAACATCAAACCATATGAGATCAAGCTCAGAAAAGGAGAAGTTGTCGGTAAATGTGACCCTGTAGCGGCAATAACAAAGATAACCGAAGAACATCCCCAAAAATCAGTGAATCCAGATAAAGTCATTGCTTTGAAGAGAAAAATGTTTAACTGCTGTAATCTCGATCAACAACAGCTAAGAGTTGCTGGAAACCTTCTACAAGAGTTCGCTGATGTTTTCGCTTCACAGGACGGGCAATATGGACGAACACAACTTGTACAGCATCGAATCGATACTGGTGATGCAAGGCCGATCCGTCAACCAGCAAGGCGCCTACATTTAGCCAAGCAAGACGAAGTTACTAAAATGATATCAACAATGCAGACAGATGGTTTAATCGAGGATTCAAAAAGTCCTTGGGCATCACCAGTCGTATTAGTCAAAAAGAAGAACGGAATTACTCGATTCTGTGTGGACTACCGAAGGTTGAACGATGTCACCAAGAAGGACAGTTATCCTCTGCCTAGGATAAGCGATACTCTGGATGCGATGGCTGGAGCTCAATGGTTTTCAACATTGGACTTGAAGAGTGGTTACTGGCAGGTTAAAATTCACCCAGAAGATCGGGAGAAAACTGCATTCTTGACAGGTAACGGTTTATGGCAGTTCAAAGTAATGCCTTTTGGCCTGTGTAACGCTCCTGCAACATTTAATGGAATGCGTACTACAAGGCCTTACTTGGAAAGCCTGTCTTGTCTATTTGGATGATGTCATCGTGTTTGGGAAAACATTTGACGAGCATTGTAAAACTTAAAAGGGGTATTCCAGAGATTGCGAAATGCTCATCTCAAGCTCAATCCAGAAAAATGTACGCAGTTCAAGTATTTGGGGCATATCATTTCGTCTCAAGGGGTAAGAGGTGCTCTCAAAGACAGAGAGAAATTACTGCGTAACCAGAAGAGAACTTCTTGCTTTGGTTTTGGCCACAAAACACTTTCATAAATACATCTATGGACAGAGGTTCCTTTTACGGACGGACCATGGAGCGCTAAGATGGCTTTTGAATTTTAAAAATCCAGAAGGTCAAGTAGCTAGGTGGATCGAGAGACTTCAGACATATGACTATGAAATCCAACATCGAAAAGGAAAACTACACTCGAATGCAGATGCCCTGTCTCGTCGGCCATGTAACCAAGACTGCAAGCATTGCACTCGCCAGGAAGAAAAGGAATCTATTGCCATACAACGGACAAGAGTTGAACCCATCGGCGGCTGGAGTAACGAGGAAATCAGGAATGCGCAGCAAGAAGATTTGGACATCGAACCCAATCTTGCATGGAAAGAACATGTAGAGAAACCAGAATGGGGAGACATTTCTGATAGAAGTCCTACCCTCAAAGCCTATTGGGCACAATGGAATTCCCTTCATGTGCAGGAAGGTTTGCTCAAACGAAGATGGGAATCCTCAGATGGCAAAACCTATGTGATGCAGCTTGTTGTACCCCGGACAAAGGTTAATGACATTCTACGTGAGATGCATGATGGATCTTCTGGAGGCCATTTGGGTATCAACAAAACTCTGGAGAAAATTCGAGAACGTTTCTACTGGCTGCATGCAAAAGATGATGTAGAAAAATGGTGCAGAAAATGCGTCACTTGTGCAGCCACCAAGGGACCAGGCAGAAAACTACAGAGTAAGATGCAACAGTACAACGTTGGAGCACCTTTTGAAAGAATTGCCATCGATATTGCAGGCCCATTTCCTGAGTCTAACAGTGGAAACCGATTCATTCTTGTTGTCATGGATTACTTCAGCAAGTGGCCTGAGGCGTTTGCCATTCCAAACCAAGAAGCGAAGACAGTTGTGGATCAAATTGTGTACAATTGGGTCAACAGGTTCGGTGTTCCTATGGAGCTCCATTCTGACCAAGGAAGAAACTTCGAATCCAAAATCTTTCAAGAGGTCTGTTCGCTCCTTGGCATCAAGAAGACGAGAACAACACCACTTCATCCGCAGTCTGACGGAATGGTTGAACGTTTCAACAGGACTCTCAAAGAACACCTTTCCAAAGTAGAAGGTGACTTCCAACGAGACTGGGACCAACACATTCCTCTGTTTTTAATGGCCTACCGAAATGCGGTACACAGCACAACTGGTCACACTCCATCCGAATGAAAACACGCTATGATGCAAACATCACAACGAAACCTTTCCATGAGGGAGATCTAGTGTGGCTGTATAATCCTCATCGACAAAAGGGACTGTCACCAAAACTTCAACAAAACTGGGAAGGACCTTCCGTGTTGTTACAAGGATCAATGATGTGGTTTATCGAATTCAGCGAGGTCTAAGAGGCAAGCCAAAAGTTGTTCACATTGACCGGCTATACCTCTACAGTGGAGAAGATGGTGAAGAAATTGTTCGGGGCGAACAATCTTAGGAGGAGGGCAATGTAACGTGTTACACAAATAATTAAAGGGTGCTGAATGTTTTCATCTCTTGAGGTAAACGCCATCTACCTGTTCAGTACATCTACTTAATCTCTACATCTACTACATTGCCTACTCTATATTGTACTACATTGCCTACTGTTTCTAGCAAGTTCAAGAACCTTCCGTAAGCCAAGCATTTCTGTATAAAAGAGGAAGCGGATGCGGACCGACAGTCAGTTTTGAATTTGAAATCAGTCGTGTACAAGTCGGTAATTTGAAAGTGATAAAGTTTGAATTTAAAATAAAGAGAGTAAAAAGGAAATAAAGAGTGTAAAAGTAAAAAGACGTAAAGTGAGTTGTATTAAAACGGAAATAAGTTTTATTTAATAAAACGAACCTAGATAAAACTTAACAGTATGTATGACAGTATGAGAGTAAATCAACGGCAGCTGTCCAAAAAGCATTATTACAAAACGTTCCGTAGCAATCTTGAAGAAAGAGAGGCACGACTCCTGGAAAAAACAAATACAACGACAACAGCGTTTCTTTGGCCTCAGACAGGGACATATCCTAAAGCCGAAGTCTTGCATAAGTTATTTGAAGTCGAATCACTGAAACCCACAGACATATTCCTTATACAAAATGAAAGGTTTGCAGTCGCATTCGAGATCATAAATATCAGAATAGGAGAAGAAAACGTTCTTAATCGATCCGTGGTTAATATCGGGATGCGTTGGGTTTAGCAAACCTACTGTTCGCTTAACCTGTACTATGCAACCCTCCAACGGGATTATAAAGTGCATTAAATATATTATAGAAGCAAAAATAAGTCAATAACAAATTATCCCGATATTTTTTTTTTTTTTGGTGGTATGAAACAAGAGGGGGAGTTTACTTCCATTCAGGAATCTTCACTGTTTTTAGAATTATAGTCTATAAATAAATACTATGATCAGGTTTTGAAAGTCCAGACATGGAAATATGGAGAAATGATATGTTCACGAACATTTAATTTTAATTTCAGCAACGATTCTGATTTTTGACACATTTAGATGGAAATTCTAAATAGACACACAAAAATTACCGACACACCGAACCTTCGCCGACGTTATATGAAGGATCTACAAAGACGAAATGTTCCGAACCTTGTTTCCTAAGAATCCCTATATTAACATTGCCTTGCTATGCAAGTTTATGTGGTGAAAAAATAAAAAATACAAATATAGGTTTGTATCGTGGCGAACTTGGGTTTTCGGTGGTAACACACAAGTTCCACTGATGAATGTTTTCTGCTTTTTAGATGACCCTCTAAAAGATCAACTATAACCTAGTTAGTTCTAGTTTAGGATTACTATAATATGTATTGACTAATTACAAGTTGGAGGTTATATCATGCATCGTCTGAAGCTTAGGAGCGAGCTGTTTAGTAAGTACTATGTTTCCTGATTTTCGCGTCCCTACTATAGCATTGAACTTCCCGTGTGTTAGTTGTTAGTGTGTCGGAATCTCAGTCCAGAAAGCACATAGCTTTAACTTAAAAAGAAAAGTCTTTTTGAAGGACACTACGAATATAGTTTCGTAGTTAAGTGTAAAACATGGGTATGTAAAGTCATTGTGAAAACTCGAAGCAACAGAGTGAAAAAAAAATTATTTTAATTCGTGGGTTGAGGCTTTGTTTAAAGTTTTGTCAGGTAATTCAAATAAGTTTTGTGATAATGATAATGTAATATTCTAAACGGTAATGGATTTAAACTATGCAAATATTGGAAGCGGTGGTGGTGCTATTGCAGGATAACAGCTATCGGAACAACAGCAACGTCAGTATTCAGGAGTTTCAAGTGCAATCCTTCTTTTAACAAGGATTTTTATATTGTTATATGTAACTATAACTTCGATTGTTTGATTGCAACTATTGTTCAACTCGTCTTGTTCAGTAACTCAACATTATTCTGTAAATCCCATTATTTGATAAGGTGATGGGGGGATTATCTAGATTGGATAAGATTAAACGCATTTTCATAAGTGTGCCTGTTCACTTTGAGGGAAGATTTTTTAATTTATACTCGTTTTTCTGAAAAGTGGTATGAAACTTAAGATTCTCATTTAATTCAAAGTCCTTGAGTTTGAGTATCAAAACTAACATGGAGTAACCCAAATGTGAAAAGTGCAGAATTGTTAAAAGAATAAAAAAACATATTTGTTGAACCTGTGGACGACACAAGAGATAATCGTCCCAAAAACTCTGCAGTTAACGAGACTTTCATAATAATTTTTGTACTCACCTGCCGCAACGTCATGATTATTGTGAACACAACAGGCCCGAATACAGAAATTGTGTAGAAAATAAAAAGCTGTCCAATCGTCGAACTTATAGATAAAATCACACAATCAAAGATGAACTTTGGATGCTGTAAATTAAATGTAATTGAATATTTTTGTGTTCAGAATATGCCAAATGCAACTTACTTCAGTGGCAAAAGCCAAAGAATCCATAAATCCGCCTTGCATAGAGAGCGATGCTGCCGTAAATATCGTACTTGATAAATTAACTCCACACATCATTTGAATCGGTGACATGGAATAAGCCTTAAACAAGGCACCTTGCCAGTTGGTTGTGAAACTATCGAACAGCATGTACATCGCCAGAAGAAACACACCCGTGATTGTTGTCGCCGAAGAAGCTTTATTATCTTCTGCACTCCCAGTCATGAAAAAAATCATTCCAACTGATATCATGACCGCCGTCAGGTACTCATAGCATTCATATTTTGTGCGTGACATTATCTTCCCCATCAACATCACCGGAATGATTTTACACGACTTGGCCAGCACTTGTGTTGGAAAATTTACAAATTTTAAAGCCTCATATTGGAACCAAGCACTCATGATGTTCGAGAATGAAGCAAATGAATATTTATACAGCGGAGTTCGATGGCGGGGCTCTTGCCTCATCCTAATGCATATGCAAGCTATGCTAAATGCCAGCAAACGATTTGCGAACACAAGGAACTGCGAATCTTTAAAGTGTGTGGTCTTGCCTTCGAAATTTATATATTCTTGTGTCATGATTTTTTCTTGCAGTACACCCCACGTTAAGTAAGAACACATAAGACCAGCAAAACAGTATGTCAGCAAGATAGCTTCTTGGGAACTTGTGCGTTTGATGGAACTGCTAGCAGAGCTGTTTGTCGGCGATGATAGTCCCGGAGGAGTTTTCGTTTGAGAATCAATTCGTTCCGTGTCGTTGTGTGTAGTTCCAGTAATGCACATTCGTACAGCTGAGTGGATGATGGTTTGATCTGTGAAAAGAAGTATTGCATATATCAAACTTCAATTTTTTTTTTTTAAGAGAAATGAAATTTACTGATCTGAAATGGAATTTACAGCATCCACAGATTTACAAGCATTTGCAGACACACTCATTTGATATACCTATTCGGTACGTGAGTTTTATAAATTTTGATTTATAGTCTATTAGTTTCTAGTTAAAGATGTAATTAAAACCTGACATTCTGTTGATGGAGGCTTGGGAAAAAACTGAAGTATAATAATAAACAACAAGATCAGATTCATCATAAGTTTATTACTAGTTTGATGTACACAAAAGCTGTTTGCTTTTATCTTATATATAAAATTCTCCTGTCACGGTGTTTGTAATATATCTCCTCCGAAACGGCTCGAACGATTTTCGTCATCCGAAGCATGCATATCGGCCAGGGTGGAGAGTCGGACAACATCTATTTTTCATCCCCCTAAATGTTAAGGGTGGTCCAGCCCTAATTTTTTTTTTTTATTTTTTTGGACAAATTTTTTTTTTTTTTAAATTTTTTTATGGTAAAGCATACAAAAATACATACAACACTTAATTTTCACCCCTCTACGATCAACCCCTATTTTTTATTTGTCAATTAAAAACTTTAATTTATTTTGCAAGGATTTTTTTTTATTTTGTCATGACTTAGAATGAAAAAATTCATATTACTCTGATCAACCCAATTTAATTTGATCTCCCGCCCTCACCGGTCGACAACTGATCAATTATCAATCGATCAGTTATCCCCGTCAGGTGTCACCACTCATTCAGCAAACATCACGGAGTAGGGATGAGGACGAAGTCGGTCTACTCTCTCACTCACTTTACATTTTTCAGCCATTTCTTTTGGTTTTATTTGTGTATCTATCGTAGCAGTGACTGTTATACGTATTATTTTAATTTTTCTGTGCAACTCTGATGTTAATTTTACTATCATGGTAAATTTATCATTAATGTCCAGTGCAATAACTATTTATCTACAATTTATTAATCTGACAAAAAATAGTTTTAACTCTCAGTTAATTAATTGATCTCATGTAAATAAACACTGAGTAAGAATTTTCTCTTGAGCGATGCATAGCTCGCAAACGGTTGAGACTTCAAAAAAAAAATCAAATAACAAAATGTTGTAGTAAATTTTATGAGCTGTAATTTAATATAAGCTATAAGCGAAAGATAAAAAAAGGGCCCTTATGACCCTTCCCTTTTCACGGCTCACCTTCTAGACGTCGGGACTTTTAGTATGTTAACTCCTTCAGCAGCCTGGACAATATTTCGAAGGAATAACTTTTTTCTAACTCACGACCTTTCATTACAGTATGTATAGCTGAGTGGCGCGATACGGTTGCCGCCCTCTATCTCAAAACAGTTAAGGGCATGAAAAAAAATATTTTTTACGAAATTTGTCGCAAATTGTATGTTCTAAAATTTTGATAATAGATGTCAGCATTACTTATTTGAGAGAAACCGAGATAATCGCGAAACACGCGGTTATTGTTACTTTTGACATTGAATAACTAACTTTTCGTAGTTCTGGGTCCGAGCCCTGAGTACATCTAATGTTTTTTCAGGGGTCCTGCTCCGGCCTCTTGCGAGGAAGTGACAAATTTTCCAAAAGTATAATTGTCATGGCCTTAGATTTTATTATTGACTTGTCTTGCTCCAACAGCAATATTTTACTTCTCGGAGATTTTAATCTGCCCCATATAGAGTGGGTTCCTTCGGAAGATGGTTCTTATCAGGAAGCTACATCAACATCTTCACAAACAGAGCTGCTTTCTTTGGATGGTATTTATTCTACTGACTTACAGCAAGTAAGCTGTATTAAAAATTTTAAAAATCGAGTACTCGATTTAGTATTTTCTTCTGACGCTATTAGTACTGTTGTTCTCGAATCTAGTTCTGGCATTACTAATATAGACAACTACCATCCACCTCTGGATATATTTTTTGACCTGAGCAGCCATCTTCTTGATAATTGTTATCCACAAGACTGTTCATATGTGTTTGATTTTCGTAAGACAAATTTTCAGTTGCTTTCTGATGTTATAAGTAGATCTAATATTGAAAATATATTAGATTCTACAAATATTGATGATGCGGTAACTGGGTTTTATAATATACTCAGTAGCTGTATAAATAATTCTGTACCTACGAAAAGATCTAAAAATAATAATTTTTGTCACCCTTGGTATAAACAAGAGCTTAAATCTCTTCGAAACAAGAGAAATAAAGTATGGAAAGTTTACATAAAAACCCTTTCTCCAATAATCTTTGAACAGTATATAACCCTTTTTGAAGAATTTAAAAATCTTTCAAAAGCTTTATACTCCAACTATGTTAACGAAATGGGAATCTCTTTGAAACAGGACCCTAAAAGCTTTTGGCATTTTGTTAACTCGAAGAAAAATTCGGATGGCTTCCCAGCAAGTTTTATATATGAAAACTCTTCGGTACATAATCCCAGTGATATTTGCAATGCGTTCGCAAATAATTTTTCAAACTCCTTTGTTGATACTCATGTAAGTGTTGATAAAGATTTTTTTAAAGACGTGAACACCTACCCGCAAGTAAGTTTTAACACTATTCCTGTGGAACAAGATAGGGTCTTACACTTTTTGTCATTATTGAATGACGATTGCTCCTATGGCCCTACTCTTTTTATATCTTGGATCAAATCATACCTAGAAAATAGAACTTACCAGGTTAAATTTAGAAATTCCCTTTCTAATACTGTTACAAACCCTTTCTAATACTGCTACAAACCTTAACTCATCATCAACTATGGATTGTACAAGATCCGTGTCAGTTCTGAAAGAGTTGACTCAAATAGACAACATGAATAATTATTCTGTATCTGAAGATGAAAGCAATACTTTGAACAACACAACTCAGTTCAATAATAACATTAATAATCTAAACAGTTCTATTATCATTTCAAAAGTTAAAACCTACGTTAGCATAGGCACTCAAACATAGGTTTATTGTTCAAGACAAAATGAAAAACAGTCTTTGGACAAACGAAATCCTACAAAGAAAAGAAGTAGGAAAAATAAAACGAATTCATTTTCGCAACATCCAAGCGTGTCTAGTGTCTGTGCTATTCCTCAATTTTCGACAGCACCTTATACAAATGGTAACAAATCATTTATTAATCCAACATTGCCATCGATCTCGATATCTCAACCTACACCTTTACCACCACTACAATTACCACCACCCGGCATTCTACCCAGTGAGACTTCACCACCGCCATCCTTTTCATCGTATGCAAATTCGCAACCTACAATTTTACCACCGCTACATTTACCACCTCCCTGCATGAGGCCAAATACCAACAAACGTAAGCAGATTTATATACAAAATGCTGAATGTGGAACTACAGAAACAGATATTGTTAACTTCCTTGCTAAGAACTTTTATTGTTTAGATGTCATATGCAACCTGGTAGTTCCTTGGAACTTAAAAAGATCTTAGCTTCAATATCTCAACTTTAAAGTCAGCGTTCCTGAAGAAATTGCTCCTTTGTTGCTTAACTCCAAAAAATGGCCGAGAGAATGTGCTGTACGGGATTTTGTATCGAACAAGCCTAGTGCTTCGAATCTGAATTTTCTAAAAACAAGACGCAGCTCCGGAAAGAGTTAAGGATTTTTTACCAAAATATGTCAGGGATGAGAGGTGATCTCATTGAACTTCGTCTTGCTACCTGTTCTTGTGAATACAATGTTGTTATTCTTGTGGAAACCTGGCTGAAAAAGGATCATCTTGATGCTGAAATCTTTGACTCCTCGTGGCAGGTGTTCAGATGTGATAGGACTCTCCTTCCAAATCAAAGCAAAGGAGGTGGAGTTTTACTGGCAATTCATACTTCTTTGTCCTGCTTTCCTGTTAGTATGCAAGCAACGTCAACTGATTACAATCTAAACCAACAAGTTTGGGCCAAAATCGTAGTTGAAGATAAAAACATTTATATTAGCTGTTGCTACATCCATCCGTGTCAACCTGTTGAAGTATACGAAGCAGCTACTAACAGTATTTCATCAGTGTTGTCTACTCTTGCTGACTCCGACGAATTTTTCTTCTTTGGTGATTTCAATCTCCCGGGGTTGAACTGGATTCCTTGTGATGATAACAACTCTATATTTGATCCGATTAACATAGTGACTGAGCAGCAATCTTTTGTTATTGATTTTTTTTACAAAAATGGTTATTATCAAATTTGTAGCTTACAAAATAATTTTTTTAATGTTCTTGATCTTGTGTTTTCCAATGTCTGGGATAATTTTGTTCTTGAAGAGACTTCATCTATTGTTAAAAACAAAACAAGTATATTTCATAAGACTTTTAAGCTTAGCTATTTTTATTGCGATAAAACTCGCCCAAAGGTTAGTGAGGAAAAATTAGTCTTTGATTTCATTAATGCCGATTATGATAAAATTAACTTGTTTTTGAATCACTTTGAATGGTCCGTGAATTTGTCTTCCGTGGATGACAAAGCTCTAGAAATTTCTTCAGTTTTGCATTTCGTTTTTGATAACTACGTTCCTAAAAAAATAACAACCCTTAGTAGTGCTCCTCCCTGGTATGATAAGGTTTTATCTAACTTAAAAAATCGTAAAAACAGGGCTCATCGCAAATGGTTGGCCTCCTCCAAACCAAATGATTACCAACTGTATCTTAACCTCAACGATGAATTCGGAAGATATGATAAAATATGTTATGATTCATACGTGTACAAAACAGGTTCTATGATAAAGAAAAATCCTCGTCTCTTCTATAAATTTGTCAACTTTAAACGTAATGTTAACAATTTTCCATCATCAATGCATTCGGAGAGTGGTATTAGCTCTGAATCAAATGATATTTGTGAATTATTCGCTTTATTTTTTGAAACAGTCTATAATGATTCTATAACGTTTGATGTTAATGATTTCCAACACATTGAAGTTAACAATATGTATTTGAGTTCTATGTCAATAACTATGTTCGAACTTGTCCGTGAACTGAAGTGTATTGATGTTAACAAGGGCAGTGGTCCCGACGGCATTCCTACGTCATTCTTAAGGAAAACTGCTGATAGTATTGCCAAGCCATTACTTGCACTTTTCAACCTTTCTCTCTCTAGTGGTTTTTTCCCTAAGGAGTGGCGAAATTCTTTTCTGATACCAATATTTAAGAACGGTGATAGGTCTAAGATTAACAATTATCGGGGAATTGCAATATTGTCAGCTATCCCTAAATTATTTGAAAAAATTGTGACTGATAAGTTGAGTGTAGTACTAAAACCTATCATTAGTGAGCATCAACATGGTTTCCTGAAAGGTAGATCCACAACTACTAATCTTTCAGATTATACGTCACATATTCTTCTGGAAATGGAAAAAGGGAACCAGGTTGATGCTATTTACACTGACTTTAGCAAAGCCTTCGACAAAGTTGACCACGGCCTTCTTCTGTATAAATTAAAAAAGTATGGTATTCATGGAAACTTGCTAAAGTGGATTGAATCTTATTTGTCTAATCGGACTCAGTGTGTTAAGTTTTGTGATGTTATTTCTCGTCAAATCCATGTCACCTCTGGGTGACCGAGATGACTACCCCAAGGTAGTCATCTCGGTCCCCTTTTATTCTTATTATTTATAAATGACTTACCCTTGTTGTTCAGAGGGTGCAGCTATATTTTGTATGCAGACGACCTTAAATTGTTTCATAATGTTAATAACACTCTTAACGGTCAAGCATTACAACATTGTTTAAACACACTGGTTAACTGGTGTAAAATGAACGGTATGAAGCTTAATGTGGAAAAGTGCAATATTATTTCATTTTCTAGGAAAAAACGTACAATTAATTTTGACTACACCGTGGATAATCAAATATTAGTTCGTAAGGACGTAATAAAGGACTTAGGGATTCTTATTGATAATAAACTAACTTTCAAGCACCATATCGACAAAATTCACGCTAAGAGCATATGTATGCTTGGATTCGTCAAACGTAGATCTAAAGAATTTAATGATCCTTACATAACAAAAGCGATCTACTGTTCATTGATTCGCTCACTGCTTGAATATTGTAGTGTTGTTTGGTCTCCGTATTATGATGTTGATATCAAGAAACTTGAATCTGTCCAAAAACAATTTTTACTATTTGCATTGAGGGATCTTGGATGGAGTACTGAAAGTTTTGTGTTGCCTCGGTATTCTCATCGTTTATTACTTATTGATATGTGTAGTCTTCGTAATCGTAGAAAGTTGTCTGAGGCTTTATTTGCGTTTGATCTTTTCAAAGGTAATATAGATTCACCTTTTCTTTGTTCCAAAATATCTGTAAATATCAACGTTCACAATTTGCGACACAGGAAATTTTTAGTAGAATCGAACTCAAGGACTAATTATGCTTCGAATGAAACCTTTAATCGATGTTCCAAGACATTCAATAATTATTTTGACTGTTTTTCAATTAATATTAGTAGAGATACCTTTAAGAAAAGAATCTTGCAAAGAATGATGGCTGAAGTCTCTTCATGATTTTACTAACTTCATGATCTTTCTAACTTTTCCCAAAAAATGTTTAAATTCATTTTGTTTTTCCTTTTTTTTATAATAACTAAGCTTTTTATTGTAATTTATTGTAATTTGTTATCTTATCTTGACAAAATAAACTAAACTAAACTAAACTAATACTTTCGTTGCCCATTCAGGCGTACCCTAGGGAAGCCATTTGGGTCCATTCTTATTTATTCTTGCTATAAATGATGTTTCTTCTTTTATACGCTTTAGTGAGATTCTCATATTTGCAGATGATATGAAAATTTATAAATCAATCAAATCTCTCAATGATCATACTCTTTTGCAGGCTGATCTTGATAGTTTCAGTATTTGGTGTAATAAAAATGGGTTAACTCTTAATCCTATAAAATGCCAAACTATTACTTTCTCAAAGAAAAAAGTTCCAAGTGACTTTGAATATTGTATAACACAAAATAAAATTAATCGTGTTTTTAGTTTTAAGGACTTAGGAGTTAATTTTAGTGCTAATCTGGAATTTTCTGAACATGTTAACTTTATTGTAAAAAAGGCGAACTCTATGCTTGGATTCATAAAACGGTGGGCAAAGGAATTTAACGATCCATACGTTACCCTCTCTTTGTATAACTGTTATGTTAGGCCGCATCTTGAGTATGCCTCACAAGTATGGACCCCTTTCTATGAAATCCATAAGAAACGTATTGAATCAGTAGAGCATAATTTTATTCGCTTTGCTCTTAAAGGCCTTCCATGGGCTGATCCTTATAACCTGCCACCATACGAGCATCGGATAAGGCTTTTGCAGATGCATTTTTTATATCAACGTAGAGTAAACAATGATTTAATTTTTCTACATCAACTTATCTCTGGACAAATTGATTCGTCGGACCTATTAGCCTTTATTGGTTTTAACTACCGTGGACGGTCGTACTATCTTCGAAGTTCTGAGCTTTTTAATATTGAACATCACAGAACCAATTATGGCATGCATGAGCCTCTCACGCGGATGAGTAAGTTATATAACTTGAATGGGGGTGTGTTGGATTTTAATTTAAATAAAAGTAATTTAAAAACTATTTTCAGAACCAGTGTTCCACGATCCTAAATGTTTCTGTGTCATTTTGTTTTAATTTTGACTTTATATGTTTTCATGTTTTTATGTGCATGTGTTTTTGTTTTTGTTGCATTGTGCTTACTAACAACTAACACCTGCACTAAGTGATGAGCCAGTGGGACACATTATATGTGTTGGCAAATCTTCTTTTATCTGCTGATGCTTGCTTTAAGCTCCATTTGAATAAGACCTGATAGTGTAAAAAAAAAAAAAGTGCATCTCATCTTAGTCGTTCGTTTCGACGAAATATTGTACTTCCCCTTCAATCTTTGTAGAACTAACAACGCACACAAAAGGATTGAGTGTATGTCACTAGGGCGTGGTTCTTCGGAGCCGTCAGTGCCATTATCCTTTTGCACACAACTTTTAGTACGCCAATATGAAGCTGTATACGAGTTTCCAGGGTGACTCCTTATTCTGCCTTAAATAAGTAGGTACTATGTTAGCTTACTATGAAAATAATGTAAAAGAACTACAAGTGTTTTAATTAAAATTAGGTATTCGCTCTTAATTTTTTGTGCGTTTATGAAAAAAGTTTGTCCTCTGTATTTGGCTTAGATTTGGGAACACCATGCTTTTCCCACGGACAACTATATATGGCATGTTCTCGCGTGGGGAAACCCTCCAGTTTGTTTGTGTTGGCTAAAGACGGACTAACCAAGAATATTGTACACTCTATTGCACTGAGAGATTATTTTTTTTTCAACTGCCATAATTGATAGTAACAATGTAAATAATTATTTTTGATGTCGTTATTTTAATAAATATTAATTCATTAACCTAAATAAAGCATACTTTTATTGCTTATAACGCTTTCGATTATAATAGTTATTTTTATTGAACTAAAAAAATGTTTCCTAGGAATAACATAAATGACAAAACAATGTTTGCCGAGTCAGCTTATTTTAATTTAAAATTTCAAAAAATAATGTTTTTTTTTAATTAAAAGCTTTGCGAAGTCAGAAGCACTAAAATTTACAAAATTGTATGGACTTAATGTCCAAAAATAGTGGGAAGTTGCAGGGATGGCCCGTCAAGTCGACTGTTTTCCAATTTTTTTTTTTAGTTATGAATAAATTTGAGTAAACAACGAAACATCTTAAACGTACATAGTGCAACCAGTAATCACAAATTAAAAGTTGTAAGTAACGAACTAGGTGATACGAAGTTCACCGGGTCAGCTAGTTAAAATATAAATTTATAATGTGCTCGCACTCGGGATTTTGAATACATTTGTAACACATTACGAGCGTTTAGTAAAATCGAAAGGTAGATGAAAGGAGATACCGATGGTTTTAAATGCCAGAGCATCACAATGAGAGGGAACAAATGAGCCTGGTTGGTAAATCATTCTACATTTGTGTAGCGCGTCTAGATAAAAGATCTCTGTACTTGACTTTAAGATCCTGTTTAGCGTTTTATGTGAGTCAGTACATCGGGTACCATCTTTAATAAATCGACACAATTACTTGGGCTTGCGGACGACATTGAAGTGATAGGACAAACAAAGCGAGCAGTAACCGGTGCTTACACGACTATTGTGTCAGCAACAAGCAAAATGAGACTGAAAATAAACGAGGACAAGACGAAGTATATGCGTTCATCAACAAAAGTCCAATCTCACCACAGACTTGGTCAGAACGTGACCATTGATAGGTATAACTTCGATGTAGTCAGTGAATTTGTCTACCTGGGCACTGCTGTAAACACAAACGTTAACTAACTCTTGCAAATAGCTGTTTTTTTTTTTTTTGTTTGTTGAATAAGCAATTGAGGAATACAGCCCTATCGAGAAGTACCAAGTAGACACTGTATAGAACACTCATCATCCCGGTCCTGCTATATGGTGCAGCAGCATGGACCCTCTTTCAATCGGATGAAAAGTCACTTGGAGTTTTCGACAGAAAAGTTCTGTGTACGATTTATGGTCCTGTCTGCGTAAACAGAGAGAACAACATTTGTCGAAGAAGATACAACGACGAACTAGGTAGACCTCATTTTCAATGGAGCGACACGGTGATTAGTGAGGGTGAATTATTTCAAGCGATAAAAGAAACTGTCTATTTGTTCGTAGTACTCTCTTTAAAAGTACTGATCAAATAAATAAAGACATGAAACATTATGACGATGTTTTAGATATGTAAACGTTTCTTGTATAGTCCTGTCATCTATCAACTTAAGTTTTACTTATTTTATTTTATTCAGAATGTTAAAATGTTTAGATTGTTGCAATCGCATTAAGAAACAATAAACTGCCACAATTGATAGTAACAATGTAAATAATTATTTTTGATGTCGTTATTTTAATAAATATTAACTCATTAACCTAAATAAAGCATACTTTTATTGCTTATAACGCTTTCGATTATAAGTACATCCTCACACACTTATAGTAGATAGTTATTTTTATTGAACTAAAAAAATGTTTCCTAGGAATAACATAAATGACAAAACAATGTTTGCCGAGTCAGCTTATTTTAATTTAAAATTTCAAAAAATAATGTTTTTTTTTAATTAAAAGCTTTGCGAAGTCAGAAGCACTAAAATTTACAAAATTGTATGGACTTAATGTCCAAAAATAGTGGGAAGTTGCAGGGATGGCCCGTCAAGTCGACTGTTTTCCAATTTTTTTTTTAGTTATGAATAAATTTGAGTAAATAACGAAACATCTTAAACGTACATAGTGCAACCAGTAATCACAAATTAAAAGTTGTAAGTAACGAACTAGGTGATACGAAGTTCACCGGGTCAGCTAGTTAAAATATAAATTTATAATGTGCTCGCACTCGGGATTTTGAATACATTTGTAACACATTACGAGCGTTTAGTAAAATCGAAAGGTAGATGAAAGGAGATACCGATGGTTTTAAATGCCAGAGCATCACAATGAGAGGGAACAAATGAGCCTGGTTGGTATATCATTCTACATTTGTGTAGCGCGTCTAGATAAAAGATCTCTGTACTTGACTTTAAGATCCTGTTTAGCGTTTTATGTGAAAGTCAGTACATCGGGTACCATCTTTAATAAATCGACACAATTACTTGGGCTTGCGGACGACATTGAAGTGATAGGACAAACAAAGCGAGCAGTAACCGGTGCTTACACGACTATTGTGTCAGCAACAAGCAAAATGAGACTGAAAATAAACGAGGACAAGACGAAGTATATGCGTTCATCAACAAAAGTCCAATCTCACCACAGACTTGGTCAGAACGTGACCATTGATAGGTATAACTTCGATGTAGTCAGTGAATTTGTCTACCTGGGCACTGCTGTAAACACAAACGTTAACTAACTCTTGCAAATAGCTGTTTTTTTTTTTTTTTGTTTGTTGAATAAGCAATTGAGGAATACAGCCCTATCGAGAAGTACCAAGTAGACACTGTATAGAACACTCATCATCCCGGTCCTGCTATATGGTGCAGCAGCATGGACCCTCTTTCAATCGGATGAAAAGTCACTTGGAGTTTTCGACAGAAAAGTTCTGTGTACGATTTATGGTCCTGTCTGCGTAAACAGAGAGAACAACATTTGTCGAAGAAGATACAACGACGAACTAGGTAGACCTCATTTTCAATGGAGCGACACGGTGATTAGTGAGGGTGAATTATTTCAAGCGATAAAAGAAACTGTCTATTTGTTCGTAGTACTCTCTTTAAAAGTACTGATCAAATAAATAAAGACATGAAACATTATGACGATGTTTTAGATATGTAAACGTTTCTTGTATAGTCCTGTCATCTATCAACTTAAGTTTTACTTATTTTATTTTATTCAGAATGTTAAAATGTTTAGATTGTTGCAATCGCATTAAGAAACGATAAACTGCCACAATTGATAGTAACAATGTAAATAATTATTTTTGATGTCGTTATTTTAATAAATATTAACTCATTAACCTAAATAAAGCATACTTTTATTGCTTATAACGCTTTCGATTATAAGTACATCCTCACACACTTATAGTAGATAGTTATTTTTATTGAACTAAAAAAATGTTTCCTAGGAATAACATAAATGACAAAACAATGTTTGCCGAGTCAGCTTATTTTAATTTAAAATTTCAAAAAATAATGTTTTTTTTTAATTAAAAGCTTTGCGAAGTCAGAAGCACTAAAATTTACAAAATTGTATGGACTTAATGTCCAAAAATAGTGGGAAGTTGCAGGGATGGCCCGTCAAGTCGACTGTTTTCCAATTTTTTTTTTAGTTATGAATAAATTTGAGTAAATAACGAAACATCTTAAACGTACATAGTGCAACCAGTAATCACAAATTAAAAGTTGTAAGTAACGAACTAGGTGATACGAAGTTCACCGGGTCAGCTAGTTAAAATATAAATTTATAATGTGCTCGCACTCGGGATTTTGAATACATTTGTAACACATTACGAGCGTTTAGTAAAATCGAAAGGTAGATGAAAGGAGATACCGATGGTTTTAAATGCCAGAGCATCACAATGAGAGGGAACAAATGAGCCTGGTTGGTAAATCATTCTACATTTGTGTAGCGCGTCTAGATAAAAGATCTCTGTACTTGACTTTAAGATCCTGTTTAGCGTTTTATGTGAAAGTCAGTACATCGGGTACCATCTTTAATAAATCGACACAATTACTTGGGCTTGCGGACGACATTGAAGTGATAGGACAAACAAAGCGAGCAGTAACCGGTGCTTACACGACTATTGTGTCAGCAACAAGCAAAATGAGACTGAAAATAAACGAGGACAAGACGAAGTATATGCGTTCATCAACAAAAGTCCAATCTCACCACAGACTTGGTCAGAACGTGACCATTGATAGGTATAACTTCGATGTTGTCAGTGAATTTGTCTACCTGGGCACTGCTGTAAACACAAACGTTAACTAACTCTTGCAAATAGCTGTTTTTTTTTTTTTTTTTTTTGAATAAGCAATTGAGGAATACAGCCCTATCGAGAAGTACCAAGTAGACACTGTATAGAACACTCATCATCCCGGTCCTGCTATATGGTGCAGCAGCATGGACCCTCTTTCAATCGGATGAAAAGTCACTTGGAGTTTTCGACAGAAAAGTTCTGTGTACGATTTATGGTCCTGTCTGCGTAAACAGAGAGAACAACATTTGTCGAAGAAGATACAACGACGAACTAGGTAGACCTCATTTTCAATGGAGCGACACGGTGATTAGTGAGGGTGAATTATTTCAAGCGATAAAAGAAACTGTCTATTTGTTCGTAGTACTCTCTTTAAAAGTACTGATCAAATAAATAAAGACATGAAACATTATGACGATGTTTTAGATATGTAAACGTTTCTTGTATAGTCCTGTTATCTATCAACTTAAGTTTTACTTATTTTATTTTATTCAGAATGTTAAAATGTTTAGATTGTTACAATCGCATTAAGAAACGATAAAGTGTTATATAGTATTGTTACTCTGTTAAATAAGAATCAACTTAATACAATTTTTTAGTGATGTTACATGATTAAGCGAAGACAAAATGGGTCTATTCTAATGTCTTTTCGGGTGGTAATCCGGAATAACTCTCTGATCTAGAGGTGGAATCACCTAAATTGATTTGTGATAAGTGAAAGCAGAAATCTACACCTTCGGTCAGCGTTTAAGTAGTTCAAAGAATTTTTACTTGCTAAATAGATACACTTTACTGCAGTTCGAAACAGCAATACAGATTTCAAATGCACACGGTCCGTCTGTCTTTCTTTATAAATATAATTATCTTGATTTACATGTATATGAGAAGTTATTTCTCATTTTAATATTTATGTTGGCATCTGCAAAGGATGATAAGAATTATGATGGATTGGGGTAATCAATTGATTTGAAAACATTGTAGTATCCAAACATTTCAAAAAATGAAAAATACATATACAAGAACTGCAACAAATAAGTTCAAGTTTTAGTTTCTCCTGATTTTTGATTCTTTTTTTTTTAGGTACCTACATAGTTGTATGCATTTTATAATTCTAATACGCTTAGGTCTTGATTGATAATGGAATGTAGTTGTTTGTGCTTTATTTTCTTAAACAACCAACTTACCTAACTTTTTCTATTTTAATAAAAATGAATGAATTGTTGTTCAAACACATTGGGGCATATTCATAGACACTGTCTAAGTTGTTTTTAAGAAAAAATCGAGTTTATCCTATCTAAATTACATTGCTTAAACCAAGGCTAAGCAAAACTGTAGTTTAAAAACAACTATGAATGTGCCCCATTCAATGAAAATTAACAGAATGGTCAGTAATAAAAACTGACATTCTAGTACAAATAGTACAATATAACAACAAAAATGAATACCTACTAATTTCTTAAAAAATAATAGAGATAGTTACTTACTTGTTTTTTCCAAATAGCTTGTGCGATGAACATACTTGTAGATTAAGTAACCAGGTACAAAAACACAGCTGTAACCAAAACAATTAACAATCAGCTTCAGCAGCCAAGAATATTCTTTTGCCTGGGATTCTATCAGCTGTGACAATGTCTTCTGATTGTAAAAGCCACCCAAGCTTACTCGCATCAAGTCCGAAAAGAAGTGGATGACAAGGAGTGAGACAAGGATCAGACCACTAAACATACAAAAATGATAACAATAAACCACGACAAATCAAAAAAGTTTAATCAACATACCAGATAATTAAATCAGGAACTATATTTGCCATTATGATGAAAACTCAAGTCTTTGCGATAGCTGTGGAAGATTGTACTTTATGTGGATCGATGTTATTTTTCTTTAAATGTCAATTGACACGTAATATTCTACGACAATCTTCTATTCTTGGTGACTTGAAAAGATGTTTTACACAAACGCCTTGGGCATTTTATTATGCAGATAAACTTTTTATATTATTCAACATTTTAATTTAAGTCGTATTTAAATGGACATTGTTCTTGGTTATTATGGAGAAATTTGTATAATTTATGCCCGCAAAACAGCCCCAGGCTATCGCGCGTAGACAAAAATATGTTTGCTTTTTTTTGTATATTTTTACCGATGACAGCAAATGTCACATAAAGAAAAGTTGAAGTTGAATTGGATGATGTGATGTACCGTGTTTAGACTGGGAAATTTGAGACCGTTGAGAGTGATGAGGGGTGAGTACTCTCGTGAGGCAGCTTCAAATTATAAACATCGGAAGCGTGAGTACTGTTCCAATTCCAAATTCACGTTTTTTTCCCATCTTTCCATCCATCTTTCATTCCATCTTTTCATAATTAAGTTAGATGCAGAGTGATAGAAAATAAATTCTTGGAAAAGGAATCAAACAGAAACATTAATAATAATTTATGGATGTTATCTTTTTTATAAAAGCAAAAAATTCGCGTCGTACAACTGTCTCACTTCACATAAATTTCATCCGCTTCAAATGAGGCGTCCTCACTTGAGGACCTGTGTAATCACGAGAGTACTCACCACGCCAGAGTCAAATTTCAGTCTAAACACGGTCATGAGGTGTATTTAAAGTACACTTATAACCAACAAAATATTTGTTTATCATAATTCATTTTGATTTTATTGGATCCAAAAGCTTTTATTGTTTTTGACCGTTTTGGAAAACGTCATCTTGCAAACTGTATTTGTAAAATAATGTTTACGAACATTGTGAAAAAAGCAAACTGCATTCATAATGTTATTGCGTTTTTGAACATTTTACTTATGCAGTTTGCATGCAGGTGACTTCAAAGTCTTAACTCTGTAAATTTGGCTAAACAATATATTTTACAATTTTGCATTAAGCTGTTTGCACGTATTCAAGTATAAAAAATCGTTTTTTTTTTTTTGCTAAAAAGACTAAAAAGAAAAATATGCTTTAATTTAAAAAGAAAAATATTTTCACTATTTAATTTCAATTCTTACTGTACACCGACATCTGTTATCTGGCAATGCTGTTCATGATAATTAAAAATGAATATCTGCCTTTTAAAGGTTCATTTTGTTCATCGTCTTAAAATCGGCCATTTTGATTTCATTATTCAAAGAAAATTTTGTAATTGAAGTAGTCACGTACCGATAATTTTTCTCAAACATTGAATTTCAACAAATCAACTTGAATTTTAACTATCATAGAGTGGTACAAAGTTTCATCTAAACGTGTAGTTTTATAAATAATACTTAAAAGCAAGAAATTAATGTAATTTACAAATTTTCACTGAAGATTGTGTCGATAGAAAAAAAATAATATTAGTAAACGAAAAAAAATAGTTTCACCGAGAAGAAAAGCTGTAGCAGAAAAGAAAGGTAATTTTGTTTGAATTATAATTGCTTGTGAAGTTTATTTTATAAATTTAATAATTAAGAATATTTGAAATAAGTGATTTATTTTCAAAAAACGCCCACGAAAGCAGACGGCTGAATAAATACCTTATGCAGCTACGTTTCTATTTTTATACAACGAAAATTCCTACATTGTTATGAAATTAAATTTTATACATCGCTCGACAAGATGTATCAACGAAATAAGCATTTTTCAGTTTGGTGCTATTACACCTTTTTACACTTTCGCTATGAAAATGTAAATTATAATGCACTTTACTATGTCCATTTACATCTTTAATAGGATGGATATGGATGTCCTTTTTCCAGTTTTGTCAATCTCCATTTTGTTTTTTGTTTGCGAAGCACATGGGACTGCAAATTGAGCATGTTGTTATTTGTCATCTTCGCTGTCTGATTTCTAATCAATTCCCCATTCCACGATATTTACGAGGTTTGTATCTACTACATACAACCACTCGTTTTACACATAACTAGACGCTAATCTGTTATTCGTTTACTCCGAGCCTCCAACTATGTTAATAGACGTAAACCAAAAAACGTAGGAATAAAATTTTGTTGGTTGGGATCATAACTTTCCCACTTCACCTACTGATCTGGTTATAAAGTTCGTATGGTTGACCTCAGAAAATATCGACAAGTGCCCGGTTTTGGATTGTTCCATGTCTGGATTCTGGAACCAACTGAATGGGGTGTCGTTGTGTTTGTTTTTTCCCAGAATTCTTAGCATCATTTGCAATTTGGCATACACGTAATAGGGAAGGCGTTCTCAGCATCTCTCCTTAGTACATGATAAAGCCAGCTGAATGCTCACGATGCTATTAAATGTTTGATATGAGGGCTTCGAATCTTTCTATTTTTAATTCCATCAAGCTTTGTCACTTCTGCTTTCATGCGAAGCGTCTTCATTTAATATCGAATTCGTTTTACCACTCAGTGCTAAATCAAGATAAGAAATTTGTTTGTTAAACCAAACTGATTAAGAAGAAGTCAAAGGGCCTTACTAATAATCAAATTTAGTAACAGCTTAAATAAAAATCTCCACACTTAAGGAGAGTGGAAATTTTATTTTATTTTATTAGTAAGACTCAAAGTAAATAATGCCAACAGAATTGTCAAAAAAAAATTCGTTTCTACACTTGCTTTTCGAGTGCAGTCCAGCAACAATTGTCAATTTTTGGCAAAACTAACAACGCGAGTGCTACACTGTCACTGAGTTCTATAAATGAATTCGTCATCAGTTGCCGTCAATTTGCACATATATTTATACCTTGAATATTATTATGATCCATATGTAAGCAACGGCCGACGAGCTACTGCAAAGCTAAAAGGTCATGGCATATTGACAAAGGTTTGAAAGCCGTTTTTTCCTAGCCATATTACTGCTTTTCATATTCAGGTCTATTAATGTTTTGGCACACAACATTTTCCATGACAGAAATAAAAGCTCCGTTCTTTGTTTTGTCCAAATTGTGTTACTTAATTTTTGCAGAGGTCTCTGTTTGTTTGCTTTTCTACATAGTCTGCACAGAAGCACATTGCAGTCTTACACCATGTGGCTTCATGAAACTGTTTGGCAAATGTTGTACTGCGAGCCAAGAACCTTTAGCTCTTTGCGACAGCAAGTTACAAGCTTCTGTTTTATTTCGATGGCAGAAATTGCTTTAATTGTCGTTTGGCTGTCAATGAGAAAGGTGATATCAGCTTGTTGTATTTTGCCAAAATTACAACCTGTTAAGCAGCTGTTGTCACTGCCAAAACCTCAGCTTGAAAGATGCTGCTGTGATCGGGAAGTCTGATTGAGCTTGCAAGACCAAGGGTTTCTGAGAAATATCCCTCACCAACACAGATGTCGATTTTCGAACCATCAGTGCGAAAATAGTTTTCAAATTGTCTATGAAAGTCTAACCTGGGTGTTGTGTAGGTTGTGCATACATTGTTGCCCGTATACTTCTGCAGGATCTGTGCATTGTCTGTCGGGTTGTGTTTCCAACTATAGTTCGTCCAAGCTGACCAAGGACTTGTCCAGTTAGTGAATCAGCCTACTAGAATTACTGATGTGTCAGCGACATTTATAGATTACATTATTACGAATAGGGATTTAAAATCTAAGGTTAATTTTATTATTGATGCAGAAGATAAAATAACGGACCATGAAACTATTAGAGTGGCAGTGGAAATACAAAATAAATCGCATATAACAGAACAAAAATATATATCTATTCGTTATACTAAAGAACGTTTCGACTTTTTTCTAAATGCAGAAGGTTTTTCAGACTTATACTTTGACAATGGTATTAACTTACTATCGAATATGTTTTGTGAAAAGATAAACGCATGTTGTGAAGCTTTAACAGTTGAAAAAGTTGTGAAACAAACAATAGATAATGCATGGTTCAACTCTCATTTGCAAAAGTGAAAGTGTTAAATTTGGAAAAAATACATTAGTTCGTGCGAATGAAATTGCGAATAAGTTCAATGTGTACTTTGTAGATAGTATTAGGGAAATAAATGATATAAGTGTTGATACTATTTTTGCTTTTCGATTCTGTGACGAAAGAACATTGTATAAATCAATTCAAAATTTGAATAATAAAAAGGATGTGTGTCCACTCAATAGAGATATGATAGTGAAACCATTAGAAATTATTGGCCCTGTACTGCAAACTGGAAGATTTCCTAAAATATGGAAGCAGTCAGTTGTTGTTCCGGTGGAAAAAGTTAGCAATACGAATAAATGTGAAGAATTTAGGCCTGTGAATATGTTACCTACTTGTGAAAAAATATTAGAAAAATTGTTGCAGATCAGCTTCAAAATTACGTAAAGGGTAATAATATTTTAATAAGGGAGCAGTCTGGGTTTAGAAGAGCGCATTCATGTGAAACTGCCGTTAATTGTGTTGTGTGGAAGTGGAAAAGACAAATTGATTTTGGAAAATCAGTTATAGCCGTGTTTTTGGATTTAAAACGTGCATTGGAAACTATTGATAAACAGGTGTGTGTGATCGAGAATTAAAATGGTTTGAATCTTATTTGGATAACAGAAGTCAAAGAACAAAAGTGAATGATAAATTGTCAGATACAGTTATTAATGACCTAGGCGTTCCTCATAGTTCAGTTTTAGGAGTGTTTCTCTTTCTTTTATATATAAATGATAAATGATAGTCTGATTTACATTTGTGGAGATGACAGTGACGTAAAGTGTCAACAAATAAATGATGACTTAAAAAAAGTTGATGTGGGAAAAACTAAATGAATGAAATTCAGAATGAATAGTGAAATTAATGTGCGAATGGGCAACGCGTCAATCGAAACAGTTCAAAGTTTTAAATATCTGTGTGTAATAATTGATAAGAAGCTAAATTTTATTAATCATGCTGTCATGTTTGTGCGAAAATTTCAAAAAAAGTTTATTTCTTGAGTAGAATAAGAAGACATCTGACAATTGAAAGTTCTATTCTTTTGTATAATTCCCTTGTGATGCCGCACTTTAATTATTGCTCAACTTTACTGTTTGGTTGTAATGCAGATGTTAAGTTGCGACTTCAAAGACTGCAGAATAAAGGTATGAGAGTCGAATATATGTACACCGATTCGTGCTATGCTTGAATGCCTGAACTGGATGAATGTTAAACAAAGGCTGACTTATGATGCCATGGTTTTCATTTTCAAAATGCGTAACGGATTGTTACCCCAGTATATATCTGAAAGAATCTTGGAACTTTCTGATGCGCAGCCATATAACTTAAGAAACAATAACGACTTAAGAGATGCCGTCTAAGCAGTATCCAACATTCCATATTGTTTGACGGTATCAACTATTACAATAGTTTCCCCAGTGCAGTGAAAAATGAAAGTGGAATAAATCAATTTAAAAAGAAACATCCCTTTTATCAAAAATAATATTTTTTAAACTTACCATCAATTTATAGCCAACAATACAAACTTAATATCAAAATATGATTTTTGTAGTTGTTAATTTCAAAGTTTTTTAACTAATAATATTGTTTTTTCTTCATAACCATAGGTAGGGCAATATAAAGAGCCCAATCTATTGCAATGCAAAAATGGGTACTTTTGGTTCAAGCCAGGATGGTATTTTCTGCATACTCTATAATAAAAATAAAAATCTTTCCAGGGGTGCCACCACGTAGATTAGTGGCACCTATTCCGAACATCTCCAGTTTTCGAACTCTAAGACAAATGTTAATGTACTTATTCGTTGTTTTTTGAGTTACCTTTTTCAAATGAGTATCTGTGATACTCCAGTTGGAGAACTGGAGATGTTCGGGAATATGTGCCACTACCCTAACTTGAAACTAACGAGTTTACTCGATAAAATCGAGTATAGATTTTTTTATTTATTTCAGTTGAACCAAAAAACAATAGGCTAAGATAAATAACAATAGGCTAAGATAAATAAAAGACTGCCAGTACCAAATTGTATCGACTGAACTCGATAGTGACAAGTTACATGCTAGGCCCCTAGTTTAATTATGTCGAACTACACTTATTGCTCCTGACACTTGTACAAACAGTTTATGATGCAAGCCATTCTTTGTATGTACCTTAGTCATTGTTTTAAGGTTGGTAGTTTTGTCTAGCACATTATATCAAACCAAATTAAAAGGTATTTAGCAATTGATGGTATTCTAAATGTTGGAATTTTTCTTTTGTTAGTAAAGACAAGTAGTTATATCTTTTACGGGTTTACTGTCAAACCACAGTTTTTATTTCAGAATAATCTATTTGTTCGCTAACTGTCAATGCTACGTCATGTGCATAAGCTACTACCTTAACTCCAATATGCTTTAACTTTGTGATAATCTCATTTATAACGAGTACCCAGAAGAGTGGTGAGAGCACTTAACCATGGGGGTTTCTCTTGACGTTTACCTTCTTATTCATGATAGTGCGGTTCACACGTTGGATACATCCATTTTGCTGAGGAGTGTTTGCAACAGAACGACTATGAGGAATACTAATTTGTTGTAATAATTGCTTGAAGGGATTGTTCTCAAATTTAAGTCCATTGTTTTTCAACTATCTTCAAAATTATTTTAAACTTTTTAAAAAATTTTAAACTTTGAAAAATCGTCTTTAAAAAGTACAAAATAAAATCCACCCAGTGATCTTTCCTCCATTGCAAACATCAGCATGGAATCTGTATGGTTAGGAATTGAAGCTAAGCCGATGTTGTATGCTCACCCAAGAGTCGGTTCGTCAAGTCGGCATCGCTATTAGTATTATCGTAATCTGTATAATATTGTCTATGGTTTCTATAGTTTCCTAAATTTCAAAAGTTTTTCATGGGCTGGGTTTTCCTTGTAAAGATAATAATGCTTATCTACAAGATTCTTGACTGAATTGTTGGTTTGATCGTAGATTGAATGCTAAGTTACACATAGTCGATTTAACTAGATTTCCATTTAACTTTGTGCGTACTAATATATAAGTATTCCAAGTCTTCTTTATACCACAATAGTTATTTATTCAGGTCCGTTAAGTGCTATAAAAGTGGTAAAAAAGTTACATATTCTGTCTATACATCAAGTGCTTCGCAATGTGTAGTATCGTCCACTATACGATATAGATTTTATAATATTCAGCCCTATTCTGCTAATCGAGAAATCGAACGTTCGATTCACCTCTTCGATTCCCGTTCACTCGTCGTCTATATTCTGTTAAAGGCCGAGGAAAATACTTTTAACAAGTTTTAATTTCGAATCTTTCGAATATCAATTTAAACTGAAATGTCACATTTATACATTAAAAAAAAAATGTTTCAGTGAAAACTATAAACAAACAAAATTAAAAGATTTGGATAGTGCCGATTTTTCGAGGTTGCCAATAAATTTTGGGAAAAATTGATGTCAGAAACGCAACATAAGAATTTTTTTTTAAAGTGTGTGTAGTTTTTTTTTTGAAAAGAACGTGTATGTGTTTTGAAGTGAGTTACCCTTCAAACGTTTATTTTCAACGAAACGCAAACGTTCACCCGGCATGACGTTTAACAGAATAGAGCTGAACTGATTTTCGAAAAACGTTCCCCCCGCCGTCTCACAGAATAGGGCTGATTATGTATGTGTTTAGAAAATCGACAATGAATTAATATAAAATACAGACAAGTCACTACACAATGATGTAACATCGATGGCTTCATCGAGGTCTAACAATAACTAATTCATCTTTATCTTTAAGTCAATGGCATTAAAGAAGAAAACAAGATTATGATAATTTGAGTGAGAGTGAAAGTGACAACAAATTAAACTCTTTTGTGAGAGTTACAAAATATATTTTTTTTCTTCTGGAACTCTTCTTTCATTAATTGAAGATCCTGTGTCACACAAAATGTTACAAAAATGAAAATGAGATTTTTTCATCAAAGTTTATAAAAAATGATCAAGACCAACTTCTTGTGGATAACGAAATAAAAAAATGTTTTTGCGACTGTATTGTAATGAACCCGAACCTACTTGATATCACTCTCGAAGAAGTTTGTTCTGCGGCTTAAAACTCCAAAAAAGGAAAAGCGATTAGTCCAGATGAATAAAAAGACGACAGTTAACGCAATATGAGTGACAAAGCTTGATCGAATTAGATGAAGCTTAACTTCAACGCGAAACAAAGAAAACAAAATATATTATGCGATTTATAAGTGCAATTTTTATAACGACAAAATTAGTAAATTGTTTAAAACATAAACTTTAATTGTAACTTTATATAAGAAGGATTTTATTCCTTGGTAACTAATTTTAACTTTGTATCTCCTAGTTGGGAAGCTCGAGTGACCCTGTGCCCCAACAAACATAGTTCCGCTCTATTTGTCTGTTGATCAATAACACTTATGTCTTATATTGTATTGCATTCTTACACAAACCTGCTCTTCAAATTTTATCATTCAAAATCTATAGAAAAGACAAATGCTCGCTAGTTTCTGGATCATCCTTTGTCGTCCCTTAATAAATGTTGTAAGTCGTCAGGCTGTGATTTGTTGCAAGTCGTGAGGCTGAGATTTTTTATTGAATACCACCCATTCATCGAAGCTTCCATCGAGTAAATAAAAGGAAAACATATCCATCGAACACTTTCAAAGTTCCATTCACTTATACTTAAGAATATCACTACCACAACTATCCCTTTATTGGAAAAATTCTTTTTAAATTCATTTGGGCGAAATTTGACATCAATTTGTTTGCATTTTTTTTATAGTTAAAGTTGTTAGTGCTAAAGAAAAATTTAATTTTAAGATTTAACAACTTAATAAATCTATTTAAAAGTGTTTGGCATTAACAAAGTTTGTTTAGCGACAGTTTTTGAAATAAAATATTTGATTAACCACGTTTTATTAATTAAACAAAATGCTATTTATTTTAAAGTAACCTTGATTAAATAAACTTAAGTGACTAAAAAACAGTCTTACTGACATTCTTAATATTAAAATAAAAAATTCTTTTCAGGATAAAATAAAAATAAAAAAACACTGTCAACTTTTACCCATGGAAATCTTAAAAAAAAGAAGAGTATAAATATAAAACAAGTGTATGAATAAAATAAACACAGTGAACAAAAGACTTGAAAAAAAAACTAAAACATCAACTAAAAATAAACAATAAATATTGAATAACTAGACGAAATCAATAATAAATCATCAATAAGAACCAAAAAGAAAATTACAACAACAAAAATGTCTAGCACATCATCTTTAAATGCAATCAATAAGATTCATATAAACAGTTCAACGAAAATGACGTTAAGCGATCGTTTTACAGCGTTCTCGGCACAACCAAAAATTAATCCGAGATCGATGCGTCGAGGCGTTGGCAGTCCAATCAGCCGTGCGGCTTCAATAGCCAATCAACGTCTACTGAAGCAATTGGCCCAGAAACACACAAGGGAGGCAGCATTGAAAATAAAAAGAGTACGCATCCAACATACAAAAATTATTTGACTTTAAATCTTATGCCAGTAGCGGACCTTGAACAAATTATATAAAGTATCTAAGTTATACACAAGACGATCATAGCTACTGTGACGAGAAATAAACACACCCAGTCACAATAACCTAACTGATACCAACATTTTTATTTTATTTGCCAACTTGCAGAGAAGCATGAAAGCGAGACCACAACCGACTGCAGCATTCAAGAGGGTTTCCAATGGTCAGCCACTTAAACGTGGATCTGTGAAAGCCCTACGTTTGGGACCCAGTGGAAGGCTTCTTAAAGCCAACAGTATTTCTGATATCGCAACGTAAGGATGAACTCTTTTAATTTGCAATAAAAAAAAATTACAATATGTAACGTAAAACCAGATACAGAGAGAAACGTTTTATATAAACAAAAAGATCGAACACTAATCAAAGATCGCTCTCTGTTGTAACAGAGTCTTTGTATGTTTGTCTCTCTCTCTCAGTCTGATGACAGAGACTTAACCAGCTTTACATGCCGAATCAAATTTTTAGTCTAACATTCTCCCTAAGAACCAAAACAAATCCTCATTATGTGTATTTCCCCCTCTGACAGAATGGAAGCTGACTTCATGGGACAGCGGACTTCGAGGCGATCCAATTCAATTTCGAGAGTTGGAGCAAATCGCCTACAAGGAGCTAGAACTCCTCGTTCTGCTGGTTCTCGCCCAGTCTGGCGTGCTAATCAAATGTTGAATTTCAGCCGAGAACCGCCACCAGCAGCACGCATGCGATCCAGGAGTCGCTCTAGAACACGACAGGGTGCTCTGCAGTCCCCTCGTTTATCCCAACCAGGAATAGCGGGTCGAATAGCCCGTGGTCGATCAAACAGCCGCCCCCGCCTATTGATCCGTGGTCGTTCAAGATCCAGGATTGATCGCGTCAACAGAATGGCCGATGTCGGCGGTGTTAACACTGTACCGATTACCAGCCGCTTAGGTAGGCGACCAGGAGCTCGAGAATTAAGAGCTCGATCGTCAAGTCGCTCAGGCTCCGTCGCTAGGCGGCCATTAAGAAGAAGTGTCGCCACCGGGCGCATTCAAAAAAGACGCAACTCTGTAAAGGCTGTCACGGCAAGAGGTAATTCTTTAGCCAATGGTGGTGTACAAAGCAGATTGAGCCGACCCAATAGAAGATTACCTTCTCAAAGACAATCTACAGTTGCAGTTAACCAAAGACATAATAGAGCCGCTGTTAAAAGAGGAACTACCGCACGTGGACGTGCTCGTTCCAGGAGTCGCGCTGACAACAGACCTTTACAGAGAAACAATTCAGCAGCCAGAGGCGGCGCCATAACGAATAGGCTTAGGGGTGGAGCTAACCGTGGTCGTGCCGCAGTACGCGGCAATACACGTCGAGGTCGCAGCCAGCAAAGAGGAGGAGCAGCAGCCGGTGAATCTCAGCGCAATGGAAATGGCCAACAACAACGTCGTGGTCGTAGCCGCAGCCGAGGTCGAGGACGAGGAAGTGCTCGTGGTGGAAGGCAACTAGGTAAAAACGGACCGAAGTCAGTAGTAGGAGGCTATTCGTGAGTTCCTCGCTGCAGACTTAATATCAAATTGAGTTTTTTCTTCTAGATAAGGTTAGTAAAAGAAATAAATTTAATCTTTTTTTTTGTTTTCCCAGGTACAGATAAACCAGATGTCAAGAAGGAAGAATTGGACAAAGAACTCGATCAGTACATGTCGAGCACAAAAGCCTCTGATGATCTGTTTCTATAAGCGATAACTTTGATATACTACTTCTCTTTCATTTCAATCTAAGAGAAGATACATTTTATTTTCATACTGTAGACGTTTTTGAATTAAGTTAAGTTTTAATTTAAGCTAAGTTGTTTAAGAAACTTTATTTTATTAGTGTTTTTTTATTCAAGTGAAAACCTTAAATATGTACATTCAAAATCTTTTATAGAATCATTCATTGATTTGTTCGTAACTCGATTTTTCGAAGTGTATTTGATGACCTCTTCATGTCATTAAAAATGTGAGAAGTGAAATATTTTAACTCATGTACACATATATAATAATAAAGAAATAAATGTATAGTGGAGTTCAGAATAATTGGGTTTGAAACTTTTGTGTGTTTTTTTTTTAATTTAAAAGGATTGTGTGTTCATTTAATAATGTAAAATTTTTAATAACTTTAACAAACCTAGAGGACAGTATATCACTCTAGTAGTATCTATTTTATCCATTGTGACGTTTTACACGAGTCGCTTCCTTCCGGACCAATACTGTCAAAATGCAACAGCCACAGGTAACATTTTTCGACTGATGATGTCTATGATGGGGACTGGGGAATAGTTGAACGGACTTTTTATAAATTGCACCATGGGTGTGGACTTGCGATTTACGTAAAATTGCTTTCAGAACAAAGTTAAATGGGTTGCATGAAAGTATGTTGCCTTGCCCTAAGCGACAAATGATTGATTCAACATAACATATGCTAGTGAAAGTTTTGATTTTAAACCGAGATAAATGGTAAGTTGGTGAGATATATGTGGCACGTTGTGCAGTAAATTACATTCAGAAAATGAAGAAAGTTAAAGTGGTGAGAAGTGTTCTGATTGAATTGTTTTTAATTTAAACGTATAAAGAAAAAAGTGTGTTTAAAAAATAAAGTTCTATTAATTACTACGTATCTAGAGCAAAATACAATATTATATATTTTTTTTTGTATCTGTACAGAAACATATTTTAAACTTACTTTTTTTATACAATTTGGCTTTATAAAATGAGAATGGTGTCAAGAAGGAAGAATTGGACAAAGAACTCGATCAGTACATGTCGAGCACAAAAGCCTCTGATGATCTGTTTCTATAAGCGATGACTTTGATATACTACTTCTCTTTCATTTCAATCTAAGAGAAGATAAATTTTATTTTCATACTGTAGACGTTTTTGAATTAAGTTAGGTTTTAATTTAAGCTGAGTTGTTTAAGCAACTTTATTTGATTAGTGTTTTTTTATTCAAGTGAAAACCTTAAATATGTACATTCAAAATCTTTTATAGAATCATTCATTGATTTGTTCGTAACTCGATTTTTCGAAGTGTATTTGATGACCTCTTCATGTCATGTAATATAAAATTAAAAATGTGAGAAGTGAAATATTTTAACTCATGTACACATAAATAATAATAAAGAAATAAATGTACAGTGGAGTTCAGAATAATTGGGTTTGAAACTTTTGTGTGTTTTTTTTTAATTTAAAAGGATTGTGTGTTCATTTAATAATGTAAATTTTTGAATAACTTGAACAAACCTAGAGGACAGTATATCACTATAGTAGTATCTATTTTATCCATTGTGACGTTTTACACGAGTCGATTCCTTCCGGAACAATACTGTCAAAATGCAACAGCCACAAGTCACTTTTTTCGACTGATATGTCTATGATGGGGACTGGGGAGTAGTTGAACGGACTTTTTATAAATTTCACCATGGGTGTGGACTTGCGATTTACGTAAAATTGCTTTCAGAACAAAGTTAAATGGGTTGCGTGAAAGTATGTTGCCTTGCCCTAAGCGACAAATGATTGATTCAACATAACATAAGCTAGTGAAAGTTTTGATTTTAAACCGAGATAAATGGTAAGTTGGTGAGATATATGTGGCACCTTGTGCAGTAAATTACATTCAGAAAATTAAGAAAGTTAAAGTGGTGAGAAGTGTTCTGATTGAATTGTTTTTAATTTAAACGTATAAAGAAAAAAGTGTTTTTAAAAAATAAAGTTCTACTAATTACTACGAATCTGGAGCAAAATACAATATTATATATTTTTTTTTTGTATCTGTACAGAAACATATTTTCTTACTTTTTTTTATACAATTTGGCTTTATAAAATGAGAATGGTGAAGTATTGGATTTAACAGTGCATTAATATTAGTTAACGTTAAAATGGTAATTTATTTACATTAAAAGAAACCAGCCTAAGCAACAATAAAGACATCTATTCACTATTCTAAAACAATTAGTAAGAACAATTAATTGGCATCGTCGGAGAAACGTTGAAGTGAATCAAAAGTGTTTTGATTTTATTTAAATAAGTAAGTTTAATGAAACGTATAAAAATAACAGTGAGTTTGTAGCCAATAAGTGTTTAACTAAATACATTATGAGATTGCTTGAACTTACCAGTTTCTCAAACTTGTTTCTAATACTAAAGTTGAAAGTTTTGTTTTCAACAATAGTCGATTTGACGATGAACATAGAAGAGAGATAAATGCAAGTTCTAATCAATTTACGACGAACATAGAAGAAATGATAAATGCAAGTTCTAATCAACCTACATTATAGTGATAAAGTTTTTTTCTGTTCGCTCGTTTTTTTTTAAATTAATGTCTAAAATTTTTTTTTCTACTAAAATAGTATAAATTAATGTAATTTTTTTTTTGACAAACAGAAAGTCATACAATTAATTTAAAATAATGTTAAAAAAGTTATTCAATAATTTGTAGATTTATTAAAAAGTTGCCCTTCAAGAATATGACAAAATAAAAGTGAGTAATTATTGAGTTGTTTTAATTTGCCAACAAAAATCTTGACGGAACAGCCGCCTGCCACAAGAATAAATTTCTTGCGTTTGTTCAAAATTCAAATACGCACAGTTTCATACTGCATGGAAGTACATTATAATGTTGCCTGGCATTCTTTAGACATTGGAAAGTAAAAATTGATATCTACAAACAACATGGATCGCAACAGAAATCAAGAAATTGAGCGTCGAGTAAAAACGACATCAGTAAGTAGTTTTTTTTCACAATATTAATTTATACAAAATTGCAATATAATACCTAAATTGATTATTATTTTTTATTATTATTATTATGAATGTTTATGTAAATTGTACAATGTACAAATTATGTGTAACAAGTTAAAATATTGCTCATAACTACAGAGAAAGAAGTGGGCAGCTAGATATTTTCCAGTAACAATAGGTTATTGCTGTTCTTTCTATAACCATGTGAATTCACAGCTAAGAATTTGGGTGTGTTCATAAACGTCAGAATAACTAAGATCTGCAATAAAAAAATTGATAAAAAACAGTATTTTGATATGTCCAAAATACTTACAAATAAAAAAACAAACCACTTTTTTTTTTTGTTTGTTAAGGAAGTGTGGTTTTATTCATTTTTGTTATTGCAGAACTTAGTTATAGTCTGACGTTTATGAAAACACCCTTTGTTGTTAAAAATTGGGCACATCGCAGTCCAAATGGCATCTCAGGTAAAAATTACAGATTTTTGATGGTTTGAGCGAGGGACAATATTGAGTTGTATAAATACGGGCGCACTTGTGCCATCTGGTTAGTTGTTTTTTTTTTATTATTTGAATCAGTGAGTTACAGTTGATAGTTCGAAAAGTGATAAATGTTGAGCTTTTAATAAAGAAAGTTAAAATGAGTTTAATTTTTTTGGTTTAGGAAGTAAGTTAAATTATATAAAAAATACCGACAAATTCACATACCTACTTTTAAAGAAGAAAAACAACACGATCAGCTTGAATTCGACAAATATAAAAGATTTTTAACGGAACATCCCTTGAAAATTTGAAACGGATATTTTTTGAATCTATGTAGTTTAGGTTAGGTTAGCAGGATCCATTATGCGATCTCGCGGATCCATTATGCTCCCCAGATAGATAAAAGAAATAGAATACACTACGAGAAAAGAAAAGAGAAAGAGAGGAAGGAAGAAAGAAAATGAATAGATAATGTAAAAAGAATAAGTTGTAACAATTGTGTCGGGCCTCCTTGAACCATCCTAAGTTCTGATTGAACTTTATTATGTTTTTAAGTGTCTTTTTGTTAATGTCATCAATATCGTCAAAGAAAAATTCCGCAAGAGTAATTTTCCTGTTTCGAGCCAGGCTAGGACATTCACATAAGAAGTGAGCTGAGTCCTCTTCTGCTTCTTCATTCTGACACCCTCTTCATAAGTCAGATGTTCCTATGCTCATTGTGCTCATGTGAGTGCCCCTTGTGTTGTGACCCGTAACAATTCCAATTAGAAGAGACAGTTGGGGCCTGCATAGTTTCAGTAGATATTCAGTTTTCTTCTTAGATATGTCTGGCCAGATTCCTTGACGTACGGCACGATTAAAGTGCCGAACATCTGTCATTTGAAATTTTTTGAAATCCCTAGGTAATTCTATTTTTCACCAGTTCCAAAGGAATCAGAACCGAGTTTATTATTTGGCTGGGGTCCTGCGCTGACCTATTTTTAGCCAGTTCATCTGCTATTTAGGCTATTTTGTTGCCATAAATATCAGAGTTACTGTATTTGTTCTGTTCAGTATTCTCAGTTCTCTTCGACAACGATCAACAAGTTTGGACCTCGTTGCTATTGATGAAATGGCTTTGATTGCCGCCTGGCTATCAATGAAAATATAAATGTTTTCTTCACCCAGATAAAGTGTTGCGAGATATTTAGCTACCTCAAACACCGCTAGCACTTCTGCTATGTAAGTTTTAGATATTTGAGGATATACATACTCACAAATTGAGATATACAAACAAATTGAATTGTGAAAGTCGATTCTTTATACATTTTTCTATACGATTTGTGTACATATTGTTAAATTAAAAAAACACATAAAAAAAAAATTGGATTGTGAAGGTCCCCCATCCCCCCCCCCCCCTTACTGCTGCTGTAGAATTTTGAAATTTCTGGGCTCCATTTTGTTGATTTCATACAAAAAAATAAACACTGTAGTGCTATTTTGTTACTATAGGTCTAGTTTGTTATTGTTTCTTCTATCAAAGAATAAGAAAATAAATACATTTTGGAAAGGGGAGCATTTTTTGTTGGGGCTTTGCACAGAATATTTCCTGTTAAGTTGTTACCTACATACATTCAAGGTTAATTGCGATTAACTTCGCACTTGCAACTGTATGGCGTATACGTAACATTTTCAGTTTTTGATAACTTCGCACTGTGGCGTATACGTAACATTTTCAGTTTTGGATAACTTCGCACTGTGGCGTATACGTAACATTTTCAGTTTTTGATACAATTAACTTCGCACTGTGGCGTATACGTAACATTTTCAGTTTTGGATAACTTCGCACTGTGGCGTATACGTAACATTTTCAGTTTTTGATACAATTAACTTCGCACTGTGGCGTATACGTAACATTTTCAGTTTTTGATAACTTCGCACTGTGGCGTATACGTAACATTTTCAGTTTTTGATAACTTCGCACTGTGGCGTATACGTAACATTTTCAGTTTTTTTATACAATTAGAAATTTGATGTAAAAAAAAGAAAAAACATAATATGAACATATATTTGTTATTTTGTTTACAAAATGGACATTTTTAGCAATAAAAACGCATTGTACTGGTTCTTGTACACGTCTTTCGAAATTATATTTGCTTGTTTGTCATACTAATGGAAAAGGGGAGCATTTTCAACTAAATTCTGATGGTATGGGGAGCATTTAAACAATTTTACATATTTTGTACTGTAAAATATCACCCTTAGCAGAAGAAAAACGCATAATACCGCTTCCACAAGTCTTTTAAAGTTTAATTTTATAGTTTGTGATGCTATTGGAAAAGGTAAGAATAGTTTGGGGAAGCTCCAACTTTGCTAATTAGATTTTCGCCAACGACCATACCACGATGAAAATATCGGTTCTCGTCCGATCACCGAAATCAAGCATCGTCGGGCGCGGTTAGTACTTAGATGGGGGACCGCTTGGGAACACCGCGTGTTGTTGGCACGTTCCTTTTTGCCCTGATAAGGTGTGTGAGGCTCCCCTTTTGTCAAATTTTCAAATTTTTCCTAATTTTCATAAAAATAATCGAGTCATTTTTTTTTTTTTTATTTTTCATAGTGTCAAAGTAAAGAAGGTATACAAAAATATTTGATTTGTGAAGCTCCCCAATCCCCCCCCCCCCCCTTACTGCTGCTGAAGAATTTTGAAATTTAATCGAGTCATTTTTTTTTTTTTATTTTTCATAGTGTCAAAGTAAAGAAGGTATACAAAAATATTTGATTTGTGAAGCTCCCCAATCCCCCCCCCCCTTACTGCTGCTGTAGAATTTTGAAATTTCTGGGCTCCATTTTGTTGATTTCATACAAAAAAATAAACACTGTAGTGCTATTTTGTTACTATAGGTCTAGTTTGTTATTGTTTCTTCTATCAAAGAATAAGAAAATAAATACATTTTGGAAAGGGGAGCATTTTTTGTTGGGGCTTTGCACAGAATATTTCCTGTTAAGTTGTTACCTACATACATTCAAGGTTAATTGCGATTAACTTCGCACTTGCAACTGTATGGCGTATACGTAACATTTTCAGTTTTTGATAACTTCGCACTGTGGCGTATACGTAACATTTTCAGTTTTGGATAACTTCGCACTGTGGCGTATACGTAACATTTTCAGTTTTTGATACAATTAACTTCGCACTGTGGCGTATACGTAACATTTTCAGTTTTGGATAACTTCGCACTGTGGCGTATACGTAACATTTTCAGTTTTTGATACAATTAACTTCGCACTGTGGCGTATACGTAACATTTTCAGTTTTTGATAACTTCGCACTGTGGCGTATACGTAACATTTTCAGTTTTTGATAACTTCGCACTGTGGCGTATACGTAACATTTTCAGTTTTTTTATACAATTAGAAATTTGATGTAAAAAAAAGAAAAAACATAATATGAACATATATTTGTTATTTTGTTTACAAAATGGACATTTTTAGCAATAAAAACGCATTGTACTGGTTCTTGTACACGTCTTTCGAAATTATATTTGCTTGTTTGTCATACTAATGGAAAAGGGGAGCATTTTCAACTAAATTCTGATGGTATGGGGAGCATTTAAACAATTTTACATATTTTGTACTGTAAAATATCACCCTTAGCAGAAGAAAAACGCATAATACCGCTTCCACAAGTCTTTTAAAGTTTAATTTTATAGTTTGTGATGCTATTGGAAAAGGTAAGAATAGTTTGGGGAAGCTCCAACTTTGCTAATTAGATTTTCGCCAACGACCATACCACGATGAAAATATCGGTTCTCGTCCGATCACCGAAATCAAGCATCGTCGGGCGCGGTTAGTACTTAGATGGGGGACCGCTTGGGAACACCGCGTGTTGTTGGCACGTTCCTTTTTGCCCTGATAAGGTGTGTGAGGCTCCCCTTTTGTCAAATTTTCAAATTTTTCCTAATTTTCATAAAAATAATCGAGTCATTTTTTTTTTTTTTATTTTTCATAGTGTCAAAGTAAAGAAGGTATACAAAAATATTTGATTTGTGAAGCTCCCCAATCCCCCCCCCCCCCCTTACTGCTGCTGAAGAATTTTGAAATTTAATCGAGTCATTTTTTTTTTTTTATTTTTCATAGTGTCAAAGTAAAGAAGGTATACAAAAATATTTGATTTGTGAAGCTCCCCAATCCCCCCCCCCCTTACTGCTGCTGTAGAATTTTGAAATTTCTGGGCTCCATTTTGTTGATTTCATACAAAAAAATAAACACTGTAGTGCTATTTTGTTACTATAGGTCTAGTTTGTTATTGTTTCTTCTATCAAAGAATAAGAAAATAAATACATTTTGGAAAGGGGAGCATTTTTTGTTGGGGCTTTGCACAGAATATTTCCTGTTAAGTTGTTACCTACATACATTCAAGGTTAATTGCGATTAACTTCGCACTTGCAACTGTATGGCGTATACGTAACATTTTCAGTTTTTGATAACTTCGCACTGTGGCGTATACGTAACATTTTCAGTTTTGGATAACTTCGCACTGTGGCGTATACGTAACATTTTCAGTTTTTGATACAATTAACTTCGCACTGTGGCGTATACGTAACATTTTCAGTTTTGGATAACTTCGCACTGTGGCGTATACGTAACATTTTCAGTTTTTGATACAATTAACTTCGCACTGTGGCGTATACGTAACATTTTCAGTTTTTGATAACTTCGCACTGTGGCGTATACGTAACATTTTCAGTTTTTGATAACTTCGCACTGTGGCGTATACGTAACATTTTCAGTTTTTTTATACAATTAGAAATTTGATGTAAAAAAAAGAAAAAACATAATATGAACATATATTTGTTATTTTGTTTACAAAATGGACATTTTTAGCAATAAAAACGCATTGTACTGGTTCTTGTACACGTCTTTCGAAATTATATTTGCTTGTTTGTCATACTAATGGAAAAGGGGAGCATTTTCAACTAAATTCTGATGGTATGGGGAGCATTTAAACAATTTTACATATTTTGTACTGTAAAATATCACCCTTAGCAGAAGAAAAACGCATAATACCGCTTCCACAAGTCTTTTAAAGTTTAATTTTATAGTTTGTGATGCTATTGGAAAAGGTAAGAATAGTTTGGGGAAGCTCCAACTTTGCTAATTAGATTTTCGCCAACGACCATACCACGATGAAAATATCGGTTCTCGTCCGATCACCGAAATCAAGCATCGTCGGGCGCGGTTAGTACTTAGATGGGGGACCGCTTGGGAACACCGCGTGTTGTTGGCACGTTCCTTTTTGCCCTGATAAGGTGTGTGAGGCTCCCCTTTTGTCAAATTTTCAAATTTTTCCTAATTTTCATAAAAATAATCGAGTCATTTTTTTTTTTTTTATTTTTCATAGTGTCAAAGTAAAGAAGGTATACAAAAATATTTGATTTGTGAAGCTCCCCAATCCCCCCCCCCCCCCTTACTGCTGCTGAAGAATTTTGAAATTTAATCGAGTCATTTTTTTTTTTTTATTTTTCATAGTGTCAAAGTAAAGAAGGTATACAAAAATATTTGATTTGTGAAGCTCCCCAATCCCCCCCCCCCTTACTGCTGCTGTAGAATTTTGAAATTTCTGGGCTCCATTTTGTTGATTTCATACAAAAAAATAAACACTGTAGTGCTATTTTGTTACTATAGGTCTAGTTTGTTATTGTTTCTTCTATCAAAGAATAAGAAAATAAATACATTTTGGAAAGGGGAGCATTTTTTGTTGGGGCTTTGCACAGAATATTTCCTGTTAAGTTGTTACCTACATACATTCAAGGTTAATTGCGATTAACTTCGCACTTGCAACTGTATGGCGTATACGTAACATTTTCAGTTTTTGATAACTTCGCACTGTGGCGTATACGTAACATTTTCAGTTTTGGATAACTTCGCACTGTGGCGTATACGTAACATTTTCAGTTTTTGATACAATTAACTTCGCACTGTGGCGTATACGTAACATTTTCAGTTTTGGATAACTTCGCACTGTGGCGTATACGTAACATTTTCAGTTTTTGATACAATTAACTTCGCACTGTGGCGTATACGTAACATTTTCAGTTTTTGATAACTTCGCACTGTGGCGTATACGTAACATTTTCAGTTTTTGATAACTTCGCACTGTGGCGTATACGTAACATTTTCAGTTTTTTTATACAATTAGAAATTTGATGTAAAAAAAAGAAAAAACATAATATGAACATATATTTGTTATTTTGTTTACAAAATGGACATTTTTAGCAATAAAAACGCATTGTACTGGTTCTTGTACACGTCTTTCGAAATTATATTTGCTTGTTTGTCATACTAATGGAAAAGGGGAGCATTTTCAACTAAATTCTGATGGTATGGGGAGCATTTAAACAATTTTACATATTTTGTACTGTAAAATATCACCCTTAGCAGAAGAAAAACGCATAATACCGCTTCCACAAGTCTTTTAAAGTTTAATTTTATAGTTTGTGATGCTATTGGAAAAGGTAAGAATAGTTTGGGGAAGCTCCAACTTTGCTAATTAGATTTTCGCCAACGACCATACCACGATGAAAATATCGGTTCTCGTCCGATCACCGAAATCAAGCATCGTCGGGCGCGGTTAGTACTTAGATGGGGGACCGCTTGGGAACACCGCGTGTTGTTGGCACGTTCCTTTTTGCCCTGATAAGGTGTGTGAGGCTCCCCTTTTGTCAAATTTTCAAATTTTTCCTAATTTTCATAAAAATAATCGAGTCATTTTTTTTTTTTTTATTTTTCATAGTGTCAAAGTAAAGAAGGTATACAAAAATATTTGATTTGTGAAGCTCCCCAATCCCCCCCCCCCCCCTTACTGCTGCTGAAGAATTTTGAAATTTAATCGAGTCATTTTTTTTTTTTTATTTTTCATAGTGTCAAAGTAAAGAAGGTATACAAAAATATTTGATTTGTGAAGCTCCCCAATCCCCCCCCCCCTTACTGCTGCTGTAGAATTTTGAAATTTCTGGGCTCCATTTTGTTGATTTCATACAAAAAAATAAACACTGTAGTGCTATTTTGTTACTATAGGTCTAGTTTGTTATTGTTTCTTCTATCAAAGAATAAGAAAATAAATACATTTTGGAAAGGGGAGCATTTTTTGTTGGGGCTTTGCACAGAATATTTCCTGTTAAGTTGTTACCTACATACATTCAAGGTTAATTGCGATTAACTTCGCACTTGCAACTGTATGGCGTATACGTAACATTTTCAGTTTTTGATAACTTCGCACTGTGGCGTATACGTAACATTTTCAGTTTTGGATAACTTCGCACTGTGGCGTATACGTAACATTTTCAGTTTTTGATACAATTAACTTCGCACTGTGGCGTATACGTAACATTTTCAGTTTTGGATAACTTCGCACTGTGGCGTATACGTAACATTTTCAGTTTTTGATACAATTAACTTCGCACTGTGGCGTATACGTAACATTTTCAGTTTTTGATAACTTCGCACTGTGGCGTATACGTAACATTTTCAGTTTTTGATAACTTCGCACTGTGGCGTATACGTAACATTTTCAGTTTTTTTATACAATTAGAAATTTGATGTAAAAAAAAGAAAAAACATAATATGAACATATATTTGTTATTTTGTTTACAAAATGGACATTTTTAGCAATAAAAACGCATTGTACTGGTTCTTGTACACGTCTTTCGAAATTATATTTGCTTGTTTGTCATACTAATGGAAAAGGGGAGCATTTTCAACTAAATTCTGATGGTATGGGGAGCATTTAAACAATTTTACATATTTTGTACTGTAAAATATCACCCTTAGCAGAAGAAAAACGCATAATACCGCTTCCACAAGTCTTTTAAAGTTTAATTTTATAGTTTGTGATGCTATTGGAAAAGGTAAGAATAGTTTGGGGAAGCTCCAACTTTGCTAATTAGATTTTCGCCAACGACCATACCACGATGAAAATATCGGTTCTCGTCCGATCACCGAAATCAAGCATCGTCGGGCGCGGTTAGTACTTAGATGGGGGACCGCTTGGGAACACCGCGTGTTGTTGGCACGTTCCTTTTTGCCCTGATAAGGTGTGTGAGGCTCCCCTTTTGTCAAATTTTCAAATTTTTCCTAATTTTCATAAAAATAATCGAGTCATTTTTTTTTTTTTTATTTTTCATAGTGTCAAAGTAAAGAAGGTATACAAAAATATTTGATTTGTGAAGCTCCCCAATCCCCCCCCCCCCCCTTACTGCTGCTGAAGAATTTTGAAATTTAATCGAGTCATTTTTTTTTTTTTATTTTTCATAGTGTCAAAGTAAAGAAGGTATACAAAAATATTTGATTTGTGAAGCTCCCCAATCCCCCCCCCCCTTACTGCTGCTGTAGAATTTTGAAATTTCTGGGCTCCATTTTGTTGATTTCATACAAAAAAATAAACACTGTAGTGCTATTTTGTTACTATAGGTCTAGTTTGTTATTGTTTCTTCTATCAAAGAATAAGAAAATAAATACATTTTGGAAAGGGGAGCATTTTTTGTTGGGGCTTTGCACAGAATATTTCCTGTTAAGTTGTTACCTACATACATTCAAGGTTAATTGCGATTAACTTCGCACTTGCAACTGTATGGCGTATACGTAACATTTTCAGTTTTTGATAACTTCGCACTGTGGCGTATACGTAACATTTTCAGTTTTGGATAACTTCGCACTGTGGCGTATACGTAACATTTTCAGTTTTTGATACAATTAACTTCGCACTGTGGCGTATACGTAACATTTTCAGTTTTGGATAACTTCGCACTGTGGCGTATACGTAACATTTTCAGTTTTTGATACAATTAACTTCGCACTGTGGCGTATACGTAACATTTTCAGTTTTTGATAACTTCGCACTGTGGCGTATACGTAACATTTTCAGTTTTTGATAACTTCGCACTGTGGCGTATACGTAACATTTTCAGTTTTTTTATACAATTAGAAATTTGATGTAAAAAAAAGAAAAAACATAATATGAACATATATTTGTTATTTTGTTTACAAAATGGACATTTTTAGCAATAAAAACGCATTGTACTGGTTCTTGTACACGTCTTTCGAAATTATATTTGCTTGTTTGTCATACTAATGGAAAAGGGGAGCATTTTCAACTAAATTCTGATGGTATGGGGAGCATTTAAACAATTTTACATATTTTGTACTGTAAAATATCACCCTTAGCAGAAGAAAAACGCATAATACCGCTTCCACAAGTCTTTTAAAGTTTAATTTTATAGTTTGTGATGCTATTGGAAAAGGTAAGAATAGTTTGGGGAAGCTCCAACTTTGCTAATTAGATTTTCGCCAACGACCATACCACGATGAAAATATCGGTTCTCGTCCGATCACCGAAATCAAGCATCGTCGGGCGCGGTTAGTACTTAGATGGGGGACCGCTTGGGAACACCGCGTGTTGTTGGCACGTTCCTTTTTGCCCTGATAAGGTGTGTGAGGCTCCCCTTTTGTCAAATTTTCAAATTTTTCCTAATTTTCATAAAAATAATCGAGTCATTTTTTTTTTTTTTATTTTTCATAGTGTCAAAGTAAAGAAGGTATACAAAAATATTTGATTTGTGAAGCTCCCCAATCCCCCCCCCCCCCTTACTGCTGCTGAAGAATTTTGAAATTTAATCGAGTCATTTTTTTTTTTTTATTTTTCATAGTGTCAAAGTAAAGAAGGTATACAAAAATATTTGATTTGTGAAGCTCCCCAATCCCCCCCCCCCTTACTGCTGCTGTAGAATTTTGAAATTTCTGGGCTCCATTTTGTTGATTTCATACAAAAAAATAAACACTGTAGTGCTATTTTGTTACTATAGGTCTAGTTTGTTATTGTTTCTTCTATCAAAGAATAAGAAAATAAATACATTTTGGAAAGGGGAGCATTTTTTGTTGGGGCTTTGCACAGAATATTTCCTGTTAAGTTGTTACCTACATACATTCAAGGTTAATTGCGATTAACTTCGCACTTGCAACTGTATGGCGTATACGTAACATTTTCAGTTTTTGATAACTTCGCACTGTGGCGTATACGTAACATTTTCAGTTTTGGATAACTTCGCACTGTGGCGTATACGTAACATTTTCAGTTTTTGATACAATTAACTTCGCACTGTGGCGTATACGTAACATTTTCAGTTTTGGATAACTTCGCACTGTGGCGTATACGTAACATTTTCAGTTTTTGATACAATTAACTTCGCACTGTGGCGTATACGTAACATTTTCAGTTTTTGATAACTTCGCACTGTGGCGTATACGTAACATTTTCAGTTTTTGATAACTTCGCACTGTGGCGTATACGTAACATTTTCAGTTTTTTTATACAATTAGAAATTTGATGTAAAAAAAAGAAAAAACATAATATGAACATATATTTGTTATTTTGTTTACAAAATGGACATTTTTAGCAATAAAAACGCATTGTACTGGTTCTTGTACACGTCTTTCGAAATTATATTTGCTTGTTTGTCATACTAATGGAAAAGGGGAGCATTTTCAACTAAATTCTGATGGTATGGGGAGCATTTAAACAATTTTACATATTTTGTACTGTAAAATATCACCCTTAGCAGAAGAAAAACGCATAATACCGCTTCCACAAGTCTTTTAAAGTTTAATTTTATAGTTTGTGATGCTATTGGAAAAGGTAAGAATAGTTTGGGGAAGCTCCAACTTTGCTAATTAGATTTTCGCCAACGACCATACCACGATGAAAATATCGGTTCTCGTCCGATCACCGAAATCAAGCATCGTCGGGCGCGGTTAGTACTTAGATGGGGGACCGCTTGGGAACACCGCGTGTTGTTGGCACGTTCCTTTTTGCCCTGATAAGGTGTGTGAGGCTCCCCTTTTGTCAAATTTTCAAATTTTTCCTAATTTTCATAAAAATAATCGAGTCATTTTTTTTTTTTTTATTTTTCATAGTGTCAAAGTAAAGAAGGTATACAAAAATATTTGATTTGTGAAGCTCCCCAATCCCCCCCCCCCCCCCCTTACTGCTGCTGAAGAATTTTGAAATTTAATCGAGTCATTTTTTTTTTTTTATTTTTCATAGTGTCAAAGTAAAGAAGGTATACAAAAATATTTGATTTGTGAAGCTCCCCAATCCCCCCCCCCCTTACTGCTGCTGTAGAATTTTGAAATTTCTGGGCTCCATTTTGTTGATTTCATACAAAAAAATAAACACTGTAGTGCTATTTTGTTACTATAGGTCTAGTTTGTTATTGTTTCTTCTATCAAAGAATAAGAAAATAAATACATTTTGGAAAGGGGAGCATTTTTTGTTGGGGCTTTGCACAGAATATTTCCTGTTAAGTTGTTACCTACATACATTCAAGGTTAATTGCGATTAACTTCGCACTTGCAACTGTATGGCGTATACGTAACATTTTCAGTTTTTGATAACTTCGCACTGTGGCGTATACGTAACATTTTCAGTTTTGGATAACTTCGCACTGTGGCGTATACGTAACATTTTCAGTTTTTGATACAATTAACTTCGCACTGTGGCGTATACGTAACATTTTCAGTTTTTGATAACTTCGCACTGTGGCGTATACGTAACATTTTCAGTTTTTGATAACTTCGCACTGTGGCGTATACGTAACATTTTCAGTTTTTGATAACTTCGCACTGTGGCGTATACGTAACATTTTCAGTTTTTGATAACTTCGCACTGTGGCGTATACGTAACATTTTCAGTTTTTTTATACAATTAGAAATTTGATGTAAAAAAAAGAAAAAACATAATATGAACATATATTTGTTATTTTGTTTACAAAATGGACATTTTTAGCAATAAAAACGCATTGTACTGGTTCTTGTACACGTCTTTCGAAATTATATTTGCTTGTTTGTCATACTAATGGAAAAGGGGAGCATTTTCAACTAAATTCTGATGGTATGGGGAGCATTTAAACAATTTTACATATTTTGTACTGTAAAATATCACCCTTAGCAGAAGAAAAACGCATAATACCGCTTCCACAAGTCTTTTAAAGTTTAATTTTATAGTTTGTGATGCTATTGGAAAAGGTAAGAATAGTTTGGGGAAGCTCCAACTTTGCTAATTAGATTTTCGCCAACGACCATACCACGATGAAAATATCGGTTCTCGTCCGATCACCGAAATCAAGCATCGTCGGGCGCGGTTAGTACTTAGATGGGGGACCGCTTGGGAACACCGCGTGTTGTTGGCACGTTCCTTTTTGCCCTGATAAGGTGTGTGAGGCTCCCCTTTTGTCAAATTTTCAAATTTTTCCTAATTTTCATAAAAATAATCGAGTCATTTTTTTTTTTTTTATTTTTCATAGTGTCAAAGTAAAGAAGGTATACAAAAATATTTGATTTGTGAAGCTCCCCAATCCCCCCCCCCCCCTTACTGCTGCTGAAGAATTTTGAAATTTAATCGAGTCATTTTTTTTTTTTTATTTTTCATAGTGTCAAAGTAAAGAAGGTATACAAAAATATTTGATTTGTGAAGCTCCCCAATCCCCCCCCCCCTTACTGCTGCTGTAGAATTTTGAAATTTCTGGGCTCCATTTTGTTGATTTCATACAAAAAAATAAACACTGTAGTGCTATTTTGTTACTATAGGTCTAGTTTGTTATTGTTTCTTCTATCAAAGAATAAGAAAATAAATACATTTTGGAAAGGGGAGCATTTTTTGTTGGGGCTTTGCACAGAATATTTCCTGTTAAGTTGTTACCTACATACATTCAAGGTTAATTGCGATTAACTTCGCACTTGCAACTGTATGGCGTATACGTAACATTTTCAGTTTTTGATAACTTCGCACTGTGGCGTATACGTAACATTTTCAGTTTTGGATAACTTCGCACTGTGGCGTATACGTAACATTTTCAGTTTTTGATACAATTAACTTCGCACTGTGGCGTATACGTAACATTTTCAGTTTTGGATAACTTCGCACTGTGGCGTATACGTAACATTTTCAGTTTTTGATACAATTAACTTCGCACTGTGGCGTATACGTAACATTTTCAGTTTTTGATAACTTCGCACTGTGGCGTATACGTAACATTTTCAGTTTTTGATAACTTCGCACTGTGGCGTATACGTAACATTTTCAGTTTTTTTATACAATTAGAAATTTGATGTAAAAAAAAGAAAAAACATAATATGAACATATATTTGTTATTTTGTTTACAAAATGGACATTTTTAGCAATAAAAACGCATTGTACTGGTTCTTGTACACGTCTTTCGAAATTATATTTGCTTGTTTGTCATACTAATGGAAAAGGGGAGCATTTTCAACTAAATTCTGATGGTATGGGGAGCATTTAAACAATTTTACATATTTTGTACTGTAAAATATCACCCTTAGCAGAAGAAAAACGCATAATACCGCTTCCACAAGTCTTTTAAAGTTTAATTTTATAGTTTGTGATGCTATTGGAAAAGGTAAGAATAGTTTGGGGAAGCTCCAACTTTGCTAATTAGATTTTCGCCAACGACCATACCACGATGAAAATATCGGTTCTCGTCCGATCACCGAAATCAAGCATCGTCGGGCGCGGTTAGTACTTAGATGGGGGACCGCTTGGGAACACCGCGTGTTGTTGGCACGTTCCTTTTTGCCCTGATAAGGTGTGTGAGGCTCCCCTTTTGTCAAATTTTCAAATTTTTCCTAATTTTCATAAAAATAATCGAGTCATTTTTTTTTTTTTTATTTTTCATAGTGTCAAAGTAAAGAAGGTATACAAAAATATTTGATTTGTGAAGCTCCCCAATCCCCCCCCCCCCCCTTACTGCTGCTGAAGAATTTTGAAATTTAATCGAGTCATTTTTTTTTTTTTATTTTTCATAGTGTCAAAGTAAAGAAGGTATACAAAAATATTTGATTTGTGAAGCTCCCCAATCCCCCCCCCCCTTACTGCTGCTGTAGAATTTTGAAATTTCTGGGCTCCATTTTGTTGATTTCATACAAAAAAATAAACACTGTAGTGCTATTTTGTTACTATAGGTCTAGTTTGTTATTGTTTCTTCTATCAAAGAATAAGAAAATAAATACATTTTGGAAAGGGGAGCATTTTTTGTTGGGGCTTTGCACAGAATATTTCCTGTTAAGTTGTTACCTACATACATTCAAGGTTAATTGCGATTAACTTCGCACTTGCAACTGTATGGCGTATACGTAACATTTTCAGTTTTTGATAACTTCGCACTGTGGCGTATACGTAACATTTTCAGTTTTGGATAACTTCGCACTGTGGCGTATACGTAACATTTTCAGTTTTTGATACAATTAACTTCGCACTGTGGCGTATACGTAACATTTTCAGTTTTGGATAACTTCGCACTGTGGCGTATACGTAACATTTTCAGTTTTTGATACAATTAACTTCGCACTGTGGCGTATACGTAACATTTTCAGTTTTTGATAACTTCGCACTGTGGCGTATACGTAACATTTTCAGTTTTTGATAACTTCGCACTGTGGCGTATACGTAACATTTTCAGTTTTTTTATACAATTAGAAATTTGATGTAAAAAAAAGAAAAAACATAATATGAACATATATTTGTTATTTTGTTTACAAAATGGACATTTTTAGCAATAAAAACGCATTGTACTGGTTCTTGTACACGTCTTTCGAAATTATATTTGCTTGTTTGTCATACTAATGGAAAAGGGGAGCATTTTCAACTAAATTCTGATGGTATGGGGAGCATTTAAACAATTTTACATATTTTGTACTGTAAAATATCACCCTTAGCAGAAGAAAAACGCATAATACCGCTTCCACAAGTCTTTTAAAGTTTAATTTTATAGTTTGTGATGCTATTGGAAAAGGTAAGAATAGTTTGGGGAAGCTCCAACTTTGCTAATTAGATTTTCGCCAACGACCATACCACGATGAAAATATCGGTTCTCGTCCGATCACCGAAATCAAGCATCGTCGGGCGCGGTTAGTACTTAGATGGGGGACCGCTTGGGAACACCGCGTGTTGTTGGCACGTTCCTTTTTGCCCTGATAAGGTGTGTGAGGCTCCCCTTTTGTCAAATTTTCAAATTTTTCCTAATTTTCATAAAAATAATCGAGTCATTTTTTTTTTTTTTATTTTTCATAGTGTCAAAGTAAAGAAGGTATACAAAAATATTTGATTTGTGAAGCTCCCCAATCCCCCCCCCCCCCCTTACTGCTGCTGAAGAATTTTGAAATTTAATCGAGTCATTTTTTTTTTTTTATTTTTCATAGTGTCAAAGTAAAGAAGGTATACAAAAATATTTGATTTGTGAAGCTCCCCAATCCCCCCCCCCCTTACTGCTGCTGTAGAATTTTGAAATTTCTGGGCTCCATTTTGTTGATTTCATACAAAAAAATAAACACTGTAGTGCTATTTTGTTACTATAGGTCTAGTTTGTTATTGTTTCTTCTATCAAAGAATAAGAAAATAAATACATTTTGGAAAGGGGAGCATTTTTTGTTGGGGCTTTGCACAGAATATTTCCTGTTAAGTTGTTACCTACATACATTCAAGGTTAATTGCGATTAACTTCGCACTTGCAACTGTATGGCGTATACGTAACATTTTCAGTTTTTGATAACTTCGCACTGTGGCGTATACGTAACATTTTCAGTTTTGGATAACTTCGCACTGTGGCGTATACGTAACATTTTCAGTTTTTGATACAATTAACTTCGCACTGTGGCGTATACGTAACATTTTCAGTTTTGGATAACTTCGCACTGTGGCGTATACGTAACATTTTCAGTTTTTGATACAATTAACTTCGCACTGTGGCGTATACGTAACATTTTCAGTTTTTGATAACTTCGCACTGTGGCGTATACGTAACATTTTCAGTTTTTGATAACTTCGCACTGTGGCGTATACGTAACATTTTCAGTTTTTTTATACAATTAGAAATTTGATGTAAAAAAAAGAAAAAACATAATATGAACATATATTTGTTATTTTGTTTACAAAATGGACATTTTTAGCAATAAAAACGCATTGTACTGGTTCTTGTACACGTCTTTCGAAATTATATTTGCTTGTTTGTCATACTAATGGAAAAGGGGAGCATTTTCAACTAAATTCTGATGGTATGGGGAGCATTTAAACAATTTTACATATTTTGTACTGTAAAATATCACCCTTAGCAGAAGAAAAACGCATAATACCGCTTCCACAAGTCTTTTAAAGTTTAATTTTATAGTTTGTGATGCTATTGGAAAAGGTAAGAATAGTTTGGGGAAGCTCCAACTTTGCTAATTAGATTTTCGCCAACGACCATACCACGATGAAAATATCGGTTCTCGTCCGATCACCGAAATCAAGCATCGTCGGGCGCGGTTAGTACTTAGATGGGGGACCGCTTGGGAACACCGCGTGTTGTTGGCACGTTCCTTTTTGCCCTGATAAGGTGTGTGAGGCTCCCCTTTTGTCAAATTTTCAAATTTTTCCTAATTTTCATAAAAATAATCGAGTCATTTTTTTTTTTTTTATTTTTCATAGTGTCAAAGTAAAGAAGGTATACAAAAATATTTGATTTGTGAAGCTCCCCAATCCCCCCCCCCCCCTTACTGCTGCTGAAGAATTTTGAAATTTAATCGAGTCATTTTTTTTTTTTTATTTTTCATAGTGTCAAAGTAAAGAAGGTATACAAAAATATTTGATTTGTGAAGCTCCCCAATCCCCCCCCCCCTTACTGCTGCTGTAGAATTTTGAAATTTCTGGGCTCCATTTTGTTGATTTCATACAAAAAAATAAACACTGTAGTGCTATTTTGTTACTATAGGTCTAGTTTGTTATTGTTTCTTCTATCAAAGAATAAGAAAATAAATACATTTTGGAAAGGGGAGCATTTTTTGTTGGGGCTTTGCACAGAATATTTCCTGTTAAGTTGTTACCTACATACATTCAAGGTTAATTGCGATTAACTTCGCACTTGCAACTGTATGGCGTATACGTAACATTTTCAGTTTTTGATAACTTCGCACTGTGGCGTATACGTAACATTTTCAGTTTTGGATAACTTCGCACTGTGGCGTATACGTAACATTTTCAGTTTTTGATACAATTAACTTCGCACTGTGGCGTATACGTAACATTTTCAGTTTTGGATAACTTCGCACTGTGGCGTATACGTAACATTTTCAGTTTTTGATACAATTAACTTCGCACTGTGGCGTATACGTAACATTTTCAGTTTTTGATAACTTCGCACTGTGGCGTATACGTAACATTTTCAGTTTTTGATAACTTCGCACTGTGGCGTATACGTAACATTTTCAGTTTTTTTATACAATTAGAAATTTGATGTAAAAAAAAGAAAAAACATAATATGAACATATATTTGTTATTTTGTTTACAAAATGGACATTTTTAGCAATAAAAACGCATTGTACTGGTTCTTGTACACGTCTTTCGAAATTATATTTGCTTGTTTGTCATACTAATGGAAAAGGGGAGCATTTTCAACTAAATTCTGATGGTATGGGGAGCATTTAAACAATTTTACATATTTTGTACTGTAAAATATCACCCTTAGCAGAAGAAAAACGCATAATACCGCTTCCACAAGTCTTTTAAAGTTTAATTTTATAGTTTGTGATGCTATTGGAAAAGGTAAGAATAGTTTGGGGAAGCTCCAACTTTGCTAATTAGATTTTCGCCAACGACCATACCACGATGAAAATATCGGTTCTCGTCAGTCGTTCAGCAACCGTGGAAGAGTGCACATCGTTGGCGGCTTTCACAGTGTAAATTTCAAGTAGAGACGCGAGTGCGTATAGTAGTAAGTTAGATCTACCAAAACCAAGTGGCAAGTTAGCCTAGGTGGTAGAGGAGCAGATTCCAGAGTGGAAGGTCGTGGGTTCGATTCTCACCCCGGGCAAGGCCTTTTTTTAAATAATTTCTGGCAGGAGGTTTCAAAGAGAAGGAAACAACAGCAGCAACAACAAGAAGAGCAGATGGGAAAACCAACGGGGACATCGAAAGATGGTCCCCCAACAACAAGGAAGACAGTTGGAGGAACATCAGGTGATGTGTCATCCGACAGTCAAATAGCGGGGCCATCAGGCCAAGCTGAAAGAGAAACTGTATCAGGGCAGTCCAAAGCCCAAAAAGCAGTAACAACAGCAGCAGCAGCAGCAGGACCAGTTAAGCCCAAAGTGGCAACAACAACAACAACAGCAACGACAACTACAACAACATCGTCATCGGCACGTGCCGAGGTCGGTACCAGCAGCATAGCAACTGCAAAGACATCGAGTCCTATTAAAGGGAAAAAGCCAGGACCGGCATGTGTCGATGACCAAGATCCATTAAAGAGAAGGCGCTACATTAGGTACAGACCAAACCTAGTTGTTAAGAAGCGTACCTCTGATATAGAAGCAGCCAAGAAAACAGAAGGGCGCGGGCGCTCAGCCAAGGCTTCGGCTCAGGCCAAAATACAGAGGCAGCTAGATAGCTCCTCTAACGATGAAGACAATAGCGAAAGCAATGACAACGAAGAAGGCGACGACGAAGCTGAGACGGATGACAGGCACGTCGAAGAGGCTGATGGAGCGATCGCCGCCGACAAGCCAAACGATCAGGACGCCAGGCTAACAGGCGAAGAAAACGCCGCTGACGCAGATGCTGATAACATCTCATACATGTCAGTAGAAGGAGAAGGACGTTACGTCAGTGGCGAGATAGTCGAGCTGTCTGACGAGGAAGAGGACCAGCAAATCGAGGCGTTAACGGAGCAGATCTCTTCGCTCATAGAGCTGGTTGAAGCGCTCAAGAAGAAGCAGGAGGCAAGACGGGAGAAGGAGCGCATAGTTGCTCTTGAGCAGCGCACCCGCCAACAAGCGCTCCAAGAGCAAGCTTCGCAACAAAAGGAGCCTCCTCAGGAACAAAAACCACTCCCAGACCAGCAGCAGCCTCAGAAGCAGCAGTCGAAGAAGCAGCCACAGAAAAAGCTTCAAAAGCCACAACAACCGTCTCAGCAAACACAGCATCAGCCTCAGCAACAGCAAGCAAAACAAAAACAACAACAACAACAACCACAACAGCAACGACAACAGACACAGAAACAGCAACAGCAGCAGAAACAACAGCAACAGCAACAACCGCAACAGCAACAACCACAGCAGTCACAACAGCAGCAGACCCAACAGCAGCCGATGCAACAGCAGCAGAGACAACAGCAGCAGTCACAACAACAGCAACAACAGCAACAGCCACAAGCAAAGAAAGGTAAGGTGCCACCTATTAATACTTATAAAATGCATTTAAAAGACACAATTGAAATATGTAGGTCGGTCATAGGCAACAATTTCATAATTAAGCGGCTTAACGCAGACAGGCATTCCATTCAGTGCTCATCTTTAGAGCACTACAAAAAAGTGAAAGACCTTCTGTCCCAAACTAGAACAGAATACTATAGTTTCACCCCGAAGGAAGACAAGCTTCAAACAGTCCTCCTGAAGGGTATCGAATCCTCTACGGATCCGCAGGCGCTCTTAGCTGAGCTCCGTCAAGTGGCGAGCGACGATCTCGAGTTTATCGGGGTCAGACCGTTCACCACAGTCAAAGCCAGACGGGAGAAACGGAATTTACCATTTTTCCTGGTTCAACTCTCGCCCCAAAGCAAATTGAGTGGTCTAAGGAATATAACAGTCCTGGATTACCAAGTTGTACGATGGGAAAAACTAAATAAGCAGAAAGACATGCTTCAATGCATGAACTGCCAAGGGTTCGGACACGTTGCAGTTAACTGTGGTATGGACCCAGTCTGTGTTAAATGTGGAGATACCCACAAAACAGTGGAGTGTAAACTCGGGCAAGATAGGGTCACAGATATGACCCAGTTAAAATGTGCGCTCTGCCGAGGCTCCGGGCACCCCGCAAACTATCGGGGATGTCCGAAGTTTCAGGAGATAAGGCAAAACAAAGCCCAAAAGAAAACAGTTGAGGTGAGACGCCCTGAAGTACGCCAAAAATCAACTTCCGTTAATCCCGCAATTTCTTACGCCCAAATCGCGTCTGGAAGGGGAAACACGGTACAGCCTCAACCACAGGTAGCCAAACAGGTCCAAGTGCCTACGGCTCCTGTGCCAGAGGCAGATCTGATGCAGGTGTTGCTGACCATTCATGGTCAGTTAACCGACGTGCAAAAACAGATCAGGGAGCAGGCGGCTAGGGTGGATTACCTCTACTCTATTCTGCCGGCAACGCGAAATGGTTAAAGGCGCGCTGCCTGAGCGACCCTTTAAGATCCTAGCTGTGAATGTAAATTCACTGATTAGGACCGAACGTAGAGCAAATCTCTTTCATTTGCTGCAAGACCATAGTCCTGACGTGTTTATGGCTAGCGAAACTAAGCTTACCCAGAAACACAAATTGACTAATAATAATTACAATATCGTGCGAAGGGATCGGCCTAACTCCTCTCAAGGGGGTGGGGTCGCAATCTTCATACGAAAGGGCATTAAATATAAGGTTATATATAATAGTGAAGTGCGAAGATTTGGGCAGCTAGAAGCCTGCATCATTTGCATTCCGCTCCTTCAGGGGAAAAGAATGTACGTGATCGCGGCGTACGCACCCGAAGCACCTCAGCCTGCTAATTTTATCGCAGAACTCGAAAAACTTTTCGAATGCTTAAGACTGCACTTGGATGAAAATTATTATCTCATGGCAGGAGATTTGAACGCCAAACATGAAGATTGGGGAAATCAAATTCAAAATCCGAGAGGGTACCATTTATTTAATTGGATGGGTCGTCACAGTGTTGAGTGTAGGATCGATCTTTTTGCGACAGATAGACCTTCGTTTCCTAGGAGCGGTGGCTTTCTGGATCTTTTACTGCTTGACTCACGACTTGTTATAACTGACGCAACAAACCAACAGACAAGAAACTGTTTACGAACAATTGAATACGACAGCGATCACTGCGGACTTGCCACCGTAATACAGCTTCCGAGCGAACTTGTGGAATTGGATGAGTATGTGCCTGTGCACTCTTACAATTTCAGTAAGACGCGCTGGCCACGCTTCTCCAACGCCTTGGCAAGAGAAATACGTTCCGATGACATTTCTCCACCAAATGACAGAAACCTGACGAACCTCGAGATCGATGGGTTTCTGACTCAAATGGATACGACTATAAAACGAACAATGGACAAAACAATCCCAAAATATAAGGAACAAGACCCTACTGGTTTATACAAGAACGCGACAATTGACGCACTACACCGACAAAAAAGTGGACTGCTGACTAGGTTGAAACTTCTTTATAGACGTTTCACGGACACACGTGATCTGGAGATTAGGACATTGAAGTCGTCGATCAAAAACATTAACGTTCTGATTAGACAAAACTATAGATTATCTATTAATTTATATTGGGATAACAGAATTCGGGCTGTTAATTCTAGCGACCCTAGTATGTTTCCCCAAATAAATAAGATATTTAGAAGAAATGATCAAAATGATCTTCCATGTCTTAAACTCCAGAGGACAACAGATAACGAAGACGTACTAACGATTGCGGGAATTGATCCGGAAGGTGCCGTTTTCGATGATAATTTTTATATGATAGAAGATCCTCAGGAAAAGGTAGAGGCTGTGGGGGCTGCTTTCCAGCAAGTGTATAAGGTGAATGCTAGCATTCGCCCGAATCATGACCTGGAGAACAGAGCCTTGCTGCACAATTTCTATCTTGGAAATAACATAACGCAATGGCGATCTGAGAATACTGGTTTCACCGGGTTCAATGACGAAAATTTGGCAAACGCCACCATCGCCGAGCGAAATGGACCCAGTTCATTGTTAATTTCGAAGGTAGAACTTCAGTTAATTTTTCAAACATTAAAGAAAAAGAAATCTGCGGGGGTCGATGGTATACCCAACATTGTGTTACGACATCTCCCTGAGGAAGCCATAGACATTTATACCACACTGTTCAACAACGCACTAAATAATGCATATTATCCAGTGAGTTGGAAGACAGCTGTGGTCCATCCTCTCCCCAAAAAGGGAAAGGACAGCTCCAATCCGGCAAATCTTCGGTCGATAAGTCTTCTTCCAAGTATCAGTAAGGTATTCGAAAAGATTCTCAATAGAGCTCTGTTCAAGTGGGCTGAGGACAAGAATATTATTCCAGACAATCAGTTTGGCTTTAAGGCGGGACATGACACTATTCATGCCGCGTCTAAGTTAGTTTCTGATGTTCAATGGAACAAAGCTAAAAATCAATGCACGGGTGCCGTTCTTGTTGATTTAGAGAAGGCTTTCGACACCGTATGGTTAGAGGGTCTTTATCTGAAATTAACCAGATTTGGCATAAGTAAACCACTGTTGTATATGCTTCATGACATGCTCAATGGTAGAAAGTTTGTTGTCAAAAGTGGCAATGTAACTTCCACCACAACTTTTGATATTAAAAACGGTCTACAGCAAGGAGCTGTGAACTCGCCGATTCTTTTTAGTATTTACACCAGCGATCTGATAGGTAGTCTCACTCATGCGATTGCGTATGCCGATGACCTTGTAGCGTACAGGACGGGTCCAAAAGTTGAAGTCATCAGAATTCTCTTGCAGCGTGACTTCGACAAGATCCAGCGATATTGTGATGACTGGAAGTTAAAAATTAACTTTCAGAAATCAGAAACTATCCTGTTTAGAACCCCGTTGTCTAGGGCTTCTAGGGATACAAGAAAGAACTGGAGAAATCTAGTGATCGTTGGACCAAGTGGACATCCACTGGCGAGTAAAGATGTAGTAAAGTACCTTGGTATCTGGCTAGATCAGTATCTATATTTCAATCGACATATAGATGCTGCTCTGGCCAGAGCTAAGGGAGCGTTTGCTCTGACAAGACGGTTGTTTTATAGCAGCCGCCTTGAAAACAGGGTGAAGGTGATTTGCTACATGGCCCTCATCCGGCCGATGATTGCCTATGGGTGCCCTGTGTGGTTTAACGTTGCCCCATCTCAAATGGAAAAGATTCGGGTGTTTGAGAGGCAGTGTCTTAGGACCTGTCTTGGATTACACAGAACACCAGAGTCGGAGTACAAACATTATTATGCCAACGAGGTCTTATACAACGGGGCCAATATAAACAGGATAGATAACTTTTTAATAAAGCTGATTCGGGGTCACATTGCAAGAGCGATGACCTCAGCCAATGGACTTATTTTCGGGGCTTATTACCCCAACGACGAATATAGTGAGAGCGTTTGTCTTAACGGTTTCATCCCGCCCGAGACATTCCTCTATTTAGACAGTCGGGGGCTGATACAGGATAGATTGGCGGTTCCGTTAATCTACCACGTCGGCCGTAGAACTGTGGATCGGCGAATCCTGTATGGTCGAGACGTCGACTCTGGGAACGGAGCAGGGCGTCTGCGGTTCAGTAGAGCTGTGCCCCTTCGGGACAAAAAGGACTGTTATAAGCAATTTCAAACATACTGGTGGTTGGGTGACCACCTAGACATTGATGGTTAGTTAATGTTGTTGCCTTGGCCGACCTACGTATTTTTAAGTATTAATAGGTTTATTTTAGTAGAACAGTGGTGGCACCAAAAAAATATAAAACAAAAAAAAAAAAAAAAAAAAATTTCATTGGTTTGTGTGTATGGGCATTTGGCGCTTTTAAATATATATATAAAAATATATATATTTATAAACGTGTGCACATATGCATTGGCTGCTGCGCAAAAAAAAAAAAAAAAAAAAAAAAAAAAAAAAAAAAAAAAAAAAAAAAAAAAAAAAAAAAATGCTGCTGGTGGCTGTTCTAGTTTTAAGTTATTTTAAGTATTTTTAAGTAGTTTTAAGTTAATTACGTATATTTACGTATATTTTAGTTTTATTTAGGTTAATTTAGTTTTATTTAGGTACAGGGTAGTTTTAAGTTTTTAAATAAAAAAAAAAATGTCATGGAAAAACAAGTTTTTTTAAGGAATTTTCTTGTTTAGGTTTAAGTAATATAGATTTTAATTTAATTTACATTTGAATTTACGCCGAAAGGCATTTTTAATATATAGCTATAGTATAATTTAGAGCGCCCGTATGGGGCCAGTAAGTTAGTTAAGTTATTCTGTAAGCTAGTTTTTTAAGATTTTTGTCTAGCATTTAAGTTAGTTATAAGTTAAATTGAAAATAAAAATGAATTTAAAAAAAAAAAAAAAAAAAATATCGGTTCTCGTCCGATCACCGAAATCAAGCATCGTCGGGCGCGGTTAGTACTTAGATGGGGGACCGCTTGGGAACACCGCGTGTTGTTGGCACGTTCCTTTTTGCCCTGATAAGGTGTGTGAGGCTCCCCTTTTGTCAAATTTTCAAATTTTTCCTAATTTTCATAAAAATAATCGAGTCATTTTTTTTTTTTTTATTTTTCATAGTGTCAAAGTAAAGAAGGTATACAAAAATATTTGATTTGTGAAGCTCCCCAATCCCCCCCCCCCCTTACTGCTGCTGAAGAATTTTGAAATTTAATCGAGTCATTTTTTTTTTTTTATTTTTCATAGTGTCAAAGTAAAGAAGGTATACAAAAATATTTGATTTGTGAAGCTCCCCAATCCCCCCCCCCCTTACTGCTGCTGAAGAATTTTGAAATTTCTGGGCTCCATTTTGTTGATTTCATACAAAAAAATAAACACTGTAGTGCTATTTTGTTACTATAGGTCTAGTTTGTTATTGTTTCTTCTATCAAAGAATAAGAAAATAAATACATTTTGGAAAGGGGAGCATTTTTTGTTGGGGCTTTGCACAGAATATTTCCTGTTAAGTTGTTACCTACATACATTCAAGGTTAATTGCGATTAACTTCGCACTTGCAACTGTATGGCGTATACGTAACATTTTCAGTTTTTGATAACTTCGCACTGTGGCGTATACGTAACATTTTCAGTTTTGGATAACTTCGCACTGTGGCGTATACGTAACATTTTCAGTTTTTGATACAATTAACTTCGCACTGTGGCGTATACGTAACATTTTCAGTTTTGGATAACTTCGCACTGTGGCGTATACGTAACATTTTCAGTTTTTGATACAATTAACTTCGCACTGTGGCGTATACGTAACATTTTCAGTTTTTGATAACTTCGCACTGTGGCGTATACGTAACATTTTCAGTTTTTGATACAATTAACTTCGCACTGTGGCGTATACGTAACATTTTCAGTTTTTGATAACTTCGCACTGTGGCGTATACGTAACATTTTCAGTTTTTGATAACTTCGCACTGTGGCGTATACGTAACATTTTCAGTTTTTTTATACAATTAGAAATTTGATGTAAAAAAAAGAAAAAACATAATATGAACATATATTTGTTATTTTGTTTACAAAATGGACATTTTTAGCAATAAAAACGCATTGTACTGGTTCTTGTACACGTCTTTCGAAATTATATTTGCTTGTTTGTCATACTAATGGAAAAGGGGAGCATTTTCAACTAAATTCTGATGGTATGGGGAGCATTTAAACAATTTTACATATTTTGTACTGTAAAATATCACCCTTAGCAGAAGAAAAACGCATAATACCGCTTCCACAAGTCTTTTAAAGTTTAATTTTATAGTTTGTGATGCTATTGGAAAAGGTAAGAATAGTTTGGGGAAGCTCCAACTTTGCTAATTAGATTTTCGCCAACGACCATACCACGATGAAAATATCGGTTCTCGTCCGATCACCGAAATCAAGCATCGTCGGGCGCGGTTAGTACTTAGATGGGGGACCGCTTGGGAACACCGCGTGTTGTTGGCACGTTCCTTTTTGCCCTGATAAGGTGTGTGAGGCTCCCCTTTTGTCAAATTTTCAAATTTTTCCTAATTTTCATAAAAATAATCGAGTCATTTTTTTTTTTTTTATTTTTCATAGTGTCAAAGTAAAGAAGGTATACAAAAATATTTGATTTGTGAAGCTCCCCAATCCCCCCCCCCCCCCTTACTGCTGCTGAAGAATTTTGAAATTTAATCGAGTCATTTTTTTTTTTTTATTTTTCATAGTGTCAAAGTAAAGAAGGTATACAAAAATATTTGATTTGTGAAGCTCCCCAATCCCCCCCCCCCTTACTGCTGCTGAAGAATTTTGAAATTTCTGGGCTCCATTTTGTTGATTTCATACAAAAAAATAAACACTGTAGTGCTATTTTGTTACTATAGGTCTAGTTTGTTATTGTTTCTTCTATCAAAGAATAAGAAAATAAATACATTTTGGAAAGGGGAGCATTTTTTGTTGGGGCTTTGCACAGAATATTTCCTGTTAAGTTGTTACCTACATACATTCAAGGTTAATTGCGATTAACTTCGCACTTGCAACTGTATGGCGTATACGTAACATTTTCAGTTTTTGATAACTTCGCACTGTGGCGTATACGTAACATTTTCAGTTTTGGATAACTTCGCACTGTGGCGTATACGTAACATTTTCAGTTTTTGATACAATTAACTTCGCACTGTGGCGTATACGTAACATTTTCAGTTTTGGATAACTTCGCACTGTGGCGTATACGTAACATTTTCAGTTTTTGATACAATTAACTTCGCACTGTGGCGTATACGTAACATTTTCAGTTTTTGATAACTTCGCACTGTGGCGTATACGTAACATTTTCAGTTTTTGATAACTTCGCACTGTGGCGTATACGTAACATTTTCAGTTTTTTTATACAATTAGAAATTTGATGTAAAAAAAAGAAAAAACATAATATGAACATATATTTGTTATTTTGTTTACAAAATGGACATTTTTAGCAATAAAAACGCATTGTACTGGTTCTTGTACACGTCTTTCGAAATTATATTTGCTTGTTTGTCATACTAATGGAAAAGGGGAGCATTTTCAACTAAATTCTGATGGTATGGGGAGCATTTAAACAATTTTACATATTTTGTACTGTAAAATATCACCCTTAGCAGAAGAAAAACGCATAATACCGCTTCCACAAGTCTTTTAAAGTTTAATTTTATAGTTTGTGATGCTATTGGAAAAGGTAAGAATAGTTTGGGGAAGCTCCAACTTTGCTAATTAGATTTTCGCCAACGACCATACCACGATGAAAATATCGGTTCTCGTCCGATCACCGAAATCAAGCATCGTCGGGCGCGGTTAGTACTTAGATGGGGGACCGCTTGGGAACACCGCGTGTTGTTGGCACGTTCCTTTTTGCCCTGATAAGGTGTGTGAGGCTCCCCTTTTGTCAAATTTTCAAATTTTTCCTAATTTTCATAAAAATAATCGAGTCATTTTTTTTTTTTTTATTTTTCATAGTGTCAAAGTAAAGAAGGTATACAAAAATATTTGATTTGTGAAGCTCCCCAATCCCCCCCCCCCTTACTGCTGCTGAAGAATTTTGAAATTTAATCGAGTCATTTTTTTTTTTTTATTTTTCATAGTGTCAAAGTAAAGAAGGTATACAAAAATATTTGATTTGTGAAGCTCCCCAATCCCCCCCCCCCTTACTGCTGCTGAAGAATTTTGAAATTTCTGGGCTCCATTTTGTTGATTTCATACAAAAAAATAAACACTGTAGTGCTATTTTGTTACTATAGGTCTAGTTTGTTATTGTTTCTTCTATCAAAGAATAAGAAAATAAATACATTTTGGAAAGGGGAGCATTTTTTGTTGGGGCTTTGCACAGAATATTTCCTGTTAAGTTGTTACCTACATACATTCAAGGTTAATTGCGATTAACTTCGCACTTGCAACTGTATGGCGTATACGTAACATTTTCAGTTTTTGATAACTTCGCACTGTGGCGTATACGTAACATTTTCAGTTTTGGATAACTTCGCACTGTGGCGTATACGTAACATTTTCAGTTTTTGATACAATTAACTTCGCACTGTGGCGTATACGTAACATTTTCAGTTTTGGATAACTTCGCACTGTGGCGTATACGTAACATTTTCAGTTTTTGATACAATTAACTTCGCACTGTGGCGTATACGTAACATTTTCAGTTTTTGATAACTTCGCACTGTGGCGTATACGTAACATTTTCAGTTTTTGATACAATTAACTTCGCACTGTGGCGTATACGTAACATTTTCAGTTTTTGATAACTTCGCACTGTGGCGTATACGTAACATTTTCAGTTTTTGATAACTTCGCACTGTGGCGTATACGTAACATTTTCAGTTTTTTTATACAATTAGAAATTTGATGTAAAAAAAAGAAAAAACATAATATGAACATATATTTGTTATTTTGTTTACAAAATGGACATTTTTAGCAATAAAAACGCATTGTACTGGTTCTTGTACACGTCTTTCGAAATTATATTTGCTTGTTTGTCATACTAATGGAAAAGGGGAGCATTTTCAACTAAATTCTGATGGTATGGGGAGCATTTAAACAATTTTACATATTTTGTACTGTAAAATATCACCCTTAGCAGAAGAAAAACGCATAATACCGCTTCCACAAGTCTTTTAAAGTTTAATTTTATAGTTTGTGATGCTATTGGAAAAGGTAAGAATAGTTTGGGGAAGCTCCAACTTTGCTAATTAGATTTTCGCCAACGACCATACCACGATGAAAATATCGGTTCTCGTCCGATCACCGAAATCAAGCATCGTCGGGCGCGGTTAGTACTTAGATGGGGGACCGCTTGGGAACACCGCGTGTTGTTGGCACGTTCCTTTTTGCCCTGATAAGGTGTGTGAGGCTCCCCTTTTGTCAAATTTTCAAATTTTTCCTAATTTTCATAAAAATAATCGAGTCATTTTTTTTTTTTTTTTATTTTTCATAGTGTCAAAGTAAAGAAGGTATACAAAAATATTTGATTTGTGAAGCTCCCCAATCCCCCCCCCCCTTACTGCTGCTGTAGAATTTTGAAATTTCTGGGCTCCATTTTGTTGATTTCATACAAAAAAATAAACACTAGTGCTATTTTGTTACTATAGGTCTAGTTTGTTATTGTTTCTTCTATCAAAGAATAAGAAAATAAATACATTTTGGAAAGGGGAGCATTTTTTGTTGGGGCTTTGCACAGAATATTTCCTGTTAAGTTGTTACCTACATACATTCAAGGTTAATTGCGATTAACTTCGCACTTGCAACTGTATGGCGTATACGTAACATTTTCAGTTTTTGATAACTTCGCACTGTGGCGTATACGTAACATTTTCAGTTTTGGATAACTTCGCACTGTGGCGTATACGTAACATTTTCAGTTTTTGATACAATTAACTTCGCACTGTGGCGTATACGTAACATTTTCAGTTTTGGATAACTTCGCACTGTGGCGTATACGTAACATTTTCAGTTTTTGATACAATTAACTTCGCACTGTGGCGTATACGTAACATTTTCAGTTTTTGATAACTTCGCACTGTGGCGTATACGTAACATTTTCAGTTTTTGATAACTTCGCACTGTGGCGTATACGTAACATTTTCAGTTTTTGATAACTTCGCACTGTGGCGTATACGTAACATTTTCAGTTTTTGATAACTTCGCACTGTGGCGTATACGTAACATTTTCAGTTTTTTTATACAATTAGAAATTTGATGTAAAAAAAAGAAAAAACATAATATGAACATATATTTGTTATTTTGTTTACAAAATGGACATTTTTAGCAATAAAAACGCATTGTACTGGTTCTTGTACACGTCTTTCGAAATTATATTTGCTTGTTTGTCATACTAATGGAAAAGGGGAGCATTTTCAACTAAATTCTGATGGTATGGGGAGCATTTAAACAATTTTACATATTTTGTACTGTAAAATATCACCCTTAGCAGAAGAAAAACGCATAATACCGCTTCCACAAGTCTTTTAAAGTTTAATTTTATAGTTTGTGATGCTATTGGAAAAGGTAAGAATAGTTTGGGGAAGCTCCAACTTTGCTAATTAGATTTTCGCCAACGACCATACCACGATGAAAATATCGGTTCTCGTCCGATCACCGAAATCAAGCATCGTCGGGCGCGGTTAGTACTTAGATGGGGGACCGCTTGGGAACACCGCGTGTTGTTGGCACGTTCCTTTTTGCCCTGATAAGGTGTGTGAGGCTCCCCTTTTGTCAAATTTTCAAATTTTTCCTAATTTTCATAAAAATAATCGAGTCATTTTTTTTTTTTTTTTATTTTTCATAGTGTCAAAGTAAAGAAGGTATACAAAAATATTTGATTTGTGAAGCTCCCCAATCCCCCCCCCCCTTACTGCTGCTGTAGAATTTTGAAATTTCTGGGCTCCATTTTGTTGATTTCATACAAAAAAATAAACACTGTAGTGCTATTTTGTTACTATAGGTCTAGTTTGTTATTGTTTCTTCTATCAAAGAATAAGAAAATAAATACATTTTGGAAAGGGGAGCATTTTTTGTTGGGGCTTTGCACAGAATATTTCCTGTTAAGTTGTTACCTACATACATTCAAGGTTAATTGCGATTAACTTCGCACTTGCAACTGTATGGCGTATACGTAACATTTTCAGTTTTTGATAACTTCGCACTGTGGCGTATACGTAACATTTTCAGTTTTGGATAACTTCGCACTGTGGCGTATACGTAACATTTTCAGTTTTTGATACAATTAACTTCGCACTGTGGCGTATACGTAACATTTTCAGTTTTGGATAACTTCGCACTGTGGCGTATACGTAACATTTTCAGTTTTTGATACAATTAACTTCGCACTGTGGCGTATACGTAACATTTTCAGTTTTTGATAACTTCGCACTGTGGCGTATACGTAACATTTTCAGTTTTTGATAACTTCGCACTGTGGCGTATACGTAACATTTTCAGTTTTTTTATACAATTAGAAATTTGATGTAAAAAAAAGAAAAAACATAATATGAACATATATTTGTTATTTTGTTTACAAAATGGACATTTTTAGCAATAAAAACGCATTGTACTGGTTCTTGTACACGTCTTTCGAAATTATATTTGCTTGTTTGTCATACTAATGGAAAAGGGGAGCATTTTCAACTAAATTCTGATGGTATGGGGAGCATTTAAACAATTTTACATATTTTGTACTGTAAAATATCACCCTTAGCAGAAGAAAAACGCATAATACCGCTTCCACAAGTCTTTTAAAGTTTAATTTTATAGTTTGTGATGCTATTGGAAAAGGTAAGAATAGTTTGGGGAAGCTCCAACTTTGCTAATTAGATTTTCGCCAACGACCATACCACGATGAAAATATCGGTTCTCGTCCGATCACCGAAATCAAGCATCGTCGGGCGCGGTTAGTACTTAGATGGGGGACCGCTTGGGAACACCGCGTGTTGTTGGCACGTTCCTTTTTGCCCTGATAAGGTGTGTGAGGCTCCCCTTTTGTCAAATTTTCAAATTTTTCCTAATTTTCATAAAAATAATCGAGTCATTTTTTTTTTTTTTATTTTTCATAGTGTCAAAGTAAAGAAGGTATACAAAAATATTTGATTTGTGAAGCTCCCCAATCCCCCCCCCCCCTTACTGCTGCTGAAGAATTTTGAAATTTAATCGAGTCATTTTTTTTTTTTTATTTTTCATAGTGTCAAAGTAAAGAAGGTATACAAAAATATTTGATTTGTGAAGCTCCCCAATCCCCCCCCCCCTTACTGCTGCTGAAGAATTTTGAAATTTCTGGGCTCCATTTTGTTGATTTCATACAAAAAAATAAACACTGTAGTGCTATTTTGTTACTATAGGTCTAGTTTGTTATTGTTTCTTCTATCAAAGAATAAGAAAATAAATACATTTTGGAAAGGGGAGCATTTTTTGTTGGGGCTTTGCACAGAATATTTCCTGTTAAGTTGTTACCTACATACATTCAAGGTTAATTGCGATTAACTTCGCACTTGCAACTGTATGGCGTATACGTAACATTTTCAGTTTTTGATAACTTCGCACTGTGGCGTATACGTAACATTTTCAGTTTTGGATAACTTCGCACTGTGGCGTATACGTAACATTTTCAGTTTTTGATACAATTAACTTCGCACTGTGGCGTATACGTAACATTTTCAGTTTTGGATAACTTCGCACTGTGGCGTATACGTAACATTTTCAGTTTTTGATACAATTAACTTCGCACTGTGGCGTATACGTAACATTTTCAGTTTTTGATAACTTCGCACTGTGGCGTATACGTAACATTTTCAGTTTTTGATAACTTCGCACTGTGGCGTATACGTAACATTTTCAGTTTTTTTATACAATTAGAAATTTGATGTAAAAAAAAGAAAAAACATAATATGAACATATATTTGTTATTTTGTTTACAAAATGGACATTTTTAGCAATAAAAACGCATTGTACTGGTTCTTGTACACGTCTTTCGAAATTATATTTGCTTGTTTGTCATACTAATGGAAAAGGGGAGCATTTTCAACTAAATTCTGATGGTATGGGGAGCATTTAAACAATTTTACATATTTTGTACTGTAAAATATCACCCTTAGCAGAAGAAAAACGCATAATACCGCTTCCACAAGTCTTTTAAAGTTTAATTTTATAGTTTGTGATGCTATTGGAAAAGGTAAGAATAGTTTGGGGAAGCTCCAACTTTGCTAATTAGATTTTCGCCAACGACCATACCACGATGAAAATATCGGTTCTCGTCCGATCACCGAAATCAAGCATCGTCGGGCGCGGTTAGTACTTAGATGGGGGACCGCTTGGGAACACCGCGTGTTGTTGGCACGTTCCTTTTTGCCCTGATAAGGTGTGTGAGGCTCCCCTTTTGTCAAATTTTCAAATTTTTCCTAATTTTCATAAAAATAATCGAGTCATTTTTTTTTTTTTTATTTTTCATAGTGTCAAAGTAAAGAAGGTATACAAAAATATTTGATTTGTGAAGCTCCCCAATCCCCCCCCCCCCCTTACTGCTGCTGAAGAATTTTGAAATTTAATCGAGTCATTTTTTTTTTTTTATTTTTCATAGTGTCAAAGTAAAGAAGGTATACAAAAATATTTGATTTGTGAAGCTCCCCAATCCCCCCCCCCCTTACTGCTGCTGAAGAATTTTGAAATTTCTGGGCTCCATTTTGTTGATTTCATACAAAAAAATAAACACTGTAGTGCTATTTTGTTACTATAGGTCTAGTTTGTTATTGTTTCTTCTATCAAAGAATAAGAAAATAAATACATTTTGGAAAGGGGAGCATTTTTTGTTGGGGCTTTGCACAGAATATTTCCTGTTAAGTTGTTACCTACATACATTCAAGGTTAATTGCGATTAACTTCGCACTTGCAACTGTATGGCGTATACGTAACATTTTCAGTTTTTGATAACTTCGCACTGTGGCGTATACGTAACATTTTCAGTTTTGGATAACTTCGCACTGTGGCGTATACGTAACATTTTCAGTTTTTGATACAATTAACTTCGCACTGTGGCGTATACGTAACATTTTCAGTTTTGGATAACTTCGCACTGTGGCGTATACGTAACATTTTCAGTTTTTGATACAATTAACTTCGCACTGTGGCGTATACGTAACATTTTCAGTTTTTGATAACTTCGCACTGTGGCGTATACGTAACATTTTCAGTTTTTGATAACTTCGCACTGTGGCGTATACGTAACATTTTCAGTTTTTTTATACAATTAGAAATTTGATGTAAAAAAAAGAAAAAACATAATATGAACATATATTTGTTATTTTGTTTACAAAATGGACATTTTTAGCAATAAAAACGCATTGTACTGGTTCTTGTACACGTCTTTCGAAATTATATTTGCTTGTTTGTCATACTAATGGAAAAGGGGAGCATTTTCAACTAAATTCTGATGGTATGGGGAGCATTTAAACAATTTTACATATTTTGTACTGTAAAATATCACCCTTAGCAGAAGAAAAACGCATAATACCGCTTCCACAAGTCTTTTAAAGTTTAATTTTATAGTTTGTGATGCTATTGGAAAAGGTAAGAATAGTTTGGGGAAGCTCCAACTTTGCTAATTAGATTTTCGCCAACGACCATACCACGATGAAAATATCGGTTCTCGTCCGATCACCGAAATCAAGCATCGTCGGGCGCGGTTAGTACTTAGATGGGGGACCGCTTGGGAACACCGCGTGTTGTTGGCACGTTCCTTTTTGCCCTGATAAGGTGTGTGAGGCTCCCCTTTTGTCAAATTTTCAAATTTTTCCTAATTTTCATAAAAATAATCGAGTCATTTTTTTTTTTTTTATTTTTCATAGTGTCAAAGTAAAGAAGGTATACAAAAATATTTGATTTGTGAAGCTCCCCAATCCCCCCCCCCCCTTACTGCTGCTGAAGAATTTTGAAATTTAATCGAGTCATTTTTTTTTTTTTATTTTTCATAGTGTCAAAGTAAAGAAGGTATACAAAAATATTTGATTTGTGAAGCTCCCCAATCCCCCCCCCCCTTACTGCTGCTGAAGAATTTTGAAATTTCTGGGCTCCATTTTGTTGATTTCATACAAAAAAATAAACACTGTAGTGCTATTTTGTTACTATAGGTCTAGTTTGTTATTGTTTCTTCTATCAAAGAATAAGAAAATAAATACATTTTGGAAAGGGGAGCATTTTTTGTTGGGGCTTTGCACAGAATATTTCCTGTTAAGTTGTTACCTACATACATTCAAGGTTAATTGCGATTAACTTCGCACTTGCAACTGTATGGCGTATACGTAACATTTTCAGTTTTTGATAACTTCGCACTGTGGCGTATACGTAACATTTTCAGTTTTGGATAACTTCGCACTGTGGCGTATACGTAACATTTTCAGTTTTTGATACAATTAACTTCGCACTGTGGCGTATACGTAACATTTTCAGTTTTGGATAACTTCGCACTGTGGCGTATACGTAACATTTTCAGTTTTTGATACAATTAACTTCGCACTGTGGCGTATACGTAACATTTTCAGTTTTTGATAACTTCGCACTGTGGCGTATACGTAACATTTTCAGTTTTTGATAACTTCGCACTGTGGCGTATACGTAACATTTTCAGTTTTTTTATACAATTAGAAATTTGATGTAAAAAAAAGAAAAAACATAATATGAACATATATTTGTTATTTTGTTTACAAAATGGACATTTTTAGCAATAAAAACGCATTGTACTGGTTCTTGTACACGTCTTTCGAAATTATATTTGCTTGTTTGTCATACTAATGGAAAAGGGGAGCATTTTCAACTAAATTCTGATGGTATGGGGAGCATTTAAACAATTTTACATATTTTGTACTGTAAAATATCACCCTTAGCAGAAGAAAAACGCATAATACCGCTTCCACAAGTCTTTTAAAGTTTAATTTTATAGTTTGTGATGCTATTGGAAAAGGTAAGAATAGTTTGGGGAAGCTCCAACTTTGCTAATTAGATTTTCGCCAACGACCATACCACGATGAAAATATCGGTTCTCGTCCGATCACCGAAATCAAGCATCGTCGGGCGCGGTTAGTACTTAGATGGGGGACCGCTTGGGAACACCGCGTGTTGTTGGCACGTTCCTTTTTGCCCTGATAAGGTGTGTGAGGCTCCCCTTTTGTCAAATTTTCAAATTTTTCCTAATTTTCATAAAAATAATCGAGTCATTTTTTTTTTTTTTATTTTTCATAGTGTCAAAGTAAAGAAGGTATACAAAAATATTTGATTTGTGAAGCTCCCCAATCCCCCCCCCCCTTACTGCTGCTGAAGAATTTTGAAATTTAATCGAGTCATTTTTTTTTTTTTATTTTTCATAGTGTCAAAGTAAAGAAGGTATACAAAAATATTTGATTTGTGAAGCTCCCCAATCCCCCCCCCCCTTACTGCTGCTGAAGAATTTTGAAATTTCTGGGCTCCATTTTGTTGATTTCATACAAAAAAATAAACACTGTAGTGCTATTTTGTTACTATAGGTCTAGTTTGTTATTGTTTCTTCTATCAAAGAATAAGAAAATAAATACATTTTGGAAAGGGGAGCATTTTTTGTTGGGGCTTTGCACAGAATATTTCCTGTTAAGTTGTTACCTACATACATTCAAGGTTAATTGCGATTAACTTCGCACTTGCAACTGTATGGCGTATACGTAACATTTTCAGTTTTTGATAACTTCGCACTGTGGCGTATACGTAACATTTTCAGTTTTGGATAACTTCGCACTGTGGCGTATACGTAACATTTTCAGTTTTTGATACAATTAACTTCGCACTGTGGCGTATACGTAACATTTTCAGTTTTGGATAACTTCGCACTGTGGCGTATACGTAACATTTTCAGTTTTTGATACAATTAACTTCGCACTGTGGCGTATACGTAACATTTTCAGTTTTTGATAACTTCGCACTGTGGCGTATACGTAACATTTTCAGTTTTTGATAACTTCGCACTGTGGCGTATACGTAACATTTTCAGTTTTTTTTTTATACAATTAGAAATTTGATGTAAAAAAAAAAAGAAAAAACATAATATGAACATATATTTGTTATTTTGTTTACAAAATGGACATTTTTAGCAATAAAAACGCATTGTACTGGTTCTTGTACACGTCTTTCGAAATTATATTTGCTTGTTTGTCATACTAATGGAAAAGGGGAGCATTTTCAACTAAATTCTGATGGTATGGGGAGCATTTAAACAATTTTACATATTTTGTACTGTAAAATATCACCCTTAGCAGAAGAAAAACGCATAATACCGCTTCCACAAGTCTTTTAAAGTTTAATTTTATAGTTTGTGATGCTATTGGAAAAGGTAAGAATAGTTTGGGGAAGCTCCAACTTTGCTAATTAGATTTTCGCCAACGACCATACCACGATGAAAATATCGGTTCTCGTCATCAGTCGTTCAGCAACCGTGGAAGAGTGCAGATCGTTGGCGGCTTTCACAGTGATCATTTAATATAGAGACGCGAGTGTGTAATATAGTTAATTTAACCTACCATTTTCAAGTGGCAAGTTAGCCTAGGTGGTAGAGTGGCAGACGAAGGATCTGAACGGCGTGGGTTCGAGCCCCACTGTGGTCCGGGATTTTTTTTAAATAATTTCTGGGAGAAGGTGACCAGAAACAGAGAACAACAAGAAAGAGAGATGGGAAAGCCAACGGGGACATCGAAAGATGGTCCCCCAACAGCAAAGAAGACAGTTGGAGGAACATCAGGTGATGTGTCATCCGACAGTCAAATAGCGGGGCCATCAGGCCAAGCTCAAAGTGCAAATGTAGCAGGGCAGTCCAAAGCCCAAAAAGCAACAACAACAACAGCAGCAGCAGCAGCAGCAGCAGCAGGACCAGGAAAGCCCAAAGTGGCAACAATAGCAACAACAGCAACGACAACTACAACAACATCGTCATCGGCACGTGCCGAGGTCGGTACCAGCAGCATAGCAACTGCAAAGACATCGAGTCCTATTAAAGGGAAAAAGCCAGGACCGGCATGTGTCGATGAGCAAGATCCTCTAAAGAGAAGGCGCTACATTAGGTACAGACCAAACCTAGTAGTTAAGAAGCGCACCTCTGATATAGAAGCAGCCAAGAAAATAGGAGGGCGCGGGCGTTCAGCCAAGGCTTCGGCTCAGGCCAAAATACAGAGGCAGCTAGATAGCTCCTCTAACGATGATGAGGACAATAGCGAAAGCCACGACAACGAAGAAGGCGACGACGAAGCTGAGACGGATGACAGGCACATCGAAGAGGCTGATGGAGCGATCGCCGCCGACAAGCCAAACGATCAGGACGCCAGGCTAACAGGCGAGGAAAACGCCGCTGACGCAGATGCTGATGACATCTCATATATGTCAGTGGAAGGAGAAGGACGGTACGTCAGTGGCGAGATAGTCGAGCTGTCTGACGAGGAAGAGGACCAGCAAATTGAGGCTTTGACGGAGCAGATCTCTTCGCTCATAGAGCTTGTTGAAGCGCTCAAGAAGAAGCAGGAAGCAAGACGGGAGAAGGAGCGCATAGTTGCTCTTGAGCAGCGCACCCGCCAACAAGCGCTTCAAGAGCAAGCTTCGCAACAACAGCAGCCTCCTCAGGAACAAAAACTACTCCCAGACCAGCAGCAGCCACAGAAGCAGCAGTCAAAGAAGCAGCCACAGAAACAGCTTCAAAAGCCACAACAACCGTCTCAGCAACCACAGCATCAGCCTCAGCAACAGCAAGCAAAACAAAAACAACAACAACAACAACCACAACAGCAACGTCAACAGACACAGAAACAGCAACAGCAGCAGCAACAACAGCAACAGCAACAACCACAACAGCAACAACCGCAGCAGTCACAACAGCAGCAGACCCAACAGCAGCCGATGCAACAGCAGCAGAGACAACAGCAGCAGTCACAACAACAACAGCAACAACAGCAACAGCCACAAGCAAAGAAAGGTAAGGTGCCACCTATTAATACTTATAAAATGCATTTAAAAGACACAATAGAAATATGTAGGTCGGTCATAGGCAACAATTTCATAATTAAGCGGCTTAACGCAGACAGGCATTCCATTCAGTGCTCATCTTTAGAGCACTACAAAAAAGTGAAAGACCTTCTGTCTCAAACTAGAACAGAATACTATAGTTTCACCCCGAAGGAAGACAAGCTTCAAACAGTCCTCCTGAAGGGTATCGAATCCTCTACGGATCCGCAGGCGCTCTTAGCTGAGCTCCGTCAAGTGGCGAGCGACGATCTCGAGTTTATCGGGGTCCGACCGTTCACCACAGTCAAAGCCAGACGGGAGAAACGGAACTTACCATTTTTCCTAGTTCAACTCTCGCCCCAAAGCAAATTGAGTGGTCTAAGGAATATAACAGTCCTGGATTACCAAGTTGTACGATGGGAAAAACTAAATAAGCAGAAAGACATGCTTCAATGCATGAACTGCCAAGGGTTCGGACACGTTGCAGTTAACTGTGGTATGGACCCAGTCTGCGTTAAATGTGGAGATACCCACAAAACAGTGGAGTGTAAACTCGGGCAAGATAGGGTCACAGACATGACCCAGTTAAAATGTGCGCTCTGCCGAGGCTCCGGGCACCCCGCAAACTATCGGGGATGTCCGAAGTTTCAGGAGATAAGGCAAAACAAAGCCCAAAAGAAAACAGTTGAGGTGAGACGCCCTGAAGTACGCCAGAAAACAACTCCCGTTAATCCCGCAATTTCTTACGCCCAAATCGCGTCTGGAAGGGGAAATACGGTACAGCCTCAACCACAGGTAGCCAAACAGGTCCAAGTGCCTACGGCTCCTGTGCCAGAGGCAGATCTGATGCAGGTGTTGCTGACCATTCATGGTCAGTTAACCGACGTGCAAAAACAGATCAGGGAGCAGGCGACTAGGGTGGATTACCTCTACTCTATTCTGCCGGCAACGCGAAATGGTTAAAGGCGCGCTGCCTGAGCGACCCTTTAAGATCCTAGCTGTGAATGTAAATTCGCTGATTAGGACCGAACGTAGAGCAAATCTCTTTCATTTGCTGCAAGACCAAAGTCCTGATGTGTTTATGGCTAGCGAAACTAAGCTTACCCAGAAACACAAATTGACTAATAATAATTACAATATCGTGCGAAGGGATCGGCCCAACTCCTCTCAAGGGGGTGGGGTCGCAATCTTCATTCGAAAGGGCATTAAATTTAAGGTTATATATAATAGTGAAGTGCGAAGATTTGGGCAGCTAGAAGCCTGCATCATTTGCATTCCGCTCCTTCAGGGGAAAAGAATGTACGTGATCGCGGCGTACGCACCCGAAGCACCTCAGCCTGCTAATTTTATCGCAGAACTCGAAAAACTTTTCGAATGCTTAAGACTGCACTTGGATGAAAATTATTATCTAATGGCAGGAGATTTGAACGCCAAACATGAAGATTGGGGAAATCAAATTCAAAATCCGAGAGGGTTCCATTTATTTAATTGGATGGGTCGTCACAGTGTTGAGTGTAGGATCGATCTTTTTGCGACAGATAGACCTTCGTTTCCTAGGAGCGGTGGCTTTCTGGATCTTTTACTGCTTGACTCACGACTTGTTATAACTGACGCAACAAATCAACAGACAAGAAACTGTTTACGAACAATCGAATACGACAGCGATCACTGCGGACTTGCCACCGTAATACAGCTTCCGAGCGAACTTGTGGAATTGGATGAGTATGTGCCTGTGCACTCTTACAATTTCAGTAAGACGCGCTGGCCACGCTTCTCCAACGCCTTGGTAAGAGAAATACGTTCCGAGGACATTTCTCCACCAAATGACAGAAACCTGACGAACCTCGAGATCGACGGGTTTCTGACTCAAATGGATACGACTATAAAACGAACAATGGACAAAACAATCCCAAAATATAAGGAACAAGACCCAAACGGTTTATACAAGAACGCGACAATCGACGCACTACACCGACAAAAAAGTGGACTGCTGACTAGGTTGAAACTTCTTTATAGACGTTTCACGGACACACGTGATCTGGAGATTAGGACATTGAAGTCGTCGATCAAAAACATTAACGTTCTGATTAGACAAAACTATAGATTATCTATTAATTTATATTGGGATAACAGAATTCGGGCTGTTAATTCTAGCGACCCTAGTATGTTTCCCCAAATAAATAAGATATTTAGAAGAAATGATCAAAACGATCTTCCATGTCTTAAACTCCAGAGGACAACAGATAACGAAGACGTACTAACGATTGCGGGAATTGATCCGGAAGGTGCCGTTTTCGATGACAATTTTTATATGATAGAAGATCCTCAGGAAAAGGTAGAAGCTGTAGGGGCTGCTTTCCAGCAAGTGTATAAGGTGAATGCTAGCATTCGTCCGAATCATGACCTGGAGAACAGAGCCTTGCTGCACAATTTCTATCTTGGAAATAACATAACGCAATGGCGATCTGAGAATACTGGTTTCACCGGGTTCAATGACGAAAATTTGGCAAACGCCACCATCGCCGAGCAAAATGGACCCAGTTCATTGTTAATTTCGAAGGTAGAACTTCATTTAATTTTTCAAACATTAAAGAAAAAGAAATCTGCGGGGGTCGATGGTATACCCAACATTGTGTTACGACATCTCCCTGAGGAAGCCATAGACATTTATACCACACTGTTTAACAACGCATTGAATAATGCATATTATCCAGTGAGTTGGAAGACAGCTGTGGTCCATCCTCTCCCCAAAAAGGGAAAGGACAGCTCCAATCCGGCAAATCTTCGGTCGATAAGTCTTCTTCCAAGTATCAGTAAGGTATTCGAAAAGATTCTCAATAGAGCTCTGTTCAAGTGGGCTGAGGACAAGAATATTATTCCAGACAATCAGTTTGGCTTTAAGGCGGGACATGACACTATTCATGCCGCGTCTAAGTTAGTTTCTGATGTTCAATGGAACAAAGCGAAAAATCAATGCACGGGTGCCGTTCTTGTTGATTTAGAGAAGGCTTTCGACACCGTATGGTTAGAGGGTCTTTATCTGAAATTAACTAGATTTGGCATAAGTAAACCACTGTTATATATGCTTCATGACTTGCTCAATGGTAGAAAGTTTGTTGTCAAAAGTGGCAATGTAACTTCTACCACAACATTTGATATTAAAAACGGTCTACAGCAAGGAGCTGTGAACTCGCCGATTCTTTTTAGTATTTACACCAGCGATCTGATAGGTAGTCTCACTCATGCGATTGCGTATGCCGATGACCTTGTAGCGTACAGGACGGGTCCAAAAGTTGAAGTCATCAGAATTCTCTTGCAGCGTGACTTCGACAAGATTCAGCGATATTGTGATGACTGGAAGTTAAAAATTAACTTTCAGAAATCAGAAACTATCCTGTTTAGAACCCCTTTGTCTAGGGCTTCTAGGGATACAAGAAAGAACTGGAGAAATCTAGTGATCGTTGGACCAAGTGGACATCCACTGGCGAGTAAAGATGTAGTAAAGTACCTTGGTATCTGGCTAGATCAGTATCTATATTTCAATCGACATATAGATGCTGCTCTGGCCAGAGCTAGGGGAGCGTTTGCTCTGACAAGACGGTTGTTTTATAGCAGCCGCCTTGAAAACAGAGTGAAGGTGATTTGCTACATGGCCCTCATCCGGCCGATGATTGCCTATGGGTGCCCTGTGTGGTTTAACGTTGCCCCATCTCAAATGGAAAAGATTCGGGTGTTTGAGAGGCAGTGTCTTAGGACCTGTCTTGGATTACACAGAACACCAGAGTCGGAGTACAAACATTATTATGCCAACGAGGTCTTATACAACGGGGCCAATATAAACAGGATAGATAACTTTTTAATAAAGCTGATTCGGGGTCACATTGCAAGAGCGATGACCTCAGCCAATGGACTTATTTTCGGGGCTTATTACCCCAACGACGAATATAGTGAGAGCGTTTGTCTTAACGGTTTCATCCCGCCCGAGACATTCCTCTATTTAGACAGTCGGGGGCTGATACAGGATAGATTGGCGGTTCCGTTAATCTACCACGTCGGCCGTAGAACTGTGGATCGGCGAATCCTGTATGGTCGAGACGTCGGCTCTGGGAACGGAGCAGAGCGTCTGCGGTTCAGTAGAGCTGTGCCCCTTCGGGACAAAAGGGACTTTTGTAAGCAAGTTCAAAAATACTGGTGGTTGGGTGACCACCTTGATATTGACGGTTAGTCATAGTTGTTGCCTTGGCCGACCTGCGTATTTTTAAGTATTAATAGGTTTTTTATTTTATGTAGGACAGTGGTGGCACCAAAAAAATTATAAAAACTGCATTTGCTTGTGGATATGTACATTGGGCGCTAGTACATATGCATATATATTCATTTATGCATATGTGTGGGTGTGTGTGCATTTGCATAAGCTGCTGCGAAAAAAAAAAAAAAAAAAAAAAAAAAAAAAAAAAAAAAAAAAAAAAAAAAAAAAAAAAAAATACGCTGCGGGTGGCTGTTGTAGTTTTAAGTTATTTTAAGTATTTTTAAGTAGTTTAAGTTAATTACGTATATTTACGTATATTTTAGTTTTATTTAGGTTAATTTAGTTTTATTTAGGTAAAGGGTAGTTTTAAGTTTTTATATAAAATAAAACAAATGTCTTGAAAAACGAGTTTTAAAAAAAATTTTCTCGTTTAGTTTTAAGTAATTTTGAATTTTAATTTAAGTAGTTTTTACGCCCAAAGGCATTTTTAATATATAGTTATAGTATAATTTAGAGCGCCCGTATGGGGCCAGTAAGTTAGTTAAGTTATTCTGTAAGCTAGTTTTTAAGGTTTTTGTCTAGCATTTAAGTTAGTTATAAGTTGAATTGAAAATAAAAACATGAATTAAAAAAAAAATAAAAAAAAAAAAAAAAAAAAAAAAATATCGGTTCTCGTCCGATCACCGAAATCAAGCATCGTCGGGCGCGGTTAGTACTTAGATGGGGGACCGCTTGGGAACACCGCGTGTTGTTGGCACGTTCCTTTTTGCCCTGATAAGGTGTGTGAGGCTCCCCTTTTGTCAAATTTTCAAATTTTTCCTAATTTTCATAAAAATAATCGAGTCATTTTTTTTTTTTTTATTTTTCATAGTGTCAAAGTAAAGAAGGTATACAAAAATATTTGATTTGTGAAGCTCCCCAATCCCCCCCCCCCTTACTGCTGCTGAAGAATTTTGAAATTTAATCGAGTCATTTTTTTTTTTTTATTTTTCATAGTGTCAAAGTAAAGAAGGTATACAAAAATATTTGATTTGTGAAGCTCCCCAATCCCCCCCCCCCTTACTGCTGCTGAAGAATTTTGAAATTTCTGGGCTCCATTTTGTTGATTTCATACAAAAAAATAAACACTGTAGTGCTATTTTGTTACTATAGGTCTAGTTTGTTATTGTTTCTTCTATCAAAGAATAAGAAAATAAATACATTTTGGAAAGGGGAGCATTTTTTGTTGGGGCTTTGCACAGAATATTTCCTGTTAAGTTGTTACCTACATACATTCAAGGTTAATTGCGATTAACTTCGCACTTGCAACTGTATGGCGTATACGTAACATTTTCAGTTTTTGATAACTTCGCACTGTGGCGTATACGTAACATTTTCAGTTTTGGATAACTTCGCACTGTGGCGTATACGTAACATTTTCAGTTTTTGATACAATTAACTTCGCACTGTGGCGTATACGTAACATTTTCAGTTTTGGATAACTTCGCACTGTGGCGTATACGTAACATTTTCAGTTTTTGATACAATTAACTTCGCACTGTGGCGTATACGTAACATTTTCAGTTTTTGATAACTTCGCACTGTGGCGTATACGTAACATTTTCAGTTTTTGATAACTTCGCACTGTGGCGTATACGTAACATTTTCAGTTTTTTTATACAATTAGAAATTTGATGTAAAAAAAAGAAAAAACATAATATGAACATATATTTGTTATTTTGTTTACAAAATGGACATTTTTAGCAATAAAAACGCATTGTACTGGTTCTTGTACACGTCTTTCGAAATTATATTTGCTTGTTTGTCATACTAATGGAAAAGGGGAGCATTTTCAACTAAATTCTGATGGTATGGGGAGCATTTAAACAATTTTACATATTTTGTACTGTAAAATATCACCCTTAGCAGAAGAAAAACGCATAATACCGCTTCCACAAGTCTTTTAAAGTTTAATTTTATAGTTTGTGATGCTATTGGAAAAGGTAAGAATAGTTTGGGGAAGCTCCAACTTTGCTAATTAGATTTTCGCCAACGACCATACCACGATGAAAATATCGGTTCTCGTCCGATCACCGAAATCAAGCATCGTCGGGCGCGGTTAGTACTTAGATGGGGGACCGCTTGGGAACACCGCGTGTTGTTGGCACGTTCCTTTTTGCCCTGATAAGGTGTGTGAGGCTCCCCTTTTGTCAAATTTTCAAATTTTTCCTAATTTTCATAAAAATAATCGAGTCATTTTTTTTTTTTTTATTTTTCATAGTGTCAAAGTAAAGAAGGTATACAAAAATATTTGATTTGTGAAGCTCCCCAATCCCCCCCCCCCCCTTACTGCTGCTGAAGAATTTTGAAATTTAATCGAGTCATTTTTTTTTTTTTATTTTTCATAGTGTCAAAGTAAAGAAGGTATACAAAAATATTTGATTTGTGAAGCTCCCCAATCCCCCCCCCCCTTACTGCTGCTGAAGAATTTTGAAATTTCTGGGCTCCATTTTGTTGATTTCATACAAAAAAATAAACACTGTAGTGCTATTTTGTTACTATAGGTCTAGTTTGTTATTGTTTCTTCTATCAAAGAATAAGAAAATAAATACATTTTGGAAAGGGGAGCATTTTTTGTTGGGGCTTTGCACAGAATATTTCCTGTTAAGTTGTTACCTACATACATTCAAGGTTAATTGCGATTAACTTCGCACTTGCAACTGTATGGCGTATACGTAACATTTTCAGTTTTTGATAACTTCGCACTGTGGCGTATACGTAACATTTTCAGTTTTGGATAACTTCGCACTGTGGCGTATACGTAACATTTTCAGTTTTTGATACAATTAACTTCGCACTGTGGCGTATACGTAACATTTTCAGTTTTGGATAACTTCGCACTGTGGCGTATACGTAACATTTTCAGTTTTTGATACAATTAACTTCGCACTGTGGCGTATACGTAACATTTTCAGTTTTTGATAACTTCGCACTGTGGCGTATACGTAACATTTTCAGTTTTTGATAACTTCGCACTGTGGCGTATACGTAACATTTTCAGTTTTTTTATACAATTAGAAATTTGATGTAAAAAAAAGAAAAAACATAATATGAACATATATTTGTTATTTTGTTTACAAAATGGACATTTTTAGCAATAAAAACGCATTGTACTGGTTCTTGTACACGTCTTTCGAAATTATATTTGCTTGTTTGTCATACTAATGGAAAAGGGGAGCATTTTCAACTAAATTCTGATGGTATGGGGAGCATTTAAACAATTTTACATATTTTGTACTGTAAAATATCACCCTTAGCAGAAGAAAAACGCATAATACCGCTTCCACAAGTCTTTTAAAGTTTAATTTTATAGTTTGTGATGCTATTGGAAAAGGTAAGAATAGTTTGGGGAAGCTCCAACTTTGCTAATTAGATTTTCGCCAACGACCATACCACGATGAAAATATCGGTTCTCGTCCGATCACCGAAATCAAGCATCGTCGGGCGCGGTTAGTACTTAGATGGGGGACCGCTTGGGAACACCGCGTGTTGTTGGCACGTTCCTTTTTGCCCTGATAAGGTGTGTGAGGCTCCCCTTTTGTCAAATTTTCAAATTTTTCCTAATTTTCATAAAAATAATCGAGTCATTTTTTTTTTTTTATTTTTCATAGTGTCAAAGTAAAGAAGGTATACAAAAATATTTGATTTGTGAAGCTCCCCAATCCCCCCCCCCCTTACTGCTGCTGAAGAATTTTGAAATTTAATCGAGTCATTTTTTTTTTTTTATTTTTCATAGTGTCAAAGTAAAGAAGGTATACAAAAATATTTGATTTGTGAAGCTCCCCAATCCCCCCCCCCCTTACTGCTGCTGAAGAATTTTGAAATTTCTGGGCTCCATTTTGTTGATTTCATACAAAAAAATAAACACTGTAGTGCTATTTTGTTACTATAGGTCTAGTTTGTTATTGTTTCTTCTATCAAAGAATAAGAAAATAAATACATTTTGGAAAGGGGAGCATTTTTTGTTGGGGCTTTGCACAGAATATTTCCTGTTAAGTTGTTACCTACATACATTCAAGGTTAATTGCGATTAACTTCGCACTTGCAACTGTATGGCGTATACGTAACATTTTCAGTTTTTGATAACTTCGCACTGTGGCGTATACGTAACATTTTCAGTTTTGGATAACTTCGCACTGTGGCGTATACGTAACATTTTCAGTTTTTGATACAATTAACTTCGCACTGTGGCGTATACGTAACATTTTCAGTTTTGGATAACTTCGCACTGTGGCGTATACGTAACATTTTCAGTTTTTGATACAATTAACTTCGCACTGTGGCGTATACGTAACATTTTCAGTTTTTGATAACTTCGCACTGTGGCGTATACGTAACATTTTCAGTTTTTGATAACTTCGCACTGTGGCGTATACGTAACATTTTCAGTTTTTTTATACAATTAGAAATTTGATGTAAAAAAAAGAAAAAACATAATATGAACATATATTTGTTATTTTGTTTACAAAATGGACATTTTTAGCAATAAAAACGCATTGTACTGGTTCTTGTACACGTCTTTCGAAATTATATTTGCTTGTTTGTCATACTAATGGAAAAGGGGAGCATTTTCAACTAAATTCTGATGGTATGGGGAGCATTTAAACAATTTTACATATTTTGTACTGTAAAATATCACCCTTAGCAGAAGAAAAACGCATAATACCGCTTCCACAAGTCTTTTAAAGTTTAATTTTATAGTTTGTGATGCTATTGGAAAAGGTAAGAATAGTTTGGGGAAGCTCCAACTTTGCTAATTAGATTTTCGCCAACGACCATACCACGATGAAAATATCGGTTCTCGTCCGATCACCGAAATCAAGCATCGTCGGGCGCGGTTAGTACTTAGATGGGGGACCGCTTGGGAACACCGCGTGTTGTTGGCACGTTCCTTTTTGCCCTGATAAGGTGTGTGAGGCTCCCCTTTTGTCAAATTTTCAAATTTTTCCTAATTTTCATAAAAATAATCGAGTCATTTTTTTTTTTTTTATTTTTCATAGTGTCAAAGTAAAGAAGGTATACAAAAATATTTGATTTGTGAAGCTCCCCAATCCCCCCCCCCCTTACTGCTGCTGTAGAATTTTGAAATTTCTGGGCTCCATTTTGTTGATTTCATACAAAAAAATAAACACTGTAGTGCTATTTTGTTACTATAGGTCTAGTTTGTTATTGTTTCTTCTATCAAAGAATAAGAAAATAAATACATTTTGGAAAGGGGAGCATTTTTTGTTGGGGCTTTGCACAGAATATTTCCTGTTAAGTTGTTACCTACATACATTCAAGGTTAATTGCGATTAACTTCGCACTTGCAACTGTATGGCGTATACGTAACATTTTCAGTTTTTGATAACTTCGCACTGTGGCGTATACGTAACATTTTCAGTTTTGGATAACTTCGCACTGTGGCGTATACGTAACATTTTCAGTTTTTGATACAATTAACTTCGCACTGTGGCGTATACGTAACATTTTCAGTTTTGGATAACTTCGCACTGTGGCGTATACGTAACATTTTCAGTTTTTGATACAATTAACTTCGCACTGTGGCGTATACGTAACATTTTCAGTTTTTGATAACTTCGCACTGTGGCGTATACGTAACATTTTCAGTTTTTGATAACTTCGCACTGTGGCGTATACGTAACATTTTCAGTTTTTTTATACAATTAGAAATTTGATGTAAAAAAAAGAAAAAACATAATATGAACATATATTTGTTATTTTGTTTACAAAATGGACATTTTTAGCAATAAAAACGCATTGTACTGGTTCTTGTACACGTCTTTCGAAATTATATTTGCTTGTTTGTCATACTAATGGAAAAGGGGAGCATTTTCAACTAAATTCTGATGGTATGGGGAGCATTTAAACAATTTTACATATTTTGTACTGTAAAATATCACCCTTAGCAGAAGAAAAACGCATAATACCGCTTCCACAAGTCTTTTAAAGATTAATTTTATAGTTTGTGATGCTATTGGAAAAGGTAAGAATAGTTTGGGGAAGCTCCAACTTTGCTAATTAGATTTTCGCCAACGACCATACCACGATGAAAATATCGGTTCTCGTCAGTCGTTCAGCAACCGTGGAAGAGTGCACATCGTTGGCGGCTTTCACAGTGTAAATTTCAAGTAGAGACGCGAGTGCGTATAGTAGTAAGTTAGATCTACCAAAACCAAGTGGCAAGTTAGCCTAGGTGGTAGAGGAGCAGATTCCAGAGTGGAAGGTCGTGGGTTCGATTCTCACCCCGGGCAAGGCCTTTTTTTAAATAATTTCTGGCAGGAGGTTTCAAAGAGAAGGAAACAACAGCAGCAACAACAAGAAGAGCAGATGGGAAAACCAACGGGGACATCGAAAGATGGTCCCCCAACAACAAGGAAGACAGTTGGAGGAACATCAGGTGATGTGTCATCCGACAGTCAAATAGCGGGGCCATCAGGCCAAGCTGAAAGAGAAACTGTATCAGGGCAGTCCAAAGCCCAAAAAGCAGTAACAACAGCAGCAGCAGCAGCAGGACCAGTTAAGCCCAAAGTGGCAACAACAACAACAACAGCAACGACAACTACAACAACATCGTCATCGGCACGTGCCGAGGTCGGTACCAGCAGCATAGCAACTGCAAAGACATCGAGTCCTATTAAAGGGAAAAAGCCAGGACCGGCATGTGTCGATGACCAAGATCCATTAAAGAGAAGGCGCTACATTAGGTACAGACCAAACCTAGTTGTTAAGAAGCGTACCTCTGATATAGAAGCAGCCAAGAAAACAGAAGGGCGCGGGCGCTCAGCCAAGGCTTCGGCTCAGGCCAAAATACAGAGGCAGCTAGATAGCTCCTCTAACGATGAAGACAATAGCGAAAGCAATGACAACGAAGAAGGCGACGACGAAGCTGAGACGGATGACAGGCACGTCGAAGAGGCTGATGGAGCGATCGCCGCCGACAAGCCAAACGATCAGGACGCCAGGCTAACAGGCGAAGAAAACGCCGCTGACGCAGATGCTGATAACATCTCATACATGTCAGTAGAAGGAGAAGGACGTTACGTCAGTGGCGAGATAGTCGAGCTGTCTGACGAGGAAGAGGACCAGCAAATCGAGGCGTTAACGGAGCAGATCTCTTCGCTCATAGAGCTGGTTGAAGCGCTCAAGAAGAAGCAGGAGGCAAGACGGGAGAAGGAGCGCATAGTTGCTCTTGAGCAGCGCACCCGCCAACAAGCGCTCCAAGAGCAAGCTTCGCAACAAAAGGAGCCTCCTCAGGAACAAAAACCACTCCCAGACCAGCAGCAGCCTCAGAAGCAGCAGTCGAAGAAGCAGCCACAGAAAAAGCTTCAAAAGCCACAACAACCGTCTCAGCAAACACAGCATCAGCCTCAGCAACAGCAAGCAAAACAAAAACAACAACAACAACAACCACAACAGCAACGACAACAGACACAGAAACAGCAACAGCAGCAGAAACAACAGCAACAGCAACAACCGCAACAGCAACAACCACAGCAGTCACAACAGCAGCAGACCCAACAGCAGCCGATGCAACAGCAGCAGAGACAACAGCAGCAGTCACAACAACAGCAACAACAGCAACAGCCACAAGCAAAGAAAGGTAAGGTGCCACCTATTAATACTTATAAAATGCATTTAAAAGACACAATTGAAATATGTAGGTCGGTCATAGGCAACAATTTCATAATTAAGCGGCTTAACGCAGACAGGCATTCCATTCAGTGCTCATCTTTAGAGCACTACAAAAAAGTGAAAGACCTTCTGTCCCAAACTAGAACAGAATACTATAGTTTCACCCCGAAGGAAGACAAGCTTCAAACAGTCCTCCTGAAGGGTATCGAATCCTCTACGGATCCGCAGGCGCTCTTAGCTGAGCTCCGTCAAGTGGCGAGCGACGATCTCGAGTTTATCGGGGTCAGACCGTTCACCACAGTCAAAGCCAGACGGGAGAAACGGAATTTACCATTTTTCCTGGTTCAACTCTCGCCCCAAAGCAAATTGAGTGGTCTAAGGAATATAACAGTCCTGGATTACCAAGTTGTACGATGGGAAAAACTAAATAAGCAGAAAGACATGCTTCAATGCATGAACTGCCAAGGGTTCGGACACGTTGCAGTTAACTGTGGTATGGACCCAGTCTGTGTTAAATGTGGAGATACCCACAAAACAGTGGAGTGTAAACTCGGGCAAGATAGGGTCACAGATATGACCCAGTTAAAATGTGCGCTCTGCCGAGGCTCCGGGCACCCCGCAAACTATCGGGGATGTCCGAAGTTTCAGGAGATAAGGCAAAACAAAGCCCAAAAGAAAACAGTTGAGGTGAGACGCCCTGAAGTACGCCAAAAATCAACTTCCGTTAATCCCGCAATTTCTTACGCCCAAATCGCGTCTGGAAGGGGAAACACGGTACAGCCTCAACCACAGGTAGCCAAACAGGTCCAAGTGCCTACGGCTCCTGTGCCAGAGGCAGATCTGATGCAGGTGTTGCTGACCATTCATGGTCAGTTAACCGACGTGCAAAAACAGATCAGGGAGCAGGCGGCTAGGGTGGATTACCTCTACTCTATTCTGCCGGCAACGCGAAATGGTTAAAGGCGCGCTGCCTGAGCGACCCTTTAAGATCCTAGCTGTGAATGTAAATTCACTGATTAGGACCGAACGTAGAGCAAATCTCTTTCATTTGCTGCAAGACCATAGTCCTGACGTGTTTATGGCTAGCGAAACTAAGCTTACCCAGAAACACAAATTGACTAATAATAATTACAATATCGTGCGAAGGGATCGGCCTAACTCCTCTCAAGGGGGTGGGGTCGCAATCTTCATACGAAAGGGCATTAAATATAAGGTTATATATAATAGTGAAGTGCGAAGATTTGGGCAGCTAGAAGCCTGCATCATTTGCATTCCGCTCCTTCAGGGGAAAAGAATGTACGTGATCGCGGCGTACGCACCCGAAGCACCTCAGCCTGCTAATTTTATCGCAGAACTCGAAAAACTTTTCGAATGCTTAAGACTGCACTTGGATGAAAATTATTATCTCATGGCAGGAGATTTGAACGCCAAACATGAAGATTGGGGAAATCAAATTCAAAATCCGAGAGGGTACCATTTATTTAATTGGATGGGTCGTCACAGTGTTGAGTGTAGGATCGATCTTTTTGCGACAGATAGACCTTCGTTTCCTAGGAGCGGTGGCTTTCTGGATCTTTTACTGCTTGACTCACGACTTGTTATAACTGACGCAACAAACCAACAGACAAGAAACTGTTTACGAACAATTGAATACGACAGCGATCACTGCGGACTTGCCACCGTAATACAGCTTCCGAGCGAACTTGTGGAATTGGATGAGTATGTGCCTGTGCACTCTTACAATTTCAGTAAGACGCGCTGGCCACGCTTCTCCAACGCCTTGGCAAGAGAAATACGTTCCGATGACATTTCTCCACCAAATGACAGAAACCTGACGAACCTCGAGATCGATGGGTTTCTGACTCAAATGGATACGACTATAAAACGAACAATGGACAAAACAATCCCAAAATATAAGGAACAAGACCCTACTGGTTTATACAAGAACGCGACAATTGACGCACTACACCGACAAAAAAGTGGACTGCTGACTAGGTTGAAACTTCTTTATAGACGTTTCACGGACACACGTGATCTGGAGATTAGGACATTGAAGTCGTCGATCAAAAACATTAACGTTCTGATTAGACAAAACTATAGATTATCTATTAATTTATATTGGGATAACAGAATTCGGGCTGTTAATTCTAGCGACCCTAGTATGTTTCCCCAAATAAATAAGATATTTAGAAGAAATGATCAAAATGATCTTCCATGTCTTAAACTCCAGAGGACAACAGATAACGAAGACGTACTAACGATTGCGGGAATTGATCCGGAAGGTGCCGTTTTCGATGATAATTTTTATATGATAGAAGATCCTCAGGAAAAGGTAGAGGCTGTGGGGGCTGCTTTCCAGCAAGTGTATAAGGTGAATGCTAGCATTCGCCCGAATCATGACCTGGAGAACAGAGCCTTGCTGCACAATTTCTATCTTGGAAATAACATAACGCAATGGCGATCTGAGAATACTGGTTTCACCGGGTTCAATGACGAAAATTTGGCAAACGCCACCATCGCCGAGCGAAATGGACCCAGTTCATTGTTAATTTCGAAGGTAGAACTTCAGTTAATTTTTCAAACATTAAAGAAAAAGAAATCTGCGGGGGTCGATGGTATACCCAACATTGTGTTACGACATCTCCCTGAGGAAGCCATAGACATTTATACCACACTGTTCAACAACGCACTAAATAATGCATATTATCCAGTGAGTTGGAAGACAGCTGTGGTCCATCCTCTCCCCAAAAAGGGAAAGGACAGCTCCAATCCGGCAAATCTTCGGTCGATAAGTCTTCTTCCAAGTATCAGTAAGGTATTCGAAAAGATTCTCAATAGAGCTCTGTTCAAGTGGGCTGAGGACAAGAATATTATTCCAGACAATCAGTTTGGCTTTAAGGCGGGACATGACACTATTCATGCCGCGTCTAAGTTAGTTTCTGATGTTCAATGGAACAAAGCTAAAAATCAATGCACGGGTGCCGTTCTTGTTGATTTAGAGAAGGCTTTCGACACCGTATGGTTAGAGGGTCTTTATCTGAAATTAACCAGATTTGGCATAAGTAAACCACTGTTGTATATGCTTCATGACATGCTCAATGGTAGAAAGTTTGTTGTCAAAAGTGGCAATGTAACTTCCACCACAACTTTTGATATTAAAAACGGTCTACAGCAAGGAGCTGTGAACTCGCCGATTCTTTTTAGTATTTACACCAGCGATCTGATAGGTAGTCTCACTCATGCGATTGCGTATGCCGATGACCTTGTAGCGTACAGGACGGGTCCAAAAGTTGAAGTCATCAGAATTCTCTTGCAGCGTGACTTCGACAAGATCCAGCGATATTGTGATGACTGGAAGTTAAAAATTAACTTTCAGAAATCAGAAACTATCCTGTTTAGAACCCCGTTGTCTAGGGCTTCTAGGGATACAAGAAAGAACTGGAGAAATCTAGTGATCGTTGGACCAAGTGGACATCCACTGGCGAGTAAAGATGTAGTAAAGTACCTTGGTATCTGGCTAGATCAGTATCTATATTTCAATCGACATATAGATGCTGCTCTGGCCAGAGCTAAGGGAGCGTTTGCTCTGACAAGACGGTTGTTTTATAGCAGCCGCCTTGAAAACAGGGTGAAGGTGATTTGCTACATGGCCCTCATCCGGCCGATGATTGCCTATGGGTGCCCTGTGTGGTTTAACGTTGCCCCATCTCAAATGGAAAAGATTCGGGTGTTTGAGAGGCAGTGTCTTAGGACCTGTCTTGGATTACACAGAACACCAGAGTCGGAGTACAAACATTATTATGCCAACGAGGTCTTATACAACGGGGCCAATATAAACAGGATAGATAACTTTTTAATAAAGCTGATTCGGGGTCACATTGCAAGAGCGATGACCTCAGCCAATGGACTTATTTTCGGGGCTTATTACCCCAACGACGAATATAGTGAGAGCGTTTGTCTTAACGGTTTCATCCCGCCCGAGACATTCCTCTATTTAGACAGTCGGGGGCTGATACAGGATAGATTGGCGGTTCCGTTAATCTACCACGTCGGCCGTAGAACTGTGGATCGGCGAATCCTGTATGGTCGAGACGTCGACTCTGGGAACGGAGCAGGGCGTCTGCGGTTCAGTAGAGCTGTGCCCCTTCGGGACAAAAAGGACTGTTATAAGCAATTTCAAACATACTGGTGGTTGGGTGACCACCTAGACATTGATGGTTAGTTAATGTTGTTGCCTTGGCCGACCTACGTATTTTTAAGTATTAATAGGTTTATTTTAGTAGAACAGTGGTGGCACCAAAAAAATATAAAACAAAAAAAAAAAAAAAAAAAAAAATTTCATTGGTTTGTGTGTATGGGCATTTGGCGCTTTTAAATATATATATAAAAATATATATATTTATAAACGTGTGCACATATGCATTGGCTGCTGCGCAAAAAAAAAAAAAAAAAAAAAAAAAAAAAAAAAAAAAAAAAAAAAAAAATGCTGCTGGTGGCTGTTCTAGTTTTAAGTTATTTTAAGTATTTTTAAGTAGTTTTAAGTTAATTACGTATATTTACGTATATTTTAGTTTTATTTAGGTTAATTTAGTTTTATTTAGGTACAGGGTAGTTTTAAGTTTTTAAATAAAAAAAAAAATGTCATGGAAAAACAAGTTTTTTTAAGGAATTTTCTTGTTTAGGTTTAAGTAATATAGATTTTAATTTAATTTACATTTGAATTTACGCCGAAAGGCATTTTTAATATATAGCTATAGTATAATTTAGAGCGCCCGTATGGGGCCAGTAAGTTAGTTAAGTTATTCTGTAAGCTAGTTTTTTAAGATTTTTGTCTAGCATTTAAGTTAGTTATAAGTTAAATTGAAAATAAAAATGAATTTAAAAAAAAAAAAAAAAAAAAAAATATCGGTTCTCGTCCGATCACCGAAATCAAGCATCGTCGGGCGCGGTTAGTACTTAGATGGGGGACCGCTTGGGAACACCGCGTGTTGTTGGCACGTTCCTTTTTGCCCTGATAAGGTGTGTGAGGCTCCCCTTTTGTCAAATTTTCAAATTTTTCCTAATTTTCATAAAAATAATCGAGTCATTTTTTTTTTTTTTATTTTTCATAGTGTCAAAGTAAAGAAGGTATACAAAAATATTTGATTTGTGAAGCTCCCCAATCCCCCCCCCCCCCTTACTGCTGCTGAAGAATTTTGAAATTTAATCGAGTCATTTTTTTTTTTTTATTTTTCATAGTGTCAAAGTAAAGAAGGTATACAAAAATATTTGATTTGTGAAGCTCCCCAATCCCCCCCCCCCTTACTGCTGCTGTAGAATTTTGAAATTTCTGGGCTCCATTTTGTTGATTTCATACAAAAAAATAAACACTGTAGTGCTATTTTGTTACTATAGGTCTAGTTTGTTATTGTTTCTTCTATCAAAGAATAAGAAAATAAATACATTTTGGAAAGGGGAGCATTTTTTGTTGGGGCTTTGCACAGAATATTTCCTGTTAAGTTGTTACCTACATACATTCAAGGTTAATTGCGATTAACTTCGCACTTGCAACTGTATGGCGTATACGTAACATTTTCAGTTTTTGATAACTTCGCACTGTGGCGTATACGTAACATTTTCAGTTTTGGATAACTTCGCACTGTGGCGTATACGTAACATTTTCAGTTTTTGATACAATTAACTTCGCACTGTGGCGTATACGTAACATTTTCAGTTTTTGATACAATTAACTTCGCACTGTGGCGTATACGTAACATTTTCAGTTTTTGATAACTTCGCACTGTGGCGTATACGTAACATTTTCAGTTTTTGATAACTTCGCACTGTGGCGTATACGTAACATTTTCAGTTTTTTTATACAATTAGAAATTTGATGTAAAAAAAAGAAAAAACATAATATGAACATATATTTGTTATTTTGTTTACAAAATGGACATTTTTAGCAATAAAAACGCATTGTACTGGTTCTTGTACACGTCTTTCGAAATTATATTTGCTTGTTTGTCATACTAATGGAAAAGGGGAGCATTTTCAACTAAATTCTGATGGTATGGGGAGCATTTAAACAATTTTACATATTTTGTACTGTAAAATATCACCCTTAGCAGAAGAAAAACGCATAATACCGCTTCCACAAGTCTTTTAAAGTTTAATTTTATAGTTTGTGATGCTATTGGAAAAGGTAAGAATAGTTTGGGGAAGCTCCAACTTTGCTAATTAGATTTTCGCCAACGACCATACCACGATGAAAATATCGGTTCTCGTCCGATCACCGAAATCAAGCATCGTCGGGCGCGGTTAGTACTTAGATGGGGGACCGCTTGGGAACACCGCGTGTTGTTGGCACGTTCCTTTTTGCCCTGATAAGGTGTGTGAGGCTCCCCTTTTGTCAAATTTTCAAATTTTTCCTAATTTTCATAAAAATAATCGAGTCATTTTTTTTTTTTTTATTTTTCATAGTGTCAAAGTAAAGAAGGTATACAAAAATATTTGATTTGTGAAGCTCCCCAATCCCCCCCCCCCCCCCTTACTGCTGCTGAAGAATTTTGAAATTTAATCGAGTCATTTTTTTTTTTTTATTTTTCATAGTGTCAAAGTAAAGAAGGTATACAAAAATATTTGATTTGTGAAGCTCCCCAATCCCCCCCCCCCTTACTGCTGCTGTAGAATTTTGAAATTTCTGGGCTCCATTTTGTTGATTTCATACAAAAAAATAAACACTGTAGTGCTATTTTGTTACTATAGGTCTAGTTTGTTATTGTTTCTTCTATCAAAGAATAAGAAAATAAATACATTTTGGAAAGGGGAGCATTTTTTGTTGGGGCTTTGCACAGAATATTTCCTGTTAAGTTGTTACCTACATACATTCAAGGTTAATTGCGATTAACTTCGCACTTGCAACTGTATGGCGTATACGTAACATTTTCAGTTTTTGATAACTTCGCACTGTGGCGTATACGTAACATTTTCAGTTTTGGATAACTTCGCACTGTGGCGTATACGTAACATTTTCAGTTTTTGATACAATTAACTTCGCACTGTGGCGTATACGTAACATTTTCAGTTTTGGATAACTTCGCACTGTGGCGTATACGTAACATTTTCAGTTTTTGATACAATTAACTTCGCACTGTGGCGTATACGTAACATTTTCAGTTTTTGATAACTTCGCACTGTGGCGTATACGTAACATTTTCAGTTTTTGATAACTTCGCACTGTGGCGTATACGTAACATTTTCAGTTTTTTTATACAATTAGAAATTTGATGTAAAAAAAAGAAAAAACATAATATGAACATATATTTGTTATTTTGTTTACAAAATGGACATTTTTAGCAATAAAAACGCATTGTACTGGTTCTTGTACACGTCTTTCGAAATTATATTTGCTTGTTTGTCATACTAATGGAAAAGGGGAGCATTTTCAACTAAATTCTGATGGTATGGGGAGCATTTAAACAATTTTACATATTTTGTACTGTAAAATATCACCCTTAGCAGAAGAAAAACGCATAATACCGCTTCCACAAGTCTTTTAAAGTTTAATTTTATAGTTTGTGATGCTATTGGAAAAGGTAAGAATAGTTTGGGGAAGCTCCAACTTTGCTAATACCACGATGAAAATATCGGTTCTCGTCCGATCACCGAAATCAAGCATCGTCGGGCGCGGTTAGTACTTAGATGGGGGACCGCTTGGGAACACCGCGTGTTGTTGGCACGTTCCTTTTTGCCCTGATAAGGTGTGTGAGGCTCCCCTTTTGTCAAATTTTCAAATTTTTCCTAATTTTCATAAAAATAATCGAGTCATTTTTTTTTTTTTTATTTTTCATAGTGTCAAAGTAAAGAAGGTATACAAAAATATTTGATTTGTGAAGCTCCCCAATCCCCCCCCCCTTACTGCTGCTGAAGAATTTTGAAATTTAATCGAGTCATTTTTTTTTTTTTATTTTTCATAGTGTCAAAGTAAAGAAGGTATACAAAAATATTTGATTTGTGAAGCTCCCCAATCCCCCCCCCCCTTACTGCTGCTGTAGAATTTTGAAATTTCTGGGCTCCATTTTGTTGATTTCATACAAAAAAATAAACACTGTAGTGCTATTTTGTTACTATAGGTCTAGTTTGTTATTGTTTCTTCTATCAAAGAATAAGAAAATAAATACATTTTGGAAAGGGGAGCATTTTTTGTTGGGGCTTTGCACAGAATATTTCCTGTTAAGTTGTTACCTACATACATTCAAGGTTAATTGCGATTAACTTCGCACTTGCAACTGTATGGCGTATACGTAACATTTTCAGTTTTTGATAACTTCGCACTGTGGCGTATACGTAACATTTTCAGTTTTGGATAACTTCGCACTGTGGCGTATACGTAACATTTTCAGTTTTTGATACAATTAACTTCGCACTGTGGCGTATACGTAACATTTTCAGTTTTGGATAACTTCGCACTGTGGCGTATACGTAACATTTTCAGTTTTTGATACAATTAACTTCGCACTGTGGCGTATACGTAACATTTTCAGTTTTTGATAACTTCGCACTGTGGCGTATACGTAACATTTTCAGTTTTTGATAACTTCGCACTGTGGCGTATACGTAACATTTTCAGTTTTTTTATACAATTAGAAATTTGATGTAAAAAAAAGAAAAAACATAATATGAACATATATTTGTTATTTTGTTTACAAAATGGACATTTTTAGCAATAAAAACGCATTGTACTGGTTCTTGTACACGTCTTTCGAAATTATATTTGCTTGTTTGTCATACTAATGGAAAAGGGGAGCATTTTCAACTAAATTCTGATGGTATGGGGAGCATTTAAACAATTTTACATATTTTGTACTGTAAAATATCACCCTTAGCAGAAGAAAAACGCATAATACCGCTTCCACAAGTCTTTTAAAGTTTAATTTTATAGTTTGTGATGCTATTGGAAAAGGTAAGAATAGTTTGGGGAAGCTCCAACTTTGCTAATTAGATTTTCGCCAACGACCATACCACGATGAAAATATCGGTTCTCGTCCGATCACCGAAATCAAGCATCGTCGGGCGCGGTTAGTACTTAGATGGGGGACCGCTTGGGAACACCGCGTGTTGTTGGCACGTTCCTTTTTGCCCTGATAAGGTGTGTGAGGCTCCCCTTTTGTCAAATTTTCAAATTTTTCCTAATTTTCATAAAAATAATCGAGTCATTTTTTTTTTTTTTATTTTTCATAGTGTCAAAGTAAAGAAGGTATACAAAAATATTTGATTTGTGAAGCTCCCCAATCCCCCCCCCCCCCTTACTGCTGCTGAAGAATTTTGAAATTTAATCGAGTCATTTTTTTTTTTTTATTTTTCATAGTGTCAAAGTAAAGAAGGTATACAAAAATATTTGATTTGTGAAGCTCCCCAATCCCCCCCCCCCTTACTGCTGCTGTAGAATTTTGAAATTTCTGGGCTCCATTTTGTTGATTTCATACAAAAAAATAAACACTGTAGTGCTATTTTGTTACTATAGGTCTAGTTTGTTATTGTTTCTTCTATCAAAGAATAAGAAAATAAATACATTTTGGAAAGGGGAGCATTTTTTGTTGGGGCTTTGCACAGAATATTTCCTGTTAAGTTGTTACCTACATACATTCAAGGTTAATTGCGATTAACTTCGCACTTGCAACTGTATGGCGTATACGTAACATTTTCAGTTTTTGATAACTTCGCACTGTGGCGTATACGTAACATTTTCAGTTTTGGATAACTTCGCACTGTGGCGTATACGTAACATTTTCAGTTTTTGATACAATTAACTTCGCACTGTGGCGTATACGTAACATTTTCAGTTTTGGATAACTTCGCACTGTGGCGTATACGTAACATTTTCAGTTTTTGATACAATTAACTTCGCACTGTGGCGTATACGTAACATTTTCAGTTTTTGATAACTTCGCACTGTGGCGTATACCTAACATTTTCAGTTTTTGATAACTTCGCACTGTGGCGTATACGTAACATTTTCAGTTTTTTTATACAATTAGAAATTTGATGTAAAAAAAAGAAAAAACATAATATGAACATATATTTGTTATTTTGTTTACAAAATGGACATTTTTAGCAATAAAAACGCATTGTACTGGTTCTTGTACACGTCTTTCGAAATTATATTTGCTTGTTTGTCATACTAATGGAAAAGGGGAGCATTTTCAACTAAATTCTGATGGTATGGGGAGCATTTAAACAATTTTACATATTTTGTACTGTAAAATATCACCCTTAGCAGAAGAAAAACGCATAATACCGCTTCCACAAGTCTTTTAAAGTTTAATTTTATAGTTTGTGATGCTATTGGAAAAGGTAAGAATAGTTTGGGGAAGCTCCAACTTTGCTAATTAGATTTTCGCCAACGACCATACCACGATGAAAATATCGGTTCTCGTCCGATCACCGAAATCAAGCATCGTCGGGCGCGGTTAGTACTTAGATGGGGGACCGCTTGGGAACACCGCGTGTTGTTGGCACGTTCCTTTTTGCCCTGATAAGGTGTGTGAGGCTCCCCTTTTGTCAAATTTTCAAATTTTTCCTAATTTTCATAAAAATAATCGAGTCATTTTTTTTTTTTTTATTTTTCATAGTGTCAAAGTAAAGAAGGTATACAAAAATATTTGATTTGTGAAGCTCCCCAATCCCCCCCCCCCTTACTGCTGCTGAAGAATTTTGAAATTTAATCGAGTCATTTTTTTTTTTTTATTTTTCATAGTGTCAAAGTAAAGAAGGTATACAAAAATATTTGATTTGTGAAGCTCCCCAATCCCCCCCCCCCCTTACTGCTGCTGTAGAATTTTGAAATTTCTGGGCTCCATTTTGTTGATTTCATACAAAAAAATAAACACTGTAGTGCTATTTTGTTACTATAGGTCTAGTTTGTTATTGTTTCTTCTATCAAAGAATAAGAAAATAAATACATTTTGGAAAGGGGAGCATTTTTTGTTGGGGCTTTGCACAGAATATTTCCTGTTAAGTTGTTACCTACATACATTCAAGGTTAATTGCGATTAACTTCGCACTTGCAACTGTATGGCGTATACGTAACATTTTCAGTTTTTGATAACTTCGCACTGTGGCGTATACGTAACATTTTCAGTTTTGGATAACTTCGCACTGTGGCGTATACGTAACATTTTCAGTTTTTGATACAATTAACTTCGCACTGTGGCGTATACGTAACATTTTCAGTTTTGGATAACTTCGCACTGTGGCGTATACGTAACATTTTCAGTTTTTGATACAATTAACTTCGCACTGTGGCGTATACGTAACATTTTCAGTTTTTGATAACTTCGCACTGTGGCGTATACGTAACATTTTCAGTTTTTGATAACTTCGCACTGTGGCGTATACGTAACATTTTCAGTTTTTTTATACAATTAGAAATTTGATGTAAAAAAAAGAAAAAACATAATATGAACATATATTTGTTATTTTGTTTACAAAATGGACATTTTTAGCAATAAAAACGCATTGTACTGGTTCTTGTACACGTCTTTCGAAATTATATTTGCTTGTTTGTCATACTAATGGAAAAGGGGAGCATTTTCAACTAAATTCTGATGGTATGGGGAGCATTTAAACAATTTTACATATTTTGTACTGTAAAATATCACCCTTAGCAGAAGAAAAACGCATAATACCGCTTCCACAAGTCTTTTAAAGTTTAATTTTATAGTTTGTGATGCTATTGGAAAAGGTAAGAATAGTTTGGGGAAGCTCCAACTTTGCTAATTAGATTTTCGCCAACGACCATACCACGATGAAAATATCGGTTCTCGTCCGATCACCGAAATCAAGCATCGTCGGGCGCGGTTAGTACTTAGATGGGGGACCGCTTGGGAACACCGCGTGTTGTTGGCACGTTCCTTTTTGCCCTGATAAGGTGTGTGAGGCTCCCCTTTTGTCAAATTTTCAAATTTTTCCTAATTTTCATAAAAATAATCGAGTCATTTTTTTTTTTTTTATTTTTCATAGTGTCAAAGTAAAGAAGGTATACAAAAATATTTGATTTGTGAAGCTCCCCAATCCCCCCCCCCCCCCTTACTGCTGCTGAAGAATTTTGAAATTTAATCGAGTCATTTTTTTTTTTTATTTTTCATAGTGTCAAAGTAAAGAAGGTATACAAAAATATTTGATTTGTGAAGCTCCCCAATCCCCCCCCCCCTTACTGCTGCTGTAGAATTTTGAAATTTCTGGGCTCCATTTTGTTGATTTCATACAAAAAAATAAACACTGTAGTGCTATTTTGTTACTATAGGTCTAGTTTGTTATTGTTTCTTCTATCAAAGAATAAGAAAATAAATACATTTTGGAAAGGGGAGCATTTTTTGTTGGGGCTTTGCACAGAATATTTCCTGTTAAGTTGTTACCTACATACATTCAAGGTTAATTGCGATTAACTTCGCACTTGCAACTGTATGGCGTATACGTAACATTTTCAGTTTTTGATAACTTCGCACTGTGGCGTATACGTAACATTTTCAGTTTTGGATAACTTCGCACTGTGGCGTATACGTAACATTTTCAGTTTTTGATACAATTAACTTCGCACTGTGGCGTATACGTAACATTTTCAGTTTTGGATAACTTCGCACTGTGGCGTATACGTAACATTTTCAGTTTTTGATACAATTAACTTCGCACTGTGGCGTATACGTAACATTTTCAGTTTTTGATAACTTCGCACTGTGGCGTATACGTAACATTTTCAGTTTTTGATAACTTCGCACTGTGGCGTATACGTAACATTTTCAGTTTTTTTATACAATTAGAAATTTGATGTAAAAAAAAGAAAAAACATAATATGAACATATATTTGTTATTTTGTTTACAAAATGGACATTTTTAGCAATAAAAACGCATTGTACTGGTTCTTGTACACGTCTTTCGAAATTATATTTGCTTGTTTGTCATACTAATGGAAAAGGGGAGCATTTTCAACTAAATTCTGATGGTATGGGGAGCATTTAAACAATTTTACATATTTTGTACTGTAAAATATCACCCTTAGCAGAAGAAAAACGCATAATACCGCTTCCACAAGTCTTTTAAAGTTTAATTTTATAGTTTGTGATGCTATTGGAAAAGGTAAGAATAGTTTGGGGAAGCTCCAACTTTGCTAATTAGATTTTCGCCAACGACCATACCACGATGAAAATATCGGTTCTCGTCCGATCACCGAAATCAAGCATCGTCGGGCGCGGTTAGTACTTAGATGGGGGACCGCTTGGGAACACCGCGTGTTGTTGGCACGTTCCTTTTTGCCCTGATAAGGTGTGTGAGGCTCCCCTTTTGTCAAATTTTCAAATTTTTCCTAATTTTCATAAAAATAATCGAGTCATTTTTTTTTTTTTTATTTTTCATAGTGTCAAAGTAAAGAAGGTATACAAAAATATTTGATTTGTGAAGCTCCCCAATCCCCCCCCCCCCCTTACTGCTGCTGAAGAATTTTGAAATTTAATCGAGTCATTTTTTTTTTTTTATTTTTCATAGTGTCAAAGTAAAGAAGGTATACAAAAATATTTGATTTGTGAAGCTCCCCAATCCCCCCCCCCCTTACTGCTGCTGTAGAATTTTGAAATTTCTGGGCTCCATTTTGTTGATTTCATACAAAAAAATAAACACTGTAGTGCTATTTTGTTACTATAGGTCTAGTTTGTTATTGTTTCTTCTATCAAAGAATAAGAAAATAAATACATTTTGGAAAGGGGAGCATTTTTTGTTGGGGCTTTGCACAGAATATTTCCTGTTAAGTTGTTACCTACATACATTCAAGGTTAATTGCGATTAACTTCGCACTTGCAACTGTATGGCGTATACGTAACATTTTCAGTTTTTGATAACTTCGCACTGTGGCGTATACGTAACATTTTCAGTTTTGGATAACTTCGCACTGTGGCGTATACGTAACATTTTCAGTTTTTGATACAATTAACTTCGCACTGTGGCGTATACGTAACATTTTCAGTTTTGGATAACTTCGCACTGTGGCGTATACGTAACATTTTCAGTTTTTGATACAATTAACTTCGCACTGTGGCGTATACGTAACATTTTCAGTTTTTGATAACTTCGCACTGTGGCGTATACGTAACATTTTCAGTTTTTGATAACTTCGCACTGTGGCGTATACGTAACATTTTCAGTTTTTTTATACAATTAGAAATTTGATGTAAAAAAAAGAAAAAACATAATATGAACATATATTTGTTATTTTGTTTACAAAATGGACATTTTTAGCAATAAAAACGCATTGTACTGGTTCTTGTACACGTCTTTCGAAATTATATTTGCTTGTTTGTCATACTAATGGAAAAGGGGAGCATTTTCAACTAAATTCTGATGGTATGGGGAGCATTTAAACAATTTTACATATTTTGTACTGTAAAATATCACCCTTAGCAGAAGAAAAACGCATAATACCGCTTCCACAAGTCTTTTAAAGTTTAATTTTATAGTTTGTGATGCTATTGGAAAAGGTAAGAATAGTTTGGGGAAGCTCCAACTTTGCTAATTAGATTTTCGCCAACGACCATACCACGATGAAAATATCGGTTCTCGTCCGATCACCGAAATCAAGCATCGTCGGGCGCGGTTAGTACTTAGATGGGGGACCGCTTGGGAACACCGCGTGTTGTTGGCACGTTCCTTTTTGCCCTGATAAGGTGTGTGAGGCTCCCCTTTTGTCAAATTTTCAAATTTTTCCTAATTTTCATAAAAATAATCGAGTCATTTTTTTTTTTTTTATTTTTCATAGTGTCAAAGTAAAGAAGGTATACAAAAATATTTGATTTGTGAAGCTCCCCAATCCCCCCCCCCCCTTACTGCTGCTGAAGAATTTTGAAATTTAATCGAGTCATTTTTTTTTTTTTATTTTTCATAGTGTCAAAGTAAAGAAGGTATACAAAAATATTTGATTTGTGAAGCTCCCCAATCCCCCCCCCCCTTACTGCTGCTGAAGAATTTTGAAATTTCTGGGCTCCATTTTGTTGATTTCATACAAAAAAATAAACACTGTAGTGCTATTTTGTTACTATAGGTCTAGTTTGTTATTGTTTCTTCTATCAAAGAATAAGAAAATAAATACATTTTGGAAAGGGGAGCATTTTTTGTTGGGGCTTTGCACAGAATATTTCCTGTTAAGTTGTTACCTACATACATTCAAGGTTAATTGCGATTAACTTCGCACTTGCAACTGTATGGCGTATACGTAACATTTTCAGTTTTTGATAACTTCGCACTGTGGCGTATACGTAACATTTTCAGTTTTGGATAACTTCGCACTGTGGCGTATACGTAACATTTTCAGTTTTTGATACAATTAACTTCGCACTGTGGCGTATACGTAACATTTTCAGTTTTGGATAACTTCGCACTGTGGCGTATACGTAACATTTTCAGTTTTTGATACAATTAACTTCGCACTGTGGCGTATACGTAACATTTTCAGTTTTTGATAACTTCGCACTGTGGCGTATACGTAACATTTTCAGTTTTTGATAACTTCGCACTGTGGCGTATACGTAACATTTTCAGTTTTTTTATACAATTAGAAATTTGATGTAAAAAAAAGAAAAAACATAATATGAACATATATTTGTTATTTTGTTTACAAAATGGACATTTTTAGCAATAAAAACGCATTGTACTGGTTCTTGTACACGTCTTTCGAAATTATATTTGCTTGTTTGTCATACTAATGGAAAAGGGGAGCATTTTCAACTAAATTCTGATGGTATGGGGAGCATTTAAACAATTTTACATATTTTGTACTGTAAAATATCACCCTTAGCAGAAGAAAAACGCATAATACCGCTTCCACAAGTCTTTTAAAGTTTAATTTTATAGTTTGTGATGCTATTGGAAAAGGTAAGAATAGTTTGGGGAAGCTCCAACTTTGCTAATTAGATTTTCGCCAACGACCATACCACGATGAAAATATCGGTTCTCGTCCGATCACCGAAATCAAGCATCGTCGGGCGCGGTTAGTACTTAGATGGGGGACCGCTTGGGAACACCGCGTGTTGTTGGCACGTTCCTTTTTGCCCTGATAAGGTGTGTGAGGCTCCCCTTTTGTCAAATTTTCAAATTTTTCCTAATTTTCATAAAAATAATCGAGTCATTTTTTTTTTTTTTATTTTTCATAGTGTCAAAGTAAAGAAGGTATACAAAAATATTTGATTTGTGAAGCTCCCCAATCCCCCCCCCCCCTTACTGCTGCTGAAGAATTTTGAAATTTAATCGAGTCATTTTTTTTTTTTTATTTTTCATAGTGTCAAAGTAAAGAAGGTATACAAAAATATTTGATTTGTGAAGCTCCCCAATCCCCCCCCCCCTTACTGCTGCTGAAGAATTTTGAAATTTCTGGGCTCCATTTTGTTGATTTCATACAAAAAAATAAACACTGTAGTGCTATTTTGTTACTATAGGTCTAGTTTGTTATTGTTTCTTCTATCAAAGAATAAGAAAATAAATACATTTTGGAAAGGGGAGCATTTTTTGTTGGGGCTTTGCACAGAATATTTCCTGTTAAGTTGTTACCTACATACATTCAAGGTTAATTGCGATTAACTTCGCACTTGCAACTGTATGGCGTATACGTAACATTTTCAGTTTTTGATAACTTCGCACTGTGGCGTATACGTAACATTTTCAGTTTTGGATAACTTCGCACTGTGGCGTATACGTAACATTTTCAGTTTTTGATACAATTAACTTCGCACTGTGGCGTATACGTAACATTTTCAGTTTTGGATAACTTCGCACTGTGGCGTATACGTAACATTTTCAGTTTTTGATACAATTAACTTCGCACTGTGGCGTATACGTAACATTTTCAGTTTTTGATAACTTCGCACTGTGGCGTATACGTAACATTTTCAGTTTTTGATAACTTCGCACTGTGGCGTATACGTAACATTTTCAGTTTTTTTATACAATTAGAAATTTGATGTAAAAAAAAGAAAAAACATAATATGAACATATATTTGTTATTTTTTTTTTTTTTTTTTTTTTTTTTTTTAATTCATGTTTTTATTTTCAATTCAACTTATAACTAACTTAAATGCTAGACAAAAACCTTAAAAACTAGCTTACAGAATAACTTAACTAACTTACTGGCCCCATACGGGCGCTCTAAATTATACTATAACTATATATTAAAAATGCCTTTGGGCGTAAAAACTACTTAAATTAAAATTCAAAATTACTTAAAACTAAACGAGAAAATTTTTTTTAAAACTCGTTTTTCAAGACATTTGTTTTATTTTATATAAAAACTTAAAACTACCCTTTACCTAAATAAAACTAAATTAACCTAAATAAAACTAAAATATACGTAAATATACGTAATTAACTTAAACTACTTAAAAATACTTAAAATAACTTAAAACTACAACAGCCACCCGCAGCGTATTTTTTTTTTTTTTTTTTTTTTTTTTTTTTTTTTTTTTTTTTTTTTTTTTTTTTTTTTTTTTTTTTTTTTTTTTCGCAGCAGCTTATGCAAATGCACACACACCCACACATATGCATAAATGAATATATATGCATATGTACTAGCGCCCAATGTACATATCCACAAGCAAATGCAGTTTTTATAATTTTTTTGGTGCCACCACTGTCCTACATAAAATAAAAAACCTATTAATACTTAAAAATACGCAGGTCGGCCAAGGCAACAACTATGACTAACCGTCAATATCAAGGTGGTCACCCAACCACCAGTATTTTTGAACTTGCTTACAAAAGTCCCTTTTGTCCCGAAGGGGCACAGCTCTACTGAACCGCAGACGCTCTGCTCCGTTCCCAGAGCCGACGTCTCGACCATACAGGATTCGCCGATCCACAGTTCTACGGCCGACGTGGTAGATTAACGGAACCGTCAATCTATCCTGTATCAGCCCCCGACTGTCTAAATAGAGGAATGTCTCGGGCGGGATGAAACCGTTAAGACAAACGCTCTCACTATATTCGTCGTTGGGGTAATAAGCCCCGAAAATAAGTCCATTGGCTGAGGTCATCGCTCTTGCAATGTGACCCCGAATCAGCTTTATTAAAAAGTTATCTATCCTGTTTATATTGGCCCCGTTGTATAAGACCTCGTTGGCATAATAATGTTTGTACTCCGACTCTGGTGTTCTGTGTAATCCAAGACAGGTCCTAAGACACTGCCTCTCAAACACCCGAATCTTTTCCATTTGAGATGGGGCAACGTTAAACCACACAGGGCACCCATAGGCAATCATCGGCCGGATGAGGGCCATGTAGCAAATCACCTTCACTCTGTTTTCAAGGCGGCTGCTATAAAACAACCGTCTTGTCAGAGCAAACGCTCCCCTAGCTCTGGCCAGAGCAGCATCTATATGTCGATTGAAATATAGATACTGATCTAGCCAGATACCAAGGTACTTTACTACATCTTTACTCGCCAGTGGATGTCCACTTGGTCCAACGATCACTAGATTTCTCCAGTTCTTTCTTGTATCCCTAGAAGCCCTAGACAAAGGGGTTCTAAACAGGATAGTTTCTGATTTCTGAAAGTTAATTTTTAACTTCCAGTCATCACAATATCGCTGAATCTTGTCGAAGTCACGCTGCAAGAGAATTCTGATGACTTCAATATTTGTTATTTTGTTTACAAAATGGACATTTTTAGCAATAAAAACGCATTGTACTGGTTCTTGTACACGTCTTTCGAAATTATATTTGCTTGTTTGTCATACTAATGGAAAAGGGGAGCATTTTCAACTAAATTCTGATGGTATGGGGAGCATTTAAACAATTTTACATATTTTGTACTGTAAAATATCACCCTTAGCAGAAGAAAAACGCATAATACCGCTTCCACAAGTCTTTTAAAGTTTAATTTTATAGTTTGTGATGCTATTGGAAAAGGTAAGAATAGTTTGGGGAAGCTCCAACTTTGCTAATTAGATTTTCGCCAACGACCATACCACGATGAAAATATCGGTTCTCGTCATCAGTCGTTCAGCAACCGTGGAAGAGTGCAGATCGTTGGCGGCTTTCACAGTGATCATTTAATATAGAGACGCGAGTGTGTAATATAGTTAATTTAACCTACCATTTTCAAGTGGCAAGTTAGCCTAGGTGGTAGAGTGGCAGACGAAGGATCTGAACGGCGTGGGTTCGAGCCCCACTGTGGTCCGGGATTTTTTTTAAATAATTTCTGGGAGAAGGTGACCAGAAACAGAGAACAACAAGAAAGAGAGATGGGAAAGCCAACGGGGACATCGAAAGATGGTCCCCCAACAGCAAAGAAGACAGTTGGAGGAACATCAGGTGATGTGTCATCCGACAGTCAAATAGCGGGGCCATCAGGCCAAGCTCAAAGTGCAAATGTAGCAGGGCAGTCCAAAGCCCAAAAAGCAACAACAACAACAGCAGCAGCAGCAGCAGCAGCAGCAGGACCAGGAAAGCCCAAAGTGGCAACAATAGCAACAACAGCAACGACAACTACAACAACATCGTCATCGGCACGTGCCGAGGTCGGTACCAGCAGCATAGCAACTGCAAAGACATCGAGTCCTATTAAAGGGAAAAAGCCAGGACCGGCATGTGTCGATGAGCAAGATCCTCTAAAGAGAAGGCGCTACATTAGGTACAGACCAAACCTAGTAGTTAAGAAGCGCACCTCTGATATAGAAGCAGCCAAGAAAATAGGAGGGCGCGGGCGTTCAGCCAAGGCTTCGGCTCAGGCCAAAATACAGAGGCAGCTAGATAGCTCCTCTAACGATGATGAGGACAATAGCGAAAGCCACGACAACGAAGAAGGCGACGACGAAGCTGAGACGGATGACAGGCACATCGAAGAGGCTGATGGAGCGATCGCCGCCGACAAGCCAAACGATCAGGACGCCAGGCTAACAGGCGAGGAAAACGCCGCTGACGCAGATGCTGATGACATCTCATATATGTCAGTGGAAGGAGAAGGACGGTACGTCAGTGGCGAGATAGTCGAGCTGTCTGACGAGGAAGAGGACCAGCAAATTGAGGCTTTGACGGAGCAGATCTCTTCGCTCATAGAGCTTGTTGAAGCGCTCAAGAAGAAGCAGGAAGCAAGACGGGAGAAGGAGCGCATAGTTGCTCTTGAGCAGCGCACCCGCCAACAAGCGCTTCAAGAGCAAGCTTCGCAACAACAGCAGCCTCCTCAGGAACAAAAACTACTCCCAGACCAGCAGCAGCCACAGAAGCAGCAGTCAAAGAAGCAGCCACAGAAACAGCTTCAAAAGCCACAACAACCGTCTCAGCAACCACAGCATCAGCCTCAGCAACAGCAAGCAAAACAAAAACAACAACAACAACAACCACAACAGCAACGTCAACAGACACAGAAACAGCAACAGCAGCAGCAACAACAGCAACAGCAACAACCACAACAGCAACAACCGCAGCAGTCACAACAGCAGCAGACCCAACAGCAGCCGATGCAACAGCAGCAGAGACAACAGCAGCAGTCACAACAACAACAGCAACAACAGCAACAGCCACAAGCAAAGAAAGGTAAGGTGCCACCTATTAATACTTATAAAATGCATTTAAAAGACACAATAGAAATATGTAGGTCGGTCATAGGCAACAATTTCATAATTAAGCGGCTTAACGCAGACAGGCATTCCATTCAGTGCTCATCTTTAGAGCACTACAAAAAAGTGAAAGACCTTCTGTCTCAAACTAGAACAGAATACTATAGTTTCACCCCGAAGGAAGACAAGCTTCAAACAGTCCTCCTGAAGGGTATCGAATCCTCTACGGATCCGCAGGCGCTCTTAGCTGAGCTCCGTCAAGTGGCGAGCGACGATCTCGAGTTTATCGGGGTCCGACCGTTCACCACAGTCAAAGCCAGACGGGAGAAACGGAACTTACCATTTTTCCTAGTTCAACTCTCGCCCCAAAGCAAATTGAGTGGTCTAAGGAATATAACAGTCCTGGATTACCAAGTTGTACGATGGGAAAAACTAAATAAGCAGAAAGACATGCTTCAATGCATGAACTGCCAAGGGTTCGGACACGTTGCAGTTAACTGTGGTATGGACCCAGTCTGCGTTAAATGTGGAGATACCCACAAAACAGTGGAGTGTAAACTCGGGCAAGATAGGGTCACAGACATGACCCAGTTAAAATGTGCGCTCTGCCGAGGCTCCGGGCACCCCGCAAACTATCGGGGATGTCCGAAGTTTCAGGAGATAAGGCAAAACAAAGCCCAAAAGAAAACAGTTGAGGTGAGACGCCCTGAAGTACGCCAGAAAACAACTCCCGTTAATCCCGCAATTTCTTACGCCCAAATCGCGTCTGGAAGGGGAAATACGGTACAGCCTCAACCACAGGTAGCCAAACAGGTCCAAGTGCCTACGGCTCCTGTGCCAGAGGCAGATCTGATGCAGGTGTTGCTGACCATTCATGGTCAGTTAACCGACGTGCAAAAACAGATCAGGGAGCAGGCGACTAGGGTGGATTACCTCTACTCTATTCTGCCGGCAACGCGAAATGGTTAAAGGCGCGCTGCCTGAGCGACCCTTTAAGATCCTAGCTGTGAATGTAAATTCGCTGATTAGGACCGAACGTAGAGCAAATCTCTTTCATTTGCTGCAAGACCAAAGTCCTGATGTGTTTATGGCTAGCGAAACTAAGCTTACCCAGAAACACAAATTGACTAATAATAATTACAATATCGTGCGAAGGGATCGGCCCAACTCCTCTCAAGGGGGTGGGGTCGCAATCTTCATTCGAAAGGGCATTAAATTTAAGGTTATATATAATAGTGAAGTGCGAAGATTTGGGCAGCTAGAAGCCTGCATCATTTGCATTCCGCTCCTTCAGGGGAAAAGAATGTACGTGATCGCGGCGTACGCACCCGAAGCACCTCAGCCTGCTAATTTTATCGCAGAACTCGAAAAACTTTTCGAATGCTTAAGACTGCACTTGGATGAAAATTATTATCTAATGGCAGGAGATTTGAACGCCAAACATGAAGATTGGGGAAATCAAATTCAAAATCCGAGAGGGTACCATTTATTTAATTGGATGGGTCGTCACAGTGTTGAGTGTAGGATCGATCTTTTTGCGACAGATAGACCTTCGTTTCCTAGGAGCGGTGGCTTTCTGGATCTTTTACTGCTTGACTCACGACTTGTTATAACTGACGCAACAAATCAACAGACAAGAAACTGTTTACGAACAATCGAATACGACAGCGATCACTGCGGACTTGCCACCGTAATACAGCTTCCGAGCGAACTTGTGGAATTGGATGAGTATGTGCCTGTGCACTCTTACAATTTCAGTAAGACGCGCTGGCCACGCTTCTCCAACGCCTTGGTAAGAGAAATACGTTCCGAGGACATTTCTCCACCAAATGACAGAAACCTGACGAACCTCGAGATCGACGGGTTTCTGACTCAAATGGATACGACTATAAAACGAACAATGGACAAAACAATCCCAAAATATAAGGAACAAGACCCAAACGGTTTATACAAGAACGCGACAATCGACGCACTACACCGACAAAAAAGTGGACTGCTGACTAGGTTGAAACTTCTTTATAGACGTTTCACGGACACACGTGATCTGGAGATTAGGACATTGAAGTCGTCGATCAAAAACATTAACGTTCTGATTAGACAAAACTATAGATTATCTATTAATTTATATTGGGATAACAGAATTCGGGCTGTTAATTCTAGCGACCCTAGTATGTTTCCCCAAATAAATAAGATATTTAGAAGAAATGATCAAAACGATCTTCCATGTCTTAAACTCCAGAGGACAACAGATAACGAAGACGTACTAACGATTGCGGGAATTGATCCGGAAGGTGCCGTTTTCGATGACAATTTTTATATGATAGAAGATCCTCAGGAAAAGGTAGAAGCTGTAGGGGCTGCTTTCCAGCAAGTGTATAAGGTGAATTCTAGCATTCGTCCGAATCATGACCTGGAGAACAGAGCCTTGCTGCACAATTTCTATCTTGGAAATAACATAACGCAATGGCGATCTGAGAATACTGGTTTCACCGGGTTCAATGACGAAAATTTGGCAAACGCCACCATCGCCGAGCAAAATGGACCCAGTTCATTGTTAATTTCGAAGGTAGAACTTCATTTAATTTTTCAAACATTAAAGAAAAAGAAATCTGCGGGGGTCGATGGTATACCCAACATTGTGTTACGACATCTCCCTGAGGAAGCCATAGACATTTATACCACACTGTTTAACAACGCATTGAATAATGCATATTATCCAGTGAGTTGGAAGACAGCTGTGGTCCATCCTCTCCCCAAAAAGGGAAAGGACAGCTCCAATCCGGCAAATCTTCGGTCGATAAGTCTTCTTCCAAGTATCAGTAAGGTATTCGAAAAGATTCTCAATAGAGCTCTGTTCAAGTGGGCTGAGGACAAGAATATTATTCCAGACAATCAGTTTGGCTTTAAGGCGGGACATGACACTATTCATGCCGCGTCTAAGTTAGTTTCTGATGTTCAATGGAACAAAGCGAAAAATCAATGCACGGGTGCCGTTCTTGTTGATTTAGAGAAGGCTTTCGACACCGTATGGTTAGAGGGTCTTTATCTGAAATTAACTAGATTTGGCATAAGTAAACCACTGTTATATATGCTTCATGACATGCTCAATGGTAGAAAGTTTGTTGTCAAAAGTGGCAATGTAACTTCTACCACAACATTTGATATTAAAAACGGTCTACAGCAAGGAGCTGTGAACTCGCCGATTCTTTTTAGTATTTACACCAGCGATCTGATAGGTAGTCTCACTCATGCGATTGCGTATGCCGATGACCTTGTAGCGTACAGGACGGGTCCAAAAGTTGAAGTCATCAGAATTCTCTTGCAGCGTGACTTCGACAAGATTCAGCGATATTGTGATGACTGGAAGTTAAAAATTAACTTTCAGAAATCAGAAACTATCCTGTTTAGAACCCCTTTGTCTAGGGCTTCTAGGGATACAAGAAAGAACTGGAGAAATCTAGTGATCGTTGGACCAAGTGGACATCCACTGGCGAGTAAAGATGTAGTAAAGTACCTTGGTATCTGGCTAGATCAGTATCTATATTTCAATCGACATATAGATGCTGCTCTGGCCAGAGCTAGGGGAGCGTTTGCTCTGACAAGACGGTTGTTTTATAGCAGCCGCCTTGAAAACAGAGTGAAGGTGATTTGCTACATGGCCCTCATCCGGCCGATGATTGCCTATGGGTGCCCTGTGTGGTTTAACGTTGCCCCATCTCAAATGGAAAAGATTCGGGTGTTTGAGAGGCAGTGTCTTAGGACCTGTCTTGGATTACACAGAACACCAGAGTCGGAGTACAAACATTATTATGCCAACGAGGTCTTATACAACGGGGCCAATATAAACAGGATAGATAACTTTTTAATAAAGCTGATTCGGGGTCACATTGCAAGAGCGATGACCTCAGCCAATGGACTTATTTTCGGGGCTTATTACCCCAACGACGAATATAGTGAGAGCGTTTGTCTTAACGGTTTCATCCCGCCCGAGACATTCCTCTATTTAGACAGTCGGGGGCTGATACAGGATAGATTGGCGGTTCCGTTAATCTACCACGTCGGCCGTAGAACTGTGGATCGGCGAATCCTGTATGGTCGAGACGTCGGCTCTGGGAACGGAGCAGAGCGTCTGCGGTTCAGTAGAGCTGTGCCCCTTCGGGACAAAAGGGACTTTTGTAAGCAAGTTCAAAAATACTGGTGGTTGGGTGACCACCTTGATATTGACGGTTAGTCATAGTTGTTGCCTTGGCCGACCTGCGTATTTTTAAGTATTAATAGGTTTTTTATTTTATGTAGGACAGTGGTGGCACCAAAAAAATTATAAAAACTGCATTTGCTTGTGGATATGTACATTGGGCGCTAGTACATATGCATATATATTCATTTATGCATATGTGTGGGTGTGTGTGCATTTGCATAAGCTGCTGCGAAAAAAAAAAAAAAAAAAAAAAAAAAAAAAAAAAAAAAAAAAAAAAAAAAAAAAAAAAAAAAAAAAAAAAAATACGCTGCGGGTGGCTGTTGTAGTTTTAAGTTATTTTAAGTATTTTTAAGTAGTTTAAGTTAATTACGTATATTTACGTATATTTTAGTTTTATTTAGGTTAATTTAGTTTTATTTAGGTAAAGGGTAGTTTTAAGTTTTTATATAAAATAAAACAAATGTCTTGAAAAACGAGTTTTAAAAAAAATTTTCTCGTTTAGTTTTAAGTAATTTTGAATTTTAATTTAAGTAGTTTTTACGCCCAAAGGCATTTTTAATATATAGTTATAGTATAATTTAGAGCGCCCGTATGGGGCCAGTAAGTTAGTTAAGTTATTCTGTAAGCTAGTTTTTAAGGTTTTTGTCTAGCATTTAAGTTAGTTATAAGTTGAATTGGAAATAAAAACATGAATTAAAAAAAAAAAAAAAAAAAAAATAAAAAAAAAAAAAAAATATCGGTTCTCGTCCGATCACCGAAATCAAGCATCGTCGGGCGCGGTTAGTACTTAGATGGGGGACCGCTTGGGAACACCGCGTGTTGTTGGCACGTTCCTTTTTGCCCTGATAAGGTGTGTGAGGCTCCCCTTTTGTCAAATTTTCAAATTTTTCCTAATTTTCATAAAAATAATCGAGTCATTTTTTTTTTTTTTATTTTTCATAGTGTCAAAGTAAAGAAGGTATACAAAAATATTTGATTTGTGAAGCTCCCCAATCCCCCCCCCCCCTTACTGCTGCTGAAGAATTTTGAAATTTAATCGAGTCATTTTTTTTTTTTTATTTTTCATAGTGTCAAAGTAAAGAAGGTATACAAAAATATTTGATTTGTGAAGCTCCCCAATCCCCCCCCCCCTTACTGCTGCTGTAGAATTTTGAAATTTCTGGGCTCCATTTTGTTGATTTCATACAAAAAAATAAACACTGTAGTGCTATTTTGTTACTATAGGTCTAGTTTGTTATTGTTTCTTCTATCAAAGAATAAGAAAATAAATACATTTTGGAAAGGGGAGCATTTTTTGTTGGGGCTTTGCACAGAATATTTCCTGTTAAGTTGTTACCTACATACATTCAAGGTTAATTGCGATTAACTTCGCACTTGCAACTGTATGGCGTATACGTAACATTTTCAGTTTTTGATAACTTCGCACTGTGGCGTATACGTAACATTTTCAGTTTTGGATAACTTCGCACTGTGGCGTATACGTAACATTTTCAGTTTTTGATACAATTAACTTCGCACTGTGGCGTATACGTAACATTTTCAGTTTTGGATAACTTCGCACTGTGGCGTATACGTAACATTTTCAGTTTTTGATACAATTAACTTCGCACTGTGGCGTATACGTAACATTTTCAGTTTTTGATAACTTCGCACTGTGGCGTATACGTAACATTTTCAGTTTTTGATAACTTCGCACTGTGGCGTATACGTAACATTTTCAGTTTTTTTATACAATTAGAAATTTGATGTAAAAAAAAGAAAAAACATAATATGAACATATATTTGTTATTTTGTTTACAAAATGGACATTTTTAGCAATAAAAACGCATTGTACTGGTTCTTGTACACGTCTTTCGAAATTATATTTGCTTGTTTGTCATACTAATGGAAAAGGGGAGCATTTTCAACTAAATTCTGATGGTATGGGGAGCATTTAAACAATTTTACATATTTTGTACTGTAAAATATCACCCTTAGCAGAAGAAAAACGCATAATACCGCTTCCACAAGTCTTTTAAAGTTTAATTTTATAGTTTGTGATGCTATTGGAAAAGGTAAGAATAGTTTGGGGAAGCTCCAACTTTGCTAATTAGATTTTCGCCAACGACCATACCACGATGAAAATATCGGTTCTCGTCAGTCGTTCAGCAACCGTGGAAGAGTGCACATCGTTGGCGGCTTTCACAGTGTAAATTTCAAGTAGAGACGTGAGTGCGTATAGTAGTGAGTTAGATCTACCAAAACCAAGTGGCAAGTTAGCCTAGGTGGTAGAGGAGCAGATTCCAGAGTGGAAGGTCGTGGGTTCGATTCTCACCCCGGGCAAGGCCTTTTTTTAAATAATTTCTGGCAGGAGGTTTCAAAGAGAAGGAAACAACAGCAGCAACAACAAGAAGAGCAGATGGGAAAACCAACGGGGACATCGAAAGATGGTCCCCCAACAACAAGGAAGACAGTTGGAGGAACATCAGGTGATGTGTCATCCGACAGTCAAATAGCGGGGCCATCAGGCCAAGCTGAAAGAGAAACTGTATCAGGGCAGTCCAAAGCCCAAAAAGCAGTAACAACAGCAGCAGCAGCAGCAGGACCAGTTAAGCCCAAAGTGGCAACAACAACAACAACAGCAACGACAACTACAACAACATCGTCATCGGCACGTGCCGAGGTCGGTACCAGCAGCATAGCAACTGCAAAGACATCGAGTCCTATTAAAGGGAAAAAGCCAGGACCGGCATGTGTCGATGACCAAGATCCATTAAAGAGAAGGCGCTACATTAGGTACAGACCAAACCTAGTTGTTAAGAAGCGTACCTCTGATATAGAAGCAGCCAAGAAAACAGAAGGGCGCGGGCGCTCAGCCAAGGCTTCGGCTCAGGCCAAAATACAGAGGCAGCTAGATAGCTCCTCTAACGATGAAGACAATAGCGAAAGCAATGACAACCAAGAAGGCGACGACGAAGCTGAGACGGATGACAGGCACGTCGAAGAGGCTGATGGAGCGATCGCCGCCGACAAGCCAAACGATCAGGACGCCAGGCTAACAGGCGAAGAAAACGCCGCTGACGCAGATGCTGATAACATCTCATACATGTCAGTAGAAGGAGAAGGACGTTACGTCAGTGGCGAGATAGTCGAGCTGTCTGACGAGGAAGAGGACCAGCAAATCGAGGCGTTAACGGAGCAGATCTCTTCGCTCATAGAGCTGGTTGAAGCGCTCAAGAAGAAGCAGGAGGCAAGACGGGAGAAGGAGCGCATAGTTGCTCTTGAGCAGCGCACCCGCCAACAAGCGCTCCAAGAGCAAGCTTCGCAACAAAAGGAGCCTCCTCAGGAACAAAAACCACTCCCAGACCAGCAGCAGCCTCAGAAGCAGCAGTCGAAGAAGCAGCCACAGAAACAGCTTCAAAAGCCACAACAACCGTCTCAGCAACCACAGCATCAGCCTCAGCAACAGCAAGCAAAACAAAAACAACAACAACAACAACCACAACAGCAACGTCAACAGACACAGAAACAGCAACAGCAGCAGCAACAACAGCAACAGCAACAACCACAACAGCAACAAACGCAGCAGTCACAACAGCAGCAGACCCAACAGCAGCCGATGCAACAGCAGCAGAGACAACAGCAGCAGTCACAACAACAACAGCAACAACAGCAACAGCCACAAGCAAAGAAAGGTAAGGTGCCACCTATTAATACTTATAAAATGCATTTAAAAGACACAATAGAAATATGTAGGTCGGTCATAGGCAACAATTTCATAATTAAGCGGCTTAACGCAGACAGGCATTCCATTCAGTGCTCATCTTTAGAGCACTACAAAAAAGTGAAAGACCTTCTGTCTCAAACTAGAACAGAATACTATAGTTTCACCCCGAAGGAAGACAAGCTTCAAACAGTCCTCCTGAAGGGTATCGAATCCTCTACGGATCCGCAGGCGCTCTTAGCTGAGCTCCGTCAATTGGCGAGCGACGATCTCGAGTTTATCGGGGTCCGACCGTTCACCACAGTCAAAGCCAGACGGGAGAAACGGAACTTACCATTTTTCCTAGTTCAACTCTCGCCCCAAAGCAAATTGAGTGGTCTAAGGAATATAACAGTCCTGGATTACCAAGTTGTACGATGGGAAAAACTAAATAAGCAGAAAGACATGCTTCAATGCATGAACTGCCAAGGGTTCGGACACGTTGCAGTTAACTGTGGTATGGACCCAGTCTGCGTTAAATGTGGAGATACCCACAAAACAGTGGAGTGTAAACTCGGGCAAGATAGGGTCACGGACATGACCCAGTTAAAATGTGCGCTCTGCCGAGGCTCCGGGCACCCCGCAAACTATCGGGGATGTCCGAAGTTTCAGGAGATAAGGCAAAACAAAGCCCAAAAGAAAACAGTTGAGGTGAGACGCCCTGAAGTACGCCAGAAAACAACTCCCGTTAATCCCGCAATTTCTTACGCCCAAATCGCGTCTGGAAAGGGAAATACGGTACAGCCTCAACCACAGGTAGCCAAACAGGTCCAAGTGCCTACGGCTCCTGTGCCAGAGGCAGATCTGATGCAGGTGTTGCTGACCATTCATGGTCAGTTAACCGACGTGCAAAAACAGATCAGGGAGCAGGCGGCTAGGGTGGATTACCTCTACTCTATTCTGCCGGCAACGCGAAATGGTTAAAGGCGCGCTGCCTGAGCGACCCTTTAAGATCCTAGCTGTGAATGTAAATTCGCTGATTAGGACCGAACGTAGAGCAAATCTCTTTCATTTGCTGCAAGACCAAAGTCCTGATGTGTTTATGGCTAGCGAAACTAAGCTTACCCAGAAACACAAATTGACTAATAATAATTACAATATCGTGCGAAGGGATCGGCCCAACTCCTCTCAAGGGGGTGGGGTCGCAATCTTCATTCGAAAGGGCATTAAATTTAAGGTTATATATAATAGTGAAGTGCGAAGATTTGGGCAGCTAGAAGCCTGCATCATTTGCATTCCGCTCCTTCAGGGGAAAAGAATATACGTGATCGCGGCGTACGCACCCGAAGCACCTCAGCCTGCTAATTTTATCGCAGAACTCGAAAAACTTTTCGAATGCTTAAGACTGCACTTGGATGAAAATTATTATCTCATGGCAGGAGATTTGAACGCCAAACATGAAGATTGGGGAAATCAAATTCAAAATCCGAGAGGGTACCATTTATTTAATTGGATGGGTCGTCGCAGTGTTGAGTGTAGGATCGATCTTTTTGCGACAGATAGACCTTCGTTTCCTAGGAGCGGTGGCTTTCTGGATCTTTTACTGCTTGACTCACGACTTGTTATAACTGACGCAACAAACCAACAGACAAGAAACTGCTTACGAACAATTGAATACGACAGCGATCACTGCGGACTTGCCACCGTAATACAGCTTCCGAGCGAACTTGTGGAATTGGATGAGTATGTGCCTGTGCACTCTTACAATTTCAGTAAGACGCGCTGGCCACGCTTCTCCAGTGCCTTGGCTAGAGAAATACGTTCCGATGACATTTCTCCACCAAATGACAGAAACCTGACGAACCTCGAGATCGATGGGTTTCTGACTCAAATGGATACGACTATAAAACGAACAATGGACAAAACAATCCCAAAATATAAGGAACAAGACCCTACTGGTTTATACAAGAACGCGACAATCGACGCACTACACCGACAAAAAAGTGGACTGCTGACTAGGTTGAAACTTCTTTATAGACGTTTCACGGACACACGTGATCTGGAGATTAGGACATTGAAGTCGTCGATCAAAAACATTAACATTCTGATTAGACAAAACTATAGATTATCTATTAATTTATATTGGGATAACAGAATTCGGGCTGTTAATTCTAGCGACCCTAGTATGTTTCCCCAAATAAATAAGATATTTAGAAGAAATGATCAAAACGATCTTCCATGTCTTAAACTCCAGAGGACAACAGATAACGAAGACGTACTAACGATTGCGGGAATTGATCCGGAAGGTGCCGTTTTCGATGACAATTTTTATATGATAGAAGATCCTCAGGAAAAGGTAGAAGCTGTGGGGGCTGCTTTCCAGCAAGTGTATAAGGTGAATGCTAGCATTCGCCCGAATCATGACCTGGAGAACAGAGCCTTGCTGCACAATTTCTATCTTGGAAATAACATAACGCAATGGCGATCTGAGAATACTGGTTTCACCGGGTTCAATGACGAAAATTTGGCAAACGCCACCATCGCCGAGCGAAATGGACCCAGTTCATTGTTAATTTCGAAGGTAGAACTTCAGTTAATTTTTCAAACATTAAAGAAAAAGAAATCTGCGGGGGTCGATGGTATACCCAACATTGTGTTACGACATCTCCCTGAGGAAGCCATAGACATTTATACCACACTGTTCAACAACGCACTAAATAATGCATATTATCCAGTGAGTTGGAAGACAGCTGTGGTCCATCCTCTCCCCAAAAAGGGAAAGGACAGCTCCAATCCGGCAAATCTTCGGTCGATAAGTCTTCTTCCAAGTATCAGTAAGGTATTCGAAAAGATTCTCAATAGAGCTCTGTTCAAGTGGGCTGAGGACAAGAATATTATTCCAGACAATCAGTTTGGCTTTAAGGCGGGACATGATACTATTCATGCCGCGTCTAAGTTAGTTTCTGATGTTCAATGGAACAAAGCTAAAAATCAATGCACGGGTGCCGTTCTTGTTGATTTAGAGAAGGCTTTCGACACCGTATGGTTAGAGGGTCTTTATCTGAAATTAACCAGATTTGGCATAAGTAAACCACTGTTGTATATGCTTCATGACATGCTCAATGGTAGAAAGTTTGTTGTCAAAAGTGGCAATGTAACTTCCACCACAACTTTTGATATTAAAAACGGTCTACAGCAAGGAGCTGTGAACTCGCCGATTCTTTTTAGTATTTACACCAGCGATCTGATAGGTAGTCTCACTCATGCGATTGCGTATGCCGATGACCTTGTAGCGTACAGGACGGGTCCAAAAGTTGAAGTCATCAGAATTCTCTTGCAGCGTGACTTCGACAAGATCCAGCGATATTGTGATGACTGGAAGTTAAAAATTAACTTTCAGAAATCAGAAACTATCCTGTTTAGAACCCCGTTGTCTAGGGCTTCTAGGGATACAAGAAAGAACTGGAGAAATCTAGTGATCGTTGGACCAAGTGGACATCCACTGGCGAGTAAAGATGTAGTAAAGTACCTTGGTATCTGGCTAGATCAGTATCTATATTTCAATCGACATATAGATGCTGCTCTGGCCAGAGCTAGGGGAGCGTTTGCTCTGACAAGACGGTTGTTTTATAGCAGCCGCCTTGAAAACAGAGTGAAGGTGATTTGCTACATGGCCCTCATCCGGCCGATGATTGCCTATGGGTGCCCTGTGTGGTTTAACGTTGCCCCATCTCAAATGGAAAAGATTCGGGTGTTTGAGAGGCAGTGTCTTAGGACCTGTCTTGGATTACACAGAACACCAGAGTCGGAGTACAAACATTATTATGCCAACGAGGTCTTATACAACGGGGCCAATATAAACAGGATAGATAACTTTTTAATAAAGCTGATTCGGGGTCACATTGCAAGAGCGATGACCTCAGCCAATGGACTTATTTTCGGGGCTTATTACCTCAACGACGAATATAGTGAGAGCGTTTGTCTTAACGGTTTCATCCCGCCCGAGACATTCCTCTATTTAGACAGTCGGGGGCTGATACAGGATAGATTGGCGGTTCCGTTAATCTACCACGTCGGCCGTAGAACTGTGGATCGGCGAATCCTGTATGGTCGAGACGTCGACTCTGGGAACGGAGCAGGGCGTCTGCGGTTCAGTAGAGCTGTGCCCCTTCGGGACAAAAAGGACTGTTATAAGCAATTTCAAACATACTGGTGGTTGGGTGACCACCTAGACATTGATGGTTAGTTAATGTTGTTGCCTTGGCCGACCTACGTATTTTTAAGTATTAATAGGTTTATTTTAGTAGAACAGTGGTGGCACCAAAAAAAATATAAAACAAAAAAAAAATGGCATTGGTTTGTGTGTATGGGCATTTGGCGCTTTTAAATATATATATAAAAATATATATATTTATAAACGTGTGCACATATGCATTGGCTGCTGCGCAAAAAAAAAAAAAAAAAAAAAAAAAAAAAAAAAAAAAAAAAAAAAAAAAAAAAAATGCTGCTGGTGGCTGTTCTAGTTTTAAGTTATTTTAAGTATTTTTAAGTAGTTTTAAGTTAATTACGTATATTTACGTATATTTTAGTTTTATTTAGGTTAATTTAGTTTTATTTAGGTACAAGGTAGTTTTAAGTTTTTAAATAAAAAAAAAAAATGTCATGGAAAAACAAGTTTTTTTAAGGAATTTTCTTGTTTAGGTTTAAGTAATATAGATTTTAATTTAATTTACATTTGAATTTACGCCGAAAGGCATTTTAATATATAGCTATAGTATAATTTAGAGCGCCCGTATGGGGCCAGTAAGTTAGTTAAGTTATTCTGTAAGCTAGTTTTTAAGATTTTTGTCTAGCATTTAAGTTAGTTATAAGTTAAATTGAAAATAAAAATGAATTTAAAAAAAAAAAAAAAAAAAAAAAAAAAAAAAAAAAAATATCGGTTCTCGTCCGATCACCGAAATCAAGCATCGTCGGGCGCGGTTAGTACTTAGATGGGGGACCGCTTGGGAACACCGCGTGTTGTTGGCACGTTCCTTTTTGCCCTGATAAGGTGTGTGAGGCTCCCCTTTTGTCAAATTTTCAAATTTTTCCTAATTTTCATAAAAATAATCGAGTCATTTTTTTTTTTTTTATTTTTCATAGTGTCAAAGTAAAGAAGGTATACAAAAATATTTGATTTGTGAAGCTCCCCAATCCCCCCCCCCCCTTACTGCTGCTGAAGAATTTTGAAATTTAATCGAGTCATTTTTTTTTTTTATTTTTCATAGTGTCAAAGTAAAGAAGGTATACAAAAATATTTGATTTGTGAAGCTCCCCAATCCCCCCCCCCCTTACTGCTGCTGTAGAATTTTGAAATTTCTGGGCTCCATTTTGTTGATTTCATACAAAAAAATAAACACTGTAGTGCTATTTTGTTACTATAGGTCTAGTTTGTTATTGTTTCTTCTATCAAAGAATAAGAAAATAAATACATTTTGGAAAGGGGAGCATTTTTTGTTGGGGCTTTGCACAGAATATTTCCTGTTAAGTTGTTACCTACATACATTCAAGGTTAATTGCGATTAACTTCGCACTTGCAACTGTATGGCGTATACGTAACATTTTCAGTTTTTGATAACTTCGCACTGTGGCGTATACGTAACATTTTCAGTTTTGGATAACTTCGCACTGTGGCGTATACGTAACATTTTCAGTTTTTGATACAATTAACTTCGCACTGTGGCGTATACGTAACATTTTCAGTTTTGGATAACTTCGCACTGTGGCGTATACGTAACATTTTCAGTTTTTGATACAATTAACTTCGCACTGTGGCGTATACGTAACATTTTCAGTTTTTGATAACTTCGCACTGTGGCGTATACGTAACATTTTCAGTTTTTGATAACTTCGCACTGTGGCGTATACGTAACATTTTCAGTTTTTTTATACAATTAGAAATTTGATGTAAAAAAAAGAAAAAACATAATATGAACATATATTTGTTATTTTGTTTACAAAATGGACATTTTTAGCAATAAAAACGCATTGTACTGGTTCTTGTACACGTCTTTCGAAATTATATTTGCTTGTTTGTCATACTAATGGAAAAGGGGAGCATTTTCAACTAAATTCTGATGGTATGGGGAGCATTTAAACAATTTTACATATTTTGTACTGTAAAATATCACCCTTAGCAGAAGAAAAACGCATAATACCGCTTCCACAAGTCTTTTAAAGTTTAATTTTATAGTTTGTGATGCTATTGGAAAAGGTAAGAATAGTTTGGGGAAGCTCCAACTTTGCTAATTAGATTTTCGCCAACGACCATACCACGATGAAAATATCGGTTCTCGTCAGTCGTTCAGCAACCGTGGAAGAGTGCACATCGTTGGCGGCTTTCACAGTGTAAATTTCAAGTAGAGACGCGAGTGCGTATAGTAGTAAGTTAGATCTACCAAAACCAAGTGGCAAGTTAGCCTAGGTGGTAGAGGAGCAGATTCCAGAGTGGAAGGTCGTGGGTTCGATTCTCACCCCGGGCAAGGCCTTTTTTTAAATAATTTCTGGCAGGAGGTTTCAAAGAGAAGAAAACAACAGCAGCAACAACAAGAAGAGCAGATGGGAAAACCAACGGGGACATCGAAAGATGGTCCCCCAACAACAAGGAAGACAGTTGGAGGAACATCAGGTGATGTGTCATCCGACAGTCAAGTAGCGGGGTCATCAGGCCAAGCACTAAGAGCAACGGTAGCAGGGCAGTCCAAAGCCCAAAAACCAATAACAACAGCAGCAGCAGCAGCAGGACCAGTAAAGCCCAAAGTGGCAATAACAACAACAACAGCAACGACAACTACAACAACATCGTCATCGGCACGTGCCGAGGTCGGAACAAGCAGCATGGCAACTGCAAAAACATCAAGCCCTATTAAAGGGAAAAGTCCAGGAGCGGCATGTGTCGAAGAACCAGACCCACTGAAGAGAAGGCGCTATATCAGATATAGGCCAAATCTGGTTGTTAAGAAGCGCACCTCAGATATAGAGGCAGCGCAGAAAATAGGAGGGCGCGGACGCTCAGCCAAGGCCTCGGCTCAGGCAAAAATACAGAGGCAGCTGGATAGCTCCTCCAACGACGATGACGACAACGAAAACAACGACAAAAACGTAGAAGGCGACGATGAAGCTGAGGCGGATGACAGGCACGTCGAAGAGGCTGACGGAGTGATCGCCGCCGTCAATCCAAATGTTAAGGACGCCAGTCTAACCGGCGAAGAAAACGCCGCTGACGATAATGCTGATGACATCTCCTATATGTCTGTGGAAGGAGAAGGACATTACGTCAGTGGCGAGGTAGTTGAGCTGTCCGACGAAGAAGAGGACCAGCAAATCGAGGCTTTAACGGAGCAGATCTCTTCGCTCATAGAGCTTGTTGAAGCGCTCAAGAAGAAGCAGGAGGCAAGACGGGAGAAGGAGCGTATAGCTGCTCTTGAACAGCGCACCCGCCAACAAGCGCTCCAAGAGCAAGCTTCGCAACAACAGCAGCCTCCTCAGGAACAAAAACCACTCCCAGACCAGCAGCAGCCTCAGAAGCAGCAGTCAAAGAAGCAGCCACAGAAACAGCTTCAAAAGCCACAACAACCGTCTCAGCAACCACAGCATCAGCCTCAGCAACAGCAAGCAAAACAAAAACAACAACAACAACAACCACAACAGCAACGTCAACAGACACAGAAACAGCAACAGCAGCAGCAACAACAGCAACAGCAACAACCACAACAGCAACAACCGCAGCAGTCACAACAGCAGCAGACCCAACAGCAGCCGATGCAACAGCAGCAGAGACAACAGCAGCAGTCACAACAACAACAGCAACAACAGCAACAGCCACAAGCAAAGAAAGGTAAGGTGCCACCTATTAATACTTATAAAATGCATTTAAAAGACACAATTGAAATATGTAGGTCGGTCATAGGCAACAATTTCATAATTAAGCGGCTTAACGCAGACAGGCATTCCATTCAGTGCTCATCTTTAGAGCACTACAAAAAAGTGAAAGACCTTCTGTCTCAAACTAGAACAGAATATTATAGTTTCACCCCGAAGGAAGACAAGCTTCAAACAGTCCTCCTGAAGGGTATCGAATCCTCTACGGATCCGCAGGCGCTCTTAGCTGAGCTCCGTCAAGTGGCGAGCGACGATCTCGAGTTTATCGGGGTCCGACCGTTCACCACAGTCAAAGCCAGACGGGAGAAACGGAATTTACCATTCTTCCTGGTTCAACTCTCGCCCCAAAGCAAATTGAGTGGTCTAAGGAATATAACAGTCCTGGATTACCAAGTTGTACGATGGGAAAAACTAAATAAGCAGAAAGACATGCTTCAATGCATGAACTGCCAAGGGTTCGGACACGTTGCAGTTAACTGTGGTATGGACCCAGTCTGCGTTAAATGTGGAGATACCCACAAAACAGTGGAGTGTAAACTCGGGCAAGATAGGGTCACAGACATGACCCAGTTAAAATGTGCGCTCTGCCGAGGCTCCGGGCACCCCGCAAACTATCGGGGATGTCCGAAGTTTCAGGAGATAAGGCAAAACAAAGCCCAAAAGAAAACAGTTGAGGTGAGACGCCCTGAAGTACGCCAGAAAACAACTCCCGTTAATCCCGCAATTTCTTACGCCCAAATCGCGTCTGGAAAGGGAAACACGGTACAGCCTCAACCACAGGTAGCCAAACAGGTCCAAGTGCCTACGGCTCCTGTGCCAGAGGCAGATCTGATGCAGGTGTTGCTGACCATTCATGGTCAGTTAACCGACGTGCAAAAACAGATCAGGGAGCAGGCAGCTAGGGTGGATTACCTCTACTCTATTCTGCCGGCAACGCGAAATGGTTAAAGGCGCGCTGCCTGAGCGACCCTTTAAGATCCTAGCTGTGAATGTAAATTCGCTGATTAGGACCGAACGTAGAGCAAATCTCTTTCATTTGCTGCAAGACCAAAGTCCTGATGTGTTTATGGCTAGCGAAACTAAGCTAAATCAGAAACACAAACTGACTAATAATAATTACAATATCGTGCGAAGGGATCGGCCTAACTCCTCTCAAGGGGGTGGGGTCGCAATCTTCATACGAAAGGGCATTAAATTTAAGGTTATATATAATAGTGAAGTGCGAAGATTTGGGCAGTTAGAAGCCTGCGTCATTTGCATTCCGCTCCTTCAGGGGAAAAGAATGTACGTGATCGCAGCGTACGCACCTGAAGCACCTCAGCCTGCTAATTTTATCGCAGAACTCGAAAAACTTTTCGAATGCTTAAGACTGCACTTGGATGAAAATTATTATCTAATGGCAGGAGATTTGAACGCCAAACATGAAGATTGGGGAAATCAAATTCAAAATCCGAGAGGGTACCATTTATTTAATTGGATGGGTCGTCACAGTGTTGAGTGTAGGATCGATCTTTTTGCGACAGATAGACCTTCGTTTCCTAGGAGCGGTGGCTTTCTGGATCTTTTACTGCTTGACTCACGACTTGTTATAACTGACGCAACAAATCAACAGACAAGAAACTGTTTACGAACAATCGAATACGACAGCGATCACTGCGGACTTGCCACCGTAATACAGCTTCCGAGCGAACTTGTGGAATTGGATGAGTATGTGCCTGTGCACTCTTACAATTTCAGTAAGACGCGCTGGCCACGCTTCTCCAACGCCTTGGCAAGAGAAATACGTTCCGAGGACATTTCTCCACCAAATGACAGAAACCTGACGAACCTCGAGATCGACGGGTTTCTGACTCAAATGGATACGACTATAAAACGAACAATGGACAAAACAATCCCAAAATATAAGGAACAAGACCCAAACGGTTTATACAAGAACGCGACAATCGACGCACTACACCGACAAAAAAGTGGACTGCTGACTAGGTTGAAACTTCTTTATAGACGTTTCACGGACACACGTGATCTGGAGATTAGGACATTGAAGTCGTCGATCAAAAACATTAACGTTCTGATTAGACAAAACTATAGATTATCTATTAATTTATATTGGGATAACAGAATTCGGGCTGTTAATTCTAGCGACCCTAGTATGTTTCCCCAAATAAATAAGATATTTAGAAGAAATGATCAAAACGATCTTCCATGTCTTAAACTCCAGAGGACAACAGATAACGAAGACGTACTAACGATTGCGGGAATTGATCCGGAAGGTGCCGTTTTCGATGACAATTTTTATATGATAGAAGATCCTCAGGAAAAGGTAGAAGCTGTAGGGGCTGCTTTCCAGCAAGTGTATAAGGTAAATGCTAGCATTCGTCCGAATCATGACCTGGAGAACAGAGCCTTGCTGCACAATTTCTATCTTGGAAATAACATAACGCAATGGCGATCTGAGAATACTGGTTTCACCGGGTTCAATGACGAAAATTTGGCAAACGCCACCATCGCCGAGCAAAATGGACCCAGTTCATTGTTAATTTCGAAGGTAGAACTTCATTTAATTTTTCAAACATTAAAGAAAAAAAAATCTGCGGGGGTCGATGGTATACCCAACATTGTGTTACGACATCTCCCTGAGGAAGCCATAGACATTTATACCACACTGTTTAACAACGCATTGAATAATGCATATTATCCAGTGAGTTGGAAGACAGCTGTGGTCCATCCTCTCCCCAAAAAGGGAAAGGACAGCTCCAATCCGGCAAATCTTCGGTCGATAAGTCTTCTTCCAAGTATCAGTAAGGTATTCGAAAAGATTCTCAATAGAGCTCTGTTCAAGTGGACTGAGGACAAGAATATTATTCCAGACAATCAGTTTGGCTTTAAGGCGGGACATGACACTATTCATGCCGCGTCTAAGTTAGTTTCTGATGTTCAATGGAACAAAGCGAAAAATCAATGCACGGGTGCCGTTCTTGTTGATTTAGAGAAGGCTTTCGACACCGTATGGTTAGAGGGTCTTTATCTGAAATTAACTAGATTTGGCATAAGTAAACCACTGTTGTATATGCTTCATGACATGCTCAATGGTAGAAAGTTTGTTGTCAAAAGTGGCAATGTAACTTCTACCACAACATTTGATATTAAAAACGGTCTACAGCAAGGAGCTGTGAACTCGCCGATTCTTTTTAGTATTTACACCAGCGATCTGATAGGTAGTCTCACTCATGCGATTGCGTATGCCGATGACCTTGTAGCGTACAGGACGGGTCCAAAAGTTGAAGTCATCAGAATTCTCTTGCAGCGTGACTTCGACAAGATTCAGCGATATTGTGATGACTGGAAGTTAAAAATTAACTTTCAGAAATCAGAAACTATCCTGTTTAGAACCCCTTTGTCTAGGGCTTCTAGGGATACAAGAAAGAACTGGAGAAATCTAGTGATCGTTGGACCAAGTGGACATCCACTGGCGAGTAAAGATGTAGTAAAGTACCTTGGTATCTGGCTAGATCAGTATCTATATTTCAATCGACATATAGATGCTGCTCTGGCCAGAGCTAGGGGAGCGTTTGCTCTGACAAGACGGTTGTTTTATAGCAGCCGCCTTGAAAACAGAGTGAAGGTGATTTGCTACATGGCCCTCATCCGGCCGATGATTGCCTATGGGTGCCCTGTGTGGTTTAACGTTGCCCCATCTCAAATGGAAAAGATTCGGGTGTTTGAGAGGCAGTGTCTTAGGACCTGTCTTGGATTACACAGAACACCAGAGTCGGAGTACAAACATTATTATGCCAACGAGGTCTTATACAACGGGGCCAATATAAACAGGATAGATAACTTTTTAATAAAGCTGATTCGGGGTCACATTGCAAGAGCGATGACCTCAGCCAATGGACTTATTTTCGGGGCTTATTACCCCAATGAAGAATATAGTGAGAGCGTTTGTCTTAACGGTTTCATCCCGCCCGAGACATTCCTCTATTTAGACAGTCGGGGGCTGATACAGGATAGATTGGCGGTTCCGTTAATCTACCACGTCGGCCGTAGAACTGTGGATCGGCGAATCCTGTATGGTCGAGACGTCGGCTCTGGGAACGGAGCAGAGCGTCTGCGGTTCAGTAGAGCTGTGCCCCTTCGGGACAAAAGGGACTTTTGTAAGCAAGTTCAAAAATACTGGTGGTTGGGTGACCACCTTGATATTGATGGTTAGTCGAAGTTGTTGCCTTGGCTGACCTACGTATTTATAAGGTATAACTAGGTAGATTAAGTAGGACAGTGACGGTGGCACCAAAAAAAAGATAAAAAATCCAAAAAATTGCTGTCTGTTGTCTGTGGATATGTGCTTGAGCGCATACATATGTATATGTGTTAATGTATGGATATGTATGGCGTGTGTGCATGTGCGTAGGCTGATGACAAAAAAAAAAAAAAAAAAAAAAAAAAAAAAAAAAAAAAAAAAAAAAAAAAACGCTGCTGGTGGCTGTTCTAGTTTTAAGTTATTTTAAGTATTTTTAAGTAGTTTTAAGTTAATTACGTATATTTACGTATATTTTAGTTTTATTTAGGTTAATTTAGTTTTATTTAGGTACAGGGTAGTTTTAAGTTTTTAAATAAAAAATGTCATGGAAAAACAAGTTTTTTTAAGGAATTTTCTTGTTTAGGTTTAAGTAATATAGATTTTAATTTAATTTACATTTGAATTTACGCCGAAAGGCATTTTTAATATATAGCTATAGTATAATTTAGAGCGCCCGTATGGGGCCAGTAAGTTAGTTAAGTTATTCTGTAAGCTAGTTTTTAAGATTTTTGTCTAGCATTTAAGTTAGTTATAAGTTAAATGGAAAATAAAAATGAATTTAAAAAAAAAAAAAAAAAAAAAAAATATCGGTTCTCGTCCGATCACCGAAATCAAGCATCGTCGGGCGCGGTTAGTACTTAGATGGGGGACCGCTTGGGAACACCGCGTGTTGTTGGCACGTTCCTTTTTGCCCTGATAAGGTGTGTGAGGCTCCCCTTTTGTCAAATTTTCAAATTTTTCCTAATTTTCATAAAAATAATCGAGTCATTTTTTTTTTTTTTATTTTTCATAGTGTCAAAGTAAAGAAGGTATACAAAAATATTTGATTTGTGAAGCTCCCCAATCCCCCCCCCCCCCCTTACTGCTGCTGAAGAATTTTGAAATTTAATCGAGTCATTTTTTTTTTTTTATTTTTCATAGTGTCAAAGTAAAGAAGGTATACAAAAATATTTGATTTGTGAAGCTCCCCAATCCCCCCCCCCTTACTGCTGCTGTAGAATTTTGAAATTTCTGGGCTCCATTTTGTTGATTTCATACAAAAAAATAAACACTGTAGTGCTATTTTGTTACTATAGGTCTAGTTTGTTATTGTTTCTTCTATCAAAGAATAAGAAAATAAATACATTTTGGAAAGGGGAGCATTTTTTGTTGGGGCTTTGCACAGAATATTTCCTGTTAAGTTGTTACCTACATACATTCAAGGTTAATTGCGATTAACTTCGCACTTGCAACTGTATGGCGTATACGTAACATTTTCAGTTTTTGATAACTTCGCACTGTGGCGTATACGTAACATTTTCAGTTTTGGATAACTTCGCACTGTGGCGTATACGTAACATTTTCAGTTTTTGATACAATTAACTTCGCACTGTGGCGTATACGTAACATTTTCAGTTTTGGATAACTTCGCACTGTGGCGTATACGTAACATTTTCAGTTTTTGATACAATTAACTTCGCACTGTGGCGTATACGTAACATTTTCAGTTTTTGATAACTTCGCACTGTGGCGTATACGTAACATTTTCAGTTTTTGATAACTTCGCACTGTGGCGTATACGTAACATTTTCAGTTTTTTTATACAATTAGAAATTTGATGTAAAAAAAAGAAAAAACATAATATGAACATATATTTGTTATTTTGTTTACAAAATGGACATTTTTAGCAATAAAAACGCATTGTACTGGTTCTTGTACACGTCTTTCGAAATTATATTTGCTTGTTTGTCATACTAATGGAAAAGGGGAGCATTTTCAACTAAATTCTGATGGTATGGGGAGCATTTAAACAATTTTACATATTTTGTACTGTAAAATATCACCCTTAGCAGAAGAAAAACGCATAATACCGCTTCCACAAGTCTTTTAAAGTTTAATTTTATAGTTTGTGATGCTATTGGAAAAGGTAAGAATAGTTTGGGGAAGCTCCAACTTTGCTAATTAGATTTTCGCCAACGACCATACCACGATGAAAATATCGGTTCTCGTCCGATCACCGAAATCAAGCATCGTCGGGCGCGGTTAGTACTTAGATGGGGGACCGCTTGGGAACACCGCGTGTTGTTGGCACGTTCCTTTTTGCCCTGATAAGGTGTGTGAGGCTCCCCTTTTGTCAAATTTTCAAATTTTTCCTAATTTTCATAAAAATAATCGAGTCATTTTTTTTTTTTTTATTTTTCATAGTGTCAAAGTAAAGAAGGTATACAAAAATATTTGATTTGTGAAGCTCCCCAATCCCCCCCCCCCCTTACTGCTGCTGAAGAATTTTGAAATTTAATCGAGTCATTTTTTTTTTTTTATTTTTCATAGTGTCAAAGTAAAGAAGGTATACAAAAATATTTGATTTGTGAAGCTCCCCAATCCCCCCCCCCCTTACTGCTGCTGAAGAATTTTGAAATTTCTGGGCTCCATTTTGTTGATTTCATACAAAAAAATAAACACTAGTGCTATTTTGTTACTATAGGTCTAGTTTGTTATTGTTTCTTCTATCAAAGAATAAGAAAATAAATACATTTTGGAAAGGGGAGCATTTTTTGTTGGGGCTTTGCACAGAATATTTCCTGTTAAGTTGTTACCTACATACATTCAAGGTTAATTGCGATTAACTTCGCACTTGCAACTGTATGGCGTATACGTAACATTTTCAGTTTTTGATAACTTCGCACTGTGGCGTATACGTAACATTTTCAGTTTTGGATAACTTCGCACTGTGGCGTATACGTAACATTTTCAGTTTTTGATACAATTAACTTCGCACTGTGGCGTATACGTAACATTTTCAGTTTTGGATAACTTCGCACTGTGGCGTATACGTAACATTTTCAGTTTTTGATACAATTAACTTCGCACTGTGGCGTATACGTAACATTTTCAGTTTTTGATAACTTCGCACTGTGGCGTATACGTAACATTTTCAGTTTTTGATAACTTCGCACTGTGGCGTATACGTAACATTTTCAGTTTTTTTATACAATTAGAAATTTGATGTAAAAAAAAGAAAAAACATAATATGAACATATATTTGTTATTTTGTTTACAAAATGGACATTTTTAGCAATAAAAACGCATTGTACTGGTTCTTGTACACGTCTTTCGAAATTATATTTGCTTGTTTGTCATACTAATGGAAAAGGGGAGCATTTTCAACTAAATTCTGATGGTATGGGGAGCATTTAAACAATTTTACATATTTTGTACTGTAAAATATCACCCTTAGCAGAAGAAAAACGCATAATACCGCTTCCACAAGTCTTTTAAAGTTTAATTTTATAGTTTGTGATGCTATTGGAAAAGGTAAGAATAGTTTGGGGAAGCTCCAACTTTGCTAATTAGATTTTCGCCAACGACCATACCACGATGAAAATATCGGTTCTCGTCAGTCGTTCAGCAACCGTGGAAGTGTGCACATCGTTGGCGGCTTTCACAGTGATCATTTAATATAGAGACGCGAGTGTGTAATATAGTTAATTTAACCTACCATTTTCAAGTGGCAAGTTAGCCTAGGTGGTAGAGTGGCAGACGAAGGATCTGAACGGCGTGGGTTCGAGCCCCACTGTGGTCCGGGATTTTTTTTAAATAATTTCTGGGAGAAGGTGACCAGAAACAGAGAACAACAAGAAAGAGAGATGGGAAAGCCAACGGGGACATCGAAAGATGGTCCCCCAACAGCAAAGAAGACAGTTGGAACATCAGGTGATGTGTCATCCGACAGTCAAATAGCGGGGCCATCAGGCCAAGCTCAAAGTGCAAATGTAGCAGGGCAGTCCAAAGCCCAAAAAGCAACAACAACAACAGCAGCAGCAGCAGCAGCAGCAGCAGCAGCAGCAGGACCAGGAAAGCCCAAAGTGGCAACAATAGCAACAACAGCAACGACAACTACAACAACATCGTCATCGGCACGTGCCGAGGTCGGTACCAGCAGCATAGCAACTGCAAAGACATCGAGTCCTATTAAAGGGAAAAAGCCAGGACCGGCATGTGTCGATGAGCAAGATCCTCTAAAGAGAAGGCGCTACATTAGGTACAGACCAAACCTAGTAGTTAAGAAGCGCACCTCTGATATAGAAGCAGCCAAGAAAATAGGAGGGCGCGGGCGTTCAGCCAAGGCTTCGGCTCAGGCCAAAATACAGAGGCAGCTAGATAGCTCCTCTAACGATGATGAGGACAATAGCGAAAGCCACGACAACGAAGAAGGCGACGACGAAGCTGAGACGGATGACAGGCACATCGAAGAGGCTGATGGAGCGATCGCCGCCGACAAGCCAAACGATCAGGACGCCAGGCTAACAGGCGAGGAAAACGCCGCTGACGCAGATGCTGATGACATCTCATATATGTCAGTGGAAGGAGAAGGACGGTACGTCAGTGGCGAGATAGTCGAGCTGTCTGACGAGGAAGAGGACCAGCAAATTGAGGCTTTGACGGAGCAGATCTCTTCGCTCATAGAGCTTGTTGAAGCGCTCAAGAAGAAGCAGGAAGCAAGACGGGAGAAGGAGCGCATAGTTGCTCTTGAGCAGCGCACCCGCCAACAAGCGCTCCAAGAGCAAGCTTCGCAACAACAGCAGCCTCCTCAGGAACAAAAACTACTCCCAGACCAGCAGCAGCCACAGAAGCAGCAGTCAAAGAAGCAGCCACAGAAACAGCTTCAAAAGCCACAACAACCGTCTCAGCAACCACAGCATCAGCCTCAGCAACAGCAAGCAAAACAAAAACAACAACAACAACAACCACAACAGCAACGTCAACAGACACAGAAACAGCAACAGCAGCAGCAACAACAGCAACAGCAACAACCACAACAGCAACAACCGCAGCAGTCACAACAGCAGCAGACCCAACAGCAGCCGATGCAACAGCAGCAGAGACAACAGCAGCAGTCACAACAACAACAGCAACAACAGCAACAGCCACAAGCAAAGAAAGGTAAGGTGCCACCTATTAATACTTATAAAATGCATTTAAAAGACACAATAGAAATATGTAGGTCGGTCATAGGCAACAATTTCATAATTAAGCGGCTTAACGCAGACAGGCATTCCATTCAGTGCTCATCTTTAGAGCACTACAAAAAAGTGAAAGACCTTCTGTCTCAAACTAGAACAGAATACTATAGTTTCACCCCGAAGGAAGACAAGCTTCAAACAGTCCTCCTGAAGGGTATCGAATCCTCTACGGATCCGCAGGCGCTCTTAGCTGAGCTCCGTCAAGTGGCGAGCGACGATCTCGAGTTTATCGGGGTCCGACCGTTCACCACAGTCAAAGCCAGACGGGAGAAACGGAACTTACCATTTTTCCTAGTTCAACTCTCGCCCCAAAGCAAATTGAGTGGTCTAAGGAATATAACAGTCCTGGATTACCAAGTTGTACGATGGGAAAAACTAAATAAGCAGAAAGACATGCTTCAATGCATGAACTGCCAAGGGTTCGGACACGTTGCAGTTAACTGTGGTATGGACCCAGTCTGCGTTAAATGTGGAGATACCCACAAAACAGTGGAGTGTAAACTCGGGCAAGATAGGGTCACAGACATGACCCAGTTAAAATGTGCGCTCTGCCGAGGCTCCGGGCACCCCGCAAACTATCGGGGATGTCCGAAGTTTCAGGAGATAAGGCAAAACAAAGCCCAAAAGAAAACAGTTGAGGTGAGACGCCCTGAAGTACGCCAGAAAACAACTCCCGTTAATCCCGCAATTTCTTACGCCCAAATCGCGTCTGGAAGGGGAAATACGGTACAGCCTCAACCACAGGTAGCCAAACAGGTCCAAGTGCCTACGGCTCCTGTGCCAGAGGCAGATCTGATGCAGGTGTTGCTGACCATTCATGGTCAGTTAACCGACGTGCAAAAACAGATCAGGGAGCAGGCGACTAGGGTGGATTACCTCTACTCTATTCTGCCGGCAACGCGAAATGGTTAAAGGCGCGCTGCCTGAGCGACCCTTTAAGATCCTAGCTGTGAATGTAAATTCGCTGATTAGGACCGAACGTAGAGCAAATCTCTTTCATTTGCTGCAAGACCAAAGTCCTGATGTGTTTATGGCTAGCGAAACTAAGCTTACCCAGAAACACAAATTGACTAATAATAATTACAATATCGTGCGAAGGGATCGGCCCAACTCCTCTCAAGGGGGTGGGGTCGCAATCTTCATTCGAAAGGGCATTAAATTTAAGGTTATATATAATAGTGAAGTGCGAAGATTTGGGCAGCTAGAAGCCTGCATCATTTGCATTCCGCTCCTTCAGGGGAAAAGAATGTACGTGATCGCGGCGTACGCACCCGAAGCACCTCAGCCTGCTAATTTTATCGCAGAACTCGAAAAACTTTTCGAATGCTTAAGACTGCACTTGGATGAAAATTATTATCTAATGGCAGGAGATTTGAACGCCAAACATGAAGATTGGGGAAATCAAATTCAAAATCCGAGAGGGTACCATTTATTTAATTGGATGGGTCGTCACAGTGTTGAGTGTAGGATCGATCTTTTTGCGACAGATAGACCTTCGTTTCCTAGGAGCGGTGGCTTTCTGGATCTTTTACTGCTTGACTCACGACTTGTTATAACTGACGCAACAAATCAACAGACAAGAAACTGTTTACGAACAATCGAATACGACAGCGATCACTGCGGACTTGCCACCGTAATACAGCTTCCGAGCGAACTTGTGGAATTGGATGAGTATGTGCCTGTGCACTCTTACAATTTCAGTAAGACGCGCTGGCCACGCTTCTCCAACGCCTTGGTAAGAGAAATACGTTCCGAGGACATTTCTCCACCAAATGACAGAAACCTGACGAACCTCGAGATCGACGGGTTTCTGACTCAAATGGATACGACTATAAAACGAACAATGGACAAAACAATCCCAAAATATAAGGAACAAGACCCAAACGGTTTATACAAGAACGCGACAATCGACGCACTACACCGACAAAAAAGTGGACTGCTGACTAGGTTGAAACTTCTTTATAGACGTTTCACGGACACACGTGATCTGGAGATTAGGACATTGAAGTCGTCGATCAAAAACATTAACGTTCTGATTAGACAAAACTATAGATTATCTATTAATTTATATTGGGATAACAGAATTCGGGCTGTTAATTCTAGCGACCCTAGTATGTTTCCCCAAATAAATAAGATATTTAGAAGAAATGATCAAAACGATCTTCCATGTCTTAAACTCCAGAGGACAACAGATAACGAAGACGTACTAACGATTGCGGGAATTGATCCGGAAGGTGCCGTTTTCGATGACAATTTTTATATGATAGAAGATCCTCAGGAAAAGGTAGAAGCTGTAGGGGCTGCTTTCCAGCAAGTGTATAAGGTGAATGCTAGCATTCGTCCGAATCATGACCTGGAGAACAGAGCCTTGCTGCACAATTTCTATCTTGGAAATAACATAACGCAATGGCGATCTGAGAATACTGGTTTCACCGGGTTCAATGACGAAAATTTGGCAAACGCCACCATCGCCGAGCAAAATGGACCCAGTTCATTGTTAATTTCGAAGGTAGAACTTCATTTAATTTTTCAAACATTAAAGAAAAAGAAATCTGCGGGGGTCGATGGTATACCCAACATTGTGTTACGACATCTCCCTGAGGAAGCCATAGACATTTATACCACACTGTTTAACAACGCATTGAATAATGCATATTATCCAGTGAGTTGGAAGACAGCTGTGGTCCATCCTCTCCCCAAAAAGGGAAAGGACAGCTCCAATCCGGCAAATCTTCGGTCGATAAGTCTTCTTCCAAGTATCAGTAAGGTATTCGAAAAGATTCTCAATAGAGCTCTGTTCAAGTGGGCTGAGGACAAGAATATTATTCCAGACAATCAGTTTGGCTTTAAGGCGGGACATGACACTATTCATGCCGCGTCTAAGTTAGTTTCTGATGTTCAATGGAACAAAGCGAAAAATCAATGCACGGGTGCCGTTCTTGTTGATTTAGAGAAGGCTTTCGACACCGTATGGTTAGAGGGTCTTTATCTGAAATTAACTAGATTTGGCATAAGTAAACCACTGTTATATATGCTTCATGACATGCTCAATGGTAGAAAGTTTGTTGTCAAAAGTGGCAATGTAACTTCTACCACAACATTTGATATTAAAAACGGTCTACAGTAAGGAGCTGTGAACTCGCCGATTCTTTTTAGTATTTACACCAGCGATCTGATAGGTAGTCTCACTCATGCGATTGCGTATGCCGATGACCTTGTAGCGTACAGGACGGGTCCAAAAGTTGAAGTCATCAGAATTCTCTTGCAGCGTGACTTCGACAAGATTCAGCGATATTGTGATGACTGGAAGTTAAAAATTAACTTTCAGAAATCAGAAACTATCCTGTTTAGAACCCCTTTGTCTAGGGCTTCTAGGGATACAAGAAAGAACTGGAGAAATCTAGTGATCGTTGGACCAAGTGGACATCCACTGGCGAGTAAAGATGTAGTAAAGTACCTTGGTATCTGGCTAGATCAGTATCTATATTTCAATCGACATATAGATGCTGCTCTGGCCAGAGCTAGGGGAGCGTTTGCTCTGACAAGACGGTTGTTTTATAGCAGCCGCCTTGAAAACAGAGTGAAGGTGATTTGCTACATGGCCCTCATCCGGCCGATGATTGCCTATGGGTGCCCTGTGTGGTTTAACGTTGCCCCATCTCAAATGGAAAAGATTCGGGTGTTTGAGAGGCAGTGTCTTAGGACCTGTCTTGGATTACACAGAACACCAGAGTCGGAGTACAAACATTATTATGCCAACGAGGTCTTATACAACGGGGCCAATATAAACAGGATAGATAACTTTTTAATAAAGCTGATTCGGGGTCACATTGCAAGAGCGATGACCTCAGCCAATGGACTTATTTTCGGGGCTTATTACCCCAACGACGAATATAGTGAGAGCGTTTGTCTTAACGGTTTCATCCCGCCCGAGACATTCCTCTATTTAGACAGTCGGGGGCTGATACAGGATAGATTGGCGGTTCCGTTAATCTACCACGTCGGCCGTAGAACTGTGGATCGGCGAATCCTGTATGGTCGAGACGTCGGCTCTGGGAACGGAGCAGAGCGTCTGCGGTTCAGTAGAGCTGTGCCCCTTCGGGACAAAAGGGACTTTTGTAAGCAAGTTCAAAAATACTGGTGGTTGGGTGACCACCTTGATATTGACGGTTAGTCATAGTTGTTGCCTTGGCCGACCTGCGTATTTTTAAGTATTAATAGTATTAATGTGGTGGCACCAAAAAAATTATAAAAACTGCATTTGCTTGTGGATATGTACATTGGGCGCTAGTACATATGCATATATATTCATTTATGCATATGTGTGGGTGTGTGTGCATTTGCATAAGCTGCTGCGAAAAAAAAAAAAAAAAAAAAAAAAAAAAAAAAAAAAAAAAAAAAAAAAAAAAAAAACGCTGCGGGTGGCTGTTGTAGTTTTAAGTTATTTTAAGTATTTTTAAGTAGTTTAAGTTAATTACGTATATTTACGTATATTTTAGTTTTATTTAGGTTAATTTAGTTTTATTTAGGTAAAGGGTAGTTTTAAGTTTTTATATAAAATAAAACAAATGTCTTGAAAAACGAGTTTTAAAAAAAATTTTCTCGTTTAGTTTTAAGTAATTTTGAATTTTAATTTAAGTAGTTTTTACGCCCAAAGGCATTTTTAATATATAGTTATAGTATAATTTAGAGCGCCCGTATGGGGCCAGTAAGTTAGTTAAGTTATTCTGTAAGCTAGTTTTTAAGGTTTTTGTCTAGCATTTAAGTTAGTTATAAGTTGAATTGAAAATAAAAACATGAATTAAAAAAAAAAAAAAAAAAAATATCGGTTCTCGTCCGATCACCGAAATCAAGCATCGTCGGGCGCGGTTAGTACTTAGATGGGGGACCGCTTGGGAACACCGCGTGTTGTTGGCACGTTCCTTTTTGCCCTGATAAGGTGTGTGAGGCTCCCCTTTTGTCAAATTTTCAAATTTTTCCTAATTTTCATAAAAATAATCGAGTCATTTTTTTTTTTTTTATTTTTCATAGTGTCAAAGTAAAGAAGGTATACAAAAATATTTGATTTGTGAAGCTCCCCAATCCCCCCCCCCCCCCTTACTGCTGCTGAAGAATTTTGAAATTTAATCGAGTCATTTTTTTTTTTTTATTTTTCATAGTGTCAAAGTAAAGAAGGTATACAAAAATATTTGATTTGTGAAGCTCCCCAATCCCCCCCCCCTTACTGCTGCTGTAGAATTTTGAAATTTCTGGGCTCCATTTTGTTGATTTCATACAAAAAAATAAACACTGTAGTGCTATTTTGTTACTATAGGTCTAGTTTGTTATTGTTTCTTCTATCAAAGAATAAGAAAATAAATACATTTTGGAAAGGGGAGCATTTTTTGTTGGGGCTTTGCACAGAATATTTCCTGTTAAGTTGTTACCTACATACATTCAAGGTTAATTGCGATTAACTTCGCACTTGCAACTGTATGGCGTATACGTAACATTTTCAGTTTTTGATAACTTCGCACTGTGGCGTATACGTAACATTTTCAGTTTTGGATAACTTCGCACTGTGGCGTATACGTAACATTTTCAGTTTTTGATACAATTAACTTCGCACTGTGGCGTATACGTAACATTTTCAGTTTTGGATAACTTCGCACTGTGGCGTATACGTAACATTTTCAGTTTTTGATACAATTAACTTCGCACTGTGGCGTATACGTAACATTTTCAGTTTTTGATAACTTCGCACTGTGGCGTATACGTAACATTTTCAGTTTTTGATAACTTCGCACTGTGGCGTATACGTAACATTTTCAGTTTTTTTATACAATTAGAAATTTGATGTAAAAAAAAGAAAAAACATAATATGAACATATATTTGTTATTTTGTTTACAAAATGGACATTTTTAGCAATAAAAACGCATTGTACTGGTTCTTGTACACGTCTTTCGAAATTATATTTGCTTGTTTGTCATACTAATGGAAAAGGGGAGCATTTTCAACTAAATTCTGATGGTATGGGGAGCATTTAAACAATTTTACATATTTTGTACTGTAAAATATCACCCTTAGCAGAAGAAAAACGCATAATACCGCTTCCACAAGTCTTTTAAAGTTTAATTTTATAGTTTGTGATGCTATTGGAAAAGGTAAGAATAGTTTGGGGAAGCTCCAACTTTGCTAATTAGATTTTCGCCAACGACCATACCACGATGAAAATATCGGTTCTCGTCCGATCACCGAAATCAAGCATCGTCGGGCGCGGTTAGTACTTAGATGGGGGACCGCTTGGGAACACCGCGTGTTGTTGGCACGTTCCTTTTTGCCCTGATAAGGTGTGTGAGGCTCCCCTTTTGTCAAATTTTCAAATTTTTCCTAATTTTCATAAAAATAATCGAGTCATTTTTTTTTTTTTTATTTTTCATAGTGTCAAAGTAAAGAAGGTATACAAAAATATTTGATTTGTGAAGCTCCCCAATCCCCCCCCCCCCCCTTACTGCTGCTGAAGAATTTTGAAATTTAATCGAGTCATTTTTTTTTTTTTATTTTTCATAGTGTCAAAGTAAAGAAGGTATACAAAAATATTTGATTTGTGAAGCTCCCCAATCCCCCCCCCCCTTACTGCTGCTGTAGAATTTTGAAATTTCTGGGCTCCATTTTGTTGATTTCATACAAAAAAATAAACACTGTAGTGCTATTTTGTTACTATAGGTCTAGTTTGTTATTGTTTCTTCTATCAAAGAATAAGAAAATAAATACATTTTGGAAAGGGGAGCATTTTTTGTTGGGGCTTTGCACAGAATATTTCCTGTTAAGTTGTTACCTACATACATTCAAGGTTAATTGCGATTAACTTCGCACTTGCAACTGTATGGCGTATACGTAACATTTTCAGTTTTTGATAACTTCGCACTGTGGCGTATACGTAACATTTTCAGTTTTGGATAACTTCGCACTGTGGCGTATACGTAACATTTTCAGTTTTTGATACAATTAACTTCGCACTGTGGCGTATACGTAACATTTTCAGTTTTGGATAACTTCGCACTGTGGCGTATACGTAACATTTTCAGTTTTTGATACAATTAACTTCGCACTGTGGCGTATACGTAACATTTTCAGTTTTTGATAACTTCGCACTGTGGCGTATACGTAACATTTTCAGTTTTTGATAACTTCGCACTGTGGCGTATACGTAACATTTTCAGTTTTTTTATACAATTAGAAATTTGATGTAAAAAAAAGAAAAAACATAATATGAACATATATTTGTTATTTTGTTTACAAAATGGACATTTTTAGCAATAAAAACGCATTGTACTGGTTCTTGTACACGTCTTTCGAAATTATATTTGCTTGTTTGTCATACTAATGGAAAAGGGGAGCATTTTCAACTAAATTCTGATGGTATGGGGAGCATTTAAACAATTTTACATATTTTGTACTGTAAAATATCACCCTTAGCAGAAGAAAAACGCATAATACCGCTTCCACAAGTCTTTTAAAGTTTAATTTTATAGTTTGTGATGCTATTGGAAAAGGTAAGAATAGTTTGGGGAAGCTCCAACTTTGCTAATTAGATTTTCGCCAACGACCATACCACGATGAAAATATCGGTTCTCGTCCGATCACCGAAATCAAGCATCGTCGGGCGCGGTTAGTACTTAGATGGGGGACCGCTTGGGAACACCGCGTGTTGTTGGCACGTTCCTTTTTGCCCTGATAAGGTGTGTGAGGCTCCCCTTTTGTCAAATTTTCAAATTTTTCCTAATTTTCATAAAAATAATCGAGTCATTTTTTTTTTTTTTATTTTTCATAGTGTCAAAGTAAAGAAGGTATACAAAAATATTTGATTTGTGAAGCTCCCCAATCCCCCCCCCCCCCCTTACTGCTGCTGAAGAATTTTGAAATTTAATCGAGTCATTTTTTTTTTTTTATTTTTCATAGTGTCAAAGTAAAGAAGGTATACAAAAATATTTGATTTGTGAAGCTCCCCAATCCCCCCCCCCCTTACTGCTGCTGTAGAATTTTGAAATTTCTGGGCTCCATTTTGTTGATTTCATACAAAAAAATAAACACTGTAGTGCTATTTTGTTACTATAGGTCTAGTTTGTTATTGTTTCTTCTATCAAAGAATAAGAAAATAAATACATTTTGGAAAGGGGAGCATTTTTTGTTGGGGCTTTGCACAGAATATTTCCTGTTAAGTTGTTACCTACATACATTCAAGGTTAATTGCGATTAACTTCGCACTTGCAACTGTATGGCGTATACGTAACATTTTCAGTTTTTGATAACTTCGCACTGTGGCGTATACGTAACATTTTCAGTTTTGGATAACTTCGCACTGTGGCGTATACGTAACATTTTCAGTTTTTGATACAATTAACTTCGCACTGTGGCGTATACGTAACATTTTCAGTTTTGGATAACTTCGCACTGTGGCGTATACGTAACATTTTCAGTTTTTGATACAATTAACTTCGCACTGTGGCGTATACGTAACATTTTCAGTTTTTGATAACTTCGCACTGTGGCGTATACGTAACATTTTCAGTTTTTGATAACTTCGCACTGTGGCGTATACGTAACATTTTCAGTTTTTTTATACAATTAGAAATTTGATGTAAAAAAAAGAAAAAACATAATATGAACATATATTTGTTATTTTGTTTACAAAATGGACATTTTTAGCAATAAAAACGCATTGTACTGGTTCTTGTACACGTCTTTCGAAATTATATTTGCTTGTTTGTCATACTAATGGAAAAGGGGAGCATTTTCAACTAAATTCTGATGGTATGGGGAGCATTTAAACAATTTTACATATTTTGTACTGTAAAATATCACCCTTAGCAGAAGAAAAACGCATAATACCGCTTCCACAAGTCTTTTAAAGTTTAATTTTATAGTTTGTGATGCTATTGGAAAAGGTAAGAATAGTTTGGGGAAGCTCCAACTTTGCTAATTAGATTTTCGCCAACGACCATACCACGATGAAAATATCGGTTCTCGTCCGATCACCGAAATCAAGCATCGTCGGGCGCGGTTAGTACTTAGATGGGGGACCGCTTGGGAACACCGCGTGTTGTTGGCACGTTCCTTTTTGCCCTGATAAGGTGTGTGAGGCTCCCCTTTTGTCAAATTTTCAAATTTTTCCTAATTTTCATAAAAATAATCGAGTCATTTTTTTTTTTTTTATTTTTCATAGTGTCAAAGTAAAGAAGGTATACAAAAATATTTGATTTGTGAAGCTCCCCAATCCCCCCCCCCCCCCTTACTGCTGCTGAAGAATTTTGAAATTTAATCGAGTCATTTTTTTTTTTTTATTTTTCATAGTGTCAAAGTAAAGAAGGTATACAAAAATATTTGATTTGTGAAGCTCCCCAATCCCCCCCCCCCTTACTGCTGCTGTAGAATTTTGAAATTTCTGGGCTCCATTTTGTTGATTTCATACAAAAAAATAAACACTGTAGTGCTATTTTGTTACTATAGGTCTAGTTTGTTATTGTTTCTTCTATCAAAGAATAAGAAAATAAATACATTTTGGAAAGGGGAGCATTTTTTGTTGGGGCTTTGCACAGAATATTTCCTGTTAAGTTGTTACCTACATACATTCAAGGTTAATTGCGATTAACTTCGCACTTGCAACTGTATGGCGTATACGTAACATTTTCAGTTTTTGATAACTTCGCACTGTGGCGTATACGTAACATTTTCAGTTTTGGATAACTTCGCACTGTGGCGTATACGTAACATTTTCAGTTTTTGATACAATTAACTTCGCACTGTGGCGTATACGTAACATTTTCAGTTTTGGATAACTTCGCACTGTGGCGTATACGTAACATTTTCAGTTTTTGATACAATTAACTTCGCACTGTGGCGTATACGTAACATTTTCAGTTTTTGATAACTTCGCACTGTGGCGTATACGTAACATTTTCAGTTTTTGATAACTTCGCACTGTGGCGTATACGTAACATTTTCAGTTTTTTTATACAATTAGAAATTTGATGTAAAAAAAAGAAAAAACATAATATGAACATATATTTGTTATTTTGTTTACAAAATGGACATTTTTAGCAATAAAAACGCATTGTACTGGTTCTTGTACACGTCTTTCGAAATTATATTTGCTTGTTTGTCATACTAATGGAAAAGGGGAGCATTTTCAACTAAATTCTGATGGTATGGGGAGCATTTAAACAATTTTACATATTTTGTACTGTAAAATATCACCCTTAGCAGAAGAAAAACGCATAATACCGCTTCCACAAGTCTTTTAAAGTTTAATTTTATAGTTTGTGATGCTATTGGAAAAGGTAAGAATAGTTTGGGGAAGCTCCAACTTTGCTAATTAGATTTTCGCCAACGACCATACCACGATGAAAATATCGGTTCTCGTCCGATCACCGAAATCAAGCATCGTCGGGCGCGGTTAGTACTTAGATGGGGGACCGCTTGGGAACACCGCGTGTTGTTGGCACGTTCCTTTTTGCCCTGATAAGGTGTGTGAGGCTCCCCTTTTGTCAAATTTTCAAATTTTTCCTAATTTTCATAAAAATAATCGAGTCATTTTTTTTTTTTTTATTTTTCATAGTGTCAAAGTAAAGAAGGTATACAAAAATATTTGATTTGTGAAGCTCCCCAATCCCCCCCCCCCCCCTTACTGCTGCTGAAGAATTTTGAAATTTAATCGAGTCATTTTTTTTTTTTTATTTTTCATAGTGTCAAAGTAAAGAAGGTATACAAAAATATTTGATTTGTGAAGCTCCCCAATCCCCCCCCCCCTTACTGCTGCTGTAGAATTTTGAAATTTCTGGGCTCCATTTTGTTGATTTCATACAAAAAAATAAACACTGTAGTGCTATTTTGTTACTATAGGTCTAGTTTGTTATTGTTTCTTCTATCAAAGAATAAGAAAATAAATACATTTTGGAAAGGGGAGCATTTTTTGTTGGGGCTTTGCACAGAATATTTCCTGTTAAGTTGTTACCTACATACATTCAAGGTTAATTGCGATTAACTTCGCACTTGCAACTGTATGGCGTATACGTAACATTTTCAGTTTTTGATAACTTCGCACTGTGGCGTATACGTAACATTTTCAGTTTTGGATAACTTCGCACTGTGGCGTATACGTAACATTTTCAGTTTTTGATACAATTAACTTCGCACTGTGGCGTATACGTAACATTTTCAGTTTTGGATAACTTCGCACTGTGGCGTATACGTAACATTTTCAGTTTTTGATACAATTAACTTCGCACTGTGGCGTATACGTAACATTTTCAGTTTTTGATAACTTCGCACTGTGGCGTATACGTAACATTTTCAGTTTTTGATAACTTCGCACTGTGGCGTATACGTAACATTTTCAGTTTTTTTATACAATTAGAAATTTGATGTAAAAAAAAGAAAAAACATAATATGAACATATATTTGTTATTTTGTTTACAAAATGGACATTTTTAGCAATAAAAACGCATTGTACTGGTTCTTGTACACGTCTTTCGAAATTATATTTGCTTGTTTGTCATACTAATGGAAAAGGGGAGCATTTTCAACTAAATTCTGATGGTATGGGGAGCATTTAAACAATTTTACATATTTTGTACTGTAAAATATCACCCTTAGCAGAAGAAAAACGCATAATACCGCTTCCACAAGTCTTTTAAAGTTTAATTTTATAGTTTGTGATGCTATTGGAAAAGGTAAGAATAGTTTGGGGAAGCTCCAACTTTGCTAATTAGATTTTCGCCAACGACCATACCACGATGAAAATATCGGTTCTCGTCCGATCACCGAAATCAAGCATCGTCGGGCGCGGTTAGTACTTAGATGGGGGACCGCTTGGGAACACCGCGTGTTGTTGGCACGTTCCTTTTTGCCCTGATAAGGTGTGTGAGGCTCCCCTTTTGTCAAATTTTCAAATTTTTCCTAATTTTCATAAAAATAATCGAGTCATTTTTTTTTTTTTTATTTTTCATAGTGTCAAAGTAAAGAAGGTATACAAAAATATTTGATTTGTGAAGCTCCCCAATCCCCCCCCCCCCCCTTACTGCTGCTGAAGAATTTTGAAATTTAATCGAGTCATTTTTTTTTTTTTATTTTTCATAGTGTCAAAGTAAAGAAGGTATACAAAAATATTTGATTTGTGAAGCTCCCCAATCCCCCCCCCCCTTACTGCTGCTGTAGAATTTTGAAATTTCTGGGCTCCATTTTGTTGATTTCATACAAAAAAATAAACACTGTAGTGCTATTTTGTTACTATAGGTCTAGTTTGTTATTGTTTCTTCTATCAAAGAATAAGAAAATAAATACATTTTGGAAAGGGGAGCATTTTTTGTTGGGGCTTTGCACAGAATATTTCCTGTTAAGTTGTTACCTACATACATTCAAGGTTAATTGCGATTAACTTCGCACTTGCAACTGTATGGCGTATACGTAACATTTTCAGTTTTTGATAACTTCGCACTGTGGCGTATACGTAACATTTTCAGTTTTGGATAACTTCGCACTGTGGCGTATACGTAACATTTTCAGTTTTTGATACAATTAACTTCGCACTGTGGCGTATACGTAACATTTTCAGTTTTGGATAACTTCGCACTGTGGCGTATACGTAACATTTTCAGTTTTTGATACAATTAACTTCGCACTGTGGCGTATACGTAACATTTTCAGTTTTTGATAACTTCGCACTGTGGCGTATACGTAACATTTTCAGTTTTTGATAACTTCGCACTGTGGCGTATACGTAACATTTTCAGTTTTTTTATACAATTAGAAATTTGATGTAAAAAAAAGAAAAAACATAATATGAACATATATTTGTTATTTTGTTTACAAAATGGACATTTTTAGCAATAAAAACGCATTGTACTGGTTCTTGTACACGTCTTTCGAAATTATATTTGCTTGTTTGTCATACTAATGGAAAAGGGGAGCATTTTCAACTAAATTCTGATGGTATGGGGAGCATTTAAACAATTTTACATATTTTGTACTGTAAAATATCACCCTTAGCAGAAGAAAAACGCATAATACCGCTTCCACAAGTCTTTTAAAGTTTAATTTTATAGTTTGTGATGCTATTGGAAAAGGTAAGAATAGTTTGGGGAAGCTCCAACTTTGCTAATTAGATTTTCGCCAACGACCATACCACGATGAAAATATCGGTTCTCGTCCGATCACCGAAATCAAGCATCGTCGGGCGCGGTTAGTACTTAGATGGGGGACCGCTTGGGAACACCGCGTGTTGTTGGCACGTTCCTTTTTGCCCTGATAAGGTGTGTGAGGCTCCCCTTTTGTCAAATTTTCAAATTTTTCCTAATTTTCATAAAAATAATCGAGTCATTTTTTTTTTTTTTATTTTTCATAGTGTCAAAGTAAAGAAGGTATACAAAAATATTTGATTTGTGAAGCTCCCCAATCCCCCCCCCCCCCCTTACTGCTGCTGAAGAATTTTGAAATTTAATCGAGTCATTTTTTTTTTTTTATTTTTCATAGTGTCAAAGTAAAGAAGGTATACAAAAATATTTGATTTGTGAAGCTCCCCAATCCCCCCCCCCCTTACTGCTGCTGTAGAATTTTGAAATTTCTGGGCTCCATTTTGTTGATTTCATACAAAAAAATAAACACTGTAGTGCTATTTTGTTACTATAGGTCTAGTTTGTTATTGTTTCTTCTATCAAAGAATAAGAAAATAAATACATTTTGGAAAGGGGAGCATTTTTTGTTGGGGCTTTGCACAGAATATTTCCTGTTAAGTTGTTACCTACATACATTCAAGGTTAATTGCGATTAACTTCGCACTTGCAACTGTATGGCGTATACGTAACATTTTCAGTTTTTGATAACTTCGCACTGTGGCGTATACGTAACATTTTCAGTTTTGGATAACTTCGCACTGTGGCGTATACGTAACATTTTCAGTTTTTGATACAATTAACTTCGCACTGTGGCGTATACGTAACATTTTCAGTTTTGGATAACTTCGCACTGTGGCGTATACGTAACATTTTCAGTTTTTGATACAATTAACTTCGCACTGTGGCGTATACGTAACATTTTCAGTTTTTGATAACTTCGCACTGTGGCGTATACGTAACATTTTCAGTTTTTGATAACTTCGCACTGTGGCGTATACGTAACATTTTCAGTTTTTTTATACAATTAGAAATTTGATGTAAAAAAAAGAAAAAACATAATATGAACATATATTTGTTATTTTGTTTACAAAATGGACATTTTTAGCAATAAAAACGCATTGTACTGGTTCTTGTACACGTCTTTCGAAATTATATTTGCTTGTTTGTCATACTAATGGAAAAGGGGAGCATTTTCAACTAAATTCTGATGGTATGGGGAGCATTTAAACAATTTTACATATTTTGTACTGTAAAATATCACCCTTAGCAGAAGAAAAACGCATAATACCGCTTCCACAAGTCTTTTAAAGTTTAATTTTATAGTTTGTGATGCTATTGGAAAAGGTAAGAATAGTTTGGGGAAGCTCCAACTTTGCTAATTAGATTTTCGCCAACGACCATACCACGATGAAAATATCGGTTCTCGTCCGATCACCGAAATCAAGCATCGTCGGGCGCGGTTAGTACTTAGATGGGGGACCGCTTGGGAACACCGCGTGTTGTTGGCACGTTCCTTTTTGCCCTGATAAGGTGTGTGAGGCTCCCCTTTTGTCAAATTTTCAAATTTTTCCTAATTTTCATAAAAATAATCGAGTCATTTTTTTTTTTTTTATTTTTCATAGTGTCAAAGTAAAGAAGGTATACAAAAATATTTGATTTGTGAAGCTCCCCAATCCCCCCCCCCCCCCTTACTGCTGCTGAAGAATTTTGAAATTTAATCGAGTCATTTTTTTTTTTTTATTTTTCATAGTGTCAAAGTAAAGAAGGTATACAAAAATATTTGATTTGTGAAGCTCCCCAATCCCCCCCCCCCTTACTGCTGCTGTAGAATTTTGAAATTTCTGGGCTCCATTTTGTTGATTTCATACAAAAAAATAAACACTGTAGTGCTATTTTGTTACTATAGGTCTAGTTTGTTATTGTTTCTTCTATCAAAGAATAAGAAAATAAATACATTTTGGAAAGGGGAGCATTTTTTGTTGGGGCTTTGCACAGAATATTTCCTGTTAAGTTGTTACCTACATACATTCAAGGTTAATTGCGATTAACTTCGCACTTGCAACTGTATGGCGTATACGTAACATTTTCAGTTTTTGATAACTTCGCACTGTGGCGTATACGTAACATTTTCAGTTTTGGATAACTTCGCACTGTGGCGTATACGTAACATTTTCAGTTTTTGATACAATTAACTTCGCACTGTGGCGTATACGTAACATTTTCAGTTTTGGATAACTTCGCACTGTGGCGTATACGTAACATTTTCAGTTTTTGATACAATTAACTTCGCACTGTGGCGTATACGTAACATTTTCAGTTTTTGATAACTTCGCACTGTGGCGTATACGTAACATTTTCAGTTTTTGATAACTTCGCACTGTGGCGTATACGTAACATTTTCAGTTTTTTTATACAATTAGAAATTTGATGTAAAAAAAAGAAAAAACATAATATGAACATATATTTGTTATTTTGTTTACAAAATGGACATTTTTAGCAATAAAAACGCATTGTACTGGTTCTTGTACACGTCTTTCGAAATTATATTTGCTTGTTTGTCATACTAATGGAAAAGGGGAGCATTTTCAACTAAATTCTGATGGTATGGGGAGCATTTAAACAATTTTACATATTTTGTACTGTAAAATATCACCCTTAGCAGAAGAAAAACGCATAATACCGCTTCCACAAGTCTTTTAAAGTTTAATTTTATAGTTTGTGATGCTATTGGAAAAGGTAAGAATAGTTTGGGGAAGCTCCAACTTTGCTAATTAGATTTTCGCCAACGACCATACCACGATGAAAATATCGGTTCTCGTCCGATCACCGAAATCAAGCATCGTCGGGCGCGGTTAGTACTTAGATGGGGGACCGCTTGGGAACACCGCGTGTTGTTGGCACGTTCCTTTTTGCCCTGATAAGGTGTGTGAGGCTCCCCTTTTGTCAAATTTTCAAATTTTTCCTAATTTTCATAAAAATAATCGAGTCATTTTTTTTTTTTTTATTTTTCATAGTGTCAAAGTAAAGAAGGTATACAAAAATATTTGATTTGTGAAGCTCCCCAATCCCCCCCCCCCCCCTTACTGCTGCTGAAGAATTTTGAAATTTAATCGAGTCATTTTTTTTTTTTTATTTTTCATAGTGTCAAAGTAAAGAAGGTATACAAAAATATTTGATTTGTGAAGCTCCCCAATCCCCCCCCCCCTTACTGCTGCTGTAGAATTTTGAAATTTCTGGGCTCCATTTTGTTGATTTCATACAAAAAAATAAACACTGTAGTGCTATTTTGTTACTATAGGTCTAGTTTGTTATTGTTTCTTCTATCAAAGAATAAGAAAATAAATACATTTTGGAAAGGGGAGCATTTTTTGTTGGGGCTTTGCACAGAATATTTCCTGTTAAGTTGTTACCTACATACATTCAAGGTTAATTGCGATTAACTTCGCACTTGCAACTGTATGGCGTATACGTAACATTTTCAGTTTTTGATAACTTCGCACTGTGGCGTATACGTAACATTTTCAGTTTTGGATAACTTCGCACTGTGGCGTATACGTAACATTTTCAGTTTTTGATACAATTAACTTCGCACTGTGGCGTATACGTAACATTTTCAGTTTTGGATAACTTCGCACTGTGGCGTATACGTAACATTTTCAGTTTTTGATACAATTAACTTCGCACTGTGGCGTATACGTAACATTTTCAGTTTTTGATAACTTCGCACTGTGGCGTATACGTAACATTTTCAGTTTTTGATAACTTCGCACTGTGGCGTATACGTAACATTTTCAGTTTTTTTATACAATTAGAAATTTGATGTAAAAAAAAGAAAAAACATAATATGAACATATATTTGTTATTTTGTTTACAAAATGGACATTTTTAGCAATAAAAACGCATTGTACTGGTTCTTGTACACGTCTTTCGAAATTATATTTGCTTGTTTGTCATACTAATGGAAAAGGGGAGCATTTTCAACTAAATTCTGATGGTATGGGGAGCATTTAAACAATTTTACATATTTTGTACTGTAAAATATCACCCTTAGCAGAAGAAAAACGCATAATACCGCTTCCACAAGTCTTTTAAAGTTTAATTTTATAGTTTGTGATGCTATTGGAAAAGGTAAGAATAGTTTGGGGAAGCTCCAACTTTGCTAATTAGATTTTCGCCAACGACCATACCACGATGAAAATATCGGTTCTCGTCCGATCACCGAAATCAAGCATCGTCGGGCGCGGTTAGTACTTAGATGGGGGACCGCTTGGGAACACCGCGTGTTGTTGGCACGTTCCTTTTTGCCCTGATAAGGTGTGTGAGGCTCCCCTTTTGTCAAATTTTCAAATTTTTCCTAATTTTCATAAAAATAATCGAGTCATTTTTTTTTTTTTTATTTTTCATAGTGTCAAAGTAAAGAAGGTATACAAAAATATTTGATTTGTGAAGCTCCCCAATCCCCCCCCCCCCCCTTACTGCTGCTGAAGAATTTTGAAATTTAATCGAGTCATTTTTTTTTTTTTATTTTTCATAGTGTCAAAGTAAAGAAGGTATACAAAAATATTTGATTTGTGAAGCTCCCCAATCCCCCCCCCCCTTACTGCTGCTGTAGAATTTTGAAATTTCTGGGCTCCATTTTGTTGATTTCATACAAAAAAATAAACACTGTAGTGCTATTTTGTTACTATAGGTCTAGTTTGTTATTGTTTCTTCTATCAAAGAATAAGAAAATAAATACATTTTGGAAAGGGGAGCATTTTTTGTTGGGGCTTTGCACAGAATATTTCCTGTTAAGTTGTTACCTACATACATTCAAGGTTAATTGCGATTAACTTCGCACTTGCAACTGTATGGCGTATACGTAACATTTTCAGTTTTTGATAACTTCGCACTGTGGCGTATACGTAACATTTTCAGTTTTGGATAACTTCGCACTGTGGCGTATACGTAACATTTTCAGTTTTTGATACAATTAACTTCGCACTGTGGCGTATACGTAACATTTTCAGTTTTGGATAACTTCGCACTGTGGCGTATACGTAACATTTTCAGTTTTTGATACAATTAACTTCGCACTGTGGCGTATACGTAACATTTTCAGTTTTTGATAACTTCGCACTGTGGCGTATACGTAACATTTTCAGTTTTTGATAACTTCGCACTGTGGCGTATACGTAACATTTTCAGTTTTTTTATACAATTAGAAATTTGATGTAAAAAAAAGAAAAAACATAATATGAACATATATTTGTTATTTTGTTTACAAAATGGACATTTTTAGCAATAAAAACGCATTGTACTGGTTCTTGTACACGTCTTTCGAAATTATATTTGCTTGTTTGTCATACTAATGGAAAAGGGGAGCATTTTCAACTAAATTCTGATGGTATGGGGAGCATTTAAACAATTTTACATATTTTGTACTGTAAAATATCACCCTTAGCAGAAGAAAAACGCATAATACCGCTTCCACAAGTCTTTTAAAGTTTAATTTTATAGTTTGTGATGCTATTGGAAAAGGTAAGAATAGTTTGGGGAAGCTCCAACTTTGCTAATTAGATTTTCGCCAACGACCATACCACGATGAAAATATCGGTTCTCGTCCGATCACCGAAATCAAGCATCGTCGGGCGCGGTTAGTACTTAGATGGGGGACCGCTTGGGAACACCGCGTGTTGTTGGCACGTTCCTTTTTGCCCTGATAAGGTGTGTGAGGCTCCCCTTTTGTCAAATTTTCAAATTTTTCCTAATTTTCATAAAAATAATCGAGTCATTTTTTTTTTTTTTATTTTTCATAGTGTCAAAGTAAAGAAGGTATACAAAAATATTTGATTTGTGAAGCTCCCCAATCCCCCCCCCCCCCCTTACTGCTGCTGAAGAATTTTGAAATTTAATCGAGTCATTTTTTTTTTTTTATTTTTCATAGTGTCAAAGTAAAGAAGGTATACAAAAATATTTGATTTGTGAAGCTCCCCAATCCCCCCCCCCCTTACTGCTGCTGTAGAATTTTGAAATTTCTGGGCTCCATTTTGTTGATTTCATACAAAAAAATAAACACTGTAGTGCTATTTTGTTACTATAGGTCTAGTTTGTTATTGTTTCTTCTATCAAAGAATAAGAAAATAAATACATTTTGGAAAGGGGAGCATTTTTTGTTGGGGCTTTGCACAGAATATTTCCTGTTAAGTTGTTACCTACATACATTCAAGGTTAATTGCGATTAACTTCGCACTTGCAACTGTATGGCGTATACGTAACATTTTCAGTTTTTGATAACTTCGCACTGTGGCGTATACGTAACATTTTCAGTTTTGGATAACTTCGCACTGTGGCGTATACGTAACATTTTCAGTTTTTGATACAATTAACTTCGCACTGTGGCGTATACGTAACATTTTCAGTTTTGGATAACTTCGCACTGTGGCGTATACGTAACATTTTCAGTTTTTGATACAATTAACTTCGCACTGTGGCGTATACGTAACATTTTCAGTTTTTGATAACTTCGCACTGTGGCGTATACGTAACATTTTCAGTTTTTGATAACTTCGCACTGTGGCGTATACGTAACATTTTCAGTTTTTTTATACAATTAGAAATTTGATGTAAAAAAAAGAAAAAACATAATATGAACATATATTTGTTATTTTGTTTACAAAATGGACATTTTTAGCAATAAAAACGCATTGTACTGGTTCTTGTACACGTCTTTCGAAATTATATTTGCTTGTTTGTCATACTAATGGAAAAGGGGAGCATTTTCAACTAAATTCTGATGGTATGGGGAGCATTTAAACAATTTTACATATTTTGTACTGTAAAATATCACCCTTAGCAGAAGAAAAACGCATAATACCGCTTCCACAAGTCTTTTAAAGTTTAATTTTATAGTTTGTGATGCTATTGGAAAAGGTAAGAATAGTTTGGGGAAGCTCCAACTTTGCTAATTAGATTTTCGCCAACGACCATACCACGATGAAAATATCGGTTCTCGTCCGATCACCGAAATCAAGCATCGTCGGGCGCGGTTAGTACTTAGATGGGGGACCGCTTGGGAACACCGCGTGTTGTTGGCACGTTCCTTTTTGCCCTGATAAGGTGTGTGAGGCTCCCCTTTTGTCAAATTTTCAAATTTTTCCTAATTTTCATAAAAATAATCGAGTCATTTTTTTTTTTTTTATTTTTCATAGTGTCAAAGTAAAGAAGGTATACAAAAATATTTGATTTGTGAAGCTCCCCAATCCCCCCCCCCCCCTTACTGCTGCTGAAGAATTTTGAAATTTAATCGAGTCATTTTTTTTTTTTTATTTTTCATAGTGTCAAAGTAAAGAAGGTATACAAAAATATTTGATTTGTGAAGCTCCCCAATCCCCCCCCCCCTTACTGCTGCTGTAGAATTTTGAAATTTCTGGGCTCCATTTTGTTGATTTCATACAAAAAAATAAACACTGTAGTGCTATTTTGTTACTATAGGTCTAGTTTGTTATTGTTTCTTCTATCAAAGAATAAGAAAATAAATACATTTTGGAAAGGGGAGCATTTTTTGTTGGGGCTTTGCACAGAATATTTCCTGTTAAGTTGTTACCTACATACATTCAAGGTTAATTGCGATTAACTTCGCACTTGCAACTGTATGGCGTATACGTAACATTTTCAGTTTTTGATAACTTCGCACTGTGGCGTATACGTAACATTTTCAGTTTTGGATAACTTCGCACTGTGGCGTATACGTAACATTTTCAGTTTTTGATACAATTAACTTCGCACTGTGGCGTATACGTAACATTTTCAGTTTTGGATAACTTCGCACTGTGGCGTATACGTAACATTTTCAGTTTTTGATACAATTAACTTCGCACTGTGGCGTATACGTAACATTTTCAGTTTTTGATAACTTCGCACTGTGGCGTATACGTAACATTTTCAGTTTTTGATAACTTCGCACTGTGGCGTATACGTAACATTTTCAGTTTTTTTATACAATTAGAAATTTGATGTAAAAAAAAGAAAAAACATAATATGAACATATATTTGTTATTTTGTTTACAAAATGGACATTTTTAGCAATAAAAACGCATTGTACTGGTTCTTGTACACGTCTTTCGAAATTATATTTGCTTGTTTGTCATACTAATGGAAAAGGGGAGCATTTTCAACTAAATTCTGATGGTATGGGGAGCATTTAAACAATTTTACATATTTTGTACTGTAAAATATCACCCTTAGCAGAAGAAAAACGCATAATACCGCTTCCACAAGTCTTTTAAAGTTTAATTTTATAGTTTGTGATGCTATTGGAAAAGGTAAGAATAGTTTGGGGAAGCTCCAACTTTGCTAATTAGATTTTCGCCAACGACCATACCACGATGAAAATATCGGTTCTCGTCCGGCATGTGTCGATGAGCAAGATCCTCTAAAGAGAAGGCGCTACATTAGGTACAGACCAAACCTAGTAGTTAAGAAGCGCACCTCTGATATAGAAGCAGCCAAGAAAATAGGAGGGCGCGGGCGTTCAGCCAAGGCTTCGGCTCAGGCCAAAATACAGAGGCAGCTAGATAGCTCCTCTAACGATGATGAGGACAATAGCGAAAGCCACGACAACGAAGAAGGCGACGACGAAGCTGAGACGGATGACAGGCACATCGAAGAGGCTGATGGAGCGATCGCCGCCGACAAGCCAAACGATCAGGACGCCAGGCTAACAGGCGAGGAAAACGCCGCTGACGCAGATGCTGATGACATCTCATATATGTCAGTGGAAGGAGAAGGACGGTACGTCAGTGGCGAGATAGTCGAGCTGTCTGACGAGGAAGAGGACCAGCAAATTGAGGCTTTGACGGAGCAGATCTCTTCGCTCATAGAGCTTGTTGAAGCGCTCAAGAAGAAGCAGGAAGCAAGACGGGAGAAGGAGCGCATAGTTGCTCTTGAGCAGCGCACCCGCCAACAAGCGCTCCAAGAGCAAGCTTCGCAACAACAGCAGCCTCCTCAGGAACAAAAACTACTCCCAGACCAGCAGCAGCCACAGAAGCAGCAGTCAAAGAAGCAGCCACAGAAACAGCTTCAAAAGCCACAACAACCGTCTCAGCAACCACAGCATCAGCCTCAGCAACAGCAAGCAAAACAAAAACAACAACAACAACAACCACAACAGCAACGTCAACAGACACAGAAACAGCAACAGCAGCAGCAACAACAGCAACAGCAACAACCACAACAGCAACAACCGCAGCAGTCACAACAGCAGCAGACCCAACAGCAGCCGATGCAACAGCAGCAGAGACAACAGCAGCAGTCACAACAACAACAGCAACAACAGCAACAGCCACAAGCAAAGAAAGGTAAGGTGCCACCTATTAATACTTATAAAATGCATTTAAAAGACACAATAGAAATATGTAGGTCGGTCATAGGCAACAATTTCATAATTAAGCGGCTTAACGCAGACAGGCATTCCATTCAGTGCTCATCTTTAGAGCACTACAAAAAAGTGAAAGACCTTCTGTCTCAAACTAGAACAGAATACTATAGTTTCACCCCGAAGGAAGACAAGCTTCAAACAGTCCTCCTGAAGGGTATCGAATCCTCTACGGATCCGCAGGCGCTCTTAGCTGAGCTCCGTCAAGTGGCGAGCGACGATCTCGAGTTTATCGGGGTCCGACCGTTCACCACAGTCAAAGCCAGACGGGAGAAACGGAACTTACCATTTTTCCTAGTTCAACTCTCGCCCCAAAGCAAATTGAGTGGTCTAAGGAATATAACAGTCCTGGATTACCAAGTTGTACGATGGGAAAAACTAAATAAGCAGAAAGACATGCTTCAATGCATGAACTGCCAAGGGTTCGGACACGTTGCAGTTAACTGTGGTATGGACCCAGTCTGCGTTAAATGTGGAGATACCCACAAAACAGTGGAGTGTAAACTCGGGCAAGATAGGGTCACAGACATGACCCAGTTAAAATGTGCGCTCTGCCGAGGCTCCGGGCACCCCGCAAACTATCGGGGATGTCCGAAGTTTCAGGAGATAAGGCAAAACAAAGCCCAAAAGAAAACAGTTGAGGTGAGACGCCCTGAAGTACGCCAGAAAACAACTCCCGTTAATCCCGCAATTTCTTACGCCCAAATCGCGTCTGGAAGGGGAAAAACGGTACAGCCTCAACCACAGGTAGCCAAACAGGTCCAAGTGCCTACGGCTCCTGTGCCAGAGGCAGATCTGATGCAGGTGTTGCTGACCATTCATGGTCAGTTAACCGACGTGCAAAAACAGATCAGGGAGCAGGCGGCTAGGGTGGATTACCTCTACTCTATTCTGCCGGCAACGCGAAATGGTTAAAGGCGCGCTGCCTGAGCGACCCTTTAAGATCCTAGCTGTGAATGTAAATTCGCTGATTAGGACCGAACGTAGAGCAAATCTCTTTCATTTGCTGCAAGACCAAAGTCCTGATGTGTTTATGGCTAGCGAAACTAAGCTTACCCAGAAACACAAATTGACTAATAATAATTACAATATCGTGCGAAGGGATCGGCCCAACTCCTCTCAAGGGGGTGGGGTCGCAATCTTCATTCGAAAGGGCATTAAATTTAAGGTTATATATAATAGTGAAGTGCGAAGATTTGGGCAGCTAGAAGCCTGCATCATTTGCATTCCGCTCCTTCAGGGGAAAAGAATGTACGTGATCGCGGCGTACGCACCCGAAGCACCTCAGCCTGCTAATTTTATCGCAGAACTCGAAAAACTTTTCGAATGCTTAAGACTGCACTTGGATGAAAATTATTATCTAATGGCAGGAGATTTGAACGCCAAACATGAAGATTGGGGAAATCAAATTCAAAATCCGAGAGGGTACCATTTATTTAATTGGATGGGTCGTCACAGTGTTGAGTGTAGGATCGATCTTTTTGCGACAGATAGGCCTTCGTTTCCTAGGAGCGGTGGCTTTCTGGATCTTTTACTGCTTGACTCACGACTTGTTATAACTGACGCAACAAATCAACAGACAAGAAACTGTTTACGAACAATCGAATACGACAGCGATCACTGCGGACTTGCCACCGTAATACAGCTTCCGAGCGAACTTGTGGAATTGGATGAGTATGTGCCTGTGCACTCTTACAATTTCAGTAAGACGCGCTGGCCACGCTTCTCCAACGCCTTGGTAAGAGAAATACGTTCCGATGACATTTCTCCACCAAATGACAGAAACCTGACGAACCTCGAGATCGACGGGTTTCTGACTCAAATGGATACGACTATAAAACGAACAATGGACAAAACAATCCCAAAATATAAGGAACAAGACCCTACTGGTTTATACAAGAACGCGACAATCGACGCACTACACCGACAAAAAAGTGGACTGCTGACTAGGTTGAAACTTCTTTATAGACGTTTCACGGACACACGTGATCTGGAGATTAGGACATTGAAGTCGTCGATCAAAAACATTAACGTTCTAATTAAACAAAACTATAGATTATCTATTAATTTATATTGGGATAACAGAATTCGGGCTGTTAATTCTAGCGACCCTAGTATGTTTCCCCAAATAAATAAGATATTTAGAAGAAATGATCAAAACGATCTTCCATGTCTTAAACTCCAGAGGACAACAGATAACGAAGACGTACTAACGATTGCGGGAATTGATCCGGAGGGTGCCGTTTTCGATGACAATTTTTATATGATAGAAGATCCTCAGGAAAAGGTAGAAGCTGTAGGGGCTGCTTTCCAGCAAGTGTATAAGGTGAATGCTAGCATTCGTCCGAATCATGACCTGGAGAACAGAGCCTTGCTGCACAATTTCTATCTTGGAAATAACATAACGCAATGGCGATCTGAGAATACTGGTTTCACCGTGTTCAATGACGAAAATTTGGCAAACGCCACCATCGCCGAGCAAAATGGACCCAGTTCATTGTTAATTTCGAAGGTAGAACTTCATTTAATTTTTCAAACATTAAAGAAAAAGAAATCTGCGGGGGTCGATGGTATACCCAACATTGTGTTACGGCATCTCCCTGAGGAAGCCATAGACATTTATACCACACTGTTCAACAACGCATTGAATAATGCATATTATCCAGTGAGCTGGAAGACAGCTGTGGTTCATCCTCTTCCCAAAAAGGGAAAGGACAGCTCCAATCCGGCAAATCTTCGGTCGATAAGTCTTCTTCCAAGTATCAGTAAGGTATTCGAAAAGATTCTCAATAGAGCTCTGTTCAAGTGGACTGAGGACAAGAATATTATTCCAGACAATCAGTTTGGCTTTAAGGCGGGACATGACACTATTCATGCCGCGTCTAAGTTAGTTTCTGATGTTCAATGGAACAAAGCGAAAAATCAATGTACGGGTGCCGTTCTTGTTGATTTAGAGAAGGCTTTCGACACCGTATGGTTAGAGGGTCTTTATCTGAAATTAACCAGATTTGGCATAAGTAAACCACTGTTGTATATGCTTCATGACATGCTCAATGGTAGAAAGTTTGTTGTCAAAAGTGGCAATGTAACTTCCACCACAACTTTTGATATTAAAAACGGTCTACAGCAAGGAGCTGTGAACTCGCCGATTCTTTTTAGTATTTACACCAGCGATCTGATAGGTAGTCTCACTCATGCGATTGCGTATGCCGATGACCTTGTAGCGTACAGGACGGGTCCAAAAGTTGAAGTCATCAGAATTCTCTTGCAGCGTGACTTCGACAAGATTCAGCGATATTGTGATGACTGGAAGTTAAAAATTAACTTTCAGAAATCAGAAACTATCCTGTTTAGAACCCCGTTGTCTAAGGCTTCTAGGGATACAAGAAAGAACTGGAGAAATCTAGTGATCGTTGGACCAAGTGGACATCCACTGGCGAGTAAAGATGTAGTAAAGTACCTTGGTATCTGGCTAGATCAGTATCTATATTTCAATCGACATATAGATGCTGCTCTGGCCAGAGCTAGGGGAGCGTTTGCTCTGACAAGACGGTTGTTTTATAGCAGCCGCCTTGAAAACAGAGTGAAGGTGATTTGCTACATGGCCCTCATCCGGCCGATGATTGCCTATGGGTGCCCTGTATGGTTTAACGTTGCCCCATCTCAAATGGAAAAGATTCGGGTGTTTGAGAGGCAGTGTCTTAGGACCTGTCTTGGATTACACAGAACACCAGAATCGGAGTACAAACATTATTATGCCAACGAGGTCTTATACAACGGGGCCAATATAAACAGGATAGATAACTTTTTAATTAAGCTGATTCGGGGTCACATTGCAAGAGCGATGACCTCAGCCAATGGACTTATTTTCGGGGCTTATTACCCCAATGAAGAATATAGTGAGAGCGTTTGTCTTAACGGTTTCATCCCGCCCGAGACATTCCTCTATTTAGACAGTCGGGGGCTGATACAGGATAGATTGGCGGTTCCGTTAATCTACCACGTCGGCCGTAAAACTGTGGATCGGCGAATCCTGTATGGTCGAGACGTCGGCTCTGGGAACGGAGCAGAGCGTCTGCGGTTCAGTAGAGCTGTGCCCCTTCGGGACAAAAGGGACTTTTGTAAGCAAGTTCAAAAATACTGGTGGTTGGGTGACCACCTTGATATTGATGGTTAGCCGAAGTTGTTGCCTTGGCTGACCTACGTATTTATAAGGTATTACTAGGTAGATGAAGTAGGACAGTGACGGTGGCACCAAAAAAAAAAAAAAGATAAAAAATCCAAAAAATCGCTGTCTGTTGTCTGTGGATATGTGCTTGAGCGCATACATATGTATATGTGTTAATATATGGATATGTATGGCGTGTGTGCATGTGCGTAGGCTGATGACAAAAAAAAAAAAAAAAAAAAAAAAAAAAAAAAAAAAAAAAAAAAAAAAAAAAAAAAAAAAAAAAAAAAAAAAAAAAAAAAAAAACGCTGCTGGTGGCTGTTCTAGTTTTAAGTTATTTTAAGTATTTTTAAGTAGTTTTAAGTTTATTACGTATATTTACGTATATTTTAGTTTTATTTAGGTTAATTTAGTTTTATTTAGGTACAGGGTAGTTTTAAGTTTTTAAATAAAAAATGTCATAGAAAAACAAGTTTTTTTAAGGAATTTTCTTGTTTAGGTTTAAGTAATATAGATTTTAATTTAATTTACATTTGAATTTACGCCGAAAGGCATTTTTAATATATAGCTATAGTATAATTTAGAGCGCCCGTATGGGGCCAGTAAGTTAGTTAAGTTATTCTGTAAGCTAGTTTTTAAGATTTTTGTCTAGCATTTAAGTTAGTTATAAGTTAAATGGAAAATAAAAATGAATTTAAAAAAAAAAAAAAAAAAAAAAAAATATCGGTTCTCGTCCGATCACCGAAATCAAGCATCGTCGGGCGCGGTTAGTACTTAGATGGGGGACCGCTTGGGAACACCGCGTGTTGTTGGCACGTTCCTTTTTGCCCTGATAAGGTGTGTGAGGCTCCCCTTTTGTCAAATTTTCAAATTTTTCCTAATTTTCATAAAAATAATCGAGTCATTTTTTTTTTTTTTATTTTTCATAGTGTCAAAGTAAAGAAGGTATACAAAAATATTTGATTTGTGAAGCTCCCCAATCCCCCCCCCCCCTTACTGCTGCTGAAGAATTTTGAAATTTAATCGAGTCATTTTTTTTTTTTTATTTTTCATAGTGTCAAAGTAAAGAAGGTATACAAAAATATTTGATTTGTGAAGCTCCCCAATCCCCCCCCCCTTACTGCTGCTGTAGAATTTTGAAATTTCTGGGCTCCATTTTGTTGATTTCATACAAAAAAATAAACACTGTAGTGCTATTTTGTTACTATAGGTCTAGTTTGTTATTGTTTCTTCTATCAAAGAATAAGAAAATAAATACATTTTGGAAAGGGGAGCATTTTTTGTTGGGGCTTTGCACAGAATATTTCCTGTTAAGTTGTTACCTACATACATTCAAGGTTAATTGCGATTAACTTCGCACTTGCAACTGTATGGCGTATACGTAACATTTTCAGTTTTTGATAACTTCGCACTGTGGCGTATACGTAACATTTTCAGTTTTGGATAACTTCGCACTGTGGCGTATACGTAACATTTTCAGTTTTTGATACAATTAACTTCGCACTGTGGCGTATACGTAACATTTTCAGTTTTGGATAACTTCGCACTGTGGCGTATACGTAACATTTTCAGTTTTTGATACAATTAACTTCGCACTGTGGCGTATACGTAACATTTTCAGTTTTTGATAACTTCGCACTGTGGCGTATACGTAACATTTTCAGTTTTTGATAACTTCGCACTGTGGCGTATACGTAACATTTTCAGTTTTTTTTATACAATTAGAAATTTGATGTAAAAAAAAGAAAAAACATAATATGAACATATATTTGTTATTTTGTTTACAAAATGGACATTTTTAGCAATAAAAACGCATTGTACTGGTTCTTGTACACGTCTTTCGAAATTATATTTGCTTGTTTGTCATACTAATGGAAAAGGGGAGCATTTTCAACTAAATTCTGATGGTATGGGGAGCATTTAAACAATTTTACATATTTTGTACTGTAAAATATCACCCTTAGCAGAAGAAAAACGCATAATACCGCTTCCACAAGTCTTTTAAAGTTTAATTTTATAGTTTGTGATGCTATTGGAAAAGGTAAGAATAGTTTGGGGAAGCTCCAACTTTGCTAATTAGATTTTCGCCAACGACCATACCACGATGAAAATATCGGTTCTCGTGAGTCGTTCAGCAACCGTGGAAGAGTGCAGATCGTTGGCGGCTTTCACAGTGATCATTTAATATAGAGACGCGAGTGTGTAATATAGTTAATTTAACCTACCATTTTCAAGTGGCAAGTTAGCCTAGGTGGTAGAGTGGCAGACGAAGGATCTGAACGGCGTGGGTTCGAGCCCCACTGTGGTCCGGGATTTTTTTTAAATAATTTCTGGGAGAAGGTGACCAGAAACAGAGAACAACAAGAAAGAGAGATGGGAAAGCCAACGGGGACATCGAAAGATGGTCCCCCAACAGCAAAGAAGACAGTTGGAGGAACATCAGGTGATGTGTCATCCGACAGTCAAATAGCGGGGCCATCAGGCCAAGCTCAAAGTGCAAATGTAGCAGGGCAGTCCAAAGCCCAAAAAGCAACAACAACAACAGCAGCAGCAGCAGCAGCAGCAGCAGGACCAGGAAAGCCCAAAGTGGCAACAATAGCAACAACAGCAACGACAACTACAACAACATCGTCATCGGCACGTGCCGAGGTCGGTACCAGCAGCATAGCAACTGCAAAGACATCGAGTCCTATTAAAGGGAAAAAGCCAGGACCGGCATGTGTCGATGAGCAAGATCCTCTAAAGAGAAGGCGCTACATTAGGTACAGACCAAACCTAGTAGTTAAGAAGCGCACCTCTGATATAGAAGCAGCCAAGAAAATAGGAGGGCGCGGGCGTTCAGCCAAGGCTTCGGCTCAGGCCAAAATACAGAGGCAGCTAGATAGCTCCTCTAACGATGATGAGGACAATAGCGAAAGCCACGACAACGAAGAAGGCGACGACGAAGCTGAGACGGATGACAGGCACATCGAAGAGGCTGATGGAGCGATCGCCGCCGACAAGCCAAACGATCAGGACGCCAGGCTAACAGGCGAGGAAAACGCCGCTGACGCAGATGCTGATGACATCTCATATATGTCAGTGGAAGGAGAAGGACGGTACGTCAGTGGCGAGATAGTCGAGCTGTCTGACGAGGAAGAGGACCAGCAAATTGAGGCTTTGACGGAGCAGATCTCTTCGCTCATAGAGCTTGTTGAAGCGCTCAAGAAGAAGCAGGAAGCAAGACGGGAGAAGGAGCGCATAGTTGCTCTTGAGCAGCGCACCCGCCAACAAGCGCTCCAAGAGCAAGCTTCGCAACAACAGCAGCCTCCTCAGGAACAAAAACTACTCCCAGACCAGCAGCAGCCACAGAAGCAGCAGTCAAAGAAGCAGCCACAGAAACAGCTTCAAAAGCCACAACAACCGTCTCAGCAACCACAGCATCAGCCTCAGCAACAGCAAGCAAAACAAAAACAACAACAACAACAACCACAACAGCAACGTCAACAGACACAGAAACAGCAACAGCAGCAGCAACAACAGCAACAGCAACAACCACAACAGCAACAACCGCAGCAGTCACAACAGCAGCAGACCCAACAGCAGCCGATGCAACAGCAGCAGAGACAACAGCAGCAGTCACAACAACAACAGCAACAACAGCAACAGCCACAAGCAAAGAAAGGTAAGGTGCCACCTATTAATACTTATAAAATGCATTTAAAAGACACAATAGAAATATGTAGGTCGGTCATAGGCAACAATTTCATAATTAAGCGGCTTAACGCAGACAGGCATTCCATTCAGTGCTCATCTTTAGAGCACTACAAAAAAGTGAAAGACCTTCTGTCTCAAACTAGAACAGAATACTATAGTTTCACCCCGAAGGAAGACAAGCTTCAAACAGTCCTCCTGAAGGGTATCGAATCCTCTACGGATCCGCAGGCGCTCTTAGCTGAGCTCCGTCAAGTGGCGAGCGACGATCTCGAGTTTATCGGGGTCCGACCGTTCACCACAGTCAAAGCCAGACGGGAGAAACGGAACTTACCATTTTTCCTAGTTCAACTCTCGCCCCAAAGCAAATTGAGTGGTCTAAGGAATATAACAGTCCTGGATTACCAAGTTGTACGATGGGAAAAACTAAATAAGCAGAAAGACATGCTTCAATGCATGAACTGCCAAGGGTTCGGACACGTTGCAGTTAACTGTGGTATGGACCCAGTCTGCGTTAAATGTGGAGATACCCACAAAACAGTGGAGTGTAAACTCGGGCAAGATAGGGTCACAGACATGACCCAGTTAAAATGTGCGCTCTGCCGAGGCTCCGGGCACCCCGCAAACTATCGGGGATGTCCGAAGTTTCAGGAGATAAGGCAAAACAAAGCCCAAAAGAAAACAGTTGAGGTGAGACGCCCTGAAGTACGCCAGAAAACAACTCCCGTTAATCCCGCAATTTCTTACGCCCAAATCGCGTCTGGAAGGGGAAATACGGTACAGCCTCAACCACAGGTAGCCAAACAGGTCCAAGTGCCTACGGCTCCTGTGCCAGAGGCAGATCTGATGCAGGTGTTGCTGACCATTCATGGTCAGTTAACCGACGTGCAAAAACAGATCAGGGAGCAGGCGACTAGGGTGGATTACCTCTACTCTATTCTGCCGGCAACGCGAAATGGTTAAAGGCGCGCTGCCTGAGCGACCCTTTAAGATCCTAGTTGTGAATGTAAATTCGCTGATTAGGACCGAACGTAGAGCAAATCTCTTTCATTTGCTGCAAGACCAAAGTCCTGATGTGTTTATGGCTAGCGAAACTAAGCTTACCCAGAAACACAAATTGACTAATAATAATTACAATATCGTGCGAAGGGATCGGCCCAACTCCTCTCAAGGGGGTGGGGTCGCAATCTTCATTCGAAAGGGCATTAAATTTAAGGTTATATATAATAGTGAAGTGCGAAGATTTGGGCAGCTAGAAGCCTGCATCATTTGCATTCCGCTCCTTCAGGGGAAAAGAATGTACGTGATCGCGGCGTACGCACCCGAAGCACCTCAGCCTGCTAATTTTATCGCAGAACTCGAAAAACTTTTCGAATGCTTAAGACTGCACTTGGATGAAAATTATTATCTAATGGCAGGAGATTTGAACGCCAAACATGAAGATTGGGGAAATCAAATTCAAAATCCGAGAGGGTACCATTTATTTAATTGGATGGGTCGTCACAGTGTTGAGTGTAGGATCGATCTTTTTGCGACAGATAGACCTTCGTTTCCTAGGAGCGGTGGCTTTCTGGATCTTTTACTGCTTGACTCACGACTTGTTATAACTGACGCAACAAATCAACAGACAAGAAACTGTTTACGAACAATCGAATACGACAGCGATCACTGCGGACTTGCCACCGTAATACAGCTTCCGAGCGAACTTGTGGAATTGGATGAGTATGTGCCTGTGCACTCTTACAATTTCAGTAAGACGCGCTGGCCACGCTTCTCCAACGCCTTGGTAAGAGAAATACGTTCCGAGGACATTTCTCCACCAAATGACAGAAACCTGACGAACCTCGAGATCGACGGGTTTCTGACTCAAATGGATACGACTATAAAACGAACAATGGACAAAACAATCCCAAAATATAAGGAACAAGACCCAAACGGTTTATACAAGAACGCGACAATCGACGCACTACACCGACAAAAAAGTGGACTGCTGACTAGGTTGAAACTTCTTTATAGACGTTTCACGGACACACGTGATCTGGAGATTAGGACATTGAAGTCGTCGATCAAAAACATTAACGTTCTGATTAGACAAAACTATAGATTATCTATTAATTTATATTGGGATAACAGAATTCGGGCTGTTAATTCTAGCGACCCTAGTATGTTTCCCCAAATAAATAAGATATTTAGAAGAAATGATCAAAACGATCTTCCATGTCTTAAACTCCAGAGGACAACAGATAACGAAGACGTACTAACGATTGCGGGAATTGATCCGGAAGGTGCCGTTTTCGATGACAATTTTTATATGATAGAAGATCCTCAGGAAAAGGTAGAAGCTGTAGGGGCTGCTTTCCAGCAAGTGTATAAGGTGAATGCTAGCATTCGTCCGAATCATGACCTGGAGAACAGAGCCTTGCTGCACAATTTCTATCTTGGAAATAACATAACGCAATGGCGATCTGAGAATACTGGTTTCACCGGGTTCAATGACGAAAATTTGGCAAACGCCACCATCGCCGAGCAAAATGGACCCAGTTCATTGTTAATTTCGAAGGTAGAACTTCATTTAATTTTTCAAACATTAAAGAAAAAGAAATCTGCGGGGGTCGATGGTATACCCAACATTGTGTTACGACATCTCCCTGAGGAAGCCATAGACATTTATACCACACTGTTTAACAACGCATTAAATAATGCATATTATCCAGTGAGTTGGAAGACAGCTGTGGTCCATCCTCTCCCCAAAAAGGGAAAGGACAGCTCCAATCCGGCAAATCTTCGGTCGATAAGTCTTCTTCCAAGTATCAGTAAGGTATTCGAAAAGATTCTCAATAGAGCTCTGTTCAAGTGGGCTGAGGACAAGAATATTATTCCAGACAATCAGTTTGGCTTTAAGGCGGGACATGACACTATTCATGCCGCGTCTAAGTTAGTTTCTGATGTTCAATGGAACAAAGCGAAAAATCAATGCACGGGTGCCGTTCTTGTTGATTTAGAGAAGGCTTTCGACACCGTATGGTTAGAGGGTCTTTATCTGAAATTAACTAGATTTGGCATAAGTAAACCACTGTTATATATGCTTCATGACATGCTCAATGGTAGAAAGTTTGTTGTCAAAAGTGGCAATGTAACTTCTACCACAACATTTGATATTAAAAACGGTCTACAGCAAGGAGCTGTGAACTCGCCGATTCTTTTTAGTATTTACACCAGCGATCTGATAGGTAGTCTCACTCATGCGATTGCGTATGCCGATGACCTTGTAGCGTACAGGACGGGTCCAAAAGTTGAAGTCATCAGAATTCTCTTGCAGCGTGACTTCGACAAGATTCAGCGATATTGTGATGACTGGAAGTTAAAAATTAACTTTCAGAAATCAGAAACTATCCTGTTTAGAACCCCTTTGTCTAGGGCTTCTAGGGATACAAGAAAGAACTGGAGAAATCTAGTGATCGTTGGACCAAGTGGACATCCACTGGCGAGTAAAGATGTAGTAAAGTACCTTGGTATCTGGCTAGATCAGTATCTATATTTCAATCGACATATAGATGCTGCTCTGGCCAGAGCTAGGGGAGCGTTTGCTCTGACAAGACGGTTGTTTTATAGCAGCCGCCTTGAAAACAGAGTGAAGGTGATTTGCTACATGGCCCTCATCCGGCCGATGATTGCCTATGGGTGCCCTGTGTGGTTTAACGTTGCCCCATCTCAAATGGAAAAGATTCGGGTGTTTGAGAGGCAGTGTCTTAGGACCTGTCTTGGATTACACAGAACACCAGAGTCGGAGTACAAACATTATTATGCCAACGAGGTCTTATACAACGGGGCCAATATAAACAGGATAGATAACTTTTTAATAAAGCTGATTCGGGGTCACGTTGCAAGAGCGATGACCTCAGCCAATGGACTTATTTTCGGGGCTTATTACCCCAACGACGAATATAGTGAGAGCGTTTGTCTTAACGGTTTCATCCCGCCCGAGACATTCCTCTATTTAGACAGTCGGGGGCTGATACAGGATAGATTGGCGGTTCCGTTAATCTACCACGTCGGCCGTAGAACTGTGGATCGGCGAATCCTGTATGGTCGAGACGTCGGCTCTGGGAACGGAGCAGAGCGTCTGCGGTTCAGTAGAGCTGTGCCCCTTCGGGACAAAAGGGACTTTTGTAAGCAAGTTCAAAAATACTGGTGGTTGGGTGACCACCTTGATATTGACGGTTGGTCATAGTTGTTGCCTTGGCCGACCTGCGTATTTTTAAGTATTAATAGGTTTTTTATTTTATGTAGGACAGTGGTGGCACCAAAAAAATTATAAAAACTGCATTTGCTTGTGGATATGTACATTGGGCGCTAGTACATATGCATATATATTCATTTATGCATATGTGTGGGTGTGTGTGCATTTGCATAAGCTGCTGCGAAAAAAAAAAAAAAAAAAAAAAAAAAAAAAAAAAAAAAAAAAAAAAAAAAAAAAAAAAAAAAAAAAAAAAAAATACGCTGCGGGTGGCTGTTGTAGTTTTAAGTTATTTTAAGTATTTTTAAGTAGTTTAAGTTAATTACGTATATTTACGTATATTTTAGTTTTATTTAGGTTAATTTAGTTTTATTTAGGTAAAGGGTAGTTTTAAGTTTTTATATAAAATAAAACAAATGTCTTGAAAAACGAGTTTTAAAAAAAAATTTTCTCGTTTAGTTTTAAGTAATTTTGAATTTTAATTTAAGTAGTTTTTACGCCCAAAGGCATTTTTAATATATAGTTATAGTATAATTTAGAGCGCCCGTATGGGGCCAGTAAGTTAGTTAAGTTATTCTGTAAGCTAGTTTTTAAGGTTTTTGTCTAGCATTTAAGTTAGTTATAAGTTGAATTGAAAATAAAAACATGAATTAAAAAAAAAAAAAAAAAAAAAAAAAATATCGGTTCTCGTCCGATCACCGAAATCAAGCATCGTCGGGCGCGGTTAGTACTTAGATGGGGGACCGCTTGGGAACACCGCGTGTTGTTGGCACGTTCCTTTTTGCCCTGATAAGGTGTGTGAGGCTCCCCTTTTGTCAAATTTTCAAATTTTTCCTAATTTTCATAAAAATAATCGAGTCATTTTTTTTTTTTTTATTTTTCATAGTGTCAAAGTAAAGAAGGTATACAAAAATATTTGATTTGTGAAGCTCCCCAATCCCCCCCCCCCCTTACTGCTGCTGAAGAATTTTGAAATTTAATCGAGTCATTTTTTTTTTTTTATTTTTCATAGTGTCAAAGTAAAGAAGGTATACAAAAATATTTGATTTGTGAAGCTCCCCAATCCCCCCCCCCCTTACTGCTGCTGTAGAATTTTGAAATTTCTGGGCTCCATTTTGTTGATTTCATACAAAAAAATAAACACTGTAGTGCTATTTTGTTACTATAGGTCTAGTTTGTTATTGTTTCTTCTATCAAAGAATAAGAAAATAAATACATTTTGGAAAGGGGAGCATTTTTTGTTGGGGCTTTGCACAGAATATTTCCTGTTAAGTTGTTACCTACATACATTCAAGGTTAATTGCGATTAACTTCGCACTTGCAACTGTATGGCGTATACGTAACATTTTCAGTTTTTGATAACTTCGCACTGTGGCGTATACGTAACATTTTCAGTTTTGGATAACTTCGCACTGTGGCGTATACGTAACATTTTCAGTTTTTGATACAATTAACTTCGCACTGTGGCGTATACGTAACATTTTCAGTTTTGGATAACTTCGCACTGTGGCGTATACGTAACATTTTCAGTTTTTGATACAATTAACTTCGCACTGTGGCGTATACGTAACATTTTCAGTTTTTGATAACTTCGCACTGTGGCGTATACGTAACATTTTCAGTTTTTGATAACTTCGCACTGTGGCGTATACGTAACATTTTCAGTTTTTTTATACAATTAGAAATTTGATGTAAAAAAAAGAAAAAACATAATATGAACATATATTTGTTATTTTGTTTACAAAATGGACATTTTTAGCAATAAAAACGCATTGTACTGGTTCTTGTACACGTCTTTCGAAATTATATTTGCTTGTTTGTCATACTAATGGAAAAGGGGAGCATTTTCAACTAAATTCTGATGGTATGGGGAGCATTTAAACAATTTTACATATTTTGTACTGTAAAATATCACCCTTAGCAGAAGAAAAACGCATAATACCGCTTCCACAAGTCTTTTAAAGTTTAATTTTATAGTTTGTGATGCTATTGGAAAAGGTAAGAATAGTTTGGGGAAGCTCCAACTTTGCTAATTAGATTTTCGCCAACGACCATACCACGATGAAAATATCGGTTCTCGTCCGATCACCGAAATCAAGCATCGTCGGGCGCGGTTAGTACTTAGATGGGGGACCGCTTGGGAACACCGCGTGTTGTTGGCACGTTCCTTTTTGCCCTGATAAGGTGTGTGAGGCTCCCCTTTTGTCAAATTTTCAAATTTTTCCTAATTTTCATAAAAATAATCGAGTCATTTTTTTTTTTTTTATTTTTCATAGTGTCAAAGTAAAGAAGGTATACAAAAATATTTGATTTGTGAAGCTCCCCAATCCCCCCCCCCCCCTTACTGCTGCTGAAGAATTTTGAAATTTAATCGAGTAATTTTTTTTTTTTTATTTTTCATAGTGTCAAAGTAAAGAAGGTATACAAAAATATTTGATTTGTGAAGCTCCCCAATCCCCCCCCCCCTTACTGCTGCTGTAGAATTTTGAAATTTCTGGGCTCCATTTTGTTGATTTCATACAAAAAAATAAACACTGTAGTGCTATTTTGTTACTATAGGTCTAGTTTGTTATTGTTTCTTCTATCAAAGAATAAGAAAATAAATACATTTTGGAAAGGGGAGCATTTTTTGTTGGGGCTTTGCACAGAATATTTCCTGTTAAGTTGTTACCTACATACATTCAAGGTTAATTGCGATTAACTTCGCACTTGCAACTGTATGGCGTATACGTAACATTTTCAGTTTTTGATAACTTCGCACTGTGGCGTATACGTAACATTTTCAGTTTTGGATAACTTCGCACTGTGGCGTATACGTAACATTTTCAGTTTTTGATACAATTAACTTCGCACTGTGGCGTATACGTAACATTTTCAGTTTTGGATAACTTCGCACTGTGGCGTATACGTAACATTTTCAGTTTTTGATACAATTAACTTCGCACTGTGGCGTATACGTAACATTTTCAGTTTTTGATAACTTCGCACTGTGGCGTATACGTAACATTTTCAGTTTTTGATAACTTCGCACTGTGGCGTATACGTAACATTTTCAGTTTTTTTATACAATTAGAAATTTGATGTAAAAAAAAGAAAAAACATAATATGAACATATATTTGTTATTTTGTTTACAAAATGGACATTTTTAGCAATAAAAACGCATTGTACTGGTTCTTGTACACGTCTTTCGAAATTATATTTGCTTGTTTGTCATACTAATGGAAAAGGGGAGCATTTTCAACTAAATTCTGATGGTATGGGGAGCATTTAAACAATTTTACATATTTTGTACTGTAAAATATCACCCTTAGCAGAAGAAAAACGCATAATACCGCTTCCACAAGTCTTTTAAAGTTTAATTTTATAGTTTGTGATGCTATTGGAAAAGGTAAGAATAGTTTGGGGAAGCTCCAACTTTGCTAATTAGATTTTCGCCAACGACCATACCACGATGAAAATATCGGTTCTCGTCCGATCACCGAAATCAAGCATCGTCGGGCGCGGTTAGTACTTAGATGGGGGACCGCTTGGGAACACCGCGTGTTGTTGGCACGTTCCTTTTTGCCCTGATAAGGTGTGTGAGGCTCCCCTTTTGTCAAATTTTCAAATTTTTCCTAATTTTCATAAAAATAATCGAGTCATTTTTTTTTTTTTTATTTTTCATAGTGTCAAAGTAAAGAAGGTATACAAAAATATTTGATTTGTGAAGCTCCCCAATCCCCCCCCCCCCTTACTGCTGCTGAAGAATTTTGAAATTTAATCGAGTCATTTTTTTTTTTTTATTTTTCATAGTGTCAAAGTAAAGAAGGTATACAAAAATATTTGATTTGTGAAGCTCCCCAATCCCCCCCCCCCTTACTGCTGCTGTAGAATTTTGAAATTTCTGGGCTCCATTTTGTTGATTTCATACAAAAAAATAAACACTGTAGTGCTATTTTGTTACTATAGGTCTAGTTTGTTATTGTTTCTTCTATCAAAGAATAAGAAAATAAATACATTTTGGAAAGGGGAGCATTTTTTGTTGGGGCTTTGCACAGAATATTTCCTGTTAAGTTGTTACCTACATACATTCAAGGTTAATTGCGATTAACTTCGCACTTGCAACTGTATGGCGTATACGTAACATTTTCAGTTTTTGATAACTTCGCACTGTGGCGTATACGTAACATTTTCAGTTTTGGATAACTTCGCACTGTGGCGTATACGTAACATTTTCAGTTTTTGATACAATTAACTTCGCACTGTGGCGTATACGTAACATTTTCAGTTTTGGATAACTTCGCACTGTGGCGTATACGTAACATTTTCAGTTTTTGATACAATTAACTTCGCACTGTGGCGTATACGTAACATTTTCAGTTTTTGATAACTTCGCACTGTGGCGTATACGTAACATTTTCAGTTTTTGATAACTTCGCACTGTGGCGTATACGTAACATTTTCAGTTTTTTTATACAATTAGAAATTTGATGTAAAAAAAAGAAAAAACATAATATGAACATATATTTGTTATTTTGTTTACAAAATGGACATTTTTAGCAATAAAAACGCATTGTACTGGTTCTTGTACACGTCTTTCGAAATTATATTTGCTTGTTTGTCATACTAATGGAAAAGGGGAGCATTTTCAACTAAATTCTGATGGTATGGGGAGCATTTAAACAATTTTACATATTTTGTACTGTAAAATATCACCCTTAGCAGAAGAAAAACGCATAATACCGCTTCCACAAGTCTTTTAAAGTTTAATTTTATAGTTTGTGATGCTATTGGAAAAGGTAAGAATAGTTTGGGGAAGCTCCAACTTTGCTAATTAGATTTTCGCCAACGACCATACCACGATGAAAATATCGGTTCAGTCGTTCAGCAACCGTGGAAGTGTGCACATCGTTGGCGGCTTTCACAGTGATCATTTAATATAGAGACGCGAGTGTGTTAAATAGTTAATTCAACCTACCATTTTCAAGTGGCAAGTTAGCCTAGGTGGTAGAGTGGCAGACGACGGATCTAGTCGGCGTGGGTTCGAGCCCCACTGTGGTCCTGGCTTTTTTTTAAACGATTTCTGGGAAAAGGTAAATAGAAATCGAGAGCAACTAGAAAGAGAGATGGGAAAACCAACGGGGACATCGAAAGATGGTCCCCCAACAACAAGGAAGACAGTTGGAGGAACATCAGGTGATGTGTCATCCGACAGTCAAGTAGCGGGGCCATCAGGCCAAGCACTAAGAGCAACGGTAGCAGGGCAGTCCAAAGCCCAAAAACCAACAACAACAGCAGCAGCAGCAGCAGTACAAGTAAAGCCCAAAGTGGCAATATCAACAACAACAGCAACGACAACTACAACAACATCGTCATCGGCACGTGCCGAGAACGTAACCAGCAGCATAGCAACTGCAAAGACATCAAGCCCTATTAAAGGGAAAAATGCAGGACCGGCATCTGTCGATGAACAAGATCCTCTGAAGAGAAGGCGCCACATTAGGTACAGACCAAACCTAATAGTTAAGAAGCGCACCTCTGATATAGAAGCTGCCAAGAAAATAGGAGGGCGCGGGCGTTCAGCCAAGTCTTCGGCTCAGGCCAAAATACAGAGGCAGCTGGATAGCTCCTCCAACGACGATGACGACAACGAAAACAACGACAAAAACGTAGAAGGCGACGATGAAGCTGAGGCGGATGACAGGCACGTCGAAGAGGCTGACGGAGTGATCGCCGCCGTCAATCCAAATGTTAAGGACGCCAGTCTAACCGGCGAAGAAAACGCCGCTGACGATAATGCGGATGACATCTCCTACATGTCTGTGGAAGGAGAAGGACATTACGTCAGTGGCGAGGTAGTTGAGCTGTCCGACGAGGAAGAGGACCAGCAGATTGAGGCGCTGACAGAGCAGATCTCTTCGCTCATTGAGCTGGTTGAAGCGCTCAAAAAGAAGCAGGAGGCAAGACGGGAGAAGGAGCGCATAGTTGCTCTTGAGCAGCGCACCCGCCAACAAGCGCTCCAAGAGCAAGCTTCGCTACAACAGCAGCCTCCTAAGGAACAAAAACCACTCCCAGACCAGCAGCAGCCACAGAAGCAGCAGTCAAAGAAGCAGCAACAGAAACAGCTTCAAAAACCACAACAACCGTCTCAGCAACCACAGCATCAGCCTCAGCAACAGCAAGCAAAACAAAAACAACAACAACAACAACCACAACAGCGACGACAACAGACACAGAAACAGCAACAGCAGCAGCAACAACAGCAACAGCAACAACCGCAACAGCAACAACCGCAGCAGTCACAACAGCAGCAGACCCAACAGCAGCCGATGCAACAGCAGCAGAGACAACAGCAGCAGTCACAACAACAGCAACAACAGCAACAGCCACAAGCAAAGAAAGGTAAGGTGCCACCGATTAATACTTATAAAATGCATTTAAAAGACACAATTGAAATATGTAGGTCAGTCATAGGCAACAATTTCATAATTAAGCGGCTTAACGCAGACAGGCATTCTATTCAGTGCTCATCTTTAGAGCACTACAAAAAAGTGAAAGACCTTCTGTCCCAAACTAGAACAGAATACTATAGTTTCACCCCGAAGGAAGACAAGCTTCAAACAGTCCTCCTGAAGGGTATCGAATCCTCTACGGATCCGCAGGCGCTCTTAGCTGAGCTCCGTCAAGTGGCGAGCGACGATCTCGAGTTTATCGGGGTCCGACCGTTCACCACAGTCAAAGCCAGACGGGAGAAACGGAATTTACCATTCTTCCTGGTTCAACTCTCGCCCCAAAGCAAATTGAGTGGTCTAAGGAATATAACAGTCCTGGATTACCAAGTTGTACGATGGGAAAAACTAAATAAGCAGAAAGACATGCTTCAATGCATGAACTGCCAAGGGTTCGGACACGTTGCAGTTAACTGTGGTATGGACCCAGTCTGCGTTAAATGTGGAGATACCCACAAAACAGTGGAGTGTAAACTCGGGCAAGATAGGGTCACAGACATGACCCAGTTAAAATGTGCTCTCTGCCGAGGCTCCGGGCACCCCGCAAACTATCGGGGATGTCCGAAGTTTCAGGAGATAAGGCAAAACAAAGCCCAAAAGAAAACAGTTGAGGTGAGACGCCCTGAAGTACGCCAGAAAACAACTCCCGTTAATCCCGCAATTTCTTACGCCCAAATCGCGTCTGGAAAGGGAAACACGGTACAGCCTCAACCACAGGTAGCCAAACAGGTCCAAGTGCCTACGGCTCCTGTGCCAGAGGCAGATCTGATGCAGGTGTTGCTGACCATTCATGGTCAGTTAACCGACGTGCAAAAACAGATCAGGGAGCAGGCGGCTAGGGTGGATTACCTCTACTCTATTCTGCCGGCAACGCGAAATGGTTAAAGGCGCGCTGCCTGAGCGACCCTTTAAGATCCTAGCTGTGAATGTAAATTCGCTGATTAGGACCGAACGTAGAGCAAATCTCTTTCATTTGCTGCAAGACCAAAGTCCTGATGTGTTTATGGCTAGCGAAACTAAGCTAAATCAGAAACACAAACTGACTAATAATAATTACAATATCGTGCGAAGGGATCGGCCTAACTCCTCTCAAGGGGGTGGGGTCGCAATCTTCATACGAAAGGGCATTAAATTTAAGGTTATATATAATAGTGAAGTGCGAAGATTTGGGCAGTTAGAAGCCTGCGTCATTTGCATTCCGCTCCTTCAGGGGAAAAGAATGTACGTGATCGCGGCGTACGCACCCGAAGCACCTCAGCCTGCTAATTTTATCGCAGAACTCGAAAAACTTTTCGAATGCTTAAGACTGCACTTGGATGAAAATTATTATCTAATGGCAGGAGATTTGAACGCCAAACATGAAGATTGGGGAAATCAAATTCAAAATCCGAGAGGGTACCATTTATTTAATTGGATGGGTCGTCACAGTGTTGAGTGTAGGATCGATCTTTTTGCGACAGATAGACCTTCGTTTCCTAGGAGCGGGGGCTTTCTGGATCTTTTACTGCTTGACTCACGACTTGTTATAACTGACGCAACAAATCAACAGACAAGAAACTGTTTACGAACAATCGAATACGACAGCGATCACTGCGGACTTGCCACCGTAATACAGCTTCCGAGCGAACTTGTGGAATTGGATGAGTATGTGCCTGTGCACTCTTACAATTTCAGTAAGACGCGCTGGCCACGCTTCTCCAACGCCTTGGCAAGAGAAATACGTTCCGAGGACATTTCTCCACCAAATGACAGAAACCTGACGAACCTCGAGATCGACGGGTTTCTGACTCAAATGGATACGACTATAAAACGAACAATGGACAAAACAATCCCAAAATATAAGGAACAAGACCCAAACGGTTTATACAAGAACGCGACAATCGACGCACTACACCGACAAAAAAGTGGACTGCTGACTAGGCTGAAACTTCTTTATAGACGTTTCACGGACACACGTGATCTGGAGATTAGGACATTGAAGTCGTCGATCAAAAACATTAACGTTCTGATTAGACAAAACTATAGATTATCTATTAATTTATATTGGGATAACAGAATTCGGGCTGTTAATTCTAGCGACCCTAGTATGTTTCCCCAAATAAATAAGATATTTAGAAGAAATGATCAAAACGATCTTCCATGTCTTAAACTCCAGAGGACAACAGATAACGAAGACGTACTAACGATTGCGGGAATTGATCCGGAAGGTGCCGTTTTCGATGACAATTTTTATATGATAGAAGATCCTCAGGAAAAGGTGGAAGCTGTAGGGGCTGCTTTCCAGCAAGTGTATAAGGTGAATGCTAGCATTCGTCCGAATCATGACCTGGAGAACAGAGCCTTGCTGCACAATTTCTATCTTGGAAATAACATAACGCAATGGCGATCTGAGAATACTGGTTTCACCGGGTTCAATGACGAAAATTTGGCAAACGCCACCATCGCCGAGCAAAATGGACCCAGTTCATTGTTAATTTCGAAGGTAGAACTTCATTTAATTTTTCAAACATTAAAGAAAAAGAAATCTGCGGGGGTCGATGGTATACCCAACATTGTGTTACGACATCTCCCTGAGGAAGCCATAGACATTTATACCACACTGTTTAACAACGCATTGAATAATGCATATTATCCAGTGAGTTGGAAGACAGCTGTGGTCCATCCTCTCCCCAAAAAGGGAAAGGACAGCTCCAATCCGGCAAATCTTCGGTCGATAAGTCTTCTTCCAAGTATCAGTAAGGTATTCGAAAAGATTCTCAATAGAGCTCTGTTCAAGTGGGCTGAGGACAAGAATATTATTCCAGACAATCAGTTTGGCTTTAAGGCGGGACATGACACTATTCATGCCGCGTCTAAGTTAGTTTCTGATGTTCAATGGAACAAAGCGAAAAATCAATGCACGGGTGCCGTTCTTGTTGATTTAGAGAAGGCTTTCGACACCGTATGGTTAGAGGGTCTTTATCTGAAATTAACTAGATTTGGCATAAGTAAACCACTGTTATATATGCTTCATGACATGCTCAATGGTAGAAAGTTTGTTGTCAAAAGTGGCAATGTAACTTCTACCACAACATTTGATATTAAAAACGGTCTACAGCAAGGAGCTGTGAACTCGCCGATTCTTTTTAGTATTTACACCAGCGATCTGATAGGTAGTCTCACTCATGCGATTGCGTATGCCGATGACCTTGTAGCGTACAGGACGGGTCCAAAAGTTGAAGTCATCAGAATTCTCTTGCAGCGTGACTTCGACAAGATTCAGCGATATTGTGATGACTGGAAGTTAAAAATTAACTTTCAGAAATCAGAAACTATCCTGTTTAGAACCCCTTTGTCTAGGGCTTCTAGGGATACAAGAAAGAACTGGAGAAATCTAGTGATCGTTGGACCAAGTGGACATCCACTGGCGAGTAAAGATGTAGTAAAGTACCTTGGTATCTGGCTAGATCAGTATCTATATTTCAATCGACATATAGATGCTGCTCTGGCCAGAGCTAGGGGAGCGTTTGCTCTGACAAGACGGTTGTTTTATAGCAGCCGCCTTGAAAACAGAGTGAAGGTGATTTGCTACATGGCCCTCATCCGGCCGATGATTGCCTATGGGTGCCCTGTGTGGTTTAACGTTGCCCCATCTCAAATGGAAAAGATTCGGGTGTTTGAGAGGCAGTGTCTTAGGACCTGTCTTGGATTACACAGAACACCAGAGTCGGAGTACAAACATTATTATGCCAACGAGGTCTTATACAACGGGGCCAATATAAACAGGATAGATTACTTTTTAATTAAGCTGATTCGGGGTCACATTGCAAGAGCGATGACCTCAGCCAATGGACTTATTTTCGGGGCTTATTACCCCAATGAAGAATATAGTGAGAGCGTTTGTCTTAACGGTTTCATCCCGCCCGAGACATTCCTCTATTTAGACAGTCGGGGGCTGATACAGGATAGATTGGCGGTTCCGTTAATCTACCACGTCGGCCGTAGAACTGTGGATCGGCGAATCCTGTATGGTCGAGACGTCGGCTCTGGGAACGGAGCAGAGCGTCTGCGGTTCAGTAGAGCTGTGCCCCTTCGGGACAAAAGGGACTTTTGTAAGCAAGTTCAAAAATACTGGTGGTTGGGTGACCACCTTGATATTGATGGTTAGTCGAAGTTGTTGCCTTGGCTGACCTACGTATTTATAAGGTATAACTAGGTAGATGAAGTAGGACAGTGACGGTGGCACCAAAAAAAGATAAAAAATCCAAAAAACTGCTGTCTGTTGTCTGTGGATATGTGCTTGAGCGCATACATATGTATATGTGTTAATGTATGGATATGTATGGCGTGTGTGCATGTGCGTAGGCTGATGACAAAAAAAAAAAAAAAAAAAAAAAAAAAAAAAAAAAAAAAAAAAAAAAAAAAAAAAAAAAAACGCTGCTGGTGGCTGTTCTAGTTTTAAGTTATTTTAAGTATTTTTAAGTAGTTTTAAGTTAATTACGTATATTTACGTATATTTTAGTTTTATTTAGGTTAATTTAGTTTTATTTAGGTACAGGGTAGTTTTAAGTTTTTAAATAAAAAATGTCATAGAAAAACAAGTTTTTTTAAGGAATTTTCTTGTTTAGCTTTAAGTAATATAGATTTTAATTTAATTTACATTTGAATTTACGCCGAAAGGCATTTTTAATATATAGCTATAGTATAATTTAGAGCGCCCGTATGGGGCCAGTAAGTTAGTTAAGTTATTCTGTAAGCTAGTTTTTAAGATTTTTGTCTAGCATTTAAGTTAGTTATAAGTTAAATGGAAAATAAAAATGAATTTAAAAAAAAAAAATAAAAAAAAAAAAAAAAAAAAAAAAAAAAAAAATATCGGTTCTCGTCCGATCACCGAAATCAAGCATCGTCGGGCGCGGTTAGTACTTAGATGGGGGACCGCTTGGGAACACCGCGTGTTGTTGGCACGTTCTTTTTTGCCCTGATAAGGTGTGTGAGGCTCCCCTTTTGTCAAATTTTCAAATTTTTCCTAATTTTCATAAAAATAATCGAGTCATTTTTTTTTTTTTTATTTTTCATAGTGTCAAAGTAAAGAAGGTATACAAAAATATTTGATTTGTGAAGCTCCCCAATCCCCCCCCCCCCCTTACTGCTGCTGAAGAATTTTGAAATTTAATCGAGTCATTTTTTTTTTTTTATTTTTCATAGTGTCAAAGTAAAGAAGGTATACAAAAATATTTGATTTGTGAAGCTCCCCAATCCCCCCCCCCCCTTACTGCTGCTGTAGAATTTTGAAATTTCTGGGCTCCATTTTGTTGATTTCATACAAAAAAATAAACACTGTAGTGCTATTTTGTTACTATAGGTCTAGTTTGTTATTGTTTCTTCTATCAAAGAATAAGAAAATAAATACATTTTGGAAAGGGGAGCATTTTTTGTTGGGGCTTTGCACAGAATATTTCCTGTTAAGTTGTTACCTACATACATTCAAGGTTAATTGCGATTAACTTCGCACTTGCAACTGTATGGCGTATACGTAACATTTTCAGTTTTTGATAACTTCGCACTGTGGCGTATACGTAACATTTTCAGTTTTGGATAACTTCGCACTGTGGCGTATACGTAACATTTTCAGTTTTTGATACAATTAACTTCGCACTGTGGCGTATACGTAACATTTTCAGTTTTGGATAACTTCGCACTGTGGCGTATACGTAACATTTTCAGTTTTTGATACAATTAACTTCGCACTGTGGCGTATACGTAACATTTTCAGTTTTTGATAACTTCGCACTGTGGCGTATACGTAACATTTTCAGTTTTTGATAACTTCGCACTGTGGCGTATACGTAACATTTTCAGTTTTTTTATACAATTAGAAATTTGATGTAAAAAAAAGAAAAAACATAATATGAACATATATTTGTTATTTTGTTTACAAAATGGACATTTTTAGCAATAAAAACGCATTGTACTGGTTCTTGTACACGTCTTTCGAAATTATATTTGCTTGTTTGTCATACTAATGGAAAAGGGGAGCATTTTCAACTAAATTCTGATGGTATGGGGAGCATTTAAACAATTTTACATATTTTGTACTGTAAAATATCACCCTTAGCAGAAGAAAAACGCATAATACCGCTTCCACAAGTCTTTTAAAGTTTAATTTTATAGTTTGTGATGCTATTGGAAAAGGTAAGAATAGTTTGGGGAAGCTCCAACTTTGCTAATTAGATTTTCGCCAACGACCATACCACGATGAAAATATCGGTTCTCGTCAGTCGTTCAGCAACCGTGGAAGAGTGCACATCGTTGGCGGCTTTCACAGTGTAAATTTCAAGTAGAGACGCGAGTGCGTATAGTAGTAAGTTAGATCTACCAAAACCAAGTGGCAAGTTAGCCTAGGTGGTAGAGGAGCAGATTCCAGAGTGGAAGGTCGTGGGTTCGATTCTCACCCCGGGCAAGGCCTTTTTTTAAATAATTTCTGGCAGGAGGTTTCAAAGAGAAGAAAACAACAGCAGCAACAACAAGAAGAGCAGATGGGAAAACCAACGGGGACATCGAAAGATGGTCCCCCAACAACAAGGAAGACAGTTGGAGGAACATCAGGTGATGTGTCATCCGACAGTCAAGTAGCGGGGTCATCAGGCCAAGCACTAAGAGCAACGGTAGCAGGGCAGTCCAAAGCCCAAAAACCAATAACAACAGCAGCAGCAGCAGCAGGACCAGTAAAGCCCAAAGTGGCAATAACAACAACAACAGCAACGACAACTACAACAACATCGTCATCGGCACGTGCCGAGGTCGGAACAAGCAGCATGGCAACTGCAAAAACATCAAGCCCTATTAAAGGGAAAAGTCCAGGAGCGGCATGTGTCGAAGAACCAGACCCACTGAAGAGAAGGCGCTATATCAGATATAGGCCAAATCTGGTTGTTAAGAAGCGCACCTCAGATATAGAGGCAGCGCAGAAAATAGGAGGGCGCGGACGCTCAGCCAAGGCCTCGGCTCAGGCAAAAATACAGAGGCAGCTGGATAGCTCCTCCAACGACGATGACGACAACGAAAACAACGACAAAAACGTAGAAGGCGACGATGAAGCTGAGGCGGATGACAGGCACGTCGAAGAGGCTGACGGAGTGATCGCCGCCGTCAATCCAAATGTTAAGGACGCCAGTCTAACCGGCGAAGAAAACGCCGCTGACGATAATGCTGATGACATCTCCTATATGTCTGTGGAAGGAGAAGGACATTACGTCAGTGGCGAGGTAGTTGAGCTGTCCGACGAAGAAGAGGACCAGCAAATCGAGGCTTTAACGGAGCAGATCTCTTCGCTCATAGAGCTTGTTGAAGCGCTCAAGAAGAAGCAGGAGGCAAGACGGGAGAAGGAGCGTATAGCTGCTCTTGAACAGCGCACCCGCCAACAAGCGCTCCAAGAGCAAGCTTCGCAACAACAGCAGCCTCCTCAGGAACAAAAACCACTCCCAGACCAGCAGCAGCCTCAGAAGCAGCAGTCAAAGAAGCAGCCACAGAAACAGCTTCAAAAGCCACAACAACCGTCTCAGCAACCACAGCATCAGCCTCAGCAACAGCAAGCAAAACAAAAACAACAACAACAACAACCACAACAGCAACGTCAACAGACACAGAAACAGCAACAGCAGCAGCAACAACAGCAACAGCAACAACCACAACAGCAACAACCGCAGCAGTCACAACAGCAGCAGACCCAACAGCAGCCGATGCAACAGCAGCAGAGACAACAGCAGCAGTCACAACAACAACAGCAACAACAGCAACAGCCACAAGCAAAGAAAGGTAAGGTGCCACCTATTAATACTTATAAAATGCATTTAAAAGACACAATTGAAATATGTAGGTCGGTCATAGGCAACAATTTCATAATTAAGCGGCTTAACGCAGACAGGCATTCCATTCAGTGCTCATCTTTAGAGCACTACAAAAAAGTGAAAGACCTTCTGTCTCAAACTAGAACAGAATATTATAGTTTCACCCCGAAGGAAGACAAGCTTCAAACAGTCCTCCTGAAGGGTATCGAATCCTCTACGGATCCGCAGGCGCTCTTAGCTGAGCTCCGTCAAGTGGCGAGCGACGATCTCGAGTTTATCGGGGTCCGACCGTTCACCACAGTCAAAGCCAGACGGGAGAAACGGAATTTACCATTCTTCCTGGTTCAACTCTCGCCCCAAAGCAAATTGAGTGGTCTAAGGAATATAACAGTCCTGGATTACCAAGTTGTACGATGGGAAAAACTAAATAAGCAGAAAGACATGCTTCAATGCATGAACTGCCAAGGGTTCGGACACGTTGCAGTTAACTGTGGTATGGACCCAGTCTGCGTTAAATGTGGAGATACCCACAAAACAGTGGAGTGTAAACTCGGGCAAGATAGGGTCACAGACATGACCCAGTTAAAATGTGCGCTCTGCCGAGGCTCCGGGCACCCCGCAAACTATCGGGGATGTCCGAAGTTTCAGGAGATAAGGCAAAACAAAGCCCAAAAGAAAACAGTTGAGGTGAGACGCCCTGAAGTACGCCAGAAAACAACTCCCGTTAATCCCGCAATTTCTTACGCCCAAATCGCGTCTGGAAAGGGAAACACGGTACAGCCTCAACCACAGGTAGCCAAACAGGTCCAAGTGCCTACGGCTCCTGTGCCAGAGGCAGATCTGATGCAGGTGTTGCTGACCATTCATGGTCAGTTAACCGACGTGCAAAAACAGATCAGGGAGCAGGCAGCTAGGGTGGATTACCTCTACTCTATTCTGCCGGCAACGCGAAATGGTTAAAGGCGCGCTGCCTGAGCGACCCTTTAAGATCCTAGCTGTGAATGTAAATTCGCTGATTAGGACCGAACGTAGAGCAAATCTCTTTCATTTGCTGCAAGACCAAAGTCCTGATGTGTTTATGGCTAGCGAAACTAAGCTAAATCAGAAACACAAACTGACTAATAATAATTACAATATCGTGCGAAGGGATCGGCCTAACTCCTCTCAAGGGGGTGGGGTCGCAATCTTCATACGAAAGGGCATTAAATTTAAGGTTATATATAATAGTGAAGTGCGAAGATTTGGGCAGTTAGAAGCCTGCGTCATTTGCATTCCGCTCCTTCAGGGGAAAAGAATGTACGTGATCGCAGCGTACGCACCTGAAGCACCTCAGCCTGCTAATTTTATCGCAGAACTCGAAAAACTTTTCGAATGCTTAAGACTGCACTTGGATGAAAATTATTATCTAATGGCAGGAGATTTGAACGCCAAACATGAAGATTGGGGAAATCAAATTCAAAATCCGAGAGGGTACCATTTATTTAATTGGATGGGTCGTCACAGTGTTGAGTGTAGGATCGATCTTTTTGCGACAGATAGACCTTCGTTTCCTAGGAGCGGTGGCTTTCTGGATCTTTTACTGCTTGACTCACGACTTGTTATAACTGACGCAACAAATCAACAGACAAGAAACTGTTTACGAACAATCGAATACGACAGCGATCACTGCGGACTTGCCACCGTAATACAGCTTCCGAGCGAACTTGTGGAATTGGATGAGTATGTGCCTGTGCACTCTTACAATTTCAGTAAGACGCGCTGGCCACGCTTCTCCAACGCCTTGGCAAGAGAAATACGTTCCGAGGACATTTCTCCACCAAATGACAGAAACCTGACGAACCTCGAGATCGACGGGTTTCTGACTCAAATGGATACGACTATAAAACGAACAATGGACAAAACAATCCCAAAATATAAGGAACAAGACCCAAACGGTTTATACAAGAACGCGACAATCGACGCACTACACCGACAAAAAAGTGGACTGCTGACTAGGTTGAAACTTCTTTATAGACGTTTCACGGACACACGTGATCTGGAGATTAGGACATTGAAGTCGTCGATCAAAAACATTAACGTTCTGATTAGACAAAACTATAGATTATCTATTAATTTATATTGGGATAACAGAATTCGGGCTGTTAATTCTAGCGACCCTAGTATGTTTCCCCAAATAAATAAGATATTTAGAAGAAATGATCAAAACGATCTTCCATGTCTTAAACTCCAGAGGACAACAGATAACGAAGACGTACTAACGATTGCGGGAATTGATCCGGAAGGTGCCGTTTTCGATGACAATTTTTATATGATAGAAGATCCTCAGGAAAAGGTAGAAGCTGTAGGGGCTGCTTTCCAGCAAGTGTATAAGGTAAATGCTAGCATTCGTCCGAATCATGACCTGGAGAACAGAGCCTTGCTGCACAATTTCTATCTTGGAAATAACATAACGCAATGGCGATCTGAGAATACTGGTTTCACCGGGTTCAATGACGAAAATTTGGCAAACGCCACCATCGCCGAGCAAAATGGACCCAGTTCATTGTTAATTTCGAAGGTAGAACTTCATTTAATTTTTCAAACATTAAAGAAAAAAAAATCTGCGGGGGTCGATGGTATACCCAACATTGTGTTACGACATCTCCCTGAGGAAGCCATAGACATTTATACCACACTGTTTAACAACGCATTGAATAATGCATATTATCCAGTGAGTTGGAAGACAGCTGTGGTCCATCCTCTCCCCAAAAAGGGAAAGGACAGCTCCAATCCGGCAAATCTTCGGTCGATAAGTCTTCTTCCAAGTATCAGTAAGGTATTCGAAAAGATTCTCAATAGAGCTCTGTTCAAGTGGACTGAGGACAAGAATATTATTCCAGACAATCAGTTTGGCTTTAAGGCGGGACATGACACTATTCATGCCGCGTCTAAGTTAGTTTCTGATGTTCAATGGAACAAAGCGAAAAATCAATGCACGGGTGCCGTTCTTGTTGATTTAGAGAAGGCTTTCGACACCGTATGGTTAGAGGGTCTTTATCTGAAATTAACTAGATTTGGCATAAGTAAACCACTGTTGTATATGCTTCATGACATGCTCAATGGTAGAAAGTTTGTTGTCAAAAGTGGCAATGTAACTTCTACCACAACATTTGATATTAAAAACGGTCTACAGCAAGGAGCTGTGAACTCGCCGATTCTTTTTAGTATTTACACCAGCGATCTGATAGGTAGTCTCACTCATGCGATTGCGTATGCCGATGACCTTGTAGCGTACAGGACGGGTCCAAAAGTTGAAGTCATCAGAATTCTCTTGCAGCGTGACTTCGACAAGATTCAGCGATATTGTGATGACTGGAAGTTAAAAATTAACTTTCAGAAATCAGAAACTATCCTGTTTAGAACCCCTTTGTCTAGGGCTTCTAGGGATACAAGAAAGAACTGGAGAAATCTAGTGATCGTTGGACCAAGTGGACATCCACTGGCGAGTAAAGATGTAGTAAAGTACCTTGGTATCTGGCTAGATCAGTATCTATATTTCAATCGACATATAGATGCTGCTCTGGCCAGAGCTAGGGGAGCGTTTGCTCTGACAAGACGGTTGTTTTATAGCAGCCGCCTTGAAAACAGAGTGAAGGTGATTTGCTACATGGCCCTCATCCGGCCGATGATTGCCTATGGGTGCCCTGTGTGGTTTAACGTTGCCCCATCTCAAATGGAAAAGATTCGGGTGTTTGAGAGGCAGTGTCTTAGGACCTGTCTTGGATTACACAGAACACCAGAGTCGGAGTACAAACATTATTATGCCAACGAGGTCTTATACAACGGGGCCAATATAAACAGGATAGATAACTTTTTAATAAAGCTGATTCGGGGTCACATTGCAAGAGCGATGACCTCAGCCAATGGACTTATTTTCGGGGCTTATTACCCCAATGAAGAATATAGTGAGAGCGTTTGTCTTAACGGTTTCATCCCGCCCGAGACATTCCTCTATTTAGACAGTCGGGGGCTGATACAGGATAGATTGGCGGTTCCGTTAATCTACCACGTCGGCCGTAGAACTGTGGATCGGCGAATCCTGTATGGTCGAGACGTCGGCTCTGGGAACGGAGCAGAGCGTCTGCGGTTCAGTAGAGCTGTGCCCCTTCGGGACAAAAGGGACTTTTGTAAGCAAGTTCAAAAATACTGGTGGTTGGGTGACCACCTTGATATTGATGGTTAGTCGAAGTTGTTGCCTTGGCTGACCTACGTATTTATAAGGTATAACTAGGTAGATTAAGTAGGACAGTGACGGTGGCACCAAAAAAAAGATAAAAAATCCAAAAAATTGCTGTCTGTTGTCTGTGGATATGTGCTTGAGCGCATACATATGTATATGTGTTAATGTATGGATATGTATGGCGTGTGTGCATGTGCGTAGGCTGATGACAAAAAAAAAAAAAAAAAAAAAAAAAAAAAAAAAAAAAAAAAAAAAAAAACGCTGCTGGTGGCTGTTCTAGTTTTAAGTTATTTTAAGTATTTTTAAGTAGTTTTAAGTTAATTACGTATATTTACGTATATTTTAGTTTTATTTAGGTTAATTTAGTTTTATTTAGGTACAGGGTAGTTTTAAGTTTTTAAATAAAAAATGTCATGGAAAAACAAGTTTTTTTAAGGAATTTTCTTGTTTAGGTTTAAGTAATATAGATTTTAATTTAATTTACATTTGAATTTACGCCGAAAGGCATTTTTAATATATAGCTATAGTATAATTTAGAGCGCCCGTATGGGGCCAGTAAGTTAGTTAAGTTATTCTGTAAGCTAGTTTTTAAGATTTTTGTCTAGCATTTAAGTTAGTTATAAGTTAAATGGAAAATAAAAATGAATTTAAAAAAAAAAAAAAAAAAAAAAAATATCGGTTCTCGTCCGATCACCGAAATCAAGCATCGTCGGGCGCGGTTAGTACTTAGATGGGGGACCGCTTGGGAACACCGCGTGTTGTTGGCACGTTCCTTTTTGCCCTGATAAGGTGTGTGAGGCTCCCCTTTTGTCAAATTTTCAAATTTTTCCTAATTTTCATAAAAATAATCGAGTCATTTTTTTTTTTTTTATTTTTCATAGTGTCAAAGTAAAGAAGGTATACAAAAATATTTGATTTGTGAAGCTCCCCAATCCCCCCCCCCCCCCCTTACTGCTGCTGAAGAATTTTGAAATTTAATCGAGTCATTTTTTTTTTTTTATTTTTCATAGTGTCAAAGTAAAGAAGGTATACAAAAATATTTGATTTGTGAAGCTCCCCAATCCCCCCCCCCCTTACTGCTGCTGTAGAATTTTGAAATTTCTGGGCTCCATTTTGTTGATTTCATACAAAAAAATAAACACTGTAGTGCTATTTTGTTACTATAGGTCTAGTTTGTTATTGTTTCTTCTATCAAAGAATAAGAAAATAAATACATTTTGGAAAGGGGAGCATTTTTTGTTGGGGCTTTGCACAGAATATTTCCTGTTAAGTTGTTACCTACATACATTCAAGGTTAATTGCGATTAACTTCGCACTTGCAACTGTATGGCGTATACGTAACATTTTCAGTTTTTGATAACTTCGCACTGTGGCGTATACGTAACATTTTCAGTTTTGGATAACTTCGCACTGTGGCGTATACGTAACATTTTCAGTTTTTGATACAATTAACTTCGCACTGTGGCGTATACGTAACATTTTCAGTTTTGGATAACTTCGCACTGTGGCGTATACGTAACATTTTCAGTTTTTGATACAATTAACTTCGCACTGTGGCGTATACGTAACATTTTCAGTTTTTGATAACTTCGCACTGTGGCGTATACGTAACATTTTCAGTTTTTGATAACTTCGCACTGTGGCGTATACGTAACATTTTCAGTTTTTTTATACAATTAGAAATTTGATGTAAAAAAAAGAAAAAACATAATATGAACATATATTTGTTATTTTGTTTACAAAATGGACATTTTTAGCAATAAAAACGCATTGTACTGGTTCTTGTACACGTCTTTCGAAATTATATTTGCTTGTTTGTCATACTAATGGAAAAGGGGAGCATTTTCAACTAAATTCTGATGGTATGGGGAGCATTTAAACAATTTTACATATTTTGTACTGTAAAATATCACCCTTAGCAGAAGAAAAACGCATAATACCGCTTCCACAAGTCTTTTAAAGTTTAATTTTATAGTTTGTGATGCTATTGGAAAAGGTAAGAATAGTTTGGGGAAGCTCCAACTTTGCTAATTAGATTTTCGCCAACGACCATACCACGATGAAAATATCGGTTCTCGTCCGATCACCGAAATCAAGCATCGTCGGGCGCGGTTAGTACTTAGATGGGGGACCGCTTGGGAACACCGCGTGTTGTTGGCACGTTCCTTTTTGCCCTGATAAGGTGTGTGAGGCTCCCCTTTTGTCAAATTTTCAAATTTTTCCTAATTTTCATAAAAATAATCGAGTCATTTTTTTTTTTTTTATTTTTCATAGTGTCAAAGTAAAGAAGGTATACAAAAATATTTGATTTGTGAAGCTCCCCAATCCCCCCCCCCCCCTTACTGCTGCTGAAGAATTTTGAAATTTAATCGAGTCATTTTTTTTTTTTTATTTTTCATAGTGTCAAAGTAAAGAAGGTATACAAAAATATTTGATTTGTGAAGCTCCCCAATCCCCCCCCCCCTTACTGCTGCTGTAGAATTTTGAAATTTCTGGGCTCCATTTTGTTGATTTCATACAAAAAAATAAACACTGTAGTGCTATTTTGTTACTATAGGTCTAGTTTGTTATTGTTTCTTCTATCAAAGAATAAGAAAATAAATACATTTTGGAAAGGGGAGCATTTTTTGTTGGGGCTTTGCACAGAATATTTCCTGTTAAGTTGTTACCTACATACATTCAAGGTTAATTGCGATTAACTTCGCACTTGCAACTGTATGGCGTATACGTAACATTTTCAGTTTTTGATAACTTCGCACTGTGGCGTATACGTAACATTTTCAGTTTTGGATAACTTCGCACTGTGGCGTATACGTAACATTTTCAGTTTTTGATACAATTAACTTCGCACTGTGGCGTATACGTAACATTTTCAGTTTTGGATAACTTCGCACTGTGGCGTATACGTAACATTTTCAGTTTTTGATACAATTAACTTCGCACTGTGGCGTATACGTAACATTTTCAGTTTTTGATAACTTCGCACTGTGGCGTATACGTAACATTTTCAGTTTTTGATAACTTCGCACTGTGGCGTATACGTAACATTTTCAGTTTTTTTATACAATTAGAAATTTGATGTAAAAAAAAGAAAAAACATAATATGAACATATATTTGTTATTTTGTTTACAAAATGGACATTTTTAGCAATAAAAACGCATTGTACTGGTTCTTGTACACGTCTTTCGAAATTATATTTGCTTGTTTGTCATACTAATGGAAAAGGGGAGCATTTTCAACTAAATTCTGATGGTATGGGGAGCATTTAAACAATTTTACATATTTTGTACTGTAAAATATCACCCTTAGCAGAAGAAAAACGCATAATACCGCTTCCACAAGTCTTTTAAAGTTTAATTTTATAGTTTGTGATGCTATTGGAAAAGGTAAGAATAGTTTGGGGAAGCTCCAACTTTGCTAATTAGATTTTCGCCAACGACCATACCACGATGAAAATATCGGTTCTCGTCCGATCACCGAAATCAAGCATCGTCGGGCGCGGTTAGTACTTAGATGGGGGACCGCTTGGGAACACCGCGTGTTGTTGGCACGTTCCTTTTTGCCCTGATAAGGTGTGTGAGGCTCCCCTTTTGTCAAATTTTCAAATTTTTCCTAATTTTCATAAAAATAATCGAGTCATTTTTTTTTTTTTTATTTTTCATAGTGTCAAAGTAAAGAAGGTATACAAAAATATTTGATTTGTGAAGCTCCCCAATCCCCCCCCCCCCTTACTGCTGCTGAAGAATTTTGAAATTTAATCGAGTCATTTTTTTTTTTTTATTTTTCATAGTGTCAAAGTAAAGAAGGTATACAAAAATATTTGATTTGTGAAGCTCCCCAATCCCCCCCCCCTTACTGCTGCTGTAGAATTTTGAAATTTCTGGGCTCCATTTTGTTGATTTCATACAAAAAAATAAACACTGTAGTGCTATTTTGTTACTATAGGTCTAGTTTGTTATTGTTTCTTCTATCAAAGAATAAGAAAATAAATACATTTTGGAAAGGGGAGCATTTTTTGTTGGGGCTTTGCACAGAATATTTCCTGTTAAGTTGTTACCTACATACATTCAAGGTTAATTGCGATTAACTTCGCACTTGCAACTGTATGGCGTATACGTAACATTTTCAGTTTTTGATAACTTCGCACTGTGGCGTATACGTAACATTTTCAGTTTTGGATAACTTCGCACTGTGGCGTATACGTAACATTTTCAGTTTTTGATACAATTAACTTCGCACTGTGGCGTATACGTAACATTTTCAGTTTTGGATAACTTCGCACTGTGGCGTATACGTAACATTTTCAGTTTTTGATACAATTAACTTCGCACTGTGGCGTATACGTAACATTTTCAGTTTTTGATAACTTCGCACTGTGGCGTATACGTAACATTTTCAGTTTTTGATAACTTCGCACTGTGGCGTATACGTAACATTTTCAGTTTTTTTATACAATTAGAAATTTGATGTAAAAAAAAGAAAAAACATAATATGAACATATATTTGTTATTTTGTTTACAAAATGGACATTTTTAGCAATAAAAACGCATTGTACTGGTTCTTGTACACGTCTTTCGAAATTATATTTGCTTGTTTGTCATACTAATGGAAAAGGGGAGCATTTTCAACTAAATTCTGATGGTATGGGGAGCATTTAAACAATTTTACATATTTTGTACTGTAAAATATCACCCTTAGCAGAAGAAAAACGCATAATACCGCTTCCACAAGTCTTTTAAAGTTTAATTTTATAGTTTGTGATGCTATTGGAAAAGGTAAGAATAGTTTGGGGAAGCTCCAACTTTGCTAATTAGATTTTCGCCAACGACCATACCACGATGAAAATATCGGTTCTCGTCAGTCGTTCAGCAACCGTGGAAGTGTGCACATCGTTGGCGGCTTTCACAGTGATCATTTAATATAGAGACGCGAGTGTGTTAAATAGTTAATTCAACCTACCATTTTCAAGTGGCAAGTTAGCCTAGGTGGTAGAGTGGCAGACGACGGATCTGGTCGGCGTGGGTTCGAGCCCCACTGTGGTCCTGGCTTTTTTTTAAACGATTTCTGGGAAAAGGTAAATAGAAATCGAGAGCAACTAGAAAGAGAGATGGGAAAACCAACGGGGACATCGAAAGATGGTCCCCCAACAACAAGGAAGACAGTTGGAGGAACATCAGGTGATGTGTCATCCGACAGTCAAGTAGCGGGGCCATCAGGCCAAGCACTAAGAGCAACGGTAGCAGGGCAGTCCAAAGCCCAAAAACCAACAACAACAGCAGCAGCAGCAGCAGGACAAGTAAAGCCCAAAGTGGCAATATCAACAACAACAGCAACGACAACTACAACAACATCGTCATCGGCACGTGCCGAGAACGTAACCAGCAGCATGGCAACTGCAAAGACATCAAGCCCTATTAAAGGGAAAAATGCAGGACCGGCATCTGTCGATGAACAAGATCCTCTGAAGAGAAGGCGCCACATTAGGTACAGACCAAACCTAATAGTTAAGAAGCGCACCTCTGATATAGAAGCTGCCAAGAAAATAGGAGGGCGCGGGCGTTCAGCCAAGGCTTCGGCTCAGGCCAAAATACAGAGGCAGCTGGATAGCTCCTCTAACGATGATGAGGACAATAGCGAAAGCAACGACAACGAAGAAGGCGACGACGAAGCTGAGACAGATGACAGGCACGTCGAAGAGGCTGATGGAGCGATCGCCGCCGACAAGCCAAACGATCAGGACGCCAGGCTAACAGGCGAAGAAAACGCCGCTGACGCAGATGCTGATAACATCTCATACATGTCAGTAGAAGGAGAAGGACGTTACGTCAGTGGCGAGATAGTCGAGCTGTCTGACGAGGAAGAGGACCAGCAAATAGAGGCGTTAACTGAGCAGATCTCTTCGCTCATAGAGCTGGTTGAAGCGCTCAAGAAGAAGCAGGAGGCAAGACGGGAGAAGGAGCGCATAGCGGCTCTTGAACAGCGCACCCGCCAACAAGCGCTCCAAGAGCAAGCTTCGCAACAACAGGAGCCTCCTCAGAAAAAACCACTCCCAGACCAGCAGCAGCCCCAGAAGCAGCAGTCAAAGAAGCAGCCACAGAAACAGCTTCAAAAGCCACAACAACCGTCTCAGCAACCACAGCATCAGCCTCAGCAACAGCAAGCAAAACAAAAACAACAACAACAACAACCACTACAGCAACGACAACAGACACAGAAGCAGCAACAGCAGCAGAAACAACAGCAACAGCAACAACCGCAACAGCAACAACCACAGCAGTCACAACAGCAGCAGACCCAACAGCAGCCAATGCAACAGCAGCAGAGACAACAGCAGCAGTCACAACAACAGCAACAACAGCAACAGCCACAAGCAAAGAAAGGTAAGGTGCCACCTATTAATACTTATAAAATGCATTTAAAAGACACCATTGAAATATGTAGGTCGGTCATAGGCAACAATTTCATAATTAAGCGGCTTAACGCAGACAGGCATGCCATTCAGTGCTCATCTTTAGAGCACTACAAAAAAGTGAAAGACCTTCTGTCTCAAACTAGAACAGAATACTATAGTTTCACCCCAAAGGAAGACAAGCTTCAAACAGTCCTCCTGAAGGGTATCGAATCCTCTACGGATCCGCAGGCGCTCTTAGCTGAGCTCCGTCAAGTGGCGAGCGACGATCTCGGGTTTATCGGGGTTAGACCGTTCACCACAGTCAAAGCCAGACGGGAGAAACGGAATTTACCATTCTTCCTGGTTCAACTCTCGCCCCAAAGCAAATTGAGTGGTCTAAGGAATATAACAGTCCTGGATTACCAAGTTGTACGATGGGAAAAACTAAAGAAGCAGAAAGACATGCTTCAATGCATGAACTGCCAAGGGTTCGGACACGTTGCAGTAAACTGTGGTATGGACCCAGTCTGCGTTAAATGTGGAGATACCCACAAAACAGTGGAGTGTAAACTCGGGCAAGATAGGGTCACAGACATGACCCAGTTAAAATGTGCGCTCTGCCGAGGCTCCGGGCACCCCGCAAACTATCGGGGATGTCCGAAGTTTCAGGAGATAAGGCAAAACAAAGCCCAAAAGAAAACAGTTGAGGTGAGACGCCCTGAAGTACGCCAGAAAACAACTCCCGTTAATCCCGCAATTTCTTACGCCCAAATCGCGTCTGGAAAGGGAAACACGGTACAGCCTCAACCACAGGTAGCCAAACAGGTCCAAGTGCCTACGGCTCCTGTGCCAGAGGCAGATCTGATGCAGGTGTTGCTGACTATTCATGGTCAGTTAACCGACGTGCAAAAACAGATCAGGGAGCAGGCGGCTAGGGTGGATTACCTCTACTCTATTCTGCCGGCAACGCGAAATGGTTAAAGGCGCGCTGCCTGAGCGACCCTTTAAGATCCTAGCTGTGAATGTAAATTCACTGATTAGGACCGAACGTAGAGCAAATCTCTTTCATTTGCTGCAAGACCAAAGTCCTGACGTGTTTATGGCTAGCGAAACTAAGCTTACCCAGAAACACAAATTGACTAATAATAATTACAATATCGTGCGAAGGGATCGGCCTAACTCCTCTCAAGGGGGTGGGGTCGCAATCTTCATACGAAAGGGCATTAAATATAAGGTTATATATAATAGTGAAGTGCGAAGATTTGGGCAGCTAGAAGCCTGCATCATTTGCATTCCGCTCCTTCAGGGGAAAAGAATGTACGTGATCGCGGCGTACGCACCCGAAGCACCTCAGCCTGCTAATTTTATCGCAGAACTCGAAAAACTTTTCGAATGCTTAAGACTGCACTTGGATGAAAATTATTATCTCATGGCAGGAGATTTGAACGCCAAACATGAAGATTGGGGAAATCAAATTCAAAATCCGAGAGGGTACCATTTATTTAATTGGATGGGTCGTCGCAGTGTTGAGTGTAGGATCGATCTTTTTGCGACAGATAGACCTTCGTTTCCTAGGAGCGGTGGCTTTCTGGATCTTTTACTGCTTGACTCACGAATTGTTATAACTGACGCAACAAACCAACAGACAAGAAACTGTTTACGAACAATTGAATACGACAGCGATCACTGCGGACTTGCCACCGTAATACAGCTTCCGAGCGAACTTGTGGAATTGGATGAGTATGTGCCTGTGCACTCTTACAATTTCAGTAAGACGCGCTGGCCACGCTTCTCCAGTGCCTTGGCTAGAGAAATACGTTCCGATGACATTTCTCCACCAAATGACAGAAACCTGACGAACCTCGAGATCGATGGGTTTCTGACTCAAATGGATACGACTATAAAACGAACAATGGACAAAAAAATCCCAAAATATAAGGAACAAGACCCTACTGGTTTATACAAGAACGCGACAATCGACGCACTACACCGACAAAAAAGTGGACTGCTGACTAGGTTGAAACTTCTTTATAGACGTTTCACGGACACACGTGATCTGGAGATTAGGACATTGAAGTCGTCGATCAAAAACATTAACGTTCTGATTAGACAAAACTATAGATTATCTATTAATTTATATTGGGATAACAGAATTCGGGCTGTTAATTCTAGCGACCCTAGTATGTTTCCCCAAATAAATAAGATATTTAGAAGAAATGACCAAAACGATCTTCCATGTCTTAAACTCCAGAGGACAACAGATAACGAAGACGTACTAACGATTGCGGGAATTGATCCGGAAGGTGCCGTTTTCGATGACAATTTTTATATGATAGAAGATCCTCAGGAAAAGGTAGAAGCTGTGGGGGCTGCTTTCCAGCAAGTGTATAAGGTGAATGCTAGCATTCGCCCGAATCATGACCTGGAGAACAGAGCCTTGCTGCACAATTTCTATCTTGGAAATAACATAACGCAATGGCGATCTGAGAATACTGGTTTCACCGGGTTCAATGACGAAAATTTGGCAAACGCCACCATCGCCGAGCGAAATGGACCCAGTTCATTGTTAATTTCGAAGGTAGAACTTCAGTTAATTTTTCAAACATTAAAGAAAAAGAAATCTGCGGGGGTCGATGGTATACCCAACATTGTGTTACGACATCTCCCTGAGGAAGCCATAGACATTTATACCACACTGTTCAACAACGCACTAAATAATGCATATTATCCAGTGAGTTGGAAGACAGCTGTGGTCCATCCTCTCCCCAAAAAGGGAAAGGACAGCTCCAATCCGGCAAATCTTCGGTCGATAAGTCTTCTTCCAAGTATCAGTAAGGTATTCGAAAAGATTCTCAATAGAGCTCTGTTCAAGTGGGCTGAGGACAAGAATATTATTCCAGACAATCAGTTTGGCTTTAAGGCGGGACATGATACTATTCATGCCGCGTCTAAGTTAGTTTCTGATGTTCAATGGAACAAAGCGAAAAATCAATGCACGGGTGCCGTTCTTGTTGATTTAGAGAAGGCTTTCGACACCGTATGGTTAGAGGGTCTTTATCTGAAATTAACCAGATTTGGCATAAGTAAACCACTGTTGTATATGCTTCATGACATGCTCAATGGTAGAAAGTTTGTTGTCAAAAGTGGCAATGTAACTTCCACCACAACTTTTGATATTAAAAACGGTCTACAGCAAGGAGCTGTGAACTCGCCGATTCTTTTTAGTATTTACACCAGCGATCTGATAGGTAGTCTCACTCATGCGATTGCGTATGCCGATGACCTTGTAGCGTACAGGACGGGTCCAAAAGTTGAAGTCATCAGAATTCTCTTGCAGCGTGACTTCGACAAGATTCAGCGATATTGTGATGACTGGAAGTTAAAAATTAACTTTCAGAAATCAGAAACTATCCTGTTTAGAACCCCTTTGTCTAAGGCTTCTAGGGATACAAGAAAGAACTGGAGAAATCTAGTGATCGTTGGACCAAGTGGACATCCACTGGCGAGTAAAGATGTAGTAAAGTACCTTGGTATCTGGCTAGATCAGTATCTATATTTCAATCGACATATAGATGCTGCTCTGGCCAGAGCTAGGGGAGCGTTTGCTCTGACAAGACGGTTGTTTTACAGCAGCCGCCTTGAAAACAGAGTGAAGGTGATTTGCTACATGGCCCTCATCCGGCCGATGATTGCCTATGGGTGCCCTGTATGGTTTAACGTTGCCCCATCTCAAATGGAAAAGATTCGGGTGTTTGAGAGACAGTGTCTTAGGACCTGTCTTGGATTACACAGAACACCAGAGTCGGAGTACAAACATTATTATGCCAACGAGGTCTTATACAACGGGGCCAATATAAACAGGATAGATAACTTTTTAATAAAGCTGATTCGGGGTCACATTGTAAGAGCGATGACTTCAGCCAATGGACTTATTTTCGGGGCTTATTACCCCAACGACGAATATAGTGAGAGCGTTTGTCTTAACGGTTTCATCCCGCCCGAGACATTCCTCTATTTAGACAGTCGGGGGCTGATACAGGATAGATTGGCGGTTCCGTTAATCTACCACGTCGGCCGTAGAACTGTGGATCGGCGAATCCTGTATGGTCGAGACGTCGGCTCTGGGAACGGAGCAGAGCGTCTGCGGTTCAGTAGAGCTGTGCCCCTTCGGGACAAAAGGGACTTTTGTAAGCAAGTTCAAAAATACTGGTGGTTGGGTGACCACCTTGATATTGATGGTTAGTCGAAGATGTTGCCTTGGCTGACCTACGTATTTATAAGGTATAACTAGGTAGATGAAGTAGGACAGTGACGGTGGCACCAAAAAAAGATAAAAAATCCAAAAAATTGCTGTCTGTTGTCTGTGGATATGTGCTTGAGCGCATACATATGTATATGTGTTAATGTATGGATATGTATGGCGTGTGTGCATGTGCGTAGGCTGATGACAAAAAAAAAAAAAAAAAAAAAAAAAAAAAAAAAAAAAAAAAAAAAAAAAAAAAAAAAAAAAAAAAAAAAAAAACGCTGCTGGTGGCTGTTCTAGTTTTAAGTTATTTTAAGTATTTTTAAGTAGTTTTAAGTTAATTACGTATATTTACGTATATTTTAGTTTTATTTAGGTTAATTTAGTTTTATTTAGGTACAGGGTAGTTTTAAGTTTTTAAATTAAAAAAAAAATGTCATAGAAAAACAAGTTTTTTTAAAGGAATTTTCTTGTTTAGGTTTAAGTAATATAGATTTTAATTTAATTTACATTTGAATTTACGCCGAAAGGCATTTTTAATATATAGCTATAGTATAATTTAGAGCGCCCGTATGGGGCCAGTAAGTTAGTTAAGTTATTCTGTAAGCTAGTTTTTAAGATTTTTGTCTAGCATTTAAGTTAGTTATAAGTTAAATGGAAAATAAAAATGAATTTAAAAAAAAAAAAATAAAAAAAAAAAAAAAAAAAAAAAAAAAAAAAAATATCGGTTCTCGTCCGATCACCGAAATCAAGCATCGTCGGGCGCGGTTAGTACTTAGATGGGGGACCGCTTGGGAACACCGCGTGTTGTTGGCACGTTCCTTTTTGCCCTGATAAGGTGTGTGAGGCTCCCCTTTTGTCAAATTTTCAAATTTTTCCTAATTTTCATAAAAATAATCGAGTCATTTTTTTTTTTTTTATTTTTCATAGTGTCAAAGTAAAGAAGGTATACAAAAATATTTGATTTGTGAAGCTCCCCAATCCCCCCCCCCCCCTTACTGCTGCTGAAGAATTTTGAAATTTAATCGAGTCATTTTTTTTTTATTATTTTTCATAGTGTCAAAGTAAAGAAGGTATACAAAAATATTTGATTTGTGAAGCTCCCCAATCCCCCCCCCCCCTTACTGCTGCTGTAGAATTTTGAAATTTCTGGGCTCCATTTTGTTGATTTCATACAAAAAAATAAACACTGTAGTGCTATTTTGTTACTATAGGTCTAGTTTGTTATTGTTTCTTCTATCAAAGAATAAGAAAATAAATACATTTTGGAAAGGGGAGCATTTTTTGTTGGGGCTTTGCACAGAATATTTCCTGTTAAGTTGTTACCTACATACATTCAAGGTTAATTGCGATTAACTTCGCACTTGCAACTGTATGGCGTATACGTAACATTTTCAGTTTTTGATAACTTCGCACTGTGGCGTATACGTAACATTTTCAGTTTTGGATAACTTCGCACTGTGGCGTATACGTAACATTTTCAGTTTTTGATACAATTAACTTCGCACTGTGGCGTATACGTAACATTTTCAGTTTTGGATAACTTCGCACTGTGGCGTATACGTAACATTTTCAGTTTTTGATACAATTAACTTCGCACTGTGGCGTATACGTAACATTTTCAGTTTTTGATAACTTCGCACTGTGGCGTATACGTAACATTTTCAGTTTTTGATAACTTCGCACTGTGGCGTATACGTAACATTTTCAGTTTTTTTATACAATTAGAAATTTGATGTAAAAAAAAGAAAAAACATAATATGAACATATATTTGTTATTTTGTTTACAAAATGGACATTTTTAGCAATAAAAACGCATTGTACTGGTTCTTGTACACGTCTTTCGAAATTATATTTGCTTGTTTGTCATACTAATGGAAAAGGGGAGCATTTTCAACTAAATTCTGATGGTATGGGGAGCATTTAAACAATTTTACATATTTTGTACTGTAAAATATCACCCTTAGCAGAAGAAAAACGCATAATACCGCTTCCACAAGTCTTTTAAAGTTTAATTTTATAGTTTGTGATGCTATTGGAAAAGGTAAGAATAGTTTGGGGAAGCTCCAACTTTGCTAATTAGATTTTCGCCAACGACCATACCACGATGAAAATATCGGTTCTCGTCAGTCGTTCAGCAACCGTGGAAGAGTGCAGATCGTTGGCGGCTTTCACAGTGATCATTTAATATAGAGACGCGAGTGTGTAATATAGTTAATTTAACCTACCATTTTCAAGTGGCAAGTTAGCCTAGGTGGTAGAGTGGCAGACGAAGGATCTGAACGGCGTGGGTTCGAGCCCCACTGTGGTCCGGGATTTTTTTTAAATAATTTCTGGGAGAAGGTGACCAGAAACAGAGAACAACAAGAAAGAGAGATGGGAAAGCCAACGGGGACATCGAAAGATGGTCCCCCAACAGCAAAGAAGACAGTTGGAGGAACATCAGGTGATGTGTCATCCGACAGTCAAATAGCGGGGCCATCAGGCCAAGCTCAAAGTGCAAATGTAGCAGGGCAGTCCAAAGCCCAAAAAGCAACAACAACAACAGCAGCAGCAGCAGCAGCAGCAGCAGGACCAGGAAAGCCCAAAGTGGCAACAATAGCAACAACAGCAACGACAACTACAACAACATCGTCATCGGCACGTGCCGAGGTCGGTACCAGCAGCATAGCAACTGCAAAGACATCGAGTCCTATTAAAGGGAAAAAGCCAGGACCGGCATGTGTCGATGAGCAAGATCCTCTAAAGAGAAGGCGCTACATTAGGTACAGACCAAACCTAGTAGTTAAGAAGCGCACCTCTGATATAGAAGCAGCCAAGAAAATAGGAGGGCGCGGGCGTTCAGCCAAGGCTTCGGCTCAGGCCAAAATACAGAGGCAGCTAGATAGCTCCTCTAACGATGATGAGGACAATAGCGAAAGCCACGACAACGAAGAAGGCGACGACGAAGCTGAGACGGATGACAGGCACATCGAAGAGGCTGATGGAGCGATCGCCGCCGACAAGCCAAACGATCAGGACGCCAGGCTAACAGGCGAGGAAAACGCCGCTGACGCAGATGCTGATGACATCTCATATATGTCAGTGGAAGGAGAAGGACGGTACGTCAGTGGCGAGATAGTCGAGCTGTCTGACGAGGAAGAGGACCAGCAAATTGAGGCTTTGACGGAGCAGATCTCTTCGCTCATAGAGCTTGTTGAAGCGCTCAAGAAGAAGCAGGAAGCAAGACGGGAGAAGGAGCGCATAGTTGCTCTTGAGCAGCGCACCCGCCAACAAGCGCTCCAAGAGCAAGCTTCGCAACAACAGCAGCCTCCTCAGGAACAAAAACTACTCCCAGACCAGCAGCAGCCACAGAAGCAGCAGTCAAAGAAGCAGCCACAGAAACAGCTTCAAAAGCCACAACAACCGTCTCAGCAACCACAGCATCAGCCTCAGCAACAGCAAGCAAAACAAAAACAACAACAACAACAACCACAACAGCAACGTCAACAGACACAGAAACAGCAACAGCAGCAGCAACAACAGCAACAGCAACAACCACAACAGCAACAACCGCAGCAGTCACAACAGCAGCAGACCCAACAGCAGCCGATGCAACAGCAGCAGAGACAACAGCAGCAGTCACAACAACAACAGCAACAACAGCAACAGCCACAAGCAAAGAAAGGTAAGGTGCCACCTATTAATACTTATAAAATGCATTTAAAAGACACAATAGAAATATGTAGGTCGGTCATAGGCAACAATTTCATAATTAAGCGGCTTAACGCAGACAGGCATTCCATTCAGTGCTCATCTTTAGAGCACTACAAAAAAGTGAAAGACCTTCTGTCTCAAACTAGAACAGAATACTATAGTTTCACCCCGAAGGAAGACAAGCTTCAAACAGTCCTCCTGAAGGGTATCGAATCCTCTACGGATCCGCAGGCGCTCTTAGCTGAGCTCCGTCAAGTGGCGAGCGACGATCTCGAGTTTATCGGGGTCCGACCGTTCACCACAGTCAAAGCCAGACGGGAGAAACGGAACTTACCATTTTTCCTAGTTCAACTCTCGCCCCAAAGCAAATTGAGTGGTCTAAGGAATATAACAGTCCTGGATTACCAAGTTGTACGATGGGAAAAACTAAATAAGCAGAAAGACATGCTTCAATGCATGAACTGCCAAGGGTTCGGACACGTTGCAGTTAACTGTGGTATGGACCCAGTCTGCGTTAAATGTGGAGATACCCACAAAACAGTGGAGTGTAAACTCGGGCAAGATAGGGTCACAGACATGACCCAGTTAAAATGTGCGCTCTGCCGAGGCTCCGGGCACCCCGCAAACTATCGGGGATGTCCGAAGTTTCAGGAGATAAGGCAAAACAAAGCCCAAAAGAAAACAGTTGAGGTGAGACGCCCTGAAGTACGCCAGAAAACAACTCCCGTTAATCCCGCAATTTCTTACGCCCAAATCGCGTCTGGAAGGGGAAATACGGTACAGCCTCAACCACAGGTAGCCAAACAGGTCCAAGTGCCTACGGCTCCTGTGCCAGAGGCAGATCTGATGCAGGTGTTGCTGACCATTCATGGTCAGTTAACCGACGTGCAAAAACAGATCAGGGAGCAGGCGACTAGGGTGGATTACCTCTACTCTATTCTGCCGGCAACGCGAAATGGTTAAAGGCGCGCTGCCTGAGCGACCCTTTAAGATCCTAGCTGTGAATGTAAATTCGCTGATTAGGACCGAACGTAGAGCAAATCTCTTTCATTTGCTGCAAGACCAAAGTCCTGATGTGTTTATGGCTAGCGAAACTAAGCTTACCCAGAAACACAAATTGACTAATAATAATTACAATATCGTGCGAAGGGATCGGCCCAACTCCTCTCAAGGGGGTGGGGTCGCAATCTTCATTCGAAAGGGCATTAAATTTAAGGTTATATATAATAGTGAAGTGCGAAGATTTGGGCAGCTAGAAGCCTGCATCATTTGCATTCCGCTCCTTCAGGGGAAAAGAATGTACGTGATCGCGGCGTACGCACCCGAAGCACCTCAGCCTGCTAATTTTATCGCAGAACTCGAAAAACTTTTCGAATGCTTAAGACTGCACTTGGATGAAAATTATTATCTAATGGCAGGAGATTTGAACGCCAAACATGAAGATTGGGGAAATCAAATTCAAAATCCGAGAGGGTACCATTTATTTAATTGGATGGGTCGTCACAGTGTTGAGTGTAGGATCGATCTTTTTGCGACAGATAGACCTTCGTTTCCTAGGAGCGGTGGCTTTCTGGATCTTTTACTGCTTGACTCACGACTTGTTATAACTGACGCAACAAATCAACAGACAAGAAACTGTTTACGAACAATCGAATACGACAGCGATCACTGCGGACTTGCCACCGTAATACAGCTTCCGAGCGAACTTGTGGAATTGGATGAGTATGTGCCTGTGCACTCTTACAATTTCAGTAAGACGCGCTGGCCACGCTTCTCCAACGCCTTGGTAAGAGAAATACGTTCCGAGGACATTTCTCCACCAAATGACAGAAACCTGACGAACCTCGAGATCGACGGGTTTCTGACTCAAATGGATACGACTATAAAACGAACAATGGACAAAACAATCCCAAAATATAAGGAACAAGACCCAAACGGTTTATACAAGAACGCGACAATCGACGCACTACAACGACAAAAAAGTGGACTGCTGACTAGGTTGAAACTTCTTTATAGACGTTTCACGGACACACGTGATCTGGAGATTAGGACATTGAAGTCGTCGATCAAAAACATTAACGTTCTGATTAGACAAAACTATAGATTATCTATTAATTTATATTGGGATAACAGAATTCGGGCTGTTAATTCTAGCGACCCTAGTATGTTTCCCCAAATAAATAAGATATTTAGAAGAAATGATCAAAACGATCTTCCATGTCTTAAACTCCAGAGGACAACAGATAACGAAGACGTACTAACGATTGCGGGAATTGATCCGGAAGGTGCCGTTTTCGATGACAATTTTTATATGATAGAAGATCCTCAGGAAAAGGTTGAAGCTGTAGGGGCTGCTTTCCAGCAAGTGTATAAGGTGAATGCTAGCATTCGTCCGAATCATGACCTGGAGAACAGAGCCTTGCTGCACAATTTCTATCTTGGAAATAACATAACGCAATGGCGATCTGAGAATACTGGTTTCACCGGGTTCAATGACGAAAATTTGGCAAACGCCACCATCGCCGAGCAAAATGGACCCAGTTCATTGTTAATTTCGAAGGTAGAACTTCATTTAATTTTTCAAACATTAAAGAAAAAGAAATCTGCGGGGGTCGATGGTATACCCAACATTGTGTTACGACATCTCCCTGAGGAAGCCATAGACATTTATACCACACTGTTTAACAACGCATTGAATAATGCATATTATCCAGTGAGTTGGAAGACAGCTGTGGTCCATCCTCTCCCCAAAAAGGGAAAGGACAGCTCCAATCCGGCAAATCTTCGGTCGATAAGTCTTCTTCCAAGTATCAGTAAGGTATTCGAAAAGATTCTCAATAGAGCTCTGTTCAAGTGGGCTGAGGACAAGAATATTATTCCAGACAATCAGTTTGGCTTTAAGGCGGGACATGACACTATTCATGCCGCGTCTAAGTTAGTTTCTGATGTTCAATGGAACAAAGCGAAAAATCAATGCACGGGTGCCGTTCTTGTTGATTTAGAGAAGGCTTTCGACACCGTATGGTTAGAGGGTCTTTATCTGAAATTAACTAGATTTGGCATAAGTAAACCACTGTTATATATGCTTCATGACATGCTCAATGGTAGAAAGTTTGTTGTCAAAAGTGGCAATGTAACTTCTACCACAACATTTGATATTAAAAACGGTCTACAGCAAGGAGCTGTGAACTCGCCGATTCTTTTTAGTATTTACACCAGCGATCTGATAGGTAGTCTCACTCATGCGATTGCGTATGCCGATGACCTTGTAGCGTACAGGACGGGTCCAAAAGTTGAAGTCATCAGAATTCTCTTGCAGCGTGACTTCGACAAGATTCAGCGATATTGTGATGACTGGAAGTTAAAAATTAACTTTCAGAAATCAGAAACTATCCTGTTTAGAACCCCTTTGTCTAGGGCTTCTAGGGATACAAGAAAGAACTGGAGAAATCTAGTGATCGTTGGACCAAGTGGACATCCACTGGCGAGTAAAGATGTAGTAAAGTACCTTGGTATCTGGCTAGATCAGTATCTATATTTCAATCGACATATAGATGCTGCTCTGGCCAGAGCTAGGGGAGCGTTTGCTCTGACAAGACGGTTGTTTTATAGCAGCCGCCTTGAAAACAGAGTGAAGGTGATTTGCTACATGGCCCTCATCCGGCCGATGATTGCCTATGGGTGCCCTGTGTGGTTTAACGTTGCCCCATCTCAAATGGAAAAGATTCGGGTGTTTGAGAGGCAGTGTCTTAGGACCTGTCTTGGATTACACAGAACACCAGAGTCGGAGTACAAACATTATTATGCCAACGAGGTCTTATACAACGGGGCCAATATAAACAGGATAGATAACTTTTTAATAAAGCTGATTCGGGGTCACATTGCAAGAGCGATGACCTCAGCCAATGGACTTATTTTCGGGGCTTATTACCCCAACGACGAATATAGTGAGAGCGTTTGTCTTAACGGTTTCATCCCGCCCGAGACATTCCTCTATTTAGACAGTCGGGGGCTGATACAGGATAGATTGGCGGTTCCGTTAATCTACCACGTCGGCCGTAGAACTGTGGATCGGCGAATCCTGTATGGTCGAGACGTCGGCTCTGGGAACGGAGCAGAGCGTCTGCGGTTCAGTAGAGCTGTGCCCCTTCGGGACAAAAGGGACTTTTGTAAGCAAGTTCAAAAATACTGGTGGTTGGGTGACCACCTTGATATTGACGGTTAGTCATAGTTGTTGCCTTGGCCGACCTGCGTATTTTTAAGTATTAATAGGTTTTTTATTTTATGTAGGACAGTGGTGGCACCAAAAAAATTATAAAAACTGCATTTGCTTGTGGATATGTACATTGGGCGCTAGTACATATGCATATATATTCATTTATGCATATGTGTGGGTGTGTGTGCATTTGCATAAGCTGCTGCGAAAAAAAAAAAAAAAAAAAAAAAAAAAAAAAAAAAAAAAAAAAAAAAAAAAAAAAAAAAATACGCTGCGGGTGGCTGTTGTAGTTTTAAGTTATTTTAAGTATTTTTAAGTAGTTTAAGTTAATTACGTATATTTACGTATATTTTAGTTTTATTTAGGTTAATTTAGTTTTATTTAGGTAAAGGGTAGTTTTAAGTTTTTATATAAAATAAAACAAATGTCTTGAAAAACGAGTTTTAAAAAAAAATTTTCTCGTTTAGTTTTAAGTAATTTTGAATTTTAATTTAAGTAGTTTTTACGCCCAAAGGCATTTTTAATATATAGTTATAGTATAATTTAGAGCGCCCGTATGGGGCCAGTAAGTTAGTTAAGTTATTCTGTAAGCTAGTTTTTAAGGTTTTTGTCTAGCATTTAAGTTAGTTATAAGTTGAATTGAAAATAAAAACATGAATTAAAAAAAAAAAAAAAAAAAAAAAAAATATCGGTTCTCGTCCGATCACCGAAATCAAGCATCGTCGGGCGCGGTTAGTACTTAGATGGGGGACCGCTTGGGAACACCGCGTGTTGTTGGCACGTTCCTTTTTGCCCTGATAAGGTGTGTGAGGCTCCCCTTTTGTCAAATTTTCAAATTTTTCCTAATTTTCATAAAAATAATCGAGTCATTTTTTTTTTTTTTATTTTTCATAGTGTCAAAGTAAAGAAGGTATACAAAAATATTTGATTTGTGAAGCTCCCCAATCCCCCCCCCCCCCTTACTGCTGCTGAAGAATTTTGAAATTTAATCGAGTCATTTTTTTTTTTTTATTTTTCATAGGGTCAAAGTAAAGTAGGTATACAAAAATATTTGATTTGTGAAGCTCCCCAATCCCCCCCCCCCTTACTGCTGCTGTAGAATTTTGAAATTTCTGGGCTCCATTTTGTTGATTTCATACAAAAAAATAAACACTGTAGTGCTATTTTGTTACTATAGGTCTAGTTTGTTATTGTTTCTTCTATCAAAGAATAAGAAAATAAATACATTTTGGAAAGGGGAGCATTTTTTGTTGGGGCTTTGCACAGAATATTTCCTGTTAAGTTGTTACCTACATACATTCAAGGTTAATTGCGATTAACTTCGCACTTGCAACTGTATGGCGTATACGTAACATTTTCAGTTTTTGATAACTTCGCACTGTGGCGTATACGTAACATTTTCAGTTTTGGATAACTTCGCACTGTGGCGTATACGTAACATTTTCAGTTTTTGATACAATTAACTTCGCACTGTGGCGTATACGTAACATTTTCAGTTTTGGATAACTTCGCACTGTGGCGTATACGTAACATTTTCAGTTTTTGATACAATTAACTTCGCACTGTGGCGTATACGTAACATTTTCAGTTTTTGATAACTTCGCACTGTGGCGTATACGTAACATTTTCAGTTTTTGATAACTTCGCACTGTGGCGTATACGTAACATTTTCAGTTTTTTTATACAATTAGAAATTTGATGTAAAAAAAAGAAAAAACATAATATGAACATATATTTGTTATTTTGTTTACAAAATGGACATTTTTAGCAATAAAAACGCATTGTACTGGTTCTTGTACACGTCTTTCGAAATTATATTTGCTTGTTTGTCATACTAATGGAAAAGGGGAGCATTTTCAACTAAATTCTGATGGTATGGGGAGCATTTAAACAATTTTACATATTTTGTACTGTAAAATATCACCCTTAGCAGAAGAAAAACGCATAATACCGCTTCCACAAGTCTTTTAAAGTTTAATTTTATAGTTTGTGATGCTATTGGAAAAGGTAAGAATAGTTTGGGGAAGCTCCAACTTTGCTAATTAGATTTTCGCCAACGACCATACCACGATGAAAATATCGGTTCTCGTCCGATCACCGAAATCAAGCATCGTCGGGCGCGGTTAGTACTTAGATGGGGGACCGCTTGGGAACACCGCGTGTTGTTGGCACGTTCCTTTTTGCCCTGATAAGGTGTGTGAGGCTCCCCTTTTGTCAAATTTTCAAATTTTTCCTAATTTTCATAAAAATAATCGAGTCATTTTTTTTTTTTTTATTTTTCATAGTGTCAAAGTAAAGAAGGTATACAAAAATATTTGATTTGTGAAGCTCCCCAATCCCCCCCCCCCCCTTACTGCTGCTGAAGAATTTTGAAATTTAATCGAGTCATTTTTTTTTTATTATTTTTCATAGTGTCAAAGTAAAGAAGGTATACAAAAATATTTGATTTGTGAAGCTCCCCAATCCCCCCCCCCCCTTACTGCTGCTGTAGAATTTTGAAATTTCTGGGCTCCATTTTGTTGATTTCATACAAAAAAATAAACACTGTAGTGCTATTTTGTTACTATAGGTCTAGTTTGTTATTGTTTCTTCTATCAAAGAATAAGAAAATAAATACATTTTGGAAAGGGGAGCATTTTTTGTTGGGGCTTTGCACAGAATATTTCCTGTTAAGTTGTTACCTACATACATTCAAGGTTAATTGCGATTAACTTCGCACTTGCAACTGTATGGCGTATACGTAACATTTTCAGTTTTTGATAACTTCGCACTGTGGCGTATACGTAACATTTTCAGTTTTGGATAACTTCGCACTGTGGCGTATACGTAACATTTTCAGTTTTTGATACAATTAACTTCGCACTGTGGCGTATACGTAACATTTTCAGTTTTGGATAACTTCGCACTGTGGCGTATACGTAACATTTTCAGTTTTTGATACAATTAACTTCGCACTGTGGCGTATACGTAACATTTTCAGTTTTTGATAACTTCGCACTGTGGCGTATACGTAACATTTTCAGTTTTTGATAACTTCGCACTGTGGCGTATACGTAACATTTTCAGTTTTTTTATACAATTAGAAATTTGATGTAAAAAAAAGAAAAAACATAATATGAACATATATTTGTTATTTTGTTTACAAAATGGACATTTTTAGCAATAAAAACGCATTGTACTGGTTCTTGTACACGTCTTTCGAAATTATATTTGCTTGTTTGTCATACTAATGGAAAAGGGGAGCATTTTCAACTAAATTCTGATGGTATGGGGAGCATTTAAACAATTTTACATATTTTGTACTGTAAAATATCACCCTTAGCAGAAGAAAAACGCATAATACCGCTTCCACAAGTCTTTTAAAGTTTAATTTTATAGTTTGTGATGCTATTGGAAAAGGTAAGAATAGTTTGGGGAAGCTCCAACTTTGCTAATTAGATTTTCGCCAACGACCATACCACGATGAAAATATCGGTTCTCGTCCGATCACCGAAATCAAGCATCGTCGGGCGCGGTTAGTACTTAGATGGGGGACCGCTTGGGAACACCGCGTGTTGTTGGCACGTTCCTTTTTGCCCTGATAAGGTGTGTGAGGCTCCCCTTTTGTCAAATTTTCAAATTTTTCCTAATTTTCATAAAAATAATCGAGTCATTTTTTTTTTTTTTATTTTTCATAGTGTCAAAGTAAAGAAGGTATACAAAAATATTTGATTTGTGAAGCTCCCCAATCCCCCCCCCCCCCTTACTGCTGCTGAAGAATTTTGAAATTTAATCGAGTCATTTTTTTTTTTTATTTTTCATAGTGTCAAAGTAAAGAAGGTATACAAAAATATTTGATTTGTGAAGCTCCCCAATCCCCCCCCCCCTTACTGCTGCTGTAGAATTTTGAAATTTCTGGGCTCCATTTTGTTGATTTCATACAAAAAAATAAACACTGTAGTGCTATTTTGTTACTATAGGTCTAGTTTGTTATTGTTTCTTCTATCAAAGAATAAGAAAATAAATACATTTTGGAAAGGGGAGCATTTTTTGTTGGGGCTTTGCACAGAATATTTCCTGTTAAGTTGTTACCTACATACATTCAAGGTTAATTGCGATTAACTTCGCACTTGCAACTGTATGGCGTATACGTAACATTTTCAGTTTTTGATAACTTCGCACTGTGGCGTATACGTAACATTTTCAGTTTTGGATAACTTCGCACTGTGGCGTATACGTAACATTTTCAGTTTTTGATACAATTAACTTCGCACTGTGGCGTATACGTAACATTTTCAGTTTTGGATAACTTCGCACTGTGGCGTATACGTAACATTTTCAGTTTTTGATACAATTAACTTCGCACTGTGGCGTATACGTAACATTTTCAGTTTTTGATAACTTCGCACTGTGGCGTATACGTAACATTTTCAGTTTTTGATAACTTCGCACTGTGGCGTATACGTAACATTTTCAGTTTTTTTATACAATTAGAAATTTGATGTAAAAAAAAGAAAAAACATAATATGAACATATATTTGTTATTTTGTTTACAAAATGGACATTTTTAGCAATAAAAACGCATTGTACTGGTTCTTGTACACGTCTTTCGAAATTATATTTGCTTGTTTGTCATACTAATGGAAAAGGGGAGCATTTTCAACTAAATTCTGATGGTATGGGGAGCATTTAAACAATTTTACATATTTTGTACTGTAAAATATCACCCTTAGCAGAAGAAAAACGCATAATACCGCTTCCACAAGTCTTTTAAAGTTTAATTTTATAGTTTGTGATGCTATTGGAAAAGGTAAGAATAGTTTGGGGAAGCTCCAACTTTGCTAATTAGATTTTCGCCAACGACCATACCACGATGAAAATATCGGTTCTCGTCCGATCACCGAAATCAAGCATCGTCGGGCGCGGTTAGTACTTAGATGGGGGACCGCTTGGGAACACCGCGTGTTGTTGGCACGTTCCTTTTTGCCCTGATAAGGTGTGTGAGGCTCCCCTTTTGTCAAATTTTCAAATTTTTCCTAATTTTCATAAAAATAATCGAGTCATTTTTTTTTTTTTTATTTTTCATAGTGTCAAAGTAAAGAAGGTATACAAAAATATTTGATTTGTGAAGCTCCCCAATCCCCCCCCCCCCTTACTGCTGCTGAAGAATTTTGAAATTTAATCGAGTCATTTTTTTTTTTTTATTTTTCATAGTGTCAAAGTAAAGAAGGTATACAAAAATATTTGATTTGTGAAGCTCCCCAATCCCCCCCCCCCCCTTACTGCTGCTGTAGAATTTTGAAATTTCTGGGCTCCATTTTGTTGATTTCATACAAAAAAATAAACACTGTAGTGCTATTTTGTTACTATAGGTCTAGTTTGTTATTGTTTCTTCTATCAAAGAATAAGAAAATAAATACATTTTGGAAAGGGGAGCATTTTTTGTTGGGGCTTTGCACAGAATATTTCCTGTTAAGTTGTTACCTACATACATTCAAGGTTAATTGCGATTAACTTCGCACTTGCAACTGTATGGCGTATACGTAACATTTTCAGTTTTTGATAACTTCGCACTGTGGCGTATACGTAACATTTTCAGTTTTGGATAACTTCGCACTGTGGCGTATACGTAACATTTTCAGTTTTTGATACAATTAACTTCGCACTGTGGCGTATACGTAACATTTTCAGTTTTGGATAACTTCGCACTGTGGCGTATACGTAACATTTTCAGTTTTTGATACAATTAACTTCGCACTGTGGCGTATACGTAACATTTTCAGTTTTTGATAACTTCGCACTGTGGCGTATACGTAACATTTTCAGTTTTTGATAACTTCGCACTGTGGCGTATACGTAACATTTTCAGTTTTTTTATACAATTAGAAATTTGATGTAAAAAAAAGAAAAAACATAATATGAACATATATTTGTTATTTTGTTTACAAAATGGACATTTTTAGCAATAAAAACGCATTGTACTGGTTCTTGTACACGTCTTTCGAAATTATATTTGCTTGTTTGTCATACTAATGGAAAAGGGGAGCATTTTCAACTAAATTCTGATGGTATGGGGAGCATTTAAACAATTTTACATATTTTGTACTGTAAAATATCACCCTTAGCAGAAGAAAAACGCATAATACCGCTTCCACAAGTCTTTTAAAGTTTAATTTTATAGTTTGTGATGCTATTGGAAAAGGTAAGAATAGTTTGGGGAAGCTCCAACTTTGCTAATTAGATTTTCGCCAACGACCATACCACGATGAAAATATCGGTTCTCGTCAGTCGTTCAGCAACCGTGGAAGAGTGCACATCGTTGGCGGCTTTCACAGTGATCATTTTAATATAGAGACGCGAGTGAGTTAAAAAGTTATTTCAACCTACCATTTCCAAGTGGCAAGTTAGCCTAGGTGGTAGAGTGGCAGACGACGGATCTGGTCGGCGTGGGTTCGAGCCCCACTGTGGTCCTGGCTTTTTTTTAAACGATTTCTGGGAAAAGGTAAATAGAAATCGAGAGCAACTAGAAAGAGAGATGGGAAAACCAACGGGGACATCGAAAGATGGTCCCCCAACAACAAGGAAGACAGTTGGAGGAACATCAGGTGATGTGTCATCCGACAGTCAAGTAGCGGGGCCATCAGGCCAAGCACTAAGAGCAACGGTAGCAGGGCAGTCCAAAGCCCAAAAACCAACAACAACAGCAGCAGCAGCAGCAGGACAAGTAAAGCCCAAAGTGGCAATATCAACAACAACAGCAACGACAACTACAACAACATCGTCATCGGCACGTGCCGAGAACGTAACCAGCAGCATAGCAACTGCAAAGACATCAAGCCCTATTAAAGGGAAAAATGCAGGACCGGCATCTGTCGATGAACAAGATCCTCTGAAGAGAAGGCGCCACATTAGGTACAGACCAAACCTAATAGTTAAGAAGCGCACCTCTGATATAGAAGCTGCCAAGAAAATAGGAGGGCGCGGGCGTTCAGCCAAGGCTTCGGCACAGGCCAAAATACAGAGGCAGCTGGATAGCTCCTCTAACGATGATGAGGACAATAGTGAAAGCAACGACAACGAAGAAGGCGACGACGAAGCTGAGACAGATGACAGGCACGTCGAAGAGGCTGATGGAGCGATCGCCGCCGACAAGCCAAACGATCAGGACGCCAGGCTAACAGGCGAAGAAAACGCCGCTGACGCAGATGCTGATAACATCTCATACATGTCAGTAGAAGGAGAAGGACGTTACGTCAGTGGCGAGATAGTCGAGCTGTCTGACGAGGAAGAGGACCAGCAAATAGAGGCGTTAACTGAGCAGATCTCTTCGCTCATAGAGCTGGTTGAAGCGCTCAAGAAGAAGCAGGAGGCAAGACGGGAGAAGGAGCGCATAGCTGCTCTTGAACAGCGCACCCGCCAACAAGCGCTCCAAGAGCAAGCTTCGCAACAACAGGAGCCTCCTCAGGAAAAACCACTCCCAGACCAGCAGCAGCCCCAGAAGCAGCAGTCAAAGAAGCAGCCACAGAAACAGCTTCAAAAGCCACAACAACCGTCTCAGCAACCACAGCATCAGCCTCAGCAACAGCAAGCAAAACAAAAACAACAACAACAACAACCACTACAGCAACGACAACAGACACAGAAGCAGCAACAGCAGCAGAAACAACAGCAACAGCAACAACCGCAACAGCAACAACCACAGCAGTCACAACAGCAGCAGACCCAACAGCAGCCAATGCAACAGCAGCAGAGACAACAGCAGCAGTCACAACAACAGCAACAACAGCAACAGCCACAAGCAAAGAAAGGTAAGGTGCCACCTATTAATACTTATAAAATGCATTTAAAAGACACCATTGAAATATGTAGGTCGGTCATAGGCAACAATTTCATAATTAAGCGGCTTAACGCAGACAGGCATGCCATTCAGTGCTCATCTTTAGAGCACTACAAAAAAGTGAAAGACCTTCTGTCTCAAACTAGAACAGAATACTATAGTTTCACCCCAAAGGAAGACAAGCTTCAAACAGTCCTCCTGAAGGGTATCGAATCCTCTACGGATCCGCAGGCGCTCTTAGCTGAGCTCCGTCAAGTGGCGAGCGACGATCTCGAGTTTATCGGGGTTAGACCGTTCACCACAGTCAAAGCCAGACGGGAGAAACGGAATTTACCATTCTTCCTGGTTCAACTCTCGCCCCAAAGCAAATTGAGTGGTCTAAGGAATATAACAGTCCTGGATTACCAAGTTGTACGATGGGAAAAACTAAAGAAGCAGAAAGACATGCTTCAATGCATGAACTGTCAAGGGTTCGGACACGTTGCAGTAAACTGTGGTATGGACCCAGTCTGTGTTAAATGTGGAGATACCCACAAAACAGTGGAGTGTAAACTCGGGCAAGATAGGGTCACAGATATGACCCAGTTAAAATGTGCGCTCTGCCGAGGCTCCGGGCACCCCGCAAACTATCGGGGATGTCCGAAGTTTCAGGAGATAAGGCAAAACAAAGCCCAAAAGAAAACAGTTGAGGTGAGACGCCCTGAAGTACGCCAAAAAACAACTTCCGTTAATCCCGCAATTTCTTACGCCCAAATCGCGTCTGGAAGGGGAAACACGGTACAGCCTCAACCACAGGTAGCCAAACAGGTCCAAGTGCCTACGGCTCCTGTGCCAGAGGCAGATCTGATGCAGGTGTTGCTGACCATTCATGGTCAGTTAACCGACGTGCAAAAACAGATCAGAGAGCAGGCGGCTAGGGTGGATTACCTCTACTCTATTCTGCCGGCAACGCGAAATGGTTAAAGGCGCGCTGCCTGAGCGACCCTTTAAGATCCTAGCTGTGAATGTAAATTCACTGATTAGGACCGAACGTAGAGCAAATCTCTTTCATTTGCTGCAAGACCAAAGTCCTGACGTGTTTATGGCTAGCGAAACTAAGCTTACCCAGAAACACAAATTGACTAATAATAATTACAATATCGTGCGAAGGGATCGGCCTAACTCCTCTCAAGGGGGTGGGGTCGCAATCTTCATACGAAAGGGCATTAAATATAAGGTTATATATAATAGTGAAGTGCGAAGATTTGGGCAGCTAGAAGCCTGCATCATTTGCATTCCGCTCCTTCAGGGGAAAAGAATGTACGTGATCGCGGCGTACGCACCCGAAGCACCTCAGCCTGCTAATTTTATCGCAGAACTCGAAAAACTTTTCGAATGCTTAAGACTGCACTTGGATGAAAATTATTATCTCATGGCAGGAGATTTGAACGCCAAACATGAAGATTGGGGAAATCAAATTCAAAATCCGAGAGGGTACCATTTATTTAATTGGATGGGTCGTCGCAGTGTTGAGTGTAGGATCGATCTTTTTGCGACAGATAGACCTTCGTTTCCTAGGAGCGGTGGCTTTCTGGATCTTTTACTGCTTGACTCACGACTTGTTATAACTGACGCAACAAACCAACAGACAAGAAACTGCTTACGAACAATTGAATACGACAGCGATCACTGCGGACTTGCCACCGTAATACAGCTTCCGAGCGAACTTGTGGAATTGGATGAGTATGTGCCTGTGCACTCTTACAATTTCAGTAAGACGCGCTGGCCACGCTTCTCCAGTGCCTTGGCTAGAGAAATACGTTCCGATGACATTTCTCCACCAAATGACAGAAACCTGACGAACCTCGAGATCGATGGGTTTCTGACTCAAATGGATACGACTATAAAACGAACAATGGACAAAACAATCCCAAAATATAAGGAACAAGACCCTACTGGTTTATACAAGAACGCGACAATCGACGCACTACACCGACAAAAAAGTGGACTGCTGACTAGGTTGAAACTTCTTTATAGACGTTTCACGGACACACGTGATCTGGAGATTAGGACATTGAAGTCGTCGATCAAAAACATTAACGTTCTGATTAGACAAAACTATAGATTATCTATTAATTTATATTGGGATAACAGAATTCGGGCTGTTAATTCTAGCGACCCTAGTATGTTTCCCCAAATAAATAAGATATTTAGAAGAAATGATCAAAACGATCTTCCATGTCTTAAACTCCAGAGGACAACAGATAACGAAGACGTACTAACGATTGCGGGAATTGATCCGGAAGGTGCCGTTTTCGGTGACAATTTTTATATGATAGAAGATCCTCAGGAAAAGGTAGAAGCTGTGGGGGCTGCTTTCCAGCAAGTGTATAAGGTGAATGCTAGCATTCGCCCGAATCATGACCTGGAGAACAGAGCCTTGCTGCACAATTTCTATCTTGGAAATAACATAACGCAATGGCGATCTGAGAATACTGGTTTCACCGGGTTCAATGACGAAAATTTGGCAAACGCCACCATCGCCGAGCGAAATGGACCCAGTTCATTGTTAATTTCGAAGGTAGAACTTCAGTTAATTTTTCAAACATTAAAGAAAAAGAAATCTGCGGGGGTCGATGGTATACCCAACATTGTGTTACGACATCTCCCTGAGGAAGCCATAGACATTTATACCACACTGTTCAACAACGCACTGAATAATGCATATTATCCAGTGAGTTGGAAGACAGCTGTGGTCCATCCTCTCCCCAAAAAGGGAAAGGACAGCTCCAATCCGGCAAATCTTCGGTCGATAAGTCTTCTTCCAAGTATCAGTAAGGTATTCGAAAAGATTCTCAATAGAGCTCTGTTCAAGTGGGCTGAGGACAAGAATATTATTCCAGACAATCAGTTTGGCTTTAAGGCGGGACATGATACTATTCATGCCGCGTCTAAGTTAGTTTCTGATGTTCAATGGAACAAAGCGAAAAATCAATGCACGGGTGCCGTTCTTGTTGATTTAGAAAAGGCTTTCGACACCGTATGGTTAGAGGGTCTTTATCTGAAATTAACCAGATTTGGCATAAGTAAACCACTGTTGTATATGCTTCATGACATGCTCAATGGTAGAAAGTTTGTTGTCAAAAGTGGCAATGTAACTTCCACCACAACTTTTGATATTAAAAACGGTCTACAGCAAGGAGCTGTGAACTCGCCGATTCTTTTTAGTATTTACACCAGCGATCTGATAGGTAGTCTCACTCATGCGATTGCGTATGCCGATGACCTTGTAGCGTACAGAACGGGTCCAAAAGTTGAAGTCATCAGAATTCTCTTGCAGCGTGACTTCGACAAGATTCAGCGATATTGTGATGACTGGAAGTTAAAAATTAACTTTCAGAAATCAGAAACTATCCTGTTTAGAACCCCTTTGTCTAAGGCTTCTAGGGATACAAGAAAGAACTGGAGAAATCTAGTGATCGTTGGACCAAGTGGACATCCACTGGCGAGTAAAGATGTAGTAAAGTACCTTGGTATCTGGCTAGATCAGTATCTATATTTCAATCGACATATAGATGCTGCTCTGGCCAGAGCTAGGGGAGCGTTTGCTCTGACAAGACGGTTGTTTTATAGCAGCCGCCTTGAAAACAGAGTGAAGGTGATTTGCTACATGGCCCTCATCCGGCCGATGATTGCCTATGGGTGCCCTGTGTGGTTTAACGTTGCCCCATCTCAAATGGAAAAGATTCGGGTGTTTGAGAGGCAGTGTCTTAGGACCTGTCTTGGATTACACAGAACACCAGAGTCGGAGTACAAACATTATTATGCCAACGAGGTCTTATACAACGGGGCCAATATAAACAGGATAGATAACTTTTTAATTAAGCTGATTCGGGGTCACATGGCAAGAGCGATGACCTCAGCCAATGGACTTATTTTCGGGGCTTATTACCCCAATGAAGAATATAGTGAGAGCGTTTGTCTTAACGGTTTCATCCCGCCCGAGACATTCCTCTATTTAGACAGTCGGGGGCTGATACAGGATAGATTGGCGGTTCCGTTAATCTACCACGTCGGCCGTAGAACTGTGGATCGGCGAATCCTGTATGGTCGAGACGTCGGCTCTGAGAACGGAGCAGAGCGTCTGCGGTTCAGTAGAGCTGTGCCCCTTCGGGACAAAAGGGACTTTTGTAAGCAAGTTCAAAAATACTGGTGGTTGGGTGACCACCTTGATATTGATGGTTAGTCATAGTTGTTGCCTTGGCCGACCTGCGTATTTTTAAGTATTAATAGGTTTATTTTATGTAGGACAGTGGTGGCACCAAAAAAATATAAAAAAAATTAAATGGCATTTGTTGGTGTGTATGTGCATTTGGCGCTTTTAAATATATATATATAAATATATATATATAATTATAAGCGTGTGCACATGCGCATTGGCTGCTGCGCCAAAAAAAAAAAAAAAAAAAAAAAAAAAAAAAAAAAAAAAAAAAAATGCTGCTGGTGGCTGTTCTAGTTTTAAGTTATTTTAAGTATTCTTAAGTAGTTTTAAGTTATTTAAGTAATTTACGTATATTTACGTATATTTTAGTTTAGGTTAATTTAGTTTTATTATTTAGGTAAAGGGTAGTTTTAAGTTTTTATATATAAAATAAAATGTCTCGGAAAACGAGTTTTTAAAAATTTTCTCGTTTAGTTTTAAGTAATTTTGAAGTTTAATTTAAGTTAGTTTTTACGCTCAAAGGCATTTTTAATATATAGTTATAGTATAATTTAGAGCGCCCGTATGGGGCCAGTAAGTTAGTTAAGTTATTCTGTAAGCTAGTTTTTAAGATTTTTGTCTAGCATTTAAGTTAGTTATAAGTTAAATTGAAAATAAAATGAATTTATAAAAAATATCGGTTCTCGTCCGATCACCGAAATCAAGCATCGTCGGGCGCGGTTAGTACTTAGATGGGGGACCGCTTGGGAACACCGCGTGTTGTTGGCACGTTCCTTTTTGCCCTGATAAGGTGTGTGAGGCTCCCCTTTTGTCAAATTTTCAAATTTTTCCTAATTTTCATAAAAATAATCGAGTCATTTTTTTTTTTTTTATTTTTCATAGTGTCAAAGTAAAGAAGGTATACAAAAATATTTGATTTGTGAAGCTCCCCAATCCCCCCCCCCCCTTACTGCTGCTGAAGAATTTTGAAATTTAATCGAGTCATTTTTTTTTTTTTATTTTTCATAGTGTCAAAGTAAAGAAGGTATACAAAAATATTTGATTTGTGAAGCTCCCCAATCCCCCCCCCCCCTTACTGCTGCTGAAGAATTTTGAAATTTCTGGGCTCCATTTTGTTGATTTCATACAAAAAAATAAACACTGTAGTGCTATTTTGTTACTATAGGTCTAGTTTGTTATTGTTTCTTCTATCAAAGAATAAGAAAATAAATACATTTTGGAAAGGGGAGCATTTTTTGTTGGGGCTTTGCACAGAATATTTCCTGTTAAGTTGTTACCTACATACATTCAAGGTTAATTGCGATTAACTTCGCACTTGCAACTGTATGGCGTATACGTAACATTTTCAGTTTTTGATAACTTCGCACTGTGGCGTATACGTAACATTTTCAGTTTTGGATAACTTCGCACTGTGGCGTATACGTAACATTTTCAGTTTTTGATACAATTAACTTCGCACTGTGGCGTATACGTAACATTTTCAGTTTTGGATAACTTCGCACTGTGGCGTATACGTAACATTTTCAGTTTTTGATACAATTAACTTCGCACTGTGGCGTATACGTAACATTTTCAGTTTTTGATAACTTCGCACTGTGGCGTATACGTAACATTTTCAGTTTTTGATAACTTCGCACTGTGGCGTATACGTAACATTTTCAGTTTTTTTATACAATTAGAAATTTGATGTAAAAAAAAGAAAAAACATAATATGAACATATATTTGTTATTTTGTTTACAAAATGGACATTTTTAGCAATAAAAACGCATTGTACTGGTTCTTGTACACGTCTTTCGAAATTATATTTGCTTGTTTGTCATACTAATGGAAAAGGGGAGCATTTTCAACTAAATTCTGATGGTATGGGGAGCATTTAAACAATTTTACATATTTTGTACTGTAAAATATCACCCTTAGCAGAAGAAAAACGCATAATACCGCTTCCACAAGTCTTTTAAAGTTTAATTTTATAGTTTGTGATGCTATTGGAAAAGGTAAGAATAGTTTGGGGAAGCTCCAACTTTGCTAATTAGATTTTCGCCAACGACCATACCACGATGAAAATATCGGTTCAGTCGTTCAGCAACCGTGGAAGTGTGCACATCGTTGGCGGCTTTCACAGTGATCATTTAATATAGAGACGCGAGTGTGTTAAATAGTTAATTCAACCTACCATTTTCAAGTGGCAAGTTAGCCTAGGTGGTAGAGTGGCAGACGACGGATCTAGTCGGCGTGGGTTCGAGCCCCACTGTGGTCCTGGCTTTTTTTTAAACGATTTCTGGGAAAAGGTAAATAGAAATCGAGAGCAACTAGAAAGAGAGATGGGAAAACCAACGGGGACATCGAAAGATGGTCCCCCAACAACAAGGAAGACAGTTGGAGGAACATCAGGTGATGTGTCATCCGACAGTCAAGTAGCGGGGCCATCAGGCCAAGCACTAAGAGCAACGGTAGCAGGGCAGTCCAAAGCCCAAAAACCAACAACAACAGCAGCAGCAGCAGCAGTACAAGTAAAGCCCAAAGTGGCAATATCAACAACAACAGCAACGACAACTACAACAACATCGTCATCGGCACGTGCCGAGAACGTAACCAGCAGCATAGCAACTGCAAAGACATCAAGCCCTATTAAAGGGAAAAATGCAGGACCGGCATCTGTCGATGAACAAGATCCTCTGAAGAGAAGGCGCCACATTAGGTACAGACCAAACCTAATAGTTAAGAAGCGCACCTCTGATATAGAAGCTGCCAAGAAAATAGGAGGGCGCGGGCGTTCAGCCAAGGCTTCGGCTCAGGCCAAAATACAGAGGCAGCTGGATAGCTCCTCCAACGACGATGACGACAACGAAAACAACGACAAAAACGTAGAAGGCGACGATGAAGCTGAGGCGGATGACAGGCACGTCGAAGAGGCTGACGGAGTGATCGCCGCCGTCAATCCAAATGTTAAGGACGCCAGTCTAACCGGCGAAGAAAACGCCGCTGACGATAATGCGGATGACATCTCCTACATGTCTGTGGAAGGAGAAGGACATTACGTCAGTGGCGAGGTAGTTGAGCTGTCCGACGAGGAAGAGGACCAGCAGATTGAGGCGATGACAGAGCAGATCTCTTCGCTCATTGAGCTGGTTGAAGCGCTCAAAAAGAAGCAGGAGGCAAGACGGGAGAAGGAGCGCATAGTTGCTCTTGAGCAGCGCACCCGCCAACAAGCGCTCCAAGAGCAAGCTTCGCTACAACAGCAGCCTCCTAAGGAACAAAAACCACTCCCAGACCAGCAGCAGCCACAGAAGCAGCAGTCAAAGAAGCAGCAACAGAAACAGCTTCAAAAACCACAACAACCGTCTCAGCAACCACAGCATCAGCCTCAGCAACAGCAAGCAAAACAAAAACAACAACAACAACAACCACAACAGCAACGACAACAGACACAGAAACAGCAACAGCAGCAGCAACAACAGCAACAGCAACAACCGCAACAGCAACAACCGCAGCAGTCACAACAGCAGCAGACCCAACAGCAGCCGATGCAACAGCAGCAGAGACAACAGCAGCAGTCACAACAACAGCAACAACAGCAACAGCCACAAGCAAAGAAAGGTAAGGTGCCACCGATTAATACTTATAAAATGCATTTAAAAGACACAATTGAAATATGTAGGTCAGTCATAGGCAACAATTTCATAATTAAGCGGCTTAACGCAGACAGGCATTCTATTCAGTGCTCATCTTTAGAGCACTACAAAAAAGTGAAAGACCTTCTGTCCCAAACTAGAACAGAATACTATAGTTTCACCCCGAAGGAAGACAAGCTTCAAACAGTCCTCCTGAAGGGTATCGAATCCTCTACGGATCCGCAGGCGCTCTTAGCTGAGCTCCGTCAAGTGGCGAGCGACGATCTCGAGTTTATCGGGGTCCGACCGTTCACCACAGTCAAAGCCAGACGGGAGAAACGGAATTTACCATTCTTCCTGGTTCAACTCTCGCCCCAAAGCAAATTGAGTGGTCTAAGGAATATAACAGTCCTGGATTACCAAGTTGTACGATGGGAAAAACTAAATAAGCAGAAAGACATGCTTCAATGCATGAACTGCCAAGGGTTCGGACACGTTGCAGTTAACTGTGGTATGGACCCAGTCTGCGTTAAATGTGGAGATACCCACAAAACAGTGGAGTGTAAACTCGGGCAAGATAGGGTCACAGACATGACCCAGTTAAAATGTGCGCTCTGCCGAGGCTCCGGGCACCCCGCAAACTATCGGGGATGTCCGAAGTTTCAGGAGATAAGGCAAAACAAAGCCCAAAAGAAAACAGTTGAGGTGAGACGCCCTGAAGTACGCCAGAAAACAACTCCCGTTAATCCCGCAATTTCTTACGCCCAAATCGCGTCTGGAAAGGGAAACACGGTACAGCCTCAACCACAGGTAGCCAAACAGGTCCAAGTGCCTACGGCTCCTGTGCCAGAGGCAGATCTGATGCAGGTGTTGCTGACCATTCATGGTCAGTTAACCGACGTGCAAAAACAGATCAGGGAGCAGGCGGCTAGGGTGGATTACCTCTACTCTATTCTGCCGGCAACGCGAAATGGTTAAAGGCGCGCTGCCTGAGCGACCCTTTAAGATCCTAGCTGTGAATGTAAATTCGCTGATTAGGACCGAACGTAGAGCAAATCTCTTTCATTTGCTGCAAGACCAAAGTCCTGATGTGTTTATGGCTAGCGAAACTAAGCTAAATCAGAAACACAAACTGACTAATAATAATTACAATATCGTGCGAAGGGATCGGCCTAACTCCTCTCAAGGGGGTGGGGTCGCAATCTTCATACGAAAGGGCATTAAATTTAAGGTTATATATAATAGTGAAGTGCGAAGATTTGGGCAGTTAGAAGCCTGCGTCATTTGCATTCCGCTCCTTCAGGGGAAAAGAATGTACGTGATCGCGGCGTACGCACCCGAAGCACCTCAGCCTGCTAATTTTATCGCAGAACTCGAAAAACTTTTCGAATGCTTAAGACTGCACTTGGATGAAAATTATTATCTAATGGCAGGAGATTTGAACGCCAAACATGAAGATTGGGGAAATCAAATTCAAAATCCGAGAGGGTACCATTTATTTAATTGGATGGGTCGTCACAGTGTTGAGTGTAGGATCGATCTTTTTGCGACAGATAGACCTTCGTTTCCTAGGAGCGGGGGCTTTCTGGATCTTTTACTGCTTGACTCACGACTTGTTATAACTGACGCAACAAATCAACAGACAAGAAACTGTTTACGAACAATCGAATACGACAGCGATCACTGCGGACTTGCCACCGTAATACAGCTTCCGAGCGAACTTGTGGAATTGGATGAGTATGTGCCTGTGCACTCTTACAATTTCAGTAAGACGCGCTGGCCACGCTTCTCCAACGCCTTGGCAAGAGAAATACGTTCCGAGGACATTTCTCCACCAAATGACAGAAACCTGACGAACCTCGAGATCGACGGGTTTCTGACTCAAATGGATACGACTATAAAACGAACAATGGACAAAACAATCCCAAAATATAAGGAACAAGACCCAAACGGTTTATACAAGAACGCGACAATCGACGCACTACACCGACAAAAAAGTGGACTGCTGACTAGGTTGAAACTTCTTTATAGACGTTTCACGGACACACGTGATCTGGAGATTAGGACATTGAAGTCGTCGATCAAAAACATTAACGTTCTGATTAGACAAAACTATAGATTATCTATTAATTTATATTGGGATAACAGAATTCGGGCTGTTAATTCTAGCGACCCTAGTATGTTTCCCCAAATAAATAAGATATTTAGAAGAAATGATCAAAACGATCTTCCATGTCTTAAACTCCAGAGGACAACAGATAACGAAGACGTACTAACGATTGCGGGAATTGATCCGGAAGGTGCCGTTTTCGATGACAATTTTTATATGATAGAAGATCCTCAGGAAAAGGTAGAAGCTGTAGGGGCTGCTTTCCAGCAAGTGTATAAGGTGAATGCTAGCATTCGTCCGAATCATGACCTGGAGAACAGAGCCTTGCTGCACAATTTCTATCTTGGAAATAACATAACGCAATGGCGATCTGAGAATACTGGTTTCACCGGGTTCAATGACGAAAATTTGGCAAACGCCACCATCGCCGAGCAAAATGGACCCAGTTCATTGTTAATTTCGAAGGTAGAACTTCATTTAATTTTTCAAACATTAAAGAAAAAGAAATCTGCGGGGGTCGATGGTATACCCAACATTGTGTTACGACATCTCCCTGAGGAAGCCATAGACATTTATACCACACTGTTTAACAACGCATTGAATAATGCATATTATCCAGTGAGTTGGAAGACAGCTGTGGTCCATCCTCTCCCCAAAAAGGGAAAGGACAGCTCCAATCCGGCAAATCTTCGGTCGATAAGTCTTCTTCCAAGTATCAGTAAGGTATTCGAAAAGATTCTCAATAGAGCTCTGTTCAAGTGGGCTGAGGACAAGAATATTATTCCAGACAATCAGTTTGGCTTTAAGGCGGGACATGACACTATTCATGCCGCGTCTAAGTTAGTTTCTGATGTTCAATGGAACAAAGCGAAAAATCAATGCACGGGTGCCGTTCTTGTTGATTTAGAGAAGGCTTTCGACACCGTATGGTTAGAGGGTCTTTATCTGAAATTAACTAGATTTGGCATAAGTAAACCACTGTTATATATGCTTCATGACATGCTCAGTGGTAGAAAGTTTGTTGTCAAAAGTGGCAATGTAACTTCTACCACAACATTTGATATTAAAAACGGTCTACAGCAAGGAGCTGTGAACTCGCCGATTCTTTTTAGTATTTACACCAGCGATCTGATAGGTAGTCTCACTCATGCGATTGCGTATGCCGATGACCTTGTAGCGTACAGGACGGGTCCAAAAGTTGAAGTCATCAGAATTCTCTTGCAGCGTGACTTCGACAAGATTCAGCGATATTGTGATGACTGGAAGTTAAAAATTAACTTTCAGAAATCAGAAACTATCCTGTTTAGAACCCCTTTGTCTAGGGCTTCTAGGGATACAAGAAAGAACTGGAGAAATCTAGTGATCGTTGGACCAAGTGGACATCCACTGGCGAGTAAAGATGTAGTAAAGTACCTTGGTATCTGGCTAGATCAGTATCTATATTTCAATCGACATATAGATGCTGCTCTGGCCAGAGCTAGGGGAGCGTTTGCTCTGACAAGACGGTTGTTTTATAGCAGCCGCCTTGAAAACAGAGTGAAGGTGATTTGCTACATGGCCCTCATCCGGCCGATGATTGCCTATGGGTGCCCTGTGTGGTTTAACGTTGCCCCATCTCAAATGGAAAAGATTCGGGTGTTTGAGAGGCAGTGTCTTAGGACCTGTCTTGGATTACACAGAACACCAGAGTCGGAGTACAAACATTATTATGCCAACGAGGTCTTATACAACGGGGCCAATATAAACAGGATAGATAACTTTTTAATTAAGCTGATTCGGGGTCACATTGCAAGAGCGATGACCTCAGCCAATGGACTTATTTTCGGGGCTTATTACCCCAATGAAGAATATAGTGAGAGCGTTTGTCTTAACGGTTTCATCCCGCCCGAGACATTCCTCTATTTAGACAGTCGGGGGCTGATACAGGATAGATTGGCGGTTCCGTTAATCTACCACGTCGGCCGTAGAACTGTGGATCGGCGAATCCTGTATGGTCGAGACGTCGGCTCTGGGAACGGAGCAGAGCGTCTGCGGTTCAGTAGAGCTGTGCCCCTTCGGGACAAAAGGGACTTTTGTAAGCAAGTTCAAAAATACTGGTGGTTGGGTGACCACCTTGATATTGATGGTTAGTCGAAGTTGTTGCCTTGGCTGACCTACGTATTTATAAGGTATAACTAGGTAGATGAAGTAGGACAGTGACGGTGGCACCAAAAAAAGATAAAAAATCCAAAAAATTGCTGTCTGTTGTCTGTGGATATGTGCTTGAGCGCATACATATGTATATGTGTTAATGTATGGATATGTATGGCGTGTGTGCATGTGCGTAGGCTGATGACAAAAAAAAAAAAAAAAAAAAAAAAAAAAAAACGCTGCTGGTGGCTGTTCTAGTTTTAAGTTATTTTAAGTATTTTTAAGTAGTTTTAAGTTAATTACGTATATTTACGTATATTTTAGTTTTATTTAGGTTAATTTAGTTTTATTTAGGTACAGGGTAGTTTTAAGTTTTTAAATAAAAAATGTCATAGAAAAACAAGTTTTTTTAAGGAATTTTCTTGTTTAGCTTTAAGTAATATAGATTTTAATTTAATTTACATTTAAATTTACGCCGAAAGGCATTTTTAATATATAGCTATAGTATAATTTAGAGCGCCCGTATGGGGCCAGTAAGTTAGTTAAGTTATTCTGTAAGCTAGTTTTTTAAGATTTTTGTCTAGCATTTAAGTTAGTTATAAGTTAAATGGAAAATAAAAATGAATTTAAAAAAAAAAAAAAAAAAAAAAAAAAAAAAAAAAAAAATATCGGTTCTCGTCCGATCACCGAAATCAAGCATCGTCGGGCGCGGTTAGTACTTAGATGGGGGACCGCTTGGGAACACCGCGTGTTGTTGGCACGTTCCTTTTTGCCCTGATAAGGTGTGTGAGGCTCCCCTTTTGTCAAATTTTCAAATTTTTCCTAATTTTCATAAAAATAATCGAGTCATTTTTTTTTTTTTTATTTTTCATAGTGTCAAAGTAAAGAAGGTATACAAAAATATTTGATTTGTGAAGCTCCCCAATCCCCCCCCCCCCCTTACTGCTGCTGAAGAATTTTGAAATTTAATCGAGTCATTTTTTTTTTTTTATTTTTCATAGTGTCAAAGTAAAGAAGGTATACAAAAATATTTGATTTGTGAAGCTCCCCAATCCCCCCCCCCCTTACTGCTGCTGTAGAATTTTGAAATTTCTGGGCTCCATTTTGTTGATTTCATACAAAAAAATAAACACTGTAGTGCTATTTTGTTACTATAGGTCTAGTTTGTTATTGTTTCTTCTATCAAAGAATAAGAAAATAAATACATTTTGGAAAGGGGAGCATTTTTTGTTGGGGCTTTGCACAGAATATTTCCTGTTAAGTTGTTACCTACATACATTCAAGGTTAATTGCGATTAACTTCGCACTTGCAACTGTATGGCGTATACGTAACATTTTCAGTTTTTGATAACTTCGCACTGTGGCGTATACGTAACATTTTCAGTTTTGGATAACTTCGCACTGTGGCGTATACGTAACATTTTCAGTTTTTGATACAATTAACTTCGCACTGTGGCGTATACGTAACATTTTCAGTTTTGGATAACTTCGCACTGTGGCGTATACGTAACATTTTCAGTTTTTGATACAATTAACTTCGCACTGTGGCGTATACGTAACATTTTCAGTTTTTGATAACTTCGCACTGTGGCGTATACGTAACATTTTCAGTTTTTGATAACTTCGCACTGTGGCGTATACGTAACATTTTCAGTTTTTTTATACAATTAGAAATTTGATGTAAAAAAAAGAAAAAACATAATATGAACATATATTTGTTATTTTGTTTACAAAATGGACATTTTTAGCAATAAAAACGCATTGTACTGGTTCTTGTACACGTCTTTCGAAATTATATTTGCTTGTTTGTCATACTAATGGAAAAGGGGAGCATTTTCAACTAAATTCTGATGGTATGGGGAGCATTTAAACAATTTTACATATTTTGTACTGTAAAATATCACCCTTAGCAGAAGAAAAACGCATAATACCGCTTCCACAAGTCTTTTAAAGTTTAATTTTATAGTTTGTGATGCTATTGGAAAAGGTAAGAATAGTTTGGGGAAGCTCCAACTTTGCTAATTAGATTTTCGCCAACGACCATACCACGATGAAAATATCGGTTCTCGTCCGATCACCGAAATCAAGCATCGTCGGGCGCGGTTAGTACTTAGATGGGGGACCGCTTGGGAACACCGCGTGTTGTTGGCACGTTCCTTTTTGCCCTGATAAGGTGTGTGAGGCTCCCCTTTTGTCAAATTTTCAAATTTTTCCTAATTTTCATAAAAATAATCGAGTCATTTTTTTTTTTTTTATTTTTCATAGTGTCAAAGTAAAGAAGGTATACAAAAATATTTGATTTGTGAAGCTCCCCAATCCCCCCCCCCCCTTACTGCTGCTGAAGAATTTTGAAATTTAATCGAGTCATTTTTTTTTTTTTATTTTTCATAGTGTCAAAGTAAAGAAGGTATACAAAAATATTTGATTTGTGAAGCTCCCCAATCCCCCCCCCCCTTACTGCTGCTGAAGAATTTTGAAATTTCTGGGCTCCATTTTGTTGATTTCATACAAAAAAATAAACACTGTAGTGCTATTTTGTTACTATAGGTCTAGTTTGTTATTGTTTCTTCTATCAAAGAATAAGAAAATAAATACATTTTGGAAAGGGGAGCATTTTTTGTTGGGGCTTTGCACAGAATATTTCCTGTTAAGTTGTTACCTACATACATTCAAGGTTAATTGCGATTAACTTCGCACTTGCAACTGTATGGCGTATACGTAACATTTTCAGTTTTTGATAACTTCGCACTGTGGCGTATACGTAACATTTTCAGTTTTGGATAACTTCGCACTGTGGCGTATACGTAACATTTTCAGTTTTTGATACAATTAACTTCGCACTGTGGCGTATACGTAACATTTTCAGTTTTGGATAACTTCGCACTGTGGCGTATACGTAACATTTTCAGTTTTTGATACAATTAACTTCGCACTGTGGCGTATACGTAACATTTTCAGTTTTTGATAACTTCGCACTGTGGCGTATACGTAACATTTTCAGTTTTTGATAACTTCGCACTGTGGCGTATACGTAACATTTTCAGTTTTTTTATACAATTAGAAATTTGATGTAAAAAAAAGAAAAAACATAATATGAACATATATTTGTTATTTTGTTTACAAAATGGACATTTTTAGCAATAAAAACGCATTGTACTGGTTCTTGTACACGTCTTTCGAAATTATATTTGCTTGTTTGTCATACTAATGGAAAAGGGGAGCATTTTCAACTAAATTCTGATGGTATGGGGAGCATTTAAACAATTTTACATATTTTGTACTGTAAAATATCACCCTTAGCAGAAGAAAAACGCATAATACCGCTTCCACAAGTCTTTTAAAGTTTAATTTTATAGTTTGTGATGCTATTGGAAAAGGTAAGAATAGTTTGGGGAAGCTCCAACTTTGCTAATTAGATTTTCGCCAACGACCATACCACGATGAAAATATCGGTTCTCGTGAGTCGTTCAGCAACCGTGGAAGTGTGCACATCGTTGGCGGCTTTCACAGTGATCATTTAATATAGAGACGCGAGTGTGTTAAAAAGTTAATTCAACCTACCATTTTCAAGTGGCAAGTTAGCCTAGGTGGTAGAGTGGCAGACGACGGATCTAGTCGGCGTGGGTTCGAGCCCCACTGTGGTCCTGGCTTTTTTTTAAACGATTTCTGGGAAAAGGTAAATAGAAATCGAGAGCAACTAGAAAGAGAGATGGGAAAACCAACGGGGACATCGAAAGATGGTCCCCCAACAACAAGGAAGACAGTTGGAGGAACATCAGGTGATGTGTCATCCGACAGTCAAGTAGCGGGGCCATCAGGCCAAGCACTAAGAGCAACGGTAGCAGGGCAGTCCAAAGCCCAAAAACCAACAACAACAGCAGCAGCAGCAGCAGGACAAGTAAAGCCCAAAGTGGCAATATCAACAACAACAGCAACGACAACTACAACAACATCGTCATCGGCACGTGCCGAGAACGTAACCAGCAGCATAGCAACTGCAAAGACATCAAGCCCTATTAAAGGGAAAAATGCAGGACCGGCATCTGTCGATGAACAAGATCCTCTGAAGAGAAGGCGCCACATTAGGTACAGACCAAACCTAATAGTTAAGAAGCGCACCTCTGATATAGAAGCTGCCAAGAAAATAGGAGGGCGCGGGCGTTCAGCCAAGGCTTCGGCTCAGGCCAAAATACAGAGGCAGCTGGATAGCTCCTCTAACAATGATGAGGACAATAGTGAAAGCAACGACAACGAAGAAGGCGACGACGAAGCTGAGACAGATGACAGGCACGTCGAAGAGGCTGATGGAGCGATCGCCGCCGACAAGCCAAACGATCAGGACGCCAGGCTAACAGGCGAAGAAAACGCCGCTGACGTAGATGCTGATAACATCTCATACATGTCAGTAGAAGGAGAAGGACGTTACGTCAGTGGCGAGATAGTCGAGCTGTCTGACGAGGAAGAGGACCAGCAAATAGAGGCGTTAACTGAGCAGATCTCTTCGCTCATAGAGCTGGTTGAAGCGCTCAAGAAGAAGCAGGAGGCAAGAAGGGAGAAGGAGCGCATAGCTGCTCTTGAACAGCGCACCCGCCAACAAGCGCTCCAAGAGCAAGCTTCGCAACAACAGGAGCCTCCTCAGGAAAAACCACTCCCAGACCAGCAGCAGCCCCAGAAGCAGCAGTCAAAGAAGCAGCCACAGAAACAGCTTCAAAAGCCACAACAACCGTCTCAGCAACCACAGCATCAGCCTCAGCAACAGCAAGCAAAACAAAAACAACAACAACAACAACCACTACAGCAACGACAACAGACACAGAAGCAGCAACAGCAGCAGAAACAACAGCAACAGCAACAACCGCAACAGCAACAACCACAGCAGTCACAACAGCAGCAGACCCAACAGCAGCCAATGCAACAGCAGCAGAGACAACAGCAGCAGTCACAACAACAGCAACAACAGCAACAGCCACAAGCAAAGAAAGGTAAGGTGCCACCTATTAATACTTATAAAATGCATTTAAAAGACACCATTGAAATATGTAGGTCGGTCATAGGCAACAATTTCATAATTAAGCGGCTTAACGCAGACAGGCATGCCATTCAGTGCTCATCTTTAGAGCACTACAAAAAAGTGAAAGACCTTCTGTCTCAAACTAGAACAGAATACTATAGTTTCACCCCAAAGGAAGACAAGCTTCAAACAGTCCTCCTGAAGGGTATCGAATCCTCTACGGATCCGCAGGCGCTCTTAGCTGAGCTCCGTCAAGTGGCGAGCGACGATCTCGAGTTTATCGGGGTTAGACCGTTCACCACAGTCAAAGCCAGACGGGAGAAACGGAATTTACCATTCTTCCTGGTTCAACTCTCGCCCCAAAGCAAATTGAGTGGTCTAAGGAATATAACAGTCCTGGATTACCAAGTTGTACGATGGGAAAAACTAAAGAAGCAGAAAGACATGCTTCAATGCATGAACTGCCAAGGGTTCGGACACGTTGCAGTAAACTGTGGTATGGACCCAGTCTGTGTTAAATGTGGAGATACCCACAAAACAGTGGAGTGTAAACTCGGGCAAGATAGGGTCACAGATATGACCCAGTTAAAATGTGCGCTCTGCCGAGGCTCCGGGCACCCCGCAAACTATCGGGGATGTCCGAAGTTTCAGGAGATAAGGCAAAACAAAGCCCAAAAGAAAACAGTTGAGGTGAGACGCCCTGAAGTACGCCAAAAAACAACTTCCGTTAATCCCGCAATTTCTTACGCCCAAATCGCGTCTGGAAGGGGAAACACGGTACAGCCTCAACCACAGGTAGCCAAACAGGTCCAAGTGCCTACGGCTCCTGTGCCAGAGGCAGATCTGATGCAGGTGTTGCTGACCATTCATGGTCAGTTAACCGACGTGCAAAAACAGATCAGAGAGCAGGCGGCTAGGGTGGATTACCTCTACTCTATTCTGCCGGCAACGCGAAATGGTTAAAGGCGCGCTGCCTGAGCGACCCTTTAAGATCCTAGCTGTGAATGTAAATTCACTGATTAGGACCGAACGTAGAGCAAATCTCTTTCATTTGCTGCAAGACCAAAGTCCTGACGTGTTTATGGCTAGCGAAACTAAGCTTACCCAGAAACACAAATTGACTAATAATAATTACAATATCGTGCGAAGGGATCGGCCTAACTCCTCTCAAGGGGGTGGGGTCGCAATCTTCATACGAAAGGGCATTAAATATAAGGTTATATATAATAGTGAAGTGCGAAGATTTGGGCAGCTAGAAGCCTGCATCATTTGCATTCCGCTCCTTCAGGGGAAAAGAATGTACGTGATCGCGGCGTACGCACCCGAAGCACCTCAGCCTGCTAATTTTATCGCAGAACTCGAAAAACTTTTCGAATGCTTAAGACTGCACTTGGATGAAAATTATTATCTCATGGCAGGAGATTTGAACGCCAAACATGAAGATTGGGGAAATCAAATTCAAAATCCGAGAGGGTACCATTTATTTAATTGGATGGGTCGTCGCAGTGTTGAGTGTAGGATCGATCTTTTTGCGACAGATAGACCTTCGTTTCCTAGGAGCGGTGGCTTTCTGGATCTTTTACTGCTTGACTCACGACTTGTTATAACTGACGCAACAAACCAACAGACAAGAAACTGCTTACGAACAATTGAATACGACAGCGATCACTGCGGACTTGCCACCGTAATACAGCTTCCGAGCGAACTTGTGGAATTGGATGAGTATGTGCCTGTGCACTCTTACAATTTCAGTAAGACGCGCTGGCCACGCTTCTCCAGTGCCTTGGCTAGAGAAATACGTTCCGATGACATTTCTCCACCAAATGACAGAAACCTGACGAACCTCGAGATCGATGGGTTTCTGACTCAAATGGATACGACTATAAAACGAACAATGGACAAAACAATCCCAAAATATAAGGAACAAGACCCTACTGGTTTATACAAGAACGCGACAATCGACGCACTACACCGACAAAAAAGTGGACTGCTGACTAGGTTGAAACTTCTTTATAGACGTTTCACGGACACACGTGATCTGGAGATTAGGACATTGAAGTCGTCGATCAAAAACATTAACGTTCTGATTAGACAAAACTATAGATTATCTATTAATTTATATTGGGATAACAGAATTCGGGCTGTTAATTCTAGCGACCCTAGTATGTTTCCCCAAATAAATAAGATATTTAGAAGAAATGATCAAAACGATCTTCCATGTCTTAAACTCCAGAGGACAACAGATAACGAAGACGTACTAACGATTGCGGGAATTGATCCGGAAGGTGCCGTTTTCGATGACAATTTTTATATGATAGAAGATCCTCAGGAAAAGGTAGAAGCTGTGGGGGCTGCTTTCCAGCAAGTGTATAAGGTGAATGCTAGCATTCGCCCGAATCATGACCTGGAGAACAGAGCCTTGCTGCACAATTTCTATCTTGGAAATAACATAACGCAATGGCGATCTGAGAATACTGGTTTCACCGGGTTCAATGAAGAAAATTTGGCAAACGCCACCATCGCCGAGCGAAATGGACCCAGTTCATTGTTAATTTCGAAGGTAGAACTTCAGTTAATTTTTCAAACATTAAAGAAAAAGAAATCTGCGGGGGTCGATGGTATACCCAACATTGTGTTACGACATCTCCCTGAGGAAGCCATAGACATTTATACCACACTGTTCAACAACGCACTGAATAATGCATATTATCCAGTGAGTTGGAAGACAGCTGTGGTCCATCCTCTCCCCAAAAAGGGAAAGGACAGCTCCAATCCGGCAAATCTTCGGTCGATAAGTCTTCTTCCAAGTATCAGTAAGGTATTCGAAAAGATTCTCAATAGAGCTCTGTTCAAGTGGGCTGAGGACAAGAATATTATTCCAGACAATCAGTTTGGCTTTAAGGCGGGACATGATACTATTAATGCCGCGTCTAAGTTAGTTTCTGATGTTCAATGGAACAAAGCGAAAAATCAATGCACGGGTGCCGTTCTTGTTGATTTAGAGAAGGCTTTCGACACCGTATGGTTAGAGGGTCTTTATCTGAAATTAACCAGATTTGGCATAAGTAAACCACTGTTGTATATGCTTCATGACATGCTCAATGGTAGAAAGTTTGTTGTCAAAAGTGGCAATGTAACTTCCACCACAACTTTTGATATTAAAAACGGTCTACAGCAAGGAGCTGTGAACTCGCCGATTCTTTTTAGTATTTACACCAGCGATCTGATAGGTAGTCTCACTCATGCGATTGCGTATGCCGATGACCTTGTAGCGTACAGGACGGGTCCAAAAGTTGAAGTCATCAGAATTCTCTTGCAGCGTGACTTTGACAAGATTCAGCGATATTGTGATGACTGGAAGTTAAAAATTAACTTTCAGAAATCAGAAACTATCCTGTTTAGAACCCCTTTGTCTAAGGCTTCTAGGGATACAAGAAAGAACTGGAGAAATCTAGTGATCGTTGGACCAAGTGGACATCCACTGGCGAGTAAAGATGTAGTAAAGTACCTTGGTATTTGGCTAGATCAGTATCTATATTTCAATCGACATATAGATGCTGCTCTGGCCAGAGCTAGGGGAGCGTTTGCTCTGACAAGACGGTTGTTTTACAGCAGCCGCCTTGAAAACAGAGTGAAGGTGATTTGCTACATGGCCCTCATCCGGCCGATGATTGCCTATGGGTGCCCTATATGGTTTAACGTTGCCCCATCTCAAATGGAAAAGATTCGGGTGTTTGAGAGGCAGTGTCTTAGGACCTGTCTTGGATTACACAGAACACCAGAGTCGGAGTACAAACATTATTATGCCAACGAGGTCTTATACAACGGGGCCAATATAAACAGGATAGATAACTTTTTAATTAAGCTGATTCGGGGTCACATTGCAAGAGCGATGACCTCAGCCAATGGACTTATTTTCGGGGCTTATTACCCCAATGAAGAATATAGTGAGAGCGTTTGTCTTAACGGTTTCATCCCGCCCGAGACATTCCTCTATTTAGACAGTCGGGGGCTGATACAGGATAGATTGGCGGTTCCGTTAATCTACCACGTCGGCCGTAAAACTGTGGATCGGCGAATCCTGTATGGTCGAGACGTCGGCTCTGGGAACGGAGCAGAGCGTCTGCGGTTCAGTAGAGCTGTGCCCCTTCGGGACAAAAGGGACTTTTGTAAGCAAGTTCAAAAATACTGGTGGTTGGGTGACCACCTTGATATTGATGGTTAGTCGAAGTTGTTGCCTTGGCTGACCTACGTATTTATAAGGTATAACTAGGTAGATGAAGTAGGACAGTGACGGTGGCACCAAAAAAAGATAAAAAATCCAAAAAATTGCTGTCTGTTGTCTGTGGATATGTGCTTGAGCGCATACATATGTATATGTGTTAATGTATGGATATGTATGGCGTGTGTGCATGTGCGTAGGCTGATGACAAAAAAAAAAAAAAAAAAAAAAAAAAAAAAAAAAAAAAAAAACGCTGCTGGTGGCTGTTCTAGTTTTAAGTTATTTTAAGTATTTTTAAGTAGTTTTAAGTTAATTACGTATATTTACGTATATTTTAGTTTTATTTAGGTTAATTTAGTTTTATTTAGGTACAGGGTAGTTTTAAGTTTTTAAATAAAAAAATGTCATAGAAAAACAAGTTTTTTTAAGGAATTTTCTTGTTTAGGTTTAAGTAATATAGATTTTAATTTAATTTACATTTGAATTTACGCCGAAAGGCATTTTTAATATATAGCTATAGTATAATTTAGAGCGCCCGTATGGGGCCAGTAAGTTAGTTAAGTTATTCTGTAAGCTAGTTTTTAAGATTTTTGTCTAGCATTTAAGTTAGTTATAAGTTAAATGGAAAATAAAAATGAATTAAAAAAAAAAAAAAAAAAAAAAAAAAAAAAAAAAAAAATATCGGTTCTCGTCCGATCACCGAAATCAAGCATCGTCGGGCGCGGTTAGTACTTAGATGGGGGACCGCTTGGGAACACCGCGTGTTGTTGGCACGTTCCTTTTTGCCCTGATAAGGTGTGTGAGGCTCCCCTTTTGTCAAATTTTCAAATTTTTCCTAATTTTCATAAAAATAATCGAGTCATTTTTTTTTTTTTTATTTTTCATAGTGTCAAAGTAAAGAAGGTATACAAAAATATTTGATTTGTGAAGCTCCCCAATCCCCCCCCCCCCCCCTTACTGCTGCTGAAGAATTTTGAAATTTAATCGAGTCATTTTTTTTTTTTTATTTTTCATAGTGTCAAAGTAAAGAAGGTATACAAAAATATTTGATTTGTGAAGCTCCCCAATCCCCCCCCCCCCTTACTGCTGCTGTAGAATTTTGAAATTTCTGGGCTCCATTTTGTTGATTTCATACAAAAAAATAAACACTGTAGTGCTATTTTGTTACTATAGGTCTAGTTTGTTATTGTTTCTTCTATCAAAGAATAAGAAAATAAATACATTTTGGAAAGGGGAGCATTTTTTGTTGGGGCTTTGCACAGAATATTTCCTGTTAAGTTGTTACCTACATACATTCAAGGTTAATTGCGATTAACTTCGCACTTGCAACTGTATGGCGTATACGTAACATTTTCAGTTTTTGATAACTTCGCACTGTGGCGTATACGTAACATTTTCAGTTTTGGATAACTTCGCACTGTGGCGTATACGTAACATTTTCAGTTTTTGATACAATTAACTTCGCACTGTGGCGTATACGTAACATTTTCAGTTTTGGATAACTTCGCACTGTGGCGTATACGTAACATTTTCAGTTTTTGATACAATTAACTTCGCACTGTGGCGTATACGTAACATTTTCAGTTTTTGATAACTTCGCACTGTGGCGTATACGTAACATTTTCAGTTTTTGATAACTTCGCACTGTGGCGTATACGTAACATTTTCAGTTTTTTTATACAATTAGAAATTTGATGTAAAAAAAAGAAAAAACATAATATGAACATATATTTGTTATTTTGTTTACAAAATGGACATTTTTAGCAATAAAAACGCATTGTACTGGTTCTTGTACACGTCTTTCGAAATTATATTTGCTTGTTTGTCATACTAATGGAAAAGGGGAGCATTTTCAACTAAATTCTGATGGTATGGGGAGCATTTAAACAATTTTACATATTTTGTACTGTAAAATATCACCCTTAGCAGAAGAAAAACGCATAATACCGCTTCCACAAGTCTTTTAAAGTTTAATTTTATAGTTTGTGATGCTATTGGAAAAGGTAAGAATAGTTTGGGGAAGCTCCAACTTTGCTAATTAGATTTTCGCCAACGACCATACCACGATGAAAATATCGGTTCTCGTCAGTCGTTCAGCAACCGTGGAAGTGTGCACATCGTTGGCGGCTTTCACAGTGATCATTTAATATAGAGACGCGAGTGTGTTAAATAGTTAATTCAACCTACCATTTTCAAGTGGCAAGTTAGCCTAGGTGGTAGAGTGGCAGACGACGGATCTGGTCGGCGTGGGTTCGAGCCCCACTGTGGTCCTGGCTTTTTTTTAAACGATTTCTGGGAAAAGGTAAATAGAAATCGAGAGCAACTAGAAAGAGAGATGGGAAAACCAACGGGGACATCGAAAGATGGTCCCCCAACAACAAGGAAGACAGTTGGAGGAACATCAGGTGATGTGTCATCCGACAGTCAAGTAGCGGGGCCATCAGGCCAAGCACTAAGAGCAACGGTAGCAGGGCAGTCCAAAGCCCAAAAACCAACAACAACAGCAGCAGCAGCAGCAGGACAAGTAAAGCCCAAAGTGGCAATATCAACAACAACAGCAACGACAACTACAACAACATCGTCATCGGCACGTGCCGAGAACGTAACCAGCAGCATAGCAACTGCAAAGACATCAAGCCCTATTAAAGGGAAAAATGCAGGACCGACATCTGTCGATGAACAAGATCCTCTGAAGAGAAGGCGCCACATTAGGTACAGACCAAACCTAATAGTTAAGAAGCGCACCTCTGATATAGAAGCTGCCAAGAAAATAGGAGGGCGCGGGCGTTCAGCCAAGGCTTCGGCACAGGCCAAAATACAGAGGCAGCTGGATAGCTCCTCTAACGATGATGAGGACAATAGTGAAAGCAACGACAACGAAGAAGGCGACGACGAAGCTGAGACAGATGACAGGCACGTCGAAGAGGCTGATGGAGCGATCGCCGCCGACAAGCCAAACGATCAGGACGCCAGGCTAACAGGCGAAGAAAACGCCGCTGACGCAGATGCTGATAACATCTCATACATGTCAGTAGAAGGAGAAGGACGTTACGTCAGTGGCGAGATAGTCGAGCTGTCTGACGAGGAAGAGGACCAGCAAATAGAGGCGTTAACTGAGCAGATCTCTTCGCTCATAGAGCTGGTTGAAGCGCTCAAGAAGAAGCAGGAGGCAAGACGGGAGAAGGAGCGCATAGCTGCTCTTGAACAGCGCACCCGCCAACAAGCGCTCCAAGAGCAAGCTTCGCAACAACAGGATCCTCCTCAGGAAAAACCACTCCCAGACCAGCAGCAGCCCCAGAAGCAGCAGTCAAAGAAGCAGCCACAGAAACAGCTTCAAAAGCCACAACAACCGTCTCAGCAACCACAGCATCAGCCTCAGCAACAGCAAGCAAAACAAAAACAACAACAACAACAACCACTACAGCAACGACAACAGACACAGAAGCAGCAACAGCAGCAGAAACAACAGCAACAGCAACAACAGCAACAGCAACAACCGCAACAGCAACAACCACAGCAGTCACAACAGCAGCAGACCCAACAGCAGCCAATGCAACAGCAGCAGAGACAACAGCAGCAGTCACAACAACAGCAACAACAGCAACAGCCACAAGCAAAGAAAGGTAAGGTGCCACCTATTAATACTTATAAAATGCATTTAAAAGACACCATTGAAATATGTAGGTCGGTCATAGGCAACAATTTCATAATTAAGCGGCTTAACGCAGACAGGCATGCCATTCAGTGCTCATCTTTAGAGCACTACAAAAAAGTGAAAGACCTTCTGTCTCAAACTAGAACAGAATACTATAGTTTCACCCCAAAGGAAGACAAGCTTCAAACAGTCCTCCTGAAGGGTATCGAATCCTCTACGGATCCGCAGGCGCTCTTAGCTGAGCTCCGTCAAGTGGCGAGCGACGATCTCGAGTTTATCGGGGTTAGACCGTTCACCACAGTCAAAGCCAGACGGGAGAAACGGAATTTACCATTCTTCCTGGTTCAACTCTCGCCCCAAAGCAAATTGAGTGGTCTAAGGAATATAACAGTCCTGGATTACCAAGTTGTACGATGGGAAAAACTAAAGAAGCAGAAAGACATGCTTCAATGCATGAACTGCCAAGGGTTCGGACACGTTGCAGTAAACTGTGGTATGGACCCAGTCTGTGTTAAATGTGGAGATACCCACAAAACAGTGGAGTGTAAACTCGGGCAAGATAGGGTCACAGATATGACCCAGTTAAAATGTGCGCTCTGCCGAGGCTCCGGGCACCCCGCAAACTATCGGGGATGTCCGAAGTTTCAGGAGATAAGGCAAAACAAAGCCCAAAAGAAAACAGTTGAGGTGAGACGCCCTGAAGTACGCCAAAAAACAACTTCCGTTAATCCCGCAATTTCTTACGCCCAAATCGCGTCTGGAAGGGGAAACACGGTACAGCCTCAACCACAGGTAGCCAAACAGGTCCAAGTGCCTACGGCTCCTGTGCCAGAGGCAGATCTGATGCAGGTGTTGCTGACCATTCATGGTCAGTTAACCGACGTGCAAAAACAGATCAGAGAGCAGGCGGCTAGGGTGGATTACCTCTACTCTATTCTGCCGGCAACGCGAAATGGTTAAAGGCGCGCTGCCTGAGCGACCCTTTAAGATCCTAGCTGTGAATGTAAATTCACTGATTAGGACCGAACGTAGAGCAAATCTCTTTCATTTGCTGCAAGACCAAAGTCCTGACGTGTTTATGGCTAGTGAAACTAAGCTTACCCAGAAACACAAATTGACTAATAATAATTACAATATCGTGCGAAGGGATCGGCCTAACTCCTCTCAAGGGGGTGGGGTCGCAATCTTCATTCGAAAGGGCATTAAATATAAGGTTATATATAATAGTGAAGTGCGAAGATTTGGGCAGCTAGAAGCCTGCATCATTTGCATTCCGCTCCTTCAGGGGAAAAGAATGTACGTGATCGCGGCGTACGCACCCGAAGCACCTCAGCCTGCTAATTTTATCGCAGAACTCGAAAAACTTTTCGAATGCTTAAGACTGCACTTGGATGAAAATTATTATCTCATGGCAGGAGATTTGAACGCCAAACATGAAGATTGGGGAAATCAAATTCAAAATCCGAGAGGGTACCATTTATTTAATTGGATGGGTCGTCGCAGTGTTGAGTGTAGGATCGATCTTTTTGCGACAGATAGACCTTCGTTTCCTAGGAGCGGTGGCTTTCTGGATCTTTTACTGCTTGACTCACGACTTGTTATAACTGACGCAACAAACCAACAGACAAGAAACTGCTTACGAACAATTGAATACGACAGCGATCACTGCGGACTTGCCACCGTAATACAGCTTCCGAGCGAACTTGTGGAATTGGATGAGTATGTGCCTGTGCACTCTTACAATTTCAGTAAGACGCGCTGGCCACGCTTCTCCAGTGCCTTGGCTAGAGAAATACGTTCCGATGACATTTCTCCACCAAATGACAGAAACCTGACGAACCTCGAGATCGATGGGTTTCTGACTCAAATGGATACGACTATAAAACGAACAATGGACAAAACAATCCCAAAATATAAGGAACAAGACCCTACTGGTTTATACAAGAACGCGACAATCGACGCACTACACCGACAAAAAAGTGGACTGCTGACTAGGTTGAAACTTCTTTATAGACGTTTCACGGACACACGTGATCTGGAGATTAGGACATTGAAGTCGTCGATCAAAAACATTAACGTTCTGATTAGACAAAACTATAGATTATCTATTAATTTATATTGGGATAACAGAATTCGGGCTGTTAATTCTAGCGACCCTAGTATGTTTCCCCAAATAAATAAGATATTTAGAAGAAATGATCAAAACGATCTTCCATGTCTTAAACTCCAGAGGACAACAGATAACGAAGACGTACTAACGATTGCGGGAATTGATCCGGAAGGTGCCGTTTTCGATGACAATTTTTATATGATAGAAGATCCTCAGGAAAAGGTAGAGGCTGTGGGGGCTGCTTTCCAGCAAGTGTATAAGGTGAATGCTAGCATTCGCCCGAATCATGACCTGGAGAACAGAGCCTTGCTGCACAATTTCTATCTTGGAAATAACATAACGCAATGGCGATCTGAGAATACTGGTTTCACCGGGTTCAATGACGAAAATTTGGCAAACGCCACCATCGCCGAGCGAAATGGACCCAGTTCATTGTTAATTTCGAAGGTAGAACTTCAGTTAATTTTTCAAACATTAAAGAAAAAGAAATCTGCGGGGGTCGATGGTATACCCAACATTGTGTTACGACATCTCCCTGAGGAAGCCATAGACATTTATACCACACTGTTCAACAACGCACTGAATAATGCATATTATCCAGTGAGTTGGAAGACAGCTGTGGTCCATCCTCTCCCCAAAAAGGGAAAGGACAGCTCCAATCCGGCAAATCTTCGGTCGATAAGTCTTCTTCCAAGTATCAGTAAGGTATTCGAAAAGATTCTCAATAGAGCTCTGTTCAAGTGGGCTGAGGACAAGAATATTATTCCAGACAATCAGTTTGGCTTTAAGGCGGGACATGATACTATTCATGCCGCGTCTAAGTTAGTTTCTGATGTTCAATGGAACAAAGCGAAAAATCAATGCACGGGTGCCGTTCTTGTTGATTTAGAGAAGGCTTTCGACACCGTATGGTTAGAGGGTCTTTATCTGAAATTAACCAGATTTGGCATAAGTAAACCACTGTTGTATATGCTTCATGACATGCTCAATGGTAGAAAGTTTGTTGTCAAAAGTGGCAATGTAACTTCCACCACAACTTTTGATATTAAAAACGGTCTACAGCAAGGAGCTGTGAACTCGCCGATTCTTTTTAGTATTTACACCAGCGATCTGATAGGTAGTCTCACTCATGCGATTGCGTATGCCGATGACCTTGTAGCGTACAGGACGGGTCCAAAAGTTGAAGTCATCAGAATTCTCTTGCAGCGTGACTTCGACAAGATTCAGCGATATTGTGATGACTGGAAGTTAAAAATTAACTTTCAGAAATCAGAAACTATCCTGTTTAGAACCCCTTTGTCTAAGGCTTCTAGGGATACAAGAAAGAACTGGAGAAATCTAGTGATCGTTGGACCAAGTGGACATCCACTGGCGAGTAAAGATGTAGTAAAGTACCTTGGTATCTGGCTAGATCAGTATCTATATTTCAATCGACATATAGATGCTGCTCTGGCCAGAGCTAGGGGAGCGTTTGCTCTGACAAGACGGTTGTTTTACAGCAGCCGCCTTGAAAACAGAGTGAAGGTGATTTGCTACATGGCCCTCATCCGGCCGATGATTGCCTATGGGTGCCCTGTGTGGTTTAACGTTGCCCCATCTCAAATGGAAAAGATTCGGGTGTTTGAGAGGCAGTGTCTTAGGACCTGTCTTGGATTACACAGAACACCAGAGTCGGAGTACAAACATTATTATGCCAACGAGGTCTTATACAACGGGGCCAATATAAACAGGATAGATAACTTTTTAATTAAGCTGATTCGGGGTCACATTGCAAGAGCGATGACCTCAGCCAATGGACTTATTTTCGGGGCTTATTACCCCAATGAAGAATATAGTGAGAGCGTTTGTCTTAACGGTTTCATCCCGCCCGAGACATTCCTCTATTTAGACAGTCGGGGGCTGATACAGGATAGATTGGCGGTTCCGTTAATCTACCACGTCGGCCGTAAAACTGTGGATCGGCGAATCCTGTATGGTCGAGACGTCGGCTCTGGGAACGGAGCAGAGCGTCTGCGGTTCAGTAGAGCTGTGCCCCTTCGGGACAAAAGGGACTTTTGTAAGCAAGTTCAAAAATACTGGTGGTTGGGTGACCACCTTGATATTGATGGTTAGTCGAAGTTGTTGCCTTGGCTGACCTACGTATTTATAAGGTATAACTAGGTAGATGAAGTAGGACAGTGACGGTGGCACCAAAAAAAAGATAAAAAATCCAAAAAATTGCTGTCTGTTGTCTGTGGATATGTGCTTGAGCGCATACATATGTATATGTGTTAATGTATGGATATGTATGGCGTGTGTGCATGTGCGTAGGCTGATGACAAAAAAAAAAAAAAAAAAAAAAAAAAAAAAAAAAAAAAAAAAAAAAAAAAAAAAAAAAAAAACGCTGCTGGTGGCTGTTCTAGTTTTAAGTTATTTTAAGTATTTTTAAGTAGTTTTAAGTTAATTACGTATATTTACGTATATTTTAGTTTTATTTAGGTTAATTTAGTTTTATTTAGGTACAGGGTAGTTTTAAGTTTTTAAATAAAAAAATGTCATAGAAAAACAAGTTTTTTTTAAGGAATTTTCTTGTTTAGGTTTAAGTAATATAGATTTTAATTTAATTTACATTTGAATTTACGCCGAAAGGCATTTTTAATATATAGCTATAGTATAATTTAGAGCGCCCGTATGGGGCCAGTAAGTTAGTTAAGTTATTCTGTAAGCTAGTTTTTAAGATTTTTGTCTAGCATTTAAGTTAGTTATAAGTTAAATGGAAAATAAAAATGAATTTAAAAAAAAAAAATAAAAAAAAAAAAAAAAAAAAATATCGGTTCTCGTCCGATCACCGAAATCAAGCATCGTCGGGCGCGGTTAGTACTTAGATGGGGGACCGCTTGGGAACACCGCGTGTTGTTGGCACGTTCCTTTTTGCCCTGATAAGGTGTGTGAGGCTCCCCTTTTGTCAAATTTTCAAATTTTTCCTAATTTTCATAAAAATAATCGAGTCATTTTTTTTTTTTTTATTTTTCATAGTGTCAAAGTAAAGAAGGTATACAAAAATATTTGATTTGTGAAGCTCCCCAATCCCCCCCCCCCCTTACTGCTGCTGAAGAATTTTGAAATTTAATCGAGTCATTTTTTTTTTTTTATTTTTCATAGTGTCAAAGTAAAGAAGGTATACAAAAATATTTGATTTGTGAAGCTCCCCAATCCCCCCCCCCCCTTACTGCTGCTGAAGAATTTTGAAATTTCTGGGCTCCATTTTGTTGATTTCATACAAAAAAATAAACACTAGTGCTATTTTGTTACTATAGGTCTAGTTTGTTATTGTTTCTTCTATCAAAGAATAAGAAAATAAATACATTTTGGAAAGGGGAGCATTTTTTGTTGGGGCTTTGCACAGAATATTTCCTGTTAAGTTGTTACCTACATACATTCAAGGTTAATTGCGATTAACTTCGCACTTGCAACTGTATGGCGTATACGTAACATTTTCAGTTTTTGATAACTTCGCACTGTGGCGTATACGTAACATTTTCAGTTTTGGATAACTTCGCACTGTGGCGTATACGTAACATTTTCAGTTTTTGATACAATTAACTTCGCACTGTGGCGTATACGTAACATTTTCAGTTTTGGATAACTTCGCACTGTGGCGTATACGTAACATTTTCAGTTTTTGATACAATTAACTTCGCACTGTGGCGTATACGTAACATTTTCAGTTTTTGATAACTTCGCACTGTGGCGTATACGTAACATTTTCAGTTTTTGATAACTTCGCACTGTGGCGTATACGTAACATTTTCAGTTTTTTTATACAATTAGAAATTTGATGTAAAAAAAAGAAAAAACATAATATGAACATATATTTGTTATTTTGTTTACAAAATGGACATTTTTAGCAATAAAAACGCATTGTACTGGTTCTTGTACACGTCTTTCGAAATTATATTTGCTTGTTTGTCATACTAATGGAAAAGGGGAGCATTTTCAACTAAATTCTGATGGTATGGGGAGCATTTAAACAATTTTACATATTTTGTACTGTAAAATATCACCCTTAGCAGAAGAAAAACGCATAATACCGCTTTCACAAGCAAATTGAGTGGTCTAAGGAATATAACAGTCCTGGATTACCAAGTTGTACGATGGGAAAAACTAAATAAGCAGAAAGACATGCTTCAATGCATGAACTGCCAAGGGTTCGGACACGTTGCAGTTAACTGTGGTATGGACCCAGTCTGCGTTAAATGTGGAGATACCCACAAAACAGTGGAGTGTAAACTCGGGCAAGATAGGGTCACAGACATGACCCAGTTAAAATGTGCGCTCTGCCGAGGCTCCGGGCACCCCGCAAACTATCGGGGATGTCCGAAGTTTCAGGAGATAAGGCAAAACAAAGCCCAAAAGAAAACAGTTGAGGTGAGACGCCCTGAAGTACGCCAGAAAACAACTCCCGTTAATCCCGCAATTTCTTACGCCCAAATCGCGTCTGGAAAGGGAAACACGGTACAGCCTCAACCACAGGTAGCCAAACAGGTCCAAGTGCCTACGGCTCCTGTGCCAGAGGCAGATCTGATGCAGGTGTTGCTGACCATTCATGGTCAGTTAACCGACGTGCAAAAACAGATCAGGGAGCAGGCGGCTAGGGTGGATTACCTCTACTCTATTCTGCCGGCAACGCGAAATGGTTAAAGGCGCGCTGCCTGAGCGACCCTTTAAGATCCTAGCTGTGAATGTAAATTCGCTGATTAGGACCGAACGTAGAGCAAATCTCTTTCATTTGCTGCAAGACCAAAGTCCTGATGTGTTTATGGCTAGCGAAACTAAGCTAAATCAGAAACACAAACTGACTAATAATAATTACAATATCGTGCGAAGGGATCGGCCTAACTCCTCTCAAGGGGGTGGGGTCGCAATCTTCATACGAAAGGGCATTAAATTTAAGGTTATATATAATAGTGAAGTGCGAAGATTTGGGCAGTTAGAAGCCTGCGTCATTTGCATTCCGCTCCTTCAGGGGAAAAGAATGTACGTGATCGCGGCGTACGCACCCGAAGCACCTCAGCCTGCTAATTTTATCGCAGAACTCGAAAAACTTTTCGAATGCTTAAGACTGCACTTGGATGAAAATTATTATCTAATGGCAGGAGATTTGAACGCCAAACATGAAGATTGGGGAAATCAAATTCAAAATCCGAGAGGGTACCATTTATTTAATTGGATGGGTCGTCACAGTGTTGAGTGTAGGATCGATCTTTTTGCGACAGATAGACCTTCGTTTCCTAGGAGCGGGGGCTTTCTGGATCTTTTACTGCTTGACTCACGACTTGTTATAACTGACGCAACAAATCAACAGACAAGAAACTGTTTACGAACAATCGAATACGACAGCGATCACTGCGGACTTGCCACCGTAATACAGCTTCCGAGCGAACTTGTGGAATTGGATGAGTATGTGCCTGTGCACTCTTACAATTTCAGTAAGACGCGCTGGCCACGCTTCTCCAACGCCTTGGCAAGAGAAATACGTTCCGAGGACATTTCTCCACCAAATGACAGAAACCTGACGAACCTCGAGATCGACGGGTTTCTGACTCAAATGGATACGACTATAAAACGAACAATGGACAAAACAATCCCAAAATATAAGGAACAAGACCCAAACGGTTTATACAAGAACGCGACAATCGACGCACTACACCGACAAAAAAGTGGACTGCTGACTAGGTTGAAACTTCTTTATAGACGTTTCACGGACACACGTGATCTGGAGATTAGGACATTGAAGTCGTCGATCAAAAACATTAACGTTCTGATTAGACAAAACTATAGATTATCTATTAATTTATATTGGGATAACAGAATTCGGGCTGTTAATTCTAGCGACCCTAGTATGTTTCCCCAAATAAATAAGATATTTAGAAGAAATGATCAAAACGATCTTCCATGTCTTAAACTCCAGAGGACAACAGATAACGAAGACGTACTAACGATTGCGGGAATTGATCCGGAAGGTGCCGTTTTCGATGACAATTTTTATATGATAGAAGATCCTCAGGAAAAGGTGGAAGCTGTAGGGGCTGCTTTCCAGCAAGTGTATAAGGTGAATGCTAGCATTCGTCCGAATCATGACCTGGAGAACAGAGCCTTGCTGCACAATTTCTATCTTGGAAATAACATAACGCAATGGCGATCTGAGAATACTGGTTTCACCGGGTTCAATGACGAAAATTTGGCAAACGCCACCATCGCCGAGCAAAATGGACCCAGTTCATTGTTAATTTCGAAGGTAGAACTTCATTTAATTTTTCAAACATTAAAGAAAAAGAAATCTGCGGGGGTCGATGGTATACCCAACATTGTGTTACGACATCTCCCTGAGGAAGCCATAGACATTTATACCACACTGTTTAACAACGCATTGAATAATGCATATTATCCAGTGAGTTGGAAGACAGCTGTGGTCCATCCTCTCCCCAAAAAGGGAAAGGACAGCTCCAATCCGGCAAATCTTCGGTCGATAAGTCTTCTTCCAAGTATCAGTAAGGTATTCGAAAAGATTCTCAATAGAGCTCTGTTCAAGTGGGCTGAGGACAAGAATATTATTCCAGACAATCAGTTTGGCTTTAAGGCGGGACATGACACTATTCATGCCGCGTCTAAGTTAGTTTCTGATGTTCAATGGAACAAAGCGAAAAATCAATGCACGGGTGCCGTTCTTGTTGATTTAGAGAAGGCTTTCGACACCGTATGGTTAGAGGGTCTTTATCTGAAATTAACCAGATTTGGCATAAGTAAACCACTGTTATATATGCTTCATGACATGCTCAATGGTAGAAAGTTTGTTGTCAAAAGTGGCAATGTAACTTCGACCACAACTTTTGATATTAAAAACGGTCTACAGCAAGGAGCTGTGAACTCGCCGATTCTTTTTAGTATTTACACCAGCGATCTGATAGGTAGTCTTACTCATGCGATTGCGTATGCCGATGACCTTGTAGCGTACAGGACGGGTCCAAAAGTTGAAGTCATCAGAATTCTCTTGCAGCGTGACTTCGACAAGATTCAGCGATATTGTGATGACTGGAAGTTAAAAATTAACTTTCAGAAATCAGAAACTATCCTGTTTAGAACCCCTTTGTCTAGGGCTTCTAGGGATACAAGAAAGAACTGGAGAAATCTAGTGATCGTTGGACCAAGTGGACATCCACTGGCGAGTAAAGATGTAGTAAAGTACCTTGGTATATGGCTAGATCAGTATCTATATTTCAATCGACATATAGATGCTGCTCTGGCCAGAGCTAGGGGAGCATTTGCTCTGACAAGACGGTTGTTTTATAGCAGCCGCCTTGAAAACAGGGTGAAGGTGATTTGCTACATGGCCCTTATTCGGCCGATGATTGCCTATGGGTGCCCTGTGTGGTTTAACGTTGCCCCATCTCAAATGGAAAAGATTCGGGTGTTTGAGAGACAGTGTCTTAGGACCTGTCTTGGATTACACAGAACACCAGAGTCGGAGTACAAACATTATTATGCCAACGAGGTCTTATACAACGGGGCCAATATAAACAGGATAGATAACTTTTTAATTAAGCTGATTCGGGGTCACATTGCAAGAGCGATGACCTCAGCCAATGGACTTATTTTCGGGGCTTATTACCCCAATGAAGAATATAGTGAGAGCGTTTGTCTTAACGGTTTCATCCCGCCCGAGACATTCCTCTATTTAGACAGTCGGGGGCTGATACAGGATAGATTGGCGGTTCCGTTAATCTACCACGTCGGCCGTAGAACTGTGGATCGGCGAATCCTGTATGGTCGAGACGTCGGCTCTGGGAACGGAGCAGAGCGTCTGCGGTTCAGTAGAGCTGTGCCCCTTCGGGACAAAAGGGACTTTTGTAAGCAAGTTCAAAAATACTGGTGGTTGGGTGACCACCTTGATATTGACGGTTGGTCATAGTTGTTGCCTTGGCCGACCTGCGTATTTTTAAGTATTAATAGGTTTTTTATTTTATGTAGGACAGTGGTGGCACCAAAAAAAATTATAAAAACTGCATTTGCTTGTGGATATGTACATTGGGCGCTAGTACATATGCATATATATTCATTTATGCATATGTGTGGGTGTGTGTGCATTTGCATAAGCTGCTGCGAAAAAAAAAAAAAAAAAAAAAAAAAAAAAAAAAAAAAAAAAAAAAAAAAAATACGCTGCGGGTGGCTGTTGTAGTTTTAAGTTATTTTAAGTATTTTTAAGTAGTTTAAGTTAATTACGTATATTTACGTATATTTTAGTTTTATTTAGGTTAATTTAGTTTTATTTAGGTAAAGGGTAGTTTTAAGTTTTTATATAAAATAAAACAAATGTCTTGAAAAACGAGTTTTAAAAAAAATTTTCTCGTTTAGTTTTAAGTAATTTTGAATTTTAATTTAAGTAGTTTTTACGCCCAAAGGCATTTTTAATATATAGTTATAGTATAATTTAGAGCGCCCGTATGGGGCCAGTAAGTTAGTTAAGTTATTCTGTAAGCTAGTTTTTAAGGTTTTTGTCTAGCATTTAAGTTAGTTATAAGTTGAATTGAAAATAAAAACATGAATTAAAAAAAAAAAAAAAAAAAATATCGGTTCTCGTCCGATCACCGAAATCAAGCATCGTCGGGCGCGGTTAGTACTTAGATGGGGGACCGCTTGGGAACACCGCGTTGTTGGCACGTTCCTTTTTGCCCTGATAAGGTGTGTGAGGCTCCCCTTTTGTCAAATTTTCAAATTTTTCCTAATTTTCATAAAAATAATCGAGTCATTTTTTTTTTTTTATTTTTCATAGTGTCAAAGTAAAGAAGGTATACAAAAATATTTGATTTGTGAAGCTCCCCAATCCCCCCCCCCCCTTACTGCTGCTGAAGAATTTTGAAATTTAATCGAGTCATTTTTTTTTTTTTATTTTTCATAGTGTCAAAGTAAAGAAGGTATACAAAAATATTTGATTTGTGAAGCTCCCCAATCCCCCCCCCCTTACTGCTGCTGTAGAATTTTGAAATTTCTGGGCTCCATTTTGCTGATTTCATACAAAAAAATAAACACTGTAGTGCTATTTTGTTACTATAGGTCTAGTTTGTTATTGTTTCTTCTATCAAAGAATAAGAAAATAAATACATTTTGGAAAGGGGAGCATTTTTTGTTGGGGCTTTGCACAGAATATTTCCTGTTAAGTTGTTACCTACATACATTCAAGGTTAATTGCGATTAACTTCGCACTTGCAACTGTATGGCGTATACGTAACATTTTCAGTTTTTGATAACTTCGCACTGTGGCGTATACGTAACATTTTCAGTTTTGGATAACTTCGCACTGTGGCGTATACGTAACATTTTCAGTTTTTGATACAATTAACTTCGCACTGTGGCGTATACGTAACATTTTCAGTTTTGGATAACTTCGCACTGTGGCGTATACGTAACATTTTCAGTTTTTGATACAATTAACTTCGCACTGTGGCGTATACGTAACATTTTCAGTTTTTGATAACTTCGCACTGTGGCGTATACGTAACATTTTCAGTTTTTGATAACTTCGCACTGTGGCGTATACGTAACATTTTCAGTTTTTTTATACAATTAGAAATTTGATGTAAAAAAAAGAAAAAACATAATATGAACATATATTTGTTATTTTGTTTACAAAATGGACATTTTTAGCAATAAAAACGCATTGTACTGGTTCTTGTACACGTCTTTCGAAATTATATTTGCTTGTTTGTCATACTAATGGAAAAGGGGAGCATTTTCAACTAAATTCTGATGGTATGGGGAGCATTTAAACAATTTTACATATTTTGTACTGTAAAATATCACCCTTAGCAGAAGAAAAACGCATAATACCGCTTCCACAAGTCTTTTAAAGTTTAATTTTATAGTTTGTGATGCTATTGGAAAAGGTAAGAATAGTTTGGGGAAGCTCCAACTTTGCTAATTAGATTTTCGCCAACGACCATACCACGATGAAAATATCGGTTCTCGTCAGTCGTTCAGCAACCGTGGAAGAGTGCAGATCGTTGGCGGCTTTCACAGTGATCATTTAATATAGAGACGCGAGTGTGTAATATAGTTAATTTAACCTACCATTTTCAAGTGGCAAGTTAGCCTAGGTGGTAGAGTGGCAGACGAAGGATCTGAACGGCGTGGGTTCGAGCCCCACTGTGGTCCGGGATTTTTTTTAAATAATTTCTGGGAGAAGGTGACCAGAAACAGAGAACAACAAGAAAGAGAGATGGGAAAGCCAACGGGGACATCGAAAGATGGTCCCCCAACAGCAAAGAAGACAGTTGGAGGAACATCAGGTGATGTGTCATCCGACAGTCAAATAGCGGGGCCATCAGGCCAAGCTCAAAGTGCAAATGTAGCAGGGCAGTCCAAAGCCCAAAAAGCAACAACAACAACAGCAGCAGCAGCAGCAGCAGCAGCAGGACCAGGAAAGCCCAAAGTGGCAACAATAGCAACAACAGCAACGACAACTACAACAACATCGTCATCGGCACGTGCCGAGGTCGGTACCAGCAGCATAGCAACTGCAAAGACATCGAGTCCTATTAAAGGGAAAAAGCCAGGACCGGCATGTGTCGATGAGCAAGATCCTCTAAAGAGAAGGCGCTACATTAGGTACAGACCAAACCTAGTAGTTAAGAAGCGCACCTCTGATATAGAAGCAGCCAAGAAAATAGGAGGGCGCGGGCGTTCAGCCAAGGCTTCGGCTCAGGCCAAAATACAGAGGCAGCTAGATAGCTCCTCTAACGATGATGAGGACAATAGCGAAAGCCACGACAACGAAGAAGGCGACGACGAAGCTGAGACGGATGACAGGCACATCGAAGAGGCTGATGGAGCGATCGCCGCCGACAAGCCAAACGATCAGGACGCCAGGCTAACAGGCGAGGAAAACGCCGCTGACGCAGATGCTGATGACATCTCATATATGTCAGTGGAAGGAGAAGGACGGTACGTCAGTGGCGAGATAGTCGAGCTGTCTGACGAGGAAGAGGACCAGCAAATTGAGGCTTTGACGGAGCAGATCTCTTCGCTCATAGAGCTTGTTGAAGCGCTCAAGAAGAAGCAGGAAGCAAGACGGGAGAAGGAGCGCATAGTTGCTCTTGAGCAGCGCACCCGCCAACAAGCGCTCCAAGAGCAAGCTTCGCAACAACAGCAGCCTCCTCAGGAACAAAAACTACTCCCAGACCAGCAGCAGCCACAGAAGCAGCAGTCAAAGAAGCAGCCACAGAAACAGCTTCAAAAGCCACAACAACCGTCTCAGCAACCACAGCATCAGCCTCAGCAACAGCAAGCAAAACAAAAACAACAACAACAACAACCACAACAGCAACGTCAACAGACACAGAAACAGCAACAGCAGCAGCAACAACAGCAACAGCAACAACCACAACAGCAACAACCGCAGCAGTCACAACAGCAGCAGACCCAACAGCAGCCGATGCAACAGCAGCAGAGACAACAGCAGCAGTCACAACAACAACAGCAACAACAGCAACAGCCACAAGCAAAGAAAGGTAAGGTGCCACCTATTAATACTTATAAAATGCATTTAAAAGACACAATAGAAATATGTAGGTCGGTCATAGGCAACAATTTCATAATTAAGCGGCTTAACGCAGACAGGCATTCCATTCAGTGCTCATCTTTAGAGCACTACAAAAAAGTGAAAGACCTTCTGTCTCAAACTAGAACAGAATACTATAGTTTCACCCCGAAGGAAGACAAGCTTCAAACAGTCCTCCTGAAGGGTATCGAATCCTCTACGGATCCGCAGGCGCTCTTAGCTGAGCTCCGTCAAGTGGCGAGCGACGATCTCGAGTTTATCGGGGTCCGACCGTTCACCACAGTCAAAGCCAGACGGGAGAAACGGAACTTACCATTTTTCCTAGTTCAACTCTCGCCCCAAAGCAAATTGAGTGGTCTAAGGAATATAACAGTCCTGGATTACCAAGTTGTACGATGGGAAAAACTAAATAAGCAGAAAGACATGCTTCAATGCATGAACTGCCAAGGGTTCGGACACGTTGCAGTTAACTGTGGTATGGACCCAGTCTGCGTTAAATGTGGAGATACCCACAAAACAGTGGAGTGTAAACTCGGGCAAGATAGGGTCACAGACATGACCCAGTTAAAATGTGCGCTCTGCCGAGGCTCCGGGCACCCCGCAAACTATCGGGGATGTCCGAAGTTTCAGGAGATAAGGCAAAACAAAGCCCAAAAGAAAACAGTTGAGGTGAGACGCCCTGAAGTACGCCAGAAAACAACTCCCGTTAATCCCGCAATTTCTTACGCCCAAATCGCGTCTGGAAGGGGAAATACGGTACAGCCTCAACCACAGGTAGCCAAACAGGTCCAAGTGCCTACGGCTCCTGTGCCAGAGGCAGATCTGATGCAGGTGTTGCTGACCATTCATGGTCAGTTAACCGACGTGCAAAAACAGATCAGGGAGCAGGCGACTAGGGTGGATTACCTCTACTCTATTCTGCCGGCAACGCGAAATGGTTAAAGGCGCGCTGCCTGAGCGACCCTTTAAGATCCTAGCTGTGAATGTAAATTCGCTGATTAGGACCGAACGTAGAGCAAATCTCTTTCATTTGCTGCAAGACCAAAGTCCTGATGTGTTTATGGCTAGCGAAACTAAGCTTACCCAGAAACACAAATTGACTAATAATAATTACAATATCGTGCGAAGGGATCGGCCCAACTCCTCTCAAGGGGGTGGGGTCGCAATCTTCATTCGAAAGGGCATTAAATTTAAGGTTATATATAATAGTGAAGTGCGAAGATTTGGGCAGCTAGAAGCCTGCATCATTTGCATTCCGCTCCTTCAGGGGAAAAGAATGTACGTGATCGCGGCGTACGCACCCGAAGCACCTCAGCCTGCTAATTTTATCGCAGAACTCGAAAAACTTTTCGAATGCTTAAGACTGCACTTGGATGAAAATTATTATCTAATGGCAGGAGATTTGAACGCCAAACATGAAGATTGGGGAAATCAAATTCAAAATCCGAGAGGGTACCATTTATTTAATTGGATGGGTCGTCACAGTGTTGAGTGTAGGATCGATCTTTTTGCGACAGATAGACCTTCGTTTCCTAGGAGCGGTGGCTTTCTGGATCTTTTACTGCTTGACTCACGACTTGTTATAACTGACGCAACAAATCAACAGACAAGAAACTGTTTACGAACAATCGAATACGACAGCGATCACTGCGGACTTGCCACCGTAATACAGCTTCCGAGCGAACTTGTGGAATTGGATGAGTATGTGCCTGTGCACTCTTACAATTTCAGTAAGACGCGCTGGCCACGCTTCTCCAACGCCTTGGTAAGAGAAATACGTTCCGAGGACATTTCTCCACCAAATGACAGAAACCTGACGAACCTCGAGATCGACGGGTTTCTGACTCAAATGGATACGACTATAAAACGAACAATGGACAAAACAATCCCAAAATATAAGGAACAAGACCCAAACGGTTTATACAAGAACGCGACAATCGACGCACTACACCGACAAAAAAGTGGACTGCTGACTAGGTTGAAACTTCTTTATAGACGTTTCACGGACACACGTGATCTGGAGATTAGGACATTGAAGTCGTCGATCAAAAACATTAACGTTCTGATTAGACAAAACTATAGATTATCTATTAATTTATATTGGGATAACAGAATTCGGGCTGTTAATTCTAGCGACCCTAGTATGTTTCCCCAAATAAATAAGATATTTAGAAGAAATGATCAAAACGATCTTCCATGTCTTAAACTCCAGAGGACAACAGATAACGAAGACGTACTAACGATTGCGGGAATTGATCCGGAAGGTGCCGTTTTCGATGACAATTTTTATATGATAGAAGATCCTCAGGAAAAGGTAGAAGCTGTAGGGGCTGCTTTCCAGCAAGTGTATAAGGTGAATGCTAGCATTCGTCCGAATCATGACCTGGAGAACAGAGCCTTGCTGCACAATTTCTATCTTGGAAATAACATAACGCAATGGCGATCTGAGAATACTGGTTTCACCGGGTTCAATGACGAAAATTTGGCAAACGCCACCATCGCCGAGCAAAATGGACCCAGTTCATTGTTAATTTCGAAGGTAGAACTTCATTTAATTTTTCAAACATTAAAGAAAAAGAAATCTGCGGGGGTCGATGGTATACCCAACATTGTGTTACGACATCTCCCTGAGGAAGCCATAGACATTTATACCACACTGTTTAACAACGCATTGAATAATGCATATTATCCAGTGAGTTGGAAGACAGCTGTGGTCCATCCTCTCCCCAAAAAGGGAAAGGACAGCTCCAATCCGGCAAATCTTCGGTCGATAAGTCTTCTTCCAAGTATCAGTAAGGTATTCGAAAAGATTCTCAATAGAGCTCTGTTCAAGTGGGCTGAGGACAAGAATATTATTCCAGACAATCAGTTTGGCTTTAAGGCGGGACATGACACTATTCATGCCGCGTCTAAGTTAGTTTCTGATGTTCAATGGAACAAAGCGAAAAATCAATGCACGGGTGCCGTTCTTGTTGATTTAGAGAAGGCTTTCGACACCGTATGGTTAGAGGGTCTTTATCTGAAATTAACTAGATTTGGCATAAGTAAACCACTGTTATATATGCTTCATGACATGCTCAATGGTAGAAAGTTTGTTGTCAAAAGTGGCAATGTAACTTCTACCACAACATTTGATATTAAAAACGGTCTACAGCAAGGAGCTGTGAACTCGCCGATTCTTTTTAGTATTTACACCAGCGATCTGATAGGTAGTCTCACTCATGCGATTGCGTATGCCGATGACCTTGTAGCGTACAGGACGGGTCCAAAAGTTGAAGTCATCAGAATTCTCTTGCAGCGTGACTTCGACAAGATTCAGCGATATTGTGATGACTGGAAGTTAAAAATTAACTTTCAGAAATCAGAAACTATCCTGTTTAGAACCCCTTTGTCTAGGGCTTCTAGGGATACAAGAAAGAACTGGAGAAATCTAGTGATCGTTGGACCAAGTGGACATCCACTGGCGAGTAAAGATGTAGTAAAGTACCTTGGTATCTGGCTAGATCAGTATCTATATTTCAATCGACATATAGATGCTGCTCTGGCCAGAGCTAGGGGAGCGTTTGCTCTGACAAGACGGTTGTTTTATAGCAGCCGCCTTGAAAACAGAGTGAAGGTGATTTGCTACATGGCCCTCATCCGGCCGATGATTGCCTATGGGTGCCCTGTGTGGTTTAACGTTGCCCCATCTCAAATGGAAAAGATTCGGGTGTTTGAGAGGCAGTGTCTTAGGACCTGTCTTGGATTACACAGAACACCAGAGTCGGAGTACAAACATTATTATGCCAACGAGGTCTTATACAACGGGGCCAATATAAACAGGATAGATAACTTTTTAATAAAGCTGATTCGGGGTCACATTGCAAGAGCGATGACCTCAGCCAATGGACTTATTTTCGGGGCTTATTACCCCAACGACGAATATAGTGAGAGCGTTTGTCTTAACGGTTTCATCCCGCCCGAGACATTCCTCTATTTAGACAGTCGGGGGCTGATACAGGATAGATTGGCGGTTCCGTTAATCTACCACGTCGGCCGTAGAACTGTGGATCGGCGAATCCTGTATGGTCGAGACGTCGGCTCTGGGAACGGAGCAGAGCGTCTGCGGTTCAGTAGAGCTGTGCCCCTTCGGGACAAAAGGGACTTTTGTAAGCAAGTTCAAAAATACTGGTGGTTGGGTGACCACCTTGATATTGACGGTTAGTCATAGTTGTTGCCTTGGCCGACCTGCGTATTTTTAAGTATTAATAGGTTTTTTATTTTATGTAGGACAGTGGTGGCACCAAAAAAAATTATAAAAACTGCATTTGCTTGTGGATATGTACATTGGGCGCTAGTACATATGCATATATATTCATTTATGCATATGTGTGGGTGTGTGTGCATTTGCATAAGCTGCTGCGAAAAAAAAAAAAAAAAAAAAAAAAAAAAAAAAAAAAAAAAAAAAAAAAAAAAAAAAAAAAAAAAAAAAAAAAAAAACGCTGCGGGTGGCTGTTGTAGTTTTAAGTTATTTTAAGTATTTTTAAGTAGTTTAAGTTAATTACGTATATTTACGTATATTTTAGTTTTATTTAGGTTAATTTAGTTTTATTTAGGTAAAGGGTAGTTTTAAGTTTTTATATAAAATAAAACAAATGTCTTGAAAAACGAGTTTTAAAAAAAAAATTTCTCGTTTAGTTTTAAGTAATTTTGAATTTTAATTTAAGTAGTTTTTACGCCCAAAGGCATTTTTAATATATAGTTATAGTATAATTTAGAGCGCCCGTATGGGGCCAGTAAGTTAGCTAAGTTATTCTGTAAGCTAGTTTTTAAGGTTTTTGTCTAGCATTTAAGTTAGTTATAAGTTGAATTGAAAATAAAAACATGAATTAAAAAAAAAAAAAAAAAAAAAAAAAATATCGGTTCTCGTCCGATCACCGAAATCAAGCATCGTCGGGCGCGGTTAGTACTTAGATGGGGGACCGCTTGGGAACACCGCGTGTTGTTGGCACGTTCCTTTTTGCCCTGATAAGGTGTGTGAGGCTCCCCTTTTGTCAAATTTTCAAATTTTTCCTAATTTTCATAAAAATAATCGAGTCATTTTTTTTTTTTTATTTTTCATAGTGTCAAAGTAAAGAAGGTATACAAAAATATTTGATTTGTGAAGCTCCCCAATCCCCCCCCCCCCTTACTGCTGCTGAAGAATTTTGAAATTTAATCGAGTCATTTTTTTTTTTTTATTTTTCATAGTGTCAAAGTAAAGAAGGTATACAAAAATATTTGATTTGTGAAGCTCCCCAATCCCCCCCCCCCTTACTGCTGCTGAAGAATTTTGAAATTTCTGGGCTCCATTTTGTTGATTTCATACAAAAAAATAAACACTAGTGCTATTTTGTTACTATAGGTCTAGTTTGTTATTGTTTCTTCTATCAAAGAATAAGAAAATAAATACATTTTGGAAAGGGGAGCATTTTTTGTTGGGGCTTTGCACAGAATATTTCCTGTTAAGTTGTTACCTACATACATTCAAGGTTAATTGCGATTAACTTCGCACTTGCAACTGTATGGCGTATACGTAACATTTTCAGTTTTTGATAACTTCGCACTGTGGCGTATACGTAACATTTTCAGTTTTGGATAACTTCGCACTGTGGCGTATACGTAACATTTTCAGTTTTTGATACAATTAACTTCGCACTGTGGCGTATACGTAACATTTTCAGTTTTGGATAACTTCGCACTGTGGCGTATACGTAACATTTTCAGTTTTTGATACAATTAACTTCGCACTGTGGCGTATACGTAACATTTTCAGTTTTTGATAACTTCGCACTGTGGCGTATACGTAACATTTTCAGTTTTTGATAACTTCGCACTGTGGCGTATACGTAACATTTTCAGTTTTTTTATACAATTAGAAATTTGATGTAAAAAAAAAGAAAAAACATAATATGAACATATATTTGTTATTTTGTTTACAAAATGGACATTTTTAGCAATAAAAACGCATTGTACTGGTTCTTGTACACGTCTTTCGAAATTATATTTGCTTGTTTGTCATACTAATGGAAAAGGGGAGCATTTTCAACTAAATTCTGATGGTATGGGGAGCATTTAAACAATTTTACATATTTTGTACTGTAAAATATCACCCTTAGCAGAAGAAAAACGCATAATACCGCTTCCACAAGTCTTTTAAAGTTTAATTTTATAGTTTGTGATGCTATTGGAAAAGGTAAGAATAGTTTGGGGAAGCTCCAACTTTGCTAATTAGATTTTCGCCAACGACCATACCACGATGAAAATATCGGTTCTCGTACAGTCGTTCAGCAACCGTGGAAGAGTGCACATCGTTGGCGGCTTTCACAGTGATCATTTAATATAGAGACGCGAGTGTGTTAAATAGTTAATTCAACCTACCATTTTCAAGTGGCAAGTTAGCCTAGGTGGTAGAGTGGCAGACGACGGATCTGGTCGGCGTGGGTTCGTGCCCCACTGTGGTCCTGGCTTTTTTTTAAACGATTTCTGGGAAAAGGTAAATAGAAATCGAGAGCAACTAGAAAGAGAGATGGGAAAACCAACGGGGACATCGAAAGATGGTCCCCCAACAACAAGGAAGACAGTTGGAGGAACATCAGGTGATGTGTCATCCGACAGTCAAGTAGCGGGGCCATCAGGCCAAGCACTAAGAGCAACGGTAGCAGGAAAGTCCAAAGCCCAAAAACCAACAACAACAGCAGCAGCAGCAGCAGGACAAGTAAAGCCCAAAGTGGCAATATCAACAACAACAGCAACGACAACTACAACAACATCGTCATCGGCACGTGCCGAGAGCGTAACCAGCAGCATAGCAACTGCAAAGACATCAAGCCCTATTAAAGGGAAAAATGCAGGACCGGCATCTGTCGATGAACAAGATCCTCTGAAGAGAAGGCGCCACATTAGGTACAGACCAAACCTAATAGTTAAGAAGCGCACCTCTGATATAGAAGCTGCCAAGAAAATAGGAGGGCGCGGGCGTTCAGCCAAGGCTTCGGCACAGGCCAAAATACAGAGGCAGCTGGATAGCTCCTCTAACGATGATGAGGACAATAGTGAAAGCAACGACAACGAAGAAGGCGACGACGAAGCTGAGACAGATGACAGGCACGTCGAAGAGGCTGATGGAGCGATCGCCGCCGACAAGCCAAACGATCAGGACGCCAGGCTAACAGGCGAAGAAAACGCCGCTGACGCAGATGCTGATAACATCTCATACATGTCAGTAGAAGGAGAAGGACGTTACGTCAGTGGCGAGATAGTCGAGCTGTCTGACGAGGAAGAGGACCAGCAAATAGAGGCGTTAACTGAGCAGATCTCTTCGCTCATAGAGCTGGTTGAAGCGCTCAAGAAGAAGCAGGAGGCAAGACGGGAGAAGGAGCGCATAGCTGCTCTTGAACAGCGCACCCGCCAACAAGCGCTCCAAGAGCAAGCTTCGCAACAACAGGAGCCTCCTCAGGAAAAACCACTCCCAGACCAGCAGCAGCCCCAGAAGCAGCAGTCAAAGAAGCAGCCACAGAAACAGCTTCAAAAGCCACAACAACCGGCTCAGCAACCACAGCATCAGCCTCAGCAACAGCAAGCAAAACAAAAACAACAACAACAACAACCACAACAGCAACGTCAACAGACACAGCAACAGCAGCAGCAACAACAGCAACAGCAACAACCGCAACAGCAACAACCGCAGCAGTCACAACAGCAGCAGACCCAACAGCAGCCGATGCAACAGCAGCAGAGACAACAGCAGCAGTCACAACAACAGCAACAACAGCAACAGCCACAAGCAAAGAAAGGTAAGGTGCCACCTATTAATACTTATAAAATGCATTTAAAAGACACAATTGAAATATGTAGGTCGGTCATAGGCAACAATTTCATAATTAAGCGGCTTAACGCAGACAGGCATTCCATTCAGTGCTCATCTTTAGAGCACTACAAAAAAGTGAAAGACCTTCTGTCTCAAACTAGAACAGAATATTATAGTTTCACCCCGAAGGAAGACAAGCTTCAAACAGTCCTCCTGAAGGGTATCGAATCCTCTACGGATCCGCAGGCGCTCTTAGCTGAGCTCCGTCAAGTGGCGAGCGACGATCTCGAGTTTATCGGGGTTAGACCGTTCACCACAGTCAAAGCCAGACGGGAGAAACGGAATTTACCATTCTTCCTGGTTCAACTCTCGCCCCAAAGCAAATTGAGTGGTCTAAGGAATATAACAGTCCTGGATTACCAAGTTGTACGATGGGAAAAACTAAATAAGCAGAAAGACATGCTTCAATGCATGAACTGCCAAGGGTTCGGACACGTTGCAGTTAACTGTGGTATGGACCCAGTCTGCGTTAAATGTGGAGATACCCACAAAACAGTGGAGTGTAAACTCGGGCAAGATAGGGTCACAGACATGACCCAGTTAAAATGTGCGCTCTGCCGAGGCTCCGGGCACCCCGCAAACTATCGGGGATGTCCGAAGTTTCAGGAGATAAGGCAAAACAAAGCCCAAAAGAAAACAGTTGAGGTGAGACGCCCTGAAGTACGCCAGAAAACAACTCCCGTTAATCCCGCAATTTCTTACGCCCAAATCGCGTCTGGAAAGGGAAACACGGTACAGCCTCAACCACAGGTAGCCAAACAGGTCCAAGTGCCTACGGCTCCTGTGCCAGAGGCAGATCTGATGCAGGTGTTGCTGACCATTCATGGTCAGTTAACCGACGTGCAAAAACAGATCAGGGAGCAGGCGGCTAGGGTGGATTACCTCTACTCTATTCTGCCGGCAACGCGAAATGGTTAAAGGCGCGCTGCCTGAGCGACCCTTTAAGATCCTAGCTGTGAATGTAAATTCGCTGATTAGGACCGAACGTAGAGCAAATCTCTTTCATTTGCTGCAAGACCAAAGTCCTGATGTGTTTATGGCTAGCGAAACTAAGCTAAATCAGAAACACAAACTGACTAATAATAATTACAATATCGTGCGAAGGGATCGGCCTAACTCCTCTCAAGGGGGTGGGGTCGCAATCTTCATACGAAAGGGCATTAAATTTAAGGTTATATATAATAGTGAAGTGCGAAGATTTGGGCAGTTAGAAGCCTGCGTCATTTGCATTCCGCTCCTTCAGGGCAAAAGAATGTACGTGATCGCGGCGTACGCACCCGAAGCACCTCAGCCTGCTAATTTTATCGCAGAACTCGAAAAACTTTTCGAATGCTTAAGACTGCACTTGGATGAAAATTATTATCTAATGGCAGGAGATTTGAACGCCAAACATGAAGATTGGGGAAATCAAATTCAAAATCCGAGAGGGTACCATTTATTTAATTGGATGGGTCGTCACAGTGTTGAGTGTAGGATCGATCTTTTTGCGACAGATAGACCTTCGTTTCCTAGGAGCGGTGGCTTTCTGGATCTTTTACTGCTTGACTCACGACTTGTTATAACTGACGCAACAAATCAACAGACAAGAAACTGTTTACGAACAATCGAATACGACAGCGATCACTGCGGACTTGCCACCGTAATACAGCTTCCGAGCGAACTTGTGGAATTGGATGAGTATGTGCCTGTGCACTCTTACAATTTCAGTAAGACGCGCTGGCCACGCTTCTCTAACGCCTTGGCAAGAGAAATACGTTCCGAGGACATTTCTCCACCAAATGACAGAAACCTGACGAACCTCGAGATCGACGGGTTTCTGACTCAAATGGATACGACTATAAAACGAACAATGGACAAAACAATCCCAAAATATAAGGAACAAGACCCAAACGGTTTATACAAGAACGCGACAATCGACGCACTACACCGACAAAAAAGTGGACTGCTGACTAGGTTGAAACTTCTTTATAGACGTTTCACGGACACACGTGATCTGGAGATTAGGACATTGAAGTCGTCGATCAAAAACATTAACGTTCTGATTAGACAAAACTATAGATTATCTATTAATTTATATTGGGATAACAGAATTCGGGCTGTTAATTCTAGCGACCCTAGTATGTTTCCCCAAATAAATAAGATATTTAGAAGAAATGATCAAAACGATCTTCCATGTCTTAAACTCCAGAGGACAACAGATAACGAAGACGTACTAACGATTGCGGGAATTGATCCGGAAGGTGCCGTTTTCGATGACAATTTTTATATGATAGAAGATCCTCAGGAAAAGGTAGAAGCTGTAGGGGCTGCTTTCCAGCAAGTGTATAAGGTGAATGCTAGCATTCGTCCGAATCATGACCTGGAGAACAGAGCCTTGCTGCACAATTTCTATCTTGGAAATAACATAACGCAATGGCGATCTGAGAATACTGGTTTCACCGGGTTCAATGACGAAAATTTGGCAAACGCCACCATCGCCGAGCAAAATGGACCCAGTTCATTGTTAATTTCGAAGGTAGAACTTCATTTAATTTTTCAAACATTAAAGAAAAAGAAATCTGCGGGGGTCGATGGTATACCCAACATTGTGTTACGACATCTCCCTGAGGAAGCCATAGACATTTATACCACACTGTTTAACAACGCATTGAATAATGCATATTATCCAGTGAGTTGGAAGACAGCTGTGGTCCATCCTCTCCCCAAAAAGGGAAAGGACAGCTCCAATCCGGCAAATCTTCGGTCGATAAGTCTTCTTCCAAGTATCAGTAAGGTATTCGAAAAGATTCTCAATAGAGCTCTGTTCAAGTGGGCTGAGGACAAGAATATTATTCCAGACAATCAGTTTGGCTTTAAGGCGGGACATGACACTATTCATGCCGCGTCTAAGTTAGTTTCTGATGTTCAATGGAACAAAGCGAAAAATCAATGCACGGGTGCCGTTCTTGTTGATTTAGAGAAGGCTTTCGACACCGTATGGTTAGAGGGTCTTTATCTGAAATTAACTAGATTTGGCATAAGTAAACCACTGTTATATATGCTTCATGACATGCTCAATGGTAGAAAGTTTGTTGTCAAAAGTGGCAATGTAACTTCTACCACAACATTTGATATTAAAAACGGTCTACAGCAAGGAGCTGTGAACTCGCCGATTCTTTTTAGTATTTACACCAGCGATCTGATAGGTAGTCTCACTCATGCAATTGCGTATGCCGATGACCTTGTAGCGTACAGGACGGGTCCAAAAGTTGAAGTCATCAGAATTCTCTTGCAGCGTGACTTCGACAAGATTCAGCGATATTGTGATGACTGGAAGTTAAAAATTAACTTTCAGAAATCAGAAACTATCCTGTTTAGAACCCCTTTGTCTAGGGCTTCTAGGGATACAAGAAAGAACTGGAGAAATCTAGTGATCGTTGGACCAAGTGGACATCCACTGGCGAGTAAAGATATAGTAAAGTACCTTGGTATCTGGCTAGATCAGTATCTATATTTCAATCGACATATAGATGCTGCTCTGGCCAGAGCCAGGGGAGCGTTTGCTCTGACAAGACGGTTGTTTTATAGCAGCCGCCTTGAAAACAGAGTGAAGGTGATTTGCTACATGGCCCTCATCCGGCCGATGATTGCCTATGGGTGCCCTGTGTGGTTTAACGTTGCCCCATCTCAAATGGAAAAGATTCGGGTGTTTGAGAGGCAGTGTCTTAGGACCTGTCTTGGATTACACAGAACACCAGAGTCGGAGTACAAACATTATTATGCCAACGAGGTCTTATACAACGGGGCCAATATAAACAGGATAGATAACTTTTTAATTAAGCTGATTCGGGGTCACATTGCAAGAGCGATGACCTCAGCCAATGGACTTATTTTCGGGGCTTATTACCCCAATGAAGAATATAGTGAGAGCGTTTGTCTTAACGGTTTCATCCCGCCCGAGACATTCCTCTATTTAGACAGTCGGGGGCTGATACAGGATAGATTGGCGGTTCCGTTAATCTACCACGTCGGCCGTAGAACTGTGGATCGGCGAATCCTGTATGGTCGAGACGTCGGCTCTGGGAACGGAGCAGAGCGTCTGCGGTTCAGTAGAGCTGTGCCCCTTCGGGACAAAAGGGACTTTTGTAAGCAAGTTCAAAAATACTGGTGGTTGGGTGACCACCTTGATATTGATGGTTAGTCGAAGTTGTTGCCTTGACTGACCTACGTATTTATAAGGTATAACTAGGTAGATGAAGTAGGACAGTGACGGTGGCACCAAAAAAAGATAAAAAAATCCAAAAAATTGCTGTCTGTTGTCTGTGGATATGTGCTTGAGCGCATACATACATATGTATATGTGTTAATGTATGGATATGTATGGCGTGTGTGCATGTGCGTAGGCTGATGACAAAAAAAAAAAAAAAAAAAAAAACGCTGCTGGTGGCTGTTCTAGTTTTAAGTTATTTTAAGTATTTTTAAGTAGTTTTAAGTTAATTACGTATATTTACGTATATTTTAGTTTATTTAGGTTAATTTAGTTTTATTTAGGTACAGGGTAGTTTTAAGTTTTTAAATAAAAAATGTCATAGAAAAACAAGTTTTTTTTTAAGGAATTTTCTTGTTTAGGTTTAAGTAATATAGATTTTAATTTAATTTACATTTGAATTTACGCCGAAAGGCATTTTTAATATATAGCTATAGTATAATTTAGAGCGCCCGTATGGGGCCAGTAAGTTAGTTAAGTTATTCTGTAAGCTAGTTTTTAAGATTTTTGTCTAGCATTTAAGTTAGTTATAAGTTAAATGGAAAATAAAAATGAATTTAAAAAAAAAAAAATAAAAAAAAAAAAAAAAAAAAAAAATATCGGTTCTCGTCCGATCACCGAAATCAAGCATCGTCGGGCGCGGTTAGTACTTAGATGGGGGACCGCTTGGGAACACCGCGTGTTGTTGGCACGTTCCTTTTTGCCCTGATAAGGTGTGTGAGGCTCCCCTTTTGTCAAATTTTCAAATTTTTCCTAATTTTCATAAAAATAATCGAGTCATTTTTTTTTTTTTTATTTTTCATAGTGTCAAAGTAAAGAAGGTATACAAAAATATTTGATTTGTGAAGCTCCCCAATCCCCCCCCCCCCTTACTGCTGCTGAAGAATTTTGAAATTTAATCGAGTCATTTTTTTTTTTTTATTTTTCATAGTGTCAAAGTAAAGAAGGTATACAAAAATATTTGATTTGTGAAGCTCCCCAATCCCCCCCCCCTTACTGCTGCTGAAGAATTTTGAAATTTCTGGGCTCCATTTTGTTGATTTCATACAAAAAAATAAACACTAGTGCTATTTTGTTACTATAGGTCTAGTTTGTTATTGTTTCTTCTATCAAAGAATAAGAAAATAAATACATTTTGGAAAGGGGAGCATTTTTTGTTGGGGCTTTGCACAGAATATTTCCTGTTAAGTTGTTACCTACATACATTCAAGGTTAATTGCGATTAACTTCGCACTTGCAACTGTATGGCGTATACGTAACATTTTCAGTTTTTGATAACTTCGCACTGTGGCGTATACGTAACATTTTCAGTTTTGGATAACTTCGCACTGTGGCGTATACGTAACATTTTCAGTTTTTGATACAATTAACTTCGCACTGTGGCGTATACGTAACATTTTCAGTTTTGGATAACTTCGCACTGTGGCGTATACGTAACATTTTCAGTTTTTGATACAATTAACTTCGCACTGTGGCGTATACGTAACATTTTCAGTTTTTGATAACTTCGCACTGTGGCGTATACGTAACATTTTCAGTTTTTGATAACTTCGCACTGTGGCGTATACGTAACATTTTCAGTTTTTTTATACAATTAGAAATTTGATGTAAAAAAAAGAAAAAACATAATATGAACATATATTTGTTATTTTGTTTACAAAATGGACATTTTTAGCAATAAAAACGCATTGTACTGGTTCTTGTACACGTCTTTCGAAATTATATTTGCTTGTTTGTCATACTAATGGAAAAGGGGAGCATTTTCAACTAAATTCTGATGGTATGGGGAGCATTTAAACAATTTTACATATTTTGTACTGTAAAATATCACCCTTAGCAGAAGAAAAACGCATAATACCGCTTCCACAAGTCTTTTAAAGTTTAATTTTATAGTTTGTGATGCTATTGGAAAAGGTAAGAATAGTTTGGGGAAGCTCCAACTTTGCTAATTAGATTTTCGCCAACGACCATACCACGATGAAAATATCGGTTCTCGTGAGTCGTTCAGCAACCGTGGAAGAGTGCAGATCGTTGGCGGCTTTCACAGTGATCATTTAATATAGAGACGCGAGTGTGTAATATAGTTAATTTAACCTACCATTTTCAAGTGGCAAGTTAGCCTAGGTGGTAGAGTGGCAGACGAAGGATCTGAACGGCGTGGGTTCGAGCCCCACTGTGGTCCGGGATTTTTTTTAAATAATTTCTGGGAGAAGGTGACCAGAAACAGAGAACAACAAGAAAGAGAGATGGGAAAGCCAACGGGGACATCGAAAGATGGTCCCCCAACAGCAAAGAAGACAGTTGGAGGAACATCAGGTGATGTGTCATCCGACAGTCAAATAGCGGGGCCATCAGGCCAAGCTCAAAGTGCAAATGTAGCAGGGCAGTCCAAAGCCCAAAAAGCAACAACAACAACAGCAGCAGCAGCAGCAGCAGCAGCAGGACCAGGAAAGCCCAAAGTGGCAACAATAGCAACAACAGCAACGACAACTACAACAACATCGTCATCGGCACGTGCCGAGGTCGGTACCAGCAGCATAGCAACTGCAAAGACATCGAGTCCTATTAAAGGGAAAAAGCCAGGACCGGCATGTGTCGATGAGCAAGATCCTCTAAAGAGAAGGCGCTACATTAGGTACAGACCAAACCTAGTAGTTAAGAAGCGCACCTCTGATATAGAAGCAGCCAAGAAAATAGGAGGGCGCGGGCGTTCAGCCAAGGCTTCGGCTCAGGCCAAAATACAGAGGCAGCTAGATAGCTCCTCTAACGATGATGAGGACAATAGCGAAAGCCACGACAACGAAGAAGGCGACGACGAAGCTGAGACGGATGACAGGCACATCGAAGAGGCTGATGGAGCGATCGCCGCCGACAAGCCAAACGATCAGGACGCCAGGCTAACAGGCGAGGAAAACGCCGCTGACGCAGATGCTGATGACATCTCATATATGTCAGTGGAAGGAGAAGGACGGTACGTCAGTGGCGAGATAGTCGAGCTGTCTGACGAGGAAGAGGACCAGCAAATTGAGGCTTTGACGGAGCAGATCTCTTCGCTCATAGAGCTTGTTGAAGCGCTCAAGAAGAAGCAGGAAGCAAGACGGGAGAAGGAGCGCATAGTTGCTCTTGAGCAGCGCACCCGCCAACAAGCGCTCCAAGAGCAAGCTTCGCAACAACAGCAGCCTCCTCAGGAACAAAAACTACTCCCAGACCAGCAGCAGCCACAGAAGCAGCAGTCAAAGAAGCAGCCACAGAAACAGCTTCAAAAGCCACAACAACCGTCTCAGCAACCACAGCATCAGCCTCAGCAACAGCAAGCAAAACAAAAACAACAACAACAACAACCACAACAGCAACGTCAACAGACACAGAAACAGCAACAGCAGCAGCAACAACAGCAACAGCAACAACCACAACAGCAACAACCGCAGCAGTCACAACAGCAGCAGACCCAACAGCAGCCGATGCAACAGCAGCAGAGACAACAGCAGCAGTCACAACAACAACAGCAACAACAGCAACAGCCACAAGCAAAGAAAGGTAAGGTGCCACCTATTAATACTTATAAAATGCATTTAAAAGACACAATAGAAATATGTAGGTCGGTCATAGGCAACAATTTCATAATTAAGCGGCTTAACGCAGACAGGCATTCCATTCAGTGCTCATCTTTAGAGCACTACAAAAAAGTGAAAGACCTTCTGTCTCAAACTAGAACAGAATACTATAGTTTCACCCCGAAGGAAGACAAGCTTCAAACAGTCCTCCTGAAGGGTATCGAATCCTCTACGGATCCGCAGGCGCTCTTAGCTGAGCTCCGTCAAGTGGCGAGCGACGATCTCGAGTTTATCGGGGTCCGACCGTTCACCACAGTCAAAGCCAGACGGGAGAAACGGAACTTACCATTTTTCCTAGTTCAACTCTCGCCCCAAAGCAAATTGAGTGGTCTAAGGAATATAACAGTCCTGGATTACCAAGTTGTACGATGGGAAAAACTAAATAAGCAGAAAGACATGCTTCAATGCATGAACTGCCAAGGGTTCGGACACGTTGCAGTTAACTGTGGTATGGACCCAGTCTGCGTTAAATGTGGAGATACCCACAAAACAGTGGAGTGTAAACTCGGGCAAGATAGGGTCACAGACATGACCCAGTTAAAATGTGCGCTCTGCCGAGGCTCCGGGCACCCCGCAAACTATCGGGGATGTCCGAAGTTTCAGGAGATAAGGCAAAACAAAGCCCAAAAGAAAACAGTTGAGGTGAGACGCCCTGAAGTACGCCAGAAAACAACTCCCGTTAATCCCGCAATTTCTTACGCCCAAATCGCGTCTGGAAGGGGAAATACGGTACAGCCTCAACCACAGGTAGCCAAACAGGTCCAAGTGCCTACGGCTCCTGTGCCAGAGGCAGATCTGATGCAGGTGTTGCTGACCATTCATGGTCAGTTAACCGACGTGCAAAAACAGATCAGGGAGCAGGCGACTAGGGTGGATTACCTCTACTCTATTCTGCCGGCAACGCGAAATGGTTAAAGGCGCGCTGCCTGAGCGACCCTTTAAGATCCTAGCTGTGAATGTAAATTCGCTGATTAGGACCGAACGTAGAGCAAATCTCTTTCATTTGCTGCAAGACCAAAGTCCTGATGTGTTTATGGCTAGCGAAACTAAGCTTACCCAGAAACACAAATTGACTAATAATAATTACAATATCGTGCGAAGGGATCGGCCCAACTCCTCTCAAGGGGGTGGGGTCGCAATCTTCATTCGAAAGGGCATTAAATTTAAGGTTATATATAATAGTGAAGTGCGAAGATTTGGGCAGCTAGAAGCCTGCATCATTTGCATTCCGCTCCTTCAGGGGAAAAGAATGTACGTGATCGCGGCGTACGCACCCGAAGCACCTCAGCCTGCTAATTTTATCGCAGAACTCGAAAAACTTTTCGAATGCTTAAGACTGCACTTGGATGAAAATTATTATCTAATGGCAGGAGATTTGAACGCCAAACATGAAGATTGGGGAAATCAAATTCAAAATCCGAGAGGGTACCAGTTATTTAATTGGATGGGTCGTCACAGTGTTGAGTGTAGGATCGATCTTTTTGCGACAGATAGACCTTCGTTTCCTAGGAGCGGTGGCTTTCTGGATCTTTTACTGCTTGACTCACGACTTGTTATAACTGACGCAACAAATCAACAGACAAGAAACTGTTTACGAACAATCGAATACGACAGCGATCACTGCGGACTTGCCACCGTAATACAGCTTCCGAGCGAACTTGTGGAATTGGATGAGTATGTGCCTGTGCACTCTTACAATTTCAGTAAGACGCGCTGGCCACGCTTCTCCAACGCCTTGGTAAGAGAAATACGTTCCGAGGACATTTCTCCACCAAATGACAGAAACCTGACGAACCTCGAGATCGACGGGTTTCTGACTCAAATGGATACGACTATAAAACGAACAATGGACAAAACAATCCCAAAATATAAGGAACAAGACCCAAACGGTTTATACAAGAACGCGACAATCGACGCACTACACCGACAAAAAAGTGGACTGCTGACTAGGTTGAAACTTCTTTATAGACGTTTCACGGACACACGTGATCTGGAGATTAGGACATTGAAGTCGTCGATCAAAAACATTAACGTTCTGATTAGACAAAACTATAGATTATCTATTAATTTATATTGGGATAACAGAATTCGGGCTGTTAATTCTAGCGACCCTAGTATGTTTCCCCAAATAAATAAGATATTTAGAAGAAATGATCAAAACGATCTTCCATGTCTTAAACTCCAGAGGACAACAGATAACGAAGACGTACTAACGATTGCGGGAATTGATCCGGAAGGTGCCGTTTTCGATGACAATTTTTATATGATAGAAGATCCTCAGGAAAAGGTAGAAGCTGTAGGGGCTGCTTTCCAGCAAGTGTATAAGGTGAATGCTAGCATTCGTCCGAATCATGACCTGGAGAACAGAGCCTTGCTGCACAATTTCTATCTTGGAAATAACATAACGCAATGGCGATCTGAGAATACTGGTTTCACCGGGTTCAATGACGAAAATTTGGCAAACGCCACCATCGCCGAGCAAAATGGACCCAGTTCATTGTTAATTTCGAAGGTAGAACTTCATTTAATTTTTCAAACATTAAAGAAAAAGAAATCTGCGGGGGTCGATGGTATACCCAACATTGTGTTACGACATCTCCCTGAGGAAGCCATAGACATTTATACCACACTGTTTAACAACGCATTGAATAATGCATATTATCCAGTGAGTTGGAAGACAGCTGTGGTCCATCCTCTCCCCAAAAAGGGAAAGGACAGCTCCAATCCGGCAAATCTTCGGTCGATAAGTCTTCTTCCAAGTATCAGTAAGGTATTCGAAAAGATTCTCAATAGAGCTCTGTTCAAGTGGGCTGAGGACAAGAATATTATTCCAGACAATCAGTTTGGCTTTAAGGCGGGACATGACACTATTCATGCCGCGTCTAAGTTAGTTTCTGATGTTCAATGGAACAAAGCGAAAAATCAATGCACGGGTGCCGTTCTTGTTGATTTAGAGAAGGCTTTCGACACCGTATGGTTAGAGGGTCTTTATCTGAAATTAACTAGATTTGGCATAAGTAAACCACTGTTATATATGCTTCATGACATGCTCAATGGTAGAAAGTTTGTTGTCAAAAGTGGCAATGTAACTTCTACCACAACATTTGATATTAAAAACGGTCTACAGCAAGGAGCTGTGAACTCGCCGATTCTTTTTAGTATTTACACCAGCGATCTGATAGGTAGTCTCACTCATGCGATTGCGTATGCCGATGACCTTGTAGCGTACAGGACGGGTCCAAAAGTTGAAGTCATCAGAATTCTCTTGCAGCGTGACTTCGACAAGATTCAGCGATATTGTGATGACTGGAAGTTAAAAATTAACTTTCAGAAATCAGAAACTATCCTGTTTAGAACCCCTTTGTCTAGGGCTTCTAGGGATACAAGAAAGAACTGGAGAAATCTAGTGATCGTTGGACCAAGTGGACATCCACTGGCGAGTAAAGATGTAGTAAAGTACCTTGGTATCTGGCTAGATCAGTATCTATATTTCAATCGACATATAGATGCTGCTCTGGCCAGAGCTAGGGGAGCGTTTGCTCTGACAAGACGGTTGTTTTATAGCAGCCGCCTTGAAAACAGAGTGAAGGTGATTTGCTACATGGCCCTCATCCGGCCGATGATTGCCTATGGGTGCCCTGTGTGGTTTAACGTTGCCCCATCTCAAATGGAAAAGATTCGGGTGTTTGAGAGGCAGTGTCTTAGGACCTGTCTTGGATTACACAGAACACCAGAGTCGGAGTACAAACATTATTATGCCAACGAGGTCTTATACAACGGGGCCAATATAAACAGGATAGATAACTTTTTAATAAAGCTGATTCGGGGTCACATTGCAAGAGCGATGACCTCAGCCAATGGACTTATTTTCGGGGCTTATTACCCCAACGACGAATATAGTGAGAGCGTTTGTCTTAACGGTTTCATCCCGCCCGAGGCATTCCTCTATTTAGACAGTCGGGGGCTGATACAGGATAGATTGGCGGTTCCGTTAATCTACCACGTCGGCCGTAGAACTGTGGATCGGCGAATCCTGTATGGTCGAGACGTCGACTCTGGGAACGGAGCAGAGCGTCTGCGGTTCAGTAGAGCTGTGCCCCTTCGGGACAAAAGGGACTTTTGTAAGCAAGTTCAAAAATACTGGTGGTTGGGTGACCACCTTGATATTGACGGTTAGTCATAGTTGTTGCCTTGGCCGACCTGCGTATTTTTAAGTATTAATAGGTTTTTTATTTTATGTAGGACAGTGGTGGCACCAAAAAAATTATAAAAACTGCATTTGCTTGTGGATATGTACATTGGGCGCTAGTACATATGCATATATATTCATTTATGCATATGTGTGGGTGTGTGTGCATTTGCATAAGCTGCTGCGAAAAAAAAAAAAAAAAAAAAAAAAAAAAAATACGCTGCGGGTGGCTGTTGTAGTTTTAAGTTATTTTAAGTATTTTTAAGTAGTTTAAGTTAATTACGTATATTTACGTATATTTTAGTTTTATTTAGGTTAATTTAGTTTTATTTAGGTAAAGGGTAGTTTTAAGTTTTTATATAAAATAAAACAAATGTCTTGAAAAACGAGTTTTAAAAAAAATTTTCTCGTTTAGTTTTAAGTAATTTTGAATTTTAATTTAAGTAGTTTTTACGCCCAAAGGCATTTTTAATATATAGTTATAGTATAATTTAGAGCGCCCGTATGGGGCCAGTAAGTTAGCTAAGTTATTCTGTAAGCTAGTTTTTAAGGTTTTTGTCTAGCATTTAAGTTAGTTATAAGTTGAATTGAAAATAAAAACATGAATTAAAAAAAAAAAAAAAAAAAAAAAAATATCGGTTCTCGTCCGATCACCGAAATCAAGCATCGTCGGGCGCGGTTAGTACTTAGATGGGGGACCGCTTGGGAACACCGCGTGTTGTTGGCACGTTCCTTTTTGCCCTGATAAGGTGTGTGAGGCTCCCCTTTTGTCAAATTTTCAAATTTTTCCTAATTTTCATAAAAATAATCGAGTCATTTTTTTTTTTTTTATTTTTCATAGTGTCAAAGTAAAGAAGGTATACAAAAATATTTGATTTGTGAAGCTCCCCAATCCCCCCCCCCCTTACTGCTGCTGAAGAATTTTGAAATTTAATCGAGTCATTTTTTTTTTTTTATTTTTCATAGTGTCAAAGTAAAGAAGGTATACAAAAATATTTGATTTGTGAAGCTCCCCAATCCCCCCCCCCCTTACTGCTGCTGAAGAATTTTGAAATTTCTGGGCTCCATTTTGTTGATTTCATACAAAAAAATAAACACTAGTGCTATTTTGTTACTATAGGTCTAGTTTGTTATTGTTTCTTCTATCAAAGAATAAGAAAATAAATACATTTTGGAAAGGGGAGCATTTTTTGTTGGGGCTTTGCACAGAATATTTCCTGTTAAGTTGTTACCTACATACATTCAAGGTTAATTGCGATTAACTTCGCACTTGCAACTGTATGGCGTATACGTAACATTTTCAGTTTTTGATAACTTCGCACTGTGGCGTATACGTAACATTTTCAGTTTTGGATAACTTCGCACTGTGGCGTATACGTAACATTTTCAGTTTTTGATACAATTAACTTCGCACTGTGGCGTATACGTAACATTTTCAGTTTTGGATAACTTCGCACTGTGGCGTATACGTAACATTTTCAGTTTTTGATACAATTAACTTCGCACTGTGGCGTATACGTAACATTTTCAGTTTTTGATAACTTCGCACTGTGGCGTATACGTAACATTTTCAGTTTTTGATAACTTCGCACTGTGGCGTATACGTAACATTTTCAGTTTTTTTATACAATTAGAAATTTGATGTAAAAAAAAGAAAAAACATAATATGAACATATATTTGTTATTTTGTTTACAAAATGGACATTTTTAGCAATAAAAACGCATTGTACTGGTTCTTGTACACGTCTTTCGAAATTATATTTGCTTGTTTGTCATACTAATGGAAAAGGGGAGCATTTTCAACTAAATTCTGATGGTATGGGGAGCATTTAAACAATTTTACATATTTTGTACTGTAAAATATCACCCTTAGCAGAAGAAAAACGCATAATACCGCTTCCACAAGTCTTTTAAAGTTTAATTTTATAGTTTGTGATGCTATTGGAAAAGGTAAGAATAGTTTGGGGAAGCTCCAACTTTGCTAATTAGATTTTCGCCAACGACCATACCACGATGAAAATATCGGTTCTCGTCAGTCGTTCAGCAACCGTGGAAGAGTGCAGATCGTTGGCGGCTTTCACAGTGTAAATTTCAAATAGAGACGCGAGTGCGTATAGTAGTGAGTTAGATCTACCAAAACCAAGTGGCAAGTTAGCCTAGGTGGTAGAGGAGCAGATTTCAGAGTGGAAGGTCGTGGGTTCGATTCTCACCCCGGGCAAGGCCTTTTTTTAAATAATTTCTGGCAGGAGGTTTCAAAGAGAAGGAAACAACAGCAGCAACAACAAGAAGAGCAGATGGGAAAACCAACGGGGACATCGAAAGATGGTCCCCCAACAACAAGGAAGACAGTTGGAGGAACATCAGGTGATGTGTCATCCGACAGTCAAATAGCGGGGCCATCAAGCCAAGCTGAAAGAGAAACTGTATCAGGGCAGTCCAAAGCCCAAAAAGCAGTAACAACAGCAGCAGCAGCAGCAGGACCAGTTAAGCCCAAAGTGGCAACAACAACAACAACAGCAACGACAACTACAACAACATCGTCATCGGCACGTGCCGAGGTCGGTACCAGCAGCATAGCAACTGCAAAGACATCGAGTCCTATTAAAGGGAAAAAGCCAGGACCGGCATGTGTCGATGACCAAGATCCATTAAAGAGAAGGCGCTACATTAGGTACAGACCAAACCTAGTTGTTAAGAAGCGTACCTCTGATATAGAAGCAGCCAAGAAAACAGAAGGGCGCGGGCGCTCAGCCAAGGCTTCGGCTCAGGCCAAAATACAGAGGCAGCTAGATAGCTCCTCTAACGATGAAGACAATAGCGAAAGCAATGAAAACGAAGAAGGCGACGACGAAGCTGAGACGGATGACAGGCACGTCGAAGAGGCTGATGGAGCGATCGCCGCCGACAAGCCAAACGATCAGGACGCCAGGCTAACAGGCGAAGAAAACGCCGCTGACGCAGATGCTGATAACATCTCATACATGTCAGTAGAAGGAGAAGGACGTTACGTCAGTGGCGAGATAGTCGAGCTGTCTGACGAGGAAGAGGACCAGCAAATCGAGGCGTTAACGGAGCAGATCTCTTCGCTCATAGAGCTGGTTGAAGCGCTCAAGAAGAAGCAGGAGGCAAGACGGGAGAAGGAGCGCATAGTTGCTCTTGAGCAGCACACCCGCCAACAAGCGCTCCAAGAGCAAGCTTCGCAACAAAAGGAGCATCCTCAGGAACAAAAACCACTCCCAGACCAGCAGCAGCCTCAGAAGCAGCAGTCGAAGAAGCAGCCACAGAAACAGCTTCAAAAGCCACAACAACCGTCTCAGCAACCACAGCATCAGCCTCAGCAACAGCAAGCAAAACAAAAACAACAACAACAACAACCACAACAGCAACGTCAACAGACACAGAAACAGCAACAGCAGCAGCAACAACAGCAACAGCAACAACCACAACAGCAACAACCGCAGCAGTCACAACAGCAGCAGACCCAACAGCAGCCGATGCAACAGCAGCAGAGACAACAGCAGCAGTCACAACAACAACAGCAACAACAGCAACAGCCACAAGCAAAGAAAGGTAAGGTGCCACCTATTAATACTTATAAAATGCATTTAAAAGACACAATAGAAATATGTAGGTCGGTCATAGGCAACAATTTCATAATTAAGCGGCTTAACGCAGACAGGCATTCCATTCAGTGCTCATCTTTAGAGCACTACAAAAAAGTGAAAGACCTTCTGTCTCAAACTAGAACAGAATACTATAGTTTCACCCCGAAGGAAGACAAGCTTCAAACAGTCCTCCTGAAGGGTATCGAATCCTCTACGGATCCGCAGGCGCTCTTAGCTGAGCTCCGTCAAGTGGCGAGCGACGATCTCGAGTTTATCGGGGTCCGACCGTTCACCACAGTCAAAGCCAGACGGGAGAAACGGAACTTACCATTTTTCCTAGTTCAACTCTCGCCCCAAAGCAAATTGAGTGGTCTAAGGAATATAACAGTCCTGGATTACCAAGTTGTACGATGGGAAAAACTAAATAAGCAGAAAGACATGCTTCAATGCATGAACTGCCAAGGGTTCGGACACGTTGCAGTTAACTGTGGTATGGACCCAGTCTGCGTTAAATGTGGAGATACCCACAAAACAGTGGAGTGTAAACTCGGGCAAGATAGGGTCACGGACATGACCCAGTTAAAATGTGCGCTCTGCCGAGGCTCCGGGCACCCCGCAAACTATCGGGGATGTCCGAAGTTTCAGGAGATAAGGCAAAACAAAGCCCAAAAGAAAACAGTTGAGGTGAGACGCCCTGAAGTACGCCAGAAAACAACTCCCGTTAATCCCGCAATTTCTTACGCCCAAATCGCGTCTGGAAAGGGAAATACGGTACAGCCTCAACCACAGGTAGCCAAACAGGTCCAAGTGCCTACGGCTCCTGTGCCAGAGGCAGATCTGATGCAGGTGTTGCTGACCATTCATGGTCAGTTAACCGACGTGCAAAAACAGATCAGGGAGCAGGCGGCTAGGGTGGATTACCTCTACTCTATTCTGCCGGCAACGCGAAATGGTTAAAGGCGCGCTGCCTGAGCGACCCTTTAAGATCCTAGCTGTGAATGTAAATTCGCTGATTAGGACCGAACGTAGAGCAAATCTCTTTCATTTGCTGCAAGACCAAAGTCCTGATGTGTTTATGGCTAGCGAAACTAAGCTTACCCAGAAACACAAATTGACTAATAATAATTACAATATCGTGCGAAGGGATCGGCCCAACTCCTCTCAAGGGGGTGGGGTCGCAATCTTCATTCGAAAGGGCATTAAATTTAAGGTTATATATAATAGTGAAGTGCGAAGATTTGGGCAGCTAGAAGCCTGCATCATTTGCATTCCGCTCCTTCAGGGGAAAAGAATGTACGTGATCGCGGCGTACGCACCCGAAGCACCTCAGCCTGCTAATTTTATCGCAGAACTCGAAAAACTTTTCGAATGCTTAAGACTGCACTTGGATGAAAATTATTATCTAATGGCAGGAGATTTGAACGCCAAACATGAAGATTGGGGAAATCAAATTCAAAATCCGAGAGGGTACCATTTATTTAATTGGATGGGTCGTCACAGTGTTGAGTGTAGGATCGATCTTTTTGCGACAGATAGGCCTTCGTTTCCTAGGAGCGGTGGCTTTCTGGATCTTTTACTGCTTGACTCACGACTTGTTATAACTGACGCAACAAATCAACAGACAAGAAACTGTTTACGAACAATCGAATACGACAGCGATCACTGCGGACTTGCCACCGTAATACAGCTTCCGAGCGAACTTGTGGAATTGGATGAGTATGTGCCTGTGCACTCTTACAATTTCAGTAAGACGCGCTGGCCACGCTTCTCCAACGCCTTGGCAAGAGAAATACGTTCCGATGACATTTCTCCACCAAATGACAGAAACCTGACGAACCTCGAGATCGACGGGTTTCTGACTCAAATGGATACGACTATAAAACGAACAATGGACAAAACAATCCCAAAATATAAGGAACAAGACCCTACTGGTTTATACAAGAACGCGACAATCGACGCACTACACCGACAAAAAAGTGGACTGCTGACTAGGTTGAAACTTCTTTATAGACGTTTCACGGACACACGTGATCTGGAGATTAGGACATTGAAGTCGTCGATCAAAAACATTAACGTTCTGATTAAACAAAACTATAGATTATCTATTAATTTATATTGGGATAACAGAATTCGGGCTGTTAATTCTAGCGACCCTAGTATGTTTCCCAAAATAAATAAGATATTTAGAAGAAATGATCAAAACGATCTTCCATGTCTTAAACTCCAGAGGACAACAGATAACGAAGACGTACTAACGATTGCGGGAATTGATCCGGAGGGTGCCGTTTTCGATGACAATTTTTATATGATAGAAGATCCTCAGGAAAAGGTAGAAGCTTTAGGGGCTGCTTTCCAGCAAGTGTATAAGGTGAATGCTAGCATTCGTCCGAATCATGACCTGGAGAACAGAGCCTTGCTGCACAATTTCTATCTTGGAAATAACATAACGCAATGGCGATCTGAGAATACTGGTTTCACCGTGTTCAATGACGAAAATTTGGCAAACGCCACCATCGCCGAGCAAAATGGACCCAGTTCATTGTTAATTTCGAAGGTAGAACTTCATTTAATTTTTCAAACATTAAAGAAAAAGAAATCTGCGGGGGTCGATGGTATACCCAACATTGTGTTACGACATCTCCCTGAGGAAGCCATAGACATTTATACCACACTGTTCAACAACGCATTGAATAATGCATATTATCCAGTGAGTTGGAAGACAGCTGTGGTCCATCCTCTCCCCAAAAAGGGAAAGGACAGCTCCAATCCGGCAAATCTTCGGTCGATAAGTCTTCTTCCAAGTATCAGTAAGGTATTCGAAAAGATTCTCAATAGAGCTCTGTTCAAGTGGGCTGAGGACAAGAATATTATTCCAGACAATCAGTTTGGCTTTAAGGCGGGACATGACACTATTCATGCCGCGTCTAAGTTAGTTTCTGATGTTCAATGGAACAAAGCGAAAAATCAATGTACGGGTGCCGTTCTTGTTGATTTAGAGAAGGCTTTCGACACCGTATGGTTAGAGGGTCTTTATCTGAAATTAACCAGATTTGGCATAAGTAAACCACTGTTGTATATGCTTCATGACATGCTCAATGGTAGAAAGTTTGTTGTCAAAAGTGGCAATGTAACTTCCACCACAACTTTTGATATTAAAAACGGTCTACAGCAAGGAGCTGTGAACTCGCCGATTCTTTTTAGTATTTACACCAGCGATCTGATAGGTAGTCTCACTCATGCGATTGCGTATGCCGATGACCTTGTAGCGTACAGGACGGGTCCAAAAGTTGAAGTCATCAGAATTCTCTTGCAGCGTGACTTCGACAAGATTCAGCGATATTGTGATGACTGGAAGTTAAAAATTAACTTTCAGAAATCAGAAACTATCCTGTTTAGAACTCCTTTGTCTAAGGCTTCTAGGGATACAAGAAAGAACTGGAGAAATCTAGTGATCGTTGGACCAAGTGGACATCCACTGGCGAGTAAAGATGTAGTAAAGTACCTTGGTATCTGGCTAGATCAGTATCTATATTTCAATCGACATATAGATGCTGCTCTGGCCAGAGCTAGGGGAGCGTTTGCTCTGACAAGACGGTTGTTTTATAGCAGCCGCCTTGAAAACAGAGTGAAGGTGATTTGCTACATGGCCCTCATCCGGCCGATGATTGCCTATGGGTGCCCTGTATGGTTTAACGTTGCCCCATCTCAAATGGAAAAGATTCGGGTGTTTGAGAGGCAGTGTCTTAGGACCTGTCTTGGATTACACAGAACACCAGAGTCGGAGTACAAACATTATTATGCCAACGAGGTCTTATACAACGGGGCCAATATAAATAGGATAGATAACTTTTTAATTAAGCTGATTCGGGGTCACATTGCAAGAGCGATGACCTCAGCCAATGGACTTATTTTCGGGGCTTATTACCCCAATGAAGAATATAGTGAGAGCGTTTGTCTTAACGGTTTCATCCCGCCCGAGACATTCCTCTATTTAGACAGTCGGGGGCTGATACAGGATAGATTGGCGGTTCCGTTAATCTACCACGTCGGCCGTAAAACTGTGGATCGGCGAATCCTGTATGGTCGAGACGTCGGCTCTGGGAACGGAGCAGAGCGTCTGCGGTTCAGTAGAGCTGTGCCCCTTCGGGACAAAAGGGACTTTTGTAAGCAAGTTCAAAAATACTGGTGGTTGGGTGACCACCTTGATATTGATGGTTAGTCGAAGTTGTTGCCTTGGCTGACCTACGTATTTATAAGGTATAACTAGGTAGATTAAGTAGGACAGTGACGGTGGCACCAAAAAAAGATAAAAAATCCAAAAAATTGCTGTCTGTTGTCTGTGGATATGTGCTTGTGCGCATACATATGTATATGTGTTAATGTATGGATATGTATGGCGTGTGTGCATGTGCGTAGGCTGATGACAAAAAAAAAAAAAAAAAAAAAAAAAAAAAAAAAAAAAAAAAAAAAAAACCCTGCTGGTGGCTGTTCTAGTTTTAAGTTATTTTAAGTATTTTTAAGTAGTTTTAAGTTAATTACGTATATTTACGTATATTTTAGTTTTATTTAGGTTAATTTAGTTTTATTTAGGTACAGGGTAGTTTTAAGTTTTTAAATAAAAAATGTCATGGAAAAACAAGTTTTTTTAAGGAATTTTCTTGTTTAGGTTTAAGTAATATAGATTTTAATTTAATTTACATTTGAATTTACGCCGAAAGGCATTTTTAAGATATAGCTATAGTATAATTTAGAGCGCCCGTATGGGGCCAGTAAGTTAGTTAAGTTATTCTGTAAGCTAGTTTTTAAGATTTTTGTCTAGCATTTAAGTTAGTTATAAGTTAAATGGAAAATAAAAATGAATTTAAAAATAAAAAAAAATAAAAAAAAAAAAAAAAAAAAAAAATATCGGTTCTCGTCCGATCACCGAAATCAAGCATCGTCGGGCGCGGTTAGTACTTAGATGGGGGACCGCTTGGGAACACCGCGTGTTGTTGGCACGTTCCTTTTTGCCCTGATAAGGTGTGTGAGGCTCCCCTTTTGTCAAATTTTCAAATTTTTCCTAATTTTCATAAAAATAATCGAGTCATTTTTTTTTTTTTTATTTTTCATAGTGTCAAAGTAAAGAAGGTATACAAAAATATTTGATTTGTGAAGCTCCCCAATCCCCCCCCCCCCTTACTGCTGCTGAAGAATTTTGAAATTTCTGGGCTCCATTTTGTTGATTTCATACAAAAAAATAAACACTAGTGCTATTTTGTTACTATAGGTCTAGTTTGTTATTGTTTCTTCTATCAAAGAATAAGAAAATAAATACATTTTGGAAAGGGGAGCATTTTTTGTTGGGGCTTTGCACAGAATATTTCCTGTTAAGTTGTTACCTACATACATTCAAGGTTAATTGCGATTAACTTCGCACTTGCAACTGTATGGCGTATACGTAACATTTTCAGTTTTTGATAACTTCGCACTGTGGCGTATACGTAACATTTTCAGTTTTGGATAACTTCGCACTGTGGCGTATACGTAACATTTTCAGTTTTTGATACAATTAACTTCGCACTGTGGCGTATACGTAACATTTTCAGTTTTGGATAACTTCGCACTGTGGCGTATACGTAACATTTTCAGTTTTTGATACAATTAACTTCGCACTGTGGCGTATACGTAACATTTTCAGTTTTTGATAACTTCGCACTGTGGCGTATACGTAACATTTTCAGTTTTTGATAACTTCGCACTGTGGCGTATACGTAACATTTTCAGTTTTTTTATACAATTAGAAATTTGATGTAAAAAAAAGAAAAAACATAATATGAACATATATTTGTTATTTTGTTTACAAAATGGACATTTTTAGCAATAAAAACGCATTGTACTGGTTCTTGTACACGTCTTTCGAAATTATATTTGCTTGTTTGTCATACTAATGGAAAAGGGGAGCATTTTCAACTAAATTCTGATGGTATGGGGAGCATTTAAACAATTTTACATATTTTGTACTGTAAAATATCACCCTTAGCAGAAGAAAAACGCATAATACCGCTTCCACAAGTCTTTTAAAGTTTAATTTTATAGTTTGTGATGCTATTGGAAAAGGTAAGAATAGTTTGGGGAAGCTCCAACTTTGCTAATTAGATTTTCGCCAACGACCATACCACGATGAAAATATCGGTTCTCGTAGACGTTTCACGGACACACGTGATCTGGAGATTAGGACATTGAAGTCGTCGATCAAAAACATTAACGTTCTGATTAGACAAAACTATAGATTATCTATTAATTTATATTGGGATAACAGAATTCGGGCTGTTAATTCTAGCGACCCTAGTATGTTTCCCCAAATAAATAAGATATTTAGAAGAAATGATCAAAACGATCTTCCATGTCTTAAACTCCAGAGGACAACAGATAACGAAGACGTACTAACGATTGCGGGAATTGATCCGGAAGGTGCCGTTTTCGATGACAATTTTTATATGATAGAAGATCCTCAGGAAAAGGTAGAAGCTGTAGGGGCTGCTTTCCAGCAAGTGTATAAGGTGAATGCTAGCATTCGTCCGAATCATGACCTGGAGAACAGAGCCTTGCTGCACAATTTCTATCTTGGAAATAACATAACGCAATGGCGATCTGAGAATACTGGTTTCACCGGGTTCAATGACGAAAATTTGGCAAACGCCACCATCGCCGAGCAAAATGGACCCAGTTCATTGTTAATTTCGAAGGTAGAACTTCATTTAATTTTTCAAACATTAAAGAAAAAGAAATCTGCGGGGGTCGATGGTATACCCAACATTGTGTTACGACATCTCCCTGAGGAAGCCATAGACATTTATACCACACTGTTTAACAACGCATTGAATAATGCATATTATCCAGTGAGTTGGAAGACAGCTGTGGTCCATCCTCTCCCCAAAAAGGGAAAGGACAGCTCCAATCCGGCAAATCTTCGGTCGATAAGTCTTCTTCCAAGTATCAGTAAGGTATTCGAAAAGATTCTCAATAGAGCTCTGTTCAAGTGGGCTGAGGACAAGAATATTATTCCAGACAATCAGTTTGGCTTTAAGGCGGGACATGACACTATTCATGCCGCGTCTAAGTTAGTTTCTGATGTTCAATGGAACAAAGCGAAAAATCAATGCACGGGTGCCGTTCTTGTTGATTTAGAGAAGGCTTTCGACACCGTATGGTTAGAGGGTCTTTATCTGAAATTAACTAGATTTGGCATAAGTAAACCACTGTTATATATGCTTCATGACATGCTCAATGGTAGAAAGTTTGTTGTCAAAAGTGGCAATGTAACTTCTACCACAACATTTGATATTAAAAACGGTCTACAGCAAGGAGCTGTGAACTCGCCGATTCTTTTTAGTATTTACACCAGCGATCTGATAGGTAGTCTCACTCATGCGATTGCGTATGCCGATGACCTTGTAGCGTACAGGACGGGTCCAAAAGTTGAAGTCATCAGAATTCTCTTGCAGCGTGACTTCGACAAGATTCAGCGATATTGTGATGACTGGAAGTTAAAAATTAACTTTCAGAAATCAGAAACTATCCTGTTTAGAACCCCTTTGTCTAGGGCTTCTAGGGATACAAGAAAGAACTGGAGAAATCTAGTGATCGTTGGACCAAGTGGACATCCACTGGCGAGTAAAGATGTAGTAAAGTACCTTGGTATCTGGCTAGATCAGTATCTATATTTCAATCGACATATAGATGCTGCTCTGGCCAGAGCTAGGGGAGCGTTTGCTCTGACAAGACGGTTGTTTTATAGCAGCCGCCTTGAAAACAGAGTGAAGGTGATTTGCTACATGGCCCTCATCCGGCCGATGATTGCCTATGGGTGCCCTGTGTGGTTTAACGTTGCCCCATCTCAAATGGAAAAGATTCGGGTGTTTGAGAGGCAGTGTCTTAGGACCTGTCTTGGATTACACAGAACACCAGAGTCGGAGTACAAACATTATTATGCCAACGAGGTCTTATACAACGGGGCCAATATAAACAGGATAGATAACTTTTTAATAAAGCTGATTCGGGGTCACATTGCAAGAGCGATGACCTCAGCCAATGGACTTATTTTCGGGGCTTATTACCCCAACGACGAATATAGTGAGAGCGTTTGTCTTAACGGTTTCATCCCGCCCGAGACATTCCTCTATTTAGACAGTCGGGGGCTGATACAGGATAGATTGGCGGTTCCGTTAATCTACCACGTCGGCCGTAGAACTGTGGATCGGCGAATCCTGTATGGTCGAGACGTCGGCTCTGGGAACGGAGCAGAGCGTCTGCGGTTCAGTAGAGCTGTGCCCCTTCGGGACAAAAGGGACTTTTGTAAGCAAGTTCAAAAATACTGGTGGTTGGGTGACCACCTTGATATTGACGGTTAGTCATAGTTGTTGCCTTGGCCGACCTGCGTATTTTTAAGTATTAATAGGTTTTTTATTTTATGTAGGACAGTGGTGGCACCAAAAAAATTATAAAAACTGCATTTGCTTGTGGATATGTACATTGGGCGCTAGTACATATGCATATATATTCATTTATGCATATGTGTGGGTGTGTGTGCATTTGCATAAGCTGCTGCGAAAAAAAAAAAAAAAAAAAAAAAAAAAAAAAAAAAAAAAAAAAAAAAAAAAAAAAAAAATACGCTGCGGGTGGCTGTTGTAGTTTTAAGTTATTTTAAGTATTTTTAAGTAGTTTAAGTTAATTACGTATATTTACGTATATTTTAGTTTTATTTAGGTTAATTTAGTTTTATTTAGGTAAAGGGTAGTTTTAAGTTTTTATATAAAATAAAACAAATGTCTTGAAAAACGAGTTTTAAAAAAAATTTTCTCGTTTAGTTTTAAGTAATTTTGAATTTTAATTTAAGTAGTTTTTACGCCCAAAGGCATTTTTAATATATAGTTATAGTATAATTTAGAGCGCCCGTATGGGGCCAGTAAGTTAGTTAAGTTATTCTGTAAGCTAGTTTTTAAGGTTTTTGTCTAGCATTTAAGTTAGTTATAAGTTGAATTGAAAATAAAAACATGAATTAAAAAAAAAAAAAAAAAAAAAAAAATATCGGTTCTCGTCCGATCACCGAAATCAAGCATCGTCGGGCGCGGTTAGTACTTAGATGGGGGACCGCTTGGGAACACCGCGTGTTGTTGGCACGTTCCTTTTTGCCCTGATAAGGTGTGTGAGGCTCCCCTTTTGTCAAATTTTCAAATTTTTCCTAATTTTCATAAAAATAATCGAGTCATTTTTTTTTTTTTTATTTTTCATAGTGTCAAAGTAAAGAAGGTATACAAAAATATTTGATTTGTGAAGCTCCCCAATCCCCCCCCCCCCTTACTGCTGCTGAAGAATTTTGAAATTTAATCGAGTCATTTTTTTTTTTTTATTTTTCATAGTGTCAAAGTAAAGAAGGTATACAAAAATATTTGATTTGTGAAGCTCCCCAATCCCCCCCCCCCTTACTGCTGCTGAAGAATTTTGAAATTTCTGGGCTCCATTTTGTTGATTTCATACAAAAAAATAAACACTAGTGCTATTTTGTTACTATAGGTCTAGTTTGTTATTGTTTCTTCTATCAAAGAATAAGAAAATAAATACATTTTGGAAAGGGGAGCATTTTTTGTTGGGGCTTTGCACAGATATTTCCTGTTAAGTTGTTACCTACATACATTCAAGGTTAATTGCGATTAACTTCGCACTTGCAACTGTATGGCGTATACGTAACATTTTCAGTTTTTGATAACTTCGCACTGTGGCGTATACGTAACATTTTCAGTTTTGGATAACTTCGCACTGTGGCGTATACGTAACATTTTCAGTTTTTGATACAATTAACTTCGCACTGTGGCGTATACGTAACATTTTCAGTTTTGGATAACTTCGCACTGTGGCGTATACGTAACATTTTCAGTTTTTGATACAATTAACTTCGCACTGTGGCGTATACGTAACATTTTCAGTTTTTGATAACTTCGCACTGTGGCGTATACGTAACATTTTCAGTTTTTGATAACTTCGCACTGTGGCGTATACGTAACATTTTCAGTTTTTTTATACAATTAGAAATTTGATGTAAAAAAAAGAAAAAACATAATATGAACATATATTTGTTATTTTGTTTACAAAATGGACATTTTTAGCAATAAAAACGCATTGTACTGGTTCTTGTACACGTCTTTCGAAATTATATTTGCTTGTTTGTCATACTAATGGAAAAGGGGAGCATTTTCAACTAAATTCTGATGGTATGGGGAGCATTTAAACAATTTTACATATTTTGTACTGTAAAATATCACCCTTAGCAGAAGAAAAACGCATAATACCGCTTCCACAAGTCTTTTAAAGTTTAATTTTATAGTTTGTGATGCTATTGGAAAAGGTAAGAATAGTTTGGGGAAGCTCCAACTTTGCTAATTAGATTTTCGCCAACGACCATACCACGATGAAAATATCGGTTCTCGTCCGATCACCGAAATCAAGCATCGTCGGGCGCGGTTAGTACTTAGATGGGGGACCGCTTGGGAACACCGCGTGTTGTTGGCACGTTCCTTTTTGCCCTGATAAGGTGTGTGAGGCTCCCCTTTTGTCAAATTTTCAAATTTTTCCTAATTTTCATAAAAATAATCGAGTCATTTTTTTTTTTTTTATTTTTCATAGTGTCAAAGTAAAGAAGGTATACAAAAATATTTGATTTGTGAAGCTCCCCAATCCCCCCCCCCCCTTACTGCTGCTGAAGAATTTTGAAATTTAATCGAGTCATTTTTTTTTTTTTATTTTTCATAGTGTCAAAGTAAAGAAGGTATACAAAAATATTTGATTTGTGAAGCTCCCCAATCCCCCCCCCCCTTACTGCTGCTGTAGAATTTTGAAATTTCTGGGCTCCATTTTGTTGATTTCATACAAAAAAATAAACACTGTAGTGCTATTTTGTTACTATAGGTCTAGTTTGTTATTGTTTCTTCTATCAAAGAATAAGAAAATAAATACATTTTGGAAAGGGGAGCATTTTTTGTTGGGGCTTTGCACAGAATATTTCCTGTTAAGTTGTTACCTACATACATTCAAGGTTAATTGCGATTAACTTCGCACTTGCAACTGTATGGCGTATACGTAACATTTTCAGTTTTTGATAACTTCGCACTGTGGCGTATACGTAACATTTTCAGTTTTGGATAACTTCGCACTGTGGCGTATACGTAACATTTTCAGTTTTTGATACAATTAACTTCGCACTGTGGCGTATACGTAACATTTTCAGTTTTGGATAACTTCGCACTGTGGCGTATACGTAACATTTTCAGTTTTTGATACAATTAACTTCGCACTGTGGCGTATACGTAACATTTTCAGTTTTTGATAACTTCGCACTGTGGCGTATACGTAACATTTTCAGTTTTTGATAACTTCGCACTGTGGCGTATACGTAACATTTTCAGTTTTTTTATACAATTAGAAATTTGATGTAAAAAAAAGAAAAAACATAATATGAACATATATTTGTTATTTTGTTTACAAAATGGACATTTTTAGCAATAAAAACGCATTGTACTGGTTCTTGTACACGTCTTTCGAAATTATATTTGCTTGTTTGTCATACTAATGGAAAAGGGGAGCATTTTCAACTAAATTCTGATGGTATGGGGAGCATTTAAACAATTTTACATATTTTGTACTGTAAAATATCACCCTTAGCAGAAGAAAAACGCATAATACCGCTTCCACAAGTCTTTTAAAGTTTAATTTTATAGTTTGTGATGCTATTGGAAAAGGTAAGAATAGTTTGGGGAAGCTCCAACTTTGCTAATTAGATTTTCGCCAACGACCATACCACGATGAAAATATCGGTTCTCGTCAGTCGTTCAGCAACCGTGGAAGAGTGCAGATCGTTGGCGGCTTTCACAGTGATCATTTAATATAGAGACGCGAGTGTGTAATATAGTTAATTTAACCTACCATTTTCAAGTGGCAAGTTAGCCTAGGTGGTAGAGTGGCAGACGAAGGATCTGAACGGCGTGGGTTCGAGCCCCACTGTGGTCCGGGATTTTTTTTAAATAATTTCTGGGAGAAGGTGACCAGAAACAGAGAACAACAAGAAAGAGAGATGGGAAAGCCAACGGGGACATCGAAAGATGGTCCCCCAACAGCAAAGAAGACAGTTGGAGGAACATCAGGTGATGTGTCATCCGACAGTCAAATAGCGGGGCCATCAGGCCAAGCTCAAAGTGCAAATGTAGCAGGGCAGTCCAAAGCCCAAAAAGCAACAACAACAACAGCAGCAGCAGCAGCAGCAGCAGCAGGACCAGGAAAGCCCAAAGTGGCAACAATAGCAACAACAGCAACGACAACTACAACAACATCGTCATCGGCACGTGCCGAGGTCGGTACCAGCAGCATAGCAACTGCAAAGACATCGAGTCCTATTAAAGGGAAAAAGCCAGGACCGGCATGTGTCGATGAGCAAGATCCTCTAAAGAGAAGGCGCTACATTAGGTACAGACCAAACCTAGTAGTTAAGAAGCGCACCTCTGATATAGAAGCAGCCAAGAAAATAGGAGGGCGCGGGCGTTCAGCCAAGGCTTCGGCTCAGGCCAAAATACAGAGGCAGCTAGATAGCTCCTCTAACGATGATGAGGACAATAGCGAAAGCCACGACAACGAAGAAGGCGACGACGAAGCTGAGACGGATGACAGGCACATCGAAGAGGCTGATGGAGCGATCGCCGCCGACAAGCCAAACGATCAGGACGCCAGGCTAACAGGCGAGGAAAACGCCGCTGACGCAGATGCTGATGACATCTCATATATGTCAGTGGAAGGAGAAGGACGGTACGTCAGTGGCGAGATAGTCGAGCTGTCTGACGAGGAAGAGGACCAGCAAATTGAGGCTTTGACGGAGCAGATCTCTTCGCTCATAGAGCTTGTTGAAGCGCTCAAGAAGAAGCAGGAAGCAAGACGGGAGAAGGAGCGCATAGTTGCTCTTGAGCAGCGCACCCGCCAACAAGCGCTCCAAGAGCAAGCTTCGCAACAACAGCAGCCTCCTCAGGAACAAAAACTACTCCCAGACCAGCAGCAGCCACAGAAGCAGCAGTCAAAGAAGCAGCCACAGAAACAGCTTCAAAAGCCACAACAACCGTCTCAGCAACCACAGCATCAGCCTCAGCAACAGCAAGCAAAACAAAAACAACAACAACAACAACCACAACAGCAACGTCAACAGACACAGAAACAGCAACAGCAGCAGCAACAACAGCAACAGCAACAACCACAACAGCAACAACCGCAGCAGTCACAACAGCAGCAGACCCAACAGCAGCCGATGCAACAGCAGCAGAGACAACAGCAGCAGTCACAACAACAACAGCAACAACAGCAACAGCCACAAGCAAAGAAAGGTAAGGTGCCACCTATTAATACTTATAAAATGCATTTAAAAGACACAATAGAAATATGTAGGTCGGTCATAGGCAACAATTTCATAATTAAGCGGCTTAACGCAGACAGGCATTCCATTCAGTGCTCATCTTTAGAGCACTACAAAAAAGTGAAAGACCTTCTGTCTCAAACTAGAACAGAATACTATAGTTTCACCCCGAAGGAAGACAAGCTTCAAACAGTCCTCCTGAAGGGTATCGAATCCTCTACGGATCCGCAGGCGCTCTTAGCTGAGCTCCGTCAAGTGGCGAGCGACGATCTCGAGTTTATCGGGGTCCGACCGTTCACCACAGTCAAAGCCAGACGGGAGAAACGGAACTTACCATTTTTCCTAGTTCAACTCTCGCCCCAAAGCAAATTGAGTGGTCTAAGGAATATAACAGTCCTGGATTACCAAGTTGTACGATGGGAAAAACTAAATAAGCAGAAAGACATGCTTCAATGCATGAACTGCCAAGGGTTCGGACACGTTGCAGTTAACTGTGGTATGGACCCAGTCTGCGTTAAATGTGGAGATACCCACAAAACAGTGGAGTGTAAACTCGGGCAAGATAGGGTCACAGACATGACCCAGTTAAAATGTGCGCTCTGCCGAGGCTCCGGGCACCCCGCAAACTATCGGGGATGTCCGAAGTTTCAGGAGATAAGGCAAAACAAAGCCCAAAAGAAAACAGTTGAGGTGAGACGCCCTGAAGTACGCCAGAAAACAACTCCCGTTAATCCCGCAATTTCTTACGCCCAAATCGCGTCTGGAAGGGGAAATACGGTACAGCCTCAACCACAGGTAGCCAAACAGGTCCAAGTGCCTACGGCTCCTGTGCCAGAGGCAGATCTGATGCAGGTGTTGCTGACCATTCATGGTCAGTTAACCGACGTGCAAAAACAGATCAGGGAGCAGGCGACTAGGGTGGATTACCTCTACTCTATTCTGCCGGCAACGCGAAATGGTTAAAGGCGCGCTGCCTGAGCGACCCTTTAAGATCCTAGCTGTGAATGTAAATTCGCTGATTAGGACCGAACGTAGAGCAAATCTCTTTCATTTGCTGCAAGACCAAAGTCCTGATGTGTTTATGGCTAGCGAAACTAAGCTTACCCAGAAACACAAATTGACTAATAATAATTACAATATCGTGCGAAGGGATCGGCCCAACTCCTCTCAAGGGGGTGGGGTCGCAATCTTCATTCGAAAGGGCATTAAATTTAAGGTTATATATAATAGTGAAGTGCGAAGATTTGGGCAGCTAGAAGCCTGCATCATTTGCATTCCGCTCCTTCAGGGGAAAAGAATGTACGTGATCGCGGCGTACGCACCCGAAGCACCTCAGCCTGCTAATTTTATCGCAGAACTCGAAAAACTTTTCGAATGCTTAAGACTGCACTTGGATGAAAATTATTATCTAATGGCAGGAGATTTGAACGCCAAACATGAAGATTGGGGAAATCAAATTCAAAATCCGAGAGGGTACCATTTATTTAATTGGATGGGTCGTCACAGTGTTGAGTGTAGGATCGATCTTTTTGCGACAGATAGACCTTCGTTTCCTAGGAGCGGTGGCTTTCTGGATCTTTTACTGCTTGACTCACGACTTGTTATAACTGACGCAACAAATCAACAGACAAGAAACTGTTTACGAACAATCGAATACGACAGCGATCACTGCGGACTTGCCACCGTAATACAGCTTCCGAGCGAACTTGTGGAATTGGATGAGTATGTGCCTGTGCACTCTTACAATTTCAGTAAGACGCGCTGGCCACGCTTCTCCAACGCCTTGGTAAGAGAAATACGTTCCGAGGACATTTCTCCACCAAATGACAGAAACCTGACGAACCTCGAGATCGACGGGTTTCTGACTCAAATGGATACGACTATAAAACGAACAATGGACAAAACAATCCCAAAATATAAGGAACAAGACCCAAACGGTTTATACAAGAACGCGACAATCGACGCACTACACCGACAAAAAAGTGGACTGCTGACTAGGTTGAAACTTCTTTATAGACGTTTCACGGACACACGTGATCTGGAGATTAGGACATTGAAGTCGTCGATCAAAAACATTAACGTTCTGATTAGACAAAACTATAGATTATCTATTAATTTATATTGGGATAACAGAATTCGGGCTGTTAATTCTAGCGACCCTAGTATGTTTCCCCAAATAAATAAGATATTTAGAAGAAATGATCAAAACGATCTTCCATGTCTTAAACTCCAGAGGACAACAGATAACGAAGACGTACTAACGATTGCGGGAATTGATCCGGAAGGTGCCGTTTTCGATGACAATTTTTATATGATAGAAGATCCTCAGGAAAAGGTAGAAGCTGTAGGGGCTGCTTTCCAGCAAGTGTATAAGGTGAATGCTAGCATTCGTCCGAATCATGACCTGGAGAACAGAGCCTTGCTGCACAATTTCTATCTTGGAAATAACATAACGCAATGGCGATCTGAGAATACTGGTTTCACCGGGTTCAATGACGAAAATTTGGCAAACGCCACCATCGCCGAGCAAAATGGACCCAGTTCATTGTTAATTTCGAAGGTAGAACTTCATTTAATTTTTCAAACATTAAAGAAAAAGAAATCTGCGGGGGTCGATGGTATACCCAACATTGTGTTACGACATCTCCCTGAGGAAGCCATAGACATTTATACCACACTGTTTAACAACGCATTAAATAATGCATATTATCCAGTGAGTTGGAAGACAGCTGTGGTCCATCCTCTCCCCAAAAAGGGAAAGGACAGCTCCAATCCGGCAAATCTTCGGTCGATAAGTCTTCTTCCAAGTATCAGTAAGGTATTCGAAAAGATTCTCAATAGAGCTCTGTTCAAGTGGGCTGAGGACAAGAATATTATTCCAGACAATCAGTTTGGCTTTAAGGCGGGACATGACACTATTCATGCCGCGTCTAAGTTAGTTTCTGATGTTCAATGGAACAAAGCGAAAAATCAATGCACGGGTGCCGTTCTTGTTGATTTAGAGAAGGCTTTCGACACCGTATGGTTAGAGGGTCTTTATCTGAAATTAACTAGATTTGGCATAAGTAAACCACTGTTATATATGCTTCATGACATGCTCAATGGTAGAAAGTTTGTTGTCAAAAGTGGCAATGTAACTTCTACCACAACATTTGATATTAAAAACGGTCTACAGCAAGGAGCTGTGAACTCGCCGATTCTTTTTAGTATTTACACCAGCGATCTGATAGGTAGTCTCACTCATGCGATTGCGTATGCCGATGACCTTGTAGCGTACAGGACGGGTCCAAAAGTTGAAGTCATCAGAATTCTCTTGCAGCGTGACTTCGACAAGATTCAGCGATATTGTGATGACTGGAAGTTAAAAATTAACTTTCAGAAATCAGAAACTATCCTGTTTAGAACCCCTTTGTCTAGGGCTTCTAGGGATACAAGAAAGAACTGGAGAAATCTAGTGATCGTTGGACCAAGTGGACATCCACTGGCGAGTAAAGATGTAGTAAAGTACCTTGGTATCTGGCTAGATCAGTATCTATATTTCAATCGACATATAGATGCTGCTCTGGCCAGAGCTAGGGGAGCGTTTGCTCTGACAAGACGGTTGTTTTATAGCAGCCGCCTTGAAAACAGAGTGAAGGTGATTTGCTACATGGCCCTCATCCGGCCGATGATTGCCTATGGGTGCCCTGTGTGGTTTAACGTTGCCCCATCTCAAATGGAAAAGATTCGGGTGTTTGAGAGGCAGTGTCTTAGGACCTGTCTTGGATTACACAGAACACCAGAGTCGGAGTACAAACATTATTATGCCAACGAGGTCTTATACAACGGGGCCAATATAAACAGGATAGATAACTTTTTAATAAAGCTGATTCGGGGTCACGTTGCAAGAGCGATGACCTCAGCCAATGGACTTATTTTCGGGGCTTATTACCCCAACGACGAATATAGTGAGAGCGTTTGTCTTAACGGTTTCATCCCGCCCGAGACATTCCTCTATTTAGACAGTCGGGGGCTGATACAGGATAGATTGGCGGTTCCGTTAATCTACCACGTCGGCCGTAGAACTGTGGATCGGCGAATCCTGTATGGTCGAGACGTCGGCTCTGGGAACGGAGCAGAGCGTCTGCGGTTCAGTAGAGCTGTGCCCCTTCGGGACAAAAGGGACTTTTGTAAGCAAGTTCAAAAATACTGGTGGTTGGGTGACCACCTTGATATTGACGGTTGGTCATAGTTGTTGCCTTGGCCGACCTGCGTATTTTTAAGTATTAATAGGTTTTTTATTTTATGTAGGACAGTGGTGGCACCAAAAAAATTATAAAAACTGCATTTGCTTGTGGATATGTACATTGGGCGCTAGTACATATGCATATATATTCATTTATGCATATGTGTGGGTGTGTGTGCATTTGCATAAGCTGCTGCGAAAAAAAAAAAAAAAAAAAAAAAAAAAAAAAAAAAAAAAAAAAAAATACGCTGCGGGTGGCTGTTGTAGTTTTAAGTTATTTTAAGTATTTTTAAGTAGTTTAAGTTAATTACGTATATTTACGTATATTTTAGTTTTATTTAGGTTAATTTAGTTTTATTTAGGTAAAGGGTAGTTTTAAGTTTTTATATAAAATAAAACAAATGTCTTGAAAAACGAGTTTTAAAAAAAAATTTTCTCGTTTAGTTTTAAGTAATTTTGAATTTTAATTTAAGTAGTTTTTACGCCCAAAGGCATTTTTAATATATAGTTATAGTATAATTTAGAGCGCCCGTATGGGGCCAGTAAGTTAGTTAAGTTATTCTGTAAGCTAGTTTTTAAGGTTTTTGTCTAGCATTTAAGTTAGTTATAAGTTGAATTGAAAATAAAAACATGAATTAAAAAAAAAAAAAAAAAAAAAAATATCGGTTCTCGTCCGATCACCGAAATCAAGCATCGTCGGGCGCGGTTAGTACTTAGATGGGGGACCGCTTGGGAACACCGCGTGTTGTTGGCACGTTCCTTTTTGCCCTGATAAGGTGTGTGAGGCTCCCCTTTTGTCAAATTTTCAAATTTTTCCTAATTTTCATAAAAATAATCGAGTCATTTTTTTTTTTTTTATTTTTCATAGTGTCAAAGTAAAGAAGGTATACAAAAATATTTGATTTGTGAAGCTCCCCAATCCCCCCCCCCCTTACTGCTGCTGAAGAATTTTGAAATTTAATCGAGTCATTTTTTTTTTTTTATTTTTCATAGTGTCAAAGTAAAGAAGGTATACAAAAATATTTGATTTGTGAAGCTCCCCAATCCCCCCCCCCCCTTACTGCTGCTGAAGAATTTTGAAATTTCTGGGCTCCATTTTGTTGATTTCATACAAAAAAATAAACACTAGTGCTATTTTGTTACTATAGGTCTAGTTTGTTATTGTTTCTTCTATCAAAGAATAAGAAAATAAATACATTTTGGAAAGGGGAGCATTTTTTGTTGGGGCTTTGCACAGAATATTTCCTGTTAAGTTGTTACCTACATACATTCAAGGTTAATTGCGATTAACTTCGCACTTGCAACTGTATGGCGTATACGTAACATTTTCAGTTTTTGATAACTTCGCACTGTGGCGTATACGTAACATTTTCAGTTTTGGATAACTTCGCACTGTGGCGTATACGTAACATTTTCAGTTTTTGATACAATTAACTTCGCACTGTGGCGTATACGTAACATTTTCAGTTTTGGATAACTTCGCACTGTGGCGTATACGTAACATTTTCAGTTTTTGATACAATTAACTTCGCACTGTGGCGTATACGTAACATTTTCAGTTTTTGATAACTTCGCACTGTGGCGTATACGTAACATTTTCAGTTTTTGATAACTTCGCACTGTGGCGTATACGTAACATTTTCAGTTTTTTTATACAATTAGAAATTTGATGTAAAAAAAAGAAAAAACATAATATGAACATATATTTGTTATTTTGTTTACAAAATGGACATTTTTAGCAATAAAAACGCATTGTACTGGTTCTTGTACACGTCTTTCGAAATTATATTTGCTTGTTTGTCATACTAATGGAAAAGGGGAGCATTTTCAACTAAATTCTGATGGTATGGGGAGCATTTAAACAATTTTACATATTTTGTACTGTAAAATATCACCCTTAGCAGAAGAAAAACGCATAATACCGCTTCCACAAGTCTTTTAAAGTTTAATTTTATAGTTTGTGATGCTATTGGAAAAGGTAAGAATAGTTTGGGGAAGCTCCAACTTTGCTAATTAGATTTTCGCCAACGACCATACCACGATGAAAATATCGGTTCTCGTCCGATCACCGAAATCAAGCATCGTCGGGCGCGGTTAGTACTTAGATGGGGGACCGCTTGGGAACACCGCGTGTTGTTGGCACGTTCCTTTTTGCCCTGATAAGGTGTGTGAGGCTCCCCTTTTGTCAAATTTTCAAATTTTTCCTAATTTTCATAAAAATAATCGAGTCATTTTTTTTTTTTTTATTTTTCATAGTGTCAAAGTAAAGAAGGTATACAAAAATATTTGATTTGTGAAGCTCCCCAATCCCCCCCCCCCCTTACTGCTGCTGAAGAATTTTGAAATTTAATCGAGTCATTTTTTTTTTTTTATTTTTCATAGTGTCAAAGTAAAGAAGGTATACAAAAATATTTGATTTGTGAAGCTCCCCAATCCCCCCCCCCCTTACTGCTGCTGAAGAATTTTGAAATTTCTGGGCTCCATTTTGTTGATTTCATACAAAAAAATAAACACTAGTGCTATTTTGTTACTATAGGTCTAGTTTCCCAACTAACAATTTTACTTGTGTAAGGTACAATTTCAAAAAATTAGTAAGCTATTATTTCTTTAGTGTTGTCATAAGGCTTATTTAAAGATGTTAACTGTTTTTCATTTAAATTTTTAAATAATAGCTTTCTTAAAGCATTTGGCAGAAAATACTCGCAAGCCATACGGAGGGACGATACAATCGCTTTTCATAAGGTCGCTGTAAGGTTTGTCAAAGTTAGTCAGACAAAATCTAAATGTAAGGGCTTGTATAAAGCTTTATACTCGAAATCAATGAAAAGGCTTGTTAATCGAAGCAATTCGAACAGTCAAAATAATTTCTTCCAAATTAAAAACGTGTGTTTTAGAATTTTATTTATTCAAGTCCATCATTGTTTTATAAAATGTAACTATTAGTTATATACAATAATAAATTTTAAAACGTTTTATTGTAAGATAATGTTGATACGTCGAATTTATTATATATAAATTTACGATAACCCATATAACTTCTATAGAGTTATCACAAGACTTCTTTAAGGTTGCTAAACATTTAATGCGGCTATATGCAGTCGTTGTCACATTCCCCGCGCCAGGTAGTAGTTTTTTTTATATTACACGTTTAGTTTTCACGATTTACTAAATTTTAATATTAAAAGATACACAATAACATAATAACACAACACTTTATTTTGCACAAAATTTTTTAACGATAGCTATTGTTCGCATAAAAGTACATAGATACACGTTGAAATGTGCCTACATTGATTTGTTTCTTAATAAAAGCTATTGCTCACATAAACAAAGTATCTCATCTCTTAGTTTTAATAACAAACTAAAGAAAACTATAGTTCCCTTAAGAAAGCTATTGCTCGCGTACATAATTATACCACATGGAAAATATGACAGGTGGTTTGTTTTGTTAATGACAGCTATAGCTCACATAAGAAAAGTATCTCTTCTTTTAGTATTTAACAACAAACTAAAGAAAACTATAGTTCCCTTAAGAAAGCTATTGCAATACCACTTGGAAAATATGCCACTTGGTGTGTTTGTTATAGCTCACATAAAAAAATTATCTCTTCGCTTAGTTGTTAATGACAAACTAAAGAAAACTAATTTCCTTATGAACACAACTGCTCGAATAATAATATTATCAAAGGGATATTTTGCGCCAAATAGGCTTTCTGATGACAGCTGTTGCTCGCATAAGAAATTATTATTATTATATTTTACCAAGAGGCAGTTAATATAATAATTATAAATTAAAAAAAACTGCTTATTCTGAATTTTAAATCGAACTGTATAGCTACATATCTGTTCCTGTAGTACAAAGTAGGTACCTACATGGTATCAACTGGTTAAAATTTGATCTTCGTTTTGTATACATAAAATTGGCCTGGTGGATGAAAGTTTGACTGGGGTGCTTTGGGTAGCAAGTTCGATCCCTGGTTGAGGCAAGTATAAGTTTTTTCAATAATAATTAAATTAAATATCTATAGTTTTCAGAAAAGGCATTGAAAGAAACAACTTAGCACTTGAACGAAGAAAAATGGTATTAGAAAAATTAATCGAAAAAATAAAAGATAAAGAAAAAATAAAAGAAAAAAGGCGTTACAAAATTAATTTAAATTTTATTTGAATTTTTTTATTTCGGTCAGATTTCCGTAATGACTTTTGTAAGTCCTTAGCGAAACACTTAAAAAGAAACTATTGCCTTCTTAAGGAAGTCTTGTGACAACAATTTAGCGAAACAAACAGCCTTTCGTAGCAAAGTATTGTTTCCATTGCAAAGCCTTTACCAGGCCTTATCCAAACTGTTTATGAAGAGTTATAACTTCGCTAATGTGCGCCAAATAGGTTTCTAAAAGATTGATTACAGTTGTTATAGAAATAAGAAAATAGCTTCTATTGGCCTTTATAAAAATTAAATTGTTACTTGGGTTGTTATTGTTTCTTCTATCAAAGAATAAGAAAATAAATACATTTTGGAAAGGGGAGCATTTTTTGTTGGGGCTTTGCACAGAATATTTCCTGTTAAGTTGTTACCTACATACATTCAAGGTTAATTGCGATTAACTTCGCACTTGCAACTGTATGGCGTATACGTAACATTTTCAGTTTTTGATAACTTCGCACTGTGGCGTATACGTAACATTTTCAGTTTTGGATAACTTCGCACTGTGGCGTATACGTAACATTTTCAGTTTTTGATACAATTAACTTCGCACTGTGGCGTATACGTAACATTTTCAGTTTTGGATAACTTCGCACTGTGGCGTATACGTAACATTTTCAGTTTTTGATACAATTAACTTCGCACTGTGGCGTATACGTAACATTTTCAGTTTTTGATAACTTCGCACTGTGGCGTATACGTAACATTTTCAGTTTTTGATAACTTCGCACTGTGGCGTATACGTAACATTTTCAGTTTTTTTATACAATTAGAAATTTGATGTAAAAAAAAGAAAAAACATAATATGAACATATATTTGTTATTTTGTTTACAAAATGGACATTTTTAGCAATAAAAACGCATTGTACTGGTTCTTGTACACGTCTTTCGAAATTATATTTGCTTGTTTGTCATACTAATGGAAAAGGGGAGCATTTTCAACTAAATTCTGATGGTATGGGGAGCATTTAAACAATTTTACATATTTTGTACTGTAAAATATCACCCTTAGCAGAAGAAAAACGCATAATACCGCTTCCACAAGTCTTTTAAAGTTTAATTTTATAGTTTGTGATGCTATTGGAAAAGGTAAGAATAGTTTGGGGAAGCTCCAACTTTGCTAATTAGATTTTCGCCAACGACCATACCACGATGAAAATATCGGTTCTCGTCAGTCGTTCAGCAACCGTGGAAGAGTGCACATCGTTGGCGGCTTTCACAGTGATCATTTAATATAGAGACGCGAGTGTGTAATATAGTTAATTTAACCTACCATTTTCAAGTGGCAAGTTAGCCTAGGTGGTAGAGTGGCAGACGAAGGATCTGAACGGCGTGGGTTCGAGCCCCACTGTGGTCCGGGATTTTTTTTAAATAATTTCTGGGAGAAGGTGACCAGAAACAGAGAACAACAAGAAAGAGAGATGGGAAAGCCAACGGGGACATCGAAAGATGGTCCCCCAACAGCAAAGAAGACAGTTGGAGGAACATCAGGTGATGTGTCATCCGACAGTCAAATAGCGGGGCCATCAGGCCAAGCTCAAAGTGCAAATGTAGCAGGGCAGTCCAAAGCCCAAAAAGCAACAACAACAACAGCAGCAGCAGCAGCAGCAGCAGCAGGACCAGGAAAGCCCAAAGTGGCAACAATAGCAACAACAGCAACGACAACTACAACAACATCGTCATCGGCACGTGCCGAGGTCGGTACCAGCAGCATAGCAACTGCAAAGACATCGAGTCCTATTAAAGGGAAAAAGCCAGGACCGGCATGTGTCGATGAGCAAGATCCTCTAAAGAGAAGGCGCTACATTAGGTACAGACCAAACCTAGTAGTTAAGAAGCGCACCTCTGATATAGAAGCAGCCAAGAAAATAGGAGGGCGCGGGCGTTCAGCCAAGGCTTCGGCTCAGGCCAAAATACAGAGGCAGCTAGATAGCTCCTCTAACGATGATGAGGACAATAGCGAAAGCCACGACAACGAAGAAGGCGACGACGAAGCTGAGACGGATGACAGGCACATCGAAGAGGCTGATGGAGCGATCGCCGCCGACAAGCCAAACGATCAGGACGCCAGGCTAACAGGCGAGGAAAACGCCGCTGACGCAGATGCTGATGACATCTCATATATGTCAGTGGAAGGAGAAGGACGGTACGTCAGTGGCGAGATAGTCGAGCTGTCTGACGAGGAAGAGGACCAGCAAATTGAGGCTTTGACGGAGCAGATCTCTTCGCTCATAGAGCTTGTTGAAGCGCTCAAGAAGAAGCAGGAAGCAAGACGGGAGAAGGAGCGCATAGTTGCTCTTGAGCAGCGCACCCGCCAACAAGCGCTCCAAGAGCAAGCTTCGCAACAACAGCAGCCTCCTCAGGAACAAAAACTACTCCCAGACCAGCAGCAGCCACAGAAGCAGCAGTCAAAGAAGCAGCCACAGAAACAGCTTCAAAAGCCACAACAACCGTCTCAGCAACCACAGCATCAGCCTCAGCAACAGCAAGCAAAACAAAAACAACAACAACAACAACCACAACAGCAACGTCAACAAACACAGAAACAGCAACAGCAGCAGCAACAACAGCAACAGCAACAACCACAACAGCAACAACCGCAGCAGTCACAACAGCAGCAGACCCAACAGCAGCCGATGCAACAGCAGCAGAGACAACAGCAGCAGTCACAACAACAACAGCAACAACAGCAACAGCCACAAGCAAAGAAAGGTAAGGTGCCACCTATTAATACTTATAAAATGCATTTAAAAGACACAATAGAAATATGTAGGTCGGTCATAGGCAACAATTTCATAATTAAGCGGCTTAACGCAGACAGGCATTCCATTCAGTGCTCATCTTTAGAGCACTACAAAAAAGTGAAAGACCTTCTGTCTCAAACTAGAACAGAATACTATAGTTTCACCCCGAAGGAAGACAAGCTTCAAACAGTCCTCCTGAAGGGTATCGAATCCTCTACGGATCCGCAGGCGCTCTTAGCTGAGCTCCGTCAAGTGGCGAGCGACGATCTCGAGTTTATCGGGGTCCGACCGTTCACCACAGTCAAAGCCAGACGGGAGAAACGGAACTTACCATTTTTCCTAGTTCAACTCTCGCCCCAAAGCAAATTGAGTGGTCTAAGGAATATAACAGTCCTGGATTACCAAGTTGTACGATGGGAAAAACTAAATAAGCAGAAAGACATGCTTCAATGCATGAACTGCCAAGGGTTCGGACACGTTGCAGTTAACTGTGGTATGGACCCAGTCTGCGTTAAATGTGGAGATACCCACAAAACAGTGGAGTGTAAACTCGGGCAAGATAGGGTCACAGACATGACCCAGTTAAAATGTGCGCTCTGCCGAGGCTCCGGGCACCCCGCAAACTATCGGGGATGTCCGAAGTTTCAGGAGATAAGGCAAAACAAAGCCCAAAAGAAAACAGTTGAGGTGAGACGCCCTGAAGTACGCCAGAAAACAACTCTCGTTAATCCCGCAATTTCTTACGCCCAAATCGCGTCTGGAAGGGGAAATACGGTACAGCCTCAACCACAGGTAGCCAAACAGGTCCAAGTGCCTACGGCTCCTGTGCCAGAGGCAGATCTGATGCAGGTGTTGCTGACCATTCATGGTCAGTTAACCGACGTGCAAAAACAGATCAGGGAGCAGGCGACTAGGGTGGATTACCTCTACTCTATTCTGCCGGCAACGCGAAATGGTTAAAGGCGCGCTGCCTGAGCGACCCTTTAAGATCCTAGCTGTGAATGTAAATTCGCTGATTAGGACCGAACGTAGAGCAAATCTCTTTCATTTGCTGCAAGACCAAAGTCCTGATGTGTTTATGGCTAGCGAAACTAAGCTTACCCAGAAACACAAATTGACTAATAATAATTACAATATCGTGCAAAGGGATCGGCCCAACTCCTCTCAAGGGGGTGGGGTCGCAATCTTCATTCGAAAGGGCATTAAATTTAAGGTTATATATAATAGTGAAGTGCGAAGATTTGGGCAGCTAGAAGCCTGCATCATTTGCATTCCGCTCCTTCAGGGGAAAAGAATGTACGTGATCGCGGCGTACGCACCCGAAGCACCTCAGCCTGCTAATTTTATCGCAGAACTCGAAAAACTTTTCGAATGCTTAAGACTGCACTTGGATGAAAATTATTATCTAATGGCAGGAGATTTGAACGCCAAACATGAAGATTGGGGAAATCAAATTCAAAATCCGAGAGGGTACCATTTATTTAATTGGATGGGTCGTCACAGTGTTGAGTGTAGGATCGATCTTTTTGCGACAGATAGACCTTCGTTTCCTAGGAGCGGTGGCTTTCTGGATCTTTTACTGCTTGACTCACGACTTGTTATAACTGACGCAACAAATCAACAGACAAGAAACTGTTTACGAACAATCGAATACGACAGCGATCACTGCGGACTTGCCACCGTAATACAGCTTCCGAGCGAACTTGTGGAATTGGATGAGTATGTGCCTGTGCACTCTTACAATTTCAGTAAGACGCGCTGGCCACGCTTCTCCAACGCCTTGGTAAGAGAAATACGTTCCGAGGACATTTCTCCACCAAATGACAGAAACCTGACGAACCTCGAGATCGACGGGTTTCTGACTCAAATGGATACGACTATAAAACGAACAATGGACAAAACAATCCCAAAATATAAGGAACAAGACCCAAACGGTTTATACAAGAACGCGACAATCGACGCACTACACCGACAAAAAAGTGGACTGCTGACTAGGTTGAAACTTCTTTATAGACGTTTCACGGACACACGTGATCTGGAGATTAGGACATTGAAGTCGTCGATCAAAAACATTAACGTTCTAATTAAACAAAACTATAGATTATCTATTAATTTATATTGGGATAACAGAATTCGGGCTGTTAATTCTAGCGACCCTAGTATGTTTCCCCAAATAAATAAGATATTTAGAAGAAATGATCAAAACGATCTTCCATGTCTTAAACTCCAGAGGACAACAGATAACGAAGACGTACTAACGATTGCGGGAATTGATCCGGAAGGTGCCGTTTTCGATGACAATTTTTATATGATAGAAGATCCTCAGGAAAAGGTAGAAGCTGTAGGGGCTGCTTTCCAGCAAGTGTATAAGGTGAATGCTAGCATTCGTCCGAATCATGACCTGGAGAACAGAGCCTTGCTGCACAATTTCTATCTTGGAAATAACATAACGCAATGGCGATCTGAGAATACTGGTTTCACCGGGTTCAATGACGAAAATTTGGCAAACGCCACCATCGCCGAGCAAAATGGACCCAGTTCATTGTTAATTTCGAAGGTAGAACTTCATTTAATTTTTCAAACATTAAAGAAAAAGAAATCTGCGGGGGTCGATGGTATACCCAACATTGTGTTACGACATCTCCCTGAGGAAGCCATAGACATTTATACCACACTGTTTAACAACGCATTGAATAATGCATATTATCCAGTGAGTTGGAAGACAGCTGTGGTCCATCCTCTCCCCAAAAAGGGAAAGGACAGCTCCAATCCGGCAAATCTTCGGTCGATAAGTCTTCTTCCAAGTATCAGTAAGGTATTCGAAAAGATTCTCAATAGAGCTCTGTTCAAGTGGGCTGAGGACAAGAATATTATTCCAGACAATCAGTTTGGCTTTAAGGCGGGACATGACACTATTCATGCCGCGTCTAAGTTAGTTTCTGATGTTCAATGGAACAAAGCTAAAAATCAATGCACGGGTGCCGTTCTTGTTGATCTAGAGAAGGCTTTCGACACCGTATGGTTAGAGGGTCTTTATCTGAAATTAACCAGATTTGGCATAAGTAAACCACTGTTGTATATGCTTCATGACATGCTCAATGGTAGAAAGTTTGTTGTCAAAAGTGGCAATGTAACTTCCACCACAACTTTTGATATTAAAAACGGTCTACAGCAAGGAGCTGTGAACTCGCCGATTCTTTTTAGTATTTACACCAGCGATCTGATAGGTAGTCTCACTCATGCGATTGCGTATGCCGATGACCTTGTAGCGTACAGGACGGGTCCAAAAGTTGAAGTCATCAGAATTCTCTTGCAGCGTGACTTCGACAAGATTCAGCGATATTGTGATGACTGGAAGTTAAAAATTAACTTTCAGAAATCAGAAACTATCCTGTTTAGAACCCCTTTGTCTAAGGCTTCTAGGGATACAAGAAAGAACTGGAGAAATCTAGTGATCGTTGGACCAAGTGGACATCCACTGGCGAGTAAAGATGTAGTAAAGTACCTTGGTATCTGGCTAGATCAGTATCTATATTTCAATCGACATATAGATGCTGCTCTGGCCAGAGCTAAGGGAGCGTTTGCTCTGACAAGACGGTTGTTTTATAGCAGCCGCCTTGAAAACAGGGTGAAGGTGATTTGCTACATGGCCCTCATCCGGCCGATGATTGCCTATGGGTGCCCTGTGTGGTTTAACGTTGCCCCATCTCAAATGGAAAAGATTCGGGTGTTTGAGAGGCAGTGTCTTAGGACCTGTCTTGGATTACACAGAACACCAGAGTCGGAGTACAAACATTATTATGCCAACGAGGTCTTATACAACGGGGCCAATATAAACAGGATAGATAACTTTTTAATAAAGCTGATTCGGGGTCACATTGCAAGAGCGATGACCTCAGCCAATGGACTTATTTTCGGGGGTTATTACCCCAACGACGAATATAGTGAGAGCGTTTGTCTTAACGGTTTCATCCCGCCCGAGACATTCCTCTATTTAGACAGTCGGGGGCTGATACAGGATAGATTGGCGGTTCCGTTAATCTACCACGTCGGCCGTAGAACTGTGGATCGGCGAATCCTGTATGGTCGAGACGTCGACTCTGGGAACGGAGCAGGGCGTCTGCGGTTCAGTAGAGCTGTGCCCCTTCGGGACAAAAAGGACTGTTATAAGCAATTTCAAACATACTGGTGGTTGGGTGACCACCTAGACATTGATGGTTAGTTAATGTTGTTGCCTTGGCCGACCTACGTATTTTTAAGTATTAATAGGTTTATTTTAGTAGAACAGTGGTGGCACCAAAAAAATATAAAACAAAAAAAAAAAAAAAAAAATGGCATTGGTTTGTGTGTATGGGCATTTGGCGCTTTTAAATATATATATAAAAATATATATATTTATAAACGTGTGCACATATGCATTGGCTGCTGCGCAAAAAAAAAAAAAAAAAAAAAAAAAAAAAAAAAAAAAAAAAAAAAAAAAAAAAAAAAAAAAAAAAAAAAAAAAAAAATGCTGCTGGTGGCTGTTCTAGTTTTAAGTTATTTTAAGTATTTTTAAGTAGTTTTAAGTTAATTACGTATATTTACGTATATTTTAGTTTTATTTAGGTTAATTTAGTTTTATTTAGGTACAGGGTAGTTTTAAGTTTTTAAATAAAAAAAAAAAAATGTCATGGAAAAACAAGTTTTTTTTAAGGAATTTTCTTGTTTAGGTTTAAGTAATATAGATTTTAATTTAATTTACATTTGAATTTACGCCGAAAGGCATTTTAATATATAGCTATAGTATAATTTAGAGCGCCCGTATGGGGCCAGTAAGTTAGTTAAGTTATTCTGTAAGCTAGTTTTTAAGATTTTTGTCTAGCATTTAAGTTAGTTATAAATTAAATTGAAAATAAAAATGAATTTAAAAAAAAAAAAAAAAAAAAAAAAATATCGGTTCTCGTCCGATCACCGAAATCAAGCATCGTCGGGCGCGGTTAGTACTTAGATGGGGGACCGCTTGGGAACACCGCGTGTTGTTGGCACGTTCCTTTTTGCCCTGATAAGGTGTGTGAGGCTCCCCTTTTGTCAAATTTTCAAATTTTTCCTAATTTTCATAAAAATAATCGAGTCATTTTTTTTTTTTTTATTTTTCATAGTGTCAAAGTAAAGAAGGTATACAAAAATATTTGATTTGTGAAGCTCCCCAATCCCCCCCCCCCCCTTACTGCTGCTGAAGAATTTTGAAATTTAATCGAGTCATTTTTTTTTTTTTATTTTTCATAGTGTCAAAGTAAAGAAGGTATACAAAAATATTTGATTTGTGAAGCTCCCCAATCCCCCCCCCCCTTACTGCTGCTGAAGAATTTTGAAATTTCTGGGCTCCATTTTGTTGATTTCATACAAAAAAATAAACACTAGTGCTATTTTGTTACTATAGGTCTAGTTTGTTATTGTTTCTTCTATCAAAGAATAAGAAAATAAATACATTTTGGAAAGGGGAGCATTTTTTGTTGGGGCTTTGCACAGAATATTTCCTGTTAAGTTGTTACCTACATACATTCAAGGTTAATTGCGATTAACTTGCAACTGTATGGCGTATACGTAACATTTTCAGTTTTTGATAACTTCGCACTGTGGCGTATACGTAACATTTTCAGTTTTGGATAACTTCGCACTGTGGCGTATACGTAACATTTTCAGTTTTTGATACAATTAACTTCGCACTGTGGCGTATACGTAACATTTTCAGTTTTGGATAACTTCGCACTGTGGCGTATACGTAACATTTTCAGTTTTTGATACAATTAACTTCGCACTGTGGCGTATACGTAACATTTTCAGTTTTTGATAACTTCGCACTGTGGCGTATACGTAACATTTTCAGTTTTTGATAACTTCGCACTGTGGCGTATACGTAACATTTTCAGTTTTTTTATACAATTAGAAATTTGATGTAAAAAAAAAGAAAAAACATAATATGAACATATATTTGTTATTTTGTTTACAAAATGGACATTTTTAGCAATAAAAACGCATTGTACTGGTTCTTGTACACGTCTTTCGAAATTATATTTGCTTGTTTGTCATACTAATGGAAAAGGGGAGCATTTTCAACTAAATTCTGATGGTATGGGGAGCATTTAAACAATTTTACATATTTTGTACTGTAAAATATCACCCTTAGCAGAAGAAAAACGCATAATACCGCTTCCACAAGTCTTTTAAAGTTTAATTTTATAGTTTGTGATGCTATTGGAAAAGGTAAGAATAGTTTGGGGAAGCTCCAACTTTGCTAATTAGATTTTCGCCAACGACCATACCACGATGAAAATATCGGTTCTCGTCAGTCGTTCAGCAACCGTGGAAGAGTGCACATCGTTGGCGGCTTTCACAGTGATCATTTAATATAGAGACGCGAGTGTGTAATATAGTTAATTTAACCTACCATTTTCAAGTGGCAAGTTAGCCTAGGTGGTAGAGTGGCAGACGAAGGATCTGAACGGCGTGGGTTCGAGCCCCACTGTGGTCCGGGATTTTTTTTAAATAATTTCTGGGAGAAGGTGACCAGAAACAGAGAACAACAAGAAAGAGAGATGGGAAAGCCAACGGGGACATCGAAAGATGGTCCCCCAACAGCAAAGAAGACAGTTGGAGGAACATCAGGTGATGTGTCATCCGACAGTCAAATAGCGGGGCCATCAGGCCAAGCTCAAAGTGCAAATGTAGCAGGGCAGTCCAAAGCCCAAAAAGCAACAACAACAACAGCAGCAGCAGCAGCAGCAGGACCAGGAAAGCCCAAAGTGGCAACAATAGCAACAACAGCAACGACAACTACAACAACATCGTCATCGGCACGTGCCGAGGTCGGTACCAGCAGCATAGCAACTGCAAAGACATCGAGTCCTATTAAAGGGAAAAAGCCAGGACCGGCATGTGTTGATGAGCAAGATCCTCTAAAGAGAAGGCGCTACATTAGGTACAGACCAAACCTAGTAGTTAAGAAGCGCACCTCTGATATAGAAGCAGCCAAGAAAATAGGAGGGCGCGGGCGTTCAGCCAAGGCTTCGGCTCAGGCCAAAATACAGAGGCAGCTAGATAGCTCCTCTAACGATGATGAGGACAATAGCGAAAGCCACGACAACGAAGAAGGCGACGACGAAGCTGAGACGGATGACAGGCACATCGAAGAGGCTGATGGAGCGATCGCCGCCGACAAGCCAAACGATCAGGACGCCAGGCTAACAGGCGAGGAAAACGCCGCTGACGCAGATGCTGATGACATCTCATATATGTCAGTGGAAGGAGAAGGACGGTACGTCAGTGGCGAGATAGTCGAGCTGTCTGACGAGGAAGAGGACCAGCAAATTGAGGCTTTGACGGAGCAGATCTCTTCGCTCATAGAGCTTGTTGAAGCGCTCAAGAAGAAGCAGGAAGCAAGACGGGAGAAGGAGCGCATAGTTGCTCTTGAGCAGCGCACCCGCCAACAAGCGCTCCAAGAGCAAGCTTCGCAACAACAGCAGCCTCCTCAGGAACAAAAACTACTCCCAGACCAGCAGCAGCCACAGAAGCAGCAGTCAAAGAAGCAGCCACAGAAACAGCTTCAAAAGCCACAACAACCGTCTCAGCAACCACAGCATCAGCCTCAGCAACAGCAAGCAAAACAAAAACAACAACAACAACAACCACAACAGCAACGTCAACAGACACAGAAACAGCAACAGCAGCAGCAACAACAGCAACAGCAACAACCACAACAGCAACAACCGCAGCAGTCACAACAGCAGCAGACCCAACAGCAGCCGATGCAACAGCAGCAGAGACAACAGCAGCAGTCACAACAACAACAGCAACAACAGCAACAGCCACAAGCAAAGAAAGGTAAGGTGCCACCTATTAATACTTATAAAATGCATTTAAAAGACACAATAGAAATATGTAGGTCGGTCATAGGCAACAATTTCATAATTAAGCGGCTTAACGCAGACAGGCATTCCATTCAGTGCTCATCTTTAGAGCACTACAAAAAAGTGAAAGACCTTCTGTCTCAAACTAGAACAGAATACTATAGTTTCACCCCGAAGGAAGACAAGCTTCAAACAGTCCTCCTGAAGGGTATCGAATCCTCTACGGATCCGCAGGCGCTCTTAGCTGAGCTCCGTCAAGTGGCGAGCGACGATCTCGAGTTTATCGGGGTCCGACCGTTCACCACAGTCAAAACCAGACGGGAGAAACGGAACTTACCATTTTTCCTAGTTCAACTCTCGCCCCAAAGCAAATTGAGTGGTCTAAGGAATATAACAGTCCTGGATTACCAAGTTGTACGATGGGAAAAACTAAATAAGCAGAAAGACATGCTTCAATGCATGAACTGCCAAGGGTTCGGACACGTTGCAGTTAACTGTGGTATGGACCCAGTCTGCGTTAAATGTGGAGATACCCACAAAACAGTGGAGTGTAAACTCGGGCAAGATAGGGTCACAGACATGACCCAGTTAAAATGTGCGCTCTGCCGAGGCTCCGGGCACCCCGCAAACTATCGGGGATGTCCGAAGTTTCAGGAGATAAGGCAAAACAAAGCCCAAAAGAAAACAGTTGAGGTGAGACGCCCTGAAGTACGCCAGAAAACAACTCCCGTTAATCCCGCAATTTCTTACGCCCAAATCGCGTCTGGAAGGGGAAAAACGGTACAGCCTCAACCACAGGTAGCCAAACAGGTCCAAGTGCCTACGGCTCCTGTGCCAGAGGCAGATCTGATGCAGGTGTTGCTGACCATTCATGGTCAGTTAACCGACGTGCAAAAACAGATCAGGGAGCAGGCGGCTAGGGTGGATTACCTCTACTCTATTCTGCCGGCAACGCGAAATGGTTAAAGGCGCGCTGCCTGAGCGACCCTTTAAGATCCTAGCTGTGAATGTAAATTCGCTGATTAGGACCGAACGTAGAGCAAATCTCTTTCATTTGCTGCAAGACCAAAGTCCTGATGTGTTTATGGCTAGCGAAACTAAGCTTACCCAGAAACACAAATTGACTAATAATAATTACAATATCGTGCGAAGGGATCGGCCCAACTCCTCTCAAGGGGGTGGGGTCGCAATCTTCATTCGAAAGGGCATTAAATTTAAGGTTATATATAATAGTGAAGTGCGAAGATTTGGGCAGCTAGAAGCCTGCATCATTTGCATTCCGCTCCTTCAGGGGAAAAGAATGTACGTGATCGCGGCGTACGCACCCGAAGCACCTCAGCCTGCTAATTTTATCGCAGAACTCGAAAAACTTTTCGAATGCTTAAGACTGCACTTGGATGAAAATTATTATCTAATGGCAGGAGATTTGAACGCCAAACATGAAGATTGGGGAAATCAAATTCAAAATCCGAGAGGGTACCATTTATTTAATTGGATGGGTCGTCACAGTGTTGAGTGTAGGATCGATCTTTTTGCGACAGATAGGCCTTCGTTTCCTAGGAGCGGTGGCTTTCTGGATCTTTTACTGCTTGACTCACGACTTGTTATAACTGACGCAACAAATCAACAGACAAGAAACTGTTTACGAACAATCGAATACGACAGCGATCACTGCGGACTTGCCACCGTAATACAGCTTCCGAGCGAACTTGTGGAATTGGATGAGTATGTGCCTGTGCAATCTTACAATTTCAGTAAGACGCGCTGGCCACGCTTCTCAAACGCCTTGGCAAGAGAAATACGTTCCGATGACATTTCTCCACCAAATGACAGAAACCTGACGAACCTCGAGATCGACGGGTTTCTGACTCAAATGGATACGACTATAAAACGAACAATGGACAAAACAATCCCAAAATATAAGGAACAAGACCCTACTGGTTTATACAAGAACGCGACAATCGACGCACTACACCGACAAAAAAGTGGACTGCTGACTAGGTTGAAACTTCTTTATAGACGTTTCACGGACACACGTGATCTGGAGATTAGGACATTGAAGTCGTCGATCAAAAACATTAACGTTCTAATTAAACAAAACTATAGATTATCTATTAATTTATATTGGGATAACAGAATTCGGGCTGTTAATTCTAGCGACCCTAGTATGTTTCCCCAAATAAATAAGATATTTAGAAGAAATGATCAAAACGATCTTCCATGTCTTAAACTCCAGAGGACAACAGATAACGAAGACGTACTAACGATTGCGGGAATTGATCCGGAGGGTGCCGTTTTCGATGACAATTTTTATATGATAGAAGATCCTCAGGAAAAGGTAGAAGCTGTAGGGGCTGCTTTCCAGCAAGTGTATAAGGTGAATGCTAGCATTCGTCCGAATCATGACCTGGAGAACAGAGCCTTGCTGCACAATTTCTATCTTGGAAATAACATAACGCAATGGCGATCTGAGAATACTGGTTTCACCGTGTTCAATGACGAAAATTTGGCAAACGCCACCATCGCCGAGCAAAATGGACCCAGTTCATTGTTAATTTCGAAGGTAGAACTTCATTTAATTTTTCAAACATTAAAGAAAAAGAAATCTGCGGGGGTCGATGGTATACCCAACATTGTGTTACGGCATCTCCCTGAGGAAGCCATAGACATTTATACCACACTGTTCAACAACGCATTGAATAATGCATATTATCCAGTGAGTTGGAAGACAGCTGTGGTCCATCCTCTCCCCAAAAAGGGAAAGGACAGCTCCAATCCGGCAAATCTTCGGTCGATAAGTCTTCTTCCAAGTATCAGTAAGGTATTCGAAAAGATTCTCAATAGAGCTCTGTTCAAGTGGGCTGAGGACAAGAATATTATTCCAGACAATCAGTTTGGCTTTAAGGCGGGACATGACACTATTCATGCCGCGTCTAAGTTAGTTTCTGATGTTCAATGGAACAAAGCGAAAAATCAATGTACGGGTGCCGTTCTTGTTGATTTAGAGAAGGCTTTCGACACCGTATGGTTAGAGGGTCTTTATCTGAAACTAACCAGATTTGGCATAAGTAAACCACTGTTGTATATGCTTCATGACATGCTCAATGGTAGAAAGTTTGTTGTCAAAAGTGGCAATGTAACTTCCACCACAACTTTTGATATTAAAAACGGTCTACAGCAAGGAGCTGTGAACTCGCCGATTCTTTTTAGTATTTACACCAGCGATCTGATAGGTAGTCTCACTCATGCGATTGCGTATGCCGATGACCTTGTAGCGTACAGGACGGGTCCAAAAGTTGAAGTCATCAGAATTCTCTTGCAGCGTGACTTCGACAAGATTCAGCGATATTGTGATGACTGGAAGTTAAAAATTAACTTTCAGAAATCAGAAACTATCCTGTTTAGAACCCCTTTGTCTAAGGCTTCTAGGGATACAAGAAAGAACTGGAGAAATCTAGTGATCGTTGGACCAAGTGGACATCCACTGGCGAGTAAAGATGTAGTAAAGTACCTTGGTATCTGGCTAGATCAGTATCTATATTTCAATCGACATATAGATGCTGCTCTGGCCAGAGCTAGGGGAGCGTTTGCTCTGACAAGACGGTTGTTTTATAGCAGCCGCCTTGAAAACAGAGTGAAGGTGATTTGCTACATGGCCCTCATCCGGCCGATGATTGCCTATGGGTGCCCTGTATGGTTTAACGTTGCCCCATCTCAAATGGAAAAGATTCGGGTGTTTGAGAGGCAGTGTCTTAGGACCTGTCTTGGATTACACAGAACACCAGAGTCGGAGTACAAACATTATTATGCCAACGAGGTCTTATACAACGGGGCCAATATAAACAGGATAGATAACTTTTTAATTAAGCTGATTCGGGGTCACATTGCAAGAGCGATGACCTCAGCCAATGGACTTATTTTCGGGGCTTATTACCCCAATGAAGAATATAGTGAGAGCGTTTGTCTTAACGGTTTCATCCCGCCCGAGACATTCCTCTATTTAGACAGTCGGGGGCTGATACAGGATAGATTGGCGGTTCCGTTAATCTACCACGTCGGCCGTAAAACTGTGGATCGGCGAATCCTGTATGGTCGAGACGTCGGCTCTGGGAACGGAGCAGAGCGTCTGCGGTTCAGTAGAGCTGTGCCCCTTCGGGACAAAAGGGACTTTTGTAAGCAAGTTCAAAAATACTGGTGGTTGGGTGACCACCTTGATATTGATGGTTAGCCGAAGTTGTTGCCTTGGCTGACCTACGTATTTATAAGGTATTAATAGGTAGATGAAGTAGGACAGTGACGGTGGCACCAAAAAAAAAAAAAGATAAAAAATCCAAAAAATTGCTGTCTGTTGTCTGTGGATATGTGCTTGAGCGCATACATATGTATATGTGTTAATATATGGATATGTATGGCGTGTGTGCATGTGCGTAGGCTGATGACAAAAAAAAAAAAAAAAAAAAAAAAAAAAAAAAAAAAAAAAAAAAAAAAAAAAAAAAAAACGCTGCTGGTGGCTGTTCTAGTTTTAAGTTATTTTAAGTATTTTTAAGTAGTTTTAAGTTAATTACGTATATTTACGTATATTTTACTTTTATTTAGGTTAATTTAGTTTTATTTAGGTACAGGGTAGTTTTAAGTTTTTAAATAAAAAATGTCATAGAAAAACAAGTTTTTTTTAAGGAATTTTCTTGTTTAGGTTTAAGTAATATAGATTTTAATTTAATTTACATTTGAATTTACGCCGAAAGGCATTTTTAATATATAGCTATAGTATAATTTAGAGCGCCCGTATGGGGCCAGTAAGTTAGTTAAGTTATTCTGTAAGCTAGTTTTTAAGATTTTTGTCTAGCATTTAAGTTAGTTATAAGTTAAATGGAAAATAAAAATGAAAAAAAAAAAAAAAAAAAAAAAAAAAAAAAAAAAAAAATATCGGTTCTCGTCCGATCACCGAAATCAAGCATCGTCGGGCGCGGTTAGTACTTAGATGGGGGACCGCTTGGGAACACCGCGTGTTGTTGGCACGTTCCTTTTTGCCCTGATAAGGTGTGTGAGGCTCCCCTTTTGTCAAATTTTCAAATTTTTCCTAATTTTCATAAAAATAATCGAGTCATTTTTTTTTTTTTTATTTTTCATAGTGTCAAAGTAAAGAAGGTATACAAAAATATTTGATTTGTGAAGCTCCCCAATCCCCCCCCCCCCCTTACTGCTGCTGAAGAATTTTGAAATTTAATCGAGTCATTTTTTTTTTTTTATTTTTCATAGTGTCAAAGTAAAGAAGGTATACAAAAATATTTGATTTGTGAAGCTCCCCAATCCCCCCCCCCCTTACTGCTGCTGAAGAATTTTGAAATTTCTGGGCTCCATTTTGTTGATTTCATACAAAAAAATAAACACTAGTGCTATTTTGTTACTATAGGTCTAGTTTGTTATTGTTTCTTCTATCAAAGAATAAGAAAATAAATACATTTTGGAAAGGGGAGCATTTTTTGTTGGGGCTTTGCACAGAATATTTCCTGTTAAGTTGTTACCTACATACATTCAAGGTTAATTGCGATTAACTTCGCACTTGCAACTGTATGGCGTATACGTAACATTTTCAGTTTTTGATAACTTCGCACTGTGGCGTATACGTAACATTTTCAGTTTTGGATAACTTCGCACTGTGGCGTATACGTAACATTTTCAGTTTTTGATACAATTAACTTCGCACTGTGGCGTATACGTAACATTTTCAGTTTTGGATAACTTCGCACTGTGGCGTATACGTAACATTTTCAGTTTTTGATACAATTAACTTCGCACTGTGGCGTATACGTAACATTTTCAGTTTTTGATAACTTCGCACTGTGGCGTATACGTAACATTTTCAGTTTTTGATAACTTCGCACTGTGGCGTATACGTAACATTTTCAGTTTTTTTATACAATTAGAAATTTGATGTAAAAAAAAGAAAAAACATAATATGAACATATATTTGTTATTTTGTTTACAAAATGGACATTTTTAGCAATAAAAACGCATTGTACTGGTTCTTGTACACGTCTTTCGAAATTATATTTGCTTGTTTGTCATACTAATGGAAAAGGGGAGCATTTTCAACTAAATTCTGATGGTATGGGGAGCATTTAAACAATTTTACATTTTTTGTACTGTAAAATATCACCCTTAGCAGAAGAAAAACGCATAATACCGCTTCCACAAGTCTTTTAAAGTTTAATTTTATAGTTTGTGATGCTATTGGAAAAGGTAAGAATAGTTTGGGGAAGCTCCAACTTTGCTAATTAGATTTTCGCCAACGACCATACCACGATGAAAATATCGGTTCTCGTCCGATCACCGAAATCAAGCATCGTCGGGCGCGGTTAGTACTTAGATGGGGGACCGCTTGGGAACACCGCGTGTTGTTGGCACGTTCCTTTTTGCCCTGATAAGGTGTGTGAGGCTCCCCTTTTGTCAAATTTTCAAATTTTTCCTAATTTTCATAAAAATAATCGAGTCATTTTTTTTTTTTTTATTTTTCATAGTGTCAAAGTAAAGAAGGTATACAAAAATATTTGATTTGTGAAGCTCCCCAATCCCCCCCCCCCCTTACTGCTGCTGAAGAATTTTGAAATTTAATCGAGTCATTTTTTTTTTTTTATTTTTCATAGTGTCAAAGTAAAGAAGGTATACAAAAATATTTGATTTGTGAAGCTCCCCAATCCCCCCCCCCCTTACTGCTGCTGAAGAATTTTGAAATTTCTGGGCTCCATTTTGTTGATTTCATACAAAAAAATAAACACTAGTGCTATTTTGTTACTATAGGTCTAGTTTGTTATTGTTTCTTCTATCAAAGAATAAGAAAATAAATACATTTTGGAAAGGGGAGCATTTTTTGTTGGGGCTTTGCACAGAATATTTCCTGTTAAGTTGTTACCTACATACATTCAAGGTTAATTGCGATTAACTTCGCACTTGCAACTGTATGGCGTATACGTAACATTTTCAGTTTTTGATAACTTCGCACTGTGGCGTATACGTAACATTTTCAGTTTTGGATAACTTCGCACTGTGGCGTATACGTAACATTTTCAGTTTTTGATACAATTAACTTCGCACTGTGGCGTATACGTAACATTTTCAGTTTTGGATAACTTCGCACTGTGGCGTATACGTAACATTTTCAGTTTTTGATACAATTAACTTCGCACTGTGGCGTATACGTAACATTTTCAGTTTTTGATAACTTCGCACTGTGGCGTATACGTAACATTTTCAGTTTTTGATAACTTCGCACTGTGGCGTATACGTAACATTTTCAGTTTTTTTATACAATTAGAAATTTGATGTAAAAAAAAGAAAAAACATAATATGAACATATATTTGTTATTTTGTTTACAAAATGGACATTTTTAGCAATAAAAACGCATTGTACTGGTTCTTGTACACGTCTTTCGAAATTATATTTGCTTGTTTGTCATACTAATGGAAAAGGGGAGCATTTTCAACTAAATTCTGATGGTATGGGGAGCATTTAAACAATTTTACATATTTTGTACTGTAAAATATCACCCTTAGCAGAAGAAAAACGCATAATACCGCTTCCACAAGTCTTTTAAAGTTTAATTTTATAGTTTGTGATGCTATTGGAAAAGGTAAGAATAGTTTGGGGAAGCTCCAACTTTGCTAATTAGATTTTCGCCAACGACCATACCACGATGAAAATATCGGTTCTCGTCAGTCGTTCAGCAACCGTGGAAGTGTGCACATCGTTGGCGGCTTTCACAGTGATCATTTAATATAGAGACGCGAGTGTGTAATATAGTTAATTTAACCTACCATTTTCAAGTGGCAAGTTAGCCTAGGTGGTAGAGTGGCAGACGAAGGATCTGAACGGCGTGGGTTCGAGCCCCACTGTGGTCCGGGATTTTTTTTAAATAATTTCTGGGAGAAGGTGACCAGAAACAGAGAACAACAAGAAAGAGAGATGGGAAAGCCAACGGGGACATCGAAAGATGGTCCCCCAACAGCAAAGAAGACAGTTGGAACATCAGGTGATGTGTCATCCGACAGTCAAATAGCGGGGCCATCAGGCCAAGCTCAAAGTGCAAATGTAGCAGGGCAGTCCAAAGCCCAAAAAGCAACAACAACAACAGCAGCAGCAGCAGCAGCAGCAGCAGCAGCAGCAGGACCAGGAAAGCCCAAAGTGGCAACAATAGCAACAACAGCAACGACAACTACAACAACATCGTCATCGGCACGTGCCGAGGTCGGTACCAGCAGCATAGCAACTGCAAAGACATCGAGTCCTATTAAAGGGAAAAAGCCAGGACCGGCATGTGTCGATGAGCAAGATCCTCTAAAGAGAAGGCGCTACATTAGGTACAGACCAAACCTAGTAGTTAAGAAGCGCACCTCTGATATAGAAGCAGCCAAGAAAATAGGAGGGCGCGGGCGTTCAGCCAAGGCTTCGGCTCAGGCCAAAATACAGAGGCAGCTAGATAGCTCCTCTAACGATGATGAGGACAATAGCGAAAGCCACGACAACGAAGAAGGCGACGACGAAGCTGAGACGGATGACAGGCACATCGAAGAGGCTGATGGAGCGATCGCCGCCGACAAGCCAAACGATCAGGACGCCAGGCTAACAGGCGAGGAAAACGCCGCTGACGCAGATGCTGATGACATCTCATATATGTCAGTGGAAGGAGAAGGACGGTACGTCAGTGGCGAGATAGTCGAGCTGTCTGACGAGGAAGAGGACCAGCAAATTGAGGCTTTGACGGAGCAGATCTCTTCGCTCATAGAGCTTGTTGAAGCGCTCAAGAAGAAGCAGGAAGCAAGACGGGAGAAGGAGCGCATAGTTGCTCTTGAGCAGCGCACCCGCCAACAAGCGCTCCAAGAGCAAGCTTCGCAACAACAGCAGCCTCCTCAGGAACAAAAACTACTCCCAGACCAGCAGCAGCCACAGAAGCAGCAGTCAAAGAAGCAGCCACAGAAACAGCTTCAAAAGCCACAACAACCGTCTCAGCAACCACAGCATCAGCCTCAGCAACAGCAAGCAAAACAAAAACAACAACAACAACAACCACAACAGCAACGTCAACAGACACAGAAACAGCAACAGCAGCAGCAACAACAGCAACAGCAACAACCACAACAGCAACAACCGCAGCAGTCACAACAGCAGCAGACCCAACAGCAGCCGATGCAACAGCAGCAGAGACAACAGCAGCAGTCACAACAACAACAGCAACAACAGCAACAGCCACAAGCAAAGAAAGGTAAGGTGCCACCTATTAATACTTATAAAATGCATTTAAAAGACACAATAGAAATATGTAGGTCGGTCATAGGCAACAATTTCATAATTAAGCGGCTTAACGCAGACAGGCATTCCATTCAGTGCTCATCTTTAGAGCACTACAAAAAAGTGAAAGACCTTCTGTCTCAAACTAGAACAGAATACTATAGTTTCACCCCGAAGGAAGACAAGCTTCAAACAGTCCTCCTGAAGGGTATCGAATCCTCTACGGATCCGCAGGCGCTCTTAGCTGAGCTCCGTCAAGTGGCGAGCGACGATCTCGAGTTTATCGGGGTCCGACCGTTCACCACAGTCAAAGCCAGACGGGAGAAACGGAACTTACCATTTTTCCTAGTTCAACTCTCGCCCCAAAGCAAATTGAGTGGTCTAAGGAATATAACAGTCCTGGATTACCAAGTTGTACGATGGGAAAAACTAAATAAGCAGAAAGACATGCTTCAATGCATGAACTGCCAAGGGTTCGGACACGTTGCAGTTAACTGTGGTATGGACCCAGTCTGCGTTAAATGTGGAGATACCCACAAAACAGTGGAGTGTAAACTCGGGCAAGATAGGGTCACAGACATGACCCAGTTAAAATGTGCGCTCTGCCGAGGCTCCGGGCACCCCGCAAACTATCGGGGATGTCCGAAGTTTCAGGAGATAAGGCAAAACAAAGCCCAAAAGAAAACAGTTGAGGTGAGACGCCCTGAAGTACGCCAGAAAACAACTCCCGTTAATCCCGCAATTTCTTACGCCCAAATCGCGTCTGGAAGGGGAAAAACGGTACAGCCTCAACCACAGGTAGCCAAACAGGTCCAAGTGCCTACGGCTCCTGTGCCAGAGGCAGATCTGATGCAGGTGTTGCTGACCATTCATGGTCAGTTAACCGACGTGCAAAAACAGATCAGGGAGCAGGCGGCTAGGGTGGATTACCTCTACTCTATTCTGCCGGCAACGCGAAATGGTTAAAGGCGCGCTGCCTGAGCGACCCTTTAAGATCCTAGCTGTGAATGTAAATTCGCTGATTAGGACCGAACGTAGAGCAAATCTCTTTCATTTGCTGCAAGACCAAAGTCCTGATGTGTTTATGGCTAGCGAAACTAAGCTTACCCAGAAACACAAATTGACTAATAATAATTACAATATCGTGCGAAGGGATCGGCCCAACTCCTCTCAAGGGGGTGGGGTCGCAATCTTCATTCGAAAGGGCATTAAATTTAAGGTTATATATAATAGTGAAGTGCGAAGATTTGGGCAGCTAGAAGCCTGCATCATTTGCATTCCGCTCCTTCAGGGGAAAAGAATGTACGTGATCGCGGCGTACGCACCCGAAGCACCTCAGCCTGCTAATTTTATCGCAGAACTCGAAAAACTTTTCGAATGCTTAAGACTGCACTTGGATGAAAATTATTATCTAATGGCAGGAGATTTGAACGCCAAACATGAAGATTGGGGAAATCAAATTCAAAATCCGAGAGGGTACCATTTATTTAATTGGATGGGTCGTCACAGTGTTGAGTGTAGGATCGATCTTTTTGCGACAGATAGGCCTTCGTTTCCTAGGAGCGGTGGCTTTCTGGATCTTTTACTGCTTGACTCACGACTTGTTATAACTGACGCAACAAATCAACAGACAAGAAACTGTTTACGAACAATCGAATACGACAGCGATCACTGCGGACTTGCCACCGTAATACAGCTTCCGAGCGAACTTGTGGAATTGGATGAGTATGTGCCTGTGCACTCTTACAATTTCAGTAAGACGCGCTGGCCACGCTTCTCCAACGCCTTGGCAAGAGAAATACGTTCCGATGACATTTCTCCACCAAATGACAGAAACCTGACGAACCTCGAGATCGATGGGTTTCTGACTCAAATGGATACGACTATAAAACGAACAATGGACAAAACAATCCCAAAATATAAGGAACAAGACCCTACTGGTTTATACAAGAACGCGACAATTGACGCACTACACCGACAAAAAAGTGGACTGCTGACTAGGTTGAAACTTCTTTATAGACGTTTCACGGACACACGTGATCTGGAGATTAGGACATTGAAGTCGTCGATCAAAAACATTAACGTTCTGATTAGACAAAACTATAGACTATCTATTAATTTATATTGGGATAACAGAATTCGGGCTGTTAATTCTAGCGACCCTAGTATGTTTCCCCAAATAAATAAGATATTTAGAAGAAATGATCAAAATGATCTTCCATGTCTTAAACTCCAGAGGACAACAGATAACGAAGACGTACTAACGATTGCGGGAATTGATCCGGAAGGTGCCGTTTTCGATGATAATTTTTATATGATAGAAGATCCTCAGGAAAAGGTAGAGGCTGTGGGGGCTGCTTTCCAGCAAGTGTATAAGGTGAATGCTAGCATTCGCCCGAATCATGACCTGGAGAACAGAGCCTTGCTGCACAATTTCTATCTTGGAAATAACATAACGCAATGGCGATCTGAGAATACTGGTTTCACCGGGTTCAATGACGAAAATTTGGCAAACGCCACCATCGCCGAGCGAAATGGACCCAGTTCATTGTTAATTTCGAAGGTAGAACTTCAGTTAATTTTTCAAACATTAAAGAAAAAGAAATCTGCGGGGGTCGATGGTATACCCAACATTGTGTTACGACATCTCCCTGAGGAAGCCATAGACATTTATACCACACTGTTCAACAACGCACTAAATAATGCATATTATCCAGTGAGTTGGAAGACAGCTGTGGTCCATCCTCTCCCCAAAAAGGGAAAGGACAGCTCCAATCCGGCAAATCTTCGGTCGATAAGTCTTCTTCCAAGTATCAGTAAGGTATTCGAAAAGATTCTCAATAGAGTTCTGTTCAAGTGGGCTGAGGACAAGAATATTATTCCAGACAATCAGTTTGGCTTTAAGGCGGGACATGATACTATTCATGCCGCGTCTAAGTTAGTTTCTGATGTTCAATGGAACAAAGCTAAAAATCAATGCACGGGTGCCGTTCTTGTTGATTTAGAGAAGGCTTTCGACACCGTATGGTTAGAGGGTCTTTATCTGAAATTAACCAGATTTGGCATAAGTAAACCACTGTTGTATATGCTTCATGACATGCTCAATGGTAGAAAGTTTGTTGTCAAAAGTGGCAATGTAACTTCCACCACAACTTTTGATATTAAAAACGGTCTACAGCAAGGAGCTGTAAACTCGCCGATTCTTTTTAGTATTTACACCAGCGATCTGATAGGTAGTCTCACTCATGCGATTGCGTATGCCGATGACCTTGTAGCGTACAGGACGGGTCCAAAAGTTGAAGTCATCAGAATTCTCTTGCAGCGTGACTTCGACAAGATCCAGCGATATTGTGATGACTGGAAGTTAAAAATTAACTTTCAGAAATCAGAAACTATCCTGTTTAGAACCCCGTTGTCTAGGGCTTCTAGGGATACAAGAAAGAACTGGAGAAATCTAGTGATCGTTGGACCAAGTGGACATCCACTGGCGAGTAAAGATGTAGTAAAGTACCTTGGTATCTGGCTAGATCAGTATCTATATTTCAATCGACATATAGATGCTGCTCTGGCCAGAGCTAAGGGAGCGTTTGCTCTGACAAGACGGTTGTTTTATAGCAGCCGCCTTGAAAACAGGGTGAAGGTGATTTGCTACATGGCCCTCATCCGGCCGATGATTGCCTATGGGTGCCCTGTGTGGTTTAACGTTGCCCCATCTCAAATGGAAAAGATTCGGGTGTTTGAGAGGCAGTGTCTTAGGACCTGTCTTGGATTACACAGAACACCAGAGTCGGAGTACAAACATTATTATGCCAACGAGGTCTTATACAGCGGGGCCAATATAAACAGGATAGATAACTTTTTAATAAAGCTGATTCGGGGTCACATTGCAAGAGCGATGACCTCAGCCAATGGACTTATTTTCGGGGCTTATTACCCCAACGACGAATATAGTGAGAGCGTTTGTCTTAACGGTTTCATCCCGCCCGAGACATTCCTCTATTTAGACAGTCGGGGGCTGATACAGGATAGATTGGCGGTTCCGTTAATCTACCACGTCGGCCGTAGAACTGTGGATCGGCGAATCCTGTATGGTCGAGACGTCGACTCTGGAAACGGAGCAGGGCGTCTGCGGTTCAGTAGAGCTGTGCCCCTTCGGGACAAAAAGGACTGTTATAAGCAATTTCAAACATACTGGTGGTTGGGTGACCACCTAGACATTGATGGTTAGTTAATGTTGTTGCCTTGGCCGACCTACGTATTTTTAAGTATTAATAGGTTTATTTTAGTAGAACAGTGGTGGCACCAAAAAAATATAAAACAAAAAAAAATGGCATTGGTTTGTGTGTATGGGCATTTGGCGCTTTTAAATATATATATAAAAATATATATATTTATAAACGTGTGCACATATGCATTGGCTGCTGCGCAAAAAAAAAAAAAAAAAAAAAAAAAAAAAAAAAAAAAAAAAAAAAAAAAAAAATGCTGCTGGTGGCTGTTCTAGTTTTAAGTTATTTTAAGTATTTTTAAGTAGTTTTAAGTTAATTACGTATATTTACGTATATTTTAGTTTTATTTAGGTTAATTTAGTTTTATTTAGGTACAGGGTAGTTTTAAGTTTTTAAATAAAAAAAAAAAAAAAAAATGTCATGGAAAAACAAGTTTTTTTAAGGAATTTTCTTGTTTAGGTTTAAGTAATATAGATTTTAATTTAATTTACATTTGAATTTACGCCGAAAGGCATTTTAATATATAGCTATAGTATAATTTAGAGCGCCCGTATGGGGCCAGTAAGTTAGTTAAGTTATTCTGTAAGCTAGTTTTTAAGATTTTTGTCTAGCATTTAAGTTAGTTATAAGTTAAATTGAAAATAAAAATGAATTTAAAAAAAAAAAAAAAAAAATAAAAAAAAAAAAAAAAAAAAAAAAAATATCGGTTCTCGTCCGATCACCGAAATCAAGCATCGTCGGGCGCGGTTAGTACTTAGATGGGGGACCGCTTGGGAACACCGCGTGTTGTTGGCACGTTCCTTTTTGCCCTGATAAGGTGTGTGAGGCTCCCCTTTTGTCAAATTTTCAAATTTTTCCTAATTTTCATAAAAATAATCGAGTCATTTTTTTTTTTTTTATTTTTCATAGTGTCAAAGTAAAGAAGGTATACAAAAATATTTGATTTGTGAAGCTCCCCAATCCCCCCCCCCCCTTACTGCTGCTGAAGAATTTTGAAATTTAATCGAGTCATTTTTTTTTTTTTATTTTTCATAGTGTCAAAGTAAAGAAGGTATACAAAAATATTTGATTTGTGAAGCTCCCCAATCCCCCCCCCCCCTTACTGCTGCTGAAGAATTTTGAAATTTCTGGGCTCCATTTTGTTGATTTCATACAAAAAAATAAACACTAGTGCTATTTTGTTACTATAGGTCTAGTTTGTTATTGTTTCTTCTATCAAAGAATAAGAAAATAAATACATTTTGGAAAGGGGAGCATTTTTTGTTGGGGCTTTGCACAGAATATTTCCTGTTAAGTTGTTACCTACATACATTCAAGGTTAATTGCGATTAACTTCGCACTTGCAACTGTATGGCGTATACGTAACATTTTCAGTTTTTGATAACTTCGCACTGTGGCGTATACGTAACATTTTCAGTTTTGGATAACTTCGCACTGTGGCGTATACGTAACATTTTCAGTTTTTGATACAATTAACTTCGCACTGTGGCGTATACGTAACATTTTCAGTTTTGGATAACTTCGCACTGTGGCGTATACGTAACATTTTCAGTTTTTGATACAATTAACTTCGCACTGTGGCGTATACGTAACATTTTCAGTTTTTGATAACTTCGCACTGTGGCGTATACGTAACATTTTCAGTTTTTGATAACTTCGCACTGTGGCGTATACGTAACATTTTCAGTTTTTTTATACAATTAGAAATTTGATGTAAAAAAAAGAAAAAACATAATATGAACATATATTTGTTATTTTGTTTACAAAATGGACATTTTTAGCAATAAAAACGCATTGTACTGGTTCTTGTACACGTCTTTCGAAATTATATTTGCTTGTTTGTCATACTAATGGAAAAGGGGAGCATTTTCAACTAAATTCTGATGGTATGGGGAGCATTTAAACAATTTTACATATTTTGTACTGTAAAATATCACCCTTAGCAGAAGAAAAACGCATAATACCGCTTCCACAAGTCTTTTAAAGTTTAATTTTATAGTTTGTGATGCTATTGGAAAAGGTAAGAATAGTTTGGGGAAGCTCCAACTTTGCTAATTAGATTTTCGCCAACGACCATACCACGATGAAAATATCGGTTCTCGTCCGATCACCGAAATCAAGCATCGTCGGGCGCGGTTAGTACTTAGATGGGGGACCGCTTGGGAACACCGCGTGTTGTTGGCACGTTCCTTTTTGCCCTGATAAGGTGTGTGAGGCTCCCCTTTTGTCAAATTTTCAAATTTTTCCTAATTTTCATAAAAATAATCGAGTCATTTTTTTTTTTTATATTTTTCATAGTGTCAAAGTAAAGAAGGTATACAAAAATATTTGATTTGTGAAGCTCCCCAATCCCCCCCCCCCCTTACTGCTGCTGAAGAATTTTGAAATTTAATCGAGTCATTTTTTTTTTTTTATTTTTCATAGTGTCAAAGTAAAGAAGGTATACAAAAATATTTGATTTGTGAAGCTCCCCAATCCCCCCCCCCCCCTTACTGCTGCTGAAGAATTTTGAAATTTCTGGGCTCCATTTTGTTGATTTCATACAAAAAAATAAACACTAGTGCTATTTTGTTACTATAGGTCTAGTTTGTTATTGTTTCTTCTATCAAAGAATAAGAAAATAAATACATTTTGGAAAGGGGAGCATTTTTTGTTGGGGCTTTGCACAGAATATTTCCTGTTAAGTTGTTACCTACATACATTCAAGGTTAATTGCGATTAACTTCGCACTTGCAACTGTATGGCGTATACGTAACATTTTCAGTTTTTGATAACTTCGCACTGTGGCGTATACGTAACATTTTCAGTTTTGGATAACTTCGCACTGTGGCGTATACGTAACATTTTCAGTTTTTGATACAATTAACTTCGCACTGTGGCGTATACGTAACATTTTCAGTTTTGGATAACTTCGCACTGTGGCGTATACGTAACATTTTCAGTTTTTGATACAATTAACTTCGCACTGTGGCGTATACGTAACATTTTCAGTTTTTGATAACTTCGCACTGTGGCGTATACGTAACATTTTCAGTTTTTGATAACTTCGCACTGTGGCGTATACGTAACATTTTCAGTTTTTTTATACAATTAGAAATTTGATGTAAAAAAAAGAAAAAACATAATATGAACATATATTTGTTATTTTGTTTACAAAATGGACATTTTTAGCAATAAAAACGCATTGTACTGGTTCTTGTACACGTCTTTCGAAATTATATTTGCTTGTTTGTCATACTAATGGAAAAGGGGAGCATTTTCAACTAAATTCTGATGGTATGGGGAGCATTTAAACAATTTTACATATTTTGTACTGTAAAATATCACCCTTAGCAGAAGAAAAACGCATAATACCGCTTCCACAAGTCTTTTAAAGTTTAATTTTATAGTTTGTGATGCTATTGGAAAAGGTAAGAATAGTTTGGGGAAGCTCCAACTTTGCTAATTAGATTTTCGCCAACGACCATACCACGATGAAAATATCGGTTCTCGTCCGATCACCGAAATCAAGCATCGTCGGGCGCGGTTAGTACTTAGATGGGGGACCGCTTGGGAACACCGCGTGTTGTTGGCACGTTCCTTTTTGCCCTGATAAGGTGTGTGAGGCTCCCCTTTTGTCAAATTTTCAAATTTTTCCTAATTTTCATAAAAATAATCGAGTCATTTTTTTTTTTTTTATTTTTCATAGTGTCAAAGTAAAGAAGGTATACAAAAATATTTGATTTGTGAAGCTCCCCAATCCCCCCCCCCCTTACTGCTGCTGAAGAATTTTGAAATTTAATCGAGTCATTTTTTTTTTTTTATTTTTCATAGTGTCAAAGTAAAGAAGGTATACAAAAATATTTGATTTGTGAAGCTCCCCAATCCCCCCCCCCCTTACTGCTGCTGAAGAATTTTGAAATTTCTGGGCTCCATTTTGTTGATTTCATACAAAAAAATAAACACTAGTGCTATTTTGTTACTATAGGTCTAGTTTGTTATTGTTTCTTCTATCAAAGAATAAGAAAATAAATACATTTTGGAAAGGGGAGCATTTTTTGTTGGGGCTTTGCACAGAATATTTCCTGTTAAGTTGTTACCTACATACATTCAAGGTTAATTGCGATTAACTTCGCACTTGCAACTGTATGGCGTATACGTAACATTTTCAGTTTTTGATAACTTCGCACTGTGGCGTATACGTAACATTTTCAGTTTTGGATAACTTCGCACTGTGGCGTATACGTAACATTTTCAGTTTTTGATACAATTAACTTCGCACTGTGGCGTATACGTAACATTTTCAGTTTTGGATAACTTCGCACTGTGGCGTATACGTAACATTTTCAGTTTTTGATACAATTAACTTCGCACTGTGGCGTATACGTAACATTTTCAGTTTTTGATAACTTCGCACTGTGGCGTATACGTAACATTTTCAGTTTTTGATAACTTCGCACTGTGGCGTATACGTAACATTTTCAGTTTTTTTATACAATTAGAAATTTGATGTAAAAAAAAGAAAAAACATAATATGAACATATATTTGTTATTTTGTTTACAAAATGGACATTTTTAGCAATAAAAACGCATTGTACTGGTTCTTGTACACGTCTTTCGAAATTATATTTGCTTGTTTGTCATACTAATGGAAAAGGGGAGCATTTTCAACTAAATTCTGATGGTATGGGGAGCATTTAAACAATTTTACATATTTTGTACTGTAAAATATCACCCTTAGCAGAAGAAAAACGCATAATACCGCTTCCACAAGTCTTTTAAAGTTTAATTTTATAGTTTGTGATGCTATTGGAAAAGGTAAGAATAGTTTGGGGAAGCTCCAACTTTGCTAATTAGATTTTCGCCAACGACCATACCACGATGAAAATATCGGTTCTCGTCCGATCACCGAAATCAAGCATCGTCGGGCGCGGTTAGTACTTAGATGGGGGACCGCTTGGGAACACCGCGTGTTGTTGGCACGTTCCTTTTTGCCCTGATAAGGTGTGTGAGGCTCCCCTTTTGTCAAATTTTCAAATTTTTCCTAATTTTCATAAAAATAATCGAGTCATTTTTTTTTTTTTTATTTTTCATAGTGTCAAAGTAAAGAAGGTATACAAAAATATTTGATTTGTGAAGCTCCCCAATCCCCCCCCCCCTTACTGCTGCTGAAGAATTTTGAAATTTAATCGAGTCATTTTTTTTTTTTTATTTTTCATAGTGTCAAAGTAAAGAAGGTATACAAAAATATTTGATTTGTGAAGCTCCCCAATCCCCCCCCCCTTACTGCTGCTGAAGAATTTTGAAATTTCTGGGCTCCATTTTGTTGATTTCATACAAAAAAATAAACACTAGTGCTATTTTGTTACTATAGGTCTAGTTTGTTATTGTTTCTTCTATCAAAGAATAAGAAAATAAATACATTTTGGAAAGGGGAGCATTTTTTGTTGGGGCTTTGCACAGAATATTTCCTGTTAAGTTGTTACCTACATACATTCAAGGTTAATTGCGATTAACTTCGCACTTGCAACTGTATGGCGTATACGTAACATTTTCAGTTTTTGATAACTTCGCACTGTGGCGTATACGTAACATTTTCAGTTTTGGATAACTTCGCACTGTGGCGTATACGTAACATTTTCAGTTTTTGATACAATTAACTTCGCACTGTGGCGTATACGTAACATTTTCAGTTTTGGATAACTTCGCACTGTGGCGTATACGTAACATTTTCAGTTTTTGATACAATTAACTTCGCACTGTGGCGTATACGTAACATTTTCAGTTTTTGATAACTTCGCACTGTGGCGTATACGTAACATTTTCAGTTTTTGATAACTTCGCACTGTGGCGTATACGTAACATTTTCAGTTTTTTTATACAATTAGAAATTTGATGTAAAAAAAAGAAAAAACATAATATGAACATATATTTGTTATTTTGTTTACAAAATGGACATTTTTAGCAATAAAAACGCATTGTACTGGTTCTTGTACACGTCTTTCGAAATTATATTTGCTTGTTTGTCATACTAATGGAAAAGGGGAGCATTTTCAACTAAATTCTGATGGTATGGGGAGCATTTAAACAATTTTACATATTTTGTACTGTAAAATATCACCCTTAGCAGAAGAAAAACGCATAATACCGCTTCCACAAGTCTTTTAAAGTTTAATTTTATAGTTTGTGATGCTATTGGAAAAGGTAAGAATAGTTTGGGGAAGCTCCAACTTTGCTAATTAGATTTTCGCCAACGACCATACCACGATGAAAATATCGGTTCTCGTCCGATCACCGAAATCAAGCATCGTCGGGCGCGGTTAGTACTTAGATGGGGGACCGCTTGGGAACACCGCGTGTTGTTGGCACGTTCCTTTTTGCCCTGATAAGGTGTGTGAGGCTCCCCTTTTGTCAAATTTTCAAATTTTTCCTAATTTTCATAAAAATAATCGAGTCATTTTTTTTTTTTTTATTTTTCATAGTGTCAAAGTAAAGAAGGTATACAAAAATATTTGATTTGTGAAGCTCCCCAATCCCCCCCCCCCCCCCTTACTGCTGCTGAAGAATTTTGAAATTTAATCGAGTCATTTTTTTTTTTTTTATTTTTCATAGTGTCAAAGTAAAGAAGGTATACAAAAATATTTGATTTGTGAAGCTCCCCAATCCCCCCCCCCCCTTACTGCTGCTGAAGAATTTTGAAATTTCTGGGCTCCATTTTGTTGATTTCATACAAAAAAATAAACACTAGTGCTATTTTGTTACTATAGGTCTAGTTTGTTATTGTTTCTTCTATCAAAGAATAAGAAAATAAATACATTTTGGAAAGGGGAGCATTTTTTGTTGGGGCTTTGCACAGAATATTTCCTGTTAAGTTGTTACCTACATACATTCAAGGTTAATTGCGATTAACTTCGCACTTGCAACTGTATGGCGTATACGTAACATTTTCAGTTTTTGATAACTTCGCACTGTGGCGTATACGTAACATTTTCAGTTTTGGATAACTTCGCACTGTGGCGTATACGTAACATTTTCAGTTTTTGATACAATTAACTTCGCACTGTGGCGTATACGTAACATTTTCAGTTTTGGATAACTTCGCACTGTGGCGTATACGTAACATTTTCAGTTTTTGATACAATTAACTTCGCACTGTGGCGTATACGTAACATTTTCAGTTTTTGATAACTTCGCACTGTGGCGTATACGTAACATTTTCAGTTTTTGATAACTTCGCACTGTGGCGTATACGTAACATTTTCAGTTTTTTTATACAATTAGAAATTTGATGTAAAAAAAAGAAAAAACATAATATGAACATATATTTGTTATTTTGTTTACAAAATGGACATTTTTAGCAATAAAAACGCATTGTACTGGTTCTTGTACACGTCTTTCGAAATTATATTTGCTTGTTTGTCATACTAATGGAAAAGGGGAGCATTTTCAACTAAATTCTGATGGTATGGGGAGCATTTAAACAATTTTACATATTTTGTACTGTAAAATATCACCCTTAGCAGAAGAAAAACGCATAATACCGCTTCCACAAGTCTTTTAAAGTTTAATTTTATAGTTTGTGATGCTATTGGAAAAGGTAAGAATAGTTTGGGGAAGCTCCAACTTTGCTAATTAGATTTTCGCCAACGACCATACCACGATGAAAATATCGGTTCTCGTCCGATCACCGAAATCAAGCATCGTCGGGCGCGGTTAGTACTTAGATGGGGGACCGCTTGGGAACACCGCGTGTTGTTGGCACGTTCCTTTTTGCCCTGATAAGGTGTGTGAGGCTCCCCTTTTGTCAAATTTTCAAATTTTTCCTAATTTTCATAAAAATAATCGAGTCATTTTTTTTTTTTTTATTTTTCATAGTGTCAAAGTAAAGAAGGTATACAAAAATATTTGATTTGTGAAGCTCCCCAATCCCCCCCCCCCCTTACTGCTGCTGAAGAATTTTGAAATTTAATCGAGTCATTTTTTTTTTTTTATTTTTCATAGTGTCAAAGTAAAGAAGGTATACAAAAATATTTGATTTGTGAAGCTCCCCAATCCCCCCCCCCCCTTACTGCTGCTGAAGAATTTTGAAATTTCTGGGCTCCATTTTGTTGATTTCATACAAAAAAATAAACACTAGTGCTATTTTGTTACTATAGGTCTAGTTTGTTATTGTTTCTTCTATCAAAGAATAAGAAAATAAATACATTTTGGAAAGGGGAGCATTTTTTGTTGGGGCTTTGCACAGAATATTTCCTGTTAAGTTGTTACCTACATACATTCAAGGTTAATTGCGATTAACTTCGCACTTGCAACTGTATGGCGTATACGTAACATTTTCAGTTTTTGATAACTTCGCACTGTGGCGTATACGTAACATTTTCAGTTTTGGATAACTTCGCACTGTGGCGTATACGTAACATTTTCAGTTTTTGATACAATTAACTTCGCACTGTGGCGTATACGTAACATTTTCAGTTTTGGATAACTTCGCACTGTGGCGTATACGTAACATTTTCAGTTTTTGATACAATTAACTTCGCACTGTGGCGTATACGTAACATTTTCAGTTTTTGATAACTTCGCACTGTGGCGTATACGTAACATTTTCAGTTTTTGATAACTTCGCACTGTGGCGTATACGTAACATTTTCAGTTTTTTTATACAATTAGAAATTTGATGTAAAAAAAAGAAAAAACATAATATGAACATATATTTGTTATTTTGTTTACAAAATGGACATTTTTAGCAATAAAAACGCATTGTACTGGTTCTTGTACACGTCTTTCGAAATTATATTTGCTTGTTTGTCATACTAATGGAAAAGGGGAGCATTTTCAACTAAATTCTGATGGTATGGGGAGCATTTAAACAATTTTACATATTTTGTACTGTAAAATATCACCCTTAGCAGAAGAAAAACGCATAATACCGCTTCCACAAGTCTTTTAAAGTTTAATTTTATAGTTTGTGATGCTATTGGAAAAGGTAAGAATAGTTTGGGGAAGCTCCAACTTTGCTAATTAGATTTTCGCCAACGACCATACCACGATGAAAATATCGGTTCTCGTCAGTCGTTCAGCAACCGTGGAAGTGTGCACATCGTTGGCGGCTTTCACAGTGATCATTTAATATAGAGACGCGAGTGTGTTAAATAGTTAATTCAACCTACCATTTTCAAGTGGCAAGTTAGCCTAGGTGGTAGAGTGGCAGACGACGGATCTAGTCGGCGTGGGTTCGAGCCCCACTGTGGTCCTGGCTTTTTTTTAAACGATTTCTGGGAAAAGGTAAATAGAAATCGAGAGCAACTAGAAAGAGAGATGGGAAAACCAACGGGGACATCGAAAGATGGTCCCCCAACAACAAGGAAGACAGTTGGAGGAACATCAGGTGATGTGTCATCCGACAGTCAAGTAGCGGGGCCATCAGGCCAAGCACTAAGAGCAACGGTAGCAGGGCAGTCCAAAGCCCAAAAACCAACAACAACAGCAGCAGCAGCAGCAGTACAAGTAAAGCCCAAAGTGGCAATATCAACAACAACAGCAACGACAACTACAACAACATCGTCATCGGCACGTGCCGAGAACGTAACCAGCAGCATAGCAACTGCAAAGACATCAAGCCCTATTAAAGGGAAAAATGCAGGACCGGCATCTGTCGATGAACAAGATCCTCTGAAGAGAAGGCGCCACATTAGGTACAGACCAAACCTAATAGTTAAGAAGCGCACCTCTGATATAGAAGCTGCCAAGAAAATAGGAGGGCGCGGGCGTTCAGCCAAGTCTTCGGCTCAGGCCAAAATACAGAGGCAGCTGGATAGCTCCTCCAACGACGATGACGACAACGAAAACAACGACAAAAACGTAGAAGGCGACGATGAAGCTGAGGCGGATGACAGGCACGTCGAAGAGGCTGACGGAGTGATCGCCGCCGTCAATCCAAATGTTAAGGACGCCAGTCTAACCGGCGAAGAAAACGCCGCTGACGATAATGCGGATGACATCTCCTACATGTCTGTGGAAGGAGAAGGACATTACGTCAGTGGCGAGGTAGTTGAGCTGTCCGACGAGGAAGAGGACCAGCAGATTGAGGCGCTGACAGAGCAGATCTCTTCGCTCATTGAGCTGGTTGAAGCGCTCAAAAAGAAGCAGGAGGCAAGACGGGAGAAGGAGCGCATAGTTGCTCTTGAGCAGCGCACCCGCCAACAAGCGCTCCAAGAGCAAGCTTCGCTACAACAGCAGCCTCCTAAGGAACAAAAACCACTCCCAGACCAGCAGCAGCCACAGAAGCAGCAGTCAAAGAAGCAGCAACAGAAACAGCTTCAAAAACCACAACAACCGTCTCAGCAACCACAGCATCAGCCTCAGCAACAGCAAGCAAAACAAAAACAACAACAACAACAACCACAACAGCAACGACAACAGACACAGAAACAGCAACAGCAGCAGCAACAACAGCAACAGCAACAACCGCAACAGCAACAACCGCAGCAGTCACAACAGCAGCAGACCCAACAGCAGCCGATGCAACAGCAGCAGAGACAACAGCAGCAGTCACAACAACAGCAACAACAGCAACAGCCACAAGCAAAGAAAGGTAAGGTGCCACCGATTAATACTTATAAAATGCATTTAAAAGACACAATTGAAATATGTAGGTCAGTCATAGGCAACAATTTCATAATTAAGCGGCTTAACGCAGACAGGCATTCTATTCAGTGCTCATCTTTAGAGCACTACAAAAAAGTGAAAGACCTTCTGTCCCAAACTAGAACAGAATACTATAGTTTCACCCCGAAGGAAGACAAGCTTCAAACAGTCCTCCTGAAGGGTATCGAATCCTCTACGGATCCGCAGGCGCTCTTAGCTGAGCTCCGTCAAGTGGCGAGCGACGATCTCGAGTTTATCGGGGTCCGACCGTTCACCACAGTCAAAGCCAGACGGGAGAAACGGAATTTACCATTCTTCCTGGTTCAACTCTCGCCCCAAAGCAAATTGAGTGGTCTAAGGAATATAACAGTCCTGGATTACCAAGTTGTACGATGGGAAAAACTAAATAAGCAGAAAGACATGCTTCAATGCATGAACTGCCAAGGGTTCGGACACGTTGCAGTTAACTGTGGTATGGACCCAGTCTGCGTTAAATGTGGAGATACCCACAAAACAGTGGAGTGTAAACTCGGGCAAGATAGGGTCACAGACATGACCCAGTTAAAATGTGCTCTCTGCCGAGGCTCCGGGCACCCCGCAAACTATCGGGGATGTCCGAAGTTTCAGGAGATAAGGCAAAACAAAGCCCAAAAGAAAACAGTTGAGGTGAGACGCCCTGAAGTACGCCAGAAAACAACTCCCGTTAATCCCGCAATTTCTTACGCCCAAATCGCGTCTGGAAAGGGAAACACGGTACAGCCTCAACCACAGGTAGCCAAACAGGTCCAAGTGCCTACGGCTCCTGTGCCAGAGGCAGATCTGATGCAGGTGTTGCTGACCATTCATGGTCAGTTAACCGACGTGCAAAAACAGATCAGGGAGCAGGCGGCTAGGGTGGATTACCTCTACTCTATTCTGCCGGCAACGCGAAATGGTTAAAGGCGCGCTGCCTGAGCGACCCTTTAAGATCCTAGCTGTGAATGTAAATTCGCTGATTAGGACCGAACGTAGAGCAAATCTCTTTCATTTGCTGCAAGACCAAAGTCCTGATGTGTTTATGGCTAGCGAAACTAAGCTAAATCAGAAACACAAACTGACTAATAATAATTACAATATCGTGCGAAGGGATCGGCCTAACTCCTCTCAAGGGGGTGGGGTCGCAATCTTCATACGAAAGGGCATTAAATTTAAGGTTATATATAATAGTGAAGTGCGAAGATTTGGGCAGTTAGAAGCCTGCGTCATTTGCATTCCGCTCCTTCAGGGGAAAAGAATGTACGTGATCGCGGCGTACGCACCCGAAGCACCTCAGCCTGCTAATTTTATCGCAGAACTCGAAAAACTTTTCGAATGCTTAAGACTGCACTTGGATGAAAATTATTATCTAATGGCAGGAGATTTGAACGCCAAACATGAAGATTGGGGAAATCAAATTCAAAATCCGAGAGGGTACCATTTATTTAATTGGATGGGTCGTCACAGTGTTGAGTGTAGGATCGATCTTTTTGCGACAGATAGACCTTCGTTTCCTAGGAGCGGGGGCTTTCTGGATCTTTTACTGCTTGACTCACGACTTGTTATAACTGACGCAACAAATCAACAGACAAGAAACTGTTTACGAACAATCGAATACGACAGCGATCACTGCGGACTTGCCACCGTAATACAGCTTCCGAGCGAAATTGTTGAATTGGATGAGTATGTGCCTGTGCACTCTTACAATTTCAGTAAGACGCGCTGGCCACGCTTCTCCAACGCCTTGGCAAGAGAAATACGTTCCGAGGACATTTCTCCACCAAATGACAGAAACCTGACGAACCTCGAGATCGACGGGTTTCTGACTCAAATGGATACGACTATAAAACGAACAATGGACAAAACAATCCCAAAATATAAGGAACAAGACCCAAACGGTTTATACAAGAACGCGACAATCGACGCACTACACCGACAAAAAAGTGGACTGCTGACTAGGCTGAAACTTCTTTATAGACGTTTCACGGACACACGTGATCTGGAGATTAGGACATTGAAGTCGTCGATCAAAAACATTAACGTTCTGATTAGACAAAACTATAGATTATCTATTAATTTATATTGGGATAACAGAATTCGGGCTGTTAATTCTAGCGACCCTAGTATGTTTCCCCAAATAAATAAGATATTTAGAAGAAATGATCAAAACGATCTTCCATGTCTTAAACTCCAGAGGACAACAGATAACGAAGACGTACTAACGATTGCGGGAATTGATCCGGAAGGTGCCGTTTTCGATGACAATTTTTATATGATAGAAGATCCTCAGGAAAAGGTGGAAGCTGTAGGGGCTGCTTTCCAGCAAGTGTATAAGGTGAATGCTAGCATTCGTCCGAATCATGACCTGGAGAACAGAGCCTTGCTGCACAATTTCTATCTTGGAAATAACATAACGCAATGGCGATCTGAGAATACTGGTTTCACCGGGTTCAATGACGAAAATTTGGCAAACGCCACCATCGCCGAGCAAAATGGACCCAGTTCATTGTTAATTTCGAAGGTAGAACTTCATTTAATTTTTCAAACATTAAAGAAAAAGAAATCTGCGGGGGTCGATGGTATACCCAACATTGTGTTACGACATCTCCCTGAGGAAGCCATAGACATTTATACCACACTGTTTAACAACGCATTGAATAATGCATATTATCCAGTGAGTTGGAAGACAGCTGTGGTCCATCCTCTCCCCAAAAAGGGAAAGGACAGCTCCAATCCGGCAAATCTTCGGTCGATAAGTCTTCTTCCAAGTATCAGTAAGGTATTCGAAAAGATTCTCAATAGAGCTCTGTTCAAGTGGGCTGAGGACAAGAATATTATTCCAGACAATCAGTTTGGCTTTAAGGCGGGACATGACACTATTCATGCCGCGTCTAAGTTAGTTTCTGATGTTCAATGGAACAAAGCGAAAAATCAATGCACGGGTGCCGTTCTTGTTGATTTAGAGAAGGCTTTCGACACCGTATGGTTAGAGGGTCTTTATCTGAAATTAACTAGATTTGGCATAAGTAAACCACTGTTATATATGCTTCATGACATGCTCAATGGTAGAAAGTTTGTTGTCAAAAGTGGCAATGTAACTTCTACCACAACATTTGATATTAAAAACGGTCTACAGCAAGGAGCTGTGAACTCGCCGATTCTTTTTAGTATTTACACCAGCGATCTGATAGGTAGTCTCACTCATGCGATTGCGTATGCCGATGACCTTGTAGCGTACAGGACGGGTCCAAAAGTTGAAGTCATCAGAATTCTCTTGCAGCGTGACTTCGACAAGATTCAGCGATATTGTGATGACTGGAAGTTAAAAATTAACTTTCAGAAATCAGAAACTATCCTGTTTAGAACCCCTTTGTCTAGGGCTTCTAGGGATACAAGAAAGAACTGGAGAAATCTAGTGATCGTTGGACCAAGTGGACATCCACTGGCGAGTAAAGATGTAGTAAAGTACCTTGGTATCTGGCTAGATCAGTATCTATATTTCAATCGACATATAGATGCTGCTCTGGCCAGAGCTAGGGGAGCGTTTGCTCTGACAAGACGGTTGTTTTATAGCAGCCGCCTTGAAAACAGAGTGAAGGTGATTTGCTACATGGCCCTCATCCGGCCGATGATTGCCTATGGGTGCCCTGTGTGGTTTAACGTTGCCCCATCTCAAATGGAAAAGATTCGGGTGTTTGAGAGGCAGTGTCTTAGGACCTGTCTTGGATTACACAGAACACCAGAGTCGGAGTACAAACATTATTATGCCAACGAGGTCTTATACAACGGGGCCAATATAAACAGGATAGATAACTTTTTAATTAAGCTGATTCGGGGTCACATTGCAAGAGCGATGACCTCAGCCAATGGACTTATTTTCGGGGCTTATTACCCCAATGAAGAATATAGTGAGAGCGTTTGTCTTAACGGTTTCATCCCGCCCGAGACATTCCTCTATTTAGACAGTCGGGGGCTGATACAGGATAGATTGGCGGTTCCGTTAATCTACCACGTCGGCCGTAGAACTGTGGATCGGCGAATCCTGTATGGTCGAGACGTCGGCTCTGGGAACGGAGCAGAGCGTCTGCGGTTCAGTAGAGCTGTGCCCCTTCGGGACAAAAGGGACTTTTGTAAGCAAGTTCAAAAATACTGGTGGTTGGGTGACCACCTTGATATTGATGGTTAGTCGAAGTTGTTGCCTTGGCTGACCTACGTATTTATAAGGTATAACTAGGTAGATGAAGTAGGACAGTGACGGTGGCACCAAAAAAAGATAAAAAATCCAAAAAACTGCTGTCTGTTGTCTGTGGATATGTGCTTGAGCGCATACATATGTATATGTGTTAATGTATGGATATGTATGGCGTGTGTGCATGTGCGTAGGCTGATGACAAAAAAAAAAAAAAAAAAAAAAAAAAAAAAAAAAAAAAAAAAAAAAAAAAAACGCTGCTGGTGGCTGTTCTAGTTTTAAGTTATTTTAAGTATTTTTAAGTAGTTTTAAGTTAATTACGTATATTTACGTATATTTTAGTTTTATTTAGGTTAATTTAGTTTTATTTAGGTACAGGGTAGTTTTAAGTTTTTAAATAAAAAATGTCATAGAAAAACAAGTTTTTTTAAGGAATTTTCTTGTTTAGCTTTAAGTAATATAGATTTTAATTTAATTTACATTTGAATTTACGCCGAAAGGCATTTTTAATATATAGCTATAGTATAATTTAGAGCGCCCGTATGGGGCCAGTAAGTTAGTTAAGTTATTCTGTAAGCTAGTTTTTAAGATTTTTGTCTAGCATTTAAGTTAGTTATAAGTTAAATGGAAAATAAAAATGAATTTAAAAAAAAAAAAAATTAAAAAAAAAAAAAAAAAAAAAAAAAAAAAAAGGAGCAGATTCCAGAGTGGAAGGTCGTGGGTTCGATTCTCACCCCGGGCAAGGCCTTTTTTTAAATAATTTCTGGCAGGAGGTTTCAAAGAGAAGGAAACAACAGCAGCAACAACAAGAAGAGCAGATGGGAAAACCAACGGGGACATCGAAAGATGGTCCCCCAACAACAAGGAAGACAGTTGGAGGAACATCAGGTGATGTGTCATCCGACAGTCAAATAGCGGGGCCATCAGGCCAAGCTGAAAGAGAAACTGTATCAGGGCAGTCCAAAGCCCAAAAAGCAGTAACAACAGCAGCAGCAGCAGCAGGACCAGTTAAGCCCAAAGTGGCAACAACAACAACAACAGCAACGACAACTACAACAACATCGTCATCGGCACGTGCCGAGGTCGGTACCAGCAGCATAGCAACTGCAAAGACATCGAGTCCTATTAAAGGGAAAAAGCCAGGACCGGCATGTGTCGATGACCAAGATCCATTAAAGAGAAGGCGCTACATTAGGTACAGACCAAACCTAGTTGTTAAGAAGCGTACCTCTGATATAGAAGCAGCCAAGAAAACAGAAGGGCGCGGGCGCTCAGCCAAGGCTTCGGCTCAGGCCAAAATACAGAGGCAGCTAGATAGCTCCTCTAACGATGAAGACAATAGCGAAAGCAATGACAACGAAGAAGGCGACGACGAAGCTGAGACGGATGACAGGCACGTCGAAGAGGCTGATGGAGCGATCGCCGCCGACAAGCCAAACGATCAGGACGCCAGGCTAACAGGCGAAGAAAACGCCGCTGACGCAGATGCTGATAACATCTCATACATGTCAGTAGAAGGAGAAGGACGTTACGTCAGTGGCGAGATAGTCGAGCTGTCTGACGAGGAAGAGGACCAGCAAATCGAGGCGTTAACGGAGCAGATCTCTTCGCTCATAGAGCTGGTTGAAGCGCTCAAGAAGAAGCAGGAGGCAAGACGGGAGAAGGAGCGCATAGTTGCTCTTGAGCAGCGCACCCGCCAACAAGCGCTCCAAGAGCAAGCTTCGCAACAAAAGGAGCCTCCTCAGGAACAAAAACCACTCCCAGACCAGCAGCAGCCTCAGAAGCAGCAGTCGAAGAAGCAGCCACAGAAACAGCTTCAAAAGCCACAACAACCGTCTCAGCAACCACAGCATCAGCCTCAGCAACAGCAAGCAAAACAAAAACAACAACAACAACAACCACAACAGCAACGTCAACAGACACAGAAACAGCAACAGCAGCAGCAACAACAGCAACAGCAACAACCACAACAGCAACAAACGCAGCAGTCACAACAGCAGCAGACCCAACAGCAGCCGATGCAACAGCAGCAGAGACAACAGCAGCAGTCACAACAACAACAGCAACAACAGCAACAGCCACAAGCAAAGAAAGGTAAGGTGCCACCTATTAATACTTATAAAATGCATTTAAAAGACACAATAGAAATATGTAGGTCGGTCATAGGCAACAATTTCATAATTAAGCGGCTTAACGCAGACAGGCATTCCATTCAGTGCTCATCTTTAGAGCACTACAAAAAAGTGAAAGACCTTCTGTCTCAAACTAGAACAGAATACTATAGTTTCACCCCGAAGGAAGACAAGCTTCAAACAGTCCTCCTGAAGGGTATCGAATCCTCTACGGATCCGCAGGCGCTCTTAGCTGAGCTCCGTCAATTGGCGAGCGACGATCTCGAGTTTATCGGGGTCCGACCGTTCACCACAGTCAAAGCCAGACGGGAGAAACGGAACTTACCATTTTTCCTAGTTCAACTCTCGCCCCAAAGCAAATTGAGTGGTCTAAGGAATATAACAGTCCTGGATTACCAAGTTGTACGATGGGAAAAACTAAATAAGCAGAAAGACATGCTTCAATGCATGAACTGCCAAGGGTTCGGACACGTTGCAGTTAACTGTGGTATGGACCCAGTCTGCGTTAAATGTGGAGATACCCACAAAACAGTGGAGTGTAAACTCGGGCAAGATAGGGTCACGGACATGACCCAGTTAAAATGTGCGCTCTGCCGAGGCTCCGGGCACCCCGCAAACTATCGGGGATGTCCGAAGTTTCAGGAGATAAGGCAAAACAAAGCCCAAAAGAAAACAGTTGAGGTGAGACGCCCTGAAGTACGCCAGAAAACAACTCCCGTTAATCCCGCAATTTCTTACGCCCAAATCGCGTCTGGAAAGGGAAATACGGTACAGCCTCAACCACAGGTAGCCAAACAGGTCCAAGTGCCTACGGCTCCTGTGCCAGAGGCAGATCTGATGCAGGTGTTGCTGACCATTCATGGTCAGTTAACCGACGTGCAAAAACAGATCAGGGAGCAGGCGGCTAGGGTGGATTACCTCTACTCTATTCTGCCGGCAACGCGAAATGGTTAAAGGCGCGCTGCCTGAGCGACCCTTTAAGATCCTAGCTGTGAATGTAAATTCGCTGATTAGGACCGAACGTAGAGCAAATCTCTTTCATTTGCTGCAAGACCAAAGTCCTGATGTGTTTATGGCTAGCGAAACTAAGCTTACCCAGAAACACAAATTGACTAATAATAATTACAATATCGTGCGAAGGGATCGGCCCAACTCCTCTCAAGGGGGTGGGGTCGCAATCTTCATTCGAAAGGGCATTAAATTTAAGGTTATATATAATAGTGAAGTGCGAAGATTTGGGCAGCTAGAAGCCTGCATCATTTGCATTCCGCTCCTTCAGGGGAAAAGAATATACGTGATCGCGGCGTACGCACCCGAAGCACCTCAGCCTGCTAATTTTATCGCAGAACTCGAAAAACTTTTCGAATGCTTAAGACTGCACTTGGATGAAAATTATTATCTCATGGCAGGAGATTTGAACGCCAAACATGAAGATTGGGGAAATCAAATTCAAAATCCGAGAGGGTACCATTTATTTAATTGGATGGGTCGTCGCAGTGTTGAGTGTAGGATCGATCTTTTTGCGACAGATAGACCTTCGTTTCCTAGGAGCGGTGGCTTTCTGGATCTTTTACTGCTTGACTCACGACTTGTTATAACTGACGCAACAAACCAACAGACAAGAAACTGCTTACGAACAATTGAATACGACAGCGATCACTGCGGACTTGCCACCGTAATACAGCTTCCGAGCGAACTTGTGGAATTGGATGAGTATGTGCCTGTGCACTCTTACAATTTCAGTAAGACGCGCTGGCCACGCTTCTCCAGTGCCTTGGCTAGAGAAATACGTTCCGATGACATTTCTCCACCAAATGACAGAAACCTGACGAACCTCGAGATCGATGGGTTTCTGACTCAAATGGATACGACTATAAAACGAACAATGGACAAAACAATCCCAAAATATAAGGAACAAGACCCTACTGGTTTATACAAGAACGCGACAATCGACGCACTACACCGACAAAAAAGTGGACTGCTGACTAGGTTGAAACTTCTTTATAGACGTTTCACGGACACACGTGATCTGGAGATTAGGACATTGAAGTCGTCGATCAAAAACATTAACATTCTGATTAGACAAAACTATAGATTATCTATTAATTTATATTGGGATAACAGAATTCGGGCTGTTAATTCTAGCGACCCTAGTATGTTTCCCCAAATAAATAAGATATTTAGAAGAAATGATCAAAACGATCTTCCATGTCTTAAACTCCAGAGGACAACAGATAACGAAGACGTACTAACGATTGCGGGAATTGATCCGGAAGGTGCCGTTTTCGATGACAATTTTTATATGATAGAAGATCCTCAGGAAAAGGTAGAAGCTGTGGGGGCTGCTTTCCAGCAAGTGTATAAGGTGAATGCTAGCATTCGCCCGAATCATGACCTGGAGAACAGAGCCTTGCTGCACAATTTCTATCTTGGAAATAACATAACGCAATGGCGATCTGAGAATACTGGTTTCACCGAGTTCAATGACGAAAATTTGGCAAACGCCACCATCGCCGAGCGAAATGGACCCAGTTCATTGTTAATTTCGAAGGTAGAACTTCAGTTAATTTTTCAAACATTAAAGAAAAAGAAATCTGCGGGGGTCGATGGTATACCCAACATTGTGTTACGACATCTCCCTGAGGAAGCCATAGACATTTATACCACACTGTTCAACAACGCACTAAATAATGCATATTATCCAGTGAGTTGGAAGACAGCTGTGGTCCATCCTCTCCCCAAAAAGGGAAAGGACAGCTCCAATCCGGCAAATCTTCGGTCGATAAGTCTTCTTCCAAGTATCAGTAAGGTATTCGAAAAGATTCTCAATAGAGCTCTGTTCAAGTGGGCTGAGGACAAGAATATTATTCCAGACAATCAGTTTGGCTTTAAGGCGGGACATGATACTATTCATGCCGCGTCTAAGTTAGTTTCTGATGTTCAATGGAACAAAGCTAAAAATCAATGCACGGGTGCCGTTCTTGTTGATTTAGAGAAGGCTTTCGACACCGTATGGTTAGAGGGTCTTTATCTGAAATTAACCAGATTTGGCATAAGTAAACCACTGTTGTATATGCTTCATGACATGCTCAATGGTAGAAAGTTTGTTGTCAAAAGTGGCAATGTAACTTCCACCACAACTTTTGATATTAAAAACGGTCTACAGCAAGGAGCTGTGAACTCGCCGATTCTTTTTAGTATTTACACCAGCGATCTGATAGGTAGTCTCACTCATGCGATTGCGTATGCCGATGACCTTGTAGCGTACAGGACGGGTCCAAAAGTTGAAGTCATCAGAATTCTCTTGCAGCGTGACTTCGACAAGATCCAGCGATATTGTGATGACTGGAAGTTAAAAATTAACTTTCAGAAATCAGAAACTATCCTGTTTAGAACCCCGTTGTCTAGGGCTTCTAGGGATACAAGAAAGAACTGGAGAAATCTAGTGATCGTTGGACCAAGTGGACATCCACTGGCGAGTAAAGATGTAGTAAAGTACCTTGGTATCTGGCTAGATCAGTATCTATATTTCAATCGACATATAGATGCTGCTCTGGCCAGAGCTAGGGGAGCGTTTGCTCTGACAAGACGGTTGTTTTATAGCAGCCGCCTTGAAAACAGGGTGAAGGTGATTTGCTACATGGCCCTCATCCGGCCGATGATTGCCTATGGGTGCCCTGTGTGGTTTAACGTTGCCCCATCTCAAATGGAAAAGATTCGGGTGTTTGAGAGGCAGTGTCTTAGGACCTGTCTTGGATTACACAGAACACCAGAGTCGGAGTACAAACATTATTATGCCAACGAGGTCTTATACAACGGGGCCAATATAAACAGGATAGATAACTTTTTAATAAAGCTGATTCGGGGTCACATTGCAAGAGCGATGACCTCAGCCAATGGACTTATTTTCGGGGCTTATTACCCCAACGACGAATATAGTGAGAGCGTTTGTCTTAACGGTTTCATCCCGCCCGAGACATTCCTCTATTTAGACAGTCGGGGGCTGATACAGGATAGATTGGCGGTTCCGTTAATCTACCACGTCGGCCGTAGAACTGTGGATCGGCGAATCCTGTATGGTCGAGACGTCGACTCTGGGAACGGAGCAGGGCGTCTGCGGTTCAGTAGAGCTGTGCCCCTTCGGGACAAAAAGGACTGTTATAAGCAATTTCAAACATACTGGTGGTTGGGTGACCACCTAGACATTGATGGTTAGTTAATGTTGTTGCCTTGGCCGACCTACGTATTTTTAAGTATTAATAGGTTTATTTTAGTAGAACAGTGGTGGCACCAAAAAAAATATAAAACAAAAAAAAAAATGGCATTGGTTTGTGTGTATGGGCATTTGGCGCTTTTAAATATATATATAAAAATATATATATTTATAAACGTGTGCACATATGCATTGGCTGCTGCGCAAAAAAAAAAAAAAAAAAAAAAAAAAAAAAAAAAAAAAAAAAAAAAAAAAAAAAAAAAAAAAATGCTGCTGGTGGCTGTTCTAGTTTTAAGTTATTTTAAGTATTTTTAAGTAGTTTTAAGTTAATTACGTATATTTACGTATATTTTAGTTTTATTTAGGTTAATTTAGTTTTATTTAGGTACAGGGTAGTTTTAAGTTTTTAAATAAAAAAAAAAATGTCATGGAAAAACAAGTTTTTTTAAGGAATTTTCTTGTTTAGGTTTAAGTAATATAGATTTTAATTTAATTTACATTTGAATTTACGCCGAAAGGCATTTTAATATATAGCTATAGTATAATTTAGAGCGCCCGTATGGGGCCAGTAAGTTAGTTAAGTTATTCTGTAAGCTAGTTTTTAAGATTTTTGTCTAGCATTTAAGTTAGTTATAAGTTAAATTGAAAATAAAAATGAATTAAAAAAAAAAAAAAAAAAAAAAAAAAAAAAAAATATCGGTTCTCGTCCGATCACCGAAATCAAGCATCGTCGGGCGCGGTTAGTACTTAGATGGGGGACCGCTTGGGAACACCGCGTGTTGTTGGCACGTTCCTTTTTGCCCTGATAAGGTGTGTGAGGCTCCCCTTTTGTCAAATTTTCAAATTTTTCCTAATTTTCATAAAAATAATCGAGTCATTTTTTTTTTTTTTATTTTTCATAGTGTCAAAGTAAAGAAGGTATACAAAAATATTTGATTTGTGAAGCTCCCCAATCCCCCCCCCCCTTACTGCTGCTGAAGAATTTTGAAATTTAATCGAGTCATTTTTTTTTTTTATTTTTCATAGTGTCAAAGTAAAGAAGGTATACAAAAATATTTGATTTGTGAAGCTCCCCAATCCCCCCCCCCCTTACTGCTGCTGAAGAATTTTGAAATTTCTGGGCTCCATTTTGTTGATTTCATACAAAAAAATAAACACTAGTGCTATTTTGTTACTATAGGTCTAGTTTGTTATTGTTTCTTCTATCAAAGAATAAGAAAATAAATACATTTTGGAAAGGGGAGCATTTTTTGTTGGGGCTTTGCACAGAATATTTCCTGTTAAGTTGTTACCTACATACATTCAAGGTTAATTGCGATTAACTTCGCACTTGCAACTGTATGGCGTATACGTAACATTTTCAGTTTTTGATAACTTCGCACTGTGGCGTATACGTAACATTTTCAGTTTTGGATAACTTCGCACTGTGGCGTATACGTAACATTTTCAGTTTTTGATACAATTAACTTCGCACTGTGGCGTATACGTAACATTTTCAGTTTTGGATAACTTCGCACTGTGGCGTATACGTAACATTTTCAGTTTTTGATACAATTAACTTCGCACTGTGGCGTATACGTAACATTTTCAGTTTTTGATAACTTCGCACTGTGGCGTATACGTAACATTTTCAGTTTTTGATAACTTCGCACTGTGGCGTATACGTAACATTTTCAGTTTTTTTATACAATTAGAAATTTGATGTAAAAAAAAGAAAAAACATAATATGAACATATATTTGTTATTTTGTTTACAAAATGGACATTTTTAGCAATAAAAACGCATTGTACTGGTTCTTGTACACGTCTTTCGAAATTATATTTGCTTGTTTGTCATACTAATGGAAAAGGGGAGCATTTTCAACTAAATTCTGATGGTATGGGGAGCATTTAAACAATTTTACATATTTTGTACTGTAAAATATCACCCTTAGCAGAAGAAAAACGCATAATACCGCTTCCACAAGTCTTTTAAAGTTTAATTTTATAGTTTGTGATGCTATTGGAAAAGGTAAGAATAGTTTGGGGAAGCTCCAACTTTGCTAATTAGATTTTCGCCAACGACCATACCACGATGAAAATATCGGTTCTCGTCAGTCGTTCAGCAACCGTGGAAGTGTGCACATCGTTGGCGGCTTTCACAGTGATCATTTAATATAGAGACGCGAGTGTGTTAAATAGTTAATTCAACCTACCATTTTCAAGTGGCAAGTTAGCCTAGGTGGTAGAGTGGCAGACGACGGATCTAGTCGGCGTGGGTTCGAGCCCCACTGTGGTCCTGGCTTTTTTTTAAACGATTTCTGGGAAAAGGTAAATAGAAATCGAGAGCAACTAGAAAGAGAGATGGGAAAACCAACGGGGACATCGAAAGATGGTCCCCCAACAACAAGGAAGACAGTTGGAGGAACATCAGGTGATGTGTCATCCGACAGTCAAGTAGCGGGGCCATCAGGCCAAGCACTAAGAGCAACGGTAGCAGGGCAGTCCAAAGCCCAAAAACCAACAACAACAGCAGCAGCAGCAGCAGTACAAGTAAAGCCCAAAGTGGCAATATCAACAACAACAGCAACGACAACTACAACAACATCGTCATCGGCACGTGCCGAGAACGTAACCAGCAGCATAGCAACTGCAAAGACATCAAGCCCTATTAAAGGGAAAAATGCAGGACCGGCATCTGTCGATGAACAAGATCCTCTGAAGAGAAGGCGCCACATTAGGTACAGACCAAACCTAATAGTTAAGAAGCGCACCTCTGATATAGAAGCTGCCAAGAAAATAGGAGGGCGCGGGCGTTCAGCCAAGTCTTCGGCTCAGGCCAAAATACAGAGGCAGCTGGATAGCTCCTCCAACGACGATGACGACAACGAAAACAACGACAAAAACGTAGAAGGCGACGATGAAGCTGAGGCGGATGACAGGCACGTCGAAGAGGCTGACGGAGTGATCGCCGCCGTCAATCCAAATGTTAAGGACGCCAGTCTAACCGGCGAAGAAAACGCCGCTGACGATAATGCGGATGACATCTCCTACATGTCTGTGGAAGGAGAAGGACATTACGTCAGTGGCGAGGTAGTTGAGCTGTCCGACGAGGAAGAGGACCAGCAGATTGAGGCGCTGACAGAGCAGATCTCTTCGCTCATTGAGCTGGTTGAAGCGCTCAAAAAGAAGCAGGAGGCAAGACGGGAGAAGGAGCGCATAGTTGCTCTTGAGCAGCGCACCCGCCAACAAGCGCTCCAAGAGCAAGCTTCGCTACAACAGCAGCCTCCTAAGGAACAAAAACCACTCCCAGACCAGCAGCAGCCACAGAAGCAGCAGTCAAAGAAGCAGCAACAGAAACAGCTTCAAAAACCACAACAACCGTCTCAGCAACCACAGCATCAGCCTCAGCAACAGCAAGCAAAACAAAAACAACAACAACAACAACCACAACAGCAACGACAACAGACACAGAAACAGCAACAGCAGCAGCAACAACAGCAACAGCAACAACCGCAACAGCAACAACCGCAGCAGTCACAACAGCAGCAGACCCAACAGCAGCCGATGCAACAGCAGCAGAGACAACAGCAGCAGTCACAACAACAGCAACAACAGCAACAGCCACAAGCAAAGAAAGGTAAGGTGCCACCGATTAATACTTATAAAATGCATTTAAAAGACACAATTGAAATATGTAGGTCAGTCATAGGCAACAATTTCATAATTAAGCGGCTTAACGCAGACAGGCATTCTATTCAGTGCTCATCTTTAGAGCACTACAAAAAAGTGAAAGACCTTCTGTCCCAAACTAGAACAGAATACTATAGTTTCACCCCGAAGGAAGACAAGCTTCAAACAGTCCTCCTGAAGGGTATCGAATCCTCTACGGATCCGCAGGCGCTCTTAGCTGAGCTCCGTCAAGTGGCGAGCGACGATCTCGAGTTTATCGGGGTCCGACCGTTCACCACAGTCAAAGCCAGACGGGAGAAACGGAATTTACCATTCTTCCTGGTTCAACTCTCGCCCCAAAGCAAATTGAGTGGTCTAAGGAATATAACAGTCCTGGATTACCAAGTTGTACGATGGGAAAAACTAAATAAGCAGAAAGACATGCTTCAATGCATGAACTGCCAAGGGTTCGGACACGTTGCAGTTAACTGTGGTATGGACCCAGTCTGCGTTAAATGTGGAGATACCCACAAAACAGTGGAGTGTAAACTCGGGCAAGATAGGGTCACAGACATGACCCAGTTAAAATGTGCTCTCTGCCGAGGCTCCGGGCACCCCGCAAACTATCGGGGATGTCCGAAGTTTCAGGAGATAAGGCAAAACAAAGCCCAAAAGAAAACAGTTGAGGTGAGACGCCCTGAAGTACGCCAGAAAACAACTCCCGTTAATCCCGCAATTTCTTACGCCCAAATCGCGTCTGGAAAGGGAAACACGGTACAGCCTCAACCACAGGTAGCCAAACAGGTCCAAGTGCCTACGGCTCCTGTGCCAGAGGCAGATCTGATGCAGGTGTTGCTGACCATTCATGGTCAGTTAACCGACGTGCAAAAACAGATCAGGGAGCAGGCGGCTAGGGTGGATTACCTCTACTCTATTCTGCCGGCAACGCGAAATGGTTAAAGGCGCGCTGCCTGAGCGACCCTTTAAGATCCTAGCTGTGAATGTAAATTCGCTGATTAGGACCGAACGTAGAGCAAATCTCTTTCATTTGCTGCAAGACCAAAGTCCTGATGTGTTTATGGCTAGCGAAACTAAGCTAAATCAGAAACACAAACTGACTAATAATAATTACAATATCGTGCGAAGGGATCGGCCTAACTCCTCTCAAGGGGGTGGGGTCGCAATCTTCATACGAAAGGGCATTAAATTTAAGGTTATATATAATAGTGAAGTGCGAAGATTTGGGCAGTTAGAAGCCTGCGTCATTTGCATTCCGCTCCTTCAGGGGAAAAGAATGTACGTGATCGCGGCGTACGCACCCGAAGCACCTCAGCCTGCTAATTTTATCGCAGAACTCGAAAAACTTTTCGAATGCTTAAGACTGCACTTGGATGAAAATTATTATCTAATGGCAGGAGATTTGAACGCCAAACATGAAGATTGGGGAAATCAAATTCAAAATCCGAGAGGGTACCATTTATTTAATTGGATGGGTCGTCACAGTGTTGAGTGTAGGATCGATCTTTTTGCGACAGATAGACCTTCGTTTCCTAGGAGCGGGGGCTTTCTGGATCTTTTACTGCTTGACTCACGACTTGTTATAACTGACGCAACAAATCAACAGACAAGAAACTGTTTACGAACAATCGAATACGACAGCGATCACTGCGGACTTGCCACCGTAATACAGCTTCCGAGCGAACTTGTGGAATTGGATGAGTATGTGCCTGTGCACTCTTACAATTTCAGTAAGACGCGCTGGCCACGCTTCTCCAACGCCTTGGCAAGAGAAATACGTTCCGAGGACATTTCTTCACCAAATGACAGAAACCTGACGAACCTCGAGATCGACGGGTTTCTGACTCAAATGGATACGACTATAAAACGAACAATGGACAAAACAATCCCAAAATATAAGGAACAAGACCCAAACGGTTTATACAAGAACGCGACAATCGACGCACTACACCGACAAAAAAGTGGACTGCTGACTAGGTTGAAACTTCTTTATAGACGTTTCACGGACACACGTGATCTGGAGATTAGGACATTGAAGTCGTCGATCAAAAACATTAACGTTCTGATTAGACAAAACTATAGATTATCTATTAATTTATATTGGGATAACAGAATTCGGGCTGTTAATTCTAGCGACCCTAGTATGTTTCCCCAAATAAATAAGATATTTAGAAGAAATGATCAAAACGATCTTCCATGTCTTAAACTCCAGAGGACAACAGATAACGAAGACGTACTAACGATTGCGGGAATTGATCCGGAAGGTGCCGTTTTCGATGACAATTTTTATATGATAGAAGATCCTCAGGAAAAGGTGGAAGCTGTAGGGGCTGCTTTCCAGCAAGTGTATAAGGTGAATGCTAGCATTCGTCCGAATCATGACCTGGAGAACAGAGCCTTGCTGCACAATTTCTATCTTGGAAATAACATAACGCAATGGCGATCTGAGAATACTGGTTTCACCGGGTTCAATGACGAAAATTTGGCAAACGCCACCATCGCCGAGCAAAATGGACCCAGTTCATTGTTAATTTCGAAGGTAGAACTTCATTTAATTTTTCAAACATTAAAGAAAAAGAAATCTGCGGGGGTCGATGGTATACCCAACATTGTGTTACGACATCTCCCTGAGGAAGCCATAGACATTTATACCACACTGTTTAACAACGCATTGAATAATGCATATTATCCAGTGAGTTGGAAGACAGCTGTGGTCCATCCTCTCCCCAAAAAGGGAAAGGACAGCTCCAATCCGGCAAATCTTCGGTCGATAAGTCTTCTTCCAAGTATCAGTAAGGTATTCGAAAAGATTCTCAATAGAGCTCTGTTCAAGTGGGCTGAGGACAAGAATATTATTCCAGACAATCAGTTTGGCTTTAAGGCGGGACATGACACTATTCATGCCGCGTCTAAGTTAGTTTCTGATGTTCAATGGAACAAAGCGAAAAATCAATGCACGGGTGCCGTTCTTGTTGATTTAGAGAAGGCTTTCGACACCGTATGGTTAGAGGGTCTTTATCTGAAATTAACTAGATTTGGCATAAGTAAACCACTGTTATATATGCTTCATGACATGCTCAATGGTAGAAAGTTTGTTGTCAAAAGTGGCAATGTAACTTCTACCACAACATTTGATATTAAAAACGGTCTACAGCAAGGAGCTGTGAACTCGCCGATTCTTTTTAGTATTTACACCAGCGATCTGATAGGTAGTCTCACTCATGCGATTGCGTATGCCGATGACCTTGTAGCGTACAGGACGGGTCCAAAAGTTGAAGTCATCAGAATTCTCTTGCAGCGTGACTTCGACAAGATTCAGCGATATTGTGATGACTGGAAGTTAAAAATTAACTTTCAGAAATCAGAAACTATCCTGTTTAGAACCCCTTTGTCTAGGGCTTCTAGGGATACAAGAAAGAACTGGAGAAATCTAGTGATCGTTGGACCAAGTGGACATCCACTGGCGAGTAAAGATGTAGTAAAGTACCTTGGTATCTGGCTAGATCAGTATCTATATTTCAATCGACATATAGATGCTGCTCTGGCCAGAGCTAGGGGAGCGTTTGCTCTGACAAGACGGTTGTTTTATAGCAGCCGCCTTGAAAACAGAGTGAAGGTGATTTGCTACATGGCCCTCATCCGGCCGATGATTGCCTATGGGTGCCCTGTGTGGTTTAACGTTGCCCCATCTCAAATGGAAAAGATTCGGGTGTTTGAGAGGCAGTGTCTTAGGACCTGTCTTGGATTACACAGAACACCAGAGTCGGAGTACAAACATTATTATGCCAACGAGGTCTTATACAACGGGGCCAATATAAACAGGATAGATAACTTTTTAATTAAGCTGATTCGGGGTCACATTGCAAGAGCGATGACCTCAGCCAATGGACTTATTTTCGGGGCTTATTACCCCAATGAAGAATATAGTGAGAGCGTTTGTCTTAACGGTTTCATCCCGCCCGAGACATTCCTCTATTTAGACAGTCGGGGGCTGATACAGGATAGATTGGCGGTTCCGTTAATCTACCACGTCGGCCGTAGAACTGTGGATCGGCGAATCCTGTATGGTCGAGACGTCGGCTCTGGGAACGGAGCAGAGCGTCTGCGGTTCAGTAGAGCTGTGCCCCTTCGGGACAAAAGGGACTTTTGTAAGCAAGTTCAAAAATACTGGTGGTTGGGTGACCACCTTGATATTGATGGTTAGTCGAAGTTGTTGCCTTGGCTGACCTACGTATTTATAAGGTATAACTAGGTAGATGAAGTAGGACAGTGACGGTGGCACCAAAAAAAAGATAAAAAATCCAAAAAATTGCTGTCTGTTGTCTGTGGATATGTGCTTGAGCGCATACATATGTATATGTGTTAATGTATGGATATGTATGGCGTGTGTGCATGTGCGTAGGCTGATGACAAAAAAAAAAAAAAAAAAAAAAAAAAAAAAAAAAAAAAAAAAAAAAAAAAAAAACGCTGCTGGTGGCTGTTCTAGTTTTAAGTTATTTTAAGTATTTTTAAGTAGTTTTAAGTTAATTACGTATATTTACGTATATTTTAGTTTTATTTAGGTTAATTTAGTTTTATTTAGGTACAGGGTAGTTTTAAGTTTTTAAATAAAAAATGTCATAGAAAAACAAGTTTTTTTAAGGAATTTTCTTGTTTAGCTTTAAGTAATATAGATTTTAATTTAATTTACATTTGAATTTACGCCGAAAGGCATTTTTAATATATAGCTATAGTATAATTTAGAGCGCCCGTATGGGGCCAGTAAGTTAGTTAAGTTATTCTGTAAGCTAGTTTTTAAGATTTTTGTCTAGCATTTAAGTTAGTTATAAGTTAAATGGAAAATAAAAATGAATTTAAAAAAAAAAAAAAAAAAAAAAAAATATCGGTTCTCGTCCGATCACCGAAATCAAGCATCGTCGGGCGCGGTTAGTACTTAGATGGGGGACCGCTTGGGAACACCGCGTGTTGTTGGCACGTTCCTTTTTGCCCTGATAAGGTGTGTGAGGCTCCCCTTTTGTCAAATTTTCAAATTTTTCCTAATTTTCATAAAAATAATCGAGTCATTTTTTTTTTTTTTATTTTTCATAGTGTCAAAGTAAAGAAGGTATACAAAAATATTTGATTTGTGAAGCTCCCCAATCCCCCCCCCCCCTTACTGCTGCTGAAGAATTTTGAAATTTAATCGAGTCATTTTTTTTTTTTTATTTTTCATAGTGTCAAAGTAAAGAAGGTATACAAAAATATTTGATTTGTGAAGCTCCCCAATCCCCCCCCCCCCTTACTGCTGCTGAAGAATTTTGAAATTTCTGGGCTCCATTTTGTTGATTTCATACAAAAAAATAAACACTAGTGCTATTTTGTTACTATAGGTCTAGTTTGTTATTGTTTCTTCTATCAAAGAATAAGAAAATAAATACATTTTGGAAAGGGGAGCATTTTTTGTTGGGGCTTTGCACAGAATATTTCCTGTTAAGTTGTTACCTACATACATTCAAGGTTAATTGCGATTAACTTCGCACTTGCAACTGTATGGCGTATACGTAACATTTTCAGTTTTTGATAACTTCGCACTGTGGCGTATACGTAACATTTTCAGTTTTGGATAACTTCGCACTGTGGCGTATACGTAACATTTTCAGTTTTTGATACAATTAACTTCGCACTGTGGCGTATACGTAACATTTTCAGTTTTGGATAACTTCGCACTGTGGCGTATACGTAACATTTTCAGTTTTTGATACAATTAACTTCGCACTGTGGCGTATACGTAACATTTTCAGTTTTTGATAACTTCGCACTGTGGCGTATACGTAACATTTTCAGTTTTTGATAACTTCGCACTGTGGCGTATACGTAACATTTTCAGTTTTTTTATACAATTAGAAATTTGATGTAAAAAAAAGAAAAAACATAATATGAACATATATTTGTTATTTTGTTTACAAAATGGACATTTTTAGCAATAAAAACGCATTGTACTGGTTCTTGTACACGTCTTTCGAAATTATATTTGCTTGTTTGTCATACTAATGGAAAAGGGGAGCATTTTCAACTAAATTCTGATGGTATGGGGAGCATTTAAACAATTTTACATATTTTGTACTGTAAAATATCACCCTTAGCAGAAGAAAAACGCATAATACCGCTTCCACAAGTCTTTTAAAGTTTAATTTTATAGTTTGTGATGCTATTGGAAAAGGTAAGAATAGTTTGGGGAAGCTCCAACTTTGCTAATTAGATTTTCGCCAACGACCATACCACGATGAAAATATCGGTTCTCGTGAGTCGTTCAGCAACCGTGGAAGAGTGCACTTCGTTGGCGACTTTCACTGTGTTCATTTTATATAGAGACGCGAGTGATTAAAGTAGATAGTTTAACCTACCATTTTCAAGTGGCAAGTTAGCCTAGGTGGTAGAGTGGCAGACGAAGGATCTGAACGGCGTGGGTTCGAGCCCCACTGTGGTCCGGGCTTTTTTTTAAATAATTTCTGGGAGAAGGTGACCAGAAATAGAGAGGAACTAGAAAGAGAGATGGGAAAAGCAACGGGGACATCGAAAGATGGTCCCCCAACAACAAGGAAGGCAGTTGGAGCATCAGGTGATGTGTCATCCGACAGCCAAATAGCGGGGCCATCAGGCCAAGCTCAAAGAGCAACTGCAGCCGAAAGAGCAACAACAACAGCAGCAGCAGCAGCACGACCAGTAAAGCCCAAAGTGGCAACAACAACAGCAACGACAACTACAACAACATCGTCATCGGCACGTGCCGAGGTCGGAACAAGCAGCATGGCAACTGCAAAAACATCAAGCCCTATTAAAGGGAAAAGTCCAGGAGCGGCATGTGTCGAAGAACCAGACCCACTGAAGAGAAGGCGCTATATCAGATATAAGCCAAATCTGGTTGTTAAGAAGCGCACCTCAGATATAGAGGCAGCGCAGAAAATAGGAGGGCGCGGACGGTCAGCCAAGTCATCGGCTCAGGCCAAAATCCAGAGGCAGCTGGACAGCTCCTCCAACGACGAAGATGACAACAACAACGACAACAAGGGAGAAGGCGACGAGGCTGAGGCTGATGTCGTAAACGTCAAAGAGGCTGAAGAAGAAGTAGCGAAGAACCCAGAGCCAGCCAACGAGATCGCCGACGTAACAGGCGAAGAAAACGTAGCTGTCGTAGATGCCGAAGAAGACATAATATCCTACATGTCAGTAGAAGGAGAAGGGCACTACGTCAGTGGCGAGATAGTGGATCTGTCGGAGGAAGAAGAGGACGAACAGATTGAAACACTGACGCAGCAGATTTCCTCACTCATAGAGATGGTTGAATCTCTGAGAAAGAAGCAGGAAGCGAGAAGGGAGAAGGAGCGCCAAGTGACTCTTGAGCAGCGCACCCACGAACAAGCGCTCCAAGAGCAACTTGAAGCTACGCAACAACAGAAGCCTCATCAGGAAAAACGACCACTCCCAGACCAGCAGCAGCCACATAAGCAGCAATCAAAGAAGCAGCCACAACAACAGCTTCACAAACAGCAACAGCCTCAGCAGCCGCAGGCAAAACAACAACAACAACCACAACCACAACAACAACGACAACAGACACAGAAGCAGCAACAGCAGCAGCAACCAACGCAACAGCAACAACCGCAAAAGTCAGAACAGCAGCAGACCCAACAGCAGCCGATGCAGCAGCAGCAGAGACAACAGCAGCAGTCACAACAACAACAGCAACAACAGCAACAACAGCAACAGCCACAAGCAAAGAAAGGTAAGGTGCCACCTATAAATACTTACAAAATGGAGATAAAAGAAACTATTGAAATATGTAGGTCGGTCGTAGGCAACAATTTTATAATTAAGCGGCTAAACGCAGACAGGCATTCTATTCAGTGCTCTTCTTTAGAGCACTACAGAAAAGTTAAAGACCTTCTGTCTCAAACTAAAACTGAGTATTATAGTTTCACCCCAAAGGAAGACAAACTTCAAACAGTCCTCCTGAAGGGTATCGAATCCTCTACGGATCCGCAGGCGCTCTTAGCTGAGCTCCGTCAAGTGGCGAGCGACGATCTCGATTTTATCGGGGTAAGACCGTTTACCACAGTCAAAGCCAGACGGGAGAAACGGAAGTTACCATTCTTCCTAGTTCAACTCTCGCCCCAAAGCAAATTGAGTGGTCTAAGGAATATAACAGTCCTGGATTACCAAGTTGTACGATGGGAGAAATTAAATAAGCAGAAAGACATGCTGCAATGCATGAACTGCCAAGGGTTTGGACACATTGCAGTTAACTGTGGTATGGACCCAGTCTGCGTTAAATGTGGAGATACCCACAAAACAGGGGAGTGTAAACTCGGGCAAGATAGGGTCACAGATATGACCCAGTTAAAATGTGCGCTCTGCCGAGGCTCCGGGCACCCCGCAAACTATCGGGGATGTCCGAAGTTTCAGGAGATAAAGCAAAACAAAGCCCAAAAGAAAACAGTTGAGGTGAGACGCCCTGAAGTACGCCAGACAACAACTTCCGTCAATCCCGCAATTTCCTATGCCCAAATGGCGTCTGGAAAGGGAAAAACGGTACAGCCTCAACCACAGGTAGCCAAACAGGTCCAAGTGCCTACGGCTCCTGTGCCAGAGGCAGATCTGATGCAGGTGTTGCTGACCATTCATGGTCAGTTAACCGACGTGCAAAAACAGATCAGGGAGCAGGCGGCTAGGGTGGATTACCTCTACTCTATTCTGCCGGCAACGCGAAATGGTTAAAGGCGCGCTGCCTGAGCGACCCTTTAAGATCCTAGCTGTGAATGTAAATTCGCTGATTAGGACCGAACGTAGAGCAAACCTCTTTCATTTGCTGCAAGACCAAAGTCCTGATGTGTTTATGGCTAGCGAAACTAAGCTAAACCAGAAATACAAACTGACTAATAAAAATTACAATATCGTGCGAAGGGATCGGCCCAACTCCTCACAAGGGGGTGGGGTCGCAATCTTCATACGAAAGGGTATTAATCATAAAGTTATATATAATAGTGAAGTGCGAAGATTCGGGTTGCTAGAAGCCTGCATCGTTTGCATTCCTCTCCAGCAGGGGAAAAGAATGTACGCAATCGCGGTGTACGCACCTGACGCACCTCAGCCAGCTAATTTTATCGCAGAGCTCGAAAAACTTTTCGAATGCTTAAGACTGAACTTGGATGAGAATTATTATCTCATGGCAGGGGACTTAAACGCCAAACATGTAGATTGGGGAAACCAAATTCAAAATCCTAGAGGGAACCATCTTTTTAATTGGATGGGTCGATACAGTGTTGAGTGTAGGATCGACCTTCTGGCTACAGATAGACCGTCATTTCCGAGAAGTGGTAGTTTTCTGGATCTTTTACTGCTTGACACACGACTTGTTATAACTGACGCAACAAATCAACAGACAAGAAACTGTTTACGAACAATTGAATACGACAGTGATCACTGCGGACTTGCCACCGTAATACAGCTTCCGAGCGACCTTGTGGAGTTGGATGAGTATGCGCCTGTGCACTCTTACAATTTCAGTAAGACGCGCTGGCCACGCTTCTCCAACGCCTTGGCAAGAGAAATACGTTCCGATGACATTTCTCCACCAAATGACAGAAACCTGACGAACCTCGAGATCGATGGGTTTCTGACTCAAATGGATACGACTATAAAACGAACAATAGACAGAACAATCCCAAAATATAAGGAACAAGACCCTACTGGTTTATACAAGAACGCGACAATCGACGCACTACACCGACAAAAAAGTGGACTGCTGACTAGATTGAAACTTCTGTACAGACGTTTCACGGACACACGTGATCTGGAGATTAGGACATTGAAGTCGTCGATCAAAAACATTAACGTTCTGATTAGACAAAACTATAGATTATCTATTAATTTATATTGGGATAACAGAATTCGGGCTGTTAATTCTAGCGACCCTAGTATGTTTCCCCAAATAAATAAGATATTTAGAAGAAATGATCAAAACGATCTTCCATGTCTTAAACTCCAGAGGACAACAGATAACGAAGACGTACTAACGATTGCGGGAATTGATCCGGAAGGTGCCGTTTTCGATGATAATTATTATATTATAGAAGATCCTCAGGAAAAGGTAGAGGCTGTAGGGGCTGCTTTCCAGCAAGTGTATAAGGTGAATGCTAGCATTCGTCCGAATCATGACCTGGAGAACAGAGCCTTACTGCACAATTTCTATCTTGGAAATAACATAACGCAATGGCGATCTGAGAATACTGGTTTCACCGGGTTCAATGACGAAAACTTGGCAAACGCCACCATCGCCGAGCGAAATGGACCCAGTTCATTGTTAATTTCGAAGGTAGAACTTCAGTTAATTTTTCAAACATTAAAGAAAAAGAAATCTGCGGGTGTCGATGGTATACCCAACATTGTGTTACGACATCTCCCTGAGGAAGCTATAGACATTTATACCACACTGTTTAACAACGCATTGAATAATGCATATTATCCAGTGAGTTGGAAGACAGCTGTGGTCCATCCTCTCCCCAAAAAGGGAAAGGACAGCTCCAATCCGGCAAATCTTCGGTCGATAAGTCTTCTTCCAAGTATCAGTAAGGTATTCGAAAAGATTCTCAATAGAGCTCTGTTCAAGTGGGCTGAGGACAAGAATATTATTCCAGACAATCAGTTTGGCTTTAAGGCGGGACATGATACTATTCATGCCGCGTCTAAGTTAGTTTCTGATGTTCAATGGAACAAAGCGAAAAATCAATGCACAGGTGCCGTTCTTGTTGATTTAGAGAAGGCTTTCGACACCGTATGGTTAGAGGGTCTTTATCTGAAATTAACCAGATTTGGCATAAGTAAACCACTGTTATATATGCTTCATGACATGCTCAATGGTAGAAAGTTTGTTGTCAAAAGTGGCAATGTAACTTCGACCACAATTTTTGATATTAAAAACGGTCTACAGCAAGGAGCTGTGAACTCGCCGATTCTTTTTAGTATTTACACCAGCGATCTGATAGGTAGTCTTACTCATGCGATTGCGTATGCCGATGACCTTGTAGCGTACAGGACGGGTCCAAAAGTTGAAGTCATCAGAATTCTCTTGCAGCGTGACTTCGACAAGATTCAGCGATATTGTGATGACTGGAAGTTAAAAATTAACTTTCAGAAATCAGAAACTATCCTGTTTAGAACCCCTTTGTCTAGGGCTTCTAGGGATACAAGAAAGAACTGGAGAAATCTAGTGATCGTTGGACCAAGTGGACATCCACTGGCGAGTAAAGATGTAGTAAAGTACCTTGGTATATGGCTAGATCAGTATCTATATTTCAATCGACATATAGATGCTGCTCTGGCCAGAGCTAGGGGAGCATTTGCTCTGACAAGACGGTTGTTTTATAGCAGCCGCCTTGAAAACAGGGTGAAGGTGATTTGCTACATGGCCCTTATTCGGCCGATGATTGCCTATGGGTGCCCTGTGTGGTTTAACGTTGCCCCATCTCAAATGGAAAAGATTCGGGTGTTTGAGAGACAGTGTCTTAGGACCTGTCTTGGATTACACAGAACACCAGAGTCGGAGTACAAACATTATTATGCCAACGAGGTCTTATACAACGGGGCCAATATAAACAGGATAGATAACTTTTTAATAAAGCTGATTCGGGGTCACATTGCAAGAGCGATGACCTCAGCCAATGGACTTATTTTCGGGGCTTATTACCCCAATGAAGAATATAGTGAGAGCGTTTGTCTTAACGGTTTCATCCCGCCCGAGACATTCCTCTATTTAGACAGTCGGGGGCTGATACAGGATAGATTGGCGGTTCCGTTAATCTACCACGTCGGCCGTAGAACTGTGGATCGGCGAATCCTGTATGGTCGAGACGTCGGCTCTGGGAACGGAGCAGAGCGTCTGCGGTTCAGTAGAGCTGTGCCCCTTCGGGATAAAAAGGACGTAGATAAGCAAGTTAAAAAATACTGGTGGTTGGGTGACCACCTTGATATTGATGGTTAGTCGAAGTTGTTGCCTTGGCCGACCTACGTATTTCTAAGGTATAACTAGGTAGATTAAGTAGGACAGTGACGGTGGCACCAAAAAAAAGATAAAAAATCCAAAAAAATTGCTGTCTGCTGTGGATATGTGCTTGAGCGCATACATATGTATATGTGTTAATATATGCATATGTATGCGCGTGTGTTCATGTGCATAGGCTGATGACAAAAAAAAAAAAAAAAAAAAAAAAAAAAAAAAAAAAACGCTGCTGGTGGCTGTTCTAGTTTTAAGTTATTTTAAGTATTTTTAAGTAGTTTTAAGGTACTTACGTATATTTACGTATATTTTAGTTTTATTTAGGTTAATATAGTTTTATTTAGGTACAGGGTAGTTTTAAGTTTTTAAATAAATAAAAAACGTCATTGAAAAACAAGTTTTTTAACGAATTTTCTTGTTTAGGTTAAGTAATATAGATTTAAATTTAAACTAGAATTTACGCCGAAAGGCATTTTTAATATATAGCTAGAGAATAATTTAGAGCGCCCGTATGGGGCCAGTAAGTTAGTTAAGTTATTCTGTAAGCTAGTTTTTAAGGTTTTTGTCTAGCATTTAAGTTAGTTATAAGTTAAATGGAAAATAAAAATGAATTTAAAAAAAAAAAAAAAAAAAAAAAAAAAATATCGGTTCTCGTCCGATCACCGAAATCAAGCATCGTCGGGCGCGGTTAGTACTTAGATGGGGGACCGCTTGGGAACACCGCGTGTTGTTGGCACGTTCCTTTTTGCCCTGATAAGGTGTGTGAGGCTCCCCTTTTGTCAAATTTTCAAATTTTTCCTAATTTTCATAAAAATAATCGAGTCATTTTTTTTTTTTTTATTTTTCATAGTGTCAAAGTAAAGAAGGTATACAAAAATATTTGATTTGTGAAGCTCCCCAATCCCCCCCCCCCCCTTACTGCTGCTGAAGAATTTTGAAATTTAATCGAGTCATTTTTTTTTTTTATTTTTCATAGTGTCAAAGTAAAGAAGGTATACAAAAATATTTGATTTGTGAAGCTCCCCAATCCCCCCCCCCCTTACTGCTGCTGTAGAATTTTGAAATTTCTGGGCTCCATTTTGTTGATTTCATACAAAAAAATAAACACTGTAGTGCTATTTTGTTACTATAGGTCTAGTTTGTTATTGTTTCTTCTATCAAAGAATAAGAAAATAAATACATTTTGGAAAGGGGAGCATTTTTTGTTGGGGCTTTGCACAGAATATTTCCTGTTAAGTTGTTACCTACATACATTCAAGGTTAATTGCGATTAACTTCGCACTTGCAACTGTATGGCGTATACGTAACATTTTCAGTTTTTGATAACTTCGCACTGTGGCGTATACGTAACATTTTCAGTTTTGGATAACTTCGCACTGTGGCGTATACGTAACATTTTCAGTTTTTGATACAATTAACTTCGCACTGTGGCGTATACGTAACATTTTCAGTTTTGGATAACTTCGCACTGTGGCGTATACGTAACATTTTCAGTTTTTGATACAATTAACTTCGCACTGTGGCGTATACGTAACATTTTCAGTTTTTGATAACTTCGCACTGTGGCGTATACGTAACATTTTCAGTTTTTGATAACTTCGCACTGTGGCGTATACGTAACATTTTCAGTTTTTTTATACAATTAGAAATTTGATGTAAAAAAAAGAAAAAACATAATATGAACATATATTTGTTATTTTGTTTACAAAATGGACATTTTTAAGCAATAAAAACGCATTGTACTGGTTCTTGTACACGTCTTTCGAAATTATATTTGCTTGTTTGTCATACTAATGGAAAAGGGGAGCATTTTCAACTAAATTCTGATGGTATGGGGAGCATTTAAACAATTTTACATATTTTGTACTGTAAAATATCACCCTTAGCAGAAGAAAAACGCATAATACCGCTTCCACAAGTCTTTTAAAGTTTAATTTTATAGTTTGTGATGCTATTGGAAAAGGTAAGAATAGTTTGGGGAAGCTCCAACTTTGCTAATTAGATTTTCGCCAACGACCATACCACGATGAAAATATCGGTTCTCGTCCGATCACCGAAATCAAGCATCGTCGGGCGCGGTTAGTACTTAGATGGGGGACCGCTTGGGAACACCGCGTGTTGTTGGCACGTTCCTTTTTGCCCTGATAAGGTGTGTGAGGCTCCCCTTTTGTCAAATTTTCAAATTTTTCCTAATTTTCATAAAAATAATCGAGTCATTTTTTTTTTTTTTATTTTTCATAGTGTCAAAGTAAAGAAGGTATACAAAAATATTTGATTTGTGAAGCTCCCCAATCCCCCCCCCCCCTTACTGCTGCTGAAGAATTTTGAAATTTAATCGAGTCATTTTTTTTTTTTTATTTTTCATAGTGTCAAAGTAAAGAAGGTATACAAAAATATTTGATTTGTGAAGCTCCCCAATCCCCCCCCCCCCCTTACTGCTGCTGAAGAATTTTGAAATTTCTGGGCTCCATTTTGTTGATTTCATACAAAAAAATAAACACTAGTGCTATTTTGTTACTATAGGTCTAGTTTGTTATTGTTTCTTCTATCAAAGAATAAGAAAATAAATACATTTTGGAAAGGGGAGCATTTTTTGTTGGGGCTTTGCACAGAATATTTCCTGTTAAGTTGTTACCTACATACATTCAAGGTTAATTGCGATTAACTTCGCACTTGCAACTGTATGGCGTATACGTAACATTTTCAGTTTTTGATAACTTCGCACTGTGGCGTATACGTAACATTTTCAGTTTTGGATAACTTCGCACTGTGGCGTATACGTAACATTTTCAGTTTTTGATACAATTAACTTCGCACTGTGGCGTATACGTAACATTTTCAGTTTTGGATAACTTCGCACTGTGGCGTATACGTAACATTTTCAGTTTTTGATACAATTAACTTCGCACTGTGGCGTATACGTAACATTTTCAGTTTTTGATAACTTCGCACTGTGGCGTATACGTAACATTTTCAGTTTTTGATAACTTCGCACTGTGGCGTATACGTAACATTTTCAGTTTTTTTATACAATTAGAAATTTGATGTAAAAAAAAGAAAAAACATAATATGAACATATATTTGTTATTTTGTTTACAAAATGGACATTTTTAGCAATAAAAACGCATTGTACTGGTTCTTGTACACGTCTTTCGAAATTATATTTGCTTGTTTGTCATACTAATGGAAAAGGGGAGCATTTTCAACTAAATTCTGATGGTATGGGGAGCATTTAAACAATTTTACATATTTTGTACTGTAAAATATCACCCTTAGCAGAAGAAAAACGCATAATACCGCTTCCACAAGTCTTTTAAAGTTTAATTTTATAGTTTGTGATGCTATTGGAAAAGGTAAGAATAGTTTGGGGAAGCTCCAACTTTGCTAATTAGATTTTCGCCAACGACCATACCACGATGAAAATATCGGTTCTCGAGAGTCGTTCAGCAACCGTGGAAGAGTGCAGATCGTTGGCGGCTTTCACAGTGTAAATTTCAAATAGAGACGCGAGTGCGTATAGTAGTGAGTTAGATCTACCAAAACCAAGTGGCAAGTTAGCCTAGGTGGTAGAGGAGCAGATTCCAGAGTGGAAGGTCGTGGGTTCGATTCTCACCCCGGGCAAGGCCTTTTTTTAAATAATTTCTGGCAGGAGGTTTCAAAGAGAAGGAAACAACAGCAGCAACAACAAGAAGAGCAGATGGGAAAACCAACGGGGACATCGAAAGATGGTCCCCCAACAACAAGGAAGACAGTTGGAGGAACATCAGGTGATGTGTCATCCGACAGTCAAATAGCGGGGCCATCAGGCCAAGCTGAAAGAGAAACTGTATCAGGGCAGTCAAAAGCCCAAAAAGCAGCAACAACAGCAGCAGCAGCAGCAGAACCAGTTAAGCCCAAAGTGGCAACAACAACAACAACAGCAACGACAACTACAACAACATCGTCATCGGCACGTGCCGAGGTCGGTACTAGCAGCATAGCAACTGCTAAGACATCAAGCCCTATTAAAGGGAAAAAGCCAGGACCGGCATGTGCCGAAGAACAAGATCCTCTTAAAAGAAGGCGCTATATCAGGTACAGACCAAACCTGATAGTTAAAAAGAGTACCTCAGATGTGGAAGCAGCGCAGAAAATAGGAGGGCGCGGACGTTCAGCCAAGGCCTCTGCTCAGGCAAAAATACAGAGGCAGCTGGATAGCTCCTCCAACGACGATGACGATAACGACAAGAACGTAGAAGGCGACGATGAAGCGGAGGTGGATGACAGGCACGTCAAAGAGGCTGACGGAGCGATCGCCGCCGTCAATCCAAATGTTAAGGACGCCAGTCTAACCGGCGAAGAAAACGCCGCTGACGATAATGCGGATGACATCTCCTACATGTCTGTGGAAGGAGAAGGACATTACGTCAGTGGCGAGGTAGTTGAGCTGTCCGACGAGGAAGAGGACCAGCAGATTGAGGCTCTGACAGAGCAGATCTCTTCGCTCATTGAGCTGGTTGAAGCGCTCAAAAAGAAGCAGGAGGCAAGACGGGAGAAGGAGCGCATAGTTGCTCTTGAGCAGCGCACCCGCCAACAAGCGCTCCAAGAGCAAGCTTCGCTACAACAGCAGCCCCCTAAGGAACAAAAACCACTCCCAGACCAGCAGCAGCCACAGAAGCAGCAGTCAAAAAAGCAGCCACAGAAACAGCTTAATAAGCCACAACAACCGGCTCAGCAACCACAGCATCAGCCTCAGCAACAGCAAGCAAAACAAAAACAACAACAACAACAACCACAACAGCAACGTCAACAGACACAGCAACAGCAGCAGCAACAACAGCAACAGCAACAACCGCAACAGCAACAACCGCAGCAGTCACAACAGCAGCAGACCCAACAGCAGCCGATGCAACAGCAGCAGAGACAACAGCAGCAGTCACAACAACAGCAACAACAGCAACAGCCACAAGCAAAGAAAGGTAAGGTGCCACCTATTAATACTTATAAAATGCATTTAAAAGACACAATTGAAATATGTAGGTCGGTCATAGGCAACAATTTCATAATTAAGCGGCTTAACGCAGACAGGCATTCCATTCAGTGCTCATCTTTAGAGCACTACAAAAAAGTGAAAGACCTTCTGTCTCAAACTAGAACAGAATATTATAGTTTCACCCCGAAGGAAGACAAGCTTCAAACAGTCCTCCTGAAGGGTATCGAATCCTCTACGGATCCGCAGGCGCTCTTAGATGAGCTCCGTCAAGTGGCGAGCGACGATCTCGAGTTTATCGGGGTTAGACCGTTCACCACAGTCAAAGCCAGACGGGAGAAACGGAATTTACCATTCTTCCTGGTTCAACTCTCGCCCCAAAGCAAATTGAGTGGTCTAAGGAATATAACAGTCCTGGATTACCAAGTTGTACGATGGGAAAAACTAAATAAGCAGAAAGACATGCTTCAATGCATGAACTGCCAAGGGTTCGGACACGTTGCAGTTAACTGTGGTATGGACCCAGTCTGCGTTAAATGTGGAGATACCCACAAAACAGTGGAGTGTAAACTCGGGCAAGATAGGGTCACAGACATGACCCAGTTAAAATGTGCGCTCTGCCGAGGCTCCGGGCACCCCGCAAACTATCGGGGATGTCCGAAGTTTCAGGAGATAAGGCAAAACAAAGCCCAAAAGAAAACAGTTGAGGTGAGACGCCCTGAAGTACGCCAGAAAACAACTCCCGTTAATCCCGCAATTTCTTACGCCCAAATCGCGTCTGGAAAGGGAAACACGGTACAGCCTCAACCACAGGTAGCCAAACAGGTCCAAGTGCCTACGGCTCCTGTGCCAGAGGCAGATCTGATGCAGGTGTTGCTGACCATTCATGGTCAGTTAACCGACGTGCAAAAACAGATCAGGGAGCAGGCGGCTAGGGTGGATTACCTCTACTCTATTCTGCCGGCAACGCGAAATGGTTAAAGGCGCGCTGCCTGAGCGACCCTTTAAGATCCTAGCTGTGAATGTAAATTCGCTGATTAGGACCGAACGTAGAGCAAATCTCTTTCATTTGCTGCAAGACCAAAGTCCTGATGTGTTTATGGCTAGCGAAACTAAGCTAAATCAGAAACACAAACTGACTAATAATAATTACAATATCGTGCGAAGGGATCGGCCTAACTCCTCTCAAGGGGGTGGGGTCGCAATCTTCATACGAAAGGGCATTAAATTTAAGGTTATATATAATAGTGAAGTGCGAAGATTTGGGCAGTTAGAAGCCTGCGTCATTTGCATTCCGCTCCTTCAGGGCAAAAGAATGTACGTGATCGCGGCGTACGCACCCGAAGCACCTCAGCCTGCTAATTTTATCGCAGAACTCGAAAAACTTTTCGAATGCTTAAGACTGCACTTGGATGAAAATTATTATCTAATGGCAGGAGATTTGAACGCCAAACATGAAGATTGGGGAAATCAAATTCAAAATCCGAGAGGGTACCATTTATTTAATTGGATGGGTCGTCACAGTGTTGAGTGTAGGATCGATCTTTTTGCGACAGATAGACCTTCGTTTCCTAGGAGCGGTGGCTTTCTGGATCTTTTACTGCTTGACTCACGACTTGTTATAACTGACGCAACAAATCAACAGACAAGAAACTGTTTACGAACAATCGAATACGACAGCGATCACTGCGGACTTGCCACCGTAATACAGCTTCCGAGCGAACTTGTGGAATTGGATGAGTATGTGCCTGTGCACTCTTACAATTTCAGTAAGACGCGCTGGCCACGCTTCTCCAACGCCTTGGCAAGAGAAATACGTTCCGAGGACATTTCTCCACCAAATGACAGAAACCTGACGAACCTCGAGATCGACGGGTTTCTGACTCAAATGGATACGACTATAAAACGAACAATGGACAAAACAATCCCAAAATATAAGGAACAAGACCCAAACGGTTTATACAAGAACGCGACAATCGACGCACTACACCGACAAAAAAGTGGACTGCTGACTAGGTTGAAACTTCTTTATAGACGTTTCACGGACACACGTGATCTGGAGATTAGGACATTGAAGTCGTCGATCAAAAACATTAACGTTCTGATTAGACAAAACTATAGATTATCTATTAATTTATATTGGGATAACAGAATTCGGGCTGTTAATTCTAGCGACCCTAGTATGTTTCCCCAAATAAATAAGATATTTAGAAGAAATGATCAAAACGATCTTCCATGTCTTAAACTCCAGAGGACAACAGATAACGAAGACGTACTAACGATTGCGGGAATTGATCCGGAAGGTGCCGTTTTCGATGACAATTTTTATATGATAGAAGATCCTCAGGAAAAGGTAGAAGCTGTAGGGGCTGCTTTCCAGCAAGTGTATAAGGTGAATGCTAGCATTCGTCCGAATCATGACCTGGAGAACAGAGCCTTGCTGCACAATTTCTATCTTGGAAATAACATAACGCAATGGCGATCTGAGAATACTGGTTTCACCGGGTTCAATGACGAAAATTTGGCAAACGCCACCATCGCCGAGCAAAATGGACCCAGTTCATTGTTAATTTCGAAGGTAGAACTTCATTTAATTTTTCAAACATTAAAGAAAAAGAAATCTGCGGGGGTCGATGGTATACCCAACATTGTGTTACGACATCTCCCTGAGGAAGCCATAGACATTTATACCACACTGTTTAACAACGCATTGAATAATGCATATTATCCAGTGAGTTGGAAGACAGCTGTGGTCCATCCTCTCCCCAAAAAGGGAAAGGACAGCTCCAATCCGGCAAATCTTCGGTCGATAAGTCTTCTTCCAAGTATCAGTAAGGTATTCGAAAAGATTCTCAATAGAGCTCTGTTCAAGTGGGCTGAGGACAAGAATATTATTCCAGACAATCAGTTTGGCTTTAAGGCGGGACATGACACTATTCATGCCGCGTCTAAGTTAGTTTCTGATGTTCAATGGAACAAAGCGAAAAATCAATGCACGGGTGCCGTTCTTGTTGATTTAGAGAAGGCTTTCGACACCGTATGGTTAGAGGGTCTTTATCTGAAATTAACTAGATTTGGCATAAGTAAACCACTGTTATATATGCTTCATGACATGCTCAATGGTAGAAAGTTTGTTGTCAAAAGTGGCAATGTAACTTCTACCACAACATTTGATATTAAAAACGGTCTACAGCAAGGAGCTGTGAACTCGCCGATTCTTTTTAGTATTTACACCAGCGATCTGATAGGTAGTCTCACTCATGCGATTGCGTATGCCGATGACCTTGTAGCGTACAGGACGGGTCCAAAAGTTGAAGTCATCAGAATTCTCTTGCAGCGTGACTTCGACAAGATTCAGCGATATTGTGATGACTGGAAGTTAAAAATTAACTTTCAGAAATCAGAAACTATCCTGTTTAGAACCCCTTTGTCTAGGGCTTCTAGGGATACAAGAAAGAACTGGAGAAATCTAGTGATCGTTGGACCAAGTGGACATCCACTGGCGAGTAAAGATGTAGTAAAGTACCTTGGTATCTGGCTAGATCAGTATCTATATTTCAATCGACATATAGATGCTGCTCTGGCCAGAGCCAGGGGAGCGTTTGCTCTGACAAGACGGTTGTTTTATAGCAGCCGCCTTGAAAACAGAGTGAAGGTGATTTGCTACATGGCCCTCATCCGGCCGATGATTGCCTATGGGTGCCCTGTGTGGTTTAACGTTGCCCCATCTCAAATGGAAAAGATTCGGGTGTTTGAGAGGCAGTGTCTTAGGACCTGTCTTGGATTACACAGAACACCAGAGTCGGAGTACAAACATTATTATGCCAACGAGGTCTTATACAACGGGGCCAATATAAACAGGATAGATAACTTTTTAATTAAGCTGATTCGGGGTCACATTGCAAGAGCGATGACCTCAGCCAATGGACTTATTTTCGGGGCTTATTACCCCAATGAAGAATATAGTGAGAGCGTTTGTCTTAACGGTTTCATCCCGCCCGAGACATTCCTCTATTTAGACAGTCGGGGGCTGATACAGGATAGATTGGCGGTTCCGTTAATCTACCACGTCGGCCGTAGAACTGTGGATCGGCGAATCCTGTATGGTCGAGACGTCGGCTCTGGGAACGGAGCAGAGCGTCTGCGGTTCAGTAGAGCTGTGCCCCTTCGGGACAAAAGGGACTTTTGTAAGCAAGTTCAAAAATACTGGTGGTTGGGTGACCACCTTGATATTGATGGTTAGTCATAGTTGTTGCCTTGGCCGACCTGCGTATTTTTAAGTATTAATAGGTTTATTTTATGTAGGACAGTGGTGGCACCAAAAAAATATAAAAAAATTAAATGCCATTTGTTGGTGTGTATGTGCATTTGGCGCTTTTAAATATATATATATAAATATATATATATGATTATAAGCGTGTGCACATGCGCATTGGCTGCTGCGCAAAAAAAAAAAAAAAAAAAAAAAAAAAAAAAAAAAAAAAAAAAAAAAAAAAAAAAAAAAAAAAAAAAAAAATGCTGCTGGTGGCTGTTCTAGTTTTAAGTTATTTTAAGTATTCTTAAGTAGTTTTAATTTATTTAAGTAATTTACGTATATTTACGTATATTTTAGTTTAGGTTAATTTAGTTTTATTATTTAGGTAAAGGGTAGTTTTAAGTTTTTATATATAAAATAAAATGTCTCGAAAAACGAGTTTTTAAAAATTTTCTCGTTTAGTTTTAAGTAATTTTGAAGTTTAATTTAAGTTAGTTTTTACGCTCAAAGGCATTTTTAATATATAGTTATAGTATAATTTAGAGCGCCCGTATGGGGCCAGTAAGTTAGTTAAGTTATTCTGTAAGCTAGTTTTTAAGATTTTTGTCTAGCATTTAAGTTAGTTATAAGTTAAATTGAAAATAAAAATGAATTTATAAAAAAAAAAAAAAAAAAAAAAAAAATATCGGTTCTCGTCCGATCACCGAAATCAAGCATCGTCGGGCGCGGTTAGTACTTAGATGGGGGACCGCTTGGGAACACCGCGTGTTGTTGGCACGTTCCTTTTTGCCCTGATAAGGTGTGTGAGGCTCCCCTTTTGTCAAATTTTCAAATTTTTCCAAATTTTCATAAAAATAATCGAGTCATTTTTTTTTTTTTTATTTTTCATAGTGTCAAAGTAAAGAAGGTATACAAAAATATTTGATTTGTGAAGCTCCCCAATCCCCCCCCCCCTTACTGCTGCTGAAGAATTTTGAAATTTAATCGAGTCATTTTTTTTTTTTTATTTTTCATAGTGTCAAAGTAAAGAAGGTATACAAAAATATTTGATTTGTGAAGCTCCCCAATCCCCCCCCCCCCTTACTGCTGCTGAAGAATTTTGAAATTTCTGGGCTCCATTTTGTTGATTTCATACAAAAAAATAAACACTAGTGCTATTTTGTTACTATAGGTCTAGTTTGTTATTGTTTCTTCTATCAAAGAATAAGAAAATAAATACATTTTGGAAAGGGGAGCATTTTTTGTTGGGGCTTTGCACAGAATATTTCCTGTTAAGTTGTTACCTACATACATTCAAGGTTAATTGCGATTAACTTCGCACTTGCAACTGTATGGCGTATACGTAACATTTTCAGTTTTTGATAACTTCGCACTGTGGCGTATACGTAACATTTTCAGTTTTGGATAACTTCGCACTGTGGCGTATACGTAACATTTTCAGTTTTTGATACAATTAACTTCGCACTGTGGCGTATACGTAACATTTTCAGTTTTGGATAACTTCGCACTGTGGCGTATACGTAACATTTTCAGTTTTTGATACAATTAACTTCGCACTGTGGCGTATACGTAACATTTTCAGTTTTTGATAACTTCGCACTGTGGCGTATACGTAACATTTTCAGTTTTTGATAACTTCGCACTGTGGCGTATACGTAACATTTTCAGTTTTTTTATACAATTAGAAATTTGATGTAAAAAAAAGAAAAAACATAATATGAACATATATTTGTTATTTTGTTTACAAAATGGACATTTTTAGCAATAAAAACGCATTGTACTGGTTCTTGTACACGTCTTTCGAAATTATATTTGCTTGTTTGTCATACTAATGGAAAAGGGGAGCATTTTCAACTAAATTCTGATGGTATGGGGAGCATTTAAACAATTTTACATATTTTGTACTGTAAAATATCACCCTTAGCAGAAGAAAAACGCATAATACCGCTTCCACAAGTCTTTTAAAGTTTAATTTTATAGTTTGTGATGCTATTGGAAAAGGTAAGAATAGTTTGGGGAAGCTCCAACTTTGCTAATTAGATTTTCGCCAACGACCATACCACGATGAAAATATCGGTTCTCGGGGTCAGTCGTTCAGCAACCGTGGAAGTGTGCACATCGTTGGCGGCTTTCACAGTGATCATTTAATATAGAGACGCGAGTGTGTTAAATAGTTAATTCAACCTACCATTTTCAAGTGGCAAGTTAGCCTAGGTGGTAGAGTGGCAGACGACGGATCTAGTCGGCGTGGGTTCGAGCCCCACTGTGGTCCTGGCTTTTTTTTAAACGATTTCTGGGAAAAGGTAAATAGAAATCGAGAGCAACTAGAAAGAGAGATGGGAAAACCAACGGGGACATCGAAAGATGGTCCCCCAACAACAAGGAAGACAGTTGGAGGAACATCAGGTGATGTGTCATCCGACAGTCAAGTAGCGGGGCCATCAGGCCAAGCACTAAGAGCAACGGTAGCAGGGCAGTCCAAAGCCCAAAAACCAACAACAACAGCAGCAGCAGCAGCAGTACAAGTAAAGCCCAAAGTGGCAATATCAACAACAACAGCAACGACAACTACAACAACATCGTCATCGGCACGTGCCGAGAACGTAACCAGCAGCATAGCAACTGCAAAGACATCAAGCCCTATTAAAGGGAAAAATGCAGGACCGGCATCTGTCGATGAACAAGATCCTCTGAAGAGAAGGCGCCACATTAGGTACAGACCAAACCTAATAGTTAAGAAGCGCACCTCTGATATAGAAGCTGCCAAGAAAATAGGAGGGCGCGGGCGTTCAGCCAAGGCTTCGGCTCAGGCCAAAATACAGAGGCAGCTGGATAGCTCCTCCAACGACGATGACGACAACGAAAACAACGACAAAAACGTAGAAGGCGACGATGAAGCTGAGGCGGATGACAGGCACGTCGAAGAGGCTGACGGAGTGATCGCCGCCGTCAATCCAAATGTTAAGGACGCCAGTCTAACCGGCGAAGAAAACGCCGCTGACGATAATGCGGATGACATCTCCTACATGTCTGTGGAAGGAGAAGGACATTACGTCAGTGGCGAGGTAGTTGAGCTGTCCGACGAGGAAGAGGACCAGCAGATTGAGGCGCTGACAGAGCAGATCTCTTCGCTCATCGAGCTGGTTGAAGCGCTCAAAAAGAAGCAGGAGGCAAGACGGGAGAAGGAGCGCATAGTTGCTCTTGAGCAGCGCACCCGCCAACAAGCGCTCCAAGAGCAAGCTTCGCTACAACAGCAGCCTCCTAAGGAACAAAAACCACTCCCAGACCAGCAGCAGCCACAGAAGCAGCAGTCAAAGAAGCAGCAACAGAAACAGCTTCAAAAACCACAACAACCGTCTCAGCAACCACAGCATCAGCCTCAGCAACAGCAAGCAAAACAAAAACAACAACAACAACAACCACAACAGCAACGACAACAGACACAGAAACAGCAACAGCAGCAGCAACAACAGCAACAGCAACAACCGCAACAGCAACAACCGCAGCAGTCACAACAGCAGCAGACCCAACAGCAGCCGATGCAACAGCAGCAGAGACAACAGCAGCAGTCACAACAACAGCAACAACAGCAACAGCCACAAGCAAAGAAAGGTAAGGTGCCACCGATTAATACTTATAAAATGCATTTAAAAGACACAATTGAAATATGTAGGTCAGTCATAGGCAACAATTTCATAATTAAGCGGCTTAACGCAGACAGGCATTCTATTCAGTGCTCATCTTTAGAGCACTACAAAAAAGTGAAAGACCTTCTGTCCCAAACTAGAACAGAATACTATAGTTTCACCCCGAAGGAAGACAAGCTTCAAACAGTCCTCCTGAAGGGTATCGAATCCTCTACGGATCCGCAGGCGCTCTTAGCTGAGCTCCGTCAAGTGGCGAGCGACGATCTCGAGTTTATCGGGGTCCGACCGTTCACCACAGTCAAAGCCAGACGGGAGAAACGGAATTTACCATTCTTCCTGGTTCAACTCTCGCCCCAAAGCAAATTGAGTGGTCTAAGGAATATAACAGTCCTGGATTACCAAGTTGTACGATGGGAAAAACTAAATAAGCAGAAAGACATGCTTCAATGCATGAACTGCCAAGGGTTCGGACACGTTGCAGTTAACTGTGGTATGGACCCAGTCTGCGTTAAATGTGGAGATACCCACAAAACAGTGGAGTGTAAACTCGGGCAAGATAGGGTCACAGACATGACCCAGTTAAAATGTGCGCTCTGCCGAGGCTCCGGGCACCCCGCAAACTATCGGGGATGTCCGAAGTTTCAGGAGATAAGGCAAAACAAAGCCCAAAAGAAAACAGTTGAGGTGAGACGCCCTGAAGTACGCCAGAAAACAACTCCCGTTAATCCCGCAATTTCTTACGCCCAAATCGCGTCTGGAAAGGGAAACACGGTACAGCCTCAACCACAGGTAGCCAAACAGGTCCAAGTGCCTACGGCTCCTGTGCCAGAGGCAGATCTGATGCAGGTGTTGCTGACCATTCATGGTCAGTTAACCGACGTGCAAAAACAGATCAGGGAGCAGGCGGCTAGGGTGGATTACCTCTACTCTATTCTGCCGGCAACGCGAAATGGTTAAAGGCGCGCTGCCTGAGCGACCCTTTAAGATCCTAGCTGTGAATGTAAATTCGCTGATTAGGACCGAACGTAGAGCAAATCTCTTTCATTTGCTGCAAGACCAAAGTCCTGATGTGTTTATGGCTAGCGAAACTAAGCTAAATCAGAAACACAAACTGACTAATAATAATTACAATATCGTGCGAAGGGATCGGCCTAACTCCTCTCAAGGGGGTGGGGTCGCAATCTTCATACGAAAGGGCATTAAATTTAAGGTTATATATAATAGTGAAGTGCGAAGATTTGGGCAGTTAGAAGCCTGCGTCATTTGCATTCCGCTCCTTCAGGGGAAAAGAATGTACGTGATCGCGGCGTACGCACCCGAAGCACCTCAGCCTGCTAATTTTATCGCAGAACTCGAAAAACTTTTCGAATGCTTAAGACTGCACTTGGATGAAAATTATTATCTAATGGCAGGAGATTTGAACGCCAAACATGAAGATTGGGGAAATCAAATTCAAAATCCGAGAGGGTACCATTTATTTAATTGGATGGGTCGTCACAGTGTTGAGTGTAGGATCGATCTTTTTGCGACAGATAGACCTTCGTTTCCTAGGAGCGGGGGCTTTCTGGATCTTTTACTGCTTGACTCACGACTTGTTATAACTGACGCAACAAATCAACAGACAAGAAACTGTTTACGAACAATCGAATACGACAGCGATCACTGCGGACTTGCCACCGTAATACAGCTTCCGAGCGAACTTGTGGAATTGGATGAGTATGTGCCTGTGCACTCTTACAATTTCAGTAAGACGCGCTGGCCACGCTTCTCCAACGCCTTGGCAAGAGAAATACGTTCCGAGGACATTTCTCCACCAAATGACAGAAACCTGACGAACCTCGAGATCGACGGGTTTCTGACTCAAATGGATACGACTATAAAACGAACAATGGACAAAACAATCCCAAAATATAAGGAACAAGACCCAAACGGTTTATACAAGAACGCGACAATCGACGCACTACACCGACAAAAAAGTGGACTGCTGACTAGGTTGAAACTTCTTTATAGACGTTTCACGGACACACGTGATCTGGAGATTAGGACATTGAAGTCGTCGATCAAAAACATTAACGTTCTGATTAGACAAAACTATAGATTATCTATTAATTTATATTGGGATAACAGAATTCGGGCTGTTAATTCTAGCGACCCTAGTATGTTTCCCCAAATAAATAAGATATTTAGAAGAAATGATCAAAACGATCTTCCATGTCTTAAACTCCAGAGGACAACAGATAACGAAGACGTACTAACGATTGCGGGAATTGATCCGGAAGGTGCCGTTTTCGATGACAATTTTTATATGATAGAAGATCCTCAGGAAAAGGTGGAAGCTGTAGGGGCTGCTTTCCAGCAAGTGTATAAGGTGAATGCTAGCATTCGTCCGAATCATGACCTGGAGAACAGAGCCTTGCTGCACAATTTCTATCTTGGAAATAACATAACGCAATGGCGATCTGAGAATACTGGTTTCACCGGGTTCAATGACGAAAATTTGGCAAACGCCACCATCGCCGAGCAAAATGGACCCAGTTCATTGTTAATTTCGAAGGTAGAACTTCATTTAATTTTTCAAACATTAAAGAAAAAGAAATCTGCGGGGGTCGATGGTATACCCAACATTGTGTTACGACATCTCCCTGAGGAAGCCATAGACATTTATACCACACTGTTTAACAACGCATTGAATAATGCATATTATCCAGTGAGTTGGAAGACAGCTGTGGTCCATCCTCTCCCCAAAAAGGGAAAGGACAGCTCCAATCCGGCAAATCTTCGGTCGATAAGTCTTCTTCCAAGTATCAGTAAGGTATTCGAAAAGATTCTCAATAGAGCTCTGTTCAAGTGGGCTGAGGACAAGAATATTATTCCAGACAATCAGTTTGGCTTTAAGGCGGGACATGACACTATTCATGCCGCGTCTAAGTTAGTTTCTGATGTTCAATGGAACAAAGCGAAAAATCAATGCACGGGTGCCGTTCTTGTTGATTTAGAGAAGGCTTTCGACACCGTATGGTTAGAGGGTCTTTATCTGAAATTAACTAGATTTGGCATAAGTAAACCACTGTTATATATGCTTCATGACATGCTCAATGGTAGAAAGTTTGTTGTCAAAAGTGGCAATGTAACTTCTACCACAACATTTGATATTAAAAACGGTCTACAGCAAGGAGCTGTGAACTCGCCGATTCTTTTTAGTATTTACACCAGCGATCTGATAGGTAGTCTCACTCATGCGATTGCGTATGCCGATGACCTTGTAGCGTACAGGACGGGTCCAAAAGTTGAAGTCATCAGAATTCTCTTGCAGCGTGACTTCGACAAGATTCAGCGATATTGTGATGACTGGAAGTTAAAAATTAACTTTCAGAAATCAGAAACTATCCTGTTTAGAACCCCTTTGTCTAGGGCTTCTAGGGATACAAGAAAGAACTGGAGAAATCTAGTGATCGTTGGACCAAGTGGACATCCACTGGCGAGTAAAGATGTAGTAAAGTACCTTGGTATCTGGCTAGATCAGTATCTATATTTCAATCGACATATAGATGCTGCTCTGGCCAGAGCTAGGGGAGCGTTTGCTCTGACAAGACGGTTGTTTTATAGCAGCCGCCTTGAAAACAGAGTGAAGGTGATTTGCTACATGGCCCTCATCCGGCCGATGATTGCCTATGGGTGCCCTGTGTGGTTTAACGTTGCCCCATCTCAAATGGAAAAGATTCGGGTGTTTGAGAGGCAGTGTCTTAGGACCTGTCTTGGATTACACAGAACACCAGAGTCGGAGTACAAACATTATTATGCCAACGAGGTCTTATACAACGGGGCCAATATAAACAGGATAGATAACTTTTTAATTAAGCTGATTCGGGGTCACATTGCAAGAGCGATGACCTCAGCCAATGGACTTATTTTCGGGGCTTATTACCCCAATGAAGAATATAGTGAGAGCGTTTGTCTTAACGGTTTCATCCCGCCCGAGACATTCCTCTATTTAGACAGTCGGGGGCTGATACAGGATAGATTGGCGGTTCCGTTAATCTACCACGTCGGCCGTAGAACTGTGGATCGGCGAATCCTGTATGGTCGAGACGTCGGCTCTGGGAACGGAGCAGAGCGTCTGCGGTTCAGTAGAGCTGTGCCCCTTCGGGACAAAAGGGACTTTTGTAAGCAAGTTCAAAAATACTGGTGGTTGGGTGACCACCTTGATATTGATGGTTAGTCGAAGTTGTTGCCTTGGCTGACCTACGTATTTATAAGGTATAACTAGGTAGATGAAGTAGGACAGTGACGGTGGCACCAAAAAAAGATAAAAAATCCAAAAAATTGCTGTCTGTTGTCTGTGGATATGTGCTTGAGCGCATACATATGTATATGTGTTAATGTATGGATATGTATGGCGTGTGTGCATGTGCGTAGGCTGATGACAAAAAAAAAAAAAAAAAAAAAAAAAAAAAACGCTGCTGGTGGCTGTTCTAGTTTTAAGTTATTTTAAGTATTTTTTAAGTAGTTTTAAGTTAATTACGTATATTTACGTATATTTTAGTTTTATTTAGGTTAATTTAGTTTTATTTAGGTACAGGGTAGTTTTAAGTTTTTAAATAAAAAATGTCATAGAAAAACAAGTTTTTTTAAGGAATTTTCTTGTTTAGCTTTAAGTAATATAGATTTTAATTTAATTTACATTTGAATTTACGCCGAAAGGCATTTTTAATATATAGCTATAGTATAATTTAGAGCGCCCGTATGGGGCCAGTAAGTTAGTTAAGTTATTCTGTAAGCTAGTTTTTAAGATTTTTGTCTAGCATTTAAGTTAGTTATAAGTTAAATGGAAAATAAAAATGAATTTTAAAAAAAAAAAAAAAAAAAAAAAAATATCGGTTCTCGTCCGATCACCGAAATCAAGCATCGTCGGGCGCGGTTAGTACTTAGATGGGGGACCGCTTGGGAACACCGCGTGTTGTTGGCACGTTCCTTTTTGCCCTGATAAGGTGTGTGAGGCTCCCCTTTTGTCAAATTTTCAAATTTTTCCTAATTTTCATAAAAATAATCGAGTCATTTTTTTTTTTTTTATTTTTCATAGTGTCAAAGTAAAGAAGGTATACAAAAATATTTGATTTGTGAAGCTCCCCAATCCCCCCCCCCCTTACTGCTGCTGAAGAATTTTGAAATTTAATCGAGTCATTTTTTTTTTTTTATTTTTCATAGTGTCAAAGTAAAGAAGGTATACAAAAATATTTGATTTGTGAAGCTCCCCAATCCCCCCCCCCCCTTACTGCTGCTGAAGAATTTTGAAATTTCTGGGCTCCATTTTGTTGATTTCATACAAAAAAATAAACACTAGTGCTATTTTGTTACTATAGGTCTAGTTTGTTATTGTTTCTTCTATCAAAGAATAAGAAAATAAATACATTTTGGAAAGGGGAGCATTTTTTGTTGGGGCTTTGCACAGAATATTTCCTGTTAAGTTGTTACCTACATACATTCAAGGTTAATTGCGATTAACTTCGCACTTGCAACTGTATGGCGTATACGTAACATTTTCAGTTTTTGATAACTTCGCACTGTGGCGTATACGTAACATTTTCAGTTTTGGATAACTTCGCACTGTGGCGTATACGTAACATTTTCAGTTTTTGATACAATTAACTTCGCACTGTGGCGTATACGTAACATTTTCAGTTTTGGATAACTTCGCACTGTGGCGTATACGTAACATTTTCAGTTTTTGATACAATTAACTTCGCACTGTGGCGTATACGTAACATTTTCAGTTTTTGATAACTTCGCACTGTGGCGTATACGTAACATTTTCAGTTTTTGATAACTTCGCACTGTGGCGTATACGTAACATTTTCAGTTTTTTTATACAATTAGAAATTTGATGTAAAAAAAAGAAAAAACATAATATGAACATATATTTGTTATTTTGTTTACAAAATGGACATTTTTAGCAATAAAAACGCATTGTACTGGTTCTTGTACACGTCTTTCGAAATTATATTTGCTTGTTTGTCATACTAATGGAAAAGGGGAGCATTTTCAACTAAATTCTGATGGTATGGGGAGCATTTAAACAATTTTACATATTTTGTACTGTAAAATATCACCCTTAGCAGAAGAAAAACGCATAATACCGCTTCCACAAGTCTTTTAAAGTTTAATTTTATAGTTTGTGATGCTATTGGAAAAGGTAAGAATAGTTTGGGGAAGCTCCAACTTTGCTAATTAGATTTTCGCCAACGACCATACCACGATGAAAATATCGGTTCTCGTCCGATCACCGAAATCAAGCATCGTCGGGCGCGGTTAGTACTTAGATGGGGGACCGCTTGGGAACACCGCGTGTTGTTGGCACGTTCCTTTTTGCCCTGATAAGGTGTGTGAGGCTCCCCTTTTGTCAAATTTTCAAATTTTTCCTAATTTTCATAAAAATAATCGAGTCATTTTTTTTTTTTTTATTTTTCATAGTGTCAAAGTAAAGAAGGTATACAAAAATATTTGATTTGTGAAGCTCCCCAATCCCCCCCCCCCCCTTACTGCTGCTGAAGAATTTTGAAATTTAATCGAGTCATTTTTTTTTTTTTATTTTTCATAGTGTCAAAGTAAAGAAGGTATACAAAAATATTTGATTTGTGAAGCTCCCCAATCCCCCCCCCCCTTACTGCTGCTGAAGAATTTTGAAATTTCTGGGCTCCATTTTGTTGATTTCATACAAAAAAATAAACACTAGTGCTATTTTGTTACTATAGGTCTAGTTTGTTATTGTTTCTTCTATCAAAGAATAAGAAAATAAATACATTTTGGAAAGGGGAGCATTTTTTGTTGGGGCTTTGCACAGAATATTTCCTGTTAAGTTGTTACCTACATACATTCAAGGTTAATTGCGATTAACTTCGCACTTGCAACTGTATGGCGTATACGTAACATTTTCAGTTTTTGATAACTTCGCACTGTGGCGTATACGTAACATTTTCAGTTTTTGATACAATTAACTTCGCACTGTGGCGTATACGTAACATTTTCAGTTTTGGATAACTTCGCACTGTGGCGTATACGTAACATTTTCAGTTTTTGATACAATTAACTTCGCACTGTGGCGTATACGTAACATTTTCAGTTTTTGATAACTTCGCACTGTGGCGTATACGTAACATTTTCAGTTTTTGATAACTTCGCACTGTGGCGTATACGTAACATTTTCAGTTTTTTTATACAATTAGAAATTTGATGTAAAAAAAAGAAAAAACATAATATGAACATATATTTGTTATTTTGTTTACAAAATGGACATTTTTAGCAATAAAAACGCATTGTACTGGTTCTTGTACACGTCTTTCGAAATTATATTTGCTTGTTTGTCATACTAATGGAAAAGGGGAGCATTTTCAACTAAATTCTGATGGTATGGGGAGCATTTAAACAATTTTACATATTTTGTACTGTAAAATATCACCCTTAGCAGAAGAAAAACGCATAATACCGCTTCCACAAGTCTTTTAAAGTTTAATTTTATAGTTTGTGATGCTATTGGAAAAGGTAAGAATAGTTTGGGGAAGCTCCAACTTTGCTAATTAGATTTTCGCCAACGACCATACCACCATTGTATATACATTTCTATAGTATTTTCATGCTGAATAATCACCGCCTGGCCATCTTGAGAAACGTGTGATAAACACATTTTTAGGTTCGTGCATTTAAAAGTTGTCTATTCTGTAACCCTGACAACAGTCGTAAACATATATTATTTTTGTTTTGTTTACGACTCTTGTCAAGGAAATATGGATTTTAGAGCCAATAAAATACATTATATATTATTAATTTGTTTCGTAGACGACTATTGTTAGGGTTACAGAATAGACACTTAGTAAATGTAAGAACCTCCAAATGTGCAGTTAACAACTTTCTTTAGATGGCGCTGCTCCATGGTTGTACTATAGAAATTTATATACAATGATACCACGATGAAAATATCGGTTCTCGTCCGATCACCGAAATCAAGCATCGTCGGGCGCGGTTAGTACTTAGATGGGGGACCGCTTGGGAACACCGCGTGTTGTTGGCACGTTCCTTTTTGCCCTGATAAGGTGTGTGAGGCTCCCCTTTTGTCAAATTTTCAAATTTTTCCTAATTTTCATAAAAATAATCGAGTCATTTTTTTTTTTTTTATTTTTCATAGTGTCAAAGTAAAGAAGGTATACAAAAATATTTGATTTGTGAAGCTCCCCAATCCCCCCCCCCCCTTACTGCTGCTGAAGAATTTTGAAATTTAATCGAGTCATTTTTTTTTTTTTATTTTTCATAGTGTCAAAGTAAAGAAGGTATACAAAAATATTTGATTTGTGAAGCTCCCCAATCCCCCCCCCCCTTACTGCTGCTGAAGAATTTTGAAATTTCTGGGCTCCATTTTGTTGATTTCATACAAAAAAATAAACACTAGTGCTATTTTGTTACTATAGGTCTAGTTTGTTATTGTTTCTTCTATCAAAGAATAAGAAAATAAATACATTTTGGAAAGGGGAGCATTTTTTGTTGGGGCTTTGCACAGAATATTTCCTGTTAAGTTGTTACCTACATACATTCAAGGTTAATTGCGATTAACTTCGCACTTGCAACTGTATGGCGTATACGTAACATTTTCAGTTTTTGATAACTTCGCACTGTGGCGTATACGTAATATTTTCAGTTTTGGATAACTTCGCACTGTGGCGTATACGTAACATTTTCAGTTTTTGATACAATTAACTTCGCACTGTGGCGTATACGTAACATTTTCAGTTTTGGATAACTTCGCACTGTGGCGTATACGTAACATTTTCAGTTTTTGATACAATTAACTTCGCACTGTGGCGTATACGTAACATTTTCAGTTTTTGATAACTTCGCACTGTGGCGTATACGTAACATTTTCAGTTTTTGATAACTTCGCACTGTGGCGTATACGTAACATTTTCAGTTTTTTTATACAATTAGAAATTTGATGTAAAAAAAAGAAAAAACATAATATGAACATATATTTGTTATTTTGTTTACAAAATGGACATTTTTAGCAATAAAAACGCATTGTACTGGTTCTTGTACACGTCTTTCGAAATTATATTTGCTTGTTTGTCATACTAATGGAAAAGGGGAGCATTTTCAACTAAATTCTGATGGTATGGGGAGCATTTAAACAATTTTACATATTTTGTACTGTAAAATATCACCCTTAGCAGAAGAAAAACGCATAATACCGCTTCCACAAGTCTTTTAAAGTTTAATTTTATAGTTTGTGATGCTATTGGAAAAGGTAAGAATAGTTTGGGGAAGCTCCAACTTTGCTAATTAGATTTTCGCCAACGACCATACCACGATGAAAATATCGGTTCTCGTCCGATCACCGAAATCAAGCATCGTCGGGCGCTTTTAGTACTTAGATGGGGGACCGCTTGGGAACACCGCGTGTTGTTGGCACGTTCCTTTTTGCCCTGATAAGGTGTGTGAGGCTCCCCTTTTGTCAAATTTTCAAATTTTTCCTAATTTTCATAAAAATAATCGAGTCATTTTTTTTTTTTTTATTTTTCATAGTGTCAAAGTAAAGAAGGTATACAAAAATATTTGATTTGTGAAGCTCCCCAATCCCCCCCCCCCTTACTGCTGCTGAAGAATTTTGAAATTTAATCGAGTCATTTTTTTTTTTTTATTTTTCATAGTGTCAAAGTAAAGAAGGTATACAAAAATATTTGATTTGTGAAGCTCCCCAATCCCCCCCCCCCTTACTGCTGCTGAAGAATTTTGAAATTTCTGGGCTCCATTTTGTTGATTTCATACAAAAAAATAAACACTAGTGCTATTTTGTTACTATAGGTCTAGTTTGTTATTGTTTCTTCTATCAAAGAATAAGAAAATAAATACATTTTGGAAAGGGGAGCATTTTTTGTTGGGGCTTTGCACAGAATATTTCCTGTTAAGTTGTTACCTACATACATTCAAGGTTAATTGCGATTAACTTCGCACTTGCAACTGTATGGCGTATACGTAACATTTTCAGTTTTTGATAACTTCGCACTGTGGCGTATACGTAACATTTTCAGTTTTTGATACAATTAACTTCGCACTGTGGCGTATACGTAACATTTTCAGTTTTGGATAACTTCGCACTGTGGCGTATACGTAACATTTTCAGTTTTTGATACAATTAACTTCGCACTGTGGCGTATACGTAACATTTTCAGTTTTTGATAACTTCGCACTGTGGCGTATACGTAACATTTTCAGTTTTTGATAACTTCGCACTGTGGCGTATACGTAACATTTTCAGTTTTTTTATACAATTAGAAATTTGATGTAAAAAAAAGAAAAAACATAATATGAACATATATTTGTTATTTTGTTTACAAAATGGACATTTTTAGCAATAAAAACGCATTGTACTGGTTCTTGTACACGTCTTTCGAAATTATATTTGCTTGTTTGTCATACTAATGGAAAAGGGGAGCATTTTCAACTAAATTCTGATGGTATGGGGAGCATTTAAACAATTTTACATATTTTGTACTGTAAAATATCACCCTTAGCAGAAGAAAAACGCATAATACCGCTTCCACAAGTCTTTTAAAGTTTAATTTTATAGTTTGTGATGCTATTGGAAAAGGTAAGAATAGTTTGGGGAAGCTCCAACTTTGCTAATTAGATTTTCGCCAACGACCATACCACGATGAAAATATCGGTTCTCGTCAGTCGTTCAGCAACCGTGGAAGAGTGCAGATCGTTGGCGGCTTTCACAGTGATCATTTAATATAGAGACGCGAGTGTGTAATATAGTTAATTTAACCTACCATTTTCAAGTGGCAAGTTAGCCTAGGTGGTAGAGTGGCAGACGAAGGATCTGAACGGCGTGGGTTCGAGCCCCACTGTGGTCCGGGATTTTTTTTAAATAATTTCTGGGAGAAGGTGACCAGAAACAGAGAACAACAAGAAAGAGAGATGGGAAAGCCAACGGGGACATCGAAAGATGGTCCCCCAACAGCAAAGAAGACAGTTGGAGGAACATCAGGTGATGTGTCATCCGACAGTCAAATAGCGGGGCCATCAGGCCAAGCTCAAAGTGCAAATGTAGCAGGGCAGTCCAAAGCCCAAAAAGCAACAACAACAACAGCAGCAGCAGCAGCAGCAGCAGCAGGACCAGGAAAGCCCAAAGTGGCAACAATAGCAACAACAGCAACGACAACTACAACAACATCGTCATCGGCACGTGCCGAGGTCGGTACCAGCAGCATAGCAACTGCAAAGACATCGAGTCCTATTAAAGGGAAAAAGCCAGGACCGGCATGTGTCGATGAGCAAGATCCTCTAAAGAGAAGGCGCTACATTAGGTACAGACCAAACCTAGTAGTTAAGAAGCGCACCTCTGATATAGAAGCAGCCAAGAAAATAGGAGGGCGCGGGCGTTCAGCCAAGGCTTCGGCTCAGGCCAAAATACAGAGGCAGCTAGATAGCTCCTCTAACGATGATGAGGACAATAGCGAAAGCCACGACAACGAAGAAGGCGACGACGAAGCTGAGACGGATGACAGGCACATCGAAGAGGCTGATGGAGCGATCGCCGCCGACAAGCCAAACGATCAGGACGCCAGGCTAACAGGCGAGGAAAACGCCGCTGACGCAGATGCTGATGACATCTCATATATGTCAGTGGAAGGAGAAGGACGGTACGTCAGTGGCGAGATAGTCGAGCTGTCTGACGAGGAAGAGGACCAGCAAATTGAGGCTTTGACGGAGCAGATCTCTTCGCTCATAGAGCTTGTTGAAGCGCTCAAGAAGAAGCAGGAAGCAAGACGGGAGAAGGAGCGCATAGTTGCTCTTGAGCAGCGCACCCGCCAACAAGCGCTCCAAGAGCAAGCTTCGCAACAACAGCAGCCTCCTCAGGAACAAAAACTACTCCCAGACCAGCAGCAGCCACAGAAGCAGCAGTCAAAGAAGCAGCCACAGAAACAGCTTCAAAAGCCACAACAACCGTCTCAGCAACCACAGCATCAGCCTCAGCAACAGCAAGCAAAACAAAAACAACAACAACAACAACCACAACAGCAACGTCAACAGACACAGAAACAGCAACAGCAGCAGCAACAACAGCAACAGCAACAACCACAACAGCAACAACCGCAGCAGTCACAACAGCAGCAGACCCAACAGCAGCCGATGCAACAGCAGCAGAGACAACAGCAGCAGTCACAACAACAACAGCAACAACAGCAACAGCCACAAGCAAAGAAAGGTAAGGTGCCACCTATTAATACTTATAAAATGCATTTAAAAGACACAATAGAAATATGTAGGTCGGTCATAGGCAACAATTTCATAATTAAGCGGCTTAACGCAGACAGGCATTCCATTCAGTGCTCATCTTTAGAGCACTACAAAAAAGTGAAAGACCTTCTGTCTCAAACTAGAACAGAATACTATAGTTTCACCCCGAAGGAAGACAAGCTTCAAACAGTCCTCCTGAAGGGTATCGAATCCTCTACGGATCCGCAGGCGCTCTTAGCTGAGCTCCGTCAAGTGGCGAGCGACGATCTCGAGTTTATCGGGGTCCGACCGTTCACCACAGTCAAAGCCAGACGGGAGAAACGGAACTTACCATTTTTCCTAGTTCAACTCTCGCCCCAAAGCAAATTGAGTGGTCTAAGGAATATAACAGTCCTGGATTACCAAGTTGTACGATGGGAAAAACTAAATAAGCAGAAAGACATGCTTCAATGCATGAACTGCCAAGGGTTCGGACACGTTGCAGTTAACTGTGGTATGGACCCAGTCTGCGTTAAATGTGGAGATACCCACAAAACAGTGGAGTGTAAACTCGGGCAAGATAGGGTCACAGACATGACCCAGTTAAAATGTGCGCTCTGCCGAGGCTCCGGGCACCCCGCAAACTATCGGGGATGTCCGAAGTTTCAGGAGATAAGGCAAAACAAAGCCCAAAAGAAAACAGTTGAGGTGAGACGCCCTGAAGTACGCCAGAAAACAACTCCCGTTAATCCCGCAATTTCTTACGCCCAAATCGCGTCTGGAAGGGGAAATACGGTACAGCCTCAACCACAGGTAGCCAAACAGGTCCAAGTGCCTACGGCTCCTGTGCCAGAGGCAGATCTGATGCAGGTGTTGCTGACCATTCATGGTCAGTTAACCGACGTGCAAAAACAGATCAGGGAGCAGGCGACTAGGGTGGATTACCTCTACTCTATTCTGCCGGCAACGCGAAATGGTTAAAGGCGCGCTGCCTGAGCGACCCTTTAAGATCCTAGCTGTGAATGTAAATTCGCTGATTAGGACCGAACGTAGAGCAAATCTCTTTCATTTGCTGCAAGACCAAAGTCCTGATGTGTTTATGGCTAGCGAAACTAAGCTTACCCAGAAACACAAATTGACTAATAATAATTACAATATCGTGCGAAGGGATCGGCCCAACTCCTCTCAAGGGGGTGGGGTCGCAATCTTCATTCGAAAGGGCATTAAATTTAAGGTTATATATAATAGTGAAGTGCGAAGATTTGGGCAGCTAGAAGCCTGCATCATTTGCATTCCGCTCCTTCAGGGGAAAAGAATGTACGTGATCGCGGCGTACGCACCCGAAGCACCTCAGCCTGCTAATTTTATCGCAGAACTCGAAAAACTTTTCGAATGCTTAAGACTGCACTTGGATGAAAATTATTATCTAATGGCAGGAGATTTGAACGCCAAACATGAAGATTGGGGAAATCAAATTCAAAATCCGAGAGGGTACCATTTATTTAATTGGATGGGTCGTCACAGTGTTGAGTGTAGGATCGATCTTTTTGCGACAGATAGACCTTCGTTTCCTAGGAGCGGTGGCTTTCTGGATCTTTTACTGCTTGACTCACGACTTGTTATAACTGACGCAACAAATCAACAGACAAGAAACTGTTTACGAACAATCGAATACGACAGCGATCACTGCGGACTTGCCACCGTAATACAGCTTCCGAGCGAACTTGTGGAATTGGATGAGTATGTGCCTGTGCACTCTTACAATTTCAGTAAGACGCGCTGGCCACGCTTCTCCAACGCCTTGGTAAGAGAAATACGTTCCGAGGACATTTCTCCACCAAATGACAGAAACCTGACGAACCTCGAGATCGACGGGTTTCTGACTCAAATGGATACGACTATAAAACGAACAATGGACAAAACAATCCCAAAATATAAGGAACAAGACCCAAACGGTTTATACAAGAACGCGACAATCGACGCACTACACCGACAAAAAAGTGGACTGCTGACTAGGTTGAAACTTCTTTATAGACGTTTCACGGACACACGTGATCTGGAGATTAGGACATTGAAGTCGTCGATCAAAAACATTAACGTTCTGATTAGACAAAACTATAGATTATCTATTAATTTATATTGGGATAACAGAATTCGGGCTGTTAATTCTAGCGACCCTAGTATGTTTCCCCAAATAAATAAGATATTTAGAAGAAATGATCAAAACGATCTTCCATGTCTTAAACTCCAGAGGACAACAGATAACGAAGACGTACTAACGATTGCGGGAATTGATCCGGAAGGTGCCGTTTTCGATGACAATTTTTATATGATAGAAGATCCTCAGGAAAAGGTAGAAGCTGTAGGGGCTGCTTTCCAGCAAGTGTATAAGGTGAATGCTAGCATTCGTCCGAATCATGACCTGGAGAACAGAGCCTTGCTGCACAATTTCTATCTTGGAAATAACATAACGCAATGGCGATCTGAGAATACTGGTTTCACCGGGTTCAATGACGAAAATTTGGCAAACGCCACCATCGCCGAGCAAAATGGACCCAGTTCATTGTTAATTTCGAAGGTAGAACTTCATTTAATTTTTCAAACATTAAAGAAAAAGAAATCTGCGGGGGTCGATGGTATACCCAACATTGTGTTACGACATCTCCCTGAGGAAGCCATAGACATTTATACCACACTGTTTAACAACGCATTGAATAATGCATATTATCCAGTGAGTTGGAAGACAGCTGTGGTCCATCCTCTCCCCAAAAAGGGAAAGGACAGCTCCAATCCGGCAAATCTTCGGTCGATAAGTCTTCTTCCAAGTATCAGTAAGGTATTCGAAAAGATTCTCAATAGAGCTCTGTTCAAGTGGGCTGAGGACAAGAATATTATTCCAGACAATCAGTTTGGCTTTAAGGCGGGACATGACACTATTCATGCCGCGTCTAAGTTAGTTTCTGATGTTCAATGGAACAAAGCGAAAAATCAATGCACGGGTGCCGTTCTTGTTGATTTAGAGAAGGCTTTCGACACCGTATGGTTAGAGGGTCTTTATCTGAAATTAACTAGATTTGGCATAAGTAAACCACTGTTATATATGCTTCATGACATGCTCAATGGTAGAAAGTTTGTTGTCAAAAGTGGCAATGTAACTTCTACCACAACATTTGATATTAAAAACGGTCTACAGCAAGGAGCTGTGAACTCGCCGATTCTTTTTAGTATTTACACCAGCGATCTGATAGGTAGTCTCACTCATGCGATTGCGTATGCCGATGACCTTGTAGCGTACAGGACGGGTCCAAAAGTTGAAGTCATCAGAATTCTCTTGCAGCGTGACTTCGACAAGATTCAGCGATATTGTGATGACTGGAAGTTAAAAATTAACTTTCAGAAATCAGAAACTATCCTGTTTAGAACCCCTTTGTCTAGGGCTTCTAGGGATACAAGAAAGAACTGGAGAAATCTAGTGATCGTTGGACCAAGTGGACATCCACTGGCGAGTAAAGATGTAGTAAAGTACCTTGGTATCTGGCTAGATCAGTATCTATATTTCAATCGACATATAGATGCTGCTCTGGCCAGAGCTAGGGGAGCGTTTGCTCTGACAAGACGGTTGTTTTATAGCAGCCGCCTTGAAAACAGAGTGAAGGTGATTTGCTACATGGCCCTCATCCGGCCGATGATTGCCTATGGGTGCCCTGTGTGGTTTAACGTTGCCCCATCTCAAATGGAAAAGATTCGGGTGTTTGAGAGGCAGTGTCTTAGGACCTGTCTTGGATTACACAGAACACCAGAGTCGGAGTACAAACATTATTATGCCAACGAGGTCTTATACAACGGGGCCAATATAAACAGGATAGATAACTTTTTAATAAAGCTGATTCGGGGTCACATTGCAAGAGCGATGACCTCAGCCAATGGACTTATTTTCGGGGCTTATTACCCCAACGACGAATATAGTGAGAGCGTTTGTCTTAACGGTTTCATCCCGCCCGAGACATTCCTCTATTTAGACAGTCGGGGGCTGATACAGGATAGATTGGCGGTTCCGTTAATCTACCACGTCGGCCGTAGAACTGTGGATCGGCGAATCCTGTATGGTCGAGACGTCGGCTCTGGGAACGGAGCAGAGCGTCTGCGGTTCAGTAGAGCTGTGCCCCTTCGGGACAAAAGGGACTTTTGTAAGCAAGTTCAAAAATACTGGTGGTTGGGTGACCACCTTGATATTGACGGTTAGTCATAGTTGTTGCCTTGGCCGACCTGCGTATTTTTAAGTATTAATAGGTTTTTTATTTTATGTAGGACAGTGGTGGCACCAAAAAAATTATAAAAACTGCATTTGCTTGTGGATATGTACATTGGGCGCTAGTACATATGCATATATATTCATTTATGCATATGTGTGGGTGTGTGTGCATTTGCATAAGCTGCTGCGAAAAAAAAAAAAAAAAAAAAAAAAAAAAAAAAAAAAAAATACGCTGCGGGTGGCTGTTGTAGTTTTAAGTTATTTTAAGTATTTTTAAGTAGTTTAAGTTAATTACGTATATTTACGTATATTTTAGTTTTATTTAGGTTAATTTAGTTTTATTTAGGTAAAGGGTAGTTTTAAGTTTTTATATAAAATAAAACAAATGTCTTGAAAAACGAGTTTTAAAAAAAATTTTCTCGTTTAGTTTTAAGTAATTTTGAATTTTAATTTAAGTAGTTTTTACGCCCAAAGGCATTTTTAATATATAGTTATAGTATAATTTAGAGCGCCCGTATGGGGCCAGTAAGTTAGTTAAGTTATTCTGTAAGCTAGTTTTTAAGGTTTTTGTCTAGCATTTAAGTTAGTTATAAGTTGAATTGAAAATAAAAACATGAATTAAAAAAAAAAAAAAAAAAAAAAAATATCGGTTCTCGTCCGATCACCGAAATCAAGCATCGTCGGGCGCGGTTAGTACTTAGATGGGGGACCGCTTGGGAACACCGCGTGTTGTTGGCACGTTCCTTTTTGCCCTGATAAGGTGTGTGAGGCTCCCCTTTTGTCAAATTTTCAAATTTTTCCTAATTTTCATAAAAATAATCGAGTCATTTTTTTTTTTTTTATTTTTCATAGTGTCAAAGTAAAGAAGGTATACAAAAATATTTGATTTGTGAAGCTCCCCAATCCCCCCCCCCCCTTACTGCTGCTGAAGAATTTTGAAATTTAATCGAGTCATTTTTTTTTTTTTATTTTTCATAGTGTCAAAGTAAAGAAGGTATACAAAAATATTTGATTTGTGAAGCTCCCCAATCCCCCCCCCCCCTTACTGCTGCTGAAGAATTTTGAAATTTCTGGGCTCCATTTTGTTGATTTCATACAAAAAAATAAACACTAGTGCTATTTTGTTACTATAGGTCTAGTTTGTTATTGTTTCTTCTATCAAAGAATAAGAAAATAAATACATTTTGGAAAGGGGAGCATTTTTTGTTGGGGCTTTGCACAGAATATTTCCTGTTAAGTTGTTACCTACATACATTCAAGGTTAATTGCGATTAACTTCGCACTTGCAACTGTATGGCGTATACGTAACATTTTCAGTTTTTGATAACTTCGCACTGTGGCGTATACGTAACATTTTCAGTTTTGGATAACTTCGCACTGTGGCGTATACGTAACATTTTCAGTTTTTGATACAATTAACTTCGCACTGTGGCGTATACGTAACATTTTCAGTTTTGGATAACTTCGCACTGTGGCGTATACGTAACATTTTCAGTTTTTGATACAATTAACTTCGCACTGTGGCGTATACGTAACATTTTCAGTTTTTGATAACTTCGCACTGTGGCGTATACGTAACATTTTCAGTTTTTGATAACTTCGCACTGTGGCGTATACGTAACATTTTCAGTTTTTTTATACAATTAGAAATTTGATGTAAAAAAAAGAAAAAACATAATATGAACATATATTTGTTATTTTGTTTACAAAATGGACATTTTTAGCAATAAAAACGCATTGTACTGGTTCTTGTACACGTCTTTCGAAATTATATTTGCTTGTTTGTCATACTAATGGAAAAGGGGAGCATTTTCAACTAAATTCTGATGGTATGGGGAGCATTTAAACAATTTTACATATTTTGTACTGTAAAATATCACCCTTAGCAGAAGAAAAACGCATAATACCGCTTCCACAAGTCTTTTAAAGTTTAATTTTATAGTTTGTGATGCTATTGGAAAAGGTAAGAATAGTTTGGGGAAGCTCCAACTTTGCTAATTAGATTTTCGCCAACGACCATACCACGATGAAAATATCGGTTCTCGTCCGATCACCGAAATCAAGCATCGTCGGGCGCGGTTAGTACTTAGATGGGGGACCGCTTGGGAACACCGCGTGTTGTTGGCACGTTCCTTTTTGCCCTGATAAGGTGTGTGAGGCTCCCCTTTTGTCAAATTTTCAAATTTTTCCTAATTTTCATAAAAATAATCGAGTCATTTTTTTTTTTTTTATTTTTCATAGTGTCAAAGTAAAGAAGGTATACAAAAATATTTGATTTGTGAAGCTCCCCAATCCCCCCCCCCCCTTACTGCTGCTGAAGAATTTTGAAATTTAATCGAGTCATTTTTTTTTTTTTATTTTTCATAGTGTCAAAGTAAAGAAGGTATACAAAAATATTTGATTTGTGAAGCTCCCCAATCCCCCCCCCCCTTACTGCTGCTGAAGAATTTTGAAATTTCTGGGCTCCATTTTGTTGATTTCATACAAAAAAATAAACACTAGTGCTATTTTGTTACTATAGGTCTAGTTTGTTATTGTTTCTTCTATCAAAGAATAAGAAAATAAATACATTTTGGAAAGGGGAGCATTTTTTGTTGGGGCTTTGCACAGAATATTTCCTGTTAAGTTGTTACCTACATACATTCAAGGTTAATTGCGATTAACTTCGCACTTGCAACTGTATGGCGTATACGTAACATTTTCAGTTTTTGATAACTTCGCACTGTGGCGTATACGTAACATTTTCAGTTTTGGATAACTTCGCACTGTGGCGTATACGTAACATTTTCAGTTTTTGATACAATTAACTTCGCACTGTGGCGTATACGTAACATTTTCAGTTTTGGATAACTTCGCACTGTGGCGTATACGTAACATTTTCAGTTTTTGATACAATTAACTTCGCACTGTGGCGTATACGTAACATTTTCAGTTTTTGATAACTTCGCACTGTGGCGTATACGTAACATTTTCAGTTTTTGATAACTTCGCACTGTGGCGTATACGTAACATTTTCAGTTTTTTTATACAATTAGAAATTTGATGTAAAAAAAAGAAAAAACATAATATGAACATATATTTGTTATTTTGTTTACAAAATGGACATTTTTAGCAATAAAAACGCATTGTACTGGTTCTTGTACACGTCTTTCGAAATTATATTTGCTTGTTTGTCATACTAATGGAAAAGGGGAGCATTTTCAACTAAATTCTGATGGTATGGGGAGCATTTAAACAATTTTACATATTTTGTACTGTAAAATATCACCCTTAGCAGAAGAAAAACGCATAATACCGCTTCCACAAGTCTTTTAAAGTTTAATTTTATAGTTTGTGATGCTATTGGAAAAGGTAAGAATAGTTTGGGGAAGCTCCAACTTTGCTAATTAGATTTTCGCCAACGACCATACCACGATGAAAATATCGGTTCTCGACAGTCGTTCAGCAACCGTGGAAGAGTGCACATCGTTGGCGGCTTTCACAGTGATCATTTAATATAGAGACGCGAGTGTGTAATATAGTTAATTTAACCTACCATTTTCAAGTGGCAAGTTAGCCTAGGTGGTAGAGTGGCAGACGAAGGATCTGAACGGCGTGGGTTCGAGCCCCACTGTGGTCCGGGATTTTTTTTAAATAATTTCTGGGAGAAGGTGACCAGAAACAGAGAACAACAAGAAAGAGAGATGGGAAAGCCAACGGGGACATCGAAAGATGGTCCCCCAACAGCAAAGAAGACAGTTGGAGGAACATCAGGTGATGTGTCATCCGACAGTCAAATAGCGGGGCCATCAGGCCAAGCTCAAAGTGCAAATGTAGCAGGGCAGTCCAAAGCCCAAAAAGCAACAACAACAACAGCAGCAGCAGCAGCAGCAGCAGCAGCAGCAGCAGGACCAGGAAAGCCCAAAGTGGCAACAATAGCAACAACAGCAACGACAACTACAACAACATCGTCATCGGCACGTGCCGAGGTCGGTACCAGCAGCATAGCAACTGCAAAGACATCGAGTCCTATTAAAGGGAAAAAGCCAGGACCGGCATGTGTTGATGAGCAAGATCCTCTAAAGAGAAGGCGCTACATTAGGTACAGACCAAACCTAGTAGTTAAGAAGCGCACCTCTGATATAGAAGCAGCCAAGAAAATAGGAGGGCGCGGGCGTTCAGCCAAGGCTTCGGCTCAGGCCAAAATACAGAGGCAGCTAGATAGCTCCTCTAACGATGATGAGGACAATAGCGAAAGCCACGACAACGAAGAAGGCGACGACGAAGCTGAGACGGATGACAGGCACATCGAAGAGGCTGATGGAGCGATCGCCGCCGACAAGCCAAACGATCAGGACGCCAGGCTAACAGGCGAGGAAAACGCCGCTGACGCAGATGCTGATGACATCTCATATATGTCAGTGGAAGGAGAAGGACGGTACGTCAGTGGCGAGATAGTCGAGCTGTCTGACGAGGAAGAGGACCAGCAAATTGAGGCTTTGACGGAGCAGATCTCTTCGCTCATAGAGCTTGTTGAAGCGCTCAAGAAGAAGCAGGAAGCAAGACGGGAGAAGGAGCGCATAGTTGCTCTTGAGCAGCGCACCCGCCAACAAGCGCTCCAAGAGCAAGCTTCGCAACAACAGCAGCCTCCTCAGGAACAAAAACTACTCCCAGACCAGCAGCAGCCACAGAAGCAGCAGTCAAAGAAGCAGCCACAGAAACAGCTTCAAAAGCCACAACAACCGTCTCAGCAACCACAGCATCAGCCTCAGCAACAGCAAGCAAAACAAAAACAACAACAACAACAACCACAACAGCAACGTCAACAGACACAGAAACAGCAACAGCAGCAGCAACAACAGCAACAGCAACAACCACAACAGCAACAACCGCAGCAGTCACAACAGCAGCAGACCCAACAGCAGCCGATGCAACAGCAGCAGAGACAACAGCAGCAGTCACAACAACAACAGCAACAACAGCAACAGCCACAAGCAAAGAAAGGTAAGGTGCCACCTATTAATACTTATAAAATGCATTTAAAAGACACAATAGAAATATGTAGGTCGGTCATAGGCAACAATTTCATAATTAAGCGGCTTAACGCAGACAGGCATTCCATTCAGTGCTCATCTTTAGAGCACTACAAAAAAGTGAAAGACCTTCTGTCTCAAACTAGAACAGAATACTATAGTTTCACCCCGAAGGAAGACAAGCTTCAAACAGTCCTCCTGAAGGGTATCGAATCCTCTACGGATCCGCAGGCGCTCTTAGCTGAGCTCCGTCAAGTGGCGAGCGACGATCTCGAGTTTATCGGGGTCCGACCGTTCACCACAGTCAAAGCCAGACGGGAGAAACGGAACTTACCATTTTTCCTAGTTCAACTCTCGCCCCAAAGCAAATTGAGTGGTCTAAGGAATATAACAGTCCTGGATTACCAAGTTGTACGATGGGAAAAACTAAATAAGCAGAAAGACATGCTTCAATGCATGAACTGCCAAGGGTTCGGACACGTTGCAGTTAACTGTGGTATGGACCCAGTCTGCGTTAAATGTGGAGATACCCACAAAACAGTGGAGTGTAAACTCGGGCAAGATAGGGTCACAGACATGACCCAGTTAAAATGTGCGCTCTGCCGAGGCTCCGGGCACCCCGCAAACTATCGGGGATGTCCGAAGTTTCAGGAGATAAGGCAAAACAAAGCCCAAAAGAAAACAGTTGAGGTGAGACGCCCTGAAGTACGCCAGAAAACAACTCCCGTTAATCCCGCAATTTCTTACGCCCAAATCGCGTCTGGAAGGGGAAAAACGGTACAGCCTCAACCACAGGTAGCCAAACAGGTCCAAGTGCCTACGGCTCCTGTGCCAGAGGCAGATCTGATGCAGGTGTTGCTGACCATTCATGGTCAGTTAACCGACGTGCAAAAACAGATCAGGGAGCAGGCGGCTAGGGTGGATTACCTCTACTCTATTCTGCCGGCAACGCGAAATGGTTAAAGGCGCGCTGCCTGAGCGACCCTTTAAGATCCTAGCTGTGAATGTAAATTCGCTGATTAGGACCGAACGTAGAGCAAATCTCTTTCATTTGCTGCAAGACCAAAGTCCTGATGTGTTTATGGCTAGCGAAACTAAGCTTACCCAGAAACACAAATTGACTAATAATAATTACAATATCGTGCGAAGGGATCGGCCCAACTCCTCTCAAGGGGGTGGGGTCGCAATCTTCATTCGAAAGGGCATTAAATTTAAGGTTATATATAATAGTGAAGTGCGAAGATTTGGGCAGCTAGAAGCCTGCATCATTTGCATTCCGCTCCTTCAGGGGAAAAGAATGTACGTGATCGCGGCGTACGCACCCGAAGCACCTCAGCCTGCTAATTTTATCGCAGAACTCGAAAAACTTTTCGAATGCTTAAGACTGCACTTGGATGAAAATTATTATCTAATGGCAGGAGATTTGAACGCCAAACATGAAGATTGGGGAAATCAAATTCAAAATCCGAGAGGGTACCATTTATTTAATTGGATGGGTCGTCACAGTGTTGAGTGTAGGATCGATCTTTTTGCGACAGATAGGCCTTCGTTTCCTAGGAGCGGTGGCTTTCTGGATCTTTTACTGCTTGACTCACGACTTGTTATAACTGACGCAACAAATCAACAGACAAGAAACTGTTTACGAACAATCGAATACGACAGCGATCACTGCGGACTTGCCACCGTAATACAGCTTCCGAGCGAACTTGTGGAATTGGATGAGTATGTGCCTGTGCAATCTTACAATTTCAGTAAGACGCGCTGGCCACGCTTCTCAAACGCCTTGGCAAGAGAAATACGTTCCGATGACATTTCTCCACCAAATGACAGAAACCTGACGAACCTCGAGATCGACGGGTTTCTGACTCAAATGGATACGACTATAAAACGAACAATGGACAAAACAATCCCAAAATATAAGGAACAAGACCCTACTGGTTTATACAAGAACGCGACAATCGACGCACTACACCGACAAAAAAGTGGACTGCTGACTAGGTTGAAACTTCTTTATAGACGTTTCACGGACACACGTGATCTGGAGATTAGGACATTGAAGTCGTCGATCAAAAACATTAACGTTCTAATTAAACAAAACTATAGATTATCTATTAATTTATATTGGGATAACAGAATTCGGGCTGTTAATTCTAGCGACCCTAGTATGTTTCCCCAAATAAATAAGATATTTAGAAGAAATGATCAAAACGATCTTCCATGTCTTAAACTCCAGAGGACAACAGATAACGAAGACGTACTAACGATTGCGGGAATTGATCCGGAGGGTGCCGTTTTCGATGACAATTTTTATATGATAGAAGATCCTCAGGAAAAGGTAGAAGCTGTAGGGGCTGCTTTCCAGCAAGTGTATAAGGTGAATGCTAGCATTCGTCCGAATCATGACCTGGAGAACAGAGCCTTGCTGCACAATTTCTATCTTGGAAATAACATAACGCAATGGCGATCTGAGAATACTGGTTTCACCGTGTTCAATGACGAAAATTTGGCAAACGCCACCATCGCCGAGCAAAATGGACCCAGTTCATTGTTAATTTCGAAGGTAGAACTTCATTTAATTTTTCAAACATTAAAGAAAAAGAAATCTGCGGGGGTCGATGGTATACCCAACATTGTGTTACGGCATCTCCCTGAGGAAGCCATAGACATTTATACCACACTGTTCAACAACGCATTGAATAATGCATATTATCCAGTGAGTTGGAAGACAGCTGTGGTCCATCCTCTCCCCAAAAAGGGAAAGGACAGCTCCAATCCGGCAAATCTTCGGTCGATAAGTCTTCTTCCAAGTATCAGTAAGGTATTCGAAAAGATTCTCAATAGAGCTCTGTTCAAGTGGGCTGAGGACAAGAATATTATTCCAGACAATCAGTTTGGCTTTAAGGCGGGACATGACACTATTCATGCCGCGTCTAAGTTAGTTTCTGATGTTCAATGGAACAAAGCGAAAAATCAATGTACGGGTGCCGTTCTTGTTGATTTAGAGAAGGCTTTCGACACCGTATGGTTAGAGGGTCTTTATCTGAAACTAACCAGATTTGGCATAAGTAAACCACTGTTGTATATGCTTCATGACATGCTCAATGGTAGAAAGTTTGTTGTCAAAAGTGGCAATGTAACTTCCACCACAACTTTTGATATTAAAAACGGTCTACAGCAAGGAGCTGTGAACTCGCCGATTCTTTTTAGTATTTACACCAGCGATCTGATAGGTAGTCTCACTCATGCGATTGCGTATGCCGATGACCTTGTAGCGTACAGGACGGGTCCAAAAGTTGAAGTCATCAGAATTCTCTTGCAGCGTGACTTCGACAAGATTCAGCGATATTGTGATGACTGGAAGTTAAAAATTAACTTTCAGAAATCAGAAACTATCCTGTTTAGAACCCCTTTGTCTAAGGCTTCTAGGGATACAAGAAAGAACTGGAGAAATCTAGTGATCGTTGGACCAAGTGGACATCCACTGGCGAGTAAAGATGTAGTAAAGTACCTTGGTATCTGGCTAGATCAGTATCTATATTTCAATCGACATATAGATGCTGCTCTGGCCAGAGCTAGGGGAGCGTTTGCTCTGACAAGACGGTTGTTTTATAGCAGCCGCCTTGAAAACAGAGTGAAGGTGATTTGCTACATGGCCCTCATCCGGCCGATGATTGCCTATGGGTGCCCTGTATGGTTTAACGTTGCCCCATCTCAAATGGAAAAGATTCGGGTGTTTGAGAGGCAGTGTCTTAGGACCTGTCTTGGATTACACAGAACACCAGAGTCGGAGTACAAACATTATTATGCCAACGAGGTCTTATACAACGGGGCCAATATAAACAGGATAGATAACTTTTTAATTAAGCTGATTCGGGGTCACATTGCAAGAGCGATGACCTCAGCCAATGGACTTATTTTCGGGGCTTATTACCCCAATGAAGAATATAGTGAGAGCGTTTGTCTTAACGGTTTCATCCCGCCCGAGACATTCCTCTATTTAGACAGTCGGGGGCTGATACAGGATAGATTGGCGGTTCCGTTAATCTACCACGTCGGCCGTAAAACTGTGGATCGGCGAATCCTGTATGGTCGAGACGTCGGCTCTGGGAACGGAGCAGAGCGTCTGCGGTTCAGTAGAGCTGTGCCCCTTCGGGACAAAAGGGACTTTTGTAAGCAAGTTCAAAAATACTGGTGGTTGGGTGACCACCTTGATATTGATGGTTAGCCGAAGTTGTTGCCTTGGCTGACCTACGTATTTATAAGGTATTAATAGGTAGATGAAGTAGGACAGTGACGGTGGCACCAAAAAAAAAAAAAGATAAAAAATCCAAAAAATTGCTGTCTGTTGTCTGTGGATATGTGCTTGAGCGCATACATATGTATATGTGTTAATATATGGATATGTATGGCGTGTGTGCATGTGCGTAGGCTGATGACAAAAAAAAAAAAAAAAAAAAAAAAAAAAAAAAAAAAAAAAAAAAAAACGCTGCTGGTGGCTGTTCTAGTTTTAAGTTATTTTAAGTATTTTTAAGTAGTTTTAAGTTAATTACGTATATTTACGTATATTTTACTTTTATTTAGGTTAATTTAGTTTTATTTAGGTACAGGGTAGTTTTAAGTTTTTAAATAAAAAATGTCATAGAAAAACAAGTTTTTTTTAAGGAATTTTCTTGTTTAGGTTTAAGTAATATAGATTTTAATTTAATTTACATTTGAATTTACGCCGAAAGGCATTTTTAATATATAGCTATAGTATAATTTAGAGCGCCCGTATGGGGCCAGTAAGTTAGTTAAGTTATTCTGTAAGCTAGTTTTTAAGATTTTTGTCTAGCATTTAAGTTAGTTATAAGTTAAATGGAAAATAAAAATGAAAAAAAAAAAAAAAAAAAAAAAATATCGGTTCTCGTCCGATCACCGAAATCAAGCATCGTCGGGCGCGGTTAGTACTTAGATGGGGGACCGCTTGGGAACACCGCGTGTTGTTGGCACGTTCCTTTTTGCCCTGATAAGGTGTGTGAGGCTCCCCTTTTGTCAAATTTTCAAATTTTTCCTAATTTTCATAAAAATAATCGAGTCATTTTTTTTTTTTTTATTTTTCATAGTGTCAAAGTAAAGAAGGTATACAAAAATATTTGATTTGTGAAGCTCCCCAATCCCCCCCCCCCTTACTGCTGCTGAAGAATTTTGAAATTTAATCGAGTCATTTTTTTTTTTTTTATTTTTCATAGTGTCAAAGTAAAGAAGGTATACAAAAATATTTGATTTGTGAAGCTCCCCAATCCCCCCCCCCCTTACTGCTGCTGAAGAATTTTGAAATTTCTGGGCTCCATTTTGTTGATTTCATACAAAAAAATAAACACTAGTGCTATTTTGTTACTATAGGTCTAGTTTGTTATTGTTTCTTCTATCAAAGAATAAGAAAATAAATACATTTTGGAAAGGGGAGCATTTTTTGTTGGGGCTTTGCACAGAATATTTCCTGTTAAGTTGTTACCTACATACATTCAAGGTTAATTGCGATTAACTTCGCACTTGCAACTGTATGGCGTATACGTAACATTTTCAGTTTTTGATAACTTCGCACTGTGGCGTATACGTAACATTTTCAGTTTTGGATAACTTCGCACTGTGGCGTATACGTAACATTTTCAGTTTTTGATACAATTAACTTCGCACTGTGGCGTATACGTAACATTTTCAGTTTTGGATAACTTCGCACTGTGGCGTATACGTAACATTTTCAGTTTTTGATACAATTAACTTCGCACTGTGGCGTATACGTAACATTTTCAGTTTTTGATAACTTCGCACTGTGGCGTATACGTAACATTTTCAGTTTTTGATAACTTCGCACTGTGGCGTATACGTAACATTTTCAGTTTTTTTATACAATTAGAAATTTGATGTAAAAAAAAAAAAAAAAAAGAAAAAACATAATATGAACATATATTTGTTATTTTGTTTACAAAATGGACATTTTTAGCAATAAAAACGCATTGTACTGGTTCTTGTACACGTCTTTCGAAATTATATTTGCTTGTTTGTCATACTAATGGAAAAGGGGAGCATTTTCAACTAAATTCTGATGGTATGGGGAGCATTTAAACAATTTTACATATTTTGTACTGTAAAATATCACCCTTAGCAGAAGAAAAACGCATAATACCGCTTCCACAAGTCTTTTAAAGTTTAATTTTATAGTTTGTGATGCTATTGGAAAAGGTAAGAATAGTTTGGGGAAGCTCCAACTTTGCTAATTAGATTTTCGCCAACGACCATACCACGATGAAAATATCGGTTCTCGTCAGTCGTTCAGCAACCGTGGAAGAGTGCAGATCGTTGGCGGCTTTCACAGAGATCATTTAATATAGAGACGCGAGTGTGTAATATAGTTAATTTAACCTACCATTTTCAAGTGGCAAGTTAGCCTAGGTGGTAGAGTGGCAGACGAAGGATCTGAACGGCGTGGGTTCGAGCCCCACTGTGGTCCGGGATTTTTTTTAAATAATTTCTGGGAGAAGGTGACCAGAAACAGAGAACAACAAGAAAGAGAGATGGGAAAGCCAACGGGGACATCGAAAGATGGTCCCCCAACAGCAAAGAAGACAGTTGGAGGAACATCAGGTGATGTGTCATCCGACAGTCAAATAGCGGGGCCATCAGGCCAAGCTCAAAGTGCAAATGTAGCAGGGCAGTCCAAAGCCCAAAAAGCAACAACAACAACAGCAGCAGCAGCAGCAGCAGCAGCAGGACCAGGAAAGCCCAAAGTGGCAACAATAGCAACAACAGCAACGACAACTACAACAACATCGTCATCGGCACGTGCCGAGGTCGGTACCAGCAGCATAGCAACTGCAAAGACATCGAGTCCTATTAAAGGGAAAAAGCCAGGACCGGCATGTGTCGATGAGCAAGATCCTCTAAAGAGAAGGCGCTACATTAGGTATAGACCAAACCTAGTAGTTAAGAAGCGCACCTCTGATATAGAAGCAGCCAAGGAAATAGGAGGGCGCGGGCGTTCAGCCAAGGCTTCTGCTCAGGCCAAAATACAGAGGCAGCTAGATAGCTCCTCTAACGATGATGAGGACAATAGCGAAAGCCACGACAACGAAGAAGGCGACGACGAAGCTGAGACGGATGACAGGCACATCGAAGAGGCTGATGGAGCGATCGCCGCCGACAAGCCAAACGATCAGGACGCCAGGCTAACAGGCGAGGAAAACGCCGCTGACGCAGATGCTGATGACATCTCATATATGTCAGTGGAAGGAGAAGGACGGTACGTCAGTGGCGAGATAGTCGAGCTGTCTGACGAGGAAGAGGACCAGCAAATTGAGGCTTTGACGGAGCAGATCTCTTCGCTCATAGAGCTTGTTGAAGCGCTCAAGAAGAAGCAGGAAGCAAGACGGGAGAAGGAGCGCATAGTTGCTCTTGAGCAGCGCACCCGCCAACAAGCGCTCCAAGAGCAAGCTTCGCAACAACAGCAGCCTCCTCAGGAACAAAAACTACTCCCAGACCAGCAGCAGCCACAGAAGCAGCAGTCAAAGAAGCAGCCACAGAAACAGCTTCAAAAGCCACAACAACCGTCTCAGCAACCACAGCATCAGCCTCAGCAACAGCAAGCAAAACAAAAACAACAACAACAACAACCACAACAGCAACGTCAACAGACACAGAAACAGCAACAGCAGCAGCAACAACAGCAACAGCAACAACCACAACAGCAACAACCGCAGCAGTCACAACAGCAGCAGACCCAACAGCAGCCGATGCAACAGCAGCAGAGACAACAGCAGCAGTCACAACAACAACAGCAACAACAGCAACAGCCACAAGCAAAGAAAGGTAAGGTGCCACCTATTAATACTTATAAAATGCATTTAAAAGACACAATAGAAATATGTAGGTCGGTCATAGGCAACAATTTCATAATTAAGCGGCTTAACGCAGACAGGCATTCCATTCAGTGCTCATCTTTAGAGCACTACAAAAAAGTGAAAGACCTTCTGTCTCAAACTAGAACAGAATACTATAGTTTCACCCCGAAGGAAGACAAGCTTCAAACAGTCCTCCTGAAGGGTATCGAATCCTCTACGGATCCGCAGGCGCTCTTAGCTGAGCTCCGTCAAGTGGCGAGCGACGATCTCGAGTTTATCGGGGTCCGACCGTTCACCACAGTCAAAGCCAGACGGGAGAAACGGAACTTACCATTTTTCCTAGTTCAACTCTCGCCCCAAAGCAAATTGAGTGGTCTAAGGAATATAACAGTCCTGGATTACCAAGTTGTACGATGGGAAAAACTAAATAAGCAGAAAGACATGCTTCAATGCATGAACTGCCAAGGGTTCGGACACGTTGCAGTTAACTGTGGTATGGACCCAGTCTGCGTTAAATGTGGAGATACCCACAAAACAGTGGAGTGTAAACTCGGGCAAGATAGGGTCACAGACATGACCCAGTTAAAATGTGCGCTCTGCCGAGGCTCCGGGCACCCCGCAAACTATCGGGGATGTCCGAAGTTTCAGGAGATAAGGCAAAACAAAGCCCAAAAGAAAACAGTTGAGGTGAGACGCCCTGAAGTACGCCAGAAAACAACTCCCGTTAATCCCGCAATTTCTTACGCCCAAATCGCGTCTGGAAGGGGAAATACGGTACAGCCTCAACCACAGGTAGCCAAACAGGTCCAAGTGCCTACGGCTCCTGTGCCAGAGGCAGATCTGATGCAGGTGTTGCTGACCATTCATGGTCAGTTAACCGACGTGCAAAAACAGATCAGGGAGCAGGCGACTAGGGTGGATTACCTCTACTCTATTCTGCCGGCAACGCGAAATGGTTAAAGGCGCGCTGCCTGAGCGACCCTTTAAGATCCTAGCTGTGAATGTAAATTCACTGATTAGGACCGAACGTAGAGCAAATCTCTTTCATTTGCTGCAAGACCAAAGTCCTGATGTGTTTATGGCTAGCGAAACTAAGCTTACCCAGAAACACAAATTGACTAATAATAATTACAATATCGTGCGAAGGGATCGGCCCAACTCCTCTCAAGGGGGTGGGGTCGCAATCTTCATTCGAAAGGGCATTAAATTTAAGGTTATATATAATAGTGAAGTGCGAAGATTTGGGCAGCTAGAAGCCTGCATCATTTGCATTCCGCTCCTTCAGGGGAAAAGAATGTACGTGATCGCGGCGTACGCACCCGAAGCACCTCAGCCTGCTAATTTTATCGCAGAACTCGAAAAACTTTTCGAATGCTTAAGACTGCACTTGGATGAAAATTATTATCTAATGGCAGGAGATTTGAACGCCAAACATGAAGATTGGGGAAATCAAATTCAAAATCCGAGAGGGTACCATTTATTTAATTGGATGGGTCGTCACAGTGTTGAGTGTAGGATCGATCTTTTTGCGACAGATAGACCTTCGTTTCCTAGGAGCGGTGGCTTTCTGGATCTTTTACTGCTTGACTCACGACTTGTTATAACTGACGCAACAAATCAACAGACAAGAAACTGTTTACGAACAATCGAATACGACAGCGATCACTGCGGACTTGCCACCGTAATACAGCTTCCGAGCGAACTTGTGGAATTGGATGAGTATGTGCCTGTGCACTCTTACAATTTCAGTAAGACGCGCTGGCCACGCTTCTCCAACGCCTTGGTAAGAGAAATACGTTCCGAGGACATTTCTCCACCAAATGACAGAAACCTGACGAACCTCGAGATCGACGGGTTTCTGACTCAAATGGATACGACTATAAAACGAACAATGGACAAAACAATCCCAAAATATAAGGAACAAGACCCAAACGGTTTATACAAGAACGCGACAATCGACGCACTACACCGACAAAAAAGTGGACTGCTGACTAGGTTGAAACTTCTTTATAGACGTTTCACGGACACACGTGATCTGGAGATTAGGACATTGAAGTCGTCGATCAAAAACATTAACGTTCTGATTAGACAAAACTATAGATTATCTATTAATTTATATTGGGATAACAGAATTCGGGCTGTTAATTCTAGCGACCCTAGTATGTTTCCCCAAATAAATAAGATATTTAGAAGAAATGATCAAAACGATCTTCCATGTCTTAAACTCCAGAGGACAACAGATAACGAAGACGTACTAACGATTGCGGGAATTGATCCGGAAGGTGCCGTTTTCGATGACAATTTTTATATGATAGAAGATCCTCAGGAAAAGGTAGAAGCTGTAGGGGCTGCTTTCCAGCAAGTGTATAAGGTGAATGCTAGCATTCGTCCGAATCATGACCTGGAGAACAGAGCCTTGCTGCACAATTTCTATCTTGGAAATAACATAACGCAATGGCGATCTGAGAATACTGGTTTCACCGGGTTCAATGACGAAAATTTGGCAAACGCCACCATCGCCGAGCAAAATGGACCCAGTTCATTGTTAATTTCGAAGGTAGAACTTCATTTAATTTTTCAAACATTAAAGAAAAAGAAATCTGCGGGGGTCGATGGTATACCCAACATTGTGTTACGACATCTCCCTGAGGAAGCCATAGACATTTATACCACACTGTTTAACAACGCATTGAATAATGCATATTATCCAGTGAGTTGGAAGACAGCTGTGGTCCATCCTCTCCCCAAAAAGGGAAAGGACAGCTCCAATCCGGCAAATCTTCGGTCGATAAGTCTTCTTCCAAGTATCAGTAAGGTATTCGAAAAGATTCTCAATAGAGCTCTGTTCAAGTGGGCTGAGGACAAGAATATTATTCCAGACAATCAGTTTGGCTTTAAGGCGGGACATGACACTATTCATGCCGCGTCTAAGTTAGTTTCTGATGTTCAATGGAACAAAGCGAAAAATCAATGCACGGGTGCCGTTCTTGTTGATTTAGAGAAGGCTTTCGACACCGTATGGTTAGAGGGTCTTTATCTGAAATTAACTAGATTTGGCATAAGTAAACCACTGTTATATATGCTTCATGACATGCTCAATGGTAGAAAGTTTGTTGTCAAAAGTGGCAATGTAACTTCTACCACAACATTTAATATTAAAAACGGTCTACAGCAAGGAGCTGTGAACTCGCCGATTCTTTTTAGTATTTACACCAGCGATCTGATAGGTAGTCTCACTCATGCGATTGCGTATGCCGATGACCTTGTAGCGTACAGGACGGGTCCAAAAGTTGAAGTCATCAGAATTCTCTTGCAGCGTGACTTCGACAAGATTCAGCGATATTGTGATGACTGGAAGTTAAAAATTAACTTTCAGAAATCAGAAACTATCCTGTTTAGAACCCCTTTGTCTAGGGCTTCTAGGGATACAAGAAAGAACTGGAGAAATCTAGTGATCGTTGGACCAAGTGGACATCCACTGGCGAGTAAAGATGTAGTAAAGTACCTTGGTATCTGGCTAGATCAGTATCTATATTTCAATCGACATATAGATGCTGCTCTGGCCAGAGCTAGGGGAGCGTTTGCTCTGACAAGACGGTTGTTTTATAGCAGCCGCCTTGAAAACAGAGTGAAGGTGATTTGCTACATGGCCCTCATCCGGCCGATGATTGCCTATGGGTGCCCTGTGTGGTTTAACGTTGCCCCATCTCAAATGGAAAAGATTCGGGTGTTTGAGAGGCAGTGTCTTAGGACCTGTCTTGGATTACACAGAACACCAGAGTCGGAGTACAAACAGTATTATGCCAACGAGGTCTTATACAACGGGGCCAATATAAACAGGATAGATAACTTTTTAATAAAGCTGATTCGGGGTCACATTGCAAGAGCGATGACCTCAGCCAATGGACTTATTTTCGGGGCTTATTACCCCAACGACGAATATAGTGAGAGCGTTTGTCTTAACGGTTTCATCCCGCCCGAGACATTCCTCTATTTAGACAGTCGGGGGCTGATACAGGATAGATTGGCGGTTCCGTTAATCTACCACGTCGGCCGTAGAACTGTGGATCGGCGAATCCTGTATGGTCGAGACGTCGGCTCTGGGAACGGAGCAGAGCGTCTGCGGTTCAGTAGAGCTGTGCCCCTTCGGGACAAAAGGGACTTTTGTAAGCAAGTTCAAAAATACTGGTGGTTGGGTGACCACCTTGATATTGACGGTTAGTCATAGTTGTTGCCTTGGCCGACCTGCGTATTTTTAAGTATTAATAGGTTTTTTATTTTATGTAGGACAGTGGTGGCACCAAAAAAATTATAAAAACTGCATTTGCTTGTGGATATGTACATTGGGCGCTAGTACATATGCATATATATTCATTTATGCATATGTGTGGGTGTGTGTGCATTTGCATAAGCTGCTGCGAAAAAAAAAAAAAAAAAAAAAAAAAAAAAAAAAAAAAAAAAAAAAAAAATACGCTGCGGGTGGCTGTTGTAGTTTTAAGTTATTTTAAGTATTTTTAAGTAGTTTAAGTTAATTACGTATATTTACGTATATTTTAGTTTTATTTAGGTTAATTTAGTTTTATTTAGGTAAAGGGTAGTTTTAAGTTTTTATATAAAATAAAACAAATGTCTTGAAAAACGAGTTTTAAAAAAAATTTTTCTCGTTTAGTTTTAAGTAATTTTGAATTTTAATTTAAGTAGTTTTTACGCCCAAAGGCATTTTTAATATATAGTTATAGTATAATTTAGAGCGCCCGTATGGGGCCAGTAAGTTAGTTAAGTTATTCTGTAAGCTAGTTTTTAAGGTTTTTGTCTAGCATTTAAGTTAGTTATAAGTTGAATTGAAAATAAAAACATGAATTAAAAAAAAAAATAAAAAAAAAAAAAATATCGGTTCTCGTCCGATCACCGAAATCAAGCATCGTCGGGCGCGGTTAGTACTTAGATGGGGGACCGCTTGGGAACACCGCGTGTTGTTGGCACGTTCCTTTTTGCCCTGATAAGGTGTGTGAGGCTCCCCTTTTGTCAAATTTTCAAATTTTTCCTAATTTTCATAAAAATAATCGAGTCATTTTTTTTTTTTTTATTTTTCATAGTGTCAAAGTAAAGAAGGTATACAAAAATATTTGATTTGTGAAGCTCCCCAATCCCCCCCCCCCTTACTGCTGCTGAAGAATTTTGAAATTTAATCGAGTCATTTTTTTTTTTTTTATTTTTCATAGTGTCAAAGTAAAGAAGGTATACAAAAATATTTGATTTGTGAAGCTCCCCAATCCCCCCCCCCCCTTACTGCTGCTGAAGAATTTTGAAATTTCTGGGCTCCATTTTGTTGATTTCATACAAAAAAATAAACACTAGTGCTATTTTGTTACTATAGGTCTAGTTTGTTATTGTTTCTTCTATCAAAGAATAAGAAAATAAATACATTTTGGAAAGGGGAGCATTTTTTGTTGGGGCTTTGCACAGAATATTTCCTGTTAAGTTGTTACCTACATACATTCAAGGTTAATTGCGATTAACTTCGCACTTGCAACTGTATGGCGTATACGTAACATTTTCAGTTTTTGATAACTTCGCACTGTGGCGTATACGTAACATTTTCAGTTTTGGATAACTTCGCACTGTGGCGTATACGTAACATTTTCAGTTTTTGATACAATTAACTTCGCACTGTGGCGTATACGTAACATTTTCAGTTTTGGATAACTTCGCACTGTGGCGTATACGTAACATTTTCAGTTTTTGATACAATTAACTTCGCACTGTGGCGTATACGTAACATTTTCAGTTTTTGATAACTTCGCACTGTGGCGTATACGTAACATTTTCAGTTTTTGATAACTTCGCACTGTGGCGTATACGTAACATTTTCAGTTTTTTTATACAATTAGAAATTTGATGTAAAAAAAAGAAAAAACATAATATGAACATATATTTGTTATTTTGTTTACAAAATGGACATTTTTAGCAATAAAAACGCATTGTACTGGTTCTTGTACACGTCTTTCGAAATTATATTTGCTTGTTTGTCATACTAATGGAAAAGGGGAGCATTTTCAACTAAATTCTGATGGTATGGGGAGCATTTAAACAATTTTACATATTTTGTACTGTAAAATATCACCCTTAGCAGAAGAAAAACGCATAATACCGCTTCCACAAGTCTTTTAAAGTTTAATTTTATAGTTTGTGATGCTATTGGAAAAGGTAAGAATAGTTTGGGGAAGCTCCAACTTTGCTAATTAGATTTTCGCCAACGACCATACCACGATGAAAATATCGGTTCTCGTCCGATCACCGAAATCAAGCATCGTCGGGCGCGGTTAGTACTTAGATGGGGGACCGCTTGGGAACACCGCGTGTTGTTGGCACGTTCCTTTTTGCCCTGATAAGGTGTGTGAGGCTCCCCTTTTGTCAAATTTTCAAATTTTTCCTAATTTTCATAAAAATAATCGAGTCATTTTTTTTTTTTTTATTTTTCATAGTGTCAAAGTAAAGAAGGTATACAAAAATATTTGATTTGTGAAGCTCCCCAATCCCCCCCCCCCCTTACTGCTGCTGAAGAATTTTGAAATTTAATCGAGTCATTTTTTTTTTTTTATTTTTCATAGTGTCAAAGTAAAGAAGGTATACAAAAATATTTGATTTGTGAAGCTCCCCAATCCCCCCCCCCCCTTACTGCTGCTGAAGAATTTTGAAATTTCTGGGCTCCATTTTGTTGATTTCATACAAAAAAATAAACACTAGTGCTATTTTGTTACTATAGGTCTAGTTTGTTATTGTTTCTTCTATCAAAGAATAAGAAAATAAATACATTTTGGAAAGGGGAGCATTTTTTGTTGGGGCTTTGCACAGAATATTTCCTGTTAAGTTGTTACCTACATACATTCAAGGTTAATTGCGATTAACTTCGCACTTGCAACTGTATGGCGTATACGTAACATTTTCAGTTTTTGATAACTTCGCACTGTGGCGTATACGTAACATTTTCAGTTTTGGATAACTTCGCACTGTGGCGTATACGTAACATTTTCAGTTTTTGATACAATTAACTTCGCACTGTGGCGTATACGTAACATTTTCAGTTTTGGATAACTTCGCACTGTGGCGTATACGTAACATTTTCAGTTTTTGATACAATTAACTTCGCACTGTGGCGTATACGTAACATTTTCAGTTTTTGATAACTTCGCACTGTGGCGTATACGTAACATTTTCAGTTTTTGATAACTTCGCACTGTGGCGTATACGTAACATTTTCAGTTTTTTTATACAATTAGAAATTTGATGTAAAAAAAAGAAAAAACATAATATGAACATATATTTGTTATTTTGTTTACAAAATGGACATTTTTAGCAATAAAAACGCATTGTACTGGTTCTTGTACACGTCTTTCGAAATTATATTTGCTTGTTTGTCATACTAATGGAAAAGGGGAGCATTTTCAACTAAATTCTGATGGTATGGGGAGCATTTAAACAATTTTACATATTTTGTACTGTAAAATATCACCCTTAGCAGAAGAAAAACGCATAATACCGCTTCCACAAGTCTTTTAAAGTTTAATTTTATAGTTTGTGATGCTATTGGAAAAGGTAAGAATAGTTTGGGGAAGCTCCAACTTTGCTAATTAGATTTTCGCCAACGACCATACCACGATGAAAATATCGGTTCTCGTCCGATCACCGAAATCAAGCATCGTCGGGCGCGGTTAGTACTTAGATGGGGGACCGCTTGGGAACACCGCGTGTTGTTGGCACGTTCCTTTTTGCCCTGATAAGGTGTGTGAGGCTCCCCTTTTGTCAAATTTTCAAATTTTTCCTAATTTTCATAAAAATAATCGAGTCATTTTTTTTTTTTTTATTTTTCATAGTGTCAAAGTAAAGAAGGTATACAAAAATATTTGATTTGTGAAGCTCCCCAATCCCCCCCCCCTTACTGCTGCTGAAGAATTTTGAAATTTAATCGAGTCATTTTTTTTTTTTTATTTTTCATAGTGTCAAAGTAAAGAAGGTATACAAAAATATTTGATTTGTGAAGCTCCCCAATCCCCCCCCCCCTTACTGCTGCTGAAGAATTTTGAAATTTCTGGGCTCCATTTTGTTGATTTCATACAAAAAAATAAACACTAGTGCTATTTTGTTACTATAGGTCTAGTTTGTTATTGTTTCTTCTATCAAAGAATAAGAAAATAAATACATTTTGGAAAGGGGAGCATTTTTTGTTGGGGCTTTGCACAGAATATTTCCTGTTAAGTTGTTACCTACATACATTCAAGGTTAATTGCGATTAACTTCGCACTTGCAACTGTATGGCGTATACGTAACATTTTCAGTTTTTGATAACTTCGCACTGTGGCGTATACGTAACATTTTCAGTTTTGGATAACTTCGCACTGTGGCGTATACGTAACATTTTCAGTTTTTGATACAATTAACTTCGCACTGTGGCGTATACGTAACATTTTCAGTTTTGGATAACTTCGCACTGTGGCGTATACGTAACATTTTCAGTTTTTGATACAATTAACTTCGCACTGTGGCGTATACGTAACATTTTCAGTTTTTGATAACTTCGCACTGTGGCGTATACGTAACATTTTCAGTTTTTGATAACTTCGCACTGTGGCGTATACGTAACATTTTCAGTTTTTTTATACAATTAGAAATTTGATGTAAAAAAAAGAAAAAACATAATATGAACATATATTTGTTATTTTGTTTACAAAATGGACATTTTTAGCAATAAAAACGCATTGTACTGGTTCTTGTACACGTCTTTCGAAATTATATTTGCTTGTTTGTCATACTAATGGAAAAGGGGAGCATTTTCAACTAAATTCTGATGGTATGGGGAGCATTTAAACAATTTTACATATTTTGTACTGTAAAATATCACCCTTAGCAGAAGAAAAACGCATAATACCGCTTCCACAAGTCTTTTAAAGTTTAATTTTATAGTTTGTGATGCTATTGGAAAAGGTAAGAATAGTTTGGGGAAGCTCCAACTTTGCTAATTAGATTTTCGCCAACGACCATACCACGATGAAAATATCGGTTCTCGTCAGTCGTTCAGCAACCGTGGAAGAGTGCACATCGTTGGCGGCTTTCACAGTGTAAATTTCAAGTAGAGACGCGAGTGCGTATAGTAGTGAGTTAGATCTACCAAAACCAAGTGGCAAGTTAGCCTAGGTGGTAGAGGAGCAGATTCCAGAGTGGAAGGTCGTGGGTTCGATTCTCACCCCGGGCAAGGCCTTTTTTTAAATAATTTCTGGCAGGAGGTTTCAAAGAGAAGGAAACAACAGCAGCAACAACAAGAAGAGCAGATGGGAAAACCAACGGGGACATCGAAAGATGGTCCCCCAACAACAAGGAAGACAGTTGGAGGAACATCAGGTGATGTGTCATCCGACAGTCAAATAGCGGGGCCATCAGGCCAAGCTCAAAGTGCAACTGTAGCAGGGCAGTCCAAAGCCCAAAAAGCAACAACAACAGCAGCAGCAGCAGCAGGACCAGTTAAGCCCAAAGTGGCAACAACAACAACAACAGCAACGACAACTACAACAACATCGTCATCGGCACGTGCCGAGGTCGGTACTAGCAGCATAGCAACTGCTAAGACATCAAGCCCTATTAAAGGGAAAAAGCCAGGACCGGCATGTGCCGAAGAACAAGATCCTCTTAAAAGAAGGCGCTATATCAGGTACAGACCAAACCTGATAGTTAAAAAGAGTACCTCAGATGTGGAAGCAGCGCAGAAAATAGGAGGGCGCGGACGTTCAGCCAAGGCCTCTGCTCAGGCAAAAATACAGAGGCAGCTGGATAGCTCCTCCAACGACGATGACGATAACGACAAGAACGTAGAAGGCGACGATGAAGCGGAGGTGGATGACAGGCACGTCAAAGAGGCTGACGGAGCGATCGCCGCCGTCAATCCAAATGTTAAGGACGCCAGTCTAACCGGCGAAGAAAACGCCGCTGACGATAATGCGGATGACATCTCCTACATGTCTGTGGAAGGAGAAGGACATTACGTCAGTGGCGAGGTAGTTGAGCTGTCCGACGAGGAAGAGGACCAGCAGATTGAGGCTCTGACAGAGCAGATCTCTTCGCTCATTGAGCTGGTTGAAGCGCTCAAAAAGAAGCAGGAGGCAAGACGGGAGAAGGAGCGCATAGTTGCTCTTGAGCAGCGCACCCGCCAACAAGCGCTCCAAGAGCAAGCTTCGCTACAACAGCAGCCCCCTAAGGAACAAAAACCACTCCCAGACCAGCAGCAGCCACAGAAGCAGCAGTCAAAAAAGCAGCCACAGAAACAGCTTAATAAGCCACAACAACCGGCTCAGCAACCACAGCATCAGCCTCAGCAACAGCAAGCAAAACAAAAACAACAACAACAACAACCACAACAGCAACGTCAACAGACACAGCAACAGCAGCAGCAACAACAGCAACAGCAACAACCGCAACAGCAACAACCGCAGCAGTCACAACAGCAGCAGACCCAACAGCAGCCGATGCAACAGCAGCAGAGACAACAGCAGCAGTCACAACAACAGCAACAACAGCAACAGCCACAAGCAAAGAAAGGTAAGGTGCCACCTATTAATACTTATAAAATGCATTTAAAAGACACAATTGAAATATGTAGGTCGGTCATAGGCAACAATTTCATAATTAAGCGGCTTAACGCAGACAGGCATTCCATTCAGTGCTCATCTTTAGAGCACTACAAAAAAGTGAAAGACCTTCTGTCTCAAACTAGAACAGAATATTATAGTTTCACCCCGAAGGAAGACAAGCTTCAAACAGTCCTCCTGAAGGGTATCGAATCCTCTACGGATCCGCAGGCGCTCTTAGCTGAGCTCCGTCAAGTGGCGAGCGACGATCTCGAGTTTATCGGGGTTAGACCGTTCACCACAGTCAAAGCCAGACGGGAGAAACGGAATTTACCATTCTTCCTGGTTCAACTCTCGCCCCAAAGCAAATTGAGTGGTCTAAGGAATATAACAGTCCTGGATTACCAAGTTGTACGATGGGAAAAACTAAATAAGCAGAAAGACATGCTTCAATGCATGAACTGCCAAGGGTTCGGACACGTTGCAGTTAACTGTGGTATGGACCCAGTCTGCGTTAAATGTGGAGATACCCACAAAACAGTGGAGTGTAAACTCGGGCAAGATAGGGTCACAGACATGACCCAGTTAAAATGTGCGCTCTGCCGAGGCTCCGGGCACCCCGCAAACTATCGGGGATGTCCGAAGTTTCAGGAGATAAGGCAAAACAAAGCCCAAAAGAAAACAGTTGAGGTGAGACGCCCTGAAGTACGCCAGAAAACAACTCCCGTTAATCCCGCAATTTCTTACGCCCAAATCGCGTCTGGAAAGGGAAACACGGTACAGCCTCAACCACAGGTAGCCAAACAGGTCCAAATGCCTACGGCTCCTGTGCCAGAGGCAGATCTGATGCAGGTGTTGCTGACCATTCATGGTCAGTTAACCGACGTGCAAAAACAGATCAGGGAGCAGGCGGCTAGGGTGGATTACCTCTACTCTATTCTGCCGGCAACGCGAAATGGTTAAAGGCGCGCTGCCTGAGCGACCCTTTAAGATCCTAGCTGTGAATGTAAATTCGCTGATTAGGACCGAACGTAGAGCAAATCTCTTTCATTTGCTGCAAGACCAAAGTCCTGATGTGTTTATGGCTAGCGAAACTAAGCTAAATCAGAAACACAAACTGACTAATAATAATTACAATATCGTGCGAAGGGATCGGCCTAACTCCTCTCAAGGGGGTGGGGTCGCAATCTTCATACGAAAGGGCATTAAATTTAAGGTTATATATAATAGTGAAGTGCGAAGATTTGGGCAGTTAGAAGCCTGCGTCATTTGCATTCCGCTCCTTCAGGGCAAAAGAATGTACGTGATCGCGGCGTACGCACCCGAAGCACCTCAGCCTGCTAATTTTATCGCAGAACTCGAAAAACTTTTCGAATGCTTAAGACTGCACTTGGATGAAAATTATTATCTAATGGCAGGAGATTTGAACGCCAAACATGAAGATTGGGGAAATCAAATTCAAAATCCGAGAGGGTACCATTTATTTAATTGGATGGGTCGTCACAGTGTTGAGTGTAGGATCGATCTTTTTGCGACAGATAGACCTTCGTTTCCTAGGAGCGGTGGCTTTCTGGATCTTTTACTGCTTGACTCACGACTTGTTATAACTGACGCAACAAATCAACAGACAAGAAACTGTTTACGAACAATCGAATACGACAGCGATCACTGCGGACTTGCCACCGTAATACAGCTTCCGAGCGAACTTGTGGAATTGGATGAGTATGTGCCTGTGCACTCTTACAATTTCAGTAAGACGCGCTCCCAACTAACAATTTTACTTGTGTAAGGTTCAATTTCAAAAAATTAGTAAGCTATTATTTCTTTAGTGTCGTCATAAGGCTTATTTATAGATGTTAACTGTTTTTTATTGAATATTTTAAATAATAGTTTCCTTAAAGCCTTTGGTAGAAAATACTCGCAAGCCATACGGAGGGACGATAAAATCGCTTTTTATAAGGTCGCTGTAAGGTTTGTCAAAGTTAGTCAGACAAAATCTAAATGTAAAGGCTTGTATAAAGCTTTATACTCGAAATCAATGAAAAGGCTTGTTAACCGAAGCAATGCGAACAGTCAAAAAGGATGTTTTTTTTCGAGGTGTAGAACTTTTAGTTTTCAAGACGGCGACCGATTTAACAGCTGTCAAGTGATTTATTCTCAGTTTTTTTTGGCAATTTTGAATTGAACAATCATGATGTCCAGGAGCTGTGGTTCCAACAAGACGGCACAACATGTCACACAGCTCGTGACACAATCGATTTATTGAAAGACACGTTTGGTGACCGCCTAATTTCACGTTTTGGACCTGTGAATTGGCCTCCAAGATCTTGTGATTTAACACCGCTAGACTGTTTTCTGTGGGGTTATGTAAAGTCATTAGTCTATGCGGATAAACCACAAACGCTTGACCATTTGGAAGACAACATTCGCCGTGTTATTGCCGATATACGGCCACAAATGTTGGAAAAAGTCATCGAAAATTGGACGTCCAGATTGGTCTACATCCGAGCCAGCCGTGGCAGTTAAATGCCAGAAAACATATTTAAATTTAATGCCACAATATTATCTTTCGAGTAAATAAAAAATCATGTCAATCGAATATTTCATCGTTGTTTTATTGCAATTTAAAGTTCTATACCTCTAAAAAAACACCCTTTATAAATGAACGATAACCCATATGACTTGTATAGAGTTATCACAAGACTTTTTTAAGGTTGCTAAACATTTATATGCAGTCGTTGTAGTTAATAACAAACTAAAGAAAACTATAGTTCCCTTAAGAAAGCTATTGCAATGCCACGTGGTGTGTTTGTTAATGACAGCTATAGCTCACATAAGAAAATTATCTCTTCGCTTAGTTGTTGATGACATTAACAAACTTAAGGAGGTAAATGGTCTCTTTAATTTGTTGTTTTGCTACAATTGGCATTATAACAAGAAAATGTTGCAAATGGAGTGTAAATGTTTTTTAACACATCAAATTATCAAACTTTATTATCATATTTTACCAACAGGTAGGTTAATATAATAAGTATGAATTAAATAAACTGCTAATGCTGAATTTTAAATGGATCTGTATAGCTACATATCTGTTCCTGTAGCACCAAGTAGGTACGGTATCAACTGGTTAAAATTCGATCTTCATTCTGAATACATAACATTGGCCTAGTGGCTGCGTGTTTGACTGGGGTGCGCTGGGTCACAAGTTCGGTCCCTGGTTGAGGCAAGTAAGTTTTTTCATTAATAATAAAGTTATATATCTAGTTTTCAGAAAAGGCATTGAAGAAACTCAGCACTTGAACGAAGAAAATATGGTCTCAGAAAATAAATCGAAATAAAAGATAAACAAAAATGAAAAGAAAAAAGTCGTTAAAAAATTATTTTAAATTTTGTTTGAATTTTTTTTGTTTCGGTAAGATTTCCGTAATGACTTCTGTAAGCGAAATAAAAAGCCTTTCGTAGCAAAGTATTGTTTCCTTTGCAAAGCCTTCACAAGGCCTCATCCAAACTGTTTATGAAGAGTTATAACTTCGCTTATGTGCGCCAAATAGGTTTCTATAAGATTGATTACAGTTGTTATAAAAATAATAAAATAGCTTCTATTGGCCTTTATGAAAATTAAATTGTTACTTGGGCTGGCCACACTTCTCCAACGCCTTGGCAAGAGAAATACGTTCCGAGGACATTTCTCCACCAAATGACAGAAACCTGACGAACCTCGAGATCGACGGGTTTCTGACTCAAATGGATACGACTATAAAACGAACAATGGACAAAACAATCCCAAAATATAAGGAACAAGACCCAAACGGTTTATACAAGAACGCGACAATCGACGCACTACACCGACAAAAAAGTGGACTGCTGACTAGGTTGAAACTTCTTTATAGACGTTTCACGGACACACGTAATCTGGAGATTAGGACATTGAAGTCGTCGATCAAAAACATTAACGTTCTGATTAGACAAAACTATAGATTATCTATTAATTTATATTGGGATAACAGAATTCGGGCTGTTAATTCTAGCGACCCTAGTATGTTTCCCCAAATAAATAAGATATTTAGAAGAAATGATCAAAACGATCTTCCATGTCTTAAACTCCAGAGGACAACAGATAACGAAGACGTACTAACGATTGCGGGAATTGATCCGGAAGGTGCCGTTTTCGATGACAATTTTTATATGATAGAAGATCCTCAGGAAAAGGTAGAAGCTGTAGGGGCTGCTTTCCAGCAAGTGTATAAGGTGAATGCTAGCATTCGTCCGAATCATGACCTGGAGAACAGAGCCTTGCTGCACAATTTCTATCTTGGAAATAACATAACGCAATGGCGATCTGAGAATACTGGTTTCACCGGGTTCAATGACGAAAATTTGGCAAACGCCACCATCGCCGAGCAAAATGGACCCAGTTCATTGTTAATTTCGAAGGTAGAACTTCATTTAATTTTTCAAACATTAAAGAAAAAGAAATCTGCGGGGGTCGATGGTATACCCAACATTGTGTTACGACATCTCCCTGAGGAAGCCATAGACATTTATACCACACTGTTTAACAACGCATTGAATAATGCATATTATCCAGTGAGTTGGAAGACAGCTGTGGTCCATCCTCTCCCCAAAAAGGGAAAGGACAGCTCCAATCCGGCAAATCTTCGGTCGATAAGTCTTCTTCCAAGTATCAGTAAGGTATTCGAAAAGATTCTCAATAGAGCTCTGTTCAAGTGGGCTGAGGACAAGAATATTATTCCAGACAATCAGTTTGGCTTTAAGGCGGGACATGACACTATTCATGCCGCGTCTAAGTTAGTTTCTGATGTTCAATGGAACAAAGCGAAAAATCAATGCACGGGTGCCGTTCTTGTTGATTTAGAGAAGGCTTTCGACACCGTATGGTTAGAGGGTCTTTATCTGAAATTAACTAGATTTGGCATAAGTAAACCACTGTTATATATGCTTCATGACATGCTCAATGGTAGAAAGTTTGTTGTCAAAAGTGGCAATGTAACTTCTACCACAACATTTGATATTAAAAACGGTCTACAGCAAGGAGCTGTGAACTCGCCGATTCTTTTTAGTATTTACACCAGCGATCTGATAGGTAGTCTCACTCATGCGATTGCGTATGCCGATGACCTTGTAGCGTACAGGACGGGTCCAAAAGTTGAAGTCATCAGAATTCTCTTGCAGCGTGACTTCGACAAGATTCAGCGATATTGTGATGACTGGAAGTTAAAAATTAACTTTCAGAAATCAGAAACTATCCTGTTTAGAACCCCTTTGTCTAGGGCTTCTAGGGATACAAGAAAGAACTGGAGAAATCTAGTGATCGTTGGACCAAGTGGACATCCACTGGCGAGTAAAGATGTAGTAAAGTACCTTGGTATCTGGCTAGATCAGTATCTATATTTCAATCGACATATAGATGCTGCTCTGGCCAGAGCCAGGGGAGCGTTTGCTCTGACAAGACGGTTGTTTTATAGCAGCCGCCTTGAAAACAGAGTGAAGGTGATTTGCTACATGGCCCTCATCCGGCCGATGATTGCCTATGGGTGCCCTGTGTGGTTTAACGTTGCCCCATCTCAAATGGAAAAGATTCGGGTGTTTGAGAGGCAGTGTCTTAGGACCTGTCTTGGATTACACAGAACACCAGAGTCGGAGTACAAACATTATTATGCCAACGAGGTCTTATACAACGGGGCCAATATAAACAGGATAGATAACTTTTTAATTAAGCTGATTCGGGGTCACATTGCAAGAGCGATGACCTCAGCCAATGGACTTATTTTCGGGGCTTATTACCCCAATGAAGAATATAGTGAGAGCGTTTGTCTTAACGGTTTCATCCCGCCCGAGACATTCCTCTATTTAGACAGTCGGGGGCTGATACAGGATAGATTGGCGGTTCCGTTAATCTACCACGTCGGCCGTAGAACTGTGGATCGGCGAATCCTGTATGGTCGAGACGTCGGCTCTGGGAACGGAGCAGAGCGTCTGCGGTTCAGTAGAGCTGTGCCCCTTCGGGACAAAAAGGACTGTTACAAGCAAGTTCAAAAATACTGGTGGTTGGGTGACCACCTTGATATTGATGGTTAGTCAAAATTGTTGCCTTGGCCGACCCACGTATTTTTAAGTATTAATAGGTTTTTTATTTTATGTAGGACAGTGGTGGCACCAAAAAAATTATAAATTCTGCATTTGCTTGTGGATATGTACATTGGGCGCTAGTACATATGCATATATATTCATTTATGCATATGTGTGGGTGTGTGTGCATTTGCATAAGCTGCTGTGAAAAAAAAAAAAAAAAAAAAAAAAAAAAAAAAAAAAAAAAAAAAAAAAAAAAAAATACGCTGCGGGTGGCTGTTGTAGTTTTAAGTTATTTTAAGTATTTTTAAGTAGTTTAGGTTAAATACGTATATTTACGTATATTTTAGTTTTATTTAGGTTAATTTAGTTTTATTTAGGTAAAGGGTAGTTTTAAGTTTTTATATAAAATAAAATAAAGGTCTTGAAAAACGAGTTTTAAAAAAATTTTCTCGTTTAGTTTTAAGTAATTTTGAATTTTAATTTAAGTAGTTTTTACGCCCAAAGGCATTTTTAATATATAGTTATAGTATAATTTAGAGCGCCCGTATGGGGCCAGTAAGTTAGTTAAGTTATTCTGTAAGCTAGTTTTTAAGGTTTTTGTCTAGCATTTAAGTTAGTTATAAGTTGAATTGAAAATAAAAACATGAATTAAAAAAAAAATAAAAAAAAAAAAAAAAAAAAAAATATCGGTTCTCGTCCGATCACCGAAATCAAGCATCGTCGGGCGCGGTTAGTACTTAGATGGTGGACCGCTTGGGAACACCGCGTGTTGTTGGCACGTTCCTTTTTGCCCTGATAAGGTGTGTGAGGCTCCCCTTTTGTCAAATTTTCAAATTTTTCCTAATTTTCATAAAAATAATCGAGTCATTTTTTTTTTTTTTATTTTTCATAGTGTCAAAGTAAAGAAGGTATACAAAAATATTTGATTTGTGAAGCTCCCCAATCCCCCCCCCCTTACTGCTGCTGAAGAATTTTGAAATTTAATCGAGTCATTTTTTTTTTTTTATTTTTCATAGTGTCAAAGTAAAGAAGGTATACAAAAATATTTGATTTGTGAAGCTCCCCAATCCCCCCCCCCCTTACTGCTGCTGAAGAATTTTGAAATTTCTGGGCTCCATTTTGTTGATTTCATACAAAAAAATAAACACTAGTGCTATTTTGTTACTATAGGTCTAGTTTGTTATTGTTTCTTCTATCAAAGAATAAGAAAATAAATACATTTTGGAAAGGGGAGCATTTTTTGTTGGGGCTTTGCACAGAATATTTCCTGTTAAGTTGTTACCTACATACATTCAAGGTTAATTGCGATTAACTTCGCACTTGCAACTGTATGGCGTATACGTAACATTTTCAGTTTTTGATAACTTCGCACTGTGGCGTATACGTAACATTTTCAGTTTTGGATAACTTCGCACTGTGGCGTATACGTAACATTTTCAGTTTTTGATACAATTAACTTCGCACTGTGGCGTATACGTAACATTTTCAGTTTTGGATAACTTCGCACTGTGGCGTATACGTAACATTTTCAGTTTTTGATACAATTAACTTCGCACTGTGGCGTATACGTAACATTTTCAGTTTTTGATAACTTCGCACTGTGGCGTATACGTAACATTTTCAGTTTTTGATAACTTCGCACTGTGGCGTATACGTAACATTTTCAGTTTTTTTATACAATTAGAAATTTGATGTAAAAAAAAGAAAAAACATAATATGAACATATATTTGTTATTTTGTTTACAAAATGGACATTTTTAGCAATAAAAACGCATTGTACTGGTTCTTGTACACGTCTTTCGAAATTATATTTGCTTGTTTGTCATACTAATGGAAAAGGGGAGCATTTTCAACTAAATTCTGATGGTATGGGGAGCATTTAAACAATTTTACATATTTTGTACTGTAAAATATCACCCTTAGCAGAAGAAAAACGCATAATACCGCTTCCACAAGTCTTTTAAAGTTTAATTTTATAGTTTGTGATGCTATTGGAAAAGGTAAGAATAGTTTGGGGAAGCTCCAACTTTGCTAATTAGATTTTCGCCAACGACCATACCACGATGAAAACCGCTTGGGAACACCGCGTGTTGTTGGCACGTTCCTTTTTGCCCTGATAAGGTGTGTGAGGCTCCCCTTTTGTCAAATTTTCAAATTTTTCCTAATTTTCATAAAAATAATCGAGTCATTTTTTTTTTTTTTATTTTTCATAGTGTCAAAGTAAAGAAGGTATACAAAAATATTTGATTTGTGAAGCTCCCCAATCCCCCCCCCCCTTACTGCTGCTGAAGAATTTTGAAATTTAATCGAGTCATTTTTTTTTTTTTATTTTTCATAGTGTCAAAGTAAAGAAGGTATACAAAAATATTTGATTTGTGAAGCTCCCCAATCCCCCCCCCCCCTTACTGCTGCTGAAGAATTTTGAAATTTCTGGGCTCCATTTTGTTGATTTCATACAAAAAAATAAACACTAGTGCTATTTTGTTACTATAGGTCTAGTTTGTTATTGTTTCTTCTATCAAAGAATAAGAAAATAAATACATTTTGGAAAGGGGAGCATTTTTTGTTGGGGCTTTGCACAGAATATTTCCTGTTAAGTTGTTACCTACATACATTCAAGGTTAATTGCGATTAACTTCGCACTTGCAACTGTATGGCGTATACGTAACATTTTCAGTTTTTGATAACTTCGCACTGTGGCGTATACGTAACATTTTCAGTTTTGGATAACTTCGCACTGTGGCGTATACGTAACATTTTCAGTTTTTGATACAATTAACTTCGCACTGTGGCGTATACGTAACATTTTCAGTTTTGGATAACTTCGCACTGTGGCGTATACGTAACATTTTCAGTTTTTGATACAATTAACTTCGCACTGTGGCGTATACGTAACATTTTCAGTTTTTGATAACTTCGCACTGTGGCGTATACGTAACATTTTCAGTTTTTGATAACTTCGCACTGTGGCGTATACGTAACATTTTCAGTTTTTTTATACAATTAGAAATTTGATGTAAAAAAAAGAAAAAACATAATATGAACATATATTTGTTATTTTGTTTACAAAATGGACATTTTTAGCAATAAAAACGCATTGTACTGGTTCTTGTACACGTCTTTCGAAATTATATTTGCTTGTTTGTCATACTAATGGAAAAGGGGAGCATTTTCAACTAAATTCTGATGGTATGGGGAGCATTTAAACAATTTTACATATTTTGTACTGTAAAATATCACCCTTAGCAGAAGAAAAACGCATAATACCGCTTCCACAAGTCTTTTAAAGTTTAATTTTATAGTTTGTGATGCTATTGGAAAAGGTAAGAATAGTTTGGGGAAGCTCCAACTTTGCTAATTAGATTTTCGCCAACGACCATACCACGATGAAAATATCGGTTCTCGTCAGTCGTTCAGCAACCGTGGAAGTGTGCACATCGTTGGCGGCTTTCACAGTGATCATTTAATATAGAGACGCGAGTGTGTTAAATAGTTAATTCAACCTACCATTTTCAAGTGGCAAGTTAGCCTAGGTGGTAGAGTGGCAGACGACGGATCTAGTCGACGTGGGTTCGAGCCCCACTGTGGTCCTGGCTTTTTTTTAAACGATTTCTGGGAAAAGGTAAATAGAAATCGAGAGCAACTAGAAAGAGAGATGGGAAAACCAACGGGGACATCGAAAGATGGTCCCCCAACAACAAGGAAGACAGTTGGAGGAACATCAGGTGATGTGTCATCCGACAGTCAAGTAGCGGGGCCATCAGGCCAAGCACTAAGAGCAACGGTAGCAGGGCAGTCCAAAGCCCAAAAACCAACAACAACAGCAGCAGCAGCAGCAGTACAAGTAAAGCCCAAAGTGGCAATATCAACAACAACAGCAACGACAACTACAACAACATCGTCATCGGCACGTGCCGAGAACGTAACCAGCAGCATAGCAACTGCAAAGACATCAAGCCCTATTAAAGGGAAAAATGCAGGACCGGCATCTGTCGATGAACAAGATCCTCTGAAGAGAAGGCGCCACATTAGGTACAGACCAAACCTAATAGTTAAGAAGCGCACCTCTGATATAGAAGCTGCCAAGAAAATAGGAGGGCGCGGGCGTTCAGCCAAGGCTTCGGCTCAGGCCAAAATACAGAGGCAGCTGGATAGCTCCTCCAACGACGATGACGACAACGAAAACAACGACAAAAACGTAGAAGGCGACGATGAAGCTGAGGCGGATGACAGGCACGTCGAAGAGGCTGACGGAGTGATCGCCGCCGTCAATCCAAATGTTAAGGACGCCAGTCTAACCGGCGAAGAAAACGCCGCTGACGATAATGCGGATGACATCTCCTACATGTCTGTGGAAGGAGAAGGACATTACGTCAGTGGCGAGGTAGTTGAGCTGTCCGACGAGGAAGAGGACCAGCAGATTGAGGCGCTGACAGAGCAGATCTCTTCGCTCATTGAGCTGGTTGAAGCGCTCAAAAAGAAGCAGGAGGCAAGACGGGAGAAGGAGCGCATAGTTGCTCTTGAGCAGCGCACCCGCCAACAAGCGCTCCAAGAGCAAGCTTCGCTACAACAGCAGCCTCCTAAGGAACAAAAACCACTCCCAGACCAGCAGCAGCCACAGAAGCAGCAGTCAAAGAAGCAGCAACAGAAACAGCTTCAAAAACCACAACAACCGTCTCAGCAACCACAGCATCAGCCTCAGCAACAGCAAGCAAAACAAAAACAACAACAACAACAACCACAACAGCAACGACAACAGACACAGAAACAGCAACAGCAGCAGCAACAACAGCAACAGCAACAACCGCAACAGCAACAACCGCAGCAGTCACAACAGCAGCAGACCCAACAGCAGCCGATGCAACAGCAGCAGAGACAACAGCAGCAGTCACAACAACAGCAACAACAGCAACAGCCACAAGCAAAGAAAGGTAAGGTGCCACCGATTAATACTTATAAAATGCATTTAAAAGACACAATTGAAATATGTAGGTCAGTCATAGGCAACAATTTCATAATTAAGCGGCTTAACGCAGACAGGCATTCTATTCAGTGCTCATCTTTAGAGCACTACAAAAAAGTGAAAGACCTTCTGTCCCAAACTAGAACAGAATACTATAGTTTCACCCCGAAGGAAGACAAGCTTCAAACAGTCCTCCTGAAGGGTATCGAATCCTCTACGGATCCGCAGGCGCTCTTAGCTGAGCTCCGTCAAGTGGCGAGCGACGATCTCGAGTTTATCGGGGTCCGACCGTTCACCACAGTCAAAGCCAGACGGGAGAAACGGAATTTACCATTCTTCCTGGTTCAACTCTCGCCCCAAAGCAAATTGAGTGGTCTAAGGAATATAACAGTCCTGGATTACCAAGTTGTACGATGGGAAAAACTAAATAAGCAGAAAGACATGCTTCAATGCATGAACTGCCAAGGGTTCGGACACGTTGCAGTTAACTGTGGTATGGACCCAGTCTGCGTTAAATGTGGAGATACCCACAAAACAGTGGAGTGTAAACTCGGGCAAGATAGGGTCACAGACATGACCCAGTTAAAATGTGCGCTCTGCCGAGGCTCCGGGCACCCCGCAAACTATCGGGGATGTCCGAAGTTTCAGGAGATAAGGCAAAACAAAGCCCAAAAGAAAACAGTTGAGGTGAGACGCCCTGAAGTACGCCAGAAAACAACTCCCGTTAATCCCGCAATTTCTTACGCCCAAATCGCGTCTGGAAAGGGAAACACGGTACAGCCTCAACCACAGGTAGCCAAACAGGTCCAAGTGCCTACGGCTCCTGTGCCAGAGGCAGATCTGATGCAGGTGTTGCTGACCATTCATGGTCAGTTAACCGACGTGCAAAAACAGATCAGGGAGCAGGCGGCTAGGGTGGATTACCTCTACTCTATTCTGCCGGCAACGCGAAATGGTTAAAGGCGCGCTGCCTGAGCGACCCTTTAAGATCCTAGCTGTGAATGTAAATTCGCTGATTAGGACCGAACGTAGAGCAAATCTCTTTCATTTGCTGCAAGACCAAAGTCCTGATGTGTTTATGGCTAGCGAAACTAAGCTAAATCAGAAACACAAACTGACTAATAATAATTACAATATCGTGCGAAGGGATCGGCCTAACTCCTCTCAAGGGGGTGGGGTCGCAATCTTCATACGAAAGGGCATTAAATTTAAGGTTATATATAATAGTGAAGTGCGAAGATTTGGGCAGTTAGAAGCCTGCGTCATTTGCATTCCGCTCCTTCAGGGGAAAAGAATGTACGTGATCGCGGCGTACGCACCCGAAGCACCTCAGCCTGCTAATTTTATCGCAGAACTCGAAAAACTTTTCGAATGCTTAAGACTGCACTTGGATGAAAATTATTATCTAATGGCAGGAGATTTGAACGCCAAACATGAAGATTGGGGAAATCAAATTCAAAATCCGAGAGGGTACCATTTATTTAATTGGATGGGTCGTCACAGTGTTGAGTGTAGGATCGATCTTTTTGCGACAGATAGACCTTCGTTTCCTAGGAGCGGGGGCTTTCTGGATCTTTTACTGCTTGACTCACGACTTGTTATAACTGACGCAACAAATCAACAGACAAGAAACTGTTTACGAACAATCGAATACGACAGCGATCACTGCGGACTTGCCACCGTAATACAGCTTCCGAGCGAACTTGTGGAATTGGATGAGTATGTGCCTGTGCACTCTTACAATTTCAGTAAGACGCGCTGGCCACGCTTCTCCAACGCCTTGGCAAGAGAAATACGTTCCGAGGACATTTCTCCACCAAATGACAGAAACCTGACGAACCTCGAGATCGACGGGTTTCTGACTCAAATGGATACGACTATAAAACGAACAATGGACAAAACAATCCCAAAATATAAGGAACAAGACCCAAACGGTTTATACAAGAACGCGACAATCGACGCACTACACCGACAAAAAAGTGGACTGCTGACTAGGTTGAAACTTCTTTATAGACGTTTCACGGACACACGTGATCTGGAGATTAGGACATTGAAGTCGTCGATCAAAAACATTAACGTTCTGATTAGACAAAACTATAGATTATCTATTAATTTATATTGGGATAACAGAATTCGGGCTGTTAATTCTAGCGACCCTAGTATGTTTCCCCAAATAAATAAGATATTTAGAAGAAATGATCAAAACGATCTTCCATGTCTTAAACTCCAGAGGACAACAGATAACGAAGACGTACTAACGATTGCGGGAATTGATCCGGAAGGTGCCGTTTTCGATGACAATTTTTATATGATAGAAGATCCTCAGGAGAAGGTGGAAGCTGTAGGGGCTGCTTTCCAGCAAGTGTATAAGGTGAATGCTAGCATTCGTCCGAATCATGACCTGGAGAACAGAGCCTTGCTGCACAATTTCTATCTTGGAAATAACATAACGCAATGGCGATCTGAGAATACTGGTTTCACCGGGTTCAATGACGAAAATTTGGCAAACGCCACCATCGCCGAGCAAAATGGACCCAGTTCATTGTTAATTTCGAAGGTAGAACTTCATTTAATTTTTCAAACATTAAAGAAAAAGAAATCTGCGGGGGTCGATGGTATACCCAACATTGTGTTACGACATCTCCCTGAGGAAGCCATAGACATTTATACCACACTGTTTAACAACGCATTGAATAATGCATATTATCCAGTGAGTTGGAAGACAGCTGTGGTCCATCCTCTCCCCAAAAAGGGAAAGGACAGCTCCAATCCGGCAAATCTTCGGTCGATAAGTCTTCTTCCAAGTATCAGTAAGGTATTCGAAAAGATTCTCAATAGAGCTCTGTTCAAGTGGGCTGAGGACAAGAATATTATTCCAGACAATCAGTTTGGCTTTAAGGCGGGACATGACACTATTCATGCCGCGTCTAAGTTAGTTTCTGATGTTCAATGGAACAAAGCGAAAAATCAATGCACGGGTGCCGTTCTTGTTGATTTAGAGAAGGCTTTCGACACCGTATGGTTAGAGGGTCTTTATCTGAAATTAACTAGATTTGGCATAAGTAAACCACTGTTATATATGCTTCATGACATGCTCAATGGTAGAAAGTTTGTTGTCAAAAGTGGCAATGTAACTTCTACCACAACATTTGATATTAAAAACGGTCTACAGCAAGGAGCTGTGAACTCGCCGATTCTTTTTAGTATTTACACCAGCGATCTGATAGGTAGTCTCACTCATGCGATTGCGTATGCCGATGACCTTGTAGCGTACAGGACGGGTCCAAAAGTTGAAGTCATCAGAATTCTCTTGCAGCGTGACTTCGACAAGATTCAGCGATATTGTGATGACTGGAAGTTAAAAATTAACTTTCAGAAATCAGAAACTATCCTGTTTAGAACCCCTTTGTCTAGGGCTTCTAGGGATACAAGAAAGAACTGGAGAAATCTAGTGATCGTTGGACCAAGTGGACATCCACTGGCGAGTAAAGATGTAGTAAAGTACCTTGGTATCTGGCTAGATCAGTATCTATATTTCAATCGACATATAGATGCTGCTCTGGCCAGAGCTAGGGGAGCGTTTGCTCTGACAAGACGGTTGTTTTATAGCAGCCGCCTTGAAAACAGAGTGAAGGTGATTTGCTACATGGCCCTCATCCGGCCGATGATTGCCTATGGGTGCCCTGTGTGGTTTAACGTTGCCCCATCTCAAATGGAAAAGATTCGGGTGTTTGAGAGGCAGTGTCTTAGGACCTGTCTTGGATTACACAGAACACCAGAGTCGGAGTACAAACATTATTATGCCAACGAGGTCTTATACAACGGGGCCAATATAAACAGGATAGATAACTTTTTAATTAAGCTGATTCGGGGTCACATTGCAAGAGCGATGACCTCAGCCAATGGACTTATTTTCGGGGCTTATTACCCCAATGAAGAATATAGTGAGAGCGTTTGTCTTAACGGTTTCATCCCGCCCGAGACATTCCTCTATTTAGACAGTCGGGGGCTGATACAGGATAGATTGGCGGTTCCGTTAATCTACCACGTCGGCCGTAGAACTGTGGATCGGCGAATCCTGTATGGTCGAGACGTCGGCTCTGGGAACGGAGCAGAGCGTCTGCGGTTCAGTAGAGCTGTGCCCCTTCGGGACAAAAGGGACTTTTGTAAGCAAGTTCAAAAATACTGGTGGTTGGGTGACCACCTTGATATTGATGGTTAGTCGAAGTTGTTGCCTTGGCTGACCTACGTATTTATAAGGTATAACTAGGTAGATGAAGTAGGACAGTGACGGTGGCACCAAAAAAAGATAAAAAATCCAAAAAATTGCTGTCTGTTGTCTGTGGATATGTGCTTGAGCGCATACATATGTATATGTGTTAATGTATGGATATGTATGGCGTGTGTGCATGTGCGTAGGCTGATGACAAAAAAAAAAAAAAAAAAAAAAAAAAAAAAAAAAAAAAAAAAAAAAAAAAAAAAAAAAACGCTGCTGGTGGCTGTTCTAGTTTTAAGTTATTTTAAGTATTTTTAAGTAGTTTTAAGTTAATTACGTATATTTACGTATATTTTAGTTTTATTTAGGTTAATTTAGTTTTATTTAGGTACAGGGTAGTTTTAAGTTTTTAAATAAAAAATGTCATAGAAAAACAAGTTTTTTTAAGGAATTTTCTTGTTTAGCTTTAAGTAATATAGATTTTAATTTAATTTACATTTGAATTTACGCCGAAAGGCATTTTTAATATATAGCTATAGTATAATTTAGAGCGCCCGTATGGGGCCAGTAAGTTAGTTAAGTTATTCTGTAAGCTAGTTTTTAAGATTTTTGTCTAGCATTTAAGTTAGTTATAAGTTAAATGGAAAATAAAAATGAATTTAAAAAAAAAAAAAAAAAAAAAAAAAAAAAAAAAAAAAAATATCGGTTCTCGTCCGATCACCGAAATCAAGCATCGTCGGGCGCGGTTAGTACTTAGATGGGGGACCGCTTGGGAACACCGCGTGTTGTTGGCACGTTCCTTTTTGCCCTGATAAGGTGTGTGAGGCTCCCCTTTTGTCAAATTTTCAAATTTTTCCTAATTTTCATAAAAATAATCGAGTCATTTTTTTTTTTTTTATTTTTCATAGTGTCAAAGTAAAGAAGGTATACAAAAATATTTGATTTGTGAAGCTCCCCAATCCCCCCCCCCCCCTTACTGCTGCTGAAGAATTTTGAAATTTAATCGAGTCATTTTTTTTTTTTTATTTTTCATAGTGTCAAAGTAAAGAAGGTATACAAAAATATTTGATTTGTGAAGCTCCCCAATCCCCCCCCCCCCTTACTGCTGCTGAAGAATTTTGAAATTTCTGGGCTCCATTTTGTTGATTTCATACAAAAAAATAAACACTAGTGCTATTTTGTTACTATAGGTCTAGTTTGTTATTGTTTCTTCTATCAAAGAATAAGAAAATAAATACATTTTGGAAAGGGGAGCATTTTTTGTTGGGGCTTTGCACAGAATATTTCCTGTTAAGTTGTTACCTACATACATTCAAGGTTAATTGCGATTAACTTCGCACTTGCAACTGTATGGCGTATACGTAACATTTTCAGTTTTTGATAACTTCGCACTGTGGCGTATACGTAACATTTTCAGTTTTGGATAACTTCGCACTGTGGCGTATACGTAACATTTTCAGTTTTTGATACAATTAACTTCGCACTGTGGCGTATACGTAACATTTTCAGTTTTGGATAACTTCGCACTGTGGCGTATACGTAACATTTTCAGTTTTTGATACAATTAACTTCGCACTGTGGCGTATACGTAACATTTTCAGTTTTTGATAACTTCGCACTGTGGCGTATACGTAACATTTTCAGTTTTTGATAACTTCGCACTGTGGCGTATACGTAACATTTTCAGTTTTTTTATACAATTAGAAATTTGATGTAAAAAAAAGAAAAAACATAATATGAACATATATTTGTTATTTTGTTTACAAAATGGACATTTTTAGCAATAAAAACGCATTGTACTGGTTCTTGTACACGTCTTTCGAAATTATATTTGCTTGTTTGTCATACTAATGGAAAAGGGGAGCATTTTCAACTAAATTCTGATGGTATGGGGAGCATTTAAACAATTTTACATATTTTGTACTGTAAAATATCACCCTTAGCAGAAGAAAAACGCATAATACCGCTTCCACAAGTCTTTTAAAGTTTAATTTTATAGTTTGTGATGCTATTGGAAAAGGTAAGAATAGTTTGGGGAAGCTCCAACTTTGCTAATTAGATTTTCGCCAACGACCATACCACGATGAAAATATCGGTTCTCGTCAGTCGTTCAGCAACCGTGGAAGAGTGCAGATCGTTGGCGGCTTTCACAGTGATCATTTAATATAGAGACGCGAGTGTGTAATATAGTTAATTTAACCTACCATTTTCAAGTGGCAAGTTAGCCTAGGTGGTAGAGTGGCAGACGAAGGATCTGAACGGCGTGGGTTCGAGCCCCACTGTGGTCCGGGATTTTTTTTAAATAATTTCTGGGAGAAGGTGACCAGAAACAGAGAACAACAAGAAAGAGAGATGGGAAAGCCAACGGGGACATCGAAAGATGGTCCCCCAACAGCAAAGAAGACAGTTGGAGGAACATCAGGTGATGTGTCATCCGACAGTCAAATAGCGGGGCCATCAGGCCAAGCTCAAAGTGCAAATGTAGCAGGGCAGTCCAAAGCCCAAAAAGCAACAACAACAACAGCAGCAGCAGCAGCAGCAGCAGCAGGACCAGGAAAGCCCAAAGTGGCAACAATAGCAACAACAGCAACGACAACTACAACAACATCGTCATCGGCACGTGCCGAGGTCGGTACCAGCAGCATATCAACTGCAAAGACATCGAGTCCTATTAAAGGGAAAAAGCCAGGACCGGCATGTGTCGATGAGCAAGATCCTCTAAAGAGAAGGCGCTACATTAGGTACAGACCAAACCTAGTAGTTAAGAAGCGCACCTCTGATATAGAAGCAGCCAAGAAAATAGGAGGGCGCGGGCGTTCAGCCAAGGCTTCGGCTCAGGCCAAAATACAGAGGCAGCTAGATAGCTCCTCTAACGATGATGAGGACAATAGCGAAAGCCACGACAACGAAGAAGGCGACGACGAAGCTGAGACGGATGACAGGCACATCGAAGAGGCTGATGGAGCGATCGCCGCCGACAAGCCAAACGATCAGGACGCCAGGCTAACAGGCGAGGAAAACGCCGCTGACGCAGATGCTGATGACATCTCATATATGTCAGTGGAAGGAGAAGGACGGTACGTCAGTGGCGAGATAGTCGAGCTGTCTGACGAGGAAGAGGACCAGCAAATTGAGGCTTTGACGGAGCAGATCTCTTCGCTCATAGAGCTTGTTGAAGCGCTCAAGAAGAAGCAGGAAGCAAGACGGGAGAAGGAGCGCATAGTTGCTCTTGAGCAGCGCACCCGCCAACAAGCGCTCCAAGAGCAAGCTTCGCAACAACAGCAGCCTCCTCAGGAACAAAAACTACTCCCAGACCAGCAGCAGCCACAGAAGCAGCAGTCAAAGAAGCAGCCACAGAAACAGCTTCAAAAGCCACAACAACCGTCTCAGCAACCACAGCATCAGCCTCAGCAACAGCAAGCAAAACAAAAACAACAACAACAACAACCACAACAGCAACGTCAACAGACACAGAAACAGCAACAGCAGCAGCAACAACAGCAACAGCAACAACCACAACAGCAACAACCGCAGCAGTCACAACAGCAGCAGACCCAACAGCAGCCGATGCAACAGCAGCAGAGACAACAGCAGCAGTCACAACAACAACAGCAACAACAGCAACAGCCACAAGCAAAGAAAGGTAAGGTGCCACCTATTAATACTTATAAAATGCATTTAAAAGACACAATAGAAATATGTAGGTCGGTCATAGGCAACAATTTCATAATTAAGCGGCTTAACGCAGACAGGCATTCCATTCAGTGCTCATCTTTAGAGCACTACAAAAAAGTGAAAGACCTTCTGTCTCAAACTAGAACAGAATACTATAGTTTCACCCCGAAGGAAGACAAGCTTCAAACAGTCCTCCTGAAGGGTATCGAATCCTCTACGGATCCGCAGGCGCTCTTAGCTGAGCTCCGTCAAGTGGCGAGCGACGATCTCGAGTTTATCGGGGTCCGACCGTTCACCACAGTCAAAGCCAGACGGGAGAAACGGAACTTACCATTTTTCCTAGTTCAACTCTCGCCCCAAAGCAAATTGAGTGGTCTAAGGAATATAACAGTCCTGGATTACCAAGTTGTACGATGGGAAAAACTAAATAAGCAGAAAGACATGCTTCAATGCATGAACTGCCAAGGGTTCGGACACGTTGCAGTTAACTGTGGTATGGACCCAGTCTGCGTTAAATGTGGAGATACCCACAAAACAGTGGAGTGTAAACTCGGGCAAGATAGGGTCACAGACATGACCCAGTTAAAATGTGCGCTCTGCCGAGGCTCCGGGCACCCCGCAAACTATCGGGGATGTCCGAAGTTTCAGGAGATAAGGCAAAACAAAGCCCAAAAGAAAACAGTTGAGGTGAGACGCCCTGAAGTACGCCAGAAAACAACTCCCGTTAATCCCGCAATTTCTTACGCCCAAATCGCGTCTGGAAGGGGAAATACGGTACAGCCTCAACCACAGGTAGCCAAACAGGTCCAAGTGCCTACGGCTCCTGTGCCAGAGGCAGATCTGATGCAGGTGTTGCTGACCATTCATGGTCAGTTAACCGACGTGCAAAAACAGATCAGGGAGCAGGCGACTAGGGTGGATTACCTCTACTCTATTCTGCCGGCAACGCGAAATGGTTAAAGGCGCGCTGCCTGAGCGACCCTTTAAGATCCTAGCTGTGAATGTAAATTCGCTGATTAGGACCGAACGTAGAGCAAATCTCTTTCATTTGCTGCAAGACCAAAGTCCTGATGTGTTTATGGCTAGCGAAACTAAGCTTACCCAGAAACACAAATTGACTAATAATAATTACAATATCGTGCGAAGGGATCGGCCCAACTCCTCTCAAGGGGGTGGGGTCGCAATCTTCATTCGAAAGGGCATTAAATTTAAGGTTATATATAATAGTGAAGTGCGAAGATTTGGGCAGCTAGAAGCCTGCATCATTTGCATTCCGCTCCTTCAGGGGAAAAGAATGTACGTGATCGCGGCGTACGCACCCGAAGCACCTCAGCCTGCTAATTTTATCGCAGAACTCGAAAAACTTTTCGAATGCTTAAGACTGCACTTGGATGAAAATTATTATCTAATGGCAGGAGATTTGAACGCCAAACATGAAGATTGGGGAAATCAAATTCAAAATCCGAGAGGGTACCATTTATTTAATTGGATGGGTCGTCACAGTGTTGAGTGTAGGATCGATCTTTTTGCGACAGATAGACCTTCGTTTCCTAGGAGCGGTGGCTTTCTGGATCTTTTACTGCTTGACTCACGACTTGTTATAACTGACGCAACAAATCAACAGACAAGAAACTGTTTACGAACAATCGAATACGACAGCGATCACTGCGGACTTGCCACCGTAATACAGCTTCCGAGCGAACTTGTGGAATTGGATGAGTATGTGCCTGTGCACTCTTACAATTTCAGTAAGACGCGCTGGCCACGCTTCTCCAACGCCTTGGTAAGAGAAATACGTTCCGAGGACATTTCTCCACCAAATGACAGAAACCTGACGAACCTCGAGATCGACGGGTTTCTGACTCAAATGGATACGACTATAAAACGAACAATGGACAAAACAATCCCAAAATATAAGGAACAAGACCCAAACGGTTTATACAAGAACGCGACAATCGACGCACTACACCGACAAAAAAGTGGACTGCTGACTAGGTTGAAACTTCTTTATAGACGTTTCACGGACACACGTGATCTGGAGATTAGGACATTGAAGTCGTCGATCAAAAACATTAACGTTCTGATTAGACAAAACTATAGATTATCTATTAATTTATATTGGGATAACAGAATTCGGGCTGTTAATTCTAGCGACCCTAGTATGTTTCCCCAAATAAATAAGATATTTAGAAGAAATGATCAAAACGATCTTCCATGTCTTAAACTCCAGAGGACAACAGATAACGAAGACGTACTAACGATTGCGGGAATTGATCCGGAAGGTGCCGTTTTCGATGACAATTTTTATATGATAGAAGATCCTCAGGAAAAGGTAGAAGCTGTAGGGGCTGCTTTCCAGCAAGTGTATAAGGTGAATGCAAGCATTCGTCCGAATCATGACCTGGAGAACAGAGCCTTGCTGCACAATTTCTATCTTGGAAATAACATAACGCAATGGCGATCTGAGAATACTGGTTTCACCGGGTTCAATGACGAAAATTTGGCAAACGCCACCATCGCCGAGCAAAATGGACCCAGTTCATTGTTAATTTCGAAGGTAGAACTTCATTTAATTTTTCAAACATTAAAGAAAAAGAAATCTGCGGGGGTCGATGGTATACCCAACATTGTGTTACGACATCTCCCTGAGGAAGCCATAGACATTTATACCACACTGTTTAACAACGCATTGAATAATGCATATTATCCAGTGAGTTGGAAGACAGCTGTGGTCCATCCTCTCCCCAAAAAGGGAAAGGACAGCTCCAATCCGGCAAATCTTCGGTCGATAAGTCTTCTTCCAAGTATCAGTAAGGTATTCGAAAAGATTCTCAATAGAGCTCTGTTCAAGTGGGCTGAGGACAAGAATATTATTCCAGACAATCAGTTTGGCTTTAAGGCGGGACATGACACTATTCATGCCGCGTCTAAGTTAGTTTCTGATGTTCAATGGAACAAAGCGAAAAATCAATGCACGGGTGCCGTTCTTGTTGATTTAGAGAAGGCTTTCGACACCGTATGGTTAGAGGGTCTTTATCTGAAATTAACTAGATTTGGCATAAGTAAACCACTGTTATATATGCTTCATGACATGCTCAATGGTAGAAAGTTTGTTGTCAAAAGTGGCAATGTAACTTCTACCACAACATTTGATATTAAAAACGGTCTACAGCAAGGAGCTGTGAACTCGCCGATTCTTTTTAGTATTTACACCAGCGATCTGATAGGTAGTCTCACTCATGCGATTGCGTATGCCGATGACCTTGTAGCGTACAGGACGGGTCCAAAAGTTGAAGTCATCAGAATTCTCTTGCAGCGTGACTTCGACAAGATTCAGCGATATTGTGATGACTGGAAGTTAAAAATTAACTTTCAGAAATCAGAAACTATCCTGTTTAGAACCCCTTTGTCTAGGGCTTCTAGGGATACAAGAAAGAACTGGAGAAATCTAGTGATCGTTGGACCAAGTGGACATCCACTGGCGAGTAAAGATGTAGTAAAGTACCTTGGTATCTGGCTAGATCAGTATCTATATTTCAATCGACATATAGATGCTGCTCTGGCCAGAGCTAGGGGAGCGTTTGCTCTGACAAGACGGTTGTTTTATAGCAGCCGCCTTGAAAACAGAGTGAAGGTGATTTGCTACATGGCCCTCATCCGGCCGATGATTGCCTATGGGTGCCCTGTGTGGTTTAACGTTGCCCCATCTCAAATGGAAAAGATTCGGGTGTTTGAGAGGCAGTGTCTTAGGACCTGTCTTGGATTACACAGAACACCAGAGTCGGAGTACAAACATTATTATGCCAACGAGGTCTTATACAACGGGGCCAATATAAACAGGATAGATAACTTTTTAATAAAGCTGATTCGGGGTCACATTGCAAGAGCGATGACCTCAGCCAATGGACTTATTTTCGGGGCTTATTACCCCAACGACGAATATAGTGAGAGCGTTTGTCTTAACGGTTTCATCCCGCCCGAGACATTCCTCTATTTAGACAGTCGGGGGCTGATACAGGATAGATTGGCGGTTCCGTTAATCTACCACGTCGGCCGTAGAACTGTGGATCGGCGAATCCTGTATGGTCGAGACGTCGGCTCTGGGAACGGAGCAGAGCGTCTGCGGTTCAGTAGAGCTGTGCCCCTTCGGGACAAAAGGGACTTTTGTAAGCAAGTTCAAAAATACTGGTGGTTGGGTGACCACCTTGATATTGACGGTTAGTCATAGTTGTTGCCTTGGCCGACCTGCGTATTTTTAAGTATTAATAGGTTTTTTATTTTATGTAGGACAGTGGTGGCACCAAAAAAAATTATAAAAACTGCATTTGCTTGTGGATATGTACATTGGGCGCTAGTACATATGCATATATATTCATTTATGCATATGTGTGGGTGTGTGTGCATTTGCATAAGCTGCTGCGAAAAAAAAAAAAAAAAAAAAAAAAAAAAAAAAAAAAAAAAAAAATACGCTGCGGGTGGCTGTTGTAGTTTTAAGTTATTTTAAGTATTTTTAAGTAGTTTAAGTTAATTACGTATATTTACGTATATTTTAGTTTTATTTAGGATAATTTAGTTTTATTTAGGTAAAGGGTAGTTTTAAGTTTTTATATAAAATAAAACAAATGTCTTGAAAAACGAGTTTTAAAAAAAAAAATTTTCTCGTTTAGTTTTAAGTAATTTTGAATTTTAATTTAAGTAGTTTTTACGCCCAAAGGCATTTTTAATATATAGTTATAGTATAATTTAGAGCGCCCGTATGGGGCCAGTAAGTTAGTTAAGTTATTCTGTAAGCTAGTTTTTAAGGTTTTTGTCTAGCATTTAAGTTAGTTATAAGTTGAATTGAAAATAAAAACATGCATTAAATAAAAAAAAAAAAAAATAAAAAAAAAATAAAAAAAAAAAATATCGGTTCTCGTCCGATCACCGAAATCAAGCATCGTCGGGCGCGGTTAGTACTTAGATGGGGGACCGCTTGGGAACACCGCGTGTTGTTGGCACGTTCCTTTTTGCCCTGATAAGGTGTGTGAGGCTCCCCTTTTGTCAAATTTTCAAATTTTTCCTAATTTTCATAAAAATAATCGAGTCATTTTTTTTTTTTTTATTTTTCATAGTGTCAAAGTAAAGAAGGTATACAAAAATATTTGATTTGTGAAGCTCCCCAATCCCCCCCCCCCTTACTGCTGCTGAAGAATTTTGAAATTTAATCGAGTCATTTTTTTTTTTTATTTTTCATAGTGTCAAAGTAAAGAAGGTATACAAAAATATTTGATTTGTGAAGCTCCCCAATCCCCCCCCCCTTACTGCTGCTGAAGAATTTTGAAATTTCTGGGCTCCATTTTGTTGATTTCATACAAAAAAATAAACACTGTAGTGCTATTTTGTTACTATAGGTCTAGTTTGTTATTGTTTCTTCTATCAAAGAATAAGAAAATAAATACATTTTGGAAAGGGGAGCATTTTTTGTTGGGGCTTTGCACAGAATATTTCCTGTTAAGTTGTTACCTACATACATTCAAGGTTAATTGCGATTAACTTCGCACTTGCAACTGTATGGCGTATACGTAACATTTTCAGTTTTTGATAACTTCGCACTGTGGCGTATACGTAACATTTTCAGTTTTGGATAACTTCGCACTGTGGCGTATACGTAACATTTTCAGTTTTTGATACAATTAACTTCGCACTGTGGCGTATACGTAACATTTTCAGTTTTGGATAACTTCGCACTGTGGCGTATACGTAACATTTTCAGTTTTTGATACAATTAACTTCGCACTGTGGCGTATACGTAACATTTTCAGTTTTTGATAACTTCGCACTGTGGCGTATACGTAACATTTTCAGTTTTTGATAACTTCGCACTGTGGCGTATACGTAACATTTTCAGTTTTTTTATACAATTAGAAATTTGATGTAAAAAAAAGAAAAAACATAATATGAACATATATTTGTTATTTTGTTTACAAAATGGACATTTTTAGCAATAAAAACGCATTGTACTGGTTCTTGTACACGTCTTTCGAAATTATATTTGCTTGTTTGTCATACTAATGGAAAAGGGGAGCATTTTCAACTAAATTCTGATGGTATGGGGAGCATTTAAACAATTTTACATATTTTGTACTGTAAAATATCACCCTTAGCAGAAGAAAAACGCATAATACCGCTTCCACAAGTCTTTTAAAGTTTAATTTTATAGTTTGTGATGCTATTGGAAAAGGTAAGAATAGTTTGGGGAAGCTCCAACTTTGCTAATTAGATTTTCGCCAACGACCATACCACGATGAAAATATCGGTTCTCGTCCGATCACCGAAATCAAGCATCGTCGGGCGCGGTTAGTACTTAGATGGGGGACCGCTTGGGAACACCGCGTGTTGTTGGCACGTTCCTTTTTGCCCTGATAAGGTGTGTGAGGCTCCCCTTTTGTCAAATTTTCAAATTTTTCCTAATTTTCATAAAAATAATCGAGTCATTTTTTTTTTTTTTATTTTTCATAGTGTCAAAGTAAAGAAGGTATACAAAAATATTTGATTTGTGAAGCTCCCCAATCCCCCCCCCCTTACTGCTGCTGAAGAATTTTGAAATTTAATCGAGTCATTTTTTTTTTTTTATTTTTCATAGTGTCAAAGTAAAGAAGGTATACAAAAATATTTGATTTGTGAAGCTCCCCAATCCCCCCCCCCCCCTTACTGCTGCTGAAGAATTTTGAAATTTCTGGGCTCCATTTTGTTGATTTCATACAAAAAAATAAACACTGTAGTGCTATTTTGTTACTATAGGTCTAGTTTGTTATTGTTTCTTCTATCAAAGAATAAGAAAATAAATACATTTTGGAAAGGGGAGCATTTTTTGTTGGGGCTTTGCACAGAATATTTCCTGTTAAGTTGTTACCTACATACATTCAAGGTTAATTGCGATTAACTTCGCACTTGCAACTGTATGGCGTATACGTAACATTTTCAGTTTTTGATAACTTCGCACTGTGGCGTATACGTAACATTTTCAGTTTTGGATAACTTCGCACTGTGGCGTATACGTAACATTTTCAGTTTTTGATACAATTAACTTCGCACTGTGGCGTATACGTAACATTTTCAGTTTTGGATAACTTCGCACTGTGGCGTGTACGTAACATTTTCAGTTTTTGATACAATTAACTTCGCACTGTGGCGTATACGTAACATTTTCAGTTTTTGATAACTTCGCACTGTGGCGTATACGTAACATTTTCAGTTTTTGATAACTTCGCACTGTGGCGTATACGTAACATTTTCAGTTTTTTTATACAATTAGAAATTTGATGTAAAAAAAAGAAAAAACATAATATGAACATATATTTGTTATTTTGTTTACAAAATGGACATTTTTAGCAATAAAAACGCATTGTACTGGTTCTTGTACACGTCTTTCGAAATTATATTTGCTTGTTTGTCATACTAATGGAAAAGGGGAGCATTTTCAACTAAATTCTGATGGTATGGGGAGCATTTAAACAATTTTACATATTTTGTACTGTAAAATATCACCCTTAGCAGAAGAAAAACGCATAATACCGCTTCCACAAGTCTTTTAAAGTTTAATTTTATAGTTTGTGATGCTATTGGAAAAGGTAAGAATAGTTTGGGGAAGCTCCAACTTTGCTAATTAGATTTTCGCCAACGACCATACCACGATGAAAATATCGGTTCTCGTTAAAAAATTAACTTTCAGAAATCAGAAACTATCCTGTTTAGAACCCCGTTGTCTAGGGCTTCTAGGGATACAAGAAAGAACTGGAGAAATCTAGTGATCGTTGGACCAAGTGGACATCCACTGGCGAGTAAAGATGTAGTAAAGTACCTTGGTATCTGGCTAGATCAGTATCTATATTTCAATCGACATATAGATGCTGCTCTGGCCAGAGCTAAGGGAGCGTTTGCTCTGACAAGACGGTTGTTTTATAGCAGCCGCCTTGAAAACAGGGTGAAGGTGATTTGCTACATGGCCCTCATCCGGCCGATGATTGCCTATGGGTGCCCTGTGTGGTTTAACGTTGCCCCATCTCAAATGGAAAAGATTCGGGTGTTTGAGAGGCAGTGTCTTAGGACCTGTCTTGGATTACACAGAACACCAGAGTCGGAGTACAAACATTATTATGCCAACGAGGTCTTATACAACGGGGCCAATATAAACAGGATAGATAACTTTTTAATAAAGCTGATTCGGGGTCACATTGCAAGAGCGATGACCTCAGCCAATGGACTTATTTTCGGGGCTTATTACCCCAACGACGAATATAGTGAGAGCGTTTGTCTTAACGGTTTCATCCCGCCCGAGACATTCCTCTATTTAGACAGTCGGGGGCTGATACAGGATAGATTGGCGGTTCCGTTAATCTACCACGTCGGCCGTAGAACTGTGGATCGGCGAATCCTGTATGGTCGAGACGTCGACTCTGGAAACGGAGCAGGGCGTCTGCGGTTCAGTAGAGCTGTGCCCCTTCGGGACAAAAAGGACTGTTATAAGCAATTTCAAACATACTGGTGGTTGGGTGACCACCTAGACATTGATGGTTAGTTAATGTTGTTGCCTTGGCCGACCTACGTATTTTTAAGTATTAATAGGTTTATTTTAGTAGAACAGTGGTGGCACCAAAAAAATATAAAACAAAAAAAAAAAAATGGCATTGGTTTGTGTGTATGGGCATTTGGCGCTTTTAAATATATATATAAAAATATATATATTTATAAACGTGTGCACATATGCATTGGCTGCTGCGCAAAAAAAAAAAAAAAAAAAAAAAAAAAAAAAAAAAAAAATGCTGCTGGTGGCTGTTCTAGTTTTAAGTGATTTTAAGTATTTTTAAGTAGTTTTAAGTTAATTACGTATATTTACGTATATTTTAGTTTTATTTAGGTTAATTTAGTTTTATTTAGGTACAGGGTAGTTTTAAGTTTTTAAATAAAAAAAAAAAATGTCATGGAAAAACAAGTTTTTTTAAGGAATTTTCTTGTTTAGGTTTAAGTAATATAGATTTTAATTTAATTTACATTTGAATTTACGCCGAAAGGCATTTTAATATATAGCTATAGTATAATTTAGAGCGCCCGTATGGGGCCAGTAAGTTAGTTAAGTTATTCTGTAAGCTAGTTTTTAAGATTTTTGTCTAGCATTTAAGTTAGTTATAAGTTAAATTGAAAATAAAAATGAATTTAAAAAAAAAAAAAAAAAAAAAATATCGGTTCTCGTCCGATCACCGAAATCAAGCATCGTCGGGCGCGGTTAGTACTTAGATGGGGGACCGCTTGGGAACACCGCGTGTTGTTGGCACGTTCCTTTTTGCCCTGATAAGGTGTGTGAGGCTCCCCTTTTGTCAAATTTTCAAATTTTTCCTAATTTTCATAAAAATAATCGAGTCATTTTTTTTTTTTTTATTTTTCATAGTGTCAAAGTAAAGAAGGTATACAAAAATATTTGATTTGTGAAGCTCCCCAATCCCCCCCCCCCTTACTGCTGCTGAAGAATTTTGAAATTTAATCGAGTCATTTTTTTTTTTTTATTTTTCATAGTGTCAAAGTAAAGAAGGTATACAAAAATATTTGATTTGTGAAGCTCCCCAATCCCCCCCCCCCCTTACTGCTGCTGAAGAATTTTGAAATTTCTGGGCTCCATTTTGTTGATTTCATACAAAAAAATAAACACTGTAGTGCTATTTTGTTACTATAGGTCTAGTTTGTTATTGTTTCTTCTATCAAAGAATAAGAAAATAAATACATTTTGGAAAGGGGAGCATTTTTTGTTGGGGCTTTGCACAGAATATTTCCTGTTAAGTTGTTACCTACATACATTCAAGGTTAATTGCGATTAACTTCGCACTTGCAACTGTATGGCGTATACGTAACATTTTCAGTTTTTGATAACTTCGCACTGTGGCGTATACGTAACATTTTCAGTTTTGGATAACTTCGCACTGTGGCGTATACGTAACATTTTCAGTTTTTGATACAATTAACTTCGCACTGTGGCGTATACGTAACATTTTCAGTTTTGGATAACTTCGCACTGTGGCGTATACGTAACATTTTCAGTTTTTGATACAATTAACTTCGCACTGTGGCGTATACGTAACATTTTCAGTTTTTGATAACTTCGCACTGTGGCGTATACGTAACATTTTCAGTTTTTGATAACTTCGCACTGTGGCGTATACGTAACATTTTCAGTTTTTTTATACAATTAGAAATTTGATGTAAAAAAAAGAAAAAACATAATATGAACATATATTTGTTATTTTGTTTACAAAATGGACATTTTTAGCAATAAAAACGCATTGTACTGGTTCTTGTACACGTCTTTCGAAATTATATTTGCTTGTTTGTCATACTAATGGAAAAGGGGAGCATTTTCAACTAAATTCTGATGGTATGGGGAGCATTTAAACAATTTTACATATTTTGTACTGTAAAATATCACCCTTAGCAGAAGAAAAACGCATAATACCGCTTCCACAAGTCTTTTAAAGTTTAATTTTATAGTTTGTGATGCTATTGGAAAAGGTAAGAATAGTTTGGGGAAGCTCCAACTTTGCTAATTAGATTTTCGCCAACGACCATACCACGATGAAAATATCGGTTCTCGTCCGATCACCGAAATCAAGCATCGTCGGGCGCGGTTAGTACTTAGATGGGGGACCGCTTGGGAACACCGCGTGTTGTTGGCACGTTCCTTTTTGCCCTGATAAGGTGTGTGAGGCTCCCCTTTTGTCAAATTTTCAAATTTTTCCTAATTTTCATAAAAATAATCGAGTCATTTTTTTTTTTTTTATTTTTCATAGTGTCAAAGTAAAGAAGGTATACAAAAATATTTGATTTGTGAAGCTCCCCAATCCCCCCCCCCCCTTACTGCTGCTGAAGAATTTTGAAATTTAATCGAGTCATTTTTTTTTTTTTATTTTTCATAGTGTCAAAGTAAAGAAGGTATACAAAAATATTTGATTTGTGAAGCTCCCCAATCCCCCCCCCCTTACTGCTGCTGAAGAATTTTGAAATTTCTGGGCTCCATTTTGTTGATTTCATACAAAAAAATAAACACTGTAGTGCTATTTTGTTACTATAGGTCTAGTTTGTTATTGTTTCTTCTATCAAAGAATAAGAAAATAAATACATTTTGGAAAGGGGAGCATTTTTTGTTGGGGCTTTGCACAGAATATTTCCTGTTAAGTTGTTACCTACATACATTCAAGGTTAATTGCGATTAACTTCGCACTTGCAACTGTATGGCGTATACGTAACATTTTCAGTTTTTGATAACTTCGCACTGTGGCGTATACGTAACATTTTCAGTTTTGGATAACTTCGCACTGTGGCGTATACGTAACATTTTCAGTTTTTGATACAATTAACTTCGCACTGTGGCGTATACGTAACATTTTCAGTTTTGGATAACTTCGCACTGTGGCGTATACGTAACATTTTCAGTTTTTGATACAATTAACTTCGCACTGTGGCGTATACGTAACATTTTCAGTTTTTGATAACTTCGCACTGTGGCGTATACGTAACATTTTCAGTTTTTGATAACTTCGCACTGTGGCGTATACGTAACATTTTCAGTTTTTTTATACAATTAGAAATTTGATGTAAAAAAAAGAAAAAACATAATATGAACATATATTTGTTATTTTGTTTACAAAATGGACATTTTTAGCAATAAAAACGCATTGTACTGGTTCTTGTACACGTCTTTCGAAATTATATTTGCTTGTTTGTCATACTAATGGAAAAGGGGAGCATTTTCAACTAAATTCTGATGGTATGGGGAGCATTTAAACAATTTTACATATTTTGTACTGTAAAATATCACCCTTAGCAGAAGAAAAACGCATAATACCGCTTCCACAAGTCTTTTAAAGTTTAATTTTATAGTTTGTGATGCTATTGGAAAAGGTAAGAATAGTTTGGGGAAGCTCCAACTTTGCTAATTAGATTTTCGCCAACGACCATACCACGATGAAAATATCGGTTCTCGTCCGATCACCGAAATCAAGCATCGTCGGGCGCGGTTAGTACTTAGATGGGGGACCGCTTGGGAACACCGCGTGTTGTTGGCACGTTCCTTTTTGCCCTGATAAGGTGTGTGAGGCTCCCCTTTTGTCAAATTTTCAAATTTTTCCTAATTTTCATAAAAATAATCGAGTCATTTTTTTTTTTTTTATTTTTCATAGTGTCAAAGTAAAGAAGGTATACAAAAATATTTGATTTGTGAAGCTCCCCAATCCCCCCCCCCTTACTGCTGCTGAAGAATTTTGAAATTTAATCGAGTCATTTTTTTTTTTTTATTTTTCATAGTGTCAAAGTAAAGAAGGTATACAAAAATATTTGATTTGTGAAGCTCCCCAATCCCCCCCCCCTTACTGCTGCTGAAGAATTTTGAAATTTCTGGGCTCCATTTTGTTGATTTCATACAAAAAAATAAACACTGTAGTGCTATTTTGTTACTATAGGTCTAGTTTGTTATTGTTTCTTCTATCAAAGAATAAGAAAATAAATACATTTTGGAAAGGGGAGCATTTTTTGTTGGGGCTTTGCACAGAATATTTCCTGTTAAGTTGTTACCTACATACATTCAAGGTTAATTGCGATTAACTTCGCACTTGCAACTGTATGGCGTATACGTAACATTTTCAGTTTTTGATAACTTCGCACTGTGGCGTATACGTAACATTTTCAGTTTTGGATAACTTCGCACTGTGGCGTATACGTAACATTTTCAGTTTTTGATACAATTAACTTCGCACTGTGGCGTATACGTAACATTTTCAGTTTTGGATAACTTCGCACTGTGGCGTATACGTAACATTTTCAGTTTTTGATACAATTAACTTCGCACTGTGGCGTATACGTAACATTTTCAGTTTTTGATAACTTCGCACTGTGGCGTATACGTAACATTTTCAGTTTTTGATAACTTCGCACTGTGGCGTATACGTAACATTTTCAGTTTTTTTATACAATTAGAAATTTGATGTAAAAAAAAGAAAAAACATAATATGAACATATATTTGTTATTTTGTTTACAAAATGGACATTTTTAGCAATAAAAACGCATTGTACTGGTTCTTGTACACGTCTTTCGAAATTATATTTGCTTGTTTGTCATACTAATGGAAAAGGGGAGCATTTTCAACTAAATTCTGATGGTATGGGGAGCATTTAAACAATTTTACATATTTTGTACTGTAAAATATCACCCTTAGCAGAAGAAAAACGCATAATACCGCTTCCACAAGTCTTTTAAAGTTTAATTTTATAGTTTGTGATGCTATTGGAAAAGGTAAGAATAGTTTGGGGAAGCTCCAACTTTGCTAATTAGATTTTCGCCAACGACCATACCACGATGAAAATATCGGTTCTCGTCAGTCGTTCAGCAACCGTGGAAGAGTGCACATCGTTGGCGGCTTTCACAGTGTAAATTTCAAGTAGAGACGCGAGTGCGTATAGTAGTGAGTTAGATCTACCAAAACCAAGTGGCAAGTTAGCCTAGGTGGTAGAGGAGCAGATTCCAGAGTGGAAGGTCGTGGGTTCGATTCTCACCCCGGGCAAGGCCTTTTTTTAAATAATTTCTGGCAGGAGGTTTCAAAGAGAAGGAAACAACAGCAGCAACAACAAGAAGAGCAGATGGGAAAACCAACGGGGACATCGAAAGATGGTCCCCCAACAACAAGGAAGACAGTTGGAGGAACATCAGGTGATGTGTCATCCGACAGTCAAATAGCGGGGCCATCAGGCCAAGCTGAAAGAGAAACTGTATCAGGGCAGTCAAAAGCCCAAAAAGCAGCAACAACAGCAGCAGCAGCAGCAGCAGCAGCAGCAGAACCAGTTAAGCCCAAAGTGGCAACAACAACAACAACAGCAACGACAACTACAACAACATCGTCATCGGCACGTGCCGAGGTCGGTACTAGCAGCATAGCAACTGCTAAGACATCAAGCCCTATTAAAGGGAAAAAGCCAGGACCGGCATGTGCCGAAGAACAAGATCCTCTTAAAAGAAGGCGCTATATCAGGTACAGACCAAACCTGATAGTTAAAAAGAGTACCTCAGATGTGGAAGCAGCGCAGAAAATAGGAGGGCGCGGACGTTCAGCCAAGGCCTCTGCTCAGGCAAAAATACAGAGGCAGCTGGATAGCTCCTCCAACGACGATGACGATAACGACAAGAACGTAGAAGGCGACGATGAAGCGGAGGTGGATGACAGGCACGTCAAAGATACTGACGGAGCGATCGCCGCCGTCAATCCAAATGTTAAGGACGCCAGTCTAACCGGCGAAGAAAACGCCGCTGACGATAATGCGGATGACATCTCCTACATGTCAGTAGAAGGAGAAGGACGTTACGTCAGTGGCGAGATAGTCGAGCTGTCTGACGAGGAAGAGGACCAGCAAATCGAGGCGTTAACGGAGCAGATCTCTTCGCTCATAGAGCTGGTTGAAGCGCTCAAGAAGAAGCAGGAGGCAAGACGGGAGAAGGAGCGCATAGCTGCTCTTGAACAGCGCACCCGCCAACAAGCGCTCCAAGAGCAAGCTTCGCAACATCAGGAGCCTCCTCAGGAACAAAAACCACTCCCAGACCAGCAGCAGCCTCAGAAGCAGCAGTCAAAGAAGCAGACACAGAAACAGCTTCAAAAGCCACAACAACCGTCTCAGCAACCACAGCATCAGCCTCAGCAACAGCAAGCAAAACAAAAACAACAACAACAACAACCACTACAGCAACGACAACAGACACAGAAGCAGCAACAGCAGCAGAAACAACAGCAACAGCAACAACCGCAACAGCAACAACCACAGCAGTCACAACAGCAGCAGACCCAACAGCAGCCAATGCAACAGCAGCAGAGACAACAGCAGCAGTCACAACAACAGCAACAACAGCAACAGCCACAAGCAAAGAAAGGTAAGGTGCCACCTATTAATACTTATAAAATGCATTTAAAAGACACAATTGAAATATGTAGGTCGGTCATAGGCAACAATTTCATAATTAAGCGGCTTAACGCAGACAGGCATTCCATTCAGTGCTCATCTTTAGAGCACTACAAAAAAGTGAAAGACCTTCTGTCTCAAACTAGAACAGAATATTATAGTTTCACCCCGAAGGAAGACAAGCTTCAAACAGTCCTCCTGAAGGGTATCGAATCCTCTACGGATCCGCAGGCGCTCTTAGCTGAGCTCCGTCAAGTGGCGAGCGACGATCTCGAGTTTATCGGGGTCCGACCGTTCACCACAGTCAAAGCCAGACGGGAGAAACGGAATTTACCATTCTTCCTGGTTCAACTCTCGCCCCAAAGCAAATTGAGTGGTCTAAGGAATATAACAGTCCTGGATTACCAAGTTGTACGATGGGAAAAACTAAATAAGCAGAAAGACATGCTTCAATGCATGAACTGCCAAGGGTTCGGACACGTTGCAGTTAACTGTGGTATGGACCCAGTCTGCGTTAAATGTGGAGATACCCACAAAACAGTGGAGTGTAAACTCGGGCAAGATAGGGTCACAGACATGACCCAGTTAAAATGTGCGCTCTGCCGAGGCTCCGGGCACCCCGCAAACTATCGGGGATGTCCGAAGTTTCAGGAGATAAGGCAAAACAAAGCCCAAAAGAAAACAGTTGAGGTGAGACGCCCTGAAGTACGCCAGAAAACAACTCCCGTTAATCCCGCAATTTCTTACGCCCAAATCGCGTCTGGAAAGGGAAACACGGTACAGCCTCAACCACAGGTAGCCAAACAGGTCCAAGTGCCTACGGCTCCTGTGCCAGAGGCAGATCTGATGCAGGTGTTGCTGACCATTCATGGTCAGTTAACCGACGTGCAAAAACAGATCAGGGAACAGGCGGCTAGGGTGGATTACCTCTACTCTATTCTGCCGGCAACGCGAAATGGTTAAAGGCGCGCTGCCTGAGCGACCCTTTAAGATCCTAGCTGTGAATGTAAATTCGCTGATTAGGACCGAACGTAGAGCAAATCTCTTTCATTTGCTGCAAGACCAAAGTCCTGATGTGTTTATGGCTAGCGAAACTAAGCTAAATCAGAAACACAAACTGACTAATAATAATTACAATATCGTGCGAAGGGATCGGCCTAACTCCTCTCAAGGGGGTGGGGTCGCAATCTTCATACGAAAGGGCATTCAATTTAAGGTTATATATAATAGTGAAGTGCGAAGATTTGGGCAGTTAGAAGCCTGCGTCATTTGCATTCCGCTCCTTCAGGGGAAAAGAATGTACGTGATCGCGGCGTACGCACCCGAAGCACCTCAGCCTGCTAATTTTATCGCAGAACTCGAAAAACTTTTCGAATGCTTAAGACTGCACTTGGATGAAAATTATTATCTAATGGCAGGAGATTTGAACGCCAAACATGAAGATTGGGGAAATCAAATTCAAAATCCGAGAGGGTACCATTTATTTAATTGGATGGGTCATCACAGTGTTGAGTGTAGGATCGATCTTTTTGCGACAGATAGACCTTCGTTTCCTAGGAGCGGTGGCTTTCTGGATCTTTTACTGCTTGACTCACGACTTGTTATAACTGACGCAACAAATCAACAGACAAGAAACTGTTTACGAACAATCGAATACGACAGCGATCACTGCGGACTTGCCACCGTAATACAGCTTCCGAGCGAACTTGTGGAATTGGATGAGTATGTGCCTGTGCACTCTTACAATTTCAGTAAGACGCGCTGGCCACGCTTCTCCAACGCCTTGGCAAGAGAAATACGTTCCGAGGACATTTCTCCACCAAATGACAGAAACCTGACGAACCTCGAGATCGACGGGTTTCTGACTCAAATGGATACGACTATAAAACGAACAATGGACAAAACAATCCCAAAATTTAAGGAACAAGACCCAAACGGTTTATACAAGAACGCGACAATCGACGCACTACACCGACAAAAAAGTGGACTGCTGACTAGGTTGAAACTTCTTTATAGACGTTTCACGGACACACGTGATCTGGAGATTAGGACATTGAAGTCGTCGATCAAAAACATTAACGTTCTGATTAGACAAAACTATAGATTATCTATTAATTTATATTGGGATAACAGAATTCGGGCTGTTAATTCTAGCGACCCTAGTATGTTTCCCCAAATAAATAAGATATTTAGAAGAAATGATCAAAACGATCTTCCATGTCTTAAACTCCAGAGGACAACAGATAACGAAGACGTACTAACGATTGCGGGAATTGATCCGGAAGGTGCCGTTTTCGATGACAATTTTTATATGATAGAAGATCCTCAGGAAAAGGTAGAAGCTGTAGGGGCTGCTTTCCAGCAAGTGTATAAGGTGAATGCTAGCATTCGTCCGAATCATGACCTGGAGAACAGAGCCTTGCTGCACAATTTCTATCTTGGAAATAACATAACGCAATGGCGATCTGAGAATACTGGTTTCACCGGGTTCAATGACGAAAATTTGGCAAACGCCACCATCGCCGAGCAAAATGGACCCAGTTCATTGTTAATTTCGAAGGTAGAACTTCATTTAATTTTTCAAACATTAAAGAAAAAGAAATCTGCGGGGGTCGATGGTATACCCAACATTGTGTTACGACATCTCCCTGAGGAAGCCATAGACATTTATACCACACTGTTTAACAACGCATTGAATAATGCATATTATCCAGTGAGTTGGAAGACAGCTGTGGTCCATCCTCTCCCCAAAAAGGGAAAGGACAGCTCCAATCCGGCAAATCTTCGGTCGATAAGTCTTCTTCCAAGTATCAGTAAGGTATTCGAAAAGATTCTCAATAGAGCTCTGTTCAAGTGGGCTGAGGACAAGAATATTATTCCAGACAATCAGTTTGGCTTTAAGGCGGGACATGACACTATTCATGCCGCGTCTAAGTTAGTTTCTGATGTTCAATGGAACAAAGCGAAAAATCAATGCACGGGTGCCGTTCTTGTTGATTTAGAGAAGGCTTTCGACACCGTATGGTTAGAGGGTCTTTATCTGAAATTAACTAGATTTGGCATAAGTAAACCACTGTTATATATGCTTCATGACATGCTCAATGGTAGAAAGTTTGTTGTCAAAAGTGGCAATGTAACTTCTACCACAACATTTGATATTAAAAACGGTCTACAGCAAGGAGCTGTGAACTCGCCGATTCTTTTTAGTATTTACACCAGCGATCTGATAGGTAGTCTCACTCATGCGATTGCGTATGCCGATGACCTTGTAGCGTACAGGACGGGTCCAAAAGTTGAAGTCATCAGAATTCTCTTGCAGCGTGACTTCGACAAGATTCAGCGATATTGTGATGACTGGAAGTTAAAAATTAACTTTCAGAAATCAGAAACTATCCTGTTTAGAACCCCTTTGTCTAGGGCTTCTAGGGATACAAGAAAGAACTGGAGAAATCTAGTGATCGTTGGACCAAGTGGACATCCACTGGCGAGTAAAGATGTAGTAAAGTACCTTGGTATCTGGCTAGATCAGTATCTATATTTCAATCGACATATAGATGCTGCTCTGGCCAGAGCTAGGGGAGCGTTTGCTCTGACAAGACGGTTGTTTTATAGCAGCCGCCTTGAAAACAGAGTGAAGGTGATTTGCTACATGGCCCTCATCCGGCCGATGATTGCCTATGGGTGCCCTGTGTGGTTTAACGTTGCCCCATCTCAAATGGAAAAGATTCGGGTGTTTGAGAGGCAGTGTCTTAGGACCTGTCTTGGATTACACAGAACACCAGAGTCGGAGTACAAACATTATTATGCCAACGAGGTCTTATACAACGGGGCCAATATAAACAGGATAGATAACTTTTTAATTAAGCTGATTCGGGGTCACATTGCAAGAGCGATGACCTCAGCCAATGGACTTATTTTCGGGGCTTATTACCCCAATGAAGAATATAGTGAGAGCGTTTGTCTTAACGGTTTCATCCCGCCCGAGACATTCCTCTATTTAGACAGTCGGGGGCTGATACAGGATAGATTGGCGGTTCCGTTAATCTACCACGTCGGCCGTAGAACTGTGGATCGGCGAATCCTGTATGGTCGAGACGTCGGCTCTGGGAACGGAGCAGAGCGTCTGCGGTTCAGTAGAGCTGTGCCCCTTCGGGACAAAAAGGACTGTTATAAGCAATTTCAAACATACTGGTGGTTGGGTGACCACCTTGACATTGATGGTTAGTTAATGTTGTTGCCTTGGCCGACCTACGTATTTTTAAGTATTAATAGGTATATTTTAGTAGAACAGTGGTGGCACCAAAAAAATATAAAAAAAAAAAAAAAAAAAAAATGGCATCTGTTTGTGTGTATGGGCATTTGGCGCTTTTAAATATATATATAAAAATATATATATTTATAAACGTGTGCACATATGCATTGGCTATTGCGCAAAAAAAAAAAAAAAAAAAAAAAAAAAAAAAAAAAAAAAAAAAAAGCTGCTGGTGGCTGTTCTAGTTTTAAGTTATTTTAAGTATTTTTAAGTAGTTTTAAGTTATTTACGTATATTTACGTATATTTTTATTCTATTTAGGTTAATTTAGTTTTATTTAGGTATAGGGTAGTTTTAAGTTTTTATATAAAATAAAATATATGTCTTGAAAAACGAGTTTTAAAAAAATTTTCTCGTTTAGTTTTAAGTAACTTTGAATTTTAATTTAAGTAGTTTTTACGCCCAAAGGCATTTTTAATATATAGTTATAGTATAATTTAGAGCGCCCGTATGGGGCCAGTAAGTTAGTTAAGTTATTCTGTAAGCTAGTTTTTAAGGTTTTTGTCTAGCATTTAAGTTAGTTATAAGTTGAATTGAAAATAAAAACATGAATTAAAAAAAAAAAAAAAAAAATATCGGTTCTCGTCCGATCACCGAAATCAAGCATCGTCGGGCGCGGTTAGTACTTAGATGGGGGACCGCTTGGGAACACCGCGTGTTGTTGGCACGTTCCTTTTTGCCCTGATAAGGTGTGTGAGGCTCCCCTTTTGTCAAATTTTCAAATTTTTCCTAATTTTCATAAAAATAATCGAGTCATTTTTTTTTTTTTTATTTTTCATAGTGTCAAAGTAAAGAAGGTATACAAAAATATTTGATTTGTGAAGCTCCCCAATCCCCCCCCCCCCTTACTGCTGCTGAAGAATTTTGAAATTTAATCGAGTCATTTTTTTTTTTTATTTTTCATAGTGTCAAAGTAAAGAAGGTATACAAAAATATTTGATTTGTGAAGCTCCCCAATCCCCCCCCCCCCTTACTGCTGCTGAAGAATTTTGAAATTTCTGGGCTCCATTTTGTTGATTTCATACAAAAAAATAAACACTGTAGTGCTATTTTGTTACTATAGGTCTAGTTTGTTATTGTTTCTTCTATCAAAGAATAAGAAAATAAATACATTTTGGAAAGGGGAGCATTTTTTGTTGGGGCTTTGCACAGAATATTTCCTGTTAAGTTGTTACCTACATACATTCAAGGTTAATTGCGATTAACTTCGCACTTGCAACTGTATGGCGTATACGTAACATTTTCAGTTTTTGATAACTTCGCACTGTGGCGTATACGTAACATTTTCAGTTTTGGATAACTTCGCACTGTGGCGTATACGTAACATTTTCAGTTTTTGATACAATTAACTTCGCACTGTGGCGTATACGTAACATTTTCAGTTTTGGATAACTTCGCACTGTGGCGTATACGTAACATTTTCAGTTTTTGATACAATTAACTTCGCACTGTGGCGTATACGTAACATTTTCAGTTTTTGATAACTTCGCACTGTGGCGTATACGTAACATTTTCAGTTTTTGATAACTTCGCACTGTGGCGTATACGTAACATTTTCAGTTTTTTTATACAATTAGAAATTTGATGTAAAAAAAAGAAAAAACATAATATGAACATATATTTGTTATTTTGTTTACAAAATGGACATTTTTAGCAATAAAAACGCATTGTACTGGTTCTTGTACACGTCTTTCGAAATTATATTTGCTTGTTTGTCATACTAATGGAAAAGGGGAGCATTTTCAACTAAATTCTGATGGTATGGGGAGCATTTAAACAATTTTACATATTTTGTACTGTAAAATATCACCCTTAGCAGAAGAAAAACGCATAATACCGCTTCCACAAGTCTTTTAAAGTTTAATTTTATAGTTTGTGATGCTATTGGAAAAGGTAAGAATAGTTTGGGGAAGCTCCAACTTTGCTAATTAGATTTTCGCCAACGACCATACCACGATGAAAATATCGGTTCTCGTCCGATCACCGAAATCAAGCATCGTCGGGCGCGGTTAGTACTTAGATGGGGGACCGCTTGGGAACACCGCGTGTTGTTGGCACGTTCCTTTTTGCCCTGATAAGGTGTGTGAGGCTCCCCTTTTGTCAAATTTTCAAATTTTTCCTAATTTTCATAAAAATAATCGAGTCATTTTTTTTTTTTTTATTTTTCATAGTGTCAAAGTAAAGAAGGTATACAAAAATATTTGATTTGTGAAGCTCCCCAATCCCCCCCCCTTACTGCTGCTGAAGAATTTTGAAATTTAATCGAGTCATTTTTTTTTTTTTATTTTTCATAGTGTCAAAGTAAAGAAGGTATACAAAAATATTTGATTTGTGAAGCTCCCCAATCCCCCCCCCCCCCTTACTGCTGCTGAAGAATTTTGAAATTTCTGGGCTCCATTTTGTTGATTTCATACAAAAAAATAAACACTGTAGTGCTATTTTGTTACTATAGGTCTAGTTTGTTATTGTTTCTTCTATCAAAGAATAAGAAAATAAATACATTTTGGAAAGGGGAGCATTTTTTGTTGGGGCTTTGCACAGAATATTTCCTGTTAAGTTGTTACCTACATACATTCAAGGTTAATTGCGATTAACTTCGCACTTGCAACTGTATGGCGTATACGTAACATTTTCAGTTTTTGATAACTTCGCACTGTGGCGTATACGTAACATTTTCAGTTTTGGATAACTTCGCACTGTGGCGTATACGTAACATTTTCAGTTTTTGATACAATTAACTTCGCACTGTGGCGTATACGTAACATTTTCAGTTTTGGATAACTTCGCACTGTGGCGTATACGTAACATTTTCAGTTTTGGATAACTTCGCACTGTGGCGTATACGTAACATTTTCAGTTTTTGATACAATTAACTTCGCACTGTGGCGTATACGTAACATTTTCAGTTTTTGATAACTTCGCACTGTGGCGTATACGTAACATTTTCAGTTTTTGATAACTTCGCACTGTGGCGTATACGTAACATTTTCAGTTTTTTTATACAATTAGAAATTTGATGTAAAAAAAAGAAAAAACATAATATGAACATATATTTGTTATTTTGTTTACAAAATGGACATTTTTAGCAATAAAAACGCATTGTACTGGTTCTTGTACACGTCTTTCGAAATTATATTTGCTTGTTTGTCATACTAATGGAAAAGGGGAGCATTTTCAACTAAATTCTGATGGTATGGGGAGCATTTAAACAATTTTACATATTTTGTACTGTAAAATATCACCCTTAGCAGAAGAAAAACGCATAATACCGCTTCCACAAGTCTTTTAAAGTTTAATTTTATAGTTTGTGATGCTATTGGAAAAGGTAAGAATAGTTTGGGGAAGCTCCAACTTTGCTAATTAGATTTTCGCCAACGACCATACCACGATGAAAATATCGGTTCTCGTCTAGTCGTTCAGCAACCGTGGAAGAGTGCACATCGTTGGCGGCTTTCACAGTGTAAATTTCAAGTAGAGACGCGAGTGCGTATAGTAGTAAGTTAGATCTACCAAAACCAAGTGGCAAGTTAGCCTAGGTGGTAGAGGAGCAGATTCCAGAGTGGAAGGTCGTGGGTTCGATTCTCACCCCGGGCAAGGCCTTTTTTTAAATAATTTCTGGCAGGAGGTTTCAAAGAGAAGGAAACAACAGCAGCAACAACAAGAAGAGCAGATGGGAAAACCAACGGGGACATCGAAAGATGGTCCCCCAACAACAAGGAAGACAGTTGGAGGAACATCAGGTGATGTGTCATCCGACAGTCAAATAGCGGGGCCATCAGGCCAAGCTGAAAGAGAAACTGTATCAGGGCAGTCCAAAGCCCAAAAAGCAGTAACAACAGCAGCAGCAGCAGCAGGACCAGTTAAGCCCAAAGTGGCAACAACAACAACAACAGCAACGACAACTACAACAACATCGTCATCGGCACGTGCCGAGGTCGGTACCAGCAGCATAGCAACTGCAAAGACATCGAGTCCTATTAAAGGGAAAAAGCCAGGACCGGCATGTGTCGATGACCAAGATCCATTAAAGAGAAGGCGCTACATTAGGTACAGACCAAACCTAGTTGTTAAGAAGCGTACCTCTGATATAGAAGCAGCCAAGAAAACAGAAGGGCGCGGGCGCTCAGCCAAGGCTTCGGCTCAGGCCAAAATACAGAGGCAGCTAGATAGCTCCTCTAACGATGAAGACAATAGCGAAAGCAATGACAACGAAGAAGGCGACGACGAAGCTGAGACGGATGACAGGCACGTCGAAGAGGCTGATGGAGCGATCGCCGCCGACAAGCCAAACGATCAGGACGCCAGGCTAACAGGCGAAGAAAACGCCGCTGACGCAGATGCTGATAACATCTCATACATGTCAGTAGAAGGAGAAGGACGTTACGTCAGTGGCGAGATAGTCGAGCTGTCTGACGAGGAAGAGGACCAGCAAATCGAGGCGTTAACGGAGCAGATCTCTTCGCTCATAGAGCTGGTTGAAGCGCTCAAGAAGAAGCAGGAGGCAAGACGGGAGAAGGAGCGCATAGTTGCTCTTGAGCAGCGCACCCGCCAACAAGCGCTCCAAGAGCAAGCTTCGCAACAAAAGGAGCCTCCTCAGGAACAAAAACCACTCCCAGACCAGCAGCAGCCTCAGAAGCAGCAGTCGAAGAAGCAGCCACAGAAAAAGCTTCAAAAGCCACAACAACCGTCTCAGCAAACACAGCATCAGCCTCAGCAACAGCAAGCAAAACAAAAACAACAACAACAACAACCACAACAGCAACGACAACAGACACAGAAACAGCAACAGCAGCAGAAACAACAGCAACAGCAACAACCGCAACAGCAACAACCACAGCAGTCACAACAGCAGCAGACCCAACAGCAGCCGATGCAACAGCAGCAGAGACAACAGCAGCAGTCACAACAACAGCAACAACAGCAACAGCCACAAGCAAAGAAAGGTAAGGTGCCACCTATTAATACTTATAAAATGCATTTAAAAGACACAATTGAAATATGTAGGTCGGTCATAGGCAACAATTTCATAATTAAGCGGCTTAACGCAGACAGGCATTCCATTCAGTGCTCATCTTTAGAGCACTACAAAAAAGTGAAAGACCTTCTGTCCCAAACTAGAACAGAATACTATAGTTTCACCCCGAAGGAAGACAAGCTTCAAACAGTCCTCCTGAAGGGTATCGAATCCTCTACGGATCCGCAGGCGCTCTTAGCTGAGCTCCGTCAAGTGGCGAGCGACGATCTCGAGTTTATCGGGGTCAGACCGTTCACCACAGTCAAAGCCAGACGGGAGAAACGGAATTTACCATTTTTCCTGGTTCAACTCTCGCCCCAAAGCAAATTGAGTGGTCTAAGGAATATAACAGTCCTGGATTACCAAGTTGTACGATGGGAAAAACTAAATAAGCAGAAAGACATGCTTCAATGCATGAACTGCCAAGGGTTCGGACACGTTGCAGTTAACTGTGGTATGGACCCAGTCTGTGTTAAATGTGGAGATACCCACAAAACAGTGGAGTGTAAACTCGGGCAAGATAGGGTCACAGATATGACCCAGTTAAAATGTGCGCTCTGCCGAGGCTCCGGGCACCCCGCAAACTATCGGGGATGTCCGAAGTTTCAGGAGATAAGGCAAAACAAAGCCCAAAAGAAAACAGTTGAGGTGAGACGCCCTGAAGTACGCCAAAAATCAACTTCCGTTAATCCCGCAATTTCTTACGCCCAAATCGCGTCTGGAAGGGGAAACACGGTACAGCCTCAACCACAGGTAGCCAAACAGGTCCAAGTGCCTACGGCTCCTGTGCCAGAGGCAGATCTGATGCAGGTGTTGCTGACCATTCATGGTCAGTTAACCGACGTGCAAAAACAGATCAGGGAGCAGGCGGCTAGGGTGGATTACCTCTACTCTATTCTGCCGGCAACGCGAAATGGTTAAAGGCGCGCTGCCTGAGCGACCCTTTAAGATCCTAGCTGTGAATGTAAATTCACTGATTAGGACCGAACGTAGAGCAAATCTCTTTCATTTGCTGCAAGACCATAGTCCTGACGTGTTTATGGCTAGCGAAACTAAGCTTACCCAGAAACACAAATTGACTAATAATAATTACAATATCGTGCGAAGGGATCGGCCTAACTCCTCTCAAGGGGGTGGGGTCGCAATCTTCATACGAAAGGGCATTAAATATAAGGTTATATATAATAGTGAAGTGCGAAGATTTGGGCAGCTAGAAGCCTGCATCATTTGCATTCCGCTCCTTCAGGGGAAAAGAATGTACGTGATCGCGGCGTACGCACCCGAAGCACCTCAGCCTGCTAATTTTATCGCAGAACTCGAAAAACTTTTCGAATGCTTAAGACTGCACTTGGATGAAAATTATTATCTCATGGCAGGAGATTTGAACGCCAAACATGAAGATTGGGGAAATCAAATTCAAAATCCGAGAGGGTACCATTTATTTAATTGGATGGGTCGTCACAGTGTTGAGTGTAGGATCGATCTTTTTGCGACAGATAGACCTTCGTTTCCTAGGAGCGGTGGCTTTCTGGATCTTTTACTGCTTGACTCACGACTTGTTATAACTGACGCAACAAACCAACAGACAAGAAACTGTTTACGAACAATTGAATACGACAGCGATCACTGCGGACTTGCCACCGTAATACAGCTTCCGAGCGAACTTGTGGAATTGGATGAGTATGTGCCTGTGCACTCTTACAATTTCAGTAAGACGCGCTGGCCACGCTTCTCCAACGCCTTGGCAAGAGAAATACGTTCCGATGACATTTCTCCACCAAATGACAGAAACCTGACGAACCTCGAGATCGATGGGTTTCTGACTCAAATGGATACGACTATAAAACGAACAATGGACAAAACAATCCCAAAATATAAGGAACAAGACCCTACTGGTTTATACAAGAACGCGACAATTGACGCACTACACCGACAAAAAAGTGGACTGCTGACTAGGTTGAAACTTCTTTATAGACGTTTCACGGACACACGTGATCTGGAGATTAGGACATTGAAGTCGTCGATCAAAAACATTAACGTTCTGATTAGACAAAACTATAGATTATCTATTAATTTATATTGGGATAACAGAATTCGGGCTGTTAATTCTAGCGACCCTAGTATGTTTCCCCAAATAAATAAGATATTTAGAAGAAATGATCAAAATGATCTTCCATGTCTTAAACTCCAGAGGACAACAGATAACGAAGACGTACTAACGATTGCGGGAATTGATCCGGAAGGTGCCGTTTTCGATGATAATTTTTATATGATAGAAGATCCTCAGGAAAAGGTAGAGGCTGTGGGGGCTGCTTTCCAGCAAGTGTATAAGGTGAATGCTAGCATTCGCCCGAATCATGACCTGGAGAACAGAGCCTTGCTGCACAATTTCTATCTTGGAAATAACATAACGCAATGGCGATCTGAGAATACTGGTTTCACCGGGTTCAATGACGAAAATTTGGCAAACGCCACCATCGCCGAGCGAAATGGACCCAGTTCATTGTTAATTTCGAAGGTAGAACTTCAGTTAATTTTTCAAACATTAAAGAAAAAGAAATCTGCGGGGGTCGATGGTATACCCAACATTGTGTTACGACATCTCCCTGAGGAAGCCATAGACATTTATACCACACTGTTCAACAACGCACTAAATAATGCATATTATCCAGTGAGTTGGAAGACAGCTGTGGTCCATCCTCTCCCCAAAAAGGGAAAGGACAGCTCCAATCCGGCAAATCTTCGGTCGATAAGTCTTCTTCCAAGTATCAGTAAGGTATTCGAAAAGATTCTCAATAGAGCTCTGTTCAAGTGGGCTGAGGACAAGAATATTATTCCAGACAATCAGTTTGGCTTTAAGGCGGGACATGACACTATTCATGCCGCGTCTAAGTTAGTTTCTGATGTTCAATGGAACAAAGCTAAAAATCAATGCACGGGTGCCGTTCTTGTTGATTTAGAGAAGGCTTTCGACACCGTATGGTTAGAGGGTCTTTATCTGAAATTAACCAGATTTGGCATAAGTAAACCACTGTTGTATATGCTTCATGACATGCTCAATGGTAGAAAGTTTGTTGTCAAAAGTGGCAATGTAACTTCCACCACAACTTTTGATATTAAAAACGGTCTACAGCAAGGAGCTGTGAACTCGCCGATTCTTTTTAGTATTTACACCAGCGATCTGATAGGTAGTCTCACTCATGCGATTGCGTATGCCGATGACCTTGTAGCGTACAGGACGGGTCCAAAAGTTGAAGTCATCAGAATTCTCTTGCAGCGTGACTTCGACAAGATCCAGCGATATTGTGATGACTGGAAGTTAAAAATTAACTTTCAGAAATCAGAAACTATCCTGTTTAGAACCCCGTTGTCTAGGGCTTCTAGGGATACAAGAAAGAACTGGAGAAATCTAGTGATCGTTGGACCAAGTGGACATCCACTGGCGAGTAAAGATGTAGTAAAGTACCTTGGTATCTGGCTAGATCAGTATCTATATTTCAATCGACATATAGATGCTGCTCTGGCCAGAGCTAAGGGAGCGTTTGCTCTGACAAGACGGTTGTTTTATAGCAGCCGCCTTGAAAACAGGGTGAAGGTGATTTGCTACATGGCCCTCATCCGGCCGATGATTGCCTATGGGTGCCCTGTGTGGTTTAACGTTGCCCCATCTCAAATGGAAAAGATTCGGGTGTTTGAGAGGCAGTGTCTTAGGACCTGTCTTGGATTACACAGAACACCAGAGTCGGAGTACAAACATTATTATGCCAACGAGGTCTTATACAACGGGGCCAATATAAACAGGATAGATAACTTTTTAATAAAGCTGATTCGGGGTCACATTGCAAGAGCGATGACCTCAGCCAATGGACTTATTTTCGGGGCTTATTACCCCAACGACGAATATAGTGAGAGCGTTTGTCTTAACGGTTTCATCCCGCCCGAGACATTCCTCTATTTAGACAGTCGGGGGCTGATACAGGATAGATTGGCGGTTCCGTTAATCTACCACGTCGGCCGTAGAACTGTGGATCGGCGAATCCTGTATGGTCGAGACGTCGACTCTGGGAACGGAGCAGGGCGTCTGCGGTTCAGTAGAGCTGTGCCCCTTCGGGACAAAAAGGACTGTTATAAGCAATTTCAAACATACTGGTGGTTGGGTGACCACCTAGACATTGATGGTTAGTTAATGTTGTTGCCTTGGCCGACCTACGTATTTTTAAGTATTAATAGGTTTATTTTAGTAGAACAGTGGTGGCACCAAAAAAATATAAAACAAAAAAAAAAAAAAAAAAAAAATTTCATTGGTTTGTGTGTATGGGCATTTGGCGCTTTTAAATATATATATAAAAATATATATATTTATAAACGTGTGCACATATGCATTGGCTGCTGCGCAAAAAAAAAAAAAAAAAAAAAAAAAAAAAAAAAAAAAAAAAAAAAAAAAAAAAAAAAAAAAAAAAAAAAATGCTGCTGGTGGCTGTTCTAGTTTTAAGTTATTTTAAGTATTTTTAAGTAGTTTTAAGTTAATTACGTATATTTACGTATATTTTAGTTTTATTTAGGTTAATTTAGTTTTATTTAGGTACAGGGTAGTTTTAAGTTTTTAAATAAAAAAAAAAATGTCATGGAAAAACAAGTTTTTTTAAGGAATTTTCTTGTTTAGGTTTAAGTAATATAGATTTTAATTTAATTTACATTTGAATTTACGCCGAAAGGCATTTTTAATATATAGCTATAGTATAATTTAGAGCGCCCGTATGGGGCCAGTAAGTTAGTTAAGTTATTCTGTAAGCTAGTTTTTTAAGATTTTTGTCTAGCATTTAAGTTAGTTATAAGTTAAATTGAAAATAAAAATGAATTTAAAAAAAAAAAAAAAAAAAAAAAAAAATATCGGTTCTCGTCCGATCACCGAAATCAAGCATCGTCGGGCGCGGTTAGTACTTAGATGGGGGACCGCTTGGGAACACCGCGTGTTGTTGGCACGTTCCTTTTTGCCCTGATAAGGTGTGTGAGGCTCCCCTTTTGTCAAATTTTCAAATTTTTCCTAATTTTCATAAAAATAATCGAGTCATTTTTTTTTTTTTTATTTTTCATAGTGTCAAAGTAAAGAAGGTATACAAAAATATTTGATTTGTGAAGCTCCCCAATCCCCCCCCCCCCTTACTGCTGCTGAAGAATTTTGAAATTTAATCGAGTCATTTTTTTTTTTTTATTTTTCATAGTGTCAAAGTAAAGAAGGTATACAAAAATATTTGATTTGTGAAGCTCCCCAATCCCCCCCCCCCTTACTGCTGCTGAAGAATTTTGAAATTTCTGGGCTCCATTTTGTTGATTTCATACAAAAAAATAAACACTGTAGTGCTATTTTGTTACTATAGGTCTAGTTTGTTATTGTTTCTTCTATCAAAGAATAAGAAAATAAATACATTTTGGAAAGGGGAGCATTTTTTGTTGGGGCTTTGCACAGAATATTTCCTGTTAAGTTGTTACCTACATACATTCAAGGTTAATTGCGATTAACTTCGCACTTGCAACTGTATGGCGTATACGTAACATTTTCAGTTTTTGATAACTTCGCACTGTGGCGTATACGTAACATTTTCAGTTTTGGATAACTTCGCACTGTGGCGTATACGTAACATTTTCAGTTTTTGATACAATTAACTTCGCACTGTGGCGTATACGTAACATTTTCAGTTTTGGATAACTTCGCACTGTGGCGTATACGTAACATTTTCAGTTTTTGATACAATTAACTTCGCACTGTGGCGTATACGTAACATTTTCAGTTTTTGATAACTTCGCACTGTGGCGTATACGTAACATTTTCAGTTTTTGATAACTTCGCACTGTGGCGTATACGTAACATTTTCAGTTTTTTTATACAATTAGAAATTTGATGTAAAAAAAAGAAAAAACATAATATGAACATATATTTGTTATTTTGTTTACAAAATGGACATTTTTAGCAATAAAAACGCATTGTACTGGTTCTTGTACACGTCTTTCGAAATTATATTTGCTTGTTTGTCATACTAATGGAAAAGGGGAGCATTTTCAACTAAATTCTGATGGTATGGGGAGCATTTAAACAATTTTACATATTTTGTACTGTAAAATATCACCCTTAGCAGAAGAAAAACGCATAATACCGCTTCCACAAGTCTTTTAAAGTTTAATTTTATAGTTTGTGATGCTATTGGAAAAGGTAAGAATAGTTTGGGGAAGCTCCAACTTTGCTAATTAGATTTTCGCCAACGACCATACCACGATGAAAATATCGGTTCTCGTCCGATCACCGAAATCAAGCATCGTCGGGCGCGGTTAGTACTTAGATGGGGGACCGCTTGGGAACACCGCGTGTTGTTGGCACGTTCCTTTTTGCCCTGATAAGGTGTGTGAGGCTCCCCTTTTGTCAAATTTTCAAATTTTTCCTAATTTTCATAAAAATAATCGAGTCATTTTTTTTTTTTTTATTTTTCATAGTGTCAAAGTAAAGAAGGTATACAAAAATATTTGATTTGTGAAGCTCCCCAATCCCCCCCCCCCCTTACTGCTGCTGAAGAATTTTGAAATTTAATCGAGTCATTTTTTTTTTTTTATTTTTCATAGTGTCAAAGTAAAGAAGGTATACAAAAATATTTGATTTGTGAAGCTCCCCAATCCCCCCCCCCCCTTACTGCTGCTGAAGAATTTTGAAATTTCTGGGCTCCATTTTGTTGATTTCATACAAAAAAATAAACACTGTAGTGCTATTTTGTTACTATAGGTCTAGTTTGTTATTGTTTCTTCTATCAAAGAATAAGAAAATAAATACATTTTGGAAAGGGGAGCATTTTTTGTTGGGGCTTTGCACAGAATATTTCCTGTTAAGTTGTTACCTACATACATTCAAGGTTAATTGCGATTAACTTCGCACTTGCAACTGTATGGCGTATACGTAACATTTTCAGTTTTTGATAACTTCGCACTGTGGCGTATACGTAACATTTTCAGTTTTGGATAACTTCGCACTGTGGCGTATACGTAACATTTTCAGTTTTTGATACAATTAACTTCGCACTGTGGCGTATACGTAACATTTTCAGTTTTGGATAACTTCGCACTGTGGCGTATACGTAACATTTTCAGTTTTTGATACAATTAACTTCGCACTGTGGCGTATACGTAACATTTTCAGTTTTTGATAACTTCGCACTGTGGCGTATACGTAACATTTTCAGTTTTTGATAACTTCGCACTGTGGCGTATACGTAACATTTTCAGTTTTTTTATACAATTAGAAATTTGATGTAAAAAAAAGAAAAAACATAATATGAACATATATTTGTTATTTTGTTTACAAAATGGACATTTTTAGCAATAAAAACGCATTGTACTGGTTCTTGTACACGTCTTTCGAAATTATATTTGCTTGTTTGTCATACTAATGGAAAAGGGGAGCATTTTCAACTAAATTCTGATGGTATGGGGAGCATTTAAACAATTTTACATATTTTGTACTGTAAAATATCACCCTTAGCAGAAGAAAAACGCATAATACCGCTTCCACAAGTCTTTTAAAGTTTAATTTTATAGTTTGTGATGCTATTGGAAAAGGTAAGAATAGTTTGGGGAAGCTCCAACTTTGCTAATTAGATTTTCGCCAACGACCATACCACGATGAAAATATCGGTTCTCGTCCGATCACCGAAATCAAGCATCGTCGGGCGCGGTTAGTACTTAGATGGGGGACCGCTTGGGAACACCGCGTGTTGTTGGCACGTTCCTTTTTGCCCTGATAAGGTGTGTGAGGCTCCCCTTTTGTCAAATTTTCAAATTTTTCCTAATTTTCATAAAAATAATCGAGTCATTTTTTTTTTTTTTATTTTTCATAGTGTCAAAGTAAAGAAGGTATACAAAAATATTTGATTTGTGAAGCTCCCCAATCCCCCCCCCCTTACTGCTGCTGAAGAATTTTGAAATTTAATCGAGTCATTTTTTTTTTTTTATTTTTCATAGTGTCAAAGTAAAGAAGGTATACAAAAATATTTGATTTGTGAAGCTCCCCAATCCCCCCCCCCCCTTACTGCTGCTGAAGAATTTTGAAATTTCTGGGCTCCATTTTGTTGATTTCATACAAAAAAATAAACACTGTAGTGCTATTTTGTTACTATAGGTCTAGTTTGTTATTGTTTCTTCTATCAAAGAATAAGAAAATAAATACATTTTGGAAAGGGGAGCATTTTTTGTTGGGGCTTTGCACAGAATATTTCCTGTTAAGTTGTTACCTACATACATTCAAGGTTAATTGCGATTAACTTCGCACTTGCAACTGTATGGCGTATACGTAACATTTTCAGTTTTTGATAACTTCGCACTGTGGCGTATACGTAACATTTTCAGTTTTGGATAACTTCGCACTGTGGCGTATACGTAACATTTTCAGTTTTTGATACAATTAACTTCGCACTGTGGCGTATACGTAACATTTTCAGTTTTGGATAACTTCGCACTGTGGCGTATACGTAACATTTTCAGTTTTTGATACAATTAACTTCGCACTGTGGCGTATACGTAACATTTTCAGTTTTTGATAACTTCGCACTGTGGCGTATACGTAACATTTTCAGTTTTTGATAACTTCGCACTGTGGCGTATACGTAACATTTTCAGTTTTTTTATACAATTAGAAATTTGATGTAAAAAAAAGAAAAAACATAATATGAACATATATTTGTTATTTTGTTTACAAAATGGACATTTTTAGCAATAAAAACGCATTGTACTGGTTCTTGTACACGTCTTTCGAAATTATATTTGCTTGTTTGTCATACTAATGGAAAAGGGGAGCATTTTCAACTAAATTCTGATGGTATGGGGAGCATTTAAACAATTTTACATATTTTGTACTGTAAAATATCACCCTTAGCAGAAGAAAAACGCATAATACCGCTTCCACAAGTCTTTTAAAGTTTAATTTTATAGTTTGTGATGCTATTGGAAAAGGTAAGAATAGTTTGGGGAAGCTCCAACTTTGCTAATTAGATTTTCGCCAACGACCATACCACGATGAAAATATCGGTTCTCGTCAGTCGTTCAGCAACCGTGGAAGAGTGCAGATCGTTGGCGGCTTTCACAGTGATCATTTAATATAGAGACGCGAGTGTGTAATATAGTTAATTTAACCTACCATTTTCAAGTGGCAAGTTAGCCTAGGTGGTAGAGTGGCAGACGAAGGATCTGAACGGCGTGGGTTCGAGCCCCACTGTGGTCCGGGATTTTTTTTAAATAATTTCTGGGAGAAGGTGACCAGAAACAGAGAACAACAAGAAAGAGAGATGGGAAAGCCAACGGGGACATCGAAAGATGGTCCCCCAACAGCAAAGAAGACAGTTGGAGGAACATCAGGTGATGTGTCATCCGACAGTCAAATAGCGGGGCCATCAGGCCAAGCTCAAAGTGCAAATGTAGCAGGGCAGTCCAAAGCCCAAAAAGCAACAACAACAACAGCAGCAGCAGCAGCAGCAGCAGCAGGACCAGGAAAGCCCAAAGTGGCAACAATAGCAACAACAGCAACGACAACTACAACAACATCGTCATCGGCACGTGCCGAGGTCGGTACCAGCAGCATAGCAACTGCAAAGACATCGAGTCCTATTAAAGGGAAAAAGCCAGGACCGGCATGTGTCGATGAGCAAGATCCTCTAAAGAGAAGGCGCTACATTAGGTACAGACCAAACCTAGTAGTTAAGAAGCGCACCTCTGATATAGAAGCAGCCAAGAAAATAGGAGGGCGCGGGCGTTCAGCCAAGGCTTCGGCTCAGGCCAAAATACAGAGGCAGCTAGATAGCTCCTCTAACGATGATGAGGACAATAGCGAAAGCCACGACAACGAAGAAGGCGACGACGAAGCTGAGACGGATGACAGGCACATCGAAGAGGCTGATGGAGCGATCGCCGCCGACAAGCCAAACGATCAGGACGCCAGGCTAACAGGCGAGGAAAACGCCGCTGACGCAGATGCTGATGACATCTCATATATGTCAGTGGAAGGAGAAGGACGGTACGTCAGTGGCGAGATAGTCGAGCTGTCTGACGAGGAAGAGGACCAGCAAATTGAGGCTTTGACGGAGCAGATCTCTTCGCTCATAGAGCTTGTTGAAGCGCTCAAGAAGAAGCAGGGAGCAAGACGGGAGAAGGAGCGCATAGTTGCTCTTGAGCAGCGCACCCGCCAACAAGCGCTCCAAGAGCAAGCTTCGCAACAACAGCAGCCTCCTCAGGAACAAAAACTACTCCCAGACCAGCAGCAGCCACAGAAGCAGCAGTCAAAGAAGCAGCCACAGAAACAGCTTCAAAAGCCACAACAACCGTCTCAGCAACCACAGCATCAGCCTCAGCAACAGCAAGCAAAACAAAAACAACAACAACAACAACCACAACAGCAACGTCAACAGACACAGAAACAGCAACAGCAGCAGCAACAACAGCAACAGCAACAACCACAACAGCAACAACCGCAGCAGTCACAACAGCAGCAGACCCAACAGCAGCCGATGCAACAGCAGCAGAGACAACAGCAGCAGTCACAACAACAACAGCAACAACAGCAACAGCCACAAGCAAAGAAAGGTAAGGTGCCACCTATTAATACTTATAAAATGCATTTAAAAGACACAATAGAAATATGTAGGTCGGTCATAGGCAACAATTTCATAATTAAGCGGCTTAACGCAGACAGGCATTCCATTCAGTGCTCATCTTTAGAGCACTACAAAAAAGTGAAAGACCTTCTGTCTCAAACTAGAACAGAATACTATAGTTTCACCCCGAAGGAAGACAAGCTTCAAACAGTCCTCCTGAAGGGTATCGAATCCTCTACGGATCCGCAGGCGCTCTTAGCTGAGCTCCGTCAAGTGGCGAGCGACGATCTCGAGTTTATCGGGGTCCGACCGTTCACCACAGTCAAAGCCAGACGGGAGAAACGGAACTTACCATTTTTCCTAGTTCAACTCTCGCCCCAAAGCAAATTGAGTGGTCTAAGGAATATAACAGTCCTGGATTACCAAGTTGTACGATGGGAAAAACTAAATAAGCAGAAAGACATGCTTCAATGCATGAACTGCCAAGGGTTCGGACACGTTGCAGTTAACTGTGGTATGGACCCAGTCTGCGTTAAATGTGGAGATACCCACAAAACAGTGGAGTGTAAACTCGGGCAAGATAGGGTCACAGACATGACCCAGTTAAAATGTGCGCTCTGCCGAGGCTCCGGGCACCCCGCAAACTATCGGGGATGTCCGAAGTTTCAGGAGATAAGGCAAAACAAAGCCCAAAAGAAAACAGTTGAGGTGAGACGCCCTGAAGTACGCCAGAAAACAACTCCCGTTAATCCCGCAATTTCTTACGCCCAAATCGCGTCTGGAAGGGGAAATACGGTACAGCCTCAACCACAGGTAGCCAAACAGGTCCAAGTGCCTACGGCTCCTGTGCCAGAGGCAGATCTGATGCAGGTGTTGCTGACCATTCATGGTCAGTTAACCGACGTGCAAAAACAGATCAGGGAGCAGGCGACTAGGGTGGATTACCTCTACTCTATTCTGCCGGCAACGCGAAATGGTTAAAGGCGCGAGTTAAGTATCCATAGCAAAACATATTGAGAAAAAAGATAACATTATTTGTATTCAATGATATCTTTAGTCTCTAGTACAGTCTTGCACACAACGCTACAATGATAACATATGTAAAAGAGATAATATCGTTTGTATACAATGTTGGAATATTATCTCTTCTTCATTATCAAGCAAGACGATTGTACGCTTGGGTCTCCTTGTAGATAGATAAGAAAAGTATATAAATACGACTGTATGATGAATTTATCAATAGTCTTATTGTAACTACATAGTAGCCTTAAGCTCCTTTTAGAATTAGTAAAAAGTATTTCAATAATAAAGGACATAGTTCCAAATAAATATTGTTTAATTTTAAAAGTAAGAAACAAGTGTTTTAATTGGCGATCCTGCCAGGAGGTTAAATATACTTTTTAACTTCAATCGAGCGGACCTCGGGAACAAGTAGTGAAATCTAGTATAAACAGAACACTCGCGTTACCGGTTACAAGAATTACCTAGCATAGCAGGTACAAATATAGCTTCTTCGTACGAAGCAGCAAAGCAATTCAGTGAAAGTGTATATGTGGAGAAAAAAAACACACAAATTCGACGACAACAGACACGAGTTCAAAATGGAACAACTCGCAGTATTAATGGCAAGATTAGAAGCTTTAGAAACCAGGTGCAACACAGTAACACAAACCCTAGAGCACACACGCACAGAGAATGCAAGGTTAGCAGCAATAATAACTAACCAAAATCAAATAAACACTAATTTAGAAACAAAACTAAATGAAGTAAAATCTGGATTAGGCATAGTACCAAACATACCTGTGCTAGAGGAAATAAGAACCACATATACAGATGGTAGTGAAATACAGTTAGACGCATTTAAAAGCCTACCTATTTTCAACGGCGATCAATCAAATTATCGGTCGTGGCGCGAAGAAGCATCCAGATTAATGGACAGCATTAAAAACTTCAAAACACACAGTAAGTACGCAGCAGCATTGACTATAGTGAAAAGTAAAATACAGGGTGCAGCCGCGAATGTGTTAACTAATTATAACACAATTTTTAATTTTGAGGCGATACGTAACAGATTAGATTATACGTACTCTAATCAAGAACCTCTATACGTGCTACAAGACATGATGAAAGCCATCACGCAAAAAAGAAGCACACTGTCTGAATACCACGACGAGATAAATAAAAATCTCAATTTAATAATATCAAAAATCACTATGTCAGGTGATCCGCCGAATATAATCGACAGACTAATTAAAAATGCTAACGACGACGCAGTTCGTATATTCATTGATGGTATGAGTGACAACTTTACAAGAGGATCATTATATTCAGCTACAATAAATGATCTAGAACACGCATTCGCAATTGCTCGCAGAATAGAACATGATAATGTGCACAGGCATTTACATCTCACTCAAGATAAGCACCACAAAAATATGCCACATGAACGCAGAAACGAAAGAAGACCAAATTATTCGAGCCAAACAACGAATTATCAACCCCAGAAGCAATACGATAATATGCAGCAACACAATCAAGGACCACGCCTAAACCCTTTCAAGAGAAATGACGGACCACAGCCGATGGAGATAAACTCGAGACAAATTGTACATGCACAGCGACAAAATTGGAATCAATACAAACCCGATGTATATAATCCACCAGCGAAACGTGAACACAGCGGGAGTTTCAACACACACAACAGACCGCAACGATCTTATCAGCAGAACTTCAAGCAGCAGAGAGTAAATAACTCCCGACAACAACGCAGAGACGATGTCAGCAGTACATATGCAGAAGCAGATGAAACGGAATGTATGGTAAATAATAACATAAGAATAGATCATTTAAACTAGTAGACGGGTTGCCCTGCTTAAATTTAACTAGTATTATTTCTAAGAAAATTTATAAAATTCTTATTGATACTGGTGCAACCCATAATTACATTAATAGAAAATGCGATTCTAGCGAAAAAATTAAAATTAAACCTATAAAAATAAAAACAATGCATGGTTATTCTATGGTAGATACAAAGAAAGTAGTTAAGATATTAAAGAAAAATATAACATTTTTTGAATTAGAGGATATTCAGTCTTTTGATATGATATTAGGATATGAAGGACTTAAAGTTTTAAACGCGGAAATAAATTTCAGTAATATGACTCTAACTACCATAAGCAGTGTCGAATCTATTCAGAAAATTAATTACATAATTGGGGAAAATAATATTTATAAAGCAGACATAGATAGACTGATGAAGATTAATAACAGCATAGGACCGTTACCCTTTACAGATACTATAGAAGCAAGCATTAGGACGACCAATGATAATCCGGTTTATGTTAAACAATATCCATATCCCATAGCAGATAACGAATTCGTAAACAAAGAAATACAGAAACTCTTACATGACGATATAATAGAAAAAAGCCATAGTCCTTATAACAGTCCCATATGGACAGTACCTAAAAAAGGTTTGGACGAAAAAGGAAAACCAAAACGGCGCATGGTTGTTGATTTCCAAAAACTTAACGCTCACACTGTAACAGACAGATACCCCATTCCGGATGTCAACATGACAATTCAAAATTTAGGTAAAGCCAAGTACTTTACAACGTTAGATTTGGAGTCAGGTTTCCACCAAATTAAAATCAAAGCAGATGATAAAGAAAAAACAGCTTTTGCTATAAATGGCGCAAAATATCATTTTAAACGAATGCCTTTCGGGCTCAAAAATGCACCAAGCATATTTCAGAGATGCGTGGACGACATTTTGAGAGACTTTGTAGGTAAATTCGTACACGTTTACATTGATGACGTATTGATATATTCTTCATCTGAGGAAGAACATATACAGCACATAAGTCAAGTATTCGACGTACTCAATAAAGCCACATTAAAAATATCTGATGAGAAAAGTAAGTTTTTTCAAGAAGAAGTAGAATACTTAGGTCACATAATCAGACATGGTAGAATCACTACGAACCCTGAGAAAATAGCAGCTATAGAAAATTTTCCAGTCCCACAAACGGTAAAGGATTTGAGAGGATTTTTAGGTCTTACAGGTTACTATCGTAAGTTTATAAAAGGATACGCAAGCATAGCCAAGCCCCTGACATTATATTTACGAGGAGATAACGGTAAAGTAAACAAAAAACAAAGTAAAAATATTAAGTTAAATCTGAATGATTCAGCATTAGAAGCGATTAGAATTTTAAAAAATTATTTGAAAGAACAAGTCGAACTTTTTCAACCGGATTATAGTAAACCATTCGAGCTTACTACTGATGCATCCAACATAGCTATTGGAGCCGTACTAAGTCAGAATAAGCAACCTATACACTTCTTGTCAAGAACACTGAGTAAGACAGAAGAGAACTATAGCACAAACGAGAAAGAGCTATTAGCGATCATATGGTCCTTACAAAAACTCAGAAACTACATATATGGTATAGCAGACTTAACCATATATACCGATCACCAGAGCCTTATATATTCTGTATCAGAAAAAAATCCCAACACAAAGCTGAAACGTTGGAAGGGAATCATTGAAGACTTTGGAGCAAAATTAGTATATAAACCAGGAAACCTAAATCTTGTAGCTGACGCATTATCACGTCAACGCATAAATACTTCTACCATAGAAACAGCACATTCAGCTGAAAGTTCTTCTAATGATATAATAAAAACTGTGAATCAGCCTTTTAATGCATACGCTGCACAGTTCGAACTTATTGAAGATATAACAAATAATATCGAAACACAAATCTATTTTAGTAACAAAATAAGACTCATAATAAAGTTTAAGGACAAAGACTCTTTACTAAGGCAGATGAAAGAAGTTATACAACCCCAAAAGATTGTAGCTTTGCATACGAAATTTGAAAACATATACAAATATGGTGAAAACATAAAAAAAGAATTCCCACTAGTAAGATTTATATTCACACCAAGAAAACTTCAAGACGTGACAAATTTGGAGGAACAACTAAAACTTGTAAGGGTAACTCACGAAAGAGCACACCGAGGGTTACGTAACAATATACAAGAAATCTCAGAGAAATATTACTGGCCCGATCTAAATAAACAAGCAAAGAGTTTCAACAAAAAATGCATAGCATGTCTATTTGGAAAATATGAAAGAAAACCTATCAGAGAACCTCTGAATAATTCAGAAATACCAACACATGTGGGAACACACATTCATATGGACATATACTTCAACGACAAGTATACTTTCCTTGTAACAGTAGATAAGTATTCTAAATATACAATCCTTCGGGAAATCGAAACTCGAAACAGACTGTACGACGTTATGGAAGAGGTCTTATCTAATTATTTCCCAAAATGTGAACGACTCATGACAGATAATGAGAAGGGATTCAAAACAGAAATGGTGAACCAAATGTGTTTGAAATACAACATAACTAAAGTAGAAACTCCAGTATACAGATCGACAGCGAACGGTCAAGTAGAACGTGTAAACGGTACAATAACTGAACTGTCTAGAATATTCACAATTCAGAATAAAACAAGACTTATCGACGAAATATTTAGAACAGTGCGTGAATTAAATAATTCTATACACTCAGTTACCGGTTTGAAACCTAGAGACATTTTCTTTAATCAAAATAAATATAGCAATAGTGAAATTATAATAAATAAACTAAACTCAGCATCCAAAAAAGTGATCGAACGTCTAAATAAAGGAACTCGACACAGAGAGTATAAAAAAGGAGATAAGATAATGGTAAGAATCACAGGTCTTAGAAAGAAATCTAACGCCAGATACATAACAAGAATAGTAGAAGAAGATAAAGGAGACACTGTAATCTCTAAAGAAGGAATAAAAATTCACAAGGATAACATAAAGAATTATCATTTTTCAGATGACGAAAATATTAATATTCCTAACATTACTAGGAATTGTACAGAGTCAAGAAGGGCAAGGAAACGTTCAAATAACTGAGTTACTAAACAAGAAGTTTATACTTACGCAAACAGATGACGTGTATTTATTCAAAGAACAAACTTATTTGTTACATGCAACCAACCTGACTTCGATATTTCAACCTTACGTAAATATCGTAACTAGTAAATATCAACCTACACAAGAAGAAAAAATTTGGTTAAGTAAAATTAAGAATTTAGCAGACCAATTACAAGAACATACTAGGCATACTAGATCAATTAACTTTTTAGGAACAGCTTTCAAATATGTGTTTGGTAATCCTGACCATTATGACTTAGTTAACATAGAAACGAGTATAAATAATCTCATAGAAAACAATAATAAACAAAAAACTATAAATTCTAGATTTGAACAAATTTTGCAACAATTCGAAGGTCAGAGCCTTAAAGAACATTTAGTAATAGAACAAGTGTACGAACAATTATTATTATTGACCAGAACAATTAATGCAGCAAAAAATAATGAATATTTATCAGAAAGCCTAGACTTAGATGACATTAAAAATATTATTCAACATGAAATAATTCAAGTACCCATAATAAATATACTTGAGTACTCTAAAATATTATTAGCTAGAACTGATGAATTCTTCATCACAATATATAAATATCCAGTTCTAATTAAATCATGTAAATTGTATAAAGTAACACCTTTAAATTCAAAACATGGAAAAATCATTACAGATAAAACAATTGCCTTATGTAACCAAACTTATTTAAGAACAAAAAATTGTCAAAATCATCTAAGTAAAAACATTTGTGAAATTAACTTTGAAGAAGAAAATTGTCTTATTCCACTTTTAAAGAATATAACTTCAAAATGCAACATTAAACAAGAATACGATTACGACTTAGAAATTGAATCCGGTGTTATGTTATTAAGCGGTAAGCATAAGTTAAATAATCAAACAATTAATGGTATAAACTTAGTTACTTATGAAAATACTATAAATCTAGACGATAAAATATACAAAAACATGCATAAGCAAATTAAAGAAGTTATATTAAGAAATCATAATTCAGAGTCTTACATCGACCAAATAATTAAAGAAGATACAATGTACAAATTCGATAACATAGATACTTTAAAAAAACTAATTATTCCTTTTGAAGAAAAACCGATATTATCAACTATATACACAATTGTAACACTGATTGTTATTCTAGCATTTACGTACGTAATGATAAAAACTATACAATGTATAACAGATCGTCAAAAACAAAAAAAGATTGACGCATATAACAAAACTTATGAAAGAGAAATGTTAAAAATAGCGTCGAAAAATCGGGACGATTTCGTTTAACAAGGGGGGGAGTTAAGTATCCATAGCAAAACATATTGAGAAAAAAGATAACATTATTTGTATTCAATGATATCTTTAGTCTCTAGTACAGTCTTGCACACAACGCTACAATGATAACATATGTAAAAGAGATAATATCGTTTGTATACAATGTTGGAATATTATCTCTTCTTCATTATCAAGCAAGACGATTGTACGCTTGGGTCTCCTTGTAGATAGATAAGAAAAGTATATAAATACGACTGTATGATGAATTTATCAATAGTCTTATTGTAACTACATAGTAGCCTTAAGCTCCTTTTAGAATTAGTAAAAAGTATTTCAATAATAAAGGACATAGTTCCAAATAAATATTGTTTAATTTTAAAAGTAAGAAACAAGTGTTTTAATTCGCGCTGCCTGAGCGACCCTTTAAGATCCTAGCTGTGAATGTAAATTCGCTGATTAGGACCGAACGTAGAGCAAATCTCTTTCATTTGCTGCAAGACCAAAGTCCTGATGTGTTTATGGCTAGCGAAACTAAGCTTACCCAGAAACACAAATTGACTAATAATAATTACAATATCGTGCGAAGGGATCGGCCCAAATCCTCTCAAGGGGGTGGGGTCGCAATCTTCATTCGAAAGGGCATTAAATTTAAGGTTATATATAATAGTGAAGTGCGAAGATTTGGGCAGCTAGAAGCCTGCATCATTTGCATTCCGCTCCTTCAGGGGAAAAGAATGTACGTGATCGCGGCGTACGCACCCGAAGCACCTCAGCCTGCTAATTTTATCGCAGAACTCGAAAAACTTTTCGAATGCTTAAGACTGCACTTGGATGAAAATTATTATCTAATGGCAGGAGATTTGAACGCCAAACATGAAGATTGGGGAAATCAAATTCAAAATCCGAGAGGGTACCATTTATTTAATTGGATGGGTCGTCACAGTGTTGAGTGTAGGATCGATCTTTTTGCGACAGATAGGCCTTCGTTTCCTAGGAGCGGTGGCTTTCTGGATCTTTTACTGCTTGACTCACGACTTGTTATAACTGACGCAACAAATCAACAGACAAGAAACTGTTTACGAACAATCGAATACGACAGCGATCACTGCGGACTTGCCACCGTAATACAGCTTCCGAGCGAACTTGTGGAATTGGATGAGTATGTGCCTGTGCACTCTTACAATTTCAGTAAGACGCGCTGGCCACGCTTCTCCAACGCCTTGGCAAGAGAAATACGTTCCGATGACATTTCTCCACCAAATGACAGAAACCTGACGAACCTCGAGATCGACGGGTTTCTGACTCAAATGGATACGACTATAAAACGAACAATGGACAAAACAATCCCAAAATATAAGGAACAAGACCCTACTGGTTTATACAAGAACGCGACAATCGACGCACTACACCGACAAAAAAGTGGACTGCTGACTAGGTTGAAACTTCTTTATAGACGTTTCACGGACACACGTGATCTGGAGATTAGGACATTGAAGTCGTCGATCAAAAACATTAACGTTCTGATTAAACAAAACTATAGATTATCTATTAATTTATATTGGGATAACAGAATTCGGGCTGTTAATTCTAGCGACCCTAGTATGTTTCCCCAAATAAATAAGATATTTAGAAGAAATGATCAAAACGATCTTCCATGTCTTAAACTCCAGAGGACAACAGATAACGAAGACGTACTAACGATTGCGGGAATTGATCCGGAGGGTGCCGTTTTCGATGACAATTTTTATATGATAGAAGATCCTCAGGAAAAGGTAGAAGCTGTAGGGGCTGCTTTCCAGCAAGTGTATAAGGTGAATGCTAGCATTCGTCCGAATCATGACCTGGAGAACAGAGCCTTGCTGCACAATTTCTATCTTGGAAATAACATAACGCAATGGCGATCTGAGAATACTGGTTTCACCGTGTTCAATGACGAAAATTTGGCAAACGCCACCATCGCCGAGCAAAATGGACCCAGTTCATTGTTAATTTCGAAGGTAGAACTTCATTTAATTTTTCAAACATTAAAGAAAAAGAAATCTGCGGGGGTCGATGGTATACCCAACATTGTGTTACGACATCTCCCTGAGGAAGCCATAGACATTTATACCACACTGTTCAACAACGCATTGAATAATGCATATTATCCAGTGAGTTGGAAGACAGCTGTGGTCCATCCTCTCCCCAAAAAGGGAAAGGACAGCTCCAATCCGGCAAATCTTCGGTCGATAAGTCTTCTTCCAAGTATCAGTAAGGTATTCGAAAAGATTCTCAATAGAGCTCTGTTCAAGTGGGCTGAGGACAAGAATATTATTCCAGACAATCAGTTTGGCTTTAAGGCGGGACATGACACTATTCATGCCGCGTCTAAGTTAGTTTCTGATGTTCAATGGAACAAAGCGAAAAATCAATGTACGGGTGCCGTTCTTGTTGATTTAGAGAAGGCTTTCGACACCGTATGGTTAGAGGGTCTTTATCTGAAATTAACCAGATTTGGCATAAGTAAACCACTGTTGTATATGCTTCATGACATGCTCAATGGTAGAAAGTTTGTTGTCAAAAGTGGCAATGTAACTTCCACCACAACTTTTGATATTAAAAACGGTCTACAGCAAGGAGCTGTGAACTCGCCGATTCTTTTTAGTATTTACACCAGCGATCTGATAGGTAGTCTCACTCATGCGATTGCGTATGCCGATGACCTTGTAGCGTACAGGACGGGTCCAAAAGTTGAAGTCATCAGAATTCTCTTGCAGCGTGACTTCGACAAGATTCAGCGATATTGTGATGACTGGAAGTTAAAAATTAACTTTCAGAAATCAGAAACTATCCTGTTTAGAACCCCTTTGTCTAAGGCTTCTAGGGATACAAGAAAGAACTGGAGAAATCTAGTGATCGTTGGACCAAGTGGACATCCACTGGCGAGTAAAGATGTAGTAAAGTACCTTGGTATCTGGCTAGATCAGTATCTATATTTCAATCGACATATAGATGCTGCTCTGGCCAGAGCTAGGGGAGCGTTTGCTCTGACAAGACGGTTGTTTTATAGCAGCCGCCTTGAAAACAGAGTGAAGGTGATTTGCTACATGGCCCTCATCCGGCCGATGATTGCCTATGGGTGCCCTGTATGGTTTAACGTTGCCCCATCTCAAATGGAAAAGATTCGGGTGTTTGAGAGGCAGTGTCTTAGGACCTGTCTTGGATTACACAGAACACCAGAGTCGGAGTACAAACATTATTATGCCAACGAGGTCTTATACAACGGGGCCAATATAAACAGGATAGATAACTTTTTAATTAAGCTGATTCGGGGTCATATTGCAAGAGCGATGACCTCAGCCAATGGACTTATTTTCGGGGCTTATTACCCCAATGAAGAATATAGTGAGAGCGTTTGTCTTAACGGTTTCATCCCGCCCGAGACATTCCTCTATTTAGACAGTCGGGGGCTGATACAGGATAGATTGGCGGTTCCGTTAATCTACCACGTCGGCCGTAAAACTGTGGATCGGCGAATCCTGTATGGTCGAGACGTCGGCTCTGGGAACGGAGCAGAGCGTCTGCGGTTCAGTAGAGCTGTGCCCCTTCGGGACAAAAGGGACTTTTGTAAGCAAGTTCAAAAATACTGGTGGTTGGGTGACCACCTTGATATTGATGGTTAGTCGAAGTTGTTGCCTTGGCTGACCTACGTATTTATAAGGTATAACTAGGTAGATGAAGTAGGACAGTGACGGTGGCACCAAAAAAAAAAAGATAAAAAATACAAAAAATTGCTGTCTGTTGTCTGTGGATATGTGCTTGAGCGCATACATATGTATATGTGTTAATGTATGGATATGTATGGCGTGTGTGCATGTGCGTAGGCTGATGACAAAAAAAAAAAAAAAAAAAAAAAAAAAAAAAAAAAAAAAAACGCTGCTGGTGGCTGTACTAGTTTTAAGTTATTTTAAGTATTTTTAAGTAGTTTTAAGTTAATTACGTATATTTACGTATATTTTAGTTTTATTTAGGTTAATTTAGTTTTATTTAGGTACAGGGTAGTTTTAAGTTTTTAAATAAAAAATGTCATAGAAAAACAAGTTTTTTTAAGGAATTTTCTTGTTTAGGTTTAAGTAATATAGATTTTAATTTAATTTACATTTGAATTTACGCCGAAAGGCATTTTTAATATATAGCTATAGTATAATTTAGAGCGCCCGTATGGGGCCAGTAAGTTAGTTAAGTTATTCTGTAAGCTAGTTTTTAAGATTTTTGTCTAGCATTTAAGTTAGTTATAAGTTAAATGGAAAATAAAAATGAATTAAAAAAAAAAAAAAAAAAAAAAAAAAAAAAAAAAATATCGGTTCTCGTCCGATCACCGAAATCAAGCATCGTCGGGCGCGGTTAGTACTTAGATGGGGGACCGCTTGGGAACACCGCGTGTTGTTGGCACGTTCCTTTTTGCCCTGATAAGGTGTGTGAGGCTCCCCTTTTGTCAAATTTTCAAATTTTTCCTAATTTTCATAAAAACAATCGAGTCATTTTTTTTTTTTTATTTTTCATAGTGTCAAAGTAAAGAAGGTATACAAAAATATTTGATTTGTGAAGCTCCCCAATCCCCCCCCCCCTTACTGCTGCTGAAGAATTTTGAAATTTAATCGAGTCATTTTTTTTTTTTTTATTTTTCATAGTGTCAAAGTAAAGAAGGTATACAAAAATATTTGATTTGTGAAGCTCCCCAATCCCCCCCCCCCTTACTGCTGCTGAAGAATTTTGAAATTTCTGGGCTCCATTTTGTTGATTTCATACAAAAAAATAAACACTGTAGTGCTATTTTGTTACTATAGGTCTAGTTTGTTATTGTTTCTTCTATCAAAGAATAAGAAAATAAATACATTTTGGAAAGGGGAGCATTTTTTGTTGGGGCTTTGCACAGAATATTTCCTGTTAAGTTGTTACCTACATACATTCAAGGTTAATTGCGATTAACTTCGCACTTGCAACTGTATGGCGTATACGTAACATTTTCAGTTTTTGATAACTTCGCACTGTGGCGTATACGTAACATTTTCAGTTTTGGATAACTTCGCACTGTGGCGTATACGTAACATTTTCAGTTTTTGATACAATTAACTTCGCACTGTGGCGTATACGTAACATTTTCAGTTTTGGATAACTTCGCACTGTGGCGTATACGTAACATTTTCAGTTTTTGATACAATTAACTTCGCACTGTGGCGTATACGTAACATTTTCAGTTTTTGATAACTTCGCACTGTGGCGTATACGTAACATTTTCAGTTTTTGATAACTTCGCACTGTGGCGTATACGTAACATTTTCAGTTTTTTTATACAATTAGAAATTTGATGTAAAAAAAAGAAAAAACATAATATGAACATATATTTGTTATTTTGTTTACAAAATGGACATTTTTAGCAATAAAAACGCATTGTACTGGTTCTTGTACACGTCTTTCGAAATTATATTTGCTTGTTTGTCATACTAATGGAAAAGGGGAGCATTTTCAACTAAATTCTGATGGTATGGGGAGCATTTAAACAATTTTACATATTTTGTACTGTAAAATATCACCCTTAGCAGAAGAAAAACGCATAATACCGCTTCCACAAGTCTTTTAAAGTTTAATTTTATAGTTTGTGATGCTATTGGAAAAGGTAAGAATAGTTTGGGGAAGCTCCAACTTTGCTAATTAGATTTTCGCCAACGACCATACCACGATGAAAATATCGGTTCTCGTCAGTCGTTCAGCAACCGTGGAAGAGTGCACATCGTTGGCGGCTTTCACAGTGATCATTTTAATATAGAGACGCGAGTGAGTTAAAAAGTTATTTCAACCTACCATTTCCAAGTGGCAAGTTAGCCTAGGTGGTAGAGTGGCAGACGACGGATCTGGTCGGCGTGGGTTCGAGCCCCACTGTGGTCCTGGCTTTTTTTTAAACGATTTCTGGGAAAAGGTAAATAGAAATCGAGAGCAACTAGAAAGAGAGATGGGAAAACCAACGGGGACATCGAAAGATGGTCCCCCAACAACAAGGAAGACAGTTGGAGGAACATCAGGTGATGTGTCATCCGACAGTCAAGTAGCGGGGCCATCAGGCCAAGCACTAAGAGCAACGGTAGCAGGGCAGTCCAAAGCCCAAAAACCAACAACAACAGCAGCAGCAGCAGCAGGACAAGTAAAGCCCAAAGTGGCAATATCAACAACAACAGCAACGACAACTACAACAACATCGTCATCGGCACGTGCCGAGAACGTAACCAGCAGCATAGCAACTGCAAACACATCAAGCCCTATTAAAGGGAAAAATGCAGGACCGGCATCTGTCGATGAACAAGATCCTCTGAAGAGAAGGCGCCACATTAGGTACAGACCAAACCTAATAGTTAAGAAGCGCACCTCTGATATAGAAGCTGCCAAGAAAATAGGAGGGCGCGGGCGTTCAGCCAAGGCTTCGGCACAGGCCAAAATACAGAGGCAGCTGGATAGCTCCTCTAACGATGATGAGGACAATAGTGAAAGCAACGACAACGAAGAAGGCGACGACGAAGCTGAGACAGATGACAGGCACGTCGAAGAGGCTGATGGAGCGATCGCCGCCGACAAGCCAAACGATCAGGACGCCAGGCTAACAGGCGAAGAAAACGCCGCTGACGCAGATGCTGATAACATCTCATACATGTCAGTAGAAGGAGAAGGACGTTACGTCAGTGGCGAGATAGTCGAGCTGTCTGACGAGGAAGAGGACCAGCAAATAGAGGCGTTAACTGAGCAGATCTCTTCGCTCATAGAGCTGGTTGAAGCGCTCAAGAAGAAGCAGGAGGCAAGACGGGAGAAGGAGCGCATAGCTGCTCTTGAACAGCGCACCCGCCAACAAGCGCTCCAAGAGCAAGCTTCGCAACAACAGGAGCCTCCTCAGGAAAAACCACTCCCAGACCAGCAGCAGCCCCAGAAGCAGCAGTCAAAGAAGCAGCCACAGAAACAGCTTCAAAAGCCACAACAACCGTCTCAGCAACCACAGCATCAGCCTCAGCAACAGCAAGCAAAACAAAAACAACAACAACAACAACCACTACAGCAACGACAACAGACACAGAAGCAGCAACAGCAGCAGAAACAACAGCAACAGCAACAACCGCAACAGCAACAACCACAGCAGTCACAACAGCAGCAGACCCAACAGCAGCCAATGCAACAGCAGCAGAGACAACAGCAGCAGTCACAACAACAGCAACAACAGCAACAGCCACAAGCAAAGAAAGGTAAGGTGCCACCTATTAATACTTATAAAATGCATTTAAAAGACATCATTGAAATATGTAGGTCGGTCATAGGCAACAATTTCATAATTAAGCGGCTTAACGCAGACAGGCATGCCATTCAGTGCTCATCTTTAGAGCACTACAAAAAAGTGAAAGACCTTCTGTCTCAAACTAGAACAGAATACTATAGTTTCACCCCAAAGGAAGACAAGCTTCAAACAGTCCTCCTGAAGGGTATCGAATCCTCTACGGATCCGCAGGCGCTCTTAGCTGAGCTCCGTCAAGTGGCGAGCGACGATCTCGAGTTTATCGGGGTTAGACCGTTCACCACAGTCAAAGCCAGACGGGAGAAACGGAATTTACCATTCTTCCTGGTTCAACTCTCGCCCCAAAGCAAATTGAGTGGTCTAAGGAATATAACAGTCCTGGATTACCAAGTTGTACGATGGGAAAAACTAAAGAAGCAGAAAGACATGCTTCAATGCATGAACTGCCAAGGGTTCGGACACGTTGCAGTAAACTGTGGTATGGACCCAGTCTGTGTTAAATGTGGAGATACCCACAAAACAGTGGAGTGTAAACTCGGGCAAGATAGGGTCACAGATATGACCCAGTTAAAATGTGCGCTCTGCCGAGGCTCCGGGCACCCCGCAAACTATCGGGGATGTCCGAAGTTTCAGGAGATAAGGCAAAACAAAGCCCAAAAGAAAACAGTTGAGGTGAGACGCCCTGAAGTACGCCAAAAAACAACTTCCGTTAATCCCGCAATTTCTTACGCCCAAATCGCGTCTGGAAGGGGAAACACGGTACAGCCTCAACCACAGGTAGCCAAACAGGTCCAAGTGCCTACGGCTCCTGTGCCAGAGGCAGATCTGATGCAGGTGTTGCTGACCATTCATGGTCAGTTAACCGACGTGCAAAAACAGATCAGAGAGCAGGCGGCTAGGGTGGATTACCTCTACTCTATTCTGCCGGCAACGCGAAATGGTTAAAGGCGCGCTGCCTGAGCGACCCTTTAAGATCCTAGCTGTGAATGTAAATTCACTGATTAGGACCGAACGTAGAGCAAATCTCTTTCATTTGCTGCAAGACCAAAGTCCTGACGTGTTTATGGCTAGCGAAACTAAGCTTACCCAGAAACACAAATTGACTAATAATAATTACAATATCGTGCGAAGGGATCGGCCTAACTCCTCTCAAGGGGGTGGGGTCGCAATTTTCATACGAAAGGGCATTAAATATAAGGTTATATATAATAGTGAAGTGCGAAGATTTGGGCAGCTAGAAGCCTGCATCATTTGCATTCCGCTCCTTCAGGGGAAAAGAATGTACGTGATCGCGGCGTACGCACCCGAAGCACCTCAGCCTGCTAATTTTATCGCAGAACTCGAAAAACTTTTCGAATGCTTAAGACTGCACTTGGATGAAAATTATTATCTCATGGCAGGAGATTTGAACGCCAAACATGAAGATTGGGGAAATCAAATTCAAAATCCGAGAGGGTACCATTTATTTAATTGGATGGGTCGTCGCAGTGTTGAGTGTAGGATCGATCTTTTTGCGACAGATAGACCTTCGTTTCCTAGGAGCGGTGGCTTTCTGGATCTTTTACTGCTTGACTCACGACTTGTTATAACTGACGCAACAAACCAACAGACAAGAAACTGCTTACGAACAATTGAATACGACAGCGATCACTGCGGACTTGCCACCGTAATACAGCTTCCGAGCGAACTTGTGGAATTGGATGAGTATGTGCCTGTGCACTCTTACAATTTCAGTAAGACGCGCTGGCCACGCTTCTCCAGTGCCTTGGCTAGAGAAATACGTTCCGATGACATTTCTCCACCAAATGACAGAAACCTGACGAACCTCGAGATCGATGGGTTTCTGACTCAAATGGATACGACTATAAAACGAACAATGGACAAAACAATCCCAAAATATAAGGAACAAGACCCTACTGGTTTATACAAGAACGCGACAATCGACGCACTACACCGACAAAAAAGTGGACTGCTGACTAGGTTGAAACTTCTTTATAGACGTTTCACGGACACACGTGATCTGGAGATTAGGACATTGAAGTCGTCGATCAAAAACATTAACGTTCTGATTAGACAAAACTATAGATTATCTATTAATTTATATTGGGATAACAGAATTCGGGCTGTTAATTCTAGCGACCCTAGTATGTTTCCCCAAATAAATAAGATATTTAGAAGAAATGATCAAAACGATCTTCCATGTCTTAAACTCCAGAGGACAACAGATAACGAAGACGTACTAACGATTGCGGGAATTGATCCGGAAGGTGCCGTTTTCGATGACAATTTTTATATGATAGAAGATCCTCAGGAAAAGGTAGAAGCTGTGGGGGCTGCTTTCCAGCAAGTGTATAAGGTGAATGCTAGCATTCGCCCGAATCATGACCTGGAGAACAGAGCCTTGCTGCACAGTTTCTATCTTGGAAATAACATAACGCAATGGCGATCTGAGAATACTGGTTTCACCGGGTTCAATGACGAAAATTTGGCAAACGCCACCATCGCCGAGCGAAATGGACCCAGTTCATTGTTAATTTCGAAGGTAGAACTTCAGTTAATTTTTCAAACATTAAAGAAAAAGAAATCTGCGGGGGTCGATGGTATACCCAACATTGTGTTACGACATCTCCCTGAGGAAGCCATAGACATTTATACCACACTGTTCAACAACGCACTGAATAATGCATATTATCCAGTGAGTTGGAAGACAGCTGTGGTCCATCCTCTTCCCAAAAAGGGAAAGGACAGCTCCAATCCGGCAAATCTTCGGTCGATAAGTCTTCTTCCAAGTATCAGTAAGGTATTCGAAAAGATTCTCAATAGAGCTCTGTTCAAGTGGGCTGAGGACAAGAATATTATTCCAGACAATCAGTTTGGCTTTAAGGCGGGACATGATACTATTCATGCCGCGTCTAAGTTAGTTTCTGATGTTCAATGGAACAAAGCGAAAAATCAATGCACGGGTGCCGTTCTTGTTGATTTAGAAAAGGCTTTCGACACCGTATGGTTAGAGGGTCTTTATCTGAAATTAACCAGATTTGGCATAAGTAAACCACTGTTGTATATGCTTCATGACATGCTCAATGGTAGAAAGTTTGTTGTCAAAAGTGGCAATGTAACTTCCACCACAACTTTTGATATTAAAAACGGTCTACAGCAAGGAGCTGTGAACTCGCCGATTCTTTTTAGTATTTACACCAGCGATCTGATAGGTAGTCTCACTCATGCGATTGCGTATGCCGATGACCTTGTAGCGTACAGAACGGGTCCAAAAGTTGAAGTCATCAGAATTCTCTTGCAGCGTGACTTCGACAAGATTCAGCGATATTGTGATGACTGGAAGTTAAAAATTAACTTTCAGAAATCAGAAACTATCCTGTTTAGAACCCCTTTGTCTAAGGCTTCTAGGGATACAAGAAAGAACTGGAGAAATCTAGTGATCGTTGGACCAAGTGGACATCCACTGGCGAGTAAAGATGTAGTAAAGTACCTTGGTATCTGGCTAGATCAGTATCTATATTTCAATCGACATATAGATGCTGCTCTGGCCAGAGCTAGGGGAGCGTTTGCTCTGACAAGACGGTTGTTTTATAGCAGCCGCCTTGAAAACAGAGTGAAGGTGATTTGCTACATGGCCCTCATCCGGCCGATGATTGCCTATGGGTGCCCTGTGTGGTTTAACGTTGCCCCATCTCAAATGGAAAAGATTCGGGTGTTTGAGAGGCAGTGTCTTAGGACCTGTCTTGGATTACACAGAACACCAGAGTCGGAGTACAAACATTATTATGCCAACGAGGTCTTATACAACGGGGCCAATATAAACAGGATAGATAACTTTTTAATTAAGCTGATTCGGGGTCACATGGCAAGAGCGATGACCTCAGCCAATGGACTTATTTTCGGGGCTTATTACCCCAATGAAGAATATAGTGAGAGCGTTTGTCTTAACGGTTTCATCCCGCCCGAGACATTCCTCTATTTAGACAGTCGGGGGCTGATACAGGATAGATTGGCGGTTCCGTTAATCTACCACGTCGGCCGTAGAACTGTGGATCGGCGAATCCTGTATGGTCGAGACGTCGGCTCTGAGAACGGAGCAGAGCGTCTGCGGTTCAGTAGAGCTGTGCCCCTTCGGGACAAAAGGGACTTTTGTAAGCAAGTTCAAAAATACTGGTGGTTGGGTGACCACCTTGATATTGATGGTTAGTCATAGTTGTTGCCTTGGCCGACCTGCGTATTTTTAAGTATTAATAGGTTTATTTTATGTAGGACAGTGGTGGCACCAAAAAAATATAAAAAAAAATTAAATGGCATTTGTTGGTGTGTATGTGCATTTGGCGCTTTTAAATATATATATATAAATATATATATATAATTATAAGCGTGTGCACATGCGCATTGGCTGCTGCGCCAAAAAAAAAAAAAAAAAAAAAAAAAAAAAAAAAAAAAAAAATGCTGCTGGTGGCTGTTCTAGTTTTAAGTTATTTTAAGTATTCTTAAGTAGTTTTAAGTTATTTAAGTAATTTACGTATATTTACGTATATTTTAGTAATTTAGTTTTATTATTTAGGTAAAGGGTAGTTTTAAGTTTTTATATATAAAATAAAATGTCTCGGAAAACGAGTTTTTAAAAATTTTCTCGTTTAGTTTTAAGTAATTTTGAAGTTTAATTTAAGTTAGTTTTTACGCTCAAAGGCATTTTTAATATATAGTTATAGTATAATTTAGAGCGCCCGTATGGGGCCAGTAAGTTAGTTAAGTTATTCTGTAAGCTAGTTTTTAAGATTTTTGTCTAGCATTTAAGTTAGTTATAAGTTAAATTGAAAATAAAAATGAATTTATAAAAAAAAAAAAAAAGAGGAGCAGATTCCAGAGTGGAAGGTCGTGGGTTCGATTCTCACCCCGGGCAAGGCCTTTTTTTAAATAATTTCTGGCAGGAGGTTTCAAAGAGAAGGAAACAACAGCAGCAACAACAAGAAGAGCAGATGGGAAAACCAACGGGGACATCGAAAGATGGTCCCCCAACAACAAGGAAGACAGTTGGAGGAACATCAGGTGATGTGTCATCCGACAGTCAAATAGCGGGGCCATCAGGCCAAGCTGAAAGTGCAACTGTAGCAGGGCAGTCCAAAGCCCAAAAAGCAGCAACAACAACAGGACCAGTAAAGCCAAAAGTGGCAACAACAACAACAACAGCAACGACAACTACAACAACATCGTCATCGGCACGTGCCGAGGTCGGTACCAGCAGCATAGTAACTGCAAAGTCATCAAGCCCTATTAAAGGGAAAAAACCAGGACCGGCATGTGCCGAAGAACAAGATCCGCTTAAAAGAAGGCGCTATATCAGGTACAAACCAAACCTGATAGTTAAAAAGAGTACCTCAGATGTGGAAGCAGCGCAGAAAATAGGAGGGCGCGGACGTTCAGCCAAGGCCTCGGCTCAGGCAAAAATACAGAGGCAGCTGGATAGCTCCTCCAACGACGATGACGACAACGACAAGAACGCAGAAGGCGACGATGAAGCGGAGGTGGATGACAGGCACGTCAATGAGGCTGACGGAGCTATCGCCGCCGACAATCCAAATGAGAAGGACGCCAGTCTAACCGGCGAAGAAAACGCCGCTGACGATAATGCGGATGACATCTACATGTCTGTGAAAGGAGAAGGACATTACGTCAGTGGCGAGGTAGTTGAGCTGTCCGACGAAGAAGAGGACAAGCAAATCGAGGCTTTAACAGAGCAGATCTCTTCGCTCATAGAGCTTGTTGAAGCGCTCAAGAAGAAGCAGGCGGCAAGACGGGAGAAGGAGCGCATAGTTGCTCTTGAGCAGCGCACCCGCCAACAAGCGCTCCAAGAGCAAGCTTCGCTACAACAGCAGCCTCCTAAGGAACAAAAACCACTCCCAGACCAGCAGCAGCCACAGAAGCAGCAGTCAAAAAAGCAGCCACAGAAACAGCTTAATAAGCCACAACAACCGGCTCAGCAACCACAGCATCAGCCTCAGCAACAGCAAGCAAAACAAAAACAACTACAACAACAACCACAACAGCAACGTCAACAGACACAGCAACAGCAGCAGCAACAACAGCAACAGCAACAACCGCAACAGCAACAACCGCAGCAGTCACAACAGCAGCAGACCCAACATCAGCCGATGCAACAGCAGCAGAGACAACAGCAGCAGTCACAACAACAGCAACAACAGCAACAGCCACAAGCAAAGAAAGGTAAGGTGCCACCTATTAATACTTATAAAATGCATTTAAAAGACACAATTGAAATATGTAGGTCGGTCATAGGCAACAATTTCATAATTAAGCGGCTTAACGCAGACAGGCATTCCATTCAGTGCTCATCTTTAGAGCACTACAAAAAAGTGAAAGACCTTCTGTCCCAAACTAGAACAGAATACTATAGTTTCACCCCGAAGGAAGACAAGCTTCAAACAGTCCTCCTGAAGGGTATCGAATCCTCTACGGATCCGCAGGCGCTCTTAGCTGAGCTCCGTCAAGTGGCGAGCGACGATCTCGAGTTTATCGGGGTCCGACCGTTCACCACAGTCAAAGCCAGACGGGAGAAACGGAATTTACCATTTTTCCTAGTTCAACTCTCGCCCCAAAGCAAATTGAGTGGTCTAAGGAATATAACAGTCCTGGATTACCAAGTTGTACGATGGGAAAAACTAAATAAGCAGAAAGACATGCTTCAATGCATGAACTGCCAAGGGTTCGGACACGTTGCAGTTAACTGTGGTATGGACCCAGTCTGTGTTAAATGTGGAGATACCCACAAAACAGTGGAGTGTAAACTCGGGCAAGATAGGGTCACAGATATGACCCAGTTAAAATGTGCGCTCTGCCGAGGCTCCGGGCACCCCGCAAACTATCGGGGATGTCCGAAGTTTCAGGAGATAAGGCAAAACAAAGCCCAAAAGAAAACAGTAGAGGTAAGACGCCCTGAAGTACGCCAGAAAACAACTTCCGTCAATCCCGCAATTTCTTACGCCCAAATCGCGTCTGGAAGGGGAAACACGGTACAGCCTCAACCACAGGTAGCCAAACAGGTCCAAGTGCCTACGGCTCCTGTGCCAGAGGCAGATCTGATGCAGGTGTTGCTGACCATTCATGGTCAGTTAACCGACGTGCAAAAACAGATCAGGGAGCAGGCGGCTAGGGTGGATTACCTCTACTCTATTCTGCCGGCAACGCGAAATGGTTAAAGGCGCGCTGCCTGAGCGACCCTTCAAGATCCTAGCTGTGAATGTAAATTCGCTGATTAGGACCGAACGTAGAGCAAATCTCTTTCATTTGCTGCAAGACCAAAGTCCTGACGTGTTTATGGCTAGCGAAACTAAGCTTACCCAGAAACACAAATTGACTAATAATAATTACAATATCGTGCGAAGGGATCGGCCTAACTCCTCTCAAGGGGGTGGGGTCGCAATCTTCATACGAAAGGGCATTAAATTTAAGGTTATATATAATAGTGAAGTGCGAAGATTTGGGCAGCTAGAAGCCTGCATCATTTGCATTCCGCTCCTTCAGGGGAAAAGAATGTACGTGATCGCGGCGTACGCACCCGAAGCACCTCAGCCTGCTAATTTTATCGCAGAACTCGAAAAACTTTTCGAATGCTTAAGACTGCACTTGGATGAAAATTGTTATCTAATGGCAGGAGATTTGAACGCCAAACATGAAGATTGGGGAAATCAAATTCAAAATCCGAGAGGGTACCATTTATTTAATTGGATGGGTCGTCACAGTGTTGAGTGTAGGATCGATCTTCTTGCGACAGATAGACCTTCGTTTCCTAGGAGCGGTGGCTTTCTGGATCTTTTACTGCTTGACTCACGACTTGTTATAACTGACGCAACAAACCAACAGACAAGAAACTGTTTACGAACAATTGAATACGACAGCGATCACTGCGGACTTGCCACCGTAATACAGCTTCCGAGCGAACTTGTGGAATTGGATGAGTATGTGCCTGTGCACTCTTACAATTTCAGTAAGACGCGCTGGCCACGCTTCTCCAACGCCTTGGCAAGAGAAATACGTTCCGAGGACATTTCTCCACCAAATGACAGAAACCTGACGAACCTCGAGATCGACGGGTTTCTGACTCAAATGGATACGACTATAAAACGAACAATGGACAAAACAATCCCAAAATATAAGGAACAAGACCCAAACGGTTTATACAAGAACGCGACAATCGACGCACTACACCGACAAAAAAGTGGACTGCTGACTAGGTTGAAACTTCTTTATAGACGTTTCACGGACACACGTGATCTGGAGATTAGGACATTGAAGTCGTCGATCAAAAACATTAATGTTCTGATTAGACAAAACTATAGATTATCTATTAATTTATATTGGGATAACAGAATTCGGGCTGTTAATTCTAGCGACCCTAGTATGTTTCCCCAAATAAATAAGATATTTAGAAGAAATGATCAAAACGATCTTCCATGTCTTAAACTCCAGAGGACAACAGATAACGAAGACGTACTAACGATTGCGGGAATTGATCCGGAAGGTGCCGTTTTCGATGACAATTTTTATATGATAGAAGATCCTCAGGAAAAGGTAGAAGCTGTAGGGGCTGCTTTCCAGCAAGTGTATAAGGTGAATGCTAGCATTCGTCCGAATCATGACCTGGAGAACAGAGCCTTGCTGCACAATTTCTATCTTGGAAATAACATAACGCAATGGCGATCTGAGAATACTGGTTTCACCGGGTTCAATGACGAAAATTTGGCAAACGCCACCATCGCCGAGCAAAATGGACCCAGTTCATTGTTAATTTCGAAGGTAGAACTTCATTTAATTTTTCAAACATTAAAGAAAAAGAAATCTGCGGGGGTCGATGGTATACCCAACATTGTGTTACGACATCTCCCTGAGGAAGCCATAGACATTTATACCACACTGTTTAACAACGCATTGAATAATGCATATTATCCAGTGAGTTGGAAGACAGCTGTGGTCCATCCTCTCCCCAAAAAGGGAAAGGACAGCTCCAATCCGGCAAATCTTCGGTCGATAAGTCTTCTTCCAAGTATCAGTAAGGTATTCGAAAAGATTCTCAATAGAGCTCTGTTCAAGTGGGCTGAGGACAAGAATATTATTCCAGACAATCAGTTTGGCTTTAAGGCGGGACATGACACTATTCATGCCGCGTCTAAGTTAGTTTCTGATGTTCAATGGAACAAAGCGAAAAATCAATGCACGGGTGCCGTTCTTGTTGATTTAGAGAAGGCTTTCGACACCGTATGGTTAGAGGGTCTTTATCTGAAATTAACCAGATTTGGCATAAGTAAACCACTGTTGTATATGCTTCATGACATGCTCAATGGTAGAAAGTTTGTTGTCAAAAGTGGCAATGTAACTTCCACCACAACTTTTGATATTAAAAACGGTCTACAGCAAGGAGCTGTGAACTCGCCGATTCTTTTTAGTATTTACACCAGCGATCTGATAGGTAGTCTCACTCATGCGATTGCGTATGCCGATGACCTTGTAGCGTACAGGACGGGTCCAAAAGTTGAAGTCATCAGAATTCTCTTGCAGCGTGACTTCGACAAGATTCAGCGATATTGTGATGACTGGAAGTTGAAAATTAACTTTCAGAAATCAGAAACTATCCTGTTTAGAACCCCTTTGTCTAAGGCTTCTAGGGATACAAGAAAGAACCGGAGAAATCTAGTGATCGTTGGACCAAGTGGACATCCACTGGCGAGTAAAGATGTAGTAAAGTACCTTGGTATCTGGCTAGATCAGTATCTATATTTCAATCGACATATAGATGCTGCTCTGGCCAGAGCTAGGGGAGCGTTTGCTCTGACAAGACGGTTGTTTTATAGCAGCCGCCTTGAAAACAGAGTGAAGGTGATTTGCTACATGGCCCTCATCCGGCCGATGATTGCCTATGGGTGCCCTGTGTGGTTTAACGTTGCCCCATCTCAAATGGAAAAGATTCGGGTGTTTAAGAGGCAGTGTCTTAGGACCTGTCTTGGATTACACAGAACACCAGAGTCGGAGTACAAACATTATTATGCCAACGAGGTCTTATACAACGGGGCCAATATAAACAGGATAGATAACTTTTTAATAAAGCTGATTCGGGGTCACATTGCAAGAGCGATGACCTCAGCCAATGGACTTATTTTCGGGGCTTATTACCCTAACGACGAATATAGTGAGAGCGTTTGTCTTAACGGTTTCATCCCGCCCGAGACATTCCTCTATTTAGACAGTCGGGGGCTGATACAGGATAGATTGGCGGTTCCGTTAATCTACCACGTCGGCCGTAGAACTGTGGATCGGCGAATCCTGTATGGTCGAGACGTCGGCTCTGGGAACGGAGCAGAGCGTCTGCGGTTCAGTAGAGCTGTGCCCCTTCGGGACAAAAGGGACTGTTATAAGCAAGTTCAAAAATACTGGTGGTTGGGTGACCACCTTGATATTGATGGTTAGTCAAAATTGTTGCCTTGGCCGACCCACGTATTTTTAAGTATTAATAGGTTTTTTATTTTATGTAGGACAGTGGTGGCACCAAAAAAATTATAAAAACTGCATTTGCTTGTGGATATGTACATTGGGCGCTAGTACATATGCATATATATTCATTTATGCATATGTGTGGGTGTGTGTGCATTTGCATAAGCTGCTGCGAAAAAAAAAAAAAAAAAAAAAAAAAAAAAAAAAAATACGCTGCGGGTGGCTGTTGTAGTTTTAAGTTATTTTAAGTATTTTTAAGTAGTTTAAGTTAATTACGTATATTTACGTATATTTTAGTTTTATTTAGGTTAATTTAGTTTTATTTAGGTAAAGGGTAGTTTTAAGTTTTTATATAAAATAAAATAAATGTCTTGAAAAACGAGTTTTAAAAAATTTTTCTCGTTTAGTTTTAAGTAATTTTGAATTTTAATTTAAGTAGTTTTTACGCCCAAAGGCATTTTTAATATATAGTTATAGTATAATTTAGAGCGCCCGTATGGGGCCAGGAAGTTAGTTAAGTTATTCTGTAAGCTAGTTTTTAAGGTTTTTGTCTAGTATTTAAGTTAGTTATAAGTTGAATTGAAAATAAAAACATGAATTAAAAAAAAAAAAAAAAAAAAAAAAAAAAATATCGGTTCTCGTCCGATCACCGAAATCAAGCATCGTCGGGCGCGGTTAGTACTTAGATGGGGGACCGCTTGGGAACACCGCGTGTTGTTGGCACGTTCCTTTTTGCCCTGATAAGGTGTGTGAGGCTCCCCTTTTGTCAAATTTTCAAATTTTTCCTAATTTTCATAAAAATAATCGAGTCATTTTTTTTTTTTTTTATTTTTCATAGTGTCAAAGTAAAGAAGGTATACAAAAATATTTGATTTGTGAAGCTCCCCATCCCCCCCCCTTACTGCTGCTGAAGAATTTTGAAATTTCTGGGCTCCATTTTGTTGATTTCATACAAAAAAATAAACACTGTAGTGCTATTTTGTTACTATAGGTCTAGTTTGTTATTGTTTCTTCTATCAAAGAATAAGAAAATAAATACATTTTGGAAAGGGGAGCATTTTTTGTTGGGGCTTTGCACAGAATATTTCCTGTTAAGTTGTTACCTACATACATTCAAGGTTAATTGCGATTAACTTCGCACTTGCAACTGTATGGCGTATACGTAACATTTTCAGTTTTGGATAACTTCGCACTGTGGCGTATACGTAACATTTTCAGTTTTTGATACAATTAACTTCGCACTGTGGCGTATACGTAACATTTTCAGTTTTTGATAACTTCGCACTGTGGCGTATACGTAACATTTTCAGTTTTGGATAACTTCGCACTGTGGCGTATACGTAACATTTTCAGTTTTTGATACAATTAACTTCGCACTGTGGCGTATACGTAACATTTTCAGTTTTTGATAACTTCGCACTGTGGCGTATACGTAACATTTTCAGTTTTGGATAACTTCGCACTGTGGCGTATACGTAACATTTTCAGTTTTTGATACAATTAACTTCGCACTGTGGCGTATACGTAACATTTTCAGTTTTTGATAACTTCGCACTGTGGCGTATACGTAACATTTTCAGTTTTGGATAACTTCGCACTGTGGCGTATACGTAACATTTTCAGTTTTTGATACAATTAACTTCGCACTGTGGCGTATACGTAACATTTTCAGTTTTTGATAACTTCGCACTGTGGCGTATACGTAACATTTTCAGTTTTTGATAACTTCGCACTGTGGCGTATACGTAACATTTTCAGTTTTTGATAACTTCCCACTGTGGCGTATACGTAACATTTTCAGTTTTTTTATACAATTAGAAATTTGATGTAAAAAAAAGAAAAAACATAATATGAACATATATTTGTTATTTTGTTTACAAAATGGACATTTTTAGCAATAAAAACGCATTGTACTGGTTCTTGTACACGTCTTTCGAAATTATATTTGCTTGTTTGTCATACTAATGGAAAAGGGGAGCATTTTCAACTAAATTCTGATGGTATGGGGAGCATTTAAACAATTTTACATATTTTGTACTGTAAAATATCACCCTTAGCAGAAGAAAAACGCGTAATTCCGCTTCCACAAGTCTTTTAAAGTTTAATTTTATAGTTTGTGATGCTATTGGAAAAGGTAAGAATAGTTTGGGGAAGCTCCAACTTTGCTAATTAGATTTTCGCCAACGACCATACCACGATGAAAATATCGGTTCTCGTCATCTCCCTGAGGAAGCCATAGACATTTATACCACACTGTTCAACAACGCACTAAATAATGCATATTATCCAGTGAGTTGGAAGACAGCTGTGGTCCATCCTCTCCCCAAAAAGGGAAAGGACAGCTCCAATCCGACAAATCTTCGGTCGATAAGTCTTCTTCCAAGTATCAGTAAGGTATTCGAAAAGATTCTCAATAGAGCTCTGTTCAAGTGGGCTGAGGACAAGAATATTATTCCAGACAATCAGTTTGGCTTTAAGGCGGGACATGATACTATTCATGCCGCGTCTAAGTTAGTTTCTGATGTTCAATGGAACAAAGCGAAAAATCAATGCACGGGTGCCGTTCTTGTTGATTTAGAGAAGGCTTTCGACACCGTATGGTTAGAGGGTCTTTATCTGAAATTAACCAGATTTGGCATAAGTAAACCACTGTTGTATATGCTTCATGACATGCTCAATGGTAGAAAGTTTGTTGTCAAAAGTGGCAATGTAACTTCCACCACAACTTTTGATATTAAAAACGGTCTACAGCAAGGAGCTGTGAACTCGCCGATTCTTTTTAGTATTTACACCAGCGATCTGATAGGTAGTCTCACTCATGCGATTGCGTATGCCGATGACCTTGTAGCGTACAGGACGGGTCCAAAAGTTGAAGTCATCAGAATTCTCTTGCAGCGTGACTTCGACAAGATTCAGCGATATTGTGATGACTGGAAGTTAAAAATTAACTTTCAGAAATCAGAAACTATCCTGTTTAGAACCCCTTTGTCTAAGGCTTCTAGGGATACAAGAAAGAACTGGAGAAATCTAGTGATCGTTGGACCAAGTGGACATCCACTGGCGAGTAAAGATGTAGTAAAGTACCTTGGTATCTGGCTAGATCAGTATCTATATTTCAATCGACATATAGATGCTGCTCTGGCCAGAGCTAGGGGAGCGTTTGCTCTGACAAGACGGTTGTTTTACAGCAGCCGCCTTGAAAACAGAGTGAAGGTGTCTATATTTCAGTATCTATATTTCAATCGACATATAGATGCTGCTCTGGCCAGAGCTAGGGGAGCGTTTGCTCTGACAAGACGGTTGTTTTACAGCAGCCGCCTTGAAAACAGAGTGAAGGTGATTTGCTACATGGCCCTCATCCGGCCGATGATTGCCTATGGGTGCCCTGTATGGTTTAACGTTGCCCCATCTCAAATGGAAAAGATTCGGGTGTTTGAGAGGCAGTGTCTTAGGACCTGTCTTGGATTACACAGAACACCAGAGTCGGAGTACAAACATTATTATGCCAACGAGGTCTTATACAAAGGGGCCAATATAAACAGGATAGATAACTTTTTAATTAAGCTGATTCGGGGTCACATTGCAAGAGCGATGACCTCAGCCAATGGACTTATTTTCGGGGCTTATTACCCCAATGAAGAATATAGTGAGAGCGTTTGTCTTAACGGTTTCATCCCGCCCGAGACATTCCTCTATTTAGACAGTCGGGGGCTGATACAGGATAGATTGGCGGTTCCGTTAATCTACCACGTCGGCCGTAAAACTGTGGATCGGCGAATCCTGTATGGTCGAGACGTCGGCTCTGGGAACGGAGCAGAGCGTCTGCGGTTCAGTAGAGCTGTGCCCCTTCGGGACAAAAGGGACTTTTGTAAGCAAGTTCAAAAATACTGGTGGTTGGGTGACCACCTTGATATTGATGGTTAGTCGAAGTTGTTGCCTTGGCTGACCTACGTATTTATAAGGTATAACTAGGTAGATGAAGTAGGACAGTGACAGTGACAGTGAAAAAACATAAAAAATCCAAAAAATTGCTGTCTGTTGTCTGTGGATATGTGCTTGAGCGCATACATATGTATATGTGTTAATGTATGGATATGTATGGCGTGTGTGCATGTGCGTAGGCTGATGACAAAAAAAAAAAAAAAAAAAAAAAAAAAAAAAAAAAAAACGCTGCTGGTGGCTGTTCTAGTTTTAAGTTATTTTAAGTATTTTTAAGTAGTTTTAAGTTAATTACGTATATTTACGTATATTTTAGTTTTATTTAGGTTAATTTAGTTTTATTTAGGTACAGGGTAGTTTTAAGTTTTTAAATAAAAAATGTCAGAAAAACAAGTTTTTTTAAGGAATTTTCTTGTTTAGGTTTAAGTAATATAGATTTTAATTTAATTTACATTTGAATTTACGCCGAAATTTTTAATATATAGCTATAGTATAATTTAGAGCGCCCGTATGGGGCCAGTAAGTTAGTTAAGTTATTCTGTAAGCTAGTTTTTAAGATTTTTGTCTAGCATTTAAGTTAGTTATAAGTTAAATGGAAAATAAAAATGAATTTAAAAAAAAAAAAAAAAAAAAAATATCGGTTCTCGTCCGATCACCGAAATCAAGCATCGTCGGGCGCGGTTAGTACTTAGATGGGGGACCGCTTGGGAACACCGCGTGTTGTTGGCACGTTCCTTTTTGCCCTGATAAGGTGTGTGAGGCTCCCCTTTTGTCAAATTTTCAAATTTTTCCTAATTTTCATAAAAATAATCGAGTCATTTTTTTTTTTTTTTATTTTTCATAGTGTCAAAGTAAAGAAGGTATACAAAAATATTTGATTTGTGAAGCTCCCCATCCCCCCCCCCTTACTGCTGCTGAAGAATTTTGAAATTTCTGGGCTCCATTTTGTTGATTTCATACAAAAAAATAAACACTGTAGTGCTATTTTGTTACTATAGGTCTAGTTTGTTATTGTTTCTTCTATCAAAGAATAAGAAAATAAATACATTTTGGAAAGGGGAGCATTTTTTGTTGGGGCTTTGCACAGAATATTTCCTGTTAAGTTGTTACCTACATACATTCAAGGTTAATTGCGATTAACTTCGCACTTGCAACTGTATGGCGTATAAGTAACATTTTCAGTTTTTGATAACTTCGCACTGTGGCGTATACGGTAACATTTTCAGTTTTGGATAACTTCGCACTGTGGCGTATACGTAACATTTTCAGTTTTTGATACAATTAACTTCGCACTGTGGCGTATACGTAACATTTTCAGTTTTTGATAACTTCGCACTGTGGCGTATACGTAACATTTTCAGTTTTGGATAACTTCGCACTGTGGCGTATACGTAACATTTTCAGTTTTTGATACAATTAACTTCGCACTGTGGCGTATACGTAACATTTTCAGTTTTTGATAACTTCGCACTGTGGCGTATACGTAACATTTTCAGTTTTGGATAACTTCGCACTGTGGCGTATACGTAACATTTTCAGTTTTTGATACAATTAACTTCGCACTGTGGCGTATACGTAACATTTTCAGTTTTTGATAACTTCGCACTGTGGCGTATACGTAACATTTTCAGTTTTGGATAACTTCGCACTGTGGCGTATACGTAACATTTTCAGTTTTTGATACAATTAACTTCGCACTGTGGCGTATACGTAACATTTTCAGTTTTTGATAACTTCGCACTGTGGCGTATACGTAACATTTTCAGTTTTTGATAACTTCGCACTGTGGCGTATACGTAACATTTTCAGTTTTTGATAACTTCGCACTGTGGCGTATACGTAACATTTTCAGTTTTTTTATACAATTAGAAATTTGATGTAAAAAAAAGAAAAAACATAATATGAACATATATTTGTTATTTTGTTTACAAAATGGACATTTTTAGCAATAAAAACGCATTGTACTGGTTCTTGTACACGTCTTTCGAAATTATATTTGCTTGTTTGTCATACTAATGGAAAAGGGGAGCATTTTCAACTAAATTCTGATGGTATGGGGAGCATTTAAACAATTTTACATATTTTGTACTGTAAAATATCACCCTTAGCAGAAGAAAAACGCATAATACCGCTTCCACAAGTCTTTTAAAGTTTAATTTTATAGTTTGTGATGCTATTGGAAAAGGTAAGAATAGTTTGGGGAAGCTCCAACTTTGCTAATTAGATTTTCGCCACCGACCATACCACGATGAAAATATCGGTTCTCGGCAACAGCAGCAACAACAAGAAGAGCAGATGGGAAAACCAACGGGGACATCGAAAGATGGTCCCCCAACAACAAGGAAGACAGTTGGAGGAACATCAGGTGATGTGTCATCCGACAGTCAAATAGCGGGGCCATCAGGCCAAGCTGAAAGTGCAACTGTAGCAGGGCAGTCCAAAGCCCAAAAAGCAGCAACAACAGCAGGACCAGTAAAGCCCAAAGTGGCAACAACAACAACAACAGCAACGACAACTACAACAACATCGTCATCGGCACGTGCCGAGGTCAGTACCAGCAGCATAGCAACTGCAAAGTCATCAAGCCCTATTAAAGGGAAAAAACCAGGACCGGCATGTGCCGAAGAACAAGATCCGCTTAAAAGAAGGCGCTATATCAGGTACAAACCAAACCTGATAGTTAAAAAGAGTACCTCAGATGTGGAAGCAGCGCAGAAAATAGGAGGGCGCGGACGTTCAGCCAAGGCCTCGGCTCAGGCAAAAATACAGAGGCAGCTGGATAGCTCCTCCAACGACGATGACGACAACGACAAGAACGCAGAAGGCGACGATGAAGCGGAGGTGGATGACAGGCACGTCAATGAGGCTGACGGAGCTATCGCCGCCGTCAATCCAAATGAAAAGGACGCCAGTCTAACCGGCGAAGAAAACGCCGCTGACGATAATGCGGATAACATCTCCTACATGTCTGTGGAAGGAGAAGGACATTACGTCAGTGGCGAGGTAGTTGAGCTGTCCGACGAAGAAGAGGACAAGCAAATCGAGGCTTTAACAGAGCAGATCTCTTCGCTCATAGAGCTTGTTGAAGCGCTCAAGAAGAAGCAGGAGGCAAGACGGGAGAAGGAGCGCATAGTTGCTCTTGAGCAGCGCACCCGCCAACAAGCGCTCCAAGAGCAAGCTTCGCTACAACAGCAGCCTCCTAAGGAACAAAAACCACTCCCAGACCAGCAGCAGCCACAGAAGCAGCAGTCCAAAAAGCAGCAGAAACAGCTTAATAAGCCACAACAACCGGCTCAGCAACCACAGCATCAGCCTCAGCAACAGCAAGCAAAACAAAAACAACAACAACAACAACCACAACAGCAACGTCAACAGACACAGCAACAGCAGCAGCAACAACAGCAACAGCAACAACCGCAACAGCAACAACCGCAGCAGTCACAACAGCAGCAGATCCAACAGCAGCCGATGCAACAGCAGCAGAGACAACAGCAGCAGTCACAACAACAGCAACAACAGCAACAGCCACAAGCAAAGAAAGGTAAGGTGCCACCTATTAATACTTATAAAATGCATTTAAAAGACACAATTGAAATATGTAGGTCGGTCATAGGCAACAATTTCATAATTAAGCGGCTTAACGCAGACAGGCATTCCATTCAGTGCTCATCTTTAGAGCACTACAAAAAAATGAAAGACCTTCTGTCCCAAACTAGAACAGAATACTATAGTTTCACCCCGAAGGAAGACAAGCTTCAAACAGTCCTCCTGAAGGGTATCGAATCCTCTACGGATCCGCAGGCGCTCTTAGCTGAGCTCCGTCAAGTGGCGAGCGACGATCTCGAGTTTATCGGGGTCCGACCGTTCACCACAGTCAAAGCCAGACGGGAGAAACGGAATTTACCATTTTTCCTAGTTCAACTCTCGCCCCAAAGCAAATTGAGTAGTCTAAGGAATATAACAGTCCTGGATTACCAAGTTGTACGATGGGAAAAACTAAATAAGCAGAAAGACATGCTTCAATGCATGAACTGCCAAGGGTTCGGACACGTTGCAGTTAACTGTGGTATGGACCCAGTCTGTGTTAAATGTGGAGATACCCACAAAACATTGGAGTGTAAACTCGGGCAAGATAGGGTCACAGATATGACCCAGTTAAAATGTGCGCTCTGCCGAGGCTCCGGGCACCCCGCAAACTATCGGGGATGTCCGAAGTTTCAGGAGATAAGGCAAAACAAAGCCCAAAAGAAAACAGTAGAGGTAAGACGCCCTGAAGTACGCCAGAAAACAACTTCCGTCAATCCCGCAATTTCTTACGCCCAAATCGCGTCTGGAAGGGGAAACACGGTACAGCCTCAACCACAGGTAGCCAAACAGGTCCAAGTGCCTACGGCTCCGGTGCCAGAGGCAGATCTGATGCAGGTGTTACTGACCATTCATGGTCAGTTAACCGACGTGCAAAAACAGATCAGGGAGCAGGCGGCTAGGGTGGATTACCTCTACTCTATTCTGCCGGCAACGCGAAATGGTTAAAGGCGCGCTGCCTGAGCGACCCTTTAAGATCCTAGCTGTGAATGTAAATTCGCTGATTAGGACCGAACGTAGAGCAAATCTCTTTCATTTGCTGCAAGACCAAAGTCCTGATGTGTTTATGGCTAGCGAAACTAAGCTTACCCAGAAACACAAATTGACTAATAATAATTACAATATCGTGCGAAGGGATCGGCCTAACTCCTCTCAAGGGGGTGGGGTCGCAATCTTCATACGAAAGGGCATTAAATTTAAGGTTATATATAATAGTGAAGTGCGAAGATTTGGGCAGCTAGAAGCCTGCATCATTTGCATTCCGCTCCTTCAGGGGAAAAGAATGTACGTGATCGCGGCGTACGCGCCCGAAGCACCTCAGCCTGCTAATTTTATTGCAGAACTCGAAAAACTTTTCGAATGCTTAAGACTGCAATTGGATGAAAATTATTATCTAATGGCAGGAGATTTGAACGCCAAACATGAAGATTGGGGAAATCAAATTCAAAATCCGAGAGGGTACCATTTATTTAATTGGATGGGTCGTCACAGTGTTGAGTGTAGGATCGATCTTTTTGCGACAGATAGACCTTCGTTTCCTAGGAGCGGTGGCTTTCTGGATCTTTTACTGCTTGACTCACGACTTGTTATAACTGACGCAACAAATCAACAGGCAAGAAACTGTTTACGAACAATTGAATACGACAGCGATCACTGCGGACTTGCCACCGTAATACAGCTTCCGAGCGAACTTGTGGAATTGGATGAGTATGTGCCTGTGCACTCTTACAATTTCAGTAAGACGCGCTGGCCACGCTTCTCCAACGCCTTGGCAAGAGAAATACGTTCCGAGGACATTTCTCCACCAAATGACAGAAACCTGACGAACCTCGAGATCGACGGGTTTCTGACTCAAATGGATACGACTATAAAACGAACAATGGACAAAACAATCCCAAAATATAAGGAACAAGACCCAAACGGTTTATACAAGAACGCGACAATCGACGCACTACACCGACAAAAAAGTGGACTGCTGACTAGGTTGAAACTTCTTTATAGACGTTTCACGGACACACGTGATCTGGAGATTAGGACATTGAAGTCGTCGATCAAAAACATTAACGTTCTGATTAGACAAAACTATAGATTATCTATTAATTTATATTGGGATTACAGAATTCGGGCTGTTAATTCTAGCGACCCTAGTATGTTTCCCCAAATAAATAAGATATTTAGAAGAAATGATCAAAACGATCTTCCATGTCTTAAACTCCAGAGGACAACAGATAACGAAGACGTACTAACAATTGCGGGAATTGATCCGGAGGGTGCCGTTTTCGATGACAATTTTTATATGATAGAAGATCCTCAGGAAAAGGTAGAAGCTGTAGGGGCTGCTTTCCAGCAAGTGTATAAGGTGAATGCTAGCATTCGTCCGAATCATGACCTGGAGAACAGAGCCTTGCTGCACAATTTCTATCTTGGAAATAACATAACGCAATGGCGATCTGAGAATACTGGTTTAACCGGGTTCAATGACGAAAACTTGGCAAACGCCACCATCGCCGAGCGAAATGGACCTAGTTCATTGTTAATTTCGAAGGTAGAACTTCAGTTAATTTTTCAAACATTAAAGAAAAAGAAATCTGCGGGGGTCGATGGTATACCCAACATTGTGTTACGACATCTCCCTGAGGAAGCCATAGACATTTATACCACACTGTTTAACAACGCATTGAATAATGCATATTATCCAGTGAGTTGGAAGACAGCTGTGGTCCATCCTCTCCCCAAAAAGGGAAAGGACAGCTCCAATCCGGCAAATCTTCGGTCGATAAGTCTTCTTCCAAGTATCAGTAAGGTATTTGAAAAGATTCTCAATAGAGCTCTGTTCAAGTGGGCTGAGGACAAGAATATTATTCCAGACAATCAGTTTGGCTTTAAGGCGGGACATGACACTATTCATGCCGCGTCTAAGTTAGTTTCTGATGTTCAATGGAACAAAGCGAAAAATCAATGCACGGGTGCCGTTCTTGTTGATTTAGAGAAGGCTTTCGACACCGTATGGTTAGAGGGTCTTTATCTGAAATTAACCAGATTTGGCATAAGTAAACCACTGTTGTATATGCTTCATGACATGCTCAATGGTAGAAAGTTTGTTGTCAAAAGTGGCAATGTAACTTCCACCACAACTTTTGATATTAAAAACGGTCTACAGCAAGGAGCTGTGAACTCGCCGATTCTTTTTAGTATTTACACCAGCGATCTGATAGGTAGTCTCACTCATGCGATTGCGTATGCCGATGACCTTGTAGCGTACAGGACGGGTCCAAAAGTTGAAGTCATCAGAATTCTCTTGCAGCGTGACTTCGACAAGATTCAGCGATATTGTGATGACTGGAAGTTAAAAATTAACTTTCAGAAATCAGAAACTATCCTGTTTAGAACCCCTTTGTCTAAGGCTTCTAGGGATACAAGAAAGAACTGGAGAAATCTAGTGATCGTTGGACCAAATGGACATCCACTGGCGAGGAAAGATGTAGTAAAGTACCTTGGTATCTGGCTAGATCAGTATCTATATTTCAATCGACATATAGATGCTGCTCTGGCCAGAGCTAGGGGAGCGTTTGCTCTGACAAGACGGTTGTTTTATAGCAGCCGCCTTGAAAACAGAGTGAAGGTGATTTGCTACATGGCCCTCATCCGGCCGATGATTGCCTATGGGTGCCCTGTGTGGTTTAACGTTGCCCCATCTCAAATGGAAAAGATTCGGGTGATTGAGAGGCAGTGTCTTAGGACCTGTCTTGGATTACACAGAACACCAGAGTCGGAGTACAAACATTATTATGCCAACGAGGTCTTATACAACGGGGCCAATATAAACAGGATAGATAACTTTTTAATTAAGCTGATTCGGGGTCACATTGCAAGAGCAATGACCTCAGCCAATGGACTTATTTTCGGGGCTTATTACCCCAATGAAGAATATAGTGAGAGCGTTTGTCTTAACGGTTTCATCCCGCCCGAGACATTCCTCTATTTAGACAGTCGGGGGCTGATACAGGATAGATTGGCGGTTCCGTTAATCTACCACGTCGGCCGTAAAACTGTGGATCGGCGAATCCTGTATGGTCGAGACGTCGGCTCTGGGAACGGAGCAGAGCGTCTGCGGTTCAGTAGAGCTGTGCCCCTTCGGGACAAAAGGGACTTTTGTAAGCAAGTTCAAAAATACTGGTGGTTGGGTGACCACCTTGATATTGATGGTTAGTCGAAGTTGTTGCCTTGGCTGACCTACGTATTTATAAGGTATAACTAGGTAGATTAAGTAGGACAGTGACGGTGGCACCAAAAAAAGATAAAAAATCCAAAAAATTGCTGTCTGTTGTCTGTGGATATGTGCTTGAGCGCATACATATGTATATGTGTTAATGTATGGATATGTATGGCGTGTGTGCATGTGCGTAGGCTGAAAAAAAAAATATATGCTGCTGGTGGCTGTTCTAGTTTTAAGTTATTTTAAGTATTTTTAAGTAGTTTTAAGTTAATTACTTATATTTACGTATATTTTAGTTTTATTTAGGTTAATTTAGTTTTATTTAGGTACAGGGTAGTTTTAAGTTTTTAAATAAAAAATGTCATGGAAAAACAAGTTTTTTTTAAGGAATTTTCTTGTTTAGGTTTAAGTAATATAGATTTTAATTTAATTTACATTTGAATTTACGCCAAAAGGCATTTTTAATATATAGCTATAGTATAATTTAGAGCGCCCGTATGGGGCCAGTAAGTTAGTTAAGTTATTCTGTAAGCTAGTTTTTAAGATTTTTGTCTAGCATTTAAGTTAGTTATAAGTTAAATGGAAAATAAAAATGAATTTAAAAAAAAAAAAAAAAAAAAAAAATATCGGTTCTCGTCCGATCACCGAAATCAAGCATCGTCGGGCGCGGTTAGTACTTAGATGGGGGACCGCTTGGGAACACCGCGTGTTGTTGGCACGTTCCTTTTTGCCCTGATAAGGTGTGTGAGGCTCCCCTTTTGTCAAATTTTCAAATTTTTCCTAATTTTCATAAAAATAATCAAGTCATTTTTTATTTTTTTTATTTTTCATAGTGTCAAAGTAAAGAAGGTATACAAAAATATTTGATTTGTGAAGCTCCCCATCCCCCCCCCTTACTGCTGCTGAAGAATTTTGAAATTTCTGGGCTCCATTTTGTTGATTTCATACAAAAAAATAAACACTGTAGTGCTATTTTGTTACTATAGGTCTAGTTTGTTATTGTTTCTTCTATCAAAGAATAAGAAAATAAATACATTTTGGAAAGGGGAGCATTTTTTGTTGGGGCTTTGCACAGAATATTTCCTGTTAAGTTGTTACCTACATACATTCAAGGTTAATTGCGATTAACTTCGCACTTGCAACTGTATGGCGTATACGTAACATTTTCAGTTTTTGATAACTTCGCACTGTGGCGTATACGTAACATTTTCAGTTTTGGATAACTTCGCACTGTGGCGTATACGTAACATTTTCAGTTTTTGATACAATTAACTTCGCACTGTGGCGTATACGTAACATTTTCAGTTTTTGATAACTTCGCACTGTGGCGTATACGTAACATTTTCAGTTTTGGATAACTTCGCACTGTGGCGTATACGTAACATTTTCAGTTTTTGATACAATTAACTTCGCACTGTGGCGTATACGTAACATTTTCAGTTTTGGATAACTTCGCACTGTGGCGTATACGTAACATTTTCAGTTTTTGATACAATTAACTTCGCACTGTGGCGTATACGTAACATTTTCAGTTTTTGATAACTTCGCACTGTGGCGTATACGTAACATTTTCAGTTTTTGATAACTTCGCACTGTGGCGTATACGTAACATTTTCAGTTTTGGATAACTTCGCACTGTGGCGTATACGTAACATTTTCAGTTTTTGATACAATTAACTTCGCACTGTGGCGTATACGTAACATTTTCAGTTTTTGATAACTTCGCACTGTGGCGTATACGTAACATTTTCAGGTTTTGATAACTTCGCACTGTGGCGTATACGTAACATTTTCAGTTTTTGATAACTTCGCACTGTGGCGTATACGTAACATTTTCAGTTTTTTTATACAATTAGAAATTTGATGTAAAAAAAAGAAAAAACATAATATGAACATATATTTGTTATTTTGTTTACAAAATGGACATTTTTAGCAATAAAAATGCATAAAAACGGGAGCATTTTCAACTAAATTCTGATGGTATGGGGAGCATTTAAACAATTTTACATATTTTGTACTGTAAAATATCACCCTTAGCAGAAGAAAAACGCATAATACCGCTTCCACAAGTCTTTTAAAGTTTAATTTTATAGTTTGTGATGCTATTGGAAAAGGTAAGAATAGTTTGGGGAAGCTCCAACTTTGCTAATTAGATTTTCGCCAACGACCATACCACGATGAAAATATCGGTTCTCGTCAGTCGTTCAGCAACCGTGGAAGTGTGCACATCGTTGGCGGCTTTCACAGTGATCATTTAATATGGAGACGCGAGTGTGTTAAAAAGTTATTTCAACCTACCATTTTCAAGTGGCAAGTTAGCCTAGGTGGTAGAGTGGCAGACGAAGGATCTGAACGGCCCCACTGTGGTCCGGGATTTTTTTTAAATAATTTCTGGGAGAAGGTGACCAGAAACAGAGAACAACAAGAAAGAGAGATGGGAAAGCCAACGGGGACATCGAAAGATGGTCCCCCAACAACAAGGAAGACAGTTGGAGGAACATCAGGTGATGTGTCATCCGACAGTCAAGTAGCGGGGCCATCAGGCCAAGCTCAAAGTGCAAATATAGCAGGGCAGTCCAAAGCCCAAAAAGCAACAACAACAGCAGCAGTAGCAGTACGACCAGTAAAGCCCAAAGTGGCAACAACAGCAACAACAGCAACGACAACTACAACAACATCGTCATCGGCACGTGCCGAGGTCGGTACCAGCAGCATGGCAACTGCAAAGACATCGAGCCCGATTAAAGGGAAAAAGCCAGGACCGGCATGTGTCGATGAGCAAGATCCTCTGAAGAGAAGGCGCTACATTAGGTACAAACCGAACCTGGTAGTAAAGAAGCGTACCTCAGACATAGAAGCAGCCCAGAAAATAGGAGGGCGCGGGCGTTCAGCCAAGGCTTCGGCTCAGGCCAAAATACAGAGGCAGCTTGATAGCTCCTCTAACGACGATGAAGACAATAACGAAAGTAACGACAACGAAGAAGGCGACGATGAAGCTGAGGCGGATGACATGCATCCGATCGCCGCCGTCAATCCAAACGATAAGGACGCCAGTCTAATCGGCGAAGAAAACGCCGCTGACGCAGATGCTGATAACATCTCATACATGTCAGTAGAAGGAGAAGGACGTTACGTCAGTGGCGAGATAGTCGAGCTGTCTGACGAGGAAGAGGACCAGCAAATCGAGGCGTTAACGGAGCAGATCTCTTCGCTCATAGAGCTGGTTGAAGCGCTCAAGAAGAAGCAGGAGGCAAGACGGGAGAAGGAGCGCATAGCTGCTCTTGAACAGCGCACCCGCCAACAAGCGCTCCAAGAGCAAGCTTCGCAACATCAGGAGCCTCCTCAGGAACAAAAACCACTCCCAGACCAGCAGCAGCCTCAGAAGCAGCAGTCAAATAAGCAGACACAGAAACAGCTTCAAAAGCCACAACAACCGTCTCAGCAACCACAGCATCAGCCTCAGCAACAGCAAGCAAAACAAAAACAACAACAACAACAACCACTACAGCAACGACAACAGACACAGAAGCAGCAACAGCAGCAGAAACAACAGCAACAGCAACAACCGCAACAGCAACAACCACAGCAGTCACAACAGCAGCAGACCCAACAGCAGCCGATGCAACAGCAGCAGAGACAACAGCAGCAGTCACAACAACAGCAACAGCCACAAGCAAAGAAAGGTAAGGTGCCACCTATTAACACTTATAAAATGCATTTAAAAGACACAATTGAAATATGTAGGTCGGTCATAGGCAACAATTTCATAATTAAGCGGCTTAACGCAGACAGGCATGCCATTCAGTGCTCATCTTTAGAGCACTACAAAAAAGTGAAAGACCTTCTGTCTCAAACTAGAACAGAATACTATAGTTTCACCCCGAAGGAAGACAAGCTTCAAACAGTCCTCCTGAAGGGTATCGAATCCTCTACGGATCCGCAGGCGCTCTTAGCTGAGCTCCGTCAAGTGGCGAGCGACGATCTCGAGTTTATCGGGGTCCGACCGTTCACCACAGTCAAAGCCAGACGGGAGAAACGGAATTTACCATTTTTCCTAGTTCAACTCTCGCCCCAAAGCAAATTGAGTGGTCTAAGGAATATAACAGTCCTGGATTACCAAGTTGTACGATGGGAAAAACTAAATAAGCAGAAAGACATGCTTCAATGCATGAACTGCCAAGGGTTCGGACACGTTGCAGTAAACTGCGGTATGGACCCAGTCTGTGTTAAATGTGGAGATACCCACAAAACAGTGGAGTGTAAACTCGGGCAAGATAGGGTCACAGATATGACCCAGTTAAAATGTGCGCTCTGCCGAGGCTCCGGGCACCCCGCAAACTATCGGGGATGTCCGAAGTTTCAGGAGATAAGGCAAAACAAAGCCCAAAAGAAAACAGTTGAGGTGAGACGCCCTGAAGTACGCCAAAAAACAACTGCCGTTAATCCCGCAATTTCTTACGCCCAAATCGCGTCTGGAAGGGGAAACACGGTACAGCCTCAACCACAGGTAGCCAAGCAGGTCCAAGTGCCTACGGCGCCTGTGCCAGAGGCAGATCTGATGCAGGTGTTGCTGACCATTCATGGTCAGTTAACTGACGTGCAAAAACAGATCAGGGAGCAGGCGGCTAGGGTGGATTACCTCTACTCTATTCTGCCGGCAACGCGAAATGGTTAAAGGCGCGCTGCCTGAGCGACCCTTTAAGATCCTAGCTGTGAATGTAAATTCACTGATTAGGACCGAACGTAGAGCAAACCTCTTTCATTTGCTGCAAGACCAAAGTCCTGATGTGTTTATGGCTAGCGAAACTAAGCTTTCCCAGAAACACAAATTGACTAATAATAATTACAATATCGTGCGAAGGGATCGGCCTAACTCCTCTCAAGGGGGTGGGGTCGCAATCTTCATACGAAAGGGCATTAAATATAAGGTTATATATAATAGTGAAGTGCGAAGATTTGGGCAGCTAGAAGCCTGCATCATTTGCATTCCGCTCCTTCAGGGGAAAAGAATGTACGTGATCGCGGCGTACGCACCCGAAGCACCTCAGCCTGCTAATTTTATCGCAGAACTCGAAAAACTTTTCGAATGCTTAAGACTGCACTTGGATGAAAATTATTATCTCATGGCAGGAGATTTGAACGCCAAACATGAAGATTGGGGAAATCAAATTCAAAATCCGAGAGGGTACCATTTATTTAATTGGATGGGTCGTCGCAGTGTTGAGTGTAGGATCGATCTTTTTGCGACAGATAGACCTTCGTTTCCTAGGAGCGGTGGCTTTCTGGATCTTTTACTGCTTGACTCACGACTTGTTATAACTGACGCAACAAACCAACAGACAAGAAACTGTTTACGAACAATTGAATACGACAGCGATCACTGCGGACTTGCCACCGTAATACAGCTTCCGAGCGAACTTGTGGAATTGGATGAGTATGTGCCTGTGCACTCTTACAATTTCAGTAAGACGCGCTGGCCACGCTTCTCCAACGCCTTGGCAAGAGAAATACGTTCCGATGACATTTCTCCACCAAATGACAGAAACCTGACGAACCTCGAGATCGATGGGCTTCTGACTCAAATGGATACGACTATAAAACGAACAATGGACAAAACAATCCCAAAATATAAGGAACAAGACCCTACTGGTTTATACAAGAACGCGACAATTGACGCACTACACCGACAAAAAAGTGGACTGCTGACTAGGTTGAAACTTCTTTATAGACGTTTCACGGACACACGTGATCTGGAGATTAGGACATTGAAGTCGTCGATCAAAAACATTAACGTTCTGATTAGACAAAACTATAGATTATCTATTAATTTATATTGGGATAACAGAATTCGGGCTGTTAATTCTAGCGACCCTAGTATGTTTCCCCAAATAAATAAGATATTTAGAAGAAATGATCAAAATGATCTTCCATGTCTTAAACTCCAGAGGACAACAGATAACGAAGACGTACTAACGATTGCGGGAATTGATCCGGAGGGTACCGTTTTCGATGACAATTTTTATATGATAGAAGATCCTCAGGAAAAGGTAGAAGCTGTGGGGGCTGCTTTCCAGCAAGTGTATAAGGTGAATGCTAGCATTCGCCCGAATCATGACCTGGAGAACAGAGCCTTGCTGCACAATTTCTATCTTGGAAATAACATAACGTAATGGCGATCTGAGAATACTGGTTTCACCGGGTTCAATGACGAAAATTTGGCAAACGCCACCATCGCCGAGCGAAATGGACCCAGTTCATTGTTAATTTCGAAGGTAGAACTTCAGTTAATTTTTCAAACATTAAAGAAAAAGAAATCTGCGGGGGTCGATGGTATACCCAACATTGTGTTACGACATCTCCCTGAGGAAGCCATAGACATTTATACCACACTGTTCAACAACGCACTAAATAATGCATATTATCCAGTGAGTTGGAAGACAGCTGTGGTCCATCCTCTCCCCAAAAAGGGAAAGGACAGCTCCAATCCGGCAAATCTTCGGTCGATAAGTCTTCTTCCAAGTATCAGTAAGGTATTCGAAAAGATTCTCAATAGAGCTCTGTTCAAGTGGGCTGAGGACAAGAATATTATTCCAGACAATCAGTTTGGCTTTAAGGCGGGACATGATACTATTCATGCCGCGTCTAAGTTAGTTTCTGATGTTCAATGGAACAAAGCGAAAAATCAATGCACGGGTGCCATTCTTGTTGATTTAGAGAAGGCTTTCGACACCGTATGGTTAGAGGGTCTTTATCTGAAATTAACCAGATTTGGCATAAGTAAACCACTGTTGTATATGCTTCATGACATGCTCAATGGTAGAAAGTTTGTTGTCAAAAGTGGCAATGTAACTTCCACCACAACTTTTGATATTAAAAACGGTCTACAGCAAGGAGCTGTGAATTCGCCGATTCTTTTTAGTATTTACACCAGCGATCTGATAGGTAGTCTCACTCATGCGATTGCGTATGCCGATGACCTTGTAGCGTACAGGACGGGTCCAAAAGTTGAAGTCATCAGAATTCTCTTGCAGCGTGACTTCGACAAGATTCAGCGATATTGTGATGACTGGAAGTTAAAAATTAACTTTCAGAAATCAGAAACTATCCTGTTTAGAACCCCGTTGTCTAGGGCTTCTAGGGATACAAGAAAGAACTGGAGAAATCTAGTGATCGTTGGACCAAGTGGACATCCACTGGCGAGTAAAGATGTAGTAAAGTACCTTGGTATCTGGCTAGATCAGTATCTATATTTCAATCGACATATAGATGCTGCTCTGGCCAGAGCTAGGGGAGCGTTTGCTCTGACAAGACGGTTGTTTTATAGCAGCCGCCTTGAAAACAGAGTGAAGGTGATTTGCTACATGGCCCTCATCCGGCCGATGATTGCCTATGGGTGCCCTGTGTGGTTTAACGTTGCCCCATCTCAAATGGAAAAGATTCGGGTGTTTGAGAGGCAGTGTCTTAGGACCTGTCTTGGATTACACAGAACACCAGAGTCGGAGTACAAACATTATTATGCCAACGAGGTCTTATACAACGGGGCCAATATAAACAGGATAGATAACTTTTTAATAAAGCTGATTCGGGGTCACATTGCAAGAGCGATGACCTCAGCCAATGGACTTATTTTCGGGGCTTATTACCCCAACGACGAATATAGTAAGAGCGTTTGTCTTAACGGTTTCATCCCGCCCGAGACATTCCTCTATTTAGACAGTCGGGGGCTGATACAGGATAGATTGGCGGTTCCGTTAATCTACCACGTCGGCCGTAGAACTGTGGATCGGCGAATCCTGTATGGTTGAGACGTCGACTCTGGGAACGGAGCAGGGCGTCTGCGGTTCAGTAGAGCTGTGCCCCTTCGGGACAAAAAGGACTGTTATAAGCAATTTCAAACATACTGGTGGTTGGGTGACCACCTAGACATTGATGGTTAGTTAATGTTGTTGCCTTGGCCGACCTACGTATTTTTAAGTATTAATAGGTATATTTTAGTAGAACAGTGGTGGCACCAAAAAAATATAAAACAAAAAAAAAATGGCATTTGTCTGTGTGTATGGGCATTTGGCGCTTTTAAATATATATATAAAAATATATATATTTATAAACGTGTGCACATATGCATTGGCTGCTGCGCAAAAAAAAAAAAAAAAAAAAAAAAAAAAAAAAAAAAAAAAAAAAATGCTGCTGGTGGCTGTTCTAGTTTTAAGTTATTTTAAGTATTTTTAAGTAGTTTTAAGTTATTTACGTATATTTACGTATATTTTTATTCTATTTAGGTTAATTTAGTTTTATTTAGGTAAAGGGTAGTTTTAAGTTTTTATATAAAATAAAATAAATGTCTCGAAAAACGAGTTTTAAAAAAATTTTCTCGTTTAGTTTTAAGTAATTTTGAATTTTAATTTAAGTAGTTTTTACGCCCAAAGACATTTTTAATATATAGTTATAGTATAATTTAGAGCGCCCGTATGGGGCCAGTAAGTTAGTTAAGTTATTCTGTAAGCTAGTTTTTAAGGTTTTTGTCTAGCATTTAAGTTAGTTATAAGTTGAATTGAAAATAAAAACATGAATTAAAAAAAAAAAAAAAAAAATATCGGTTCTCGTCCGATCACCGAAATCAAGCATCGTCGGGCGCGGTTAGTACTTAGATGGGGGACCGCTTGGGAACACCGCGTGTTGTTGGCACGTTCCTTTTTGCCCTGATAAGGTGTGTGAGGCTCCCCTTTTGTCAAATTTTCAAATTTTTCCTAATTTTCATAAAAATAATCGAGTCATTTTTTTTTTTTTATTTTTCATAGTGTCAAAGTAAAGAAGGTATACAAAAATATTTGATTTGTGAAGCTCCCCATCCCCCCCCCCTTACTGCTGCTGAAGAATTTTGAAATTTCTGGGCTCCATTTTGTTGATTTCATACAAAAAAATAAACACTGTAGTGCTATTTTGTTACTATAGGTCTAGTTTGTTATTGTTTCTTCTATCAAAGAATAAGAAAATAAATACATTTTGGAAAGGGGAGCATTTTTTGTTGGGGCTTTGCACAGAATATTTCCTGTTAAGTTGTTACCTACATACATTCAAGGTTAATTGCGATTAACTTCGCACTTGCAACTGTATGGCGTATACGTAACATTTTCAGTTTTTGATAACTTCGCACTGTGGCGTATACGTAACATTTTCAGTTTTGGATAACTTCGCACTGTGGCGTATACGTAACATTTTCAGTTTTTGATACAATTAACTTCGCACTGTGGCGTATACGTAACATTTTCAGTTTTTGATAACTTCGCACTGTGGCGTATACGTAACATTTTCAGTTTTGGATAACTTCGCACTGTGGCGTATACGTAACATATTCAGTTTTTGATACAATTAACTTCGCACTGTGGCGTATACGTAACATTTTCAGTTTTTGATAACTTCGCACTGTGGCGTATACGTAACATTTTCAGTTTTGGATAACTTCGCACTGTGGCGTATACGTAACATTTTCAGTTTTTGATACAATTAACTTCGCACTGTGGCGTATACGTAACATTTTCAGTTTTTGATAACTTCGCACTGTGGCGTATACGTAACATTTTCAGTTTTTGATAACTTCGCACTGCGGCGTATACGTAACATTTTCAGTTTTTGATAACTTCGCACTGTGGCGTATACGTAACATTTTCAGTTTTTTTATACAATTAGAAATTTGATGTAAAAAAAAGAAAAAACATAATATGAACATATATTTGTTATTTTTTTCAATTTTAATTCAATTTTTATTTTTAATTCAACTTATAACTACTTAAATGCTAGACAAAAACCTTAAAAACTAGCTTACAGAATAACTTAACTAACTTACTGGCCCCATACGGGCGCTCTAAATTATACTATAACTATATATTAAAAATGCCTTTGGGCGTAAAAACTAACTTAAATTAAAATTCAAAATTACTTAAAACTAAACGAGAAAATTTTTTAAAAACTCGTTTTCCAAGACATTTTATTTTATTTTATATAAAAACTTAAAACTACCCTTTACCTAAATAAAACTAAATTAACCTAAATAAAACTAAAATATACGTAAATATACGTAATTAGCTTAAAACTACTTAAAAAATACTTAAAATAACTTAAAACTAAAACAGCCACCAGCAGCCTTTTTTTTTTTTTTTTTTTTTTTTTTTTTTTTTTTTTTTTTGCGCAGCAGCCAATGCATATGCGCACACGCCTATAAATAAATATATATATATATTTATATACATATATATTTAACAGCGCCAAATGCACATACACACAAACAAATGCCATTTAATGTGTTTTATATTTTTTTGGTGCCACCACTGTCCTACATAAAATAAACCTATTAATACTTAAAAATACGCAGGTCGGCCAAGGCAACAACTTTGACTAACCATCAATATCAAGGTGGTCACCCAACCACCAGTATTTTTGAACTTGCTTATAAAAGTCCCTTTTGTCCCGAAGGGGCACAGCTCTACTGAACCGCAGACGCTCTGCTCCGTTCCCAGAGCCGACGTCTCGACCATACAGGATTCGCCGATCCACAGTTCTACGGCCCACGTGGTAGATTAGCGGAACCGCCAATCTATCCTGTATCAGCCCCCGACTGTCTAAATAGAGGAATGTCTCGGGCGGGATGAAACCGTTAAGACAAACGCTCTCACTATATTCTTCATTGGGGTAATAAGCCCCGAAAATAAGTCCATTGGCTGATGTCATCGCTCTTGCAATGTGACCCCGAATCAGCTTAATTAAAAAGTTATCTATCCTGTTTATATTGGCCCCGTTGTATAAGACCTCGTTGGCATAATAATGTTATTGTTTCTTCTATCAAAGAATAAGAAAATAAATACATTTTGCAAAGGGGAGCATTTTTTGTTGGGGCTTTGCACAGAATATTTCCTGTTAAGTTGTTACCTACATACATTCAAGGTTAATTGCGATTAACTTCGCACTTGCAACTGTATGGCGTATACGTAACATTTTCAGTTTTTGATAACTTCGCACTGTGGCGTATACGTAACATTTTCAGTTTTTGATAACTTCGCACTGTGGCGTATACGTAACATTTTCAGTTTTTGATACAATTAACTTCGCACTGGTGGCGTATACGTAACATTTTCAGTTGATAACTTCGCACTGTGGCGTATACGTAACATTTTCAGTTTTTGATAACTTCGCACTGTGGCGTATACGTAACATTTTCAGTTTTTGATAACTTCGCACTGTGGCGTATACGTAACATTTTCAGTTTTTGATAACTTCGCACTGTGGCGTATACGTAACATTTTCAGTTTTTGATAACTTCGCACTGTGGCGTATACGTAACATTTTCAGTTTTTGATACAATTAACTTCGCACTGTGGCGTATACGTAACATTTTCAGTTTTTGATAACTTCGCACTGTGGCGTATACGTAACATTTTCAGTTTTTGATAACTTCGCACTGTGGCGTATACGTAACATTTTCAGTTTTTGATAACTTCGCACTGTGGCGTATACGTAACATTTTCAGTTTTTGATAACTTCGCACTGTGGCGTATACGTAACATTTTCAGTTTTTTTATACAATTAGAAATTTGATGTAAAAAAAAGAAAAAACATAATATGAACATATATTTGTTATTTTGTTTACAAAATGGACATTTTTAGCAATAAAAACGCATTGTACTGGTTCTTGTACACGTCTTTCGAAATTATATTTGCTTGTTTGTCATACTAATGGAAAAGGGGAGCATTTTCAACTAAATTCTGATGGTATGGGGAGCATTTAAACAATTTTACATATTTTGTACTGTAAAATATCACCCTTAGCAGAAGAAAAACGCATAATACCGCTTCCACAAGTCTTTTAAAGTTTAATTTTATAGTTTGTGATGCTATTGGAAAAGGTAAGAATAGTTTGGGGAAGCTCCAACTTTGCTAATTAGATTTTCGCCAACGACCATACCACGATGAAAATATCGGTTCTCGTCAGTCGTTCAGCAACCGTGGAAGTGTGCACATCGTTGGCGGCTTTCACAGTGTAAATTTCAAGTAGAGACGCGAGTGCTTATAGTAGTGAGTTAGATCTACCAAAACCAAGTGGCAAGTTAGCCTAGGTGGTAGAGGAGCAGATTCCAGAGTGGAAGGTCGTGGGTTCGATTCTCACCCCGGGCAAGGCCTTTTTTTAAATAATTTCTGGCAGGAGGTTTCAAAGAGAAGGAAACAACAGCAGCAACAACAAGAAGAGCAGATGGGAAAACCAACGGGGACATCGAAAGATGGTCCCCCAACAACAAGGAAGACAGTTGGAGGAACATCAGGTGATGTGTCATCCGACAGTCAAATAGCGGGGCCATCAGGCCAAGCTGAAAGAGAAACTGTATCAGGGCAGTCCAAAGCCCAAAAAGCAGTAACAACAGCAGCAGCAGCAGCAGGACCAGTTAAGCCCAAAGTGGCAACAACAACAACAACAGCAACGACAACTACAACAACATCGTCATCGGCACGTGCCGAGCTCGATACCAGCAGCATAGCAACTGCAAAGACGTCGAGTCCTATTAAAGGGAAAAAGCCAGGACCGGCATGTGTCGATGAGCAAGATCCTCTGAAGAGAAGGCGCTACATTAGGTACAAACCGAACCTGGTAGTAAAGAAGCGTACCTCTGATGTAGAAGCAGCCAAGAAAACAGAAGGGCGTGGGCGCTCAGCCAAGGCCTCGGCTCAGGCCAAAATACAGAGGCAGCTAGATAGCTCCTCTAACGATGACGACAATAGCGAAAGCAATGACAACGAAGAAGGCGACGACGAAGCTGAGACGGATGACAGGCACGTCGAAGAGGCTGATGGAGCGATCGCCGCCGACAAGCCAAACGATCAGGACGCCAGGCTAACAGGCGAAGAAAACGCCGCTGACGCAGATGCTGATAACATCTCATACATGTCAGTAGAAGGAGAAGGACGTTACGTCAGTGGCGAGATAGTCGAGCTGTCTGACGAGGAAGAGGACCAGCAAATCGAGGCGTTAACGGAGCAGATCTCTTCGCTCATAGAGCTGGTTGAAGCGCTCAAGAAGAAGCAGGAGGCAAGACGGGAGAAGGAGCGCATAGCTGCTCTTGAACAGCGCACCCG